>JAUCBN010000006.1:10360000-12760000 GCA_035048815.1 Abelmoschus esculentus | reverse complement strand
GATATAAGCATTGAATTGTATTTGTTGCTATGAGTAACGCTTGAATGTGAAATGGCTATTAACATTGGAAATGAACACATGGCTATGAGTAGCCCTTGATATGAAATGTTTAATGAAAGTTTGAGAAATGAAAATTTGTTAATGAGTAGCATGTATCGAATACGTGCTAGTTGATGTTGAGTATATAGATCATGAAATTAAATAGTATACTAGACTTATAATTGACATGAGAAGCATGATAATTTGTTTATTGACTGATCCTTGTCATGAATTGGATTTATTCTTGTTATTTGATTTATGTCTAAGATGGTTAGACTAGGGCTGCCTCACTAAGTAGTTCATAGTACTTACCACTGTTTCCTCCTTCCCAAAACAATAGGTTCTCGAATTAAAGAGCTAGATTGAGTTCGGTTGCAAGCAAGGACAACAAGCGAGCTAAGTATGATATCTTGTAATCTTTTGTTAACTCTTAGATTATGGTGGCATTAGTGATCATAGTATGTTAGCATTTTGCATTTGAGGGTTTATCTCATGGTTTGTATATATTTGGCTTTTTTGAATTATCATTGGTATGTAAGCTTTATGGCTAAAAGTGTTTAGACTTGTCACATGTATTTTGAGTTTGACTTATGGTTGCATCTAGAATGACCCTTGTCATATGCACTTGGTAGGTGTGCATGCATTGAAGCTAAGTAGTTTTAGTTTGTTTGCTATGGTGAAAATGTAATAGAATAAGTGTTGACTTGCTTAATGGTTTGGTTCAAAGAACCTAGACTTTGCAAATTTCCTTAGGTTTCTAATATATTAGAAGTGCCTCTTAATGTTTAAGGATAGCTTGAGGCCATTTGGATGGTCATTGGATAGGTTCTAAGTGTTTAAAAAGCTTGAAACCTGCTAATTTTGAGTAGAGGTATCGATACCACTTACATGGGTATCGATATCACCCTTGACAATAAGGAAATTGCATCGATACTTGGTTTGATGCCAAGCCTCCTTGTGGGCTTCCTAGTTCGATATCGGTACCTGTCGCGACCTCTTTTAAAAAACTTCGTTTTTAGGTGAAATAGTTCGACAATTGATTTTCAAAAATATGAATTTTGTTAATCTCGAAAAATCCAAATTTTAGGAAAACATAACTTAATTTTGAAAAAGGTTGACTTGGAGTCGCCACCGGCCACTTAGGTAGGCCAGACACCATAAAAACTAAACCAGAGATTCGTTTTAAAAACATTGGGTTCGGGAGTCGGTTACGTGTAAGGACGACCCTTACAAACGCCCAAAAATTGGTACCTTGAAAAACATTACGTCGCATCGACATGTTGAAAAAAAGATATTAATTTAATTTTCCGTTGTTAAATGAACATTATTTGAATTTTGGATATCCTTTTGATTTAGAAGTTACACCACTTTTAAACTTGAGTTGATCGAGACGTCCTCTAGATAGGAAACCTCACTCAAATTTAAAAGAATGTAACTTCCGCCTCAAAAGGCTAAAGTAAAATGCATGATTATTTCTATCTTGTTCATTTTAAGTTCTAACCTTAAAAAGGCTCCATTACTTAAGTTTTTAAAACCTAAGTTACTAGCGTTTACTAGTTATTTACCTATCCATTTTTAATTCTAAACCTAAGTTTTCATCAAAATTCTAAGTTTTTAATAACACATGAATTCGATGTCAAGGTACACTCTCTAGGTTAGCATCATAGTGCGTCAAAACATCAACCTCTTTAGTGTATCCGAGACATAAGATTCACATGCTATGTTACTAAATTTTCTCCCTAATTAAATTAAATTAATTAATAAAGTGACTAACCTAAAAAGCTCTAATTTAATTAGCTAAGCGAAAAATAGGTGATCCAATAAATATTCTATATGAATTAAAATATACATACAAATAATAAAATAATTAAAACATTAAATAAAATATTATAAATAAATATAAATAATAAAAAATTACCTCTCAGCCTTGTTTAGACATGTGTTACCATCAGTATCCCTGATTTGGACCATAAATGCATGAAATTGTTGAAAGAATTACCAAACCTTGATAAACTTGTACCAATCCTCTCCCTTTGCCAACGTTGTTATTCTGCGTACTCCTCTATTCCATGTATTTGTTATGGATCTCAATGACTTTTGCACATTTGATACAGTGACTTGGAAACAAGACGAAGGTATTTCTTGAACAGCATAACCACATAGCTTTGATGATAAAATGCCATGCCCATAAAGAGTGACTACAACTAGAAGCAGAAGGTCGGCTAAAGATGAGGCTAAATTTCTTCCATAGAGAAAGAACCAGCAAAATAACAAAACCATAATAAAGAAGCAAGCAAATGTTCTTCTTTCATCTCTCCATAGCGAGATGTCCGCAACTATCCCACCGCCTAGCATCATCTCCGCTTTTGATTGTTCATTAAATTTTGTATAAAATGTGTCATTGGCTAAATGAGAGAATGATTGAATTGTTGAATTGATCCCATCCTAAGAGCAATGGCAGTAGCACAAATGTGTCGGCATCCAACAGTTGAACGAAGTCCATGACTCCTTCTTGTTCAAGTTCTCCATTAAGGTATGAAGTCACATTCTTGCAAAAGAAACAAATAACCAATAACATTGTTCATGCTCATTGTCCAATTCAAACGACCATGTCGCTTTTCCATTTCGTTTCAATCATTTTTCACATCTTCTTTTTCACTTTCTTCTTTTTATCCATTATTTTCTTACTTCACCGATCTCACCTTTGAAACCGATATTCTTCTTGCCATAGCCGAAAGGTGTAGCCGTCCCGGCTCTTTGCTTTTCGACGTCTGGCTTCGTAAAGAAGTCGAGAACTTCTTCCATTGCCGCTATGGTTTCCTCCGACAGGTTGATCACCTTGAAGAAACCGAACTCTTCGCAGGCTTTGGTAATGAGCTTCGCCACCTCAACTCTCTCGGCTGAAAGGTCTACCACCGAAAGCTCTATGGCTTCCGGCTTTTCGGCTCCGTGACGGTTCGCACCATAGCTTTTCCAGCCTTTGATATTATAGTTCTCGAGTCTCCAACATTAGCGACATATAGATGGTTACCAACCAACACTGCAGTTGAAGCAGTCGAACCATCATCTCGATAAGGATCTCTTCCAGAATCCAAGAAATCCACATCAGTTCGTTGATATGTTTCACTTATCGCAAGTTTGGTGTCAGTCATGAACTGTGGATGCTTCATTAGTTTCTCAAAAAGATGTTGCTTCAGATACTCAGCGGCACGAGAACCACCGTGCCCATCAAAAATTCCAAACAAGTAGACTGTCTGCCCATTAATCTTGGAAGTTTTGATATCATAACAATCTTCCATGGTTGCTCTCTTTCCCCTGAAGCTTGAATACCCGCAGCTTAATTTTCCATCTTCACTTCTCCACCCTCCGCTAACATAACCAACAGCATCTTTCTCCGGGAATTTATGGACAACAGGGCCCTGACTCGCCACAGCACCTGAATCAACCATCATCTTGGGACTCGATCGAAAGTCACAATAGCACTGTAAAGTTAATCCAGCACCACCAGCATATAAAATCCTCGCAGAACTTCGTAAATGCAGCCTTCCTCGGGTTAATATTGTTCCTATATTTGGTTTTCAATGTAATTAATTCATTTGCTGGGCTGATAAATGGTCAGAAGTGCAGGCATTTTGCGATCAAATCAAAATGAAACTATACAAGCAAAATCAGGATCTCTCTCGTCCAGAAATTTGGATCCAGAAAAAAAAGGAGTCGGATCCAGGTTAGAACACGTGACGGATCTGAATCTGAAAGAGAGTCGAGTAGGAATCGACCGCGTAACAAGAATAGATAACACGAGGTGAATCTGAAACCCTAGAGAGAGAGAGAAGAGTAAGCGATGTGAAGAAATCAGCAGATGGAGATAGTGCGGAGTGGAAAGAGATTGTATAACAGAACCGAGGATTGATTCTGCTTACTCAACAAATCCCTCAAAGGAGCTCGATGCGTAGAGGCCTGAGAGTCCCACGGTGGCGAGACTCTATGAAGAAAAACGACTTACATGTGAGGGAGAACAATTTTACGACAGAAGGGTCATCGTGAAGGTGGTCGAGGATTTTCCAGACGATCTCTTCTATCAAGATATCAAATGGGTTAGATGAAGAATGGGATGAAAGTGCGTGGTGGTAGCGGTTTCTCTCGTGAGGGAATTTCACGGAAGTTTCTGTGAGTGAGAAAGAGAATCGTCAAAGGAGAAGATAATGGAAAGAAAGTTTCTTGAAGGATCCAAGATGGAAGAGGAAAAAGGGTATTTATTGAAGGATCTAAAAATGGAAAATGAGAGGGGAAAGCTCAAACAATGGAAGCAAAACCAGCAGCAAAGCAGCGCCGCTGCTGCCTCCCTCGATCCCTCGCCACGAAGGGGCCCCCCCTCCCCAGTCCATTCGGTTCAATCACCTTTAAAGGATCCCCCCCCAAAAAAAGAATCCATCCTTCACCAAACTTTATCATCTTCCTCAAAGAATCACAACAAACTCTTAAAAAACCTCCACCAACAACCAGAACACTCCCCCTCAATCCCACGTTTTTCTGTTTTCCCTTATTTTTTTAATTTTATTTTTATATTTTCTATTTTTTATTATTCTTATATATTTTTTAAAAATATTTATTATTATTATTATTTATTTATTATTATTATATATATATAAAACACGGAAAAAAATCGTGTTGACAGCTGCCCCTCTTTGCACGATGCTGCGGAGCAAGAGATGGGCAAACACTGAAAGACACGAATTCTGTAAACCTGGAAGCTTGAAGTTGTTCTTCTCGCTTAGAAAATTCTTCAAACTTAACATCATGCCCGGAGGACTTACTGATGACCCGGAGGATTTAACATCATTCCCGGAGGACTTATTGATGACCCGAAAGATTTAGGATCAAAAAGGGTTCCATTCTCCGAATGCACGAATGGATATGCAGGTTCTACTCTCCGAATGCTCGAATAGATAAGCAGCTTTAAAAAGGGTTCCACTCTCCGAATGCACGAATGGATATGCAGGTTCTATTCTCCGAATACTCGAATAGATAAGCAGATTCAAAAAGGGTTCCACTCTCTGAATGCACGAATGGATATGCAGGTTCTATTCTCCGAATGCTCGAATAGATAAGCAGGTTCAAAAAGGGTTCCACTTTCTGAATGCACGAATGGATATGCAGGTTCTATTCTCCGAATGCTCGAATAGATAAGAAGCTTTAAAAAGGGTTCCACTCTCCGAATGCACGAATAGATATGCAGGTTCTATTCTCTGAATGCTCGAATAGATAAACAGCTTTAAAAAGGGTTCCACTTTCCGAATGCACGAATGAATATGCAGGTTCTATTCTCCGAATGCTCGAATAGATAAGCAGCTTTAAAAAGGGTTTCACTCTCCGAATGCACGAATGGATATGCAAGTTCTATTCTCCGAATGCTCGAATAGATAACCAGGTTCAGAAAGGGTTCCACTCTCCGAATGCACGAATGGATATGCAGGTTCTATTCTCCGAATGCTCGAATAGATAAGCAGCTTTAAAAAGGGTTCCACTCTCCGAATGAACGAATGGATATGCAGGTTCTATTCTCCGAATGCTCGAATAGATAAGCAGGTTCAAAAAGGGTTCCACTCTTTGAATGCACAAATGGATATGCAGGTTCTATTCTTCGAATGCTCGAATAGATAAGCAGCTTTAAAAAGGGTTCCACTCTCCAAATGCACGAATGGATATGCAGGTTCTATTCTCCGAATGCTCGAATAGATAAGCAGCTTTAAAAAGGGTTCCACTCTCTGAATGCACGAATGGATATGCAGGTTTTATTCTCCGAATGCTCGAATAGATAAGCAGCTTTAAAAAGGGTTCCACTCTCCGAATGCACGAATGGATATGCAGGTTCTATTCTCCGAATGCTCGAATAGATAAGCAGGTTCAAAAAGGGTTCCACTCTCCGAATGCACGAATGGATATGTAGGTTCTATTCTCCGAAAGCTCGAATAGATAAACAACTTTAAAAAGGGTTCCATTCTCCAAATGCACGAATAGATATGCAGGTTCGATTCTCCGAATGCTCGAATAAATAAGCAGCTTCAAAAAGGGTTCCATTCTCCGAATGCACGAATGGATATGTAGGTTCTATTCTCCGAATGCTCGAATAGATAAACAACATTAAAAAGGGTTCCACTCACCGAATGCACGAATGGATATGCAGGTTCTATTCTCCGAATGCTCGAATAGATAAGCAGCTTTAAAAAGGGTTCCACTCTCCGAATGCACGAATGGATATGCAGGTTCTATTCTCCGAATGCTCGAATAGATAAGCAGCTTCAAAAAAGGGTTCCATTCTCCGTATGCACGAATAGATATGCAGGTTCTATTCTCCGAATGCTCGAATAGATAAGCAACTTCAAAAAGGGTTCCATTCCCCGTATGCACGAATGGATATGCAGGTTCTGAAATGTCTTTTCTCGAATTTCTTTCCTCTGAAATCTTTTCTTGTCCTGATCTGGATTGCTTTGTTGATTTGTAAATTCCTGTTAAAATTAACAAAAAAGATATCTTGAATGCATGAGTTAGCATGCTTCTAAATGCAAATATTCCTATTATGATGCATGAATGTTAATTGAGGCCACTTGGGCAACTTCCAACTCCAGGGAAAGCTCAAAATTTCTTTCTTTATCTCCTGACATATCTTCTTTGACTGATATGAGAATTCATCTCAAACTCAGGTTCAATTTTCAAAGTCTGTTGCTCTAAAACGCCTTTTCAGGTTTTTACTTTAGATTTATTCTTTCTTTTCTTGCTTTGTCTCTTTTTTCAGCAAATGAAGTCTGTCACGGTCTCCATGACGCTTGTTCTCGTCTTTAATGTAGGATCTTTTCTCTTGTATTCTCAATCCGCTCTGAAAGAATTCATCCTTTTCATTGCTTCGGTTTTCGAATTTCTCATGATGGTATGTTCTTCTGACACACTTTTGTAGCATTGCCCCACTCGAACTTGAGCATAATTGCCCTGTTTTCTTATTCTGATTGTAACAATTTCCACGTGTTGGTGAATTGACCCGTCTATATTTTGCCCCAAATGATGGGTAATGTTCTCTTTTTGCCCCAAGTTTACTTGGGTTATTTTGTTGCTCTTGCTCAAATACTTTGGCATTTGGAGCTCTAACTGTTCTTCATCATTCATCAACAATTGAGTACTAAGGTCACCTTTTGCTCTGTCTGCACTTAAAGGGTTAGTACATCATAGTAATACCCATGAATTCACTTGCTTTTCTTGTAACTAATCAATTCACCTGCAAGATGCTTGTTAAACGGTAAGCAAAAAAATGCTCAAAATAATATTTTAAAAACATTGAGAAATTTTGACTATCATGGCAAACAAAAAACGAAAATTAGGCCTCTGAATACCAAGTACAACAAAGCCTTCGAACAAACTTGCAAAGATCAACTCTGATGTGACCATTTTCTAGTTTATTAGACTTTCAGGAGAAACATTCCCATTTTTCTACCCCGTTTAGGTGACACTCTTTTTCACTAGCTCACCATACCCAATTTTCTCTCTTTTCTGATCTCGATCAAGCATCAGAAGACTAAAAATCCTTGAAGAAAGGTTAACCCTGGTAAGCGTGATATATTCTAAAGACTAACTCTCCTTGTTCCGATACCCGTATATAGTCAAAATGGCCTTTTTGTGGCTTGTAATGTGGGCTATGGTTTATGGCTACCAAAGAAAGGATATATAGGCTCAAATAATTCAAGGATGATAAATCAAGGACCATTGTGACACTGATCTGAAAATGTTCTGATGAAATACTTTTCTCTTTTTCTTTACGGATCACTCTAGGTTGACCCTTTTTCTTTTGTTGGGATTTCACCATAGAGGTCATTTGCTTTTCACCACTACTTTTTCTAGTGATTCATCTCATCAAAATATTTCACTGAACTTTATGTTCGTCTTTTCTTTTGTGCCAACAATTTGAATTTCTTGGTTTTGTATTTCACTTTTATTTTCTTCCACTGATTCATAAGGCATCAAAACCAAACATATTTCACTTTGAAACACATTTTCATCCTCTTTTGCCCCCAGTGTAGGGTTGATCCTTAATTTGGGTTGAATCAAAAGAAAAATAACATTAGTCTCAAATGGGACAACAAATGATATTTTTCTTTTTTTGAGAAAGGGAATCAAGGAATGCCAAATATCATCCCATACTTGGATATCTTTGAAGAAAAGCAGTCTCCAGTTGGACGAAGTTTTGGGTTATCACTTCATTCAAAGACCTTAGTCAACAATGCTTGAGAGGAAACCACTCAAAATTTGTACGAGATTTTCTCGTGTTTCCTAAACACTCATTAATGTTCTCTTTTTTGCTTACATAAAGTAGAAACAAGTCACATTATCAAAGTTGATCTCTGAATTCGATTTAAGGTCAATCCTACAATTAATATTCAAGACCTGATCAAAAAATTAACCCATAATAAAGAATCAAATAATTAAAGAAAAGAGTCAAAAAATATGAAATGTTTGCCACTTGAAAAAGAACAAGCATCATAAGCGAAGAGATTGAAATAGCCTCCCTTACAAAGGACCTCCAATGCTTGCGGGCAAAAGCAACCGGGATGATTCAGGGCGTTACTCCGTAATGGCCCAAAAAATGCAGATAGACCCTTGCTTCTTTTCAATATTGAATTCTCGATCAATGTAACTTCTCTCTGGGTTGCCCCCGAATTGATCTGAATGTCTTGCTTTTCATCTTTAGAATGGCGTTAATGATTCCATGACTCAACACAATTTGCCTCGCCTACATCGTTTGGGGTGAATAAATGCCCGAAGTCTTGTCAATAACATCATGACCGAACACTGCCTTCATAGCTCAAACTCTGATCTTTTGGATTTTCAACAGATGCCCCAATTATTTAACTCGGCCGTTTTCTCCTTTTGACTTCTTTTTGAATTTTTCTCTTTTTTTTTGCAAAGAGAATCTTTCGAAACTGTACCCTTGTGTAAGATAAATTTCCATACCAATCTCTCGTATCTGCATTTCATCTGGATGTCTTTCTTTCTCGGTCTCCTAGACTCCAAACAATATGAAAATTGGTGTCTGCTTCTGAGATCGTCTGATCTTTCATATTATCCAAGTGATCCTCAACAATTTTCTGAAATTTCTTAATCTTAAGATGTTCAAATTTATGTTGTCAAAATGCAATGCTACTTTAAAAGTAGTATTTAAAAACAAAATGCAATATTTTTGTTTTTTATTCTCCTAAAAATGCAATATTTGAATGATGCAATGCATGAATGCAAGAGATACCGATTTCGAAAGCTAGTCACTAGACAACATTCACCTAACTAAAGGATCGAATACAAGGAGAAGACAATTTGTTGGTAGATAGCTGGCCCGAGCTTCTCGGTTGATCACCTCGTTCAATCTGGTTCGGCATCGGTCCTGGTAGAATCTGTTGACGTGTCTTCTGCTTTATCAAGCAAAATCCATATATATCTGACATTTCTTGTATTTGGTTCCGAAATTGATCACCAACTCTCTCTATGCATCATCCGAGTAACCATCTCGACCTCTTGATGTGTTCTTTACTTGAAACGCCAATTCAAAACTTGCAAACTGATTTTCTGCATGTCGTGTTGTACTTTCTGAATTTCTCATCTTCATCCTTCGATAATTCCTTGGGATGCCCCTAATTAAATTGCCAAATATGCGCTTTTTGACTATCTTCGCCCCCAACCTGAAGCTTAAATAATTGTTGAACCCGACTTGAGGCTTGAATAATTGTTAAACCCGACTTGAAGCTTGAATAATCGTTGAACCTAATATAAGTCTAACTATTTTCACTTACTGGAACGGTGTAGCAAAACCTCGTAGTTGTTGGTGTTGTAACCATTCTCCTGCCAACAACTAAGATACCTTAATTTCGGTAGACGTGCCCCATGCTTGGAATCTTCTGAAATACTCTTGTATTACCGGTACTCGATCTCCCCGAACATTACCTCTGATCTTGCACTGAGTCTTCTCGAACACCAAATCTGATCGCGTACTGAATCTTCTCGAAGATGATCTATCCTGGCGTATTATCTTCTACTATTATATCAAACCTTTTAGTTTATGACCATTGTCTATATAACTAGCTCATGAATCGATATCTCTAATGCATGCTATATGAACCCACTCACACGCCACCAAAAAAGTGTTAGTATGGTGAATACAAAAATAAGATAATAATAAAATATGCCTGAAAATAACCAGAGAGCAAAAAATTAATCAGAGAACAGGCTAAAATGCGTAAAATAACCAGAAAGCATGCTAAATTGCGTAAAAATAACCAGAGAGCATGTTAACAGAGAAATCCTAAGTTTGGCGGCATTTCGGCAGTATACCGCCTTATCTTATGGTTCATGTCTGGCTCTAGAAGGGGTTGGTTTCTACTCTATATGCGGGTTTTTGGTCGAGACACTGGGTTCCCGAACTGTCGTTACCGTCTACTACAACGATAAGACATCGATTCGGTGGTATAGGTCCCTTACAACGGAGGTGAAGACCCCACGATGCGTAAGGTTAGTATACCGGAAGCAGATAAAAATCCGAAACTCGGAGCTAGAAAGCATCACGTCGGATAATATCTAACTCCCACTTAAGGGTAAAAGCTCGGGTCGAGAGCTTATGCATGAATGACAAGATAAAAGTAAAAAGTTATCCTTATTCAAATAATGTTCACTTAACAAATAAAAAAAATTAAATTAATATCTAACTCCAAAATACCAAAATGCCACGTAAAGTTTGAAAACAATTAGGCCTGAATCACAAAAAATAATTTTTAAGTCCCCAGCGGAGTCGCCAAGCTATCGCGACCTCTTTTAAAAAATGCCGTTTTTAGGTGAAATAGTTCGACAATTGATTTTCAAAAATATGAATTTTGTTAATCTCGAAAAATCCAAATTTTAGGAAAACATAACTTAATTTTGAAAAAGGTTGACTTGGAGTCGCCACCGGCCACTTAAGTAGGCCAGACACCATAAAAACTAAACCAGAGATTCGTTTTAAAAACATTGGGTTCGGGAGTCGGTTATGTGTAAGGACGACCCTTACAAACGCCCAAAAATTAGTACCTTGAAAAACATTACGTGGCATCGACATGTTGAAAAAAAGATATTAATTTAATTTTCCGTTGTTAAATGAACATTATTTGAATTTTGGATATCCTTTTGATTTAAAAGTTACACCACTTTTAAACTTGAGTTGATCGAGACGTCCTCTAGATAGGAAACCTCACCCAAATTTAAAAGAATGTAACTTCCGCCTCAAAAGGCTAAAGTAAAATGCATGATTATTTCTATCTTGTTCATTTTAAGTTCTAACCTTAAAAAGGCTCCATTACTTAAGTTTTTAAAACCTAAGTTACTAGCGTTTACTAGTTATTTACCTATCCATTTTTAATTCTAAACCTAAGTTTTCATCAAAATTCTAAGTTTTTAATAACACATGAATTCGATGTCAAGGTACACTCTCTAGGTTAGCATCATAGTGCGTCAAAACACCAACCTCTTTAGTGTATCCGAGACATAAGATTCACATGCTATGTTACTAAATTTTCTCCCTAATTAAATTAAATTAATTAATAAAGTGACTAACCTAAAAAGCTCTAATTTAATTAGCTAAGCGAAAAATAGGTGATCCAATAAATATTCTATATGAATTAAAATATACATACAAATAATAAAATAATTAAAACATTAAATAAAATATTATAAATAAATATAAATAATAAAAAATTACCTTTCGGCCTTGTTTAGACATGTGTTACCATCAGTATCCCTGATTTGGACCATAAATGCATGAAATTGTTGAAAGAATTACCAAACCTTGATAAACTTGCACCAATCCTCTCCCTTTGCCAACGTTGTTATTCTGCGTACTCCTCTATTCCATGTATTTGTTATGGATCTCAATGACTTTTGCACATTTGATACAGTGACTTGGAAACAAGACGAAGGTATTTCTTGAACAGCATAACCACATAGCTTTGATGATAAAATGCCATACCCATAAAGAGTGACTACAACTAGAAGTAGAAGGTCGGCTAAAGATGAGGCAAAAGTTCTTCCACAGAGAAAGAACCAGCAAAATAACAAAACCATAATAAAGAAGCAAGCAAATGTTCTTCTTTCATCTCTCCATAGCAAGATGTCCGCAACTATCCCATCGCCTAGCATCATCTCCGCTTTTGATTGTTCATTAAATTTTGTATAAAATGTGTCATTGGCTAAATGAGAGAATGATTGAATTGTTGAATTGATCCCATCCTAAGAGCAATGGCAGTAGCACGAATGTGTCGGCATCCAACAGTTGAACGAAGTCCATGACTCGTTCTTGTTCAAGTTCTCCATTAAGGTATGAAGTCACATTCTTGCAAAAGAAACAAATAACCAGTAACATTGTTCATGCTCATTGTCCAATTCAAACGACCATGTCGCTTTTCCGTTTCGTTTAAATCATTTTTCACATCTTCTTTTTCACTTTCTTCTTTTTTATCCATTGTTCTCTTGCTTCACCGATGTCGCCTTTGAAACCGATATTCTTTTTGCCATAGCCGAAAGGTGTAACCGTCCCGGCTCTTTGCTTTTCGACGTCTGACTTCGTAAAGAAGTCGAAACCTTTTTCCATTGCCGCTATGGTTTCCTCCGGCAGGTTGATCACCTTGAAGAAACCAAACTCTTTGCAGGCTTTGGTAATGAGCTTCGCCACCTCAACTCTCTCGGCCGAAAGGTCTACCACCGGAAGCTCTATGGCTTCCGGCTTTTCAGCTCCGTGACGGTTCGCACCATAGCTTTTCCAGCCTTTGATATTATAGTTCTCGAGTCTCCAACATTAGCGGCATATAGATGGTTACCAACCAACACTGCAGTTGAAACAGTCGAACCATCATCTCGATAAGGATCTCTTCCAGAATCCAAGAAATCCACATCAATTTGTTGATATGTTTCACTTATTGCAAGTTTGGTGTCAGTCATGAACTGTGGATGCTTCATTAGTTTCTCAAAAAGATGTTGCTTCAGATACTCAGCGACACGAGAACCACCGTGCCCATCAAAAATTCCAAACAAGCAGACTGTTTGCCCATTAATCTTGGAAGTTTTGATATCATAACAATCTTCCATGGTTGCTGTCTTTCCCCTGAAGCTTGAATACCCGCAGCTTAATTTTCCATCTTTACTTTTCCACCCTCCGTTAACATAACCAGCAGCATCTTTCTCCGGGAATTTATGGACAACAGGGCCCTGACTCGCCGCAGCACCTGAATCAACCATCATCTTGGGACTCGATCGAAAGTCACAATTGCACTGAAAAGTTAATCCAGCACCACCAGCATATAAAATCCTTGCAGCACTTCGTAAATGCAGCCTTCCTCGGGTTAATATTGTTCCTATATTTGGTTTTCAGTGTAATTAATTCATTTGCTAAGCTGATAAATGGTCAGAAGTGCAGGCATTTTGCGATCAAATCAAAATGAAACTATACAAACAAAAACGGGATCTCTCTCGTCCAGAAATTTGGTTCCAGAAAAAAAGGGAGTCGGATCCAGGTTAGAACACGTGACGGATCTGAATCTGAAAGAGAGTCGAGTAGGAATCGACCGCGTAACAAGAACAGATAACACGAGGTGAATCTGAAACCCTAGAGAGAGAGAGAGAAGAGTAAGCGATGTGAAGAAATCAGCAGATGGAGATAGTGCGGAGTGGAAAGAGACTGTATAACAGAACCGAGGATTGATTCTGCTTACTCAACAAATCCCTCAAAGGAGCTCGATGCGTAGAGGCCTCAGAGTCCCACGGTGGCGAGACTCTATGAAGAAAAACGACTTACATGTGAGGGAGAACAATTTTACGACAGAAGGGTCATCGTGAAGGTGGTCGAGGATTTTCCAGACGATCTCTTCTATCAAGATATCAAATGGGTTAGATGAAGAATGAGATGAAAGTGCGTGGTGGTAGCGGTTTCTCTCGTGAGGGAATTTCACGGAAGTTTCTGTGAGTGAGAAAGAGAATCGTCAAAGGAGAAGATAATGAAAAGAAAGTTTCTTGAAGGATCCGAGATGGAAGAGGAAAAAGGGTATTTATTGAAGGATCTAAAAATGGAAAATGAGAGGGGAAAGCTCCAACAATGGAAGCAAAACCAGCAGCAAAGCAGCGCCGCTGCTGCCTCCCTCGATCCCTCGCCACGAAGGGGCCCCCCCTCCCCAGTCCATTCGGTTCAATCACCTTTAAAGGATCCCCCCAAAAAAAGAATCCATCCTTCACCAAACTTTATCATCTTCCTCAAAGAATCACAACAAACTCCTAAAAAACCTCCACCAACAACCAGAACACTCCCCCTCAATCCCACGTTTTTCTGTTTTCCCTTGTTTTTTTAATTTTATTTTTATATTTTTTGTTTTTTTTATTATTTTTATATATATTTTTAAAATATTTTATTATTATTATTTATTTATTTATTTATTATATATATATATAAAACACGAAAAAAATTCGTGTTGACAGTACCAAACCTTGCTACTATACCCTAAGACATTACGTCATCAAGGTAGGCCACTATCGATACATGGTTCGATACTGGAGCTCCCGGTAATGAAAATGCATCGATACTTGTAACCCCCTTAGCCTGGCCGAGATAGAACCGACACTAATGGGTTACACGGGGAATATCAAACCAAACCCGCGAAGGTCCGATTCAATAAACAACCCTAAAACCGTTATATTTTTTTATTTTATCTTACCTAGATACATATTCTTATTCCTACATATCAAGGTCTCATACAATGCATTAACGGAAACAAACCAATCATAAACAAACATCCAATTAAACACTTTAGTAAATTAAGGACTAAAACGTAAAACTTTTTAGATTCTATTAATAAAGTATAAATTCTTTTCATCAAAGTTCAATTAAACACTCAAGTGTCCTTCACGGTAAATTTCCAATTAAACGGATCATTCTAACATCATCAATTGCTTATTTCTCTAATTTAGGGATCAAAATGTAAATCTTCCAAATTATAAGGAATTCATTCAAATTAAATTAATCATCATGAAATTAAGTCAAATTTATGCACTCATGTGAAATTTTAGCTCAAATTAACATCTATAAGTACCCTAATCGAACAAAGGAAGATATCCGGGATTAAAGTATAATTTCTAGCAACTATCAAATCCTAGTGGTCAAAGGTTTGGAAACCTTCCAGAAGGTTTCGAAACTTTTTGTAAAATATTTCGAAACGTCCCTGAAAGTTTCCGAACTTTTCGCGTCCAGTAGATTTCCAGACTTGAAATTGCTCGCAAGGTTTAGATACCTTCTTGAAGGTTTCGAAACTATTTGTCAAAGGTTTCGGAACCTTCACTAAGGTTTTGAAACTTTGGGTCTGGAACCCAAAAGTTCCATCACACTAAGTGAACTCTAACAAATCAATACTCAACTATTAATCACTTCCAACTATATGCATAATTCCTAAGCATAATGAACAACTTATAACACGTGATTAACAACGTCACTGACATCAATCAAACTATAGACATGCTCCCTAAAAGATGATTAAAAACATAACAATCATACAACTACATGCTTTTACAACCCAAACAATTCCATAGTCTATCAATTAACAAACAAGCAACATAGGTCTTATTTCAACACAAACCAAAATCTAAGTACATACTAATCCAAAGTCTAGGTACACTCTCTCACATAGGTTGAGTTACACATTGCCTTTCCCCAATTTATTTGACAAAAACATACCAAAATTGTAGTAATCCTTCCCTCAGTTTCCTTGCCTCGAACGAAGTCCCAAGTGCCTTTATTTTTCTGTAAGGATGAAAGAAGAGCTTAAGCAAACATGCTTAGTGAGGTAGATCTACAAAAGGTCATCAATGCATAAATCATAAATCATACTTAATGTCATGTTTGTACCTTTATGTTTAGTTGGAAAAGTAAAACCAAATCATGCTCATCAATATTGTCAAATCATTTCATGTGTCATGCACAAGAATACCATTTTACTTCATGTATGCATATTGGCTTGCTAGTGATCACCTAATGTGAACTCTTAGTTCACCGAATACACGGATCCTTTTTCTCATAATTGGAGACTCTTAGTCTCAACATGCATCGGTCGGACACTTAGTCACACTTGTATACATGTTACTCCCACTACGCACGGTCGGATAAAAAGTCACCCTTGTTTTCGTATGGGTCATCTATATGCACGGTCGGACACAAAGTCACCCTTGTTTACATATAGGCAAGCTCTACACGCACGGCCGGACACAAAGTCACCCTTGTTTACGTGTAGGCAACATTATTATTCTCTTTATTTTATAGTGCACTCAATCCTAATGACATGTCATTTGTATTTGAATCTAAAGTTAGTGTCACTAAGCCAATATAAAAATCAATCATGCATGCTAACTTCCTGCTCATAGTGCATTCATATATTGTTCATCATGTGAACCTTAAATCATGCTCAAAGGCTTCATCCTTATAGGGCAAATAACCTCATCATATTCCAATATATTTTCATGCTTCCATAAGCTATGAATGCCTTTATAAATCATGCAATTTCCAGCAATTAACACATGCAGGCATGATATCAAAACCATAGTTATACATCTCCAAAATCTCAATAAATCATCTTCATCAAAGTCATTTCCGAGATTGCCGATACATAAGAAATTGCATCAAAATCATTTAATCCACTTACTCTTGAACTATGGAAAGTTTTCACACTATTCCATAGTCCCCAAAACAGAACTGAACCAATGCGATTCACTTTCAATCCGAAATCACTCACCAACAAGCGAAATAAGCTTTCGCCGATATCCCGACGATCACGCCAACGCACCAGCACTCAAGCACCTTCTTGTACCTCTTCTACAACATTAAAAATAGAGCATTCTCACATCATAACATGCTCAACCCAGTAGCCATATCCGATCACCATAAAACTACCAAAAACTTAGCCGAAAAGTATTTTGGTGAATAAATCATTATTAAAAATTAAAATGGGTTTATGGCCCTCTAAGGATTCTAAGTTTAACTTGCTTTTCAATTTAGTCACTAAAACTTCAAATTTTTAAAAATCACAAAATTAGCCCACCAATTTTCCAAAAGTTACAAATTAGTCACTTATGCATAATTAAGCATAATTAAAAATCAATATAAAGTTCAAATTACTTTCCTTTTAATTTTTGAAATATATTTTAATATTTTTAAACCTTATTCCAAAAATTATTATTTTTCTTAATTAAAAATATTCCTATTTTATATTTCCCCGAAATAATGAACTAGAGAACCCGATTCGACCCGAATCGAATTCTTCTAACTAGAGCCTAAACTACTAACCCCAAAATCGGGATGTTACAACTCTCCTCTCTTAAGAAAATTTCATCCTCGAAATTTACCTGAAGTAAACAAGTGAGGAAATTGCTCCTCCATGTTTTTCCTTGTCTCCCAAGTTGCTTCTTCCACACTTCGGTGTTTCTAAAGCGCTTTAACCAAATCTATGGTCTTCCCTCGGAGAATCCTTGTATCCATATCCAAAATCCTCACCGGTTTTTCGTCGTAACTCATATCCTCCCTCAACTCAATCTCCTCAATCGGAACAACATGGGAAGGATCCGATCTATATCTATCAAGCATTGATACATGGAAAACATCATGCATCCTGCTTAACTCCTCTGGCAACCTCAATTTATAAGCAAAAGGACCAACACACTCCAACACCTCATATGGCCCAATAAAACGAGGGCTCAACTTACCCTTACGTCCAAACCTCATCACCTTCTTCCATGGAGAAACCTTAAGAAACATTTTGTCTCTAACATCATACTCCATCTCTCTACGCTTTAAATCGGTATAAGACTTCTGCCTATCCGAAGCTTCCTTAAGTTTAGCACATATAAACTTAACTTTTTCATCTATATCCTTCAACACTTGAGGCATTGAAACATACTTCTGTCCAACTTCCTTCCAACACAAAGGTGTATGACACTTACGCCCATATAACGCCTCAAACGGTGTCATCTGTATACTTGTTTGATAACTATTATTATAAGCAAACTCCATCAACGGCAATTACTTCTCCCAAGAACCTTGAAACTCGATGATACAATACCTCAATATATCTTCCAAAGTCTGAATAACACGCTCAGACTAACCATCTGTCTGTGGATGATAAGCTGTACTAAAACTAAGTCTCGTACCCATAGTTGTTTGCAAACTCCTCCAAAACTTAGATGTAAACCGCGGATCTCTATCCGATATGATTGACTTAGGCACACCATGTAATCTTACCACCTCAGAAACATACAAATCTGCTAACTTATCCATGGAGTACATTGTATGTACGATAAGAAAATATGCACACTTCGTAAATCTATCAACAATCATCCATATAGAATCCTTTTTGGATGGTATTAATGGCAACCCCGTCACAAAATCCATGGTGACTCTCTCCCATTTCCATTCTGGAACTTGAACCGGCTGCAACAATCCTGCAGGAAATTGGTGCTCATCTTTCACCCGTTGGCACACCATAACGAGATACAAACTCCGTCATGTCTCTCTTTAAACCAACTCAAAAGTATACACTTTTGAGATCTCTATACATCTTCACACTACCCAGATGCATAGCAAACGGAC
The DNA here is from genome assembly GCA_035048815.1 of Abelmoschus esculentus. Lineage (NCBI taxonomy): Eukaryota > Viridiplantae > Streptophyta > Magnoliopsida > Malvales > Malvaceae > Abelmoschus > Abelmoschus esculentus. The sequence goes on along the minus strand of JAUCBN010000006.1, from coordinate 12,741,288 downwards.
TAGTATGAGCTTTCACCAAGATAGCTTGCCTCAACTCATGATCATCCGGCACCACAATCCGACCTCTAAAACACAACACCCCATCATCATCAAAATGATACTCGGTCAGTCTACCCTCAGCAATATCCTCCACAAAAGGTACCAAAGCCTCATCCTCTAACTATTTCACCTTGATCATCTCAACCAAAATAGGTTTTAGTTGCAACCCCGCTACCAAACCGCCTTCCTTAGAAATACTCAATCTAGCAAACATTGCTCTCAATTCAACCGCCGCCTTACGGCTCAAAGCATCGGCCACTACATTGGCTTTCCCCGGATGATACTCAATAGATAAATCATAGTCCTTAAGCAACTCCATCCATCTTCATTGCCTAAGGTCCAAATCCTTTTGTGACATGAGATACTTCAAACTCTTATGATCCGTGTATATAGTACACTTCTCTCCATACAAATAATGTCTCCAAATCTTCAAAGCAAAAATCACCGCCGCTAGATCCAAATCATGAGTCGGATAATTCTTTTCATGCACCCTCAACTTTCTAGAAGCATAAGCTACAACTTCCCCCTCTTGCATCAAAACAAACCCGAGACCTACGTATGATGCATCACTGTAAACCAAAAAATTCTTACCAGACTCGGGTTGAACCAACACCGGAGAACTAGTCAACACTTCCTTCAACTTCTCAAAACACTTTTGTTGACTTTCTATCCACTCAAAAGGAACCTTCTTTTGCAACAGCTTGGTCATAGGAGCAGCAATGCTCGAAAAACCCTCAACGAACCTATGATAATACCCAGCCAAGCCTAGGAAACTCTGAACCTCTGACCCCGATCTCGGTTACTTCCAACCTATAACAGCCTCTACCTTCTTTGGATCAACACTAATACCCTTTTTCGACACCACATGACCAAGAAACACCACCTCCATTAACCAAAACTCACACTTACTTAGCTTAACATACAACTGGTTATCTTTCAATGCTTGCAACACTATCCGCAAATGTCGATCATGATCTTCCTCGGTACGTAAATACACGAGGATATCATCTATGAACACTACCACAAACTGGTCCAAGTACTCATAAAACACCCGGTTCATCATATCCATAAAAGTAGTAGGGCCATTTGTCAATCCAAACGGTATCACCAAAAACTCATAATGACCATACCTTGTCCGAAAAGCCGTTTTCAACATATCCTCTTCTTTCACCTTCAACTCGTAGTATCGTGATCTCAAATCAATCTTCGAGAACACACTTCCTCCTCGAAATTGATCAAACAAATCATTAATTCTCGGTAAAAGATACTTATTCTTCACAGTCAACTTATTCAGTTGCCGATAATCAATGCACATCCTCTTCGTGCCATCTTTCTTTTTGACAAACAACACCGGTGCACCCCAAGATGATACACTCAGTCGTATAAAACCACGGTCAAGCAACTCTTGCAACTGCATCTTTAACTCCTTCAACTCCTTAGGTGCCACGCGATAAGGAGCAATAGACACCGGATTAGTACCAGCATAATTCTCGATACTAAATTCCACATCACGATCGGGAGGTAACCTCAGTAGCTCCTCAGGAAAAACTTCTGGAAAATCACATACCGTTCGAATGTTCTGCACTTGAACCTCTCCTATCCCCGGGTTCATTACATATTCTAGATATGTCATACCACCATGTTGCATCAACTTTTCTGCTTGTAAGGCCGAAACCACGTTGGATAAGAATCCGGTATACTCACTTTTTACCACAACCTCACCACCATCTAACAACCTCAAAGTAACCCGCTTCTTTTCAAAATTCACTACAGCTCTATGCTCCGTCAACCAATCAGCACCCAAAATAAGGTCAAAACCATGAAACGGTAACTCCATCAAATCAACCTCAAAGACATGCCCTTGCACCTCCAACGGGCACCTCCTAAACAACCCCCTTACGGTCACCGTCTCTCCTAAAGAGCTAGTAACCACAATCCAAATATCTAAATCCTCGACAGGGATATCCAACAAATATGCATGCTCACTCAAAACATAAGAATGAGTAGATCCTGAATCTATCAAGGAAAACAACGGTACATCTTGCAAAGAAAAAGTACCTACAACCACATCCGTGGCATTACGGGCCCCACGCTGAGTATAGACTCTACGCCCATCACCCTGCCTCTGGAAAGGAACTCGACCACATCCACGTCCTCTACCAGGCACCACAACAGCCTCAGCATGATCACCCGTCTCACCAGCAAACCTTGGGCAATCACGCCTCATGTGATCCCTCGATCCACATCCCATGCATGCACCACTGGCCCACCAGCATTCACTCGGGTGACGCCTAGAGCACAAGTTACAAATTGGTGTCTCACCATCGCCCCTACCAAACTGCTGAGCATGACCATCGCATCCAAAATCACCTCGGCGTCGATCGGCTCTATTTCAGTTGTCCCGAAACCTCTTACCTTTATTACCTTGGGTGCTACCTCAGCAGGCCTCTTTCTGACATCAGAAGACTTTCTAGCCTCTCTCATGGACTCCTCAACATCCTTAGCCCTATTAACAAGCACATCGAACTCATTGTACTCCGCAACCAACAAATATGTCTTGATCTCAGGATCCAACCCATATCGGAACCTATCACACCTCTTACGATCAGTAGGGATCAACTCAGGAGCATAGTGGCTCATCCTAATAAATTGTATCTCGTACTCAGCTACAATCATAGTGCCTTGTACCAAGGACATAAACTCCCTCTTTTGCGCATCCTCGTACTGCGGACCCAAAAACTCCGCAGAAAGGCGATCCTGAAGTACTCCCATGTCAGGTTAGCAACAGCTACACCCGCTTTCATGGTAGTCCACCACCTATAAGCATCTCCCTGAAGTAGAGAGACCATGCAACCCAATCTCTAGGTATCCTGACAGTCTATCTGGTCTAAAATCCTCTCAGTGCTAGCTAATCACTCCTCAGCTGAACTCAGGTCAAACCCATGAAACTCTACACCACCCAAGCTACACAGTCGCTCTAGCGGTAGCCTACGGCTGGTGTGGGAGCCAGGACATGCACTCCAGCCATAGCAGCCTGAAATGCACCCGTCATATCCTGTATGAATGAGGCAAACTCTTTGAACTGGCCTCCTACAGAAACCGGAGGAACACCAACAGGCGGTATACCAACTGGTGGAGGAGGTGGAAGCAGTTCCTCCCTAACAGTCGCCTCCCCCGCTGCCTGACCATCGGTGATCAAGCTCGCACTAGCACGAGTCTCACGTCTCGGAGGCATTATCCAAATACTTTAAATATGCAATTTTAAAACATAATATTAAGACATAATAAACTTACATTCGGGCAAGATCCAAGGGAAACCGAAGAGCATCCAAAAATACGTTGGCATTAGCAATGTGTAACTGACCACCCCTTTTACCCATTATCACTCTAGGTACACTCATAATGTATAGGTATGCACACAACAAAAACATATCACTTTCAATCTTACACTTAACGTACTAACCATAAAACATAGCAAACCAACACGTACTTTGACAAACCAACTACACACTTTACAAACCTGACTCTGATACCACTAAATGTAACCCCCTTAGCCCGGCCTAGACAGAACTGGCACTAATAGGTTACACGGGGAATATCAAACTAAACCCGCGAAGGTCCGATTCGATAAACAACCCTAAAACTGTTATATTTTTTATTTTATCTTACCTAGATGCATATTCTTATTCCTACATGTCAAGGTATCATACAAGGAATTAACGGAAACAAACCAATCATAAACAAACATTCGATTAAACACTTAAGTAAATTAAGGACTAAAACGTAAAACTTTTTAGATTCTAATAATAAAGTATAAATTCTTTTCATCAAAGTTTAATTAAACACTCAAGTGTCCTTCACGGTAAATTTCCAGTTAAACAGATCATTCTAACATCATCAATTGCTTGTTTCTCTAATTAGGAACCAAAGTGTAAATCTTTCAAATTATAAGTACTTCAATCAAATTAAGTTAACCATCATGAAATTAAGTCAAATTTATGCATTCATGTGAAATTTTAGCTCAAATTAACATCTGTAAGTACCCTAATCAAACAAAGGAAGATATCCGGGACTAAAGTATAATTTCCAGCAACTATCAAATCCTGGTGGTCAAAGGTTTGGAAACCTTTCGAAAGGTTTCGAAACTTTTTGTAAAAGGTTTCTAAACTTCCCTGAAAGTTTCCAAACTTTTCGCGTCCAGTAGCTTTCCAAACTTGAAATTGCCCGCAAGGTTTCGATACCTTCTTGAAGATTTCAAAACTATTTGTCAAAGGTCTCGGAACCTTCACTAAGGTTTCGAAACTTTGGGTCTGGAACCCAAAAGTTCCATCACACTAAGTGAACTCTAACAACTCAATACTCAATTATTAATCACTTCCAACTATATGCATAATTCCTAAGCATAATGAACAACTTATAACACGTGATTAACAACATCACGGACATCAATCAAACTATAGGCATGCTCCCTAGAAGATGATTAAAAACATAACAATCATGCAAGTACATGCTTTTACAATCCAAACAATTCCATAGTCCATCAATTAACAAACAAGCAACATAGGTTTTATTTCAACACAAACCAAAATCTAAGTACATACTAATCCAAAGTCCAAGTACACTCTCTCACATAGGTTGGGTTACACATTGCCATGCCCCAATTTATTTGAGAAAAACATACCAAAATTGTAGTAATCCTTCCCTCGATTTCCTTGCCTCGAACGAAGTCTCAAGTGCCTTTATTTTTCTGCAAGGATGAAAGGAGAGCTTAAGCAAACATGCTTAGTGAGATAGCTCTACAAAAGGTCATCAATGCATAAATCATAAATCATACTTAATGTCATGTTTGCATCCTTTATGTTTAGTTGGAAAAGTAAAACCAAATCATGCTCATCAACATTGTCAAATCATTTCATGCGTCATGCACAAGAATACCATTTCACTTCATGTATGCATATTGGCTTGCTAGTGATCACCTAATGTGAACTCTTAGTTCACCGAATACACGGATCCTTTTTCTCATAATTGGAAACTCTTGGTCTCAACATGCATCGATCGGACACTTAGTCACCCTAGTATACATGTTACCCCCACTACGCACGGTCGGACAAAAAGTCACCCTTTTTACATATGGGTCATCTATATGCACGGTCGAACATAAAGTCACCCTTATTTACATATAGGCAAGCTCTACACGCATAGTCGGACATAAAGTCACCCTTGTTTACGTGTAGGCAACATCATTATTCTCTTTATTTTATAGTGCACTCAATCCTAATGACATGTCATTTATATTCGAATCTAAAGTTAGTGTCACTAAGCCAATATCAAAATCAATCATGCATGTTAACTTGCTGCTTATAGTGGATTCATATATTATTCATCATGTGAACCTTAAATCATGTTTAACGGCTTCATCATTATAGGGCAAATAACCTCATCATATTCCAATATATTTTCATGCTTCCATAAGCTATGAATGCCTTTATAAATCATGAAATTTCCAGCAATTAACACATGCATGCATCATATCAAAACCATAGTTATACATCTCCAAAATCTCAATAAATCATCATCATCAAAGCCATTTCCGAGATTGTCGATACATAAGAAATTGCATCAAAATCATTTAATCCACTTGCTCTTGAACTATGGAAAGTTTTCACACTATTCCATAGTCCCCAAAATAGAACTGAACCAATACGATTCACTTTTAATCCGAAATCACTCACCAACAATCGAAACGAGCTTTCAACGATATCCCGACGATCACGCCAACTCACCAGCACTCAAGCACCTTCTTGTACCTCTTCTACAACATTAAAAACAGAGCATTCTCACATCATAACATGCTCAAACCAGCAGCCATATCCGATCACCATAAAAAAACCGAAAACTTAACCGAAAAGACCGTAAACTAAGCCGAAACGCATCCGAACAATATCAGCCCAAAACCTAATGAATCTAACATCTAATCCACATCAATTATGAACCAAAAATACATCCAAACCATTCTTATATATCCAGAAACATTTAAGCACCTAAAATAGTCCCTAAAACAACCAAAAAATACCTTAAAACAACACCGATTGTATTATTCCGGGATTAAATTAATATGCTATCAAATGAAGATTCAATTAATCATTTAATTAAAATTAAAACATAATTGAATCCATCTAATTTCAGCATTGAATGAGATCCAAAAATATTTTACAAAAATATTCACAAAATCACTAGATCTAACATTGAAAACATAGAATTAAGTTTTATTCAAAGATTAGCAAGCTAATACTTGGGAATTTCAATAAAGAACCTTAGAAAAGAGTTAAAAATCCAGAAAATTACCTTTAAGATCTATTCACCAAAAAGATGCAATTTCCTCTTCTTGGTTCCTTGCAATTTGGTATTGATTTGATAAAATTGATGGTTAGGTTTTGTAAGGAATATAAAGATGATTAAAATGATTTAATCTTTGTGAAAAAAGATGCAAAAATCAACAAGGAATTAAAGAAAGAGATGAAGGAAAATGGAGAGAAAATGAGAGAAAAAGATGAGAGAAAAAAAGGTAGTTTTGAGAGAAAATATTTATCATCTTTAATTAAAGTAATTAAAAAGCATTTTGGTGAATAAATCATTATTAAAAATTAAAATGGGTTTATGACCCTCTAAGGATTCTAAGTTTAGCTTGCTTTTCAATTTAGGCACTAAAACTTCAAATTTTCGAAAATCACAAAATTAGCCCTCTAATTTTCCAAAAGTTACAAATTGGTCACTTATGCATAATTAAGCATAATTAAAATGAATATAAAGTTCAAATTATTTTCCTTTTAATTTTTGAAATATATTTTAATATTTTTAAACCCTATTCCAAAAATTATTATTTTTCTTAATTAAAAATATTCCTATTTTATATTTCCCCAGAATAATGAACCAGAGAACCCGATTCGACCCGAATCGAATTCTCCTAACTAAAGCCTAAACTACTAACCCCAAAATCGGGATATTACAATACCAGTATCGAACCAGGCTACTCAGTCTTGGTCAACGAGGCAATGTTATCAACTAGTATCGAATTGGGGTTCGATACTCCTGTCTCGATACCTCCCTATAGGGGTATCGATACCCTCAGCTATTTTTGGTTAAATTCTTGAGATTAAAAGTATGAAAGTCTTACATATTGTTTTAGTGATTTTATAAGTTAAGATAAAACTTATAGTGAGTCCCAAATAGAAATGGAGTTAAGATGGGAATGATAATCGGATTAGATTTAAAATCGATTAATAAGGTCAAGAATTAGTTGGATAGTGAATGTAAAATTAAAAATAAACGTAAAACGAATTGAATAGTAAAATGAATATAGAAAAGTTTTAAATTGGCCTCCAAAATGTTAAGTGTTATAATAGATTAACTCGTGATGCCTTACAAAGTCATCGAAAAGTCATACAAATGAATAATATGTTTTATAATTGAATACAAGATCGATTTAAATGTGAGTCGAACGTTCAGTCGACGCCTCTGTCTCCTAACCCGGGGCGAGGGTGTCACATTCCTAGCTTACACCCTTTCAGTTTCTATTTTAGATTCTCAAACCTAGACCACAGTACTTGAAGGATCCTTATTTTCAGAACTTCTACGTATGTTTTCAGATTTTCAGAACAATAATTTATATTTCAGATATGTAATTGGTTATGTATTAAACTTTAGACTTGAGACTTTTATTTGATTTTCAGAATAATTTTTATTATTATTTATGGGTTGAACGTTAACTAATTGTAATTTAAGTTTTTTGTACTTTTTCATTATTATTTATTTAACAATTTATCAAAAATATTATATTTAATCCATATAAACCCTACCTTACAAAATAACTTTTAATAGCGTAATTCCTAAATTTTAATCTAAAAAATTAAGTTAAATTTAGGGGTTACACTTAGGGTACATTTTAGATCCCGTAGGCATTAAATTCATAATCTAACCTCTCTCAAACACCATATCTGAGGAATGTATGAATTATGATAATCCAATTTATCAAAAGAAACATTAATCACTCCATATTCAAATTCTCTATATATAAGCCAATCCAAAAATGAAACGTATATCAGCACAAATTACAGAAATAACCACGCAAACTTTGAAATTACATAGAAGCAAAACAAACAGATAAGATCTCGATCCAAATCACTGTTGGCATTGGAATTCATTGATTCAAAATATAATTTGAGCATAATTCAACCGAGTAAAAGAATCCATTCCAGATGAAAATAAACCCCCCAAAGAAAAAAAAAAACAATAATTTCAGTGAAAAAATTATAATGGGATAAACCAATAACTCACCTTTTAAAGAGGACTTCCTTAGAATTTGGTATCTAAGGTCGAATTAAAATTTTAGAACCTTAAAATATTTATTAAATAAATAATTTTAAAAATATGTTAAATAAATTAATTTATTTTTAAATTATATTTTTCTATTATGATTGATAAATCATCTAAAAATATATTAAAATATAAATAAAAATATTAATAAATTTTATTGAACATCCAAATAGTCAAACAAAATAATTTCTGTGTGCAGTTTTAGATACAAGATGACTAATGATAGTATATACATCAATATAGTCTAATATTTTTTTTCAATACATAAAATGACTAGACCATTCAATCTTTCTTGCGACATTGACTACCTCAAGTAGGTTTTCAATAATTTTAACTTCGAAAAACTTCTTTCAACGGATGCAACTGTCACTGGCATAGTTAGAAGGATTTAATATTATCTTCATCTACACCCAATTTATGACTATCTAAATGTTCTTTTACACGTTTTTGAAAAAAAATATCTAAAGCACCTCTTATGATTCTATTAATTCTTGTGTTCATTTTTTTCTTTTTCATTATCGGAAGCATATTTTCGCGATAACATTATACTATAAAAATTATGAAACAAAAAGTATAGAATGATAGCACCTGGATTTTTGTCGTTGAATTTATGCTTCAAATTCGATTGTAGTATATCAATCATAATCATGTAAACTGCAATCTCCTTGAATATATGATTTCTTGTCCTTTTAGAGTATCAAATCAAAATAATAAATAAAAATTTTAAATCAAAATATAAGAATATAACACAAGAAAGAGAAAAAATAAAAGAGAAATAAAGATGCAAAAATGAAAATATTATAAGAATTATTTATAAGTGCATTTAAAAATTTTAATCTGAATAAAAACTTAAAAATATTAAATTATTATTAAAATCTTAATAATAACCTAAAATCCTAAAATCTATTAATTTCTATACTAATTGATGGAATAAAAAATAATTTAATAAAGTTTAAAACGATTATAAAATTAATTATTGGGGCCCACAAACCTATATATAAACGGGTTAGTGCATTAATTATGTGGCTGTTAACAGATTAATTCTTATTTAATGGGCCCATTATTTATTATATTTATTTATTTATTTATTATTATTTTTAGTAATACATTTTTAATTTATTTTAAAATGGGCCTAAACAATAGGTAAGCCCTAGATCGATGTCGTTATTTATTGGGCTCAAGTACGGGCTGCAGTTTTAATTTGAAATGGTTTCAAATTTCTTAAATCCCAGTATACATATATACAGAAAATAATGTAAAGAAAATGGAAATTTTCTTGATAAGCAAAGATCGAAAAATCAAAAAAAATATTAATTCAATTTAATTTATAAATTCATTGAAACAATATCCAATTTTTCATTTTTTATTATTTTTTTTAGTTTTTGATTTGGACTTGTGTAACAAGTCAAAACTGAAGAAGAAGAATTAATGGAGGTTGAGAGATAGACAGAGCAAAGGAAGACACAGAAAAGAAAATTAAGGGAAAAAGATAAAGTTCATTGCTATTCAATCGATAATCTGAAACCTAGAAGATTGACGTTTTTAAGCCTTTACACCAAACGACAACGTATAATACCAAAATGAAAAATATATAAAAACTAGTGAAATGGTGTCGTTTCAGCTTATTTAAAACAATGTGTTACAATACTCTCCACTTGAATTAATCAATGTCCTCAAGGATTCGAGAATGATCTTCGTTTTCCGATGATTAGAGTCTCCAGACTCTTTTAACCTTGATCGAAAAAGAAGTATAACTCGACAATAATGCTTTCATGTCAACAATGATTGAAAACCAAATATGAACCAACAATATAATCTCCACGCCGACACAAAAAAACTTACTGCTTTCGGGGTCTAAAATTTTCTTATTTGCTTCAATCTATTGATCAAATTGATGTCCTTTTGATAGATGTCATGTAGGAAAAGCTTAGCTACCGTAAAATCCATAGCAACAACAATGGTTAAAGGTTCTACCATAGCAGAGATCAAAGATTCTGTCACCGATAGTTGGGTCTCATAAAGAACAAAAACATTAGCTAAGTTGTTTTCTAATATCTTTAAGTAAGATGCAATATGATCAACCCACACTCCAATCACCCATTTTTTTAATGTCTCGATCTGTGATGCCATCATAAAGGTGCCATTTACGGTGATTATCACTAACCTTGGCCATGATTCCAAATACACATCAGAGGCATTAGATCTATTTCTAGTAGTCATTGTCATTCTTTTCTCTCCAAATTTTAAGTTGACTCCAAGCAATGTAAGAACAAATTTTGAAAGAGAAATGAATCTGCCCATTTGTAATTTGTTAACATCCCAAACCTTTGCAAATAAGCCTTCCCTTAGACCAAAAATTCTAACCTTGTTATAAGTTTCCATCCATGAATGCACCGTTGTTGTAGCACTATAAGTTGTTGTCTTAATATGGTTCGAACCAAGTAACCATCGGTTGCACTTCAAAGCCATGTCTTTGCAAGACTCTTCTATACTCGTTCGATAACCATTCGAAAAATATTCTTCTTGATGCGTTCTATTATTGTCTTCAATATAACTTTTCAGTTTTTGATCCAACACTGTTATTATTATATCCTGCCTCCAAAGTTTTTGAATGATCCATAATATCACCCTGACAATCGACTTCTTTGATAGCATAGATCATTTGATCATAAACTAGTTTGTTTGTTCTCATAGACATTCCTTCAACAATGTTCAGTAGTTCACCATCCATCATCATTGTAACATTTACTAGATTAAATGTAGTATGCCGATCATCAACAACGAAAACTAAATTTTCATCTCTATAACAGAGAACCCCACATGAAACATACCAAGGAACCTCGACAGCTGTCTTGCAAAACAACAATGTGTACTTTAAAATATCATCTCGTTTTTCTCTATAAATGTCAGATGATATATGGTGAAACATAGCAGCTTCCATGAAAACAAAATCCACACTAGCATCTCGAAGTGCCACAACCATAACCATCTGTCTGAGTCTAGCCAACGTCTTTGGTAAAAACCGATATCTCCAAGGCCACCTGTTTTAGATCATGGGATACATTCTGCAGCTACTAATATACTATTCATGATGTTTGCACCGGCCAATGGTAAGGTGTTTTCAACTTCAACTGTAGGATCATGAACCTCACCAACCACTCTCGAGCTTGTTTTGGTCAAATTTTCATTCTCTACACCGGTAAATCGAGCAAGGTAAGAGGAGCTTGAGGGAAAAGAAGCAAGCACGTCAAACTTAAATGCGTTAAAATCAGTGGTTCCAAACTGTTGGTTAGAATCTAAATTGAAGGCCTTTTCTAAAGGCAAATATACTTCAGGTTCATCTCCAACTTTATCTGAAAGTTGAATATCCAGTAGTTCCTCCATAACTGAACTAACATGATTTTTTGAAGAAAGAATGCTTGCATTTTTGTCCTAATCCATTTTAACAGGGCTGCTTGAAGCGAGGTCCACATCGGAAAGAGACTTTTCATTCTGTTAAAGAAAATTTTCATCTTCATCTAAGTTTGTAGTATGACTTCTTATGGATGGAACCATTTCCTTCTTTTTGCAATCTGAATTTTGTCATTCGAGTCTTCTTTTATTGACAAAGACAATTCGTCGAACACATGAACTTCATTAGAAACAATCAACATTTCTCGTTCTGTGGCAACAACTTCTGTCAGTCTTGCATCTCCACCAAATTGAATGTCCAACTGGCAACATCCATCATAGATACAACAATTCTGAAGAGAATTTCTAGCTTCCATAGCAAACCAAAGTTTTTGATACTGAATCAAAAATTGAGAACCATCCGACTTGAGTGCAATAATTTTTCCATCAATCCATACGGTGAGAAAACCCTGTGCAACACTTCCCCAGTAATAGGATGACTCATATGGTTGATTTTAACCAAAAGAATTCTAGTTCCCAAATACCTTTTGAATAAAGATAACAGATCCTTGCTAAATTTAGAATAAAATTGTTGATAACTTGTTTCCATGTACAGGATTGATGGATGTTGAGTTTGATTCGCCCTTGATGCTATTGGTGTTTGATTTCTAAATTTTCTCAACAATCCAATCCAAGGAAAAGCCTAGCTCTGATGCCTTTATAACAACTCAAAACTGAAGAAGAAGAATCAATGGAGGTAGAGAGATAGACAAAGCAAAGGAAGACACAAAAAAGAAAATTAGGAGAAAAAGATAGAGTTCATTGCTATTCAATCGATACTCTAAAATCTACAAGATTGACGTTTTTAAGCCTTTACACCAAACGACAATGTATAATACCAAAATAAAAAATATATAAAAACTAGTGAAATGGTGTTGTTTCAGCCTATTTAAAACAGTGTGTTACAACTTGTCATGATTTGGGTAGAAGACTAGAGAAAATTAGGGTTGAAAAGGGAGAAATTAGGGATTGATGAACGATAAAGGAGAAAATCGGATGAGACAACAGACTTAGTTCCTTCCTTTTTTTCCACACGTGACAAAATAGAATTAATATGGCTGATGAAGAAACGACATCGTTGAAATACCAAAAGCTTATTGTCTAAAGAAAGGCATAATTGTCTTTTAGCCTATTAAAATAGTTAAACAATTATGTTATTTTAATGCATGTTTTAGGTTGTTAATCATGTTAGCTTGTTGACAATTGTTAATTATGTAACATCCCGATTTTGGGGTTAGTAGTTTGTGCTTTTGTTAGGAGAATTCGATTTGGGTCGAATTGGGTTCTCCGGTTCATTATTCCGGGGAAATATAAAATAAGAATATTTTTAATTAGAAAAGTAATAATTTTGGAATATGGTTTAAAAAAATTAAAAATATGTTTCAAAATTAAAAGAATGTAATTTGAACTTTAAATTGATTTTTAATTATGCTTAATTATGCATAAGTGACCAGTTTATAATTTTTAGAAAACAATGGAGGATTTAATTGTAATTTTCGGAAATTGTTAATTTTAGTGACTAAATTGGAAAGCAAGCTATACTTAGAATCCTTAGAGGGTCATAAAACCAATTTAATTTTTAATAATGATTTATTCACTAAAATATTTTTAATTAGTTTAATTAAAGATGATAATCATTTTCTCACTTAACTACCTTTTTTCTCTCATCTTTTTCTCTCCATTTTCCTTCATCTATTTTCTTCAATTCCTTGATGATTTTTCTATCTTTTTCAACAAGAATTACTTTATTTTAATCATCTCTCCATTCTTTACAAAACCTAACCATCAATTTTATCAAATCAACACCAATTTGCAAGGAATCAAGAAGAGGAAATTTCATCTTTTTGGTGAATAGATCTCAAAGGTAATTTGATGGATTTTAACTCTTTTCTAAGGTTTTTTACTGAAATTCCCAAGTATTAGCTTGCTAATCTTTGAATAAAACTTAATTTTATGTTTTCAATGTTAGATCTAATGATTTTGTGAATGTTTTTGTGAAATCTTTTTAGATCTCATTCAATGCTGTAATTATATGGATTTAATTATGTTATTATGTCAATTAAATGATTAATTGAGTCTTCAATTGATGGCACATTAATTTAATCCTGGAATAATGCAATCAGTGTTGTTTTATGGTGTTTTTTGGTTGTTTTAGGGGCTGTTTTAGGTGCTTTAAAGTTGTTGGAGATATAAGGATAGTTTGAATGTGTTTTTAGTTAATAATTGAAGTGGATTAGATGTAAGATTCATTAGGTTTTAGGCTGTTGATGTTTCGGATACGTTTCGGCTAAGTTTCTGTGTTTTCGGCTAGGTTTTTCGGTAGTGTTGTAGAGGTATAATGCGACTGATGGTTTAAGCATGTTATAATGTGAGAATGCTCTGTTTGTAATGTTATAGAAGAGGTACAAGAAGGTGATTGAGTGCTGGTGCGTTGACGTGGTCATCGGGATATCGGTGAAAGCTCGTTTTGCTTGTCGGTGAATGTTTTCGGACTTAAAGTGATTCGCGTTTGGTACGGTTCTGTTTTGGGGCTATGGAAGAGTGTGAAAACTTTCCATAGTTCAAGAGTAAGTAAAGTAAATGTTTTTGATATATCAACATGAGTTTCGGCTACATTCGATGAAGGCATTAATGTAGGTAATGCAATGAGATTCTTGGAAATGCATGAACATGATCTGAATTGGTGCATGCATGAGAAATACTTGCTGAAATGCATAGTTTATCAAGCATCCATGATTATGGAAAATTATGAGAAATGATTTGGAATACAAAATGGTTAATTGCCTTACATATGATGGTGCCTTTGGGCATGGCTTTTGGTTCATTTGTTGAACATATTATGCATGTATTATGAGCAACAAGTTATCATGCACATTTGATTATGATATTGTCTTAGTGACACTAAATTTAGATTCGAATACGAATGACATGTTATTAGGATTGTCTTAAGTGCACTATAAACAATATTGAGAATACAAAAAATTGCCTACACGTAACAAGGGTGACTTTGTATCCAATCGTGCGTGGTAAAGCCGCTTACACGTAACAAGGGTGACTATGTGTCTAATCGTGCGTGGTAATGCTATAATGGTGACTTCGTGTCATGTCAATGGTGACTTCGTGTCATGACGAGACAATGGTCTCTAACAATGGATCCGTGTATTCGGAGAACTCAAGGTTCATATTAAGTGGTCACTAGTATGCCAATGCATACATGAATTTAAAGAGGACATTGTGCATCATTTATAAATTGTTTTGATAAGGTTGTGCAAACACAAGGAAACATTTGATTTAAAAAACATGAACATGAGATGTTAGCATGCATGATTTGGTGATGCATTGCAAATTATGATTTCACTATGGTTTTAAATAGATACATTGATGATCTTGTGTAGAGCTTCCTCACTAAGTATGTTTTTTTAAGATCTCTTTTCATACTTGTAGAAAAATAAAGGCACTTGGGACTTCATTCGAAGCAAGGAAACCAAGGGGAAAGGTTACTAAAATTCGGTATGTCTTGGCAAATAAGTTGGGGCTTGGCAATGTGTAAACCCAACCAATGTGAGGAGTGCGAACTTAGACTTTGGTTATGTTGAAATAAGACCTATGTTGATTGATTGTTAATTGATGGACTATGGTAATGCTTGGATTGTTGAAGCGTGTACTTACATGATCGTTATGAATTTTAATCGTGTTTTAGGTAGCATGCCTATAGTTTGCTTGATGTTCTTGATGTTAAAAATCATGTGCCATATGTTGTTAATTATGCTTAGGACTTGTGCATATAGTAGTAGCAATTAATGGTTTTGTATTGAGACGTTAGTGTTCACTTAGTGTAACGGAACTTTTGGGTTCCAAACCCAAAGTTTCGAAACCTTAATGAAGGTTCCGAAACCTTTGTCAAATAGTTTCGAAACCTTGCGGGCAATTGTAATTCTAGAAAGTTACTGGACGCGAAAAGTTTCGAAACCTTTTACCAAAAGTTTTGAAATCTTATGAAAGGTTTCGAAACCTTTGACTATCGGGAATTGATAATTGTTGGAAATTATACTTTAGTCCCGAATATCTTCCTTTGTTCAATTAGGGTACCTACAGATGTTATTTTGAGCTGAAATTTCACATGAATGCATAAAATTTGTTTAATTTCAAGGTGGTTAACTTAATTTGAATGAAGTCCTTGTAATTTGGAAGATTTACATTTTGGTCCCTAAGTTGGAGAAACATGCAATTGATAATGTTAGAATGATCCGTTTGACTTGAAATTTACCGTGAAGGATACTTGTGTGTTTAATTAAACATTGATGAAAAGAATTTATATTTTACTAATAGAACTTAAAAGTTTTACATTTTAGTCCTTAATTCACTCAAATGTTTAATTGGATACTTGTTTGTGGTCAGATTGCTTCCGTTAAAGATTTGTATGAGATGAAGACATGTAGGAACATAATTATGCATCTAGGAAAGATGAAGAAAAAAAATATATCAGTTTTTAGGGTTGTTTATCGATCGAAACCTTCGCGGGTTTGGTTCGATATTCCCCGTGTGACCCGTTAGTGCCGGTTCCGTCTAGGTCAGGCTAAGGGGGTTACATTTGGTGTTATTAGAGCCAGGTTTGTAAAGTGTGTAGTTGGTTTGTCAAAGTATGTGTAGGTTCGCTAAGTTTTATGATTAGTTTGTTAAAGTGTATGACTGAACGTGATATGCTGTTGATGTGTGAATAACTATACATTGTGAGTGTACTTAGAGTAATATTGGGTAAAAAGGGGTGGTCGATTACACATTGCCAATGCCAACGTATTTTTAGATGCTCTTCGGTTTCCCTTGGATCTTGCCTGAATGTAAGTTTATTATGTCTTAATATTATGTTTTAAAATTGCATGTTTGAAGTATTTAGATAATGCCTCCGAGATGAGAGACTCGTGCTAGTACGAGCTTGATCACCGATGGTCAAGTAGAGGGAGAGACGACTATTAGAGAGGAACCGCTTCCACCAACTGGTGTGCCACCCGCTGGTGTGCCTCCGGTTCCTGTAAGAGGCCAGTTCAGAGAGTTTTCCTCGTTCATACAGGCCATGACGGGTGCGTTTCAGGCAGCTATGGCTGGAGTGCATGTATCGGCTCCTGCACCTGTCGTTGTGGTTACCCCAGGGCTACCGCTTGAACGAGGAGAAATTAGGGATTGAAGAATGAAAGAGGAGAAAATCGAAAGAGACAACAGACTCAATTCTTTTCTTTGTTTTCACACGTAACAAAAATGGAATTAATATGACTGATGAAGAAACGATGTCGTTGAAGGACCAGAAGCTTAATGTCTGAAAAAGGTCTTAATCGGTTTTTAGCCTCTTAAAATAATTTATTTTTTTTAATGCATGTTTTAGGATTTTAATCATATATGTATAACCATGTAATGAATCCCTGAAACCCTAGAGTATATAGGTTGGTCGTTACAAGTTGAACAATTATGTTTTGAATGAATAAAAATTTTCTTTTCTCATATCTTAATCTTCTACCTTTAAAATTTTCATTCATTCTTTCTTTAAGTTTTGATTATTATAAGACTTTGGAATGATTAACCAATTTTAAGATAAAAAAAGCTTTAAAAGAGAAACCACCAAATAAATAAATAAATAAATAAACAAGTAAGTAAATAGAAGAGAAAGTGCAAATACCTCTTTAACCACAAACTAAATCCCCTATGGATTCGAGATGATTTACTGGAAAAAGATGATAATTAAACCTCCTCTTTCTTCTTGTGAGCAGTTTTTCGTCCTTAAAAAATAAATAGTAGTACCACGTGGAGTAATCATGATTTTTTAATAGAATAAACTGAATAAAAAGAGTTAAAATCGGGGAGAAAATAGAATAGAAGAAGGGTAAGAGAAGAAACATAGTACTTAGGGAAAAATATAAGAAAAAAAGGAGAGAGAAGAATTTTTTCAATCCATTTATCGATAGCCAATATTTAATTTAAAGGGAATTTTTATCCTTCAAATACAAAAAAAAAACGTAGTTTCACTTAGACTAATATTAAAATAATGAGTTTTACTCATATATAAAATAGACTCGTTATAAATATCTCTACTCGAATTAATCCTTGTCCTCAAGGATTAAACTAGGATTTTTTTATGATTATACGAAACGTGTCTTCATTCTTTCTAAACCTTAATAGAAAAAGAAGTATGAATCGGTAGAGATAGAAAACGTTCACTTTTCACTGCAAGAATCGATTGCCTCAATACAACTGAATTTTTTTCTATAATAGTGATCCAATTCCACACTTTCCAAGAGAACCAAGGCAAAGGATAATGCAAGCAACAACATCACTAATAGGCATCAAATAAAAAATTCAATACTTAAAGAAAATTTGTGTAGAGAAATCAGTCCTAGAAAATGGGTAACTCTCAATAACTATAACAAATTCTCAAATTTTGCTCCACAATTTACATAAGGTCATGTGCTTGAATATAAGATTTTTTTCTTGGTCAAAAGTTTCAAACTCCTTCAAAAAAATTGTTCGATTTTTCTCTTTTTCTGACCCTCAATTGTTAAAATATAGATTTAGATTTGACAAAAATAGTGAGGTTCTATGTCATAATTGGAGATTCTATTAAATCCATTATCATGCAAATGAATGAGTTAATCATCACCATTAGCATATTGTTCAACATCATCCATATTAGTATGAGTTTTAATGAAAACTATATCTTTAACATTCTTAATTTTGACATCAACATTATCCTTAGGCTTTAACTTTTTCTTACTTTAAGCATTGGTTTTATCACTATTGATAGTTTGGCCATTGTCTTCAAATATATATTGTTCTATTAAATATGGATTATCGTCAATTGATTCAGCCTGTAATTTTCCAACACATTTATAAGTTTTACAAGTTTTTTAATTTGTACTTGACCTTTCTCATCACCAACTCATAGCCTTTATAAGAGTTTGATCCTCAATTTCAACCTTAGAAACAACATTTTTCACAACTTCTTTCATAAACTCAAGTATAATAGACCTATCAAAAATTGATGTTTATGGTCTAATAACGTGATTAAAAATTCTAAAAATTAAAACACATAATATAATCCCAAAATTGATAAATAAAATACAATTTTTTTGTGAAATTCTCAAACTCAAAAATAATGGTAATGTTGAAATTTAACGGTTAAAATCATTAGAAGGTTCAACCCATGTTTGTAATAAATATTAACAATTTTAAAATCCGAATAAAAGACCAATACATAAGTCCATAAGTCAAAGTACAAAGTCCATTATTGTAGAAAATAATAACCAAAATATAATGTAATAAATCTAGAGTCTGTAACTATAAAGCATATGAAAATGGTTTGAATCAGAATCCTCCAAGTACCGAATCCTAGGTCTGAGTATCTAAAACAGAAACTGTAGGGGTGTAAGCTAAGGATCTTAATGTGTCTCTAGTGTGCAATTCGAAACTGATGCGAAAAGAAAGGTGGGAAATTTATTTCATAGCAAAAATGGTTAAATTAACAATCTAGGGTCTGAAGTCATCCAAAAGTTTTAGAACCCTTAAACATTCAGAAATTACAAATTGGTCCAGAAATTTCAGAAACAAGAACCCCTAAATTTAAGGGTTCGAAGTAGAGATTTTAACGAAAATTAGGGTTTTTGATTTCATAGAGAAATTTCATCCTCGAATTTACCTAGATCAAAAAGATACTAATACTAGGCTTTAATAACTGATTTATGATCCCACGTAGCCTCATCATATCCTCGATTATGCCAAAGAACCTTAACCATTTTAATAATTTTCCTCCGAAAAACTTTCTGGTCCTAAGAAATAATCTCAACTAGTTCCTCCTCATATCATAAATTTAGACTGATCCCAAAATCCTCAATTGAAAGAATAGACGGATCATCCCGATAGAGTCTCAATATAGAAACATGGAAAACATCATAAATACACTTAAGCTCTGATGGTAACTCAAGCTGAGAAACTACTAGTCCAACTCGTCTGATAATCCGATATGGTCCAATATAACGGGGGATTGAGCTTGCCTTTTTGGACAAAATGGAGTACCTTCCTCCGCGGAGATACTTTCATGAAAACCACATCATCGACCTTAAACTCGAGATCCTTACGCCTTAAATCAGCGTATGATTTTTGTCTATCAAAAGCAACCTTAAGCCGATCCCGAATGAACCTAACAGTTTTCTCTATCTCATATAAAAATCTGGATCCAATAATCGGTGCTCATTAAGCTCAATCTATCTAATATGGGTGCAACACTTACACCCTTCGAGAGCCTCATGAGGTGCCATCTTAATACTGGTTTGGTAACTGTTATTTACGAGAACTCTGCAAGCGATAATAAATCCTCCCAACTGGCTCTGAAATCCAGAATATATCCCCTCAACGTATCCTCTAAGATCTGATTCACACGCTCAAGACTGACCATCAGACTAAGGGTGATAAAAAGTACTAAAGTTCAATCGACTACCCAGAGTAGAATGAATAAATCCTTAGAACTTTGATGTAAACCTCGGATCTCGAACAAAAATAATAGATAGAGGTACCCCATACAATCGAATAATATAAGATATATACAATCGAGCTAACTTACTACTACGTGTAGAAAGAGTTGTACAATTAGTGCAAGTTTACATTTTGCAAGTAATAAAGTGATAAGTATATCGAGTATCGTCTCTACAGGGATTAGTGTACTTAATATGTTTTCTTTTCTCTTCTCGTTATGCAGAATAAAATAAAAGACACAAATTAATTTAGGTATCCTGAATTAAACCAAACAACTTGAATAATAAAGAAAACTAAAGAATGAGAATAGAATCAGATTAAGAGAGTGGCCAGGATCTAGTTGTGTTGTATTGTGGATTCAATTGACTTGTTTCTATCCAATATAATTGCACAGTACTGCCTCGACAGGAACTGCAGTTTTACTGCCTTAACAGTGAAGGGTCATGTCCGCTGCGGAAATCCCTTGCTCTTGGGTGGACTTTTACCAAGGTTCGACAAAGTATCCTTTAATGACTCCGCTTATTCCTAAGTCGAAGTACTGTTGATGACTAGTCCTTGATGATACCTCACGGCGTGAATCAACTATAATCACCAACCAATCTCACACTTCTTTTAGCTACTGAAACTCTAACTTATCCCTAGGTCGAGTTAGTATTTTTTGACTAGAAAAATATCGTACTTATTCCTTTCGTGAAACTAAATCTCCTGATATTAGATAAATAGATTTCTCACAAACTTCTCTCCCGAGCTTGAATGCAAGAACAAAGAATGACAAAGAATAAGCAAACCTTGATATTTTATTGCATGAAACAAGAAAAATAAAGTACAATCTCCTTTCACAAATGCTTTACAACTTTCACCTAAGCCCTAAAAAGTTTAGAACATCATGAAAACAAAGAAAACTCTAAAGTATATGGTGAACTCCTTTCTATCATCGTGTGTTTTGCTCTTGGGCGACACCTCCTTTATATAGGCTAAAACTAGGCCAACATTAGCCTCGGAGAGGAAGCGGAGTTGTTTTGGAAGTTTTCTTCCTTAAAATGGTGCATCTCTTTAATTTGATTCTTTCCATCTTTATACTGTGTTCTCGAACTCCAATGTCCACGCAAAGTGTCTAGAAAAATACAACTTTTTATGCTCAAATCGATCACCACTTTGAATTTTGGCATTCATGGGATTCCCCACCTCGATAGGTAGCATCTGCTACCCCGGTGGGGGGTTAAATTCTGCATCTATTCGGCTTCTATCAGTAGAAGCTCCCATCTGGGGCTAGTTCGGTCAGGTTTTGCTTCATTGCCCTATTTTCACTCATTTGTTGTTGTAGCTTTTTAGGTTTCCTTATCATGCTGCCGTGACCATAGAATTACTGCCCCGACCCAAGTCTACCTCAAATGCACAAAGGTGCGTTAAAGCTTACATTTTCTATAAATAACATCCTTATATGTCACAAAAGTAAAATATCCAAATATCTCACATTAAGTTCATGCATTAGTCCAAGTAGGTGTAGATTAAGTAATTATTGTCCATGAAAGGTGTAAAAAGTGATAGTCTTTTGATCACTTATCATACCCCAGACTCGAACTATTGCTTGTCCTCAAGCAATGCAAACCATCAAATTCCCATAACTTATTCTCTATAAGTCTTAAGTTTTCATCTATTCTCCCTACCATGATTATGCTTATTCTTGAGCTTTAACCTTTCGGTTACCCAAGGACTTACCCGGAATCAAGCTATAAGATTTTGTGAGTGTGTGAGTTTTTGTGGACAAGTTTGATTAAAGGCTTTCTCAGATAAACTTTAAGTTCAAGACAACTAGACATGGAAATTATGTTTTCTTCTCATAACAAAACTACTTGAGCCAATTTCGGGCTTCTCAAGGATTATGTTTTCTCATCAATATATATATATATATATATTTAGCATACTATAGCCAATTTCGGGCACCTCCTAGCATGAAGAAGAGTGATTCCTAGAGCCGACGATAAGCACCTCTAGTCAACATTTTCAAAAATCTAAACCTTTATCACCTAAATTCATTAAAAGAATTTCTATAATCAAATAAGTCCCAAAAGTATTTTTAGAGTCAATCTTGTAGCAAGCTTCTAAGTTTTCTTCCTTAAGTATCCTAAAGTTAAGCCTTCTAAACAAGACCTAACTATGGTAAGGAGAAAGATTTCTATAGCCTAAAAAGTATGGAGAATATTTCAAGTAAGGTGGTAGACATAAATTTTTTTCAAAAACAACTCAAGTACTTCTTTTCATGGCAGGGCCACGACAGTGAATTGCCTCGGCAGTGAATGTACAACCCCAAACTCGAACCGAGCATTGTCCTTAATGCTTAGAACTATGGCTCACAACAAGAAACAAAACATGAAAATTATCAAGTAAAGAGATGAAAGCAGCATAAAGGTGTAGAAATTAAATAGACTACGAAGAATTGCTAGTAACGATATGTTTTCGTGGCCTTGCTGCTGGTAGTTTCATTTTTGTTTCCGTTGCTGGTGATTGTTGAGCTTTAGCTTGTTTGGGTGATTGAACTCTGGTAGGTGGGGTCTATTGCAACGGAGCGTCTACTTCTTCTCCTTCTTCTTCTTCAGCAATTTCCTTTGTGGGTATTATTTCTGTCCTTCTCTCATCTGTAACTTCCATTGCTTCTGCCCCGACATGTTGAGTGCTTGTCTCGGTGGTTGGGTGGTACTACCGCATGTAGGAGTCTATCTCTGTCGAGAGACTCCTCATGATGATAGGAAAGCTTGGTGGAGTGCTGAAGATTGCTCTCCGTTTGGATGACCTTCGATTGGTCAAAGATTTCGCGGCGGGCTTTGGTGGCTTAGATGGGCCAGCAACATGGAATGGTTGCTGTGGTCCAGTAGCAAAGAATGACCATGATCCTCCTTGGGCTGGCGTTATTTCGGTGTATGGTGCAGCTGTGACAAACATATTTGGAAGGAATTCTAGAAACTGCACCCCCTGGTTCCAAAAGTTATTGATCATCATCTGGGCTAATGCTGTGTTGAAATCTCTTTGGTACTCCATGTATTGTTGTTGTCGTAGATTCATGACCGCCATCTTCTGTAGTAATTCTTGGCAGGGATCCGCCGCGACAGTGTTGTGGGATATAGCAGGTATATCTGCCGTGTACTAGACCCCGACAGTTGTATCAGCAGTGATGGTTGTGGAGTTGCTTGGACTGGTTCTGCCTGAGTTATTTGCATGACTTTGCGGCAGAACTCCCTTGCCCAACCACGCCTTTGGGTAATGAATTCATCCATGTCTGCAACTGGTACACCTACAGCAATGGAAAGACCCGTGATTAAACATGGAAAATATAAAGGTATCTTGTCCTTCTTACCACACTCGTAAGTTTCTCGTAGGGATCAGCACTCCCACATTAATGCTTGTTTTATTGATGATGGATTGGATGATAACTAGTCTCCTTCTGTCGATTGTGCTATTATGGGATGTTGGGATGAGGCGTCGTTTGATGAATGTGTTCCACAACTTAGCCTCGGGCCTTAGATTCTGTCTTGCCACAGAGCCTCTATATGCTCCGGTTTCCCAATTGATGTTATCATAATAGAGATCGTCTTTGATCAGTTCATAGTCCTCGTTGCTGATGTCTTCCATAAATGCAGATTGATCATCACGAGTAGGGTGGAGGCCGTAGAACAAGTTTATGATGTCGGCATCAAGTTGAACCGGTCTTCCTCGGCAGTGGACATACAATGCATCTTTGCTTAGCCCATCGACGTAAAATTCTCGCACCATCGTTACATTGGCTTGGGCAGGTTGCAAGAAAAAGATTTGCCATTCTTGATACTTTATTTTATCGAACAAGTAATGCTCGATTCCATAGTTCTCCTCGTCCGAATGTTGGAAAACTTGCTCTTCCCATAACTGCCTAGCAAGAAAGGATCTGTTGAAGCGTTCTTCGACAGCGGCATGTGCGAATCTGGTGTAAGCTTCCATAGAGAAACGTAGTGATGATCTTGGAGAGTTTGTCAAAGTTGTTGAGAGATCTTGGAGATAAGCAAAGAGTAATACAAGGGAGATAAGCAAATAATTCTAAAAAAATCAAGAATGCAAGAGTGAATAGTTCAAAAGAGAGAAAGTGTTTATAAAGGCCTCGACCTTGTACTGCCGTGTTAACCCAACTAGCCGTTTTGTAGCCGTTAACATTTATTGCCTCGACAGAAATTACGCTAAACTAGCCGTTATGCTATTCTGCCCGTTGGTAATTGCTGTGGCCCTGACACTGTGCACTATCGAGGCAGCGGATTTGCTGTTATGAACTACTTCATCTTTATTCTTGATTCTTGTCCTAAAAAAATAAACACCAACAAAAATTAAATTAAAAAGAATCAAAAAAGAATAATTCTAAACTAAAACTAATCCTAAAAGTATAATAAAAAGAAAGAAAATGAGGTTAATTCACGATAGGAATGCATACAAGTGCATCTCTTAAATTGATGGTCTCTATAGTCCTCATATCATGTTGGCCAGAATATTGCTTCAAACGTTGATCAATCACTTTGAATTCATGCTCATCTTTTTGTGATTTGATTATTACTGCACCATATGGGTAAGCCTGAACAATTTCAAATGAGTCTGACCATTTGGACATGAGTTTGCCTAGGAATAGTTTGAGCCTGGAATTGAAAAGGGGGACTTGCTGCCCTGGTAGAAAGTACCTCGGCAGTAGCTTACGGTCATGCCATCGTTTAGTCTTTTCCTTGTATATCTTGGCATTTTCATAGGTTGTTGCTCTGAATTCTTCTATCTCATTGAGGTCTAAAAATCTTTTCTGGCCAGTTTTCTCTCATTCCATGTTCAAATTCTTTACTGCCCAATAGGCTTTGTGCTCAATTTCCATGGGCAAATAGCATGTTTTTCCAATTACAAGCTTGTATAGAGATGTACCCAATGAGGTCTTGTATGCTGCCCTATATTCCCACAGGGTATCGTTGAGACGATGGGACCAATCTTTTCGAGATAGGTTTACCACCTTTTCAAGGATTTGCTTTAATTCCCTATTTGATATTTCAGTCTGCCCATTTTTCTGTAGGTGACAGGCTGTAGCAATTCTGTGTGTGACATCTAATTTCTTCAGGGTCGCGACAATGAATCTGTTGTCAAATTGTTTACCTTCATCACTAATGATCTCTTTAGGGACTCTAAATCTGGTAAAGATGTTTTTCTTGAGGAATTTCTGAACAGTCTTGGAATCATTGTATGGTGTGACAATTGCTTTGACCCATTTTGATACATAATCCACTGTTACTAGGATGTAAAGATTGCCTTGAGATGATGGGAATGGTCCCATAAAGTCTATGCCCCAAACATCAAATAGTTCTACTTCCAATATGGGTTGCAATGGCATCCCATTACGTTTAGAGATATTGCCCATTCGTTGGCATCACTCATAGTTCTTGTAATAAAGTTGGGCATCTTTGAAGAGTGTGGGCTAATAAAGGCCTGATTGAAGCACTTTTGGCGGCTGTTCTGTTTCCTCCAAAATATCCTATACAAGGTGAATCGTGACAGTGCTGGAGCACTTCTTTTTGCTCATCCTCTAGAACACATCTTCTTATAACCTGATCTGCACATTGCTTGAACAAAAGAGGGTCGTCCCAGAAATACTGCTTTGCATTATGCTGAAACCTCTTTTTTTCATTATGGTTAAGGTTATAAGGCAAAACACCACTAGCTAAATAATTGACAAGATCAACATATCAGGGAGTGGCTGTGACTATAGTAAGGTTTTCTATCAACATTGTCGAAATATACTTATATACTGCTTGGTGTGGGTTCTGTTTAGTTCTATAATTGATATATGTGAACACACAAATATGTGCAAGTATAGACAGTCATGCAAGTAATAATAGGATGAGTGAGTATCGTTCCCACGAGGATCTAGAGTAAAGTGTGCAGTCAAATTTGCCAAGGGAAAAAGGGTTGTCACTAAAAAGAAAACAAAGATAAAGATATAAACACGAGAAAATGGATATGTACGTGGCAGGTGTAAGATGTAAATGCTATGAAAATTCTAGAGTACAAGCAACTAAAATTTGCCAAGGCAAAATAGAATGGATGATGATGGCAAGGTGAATGTATGAAGGTGATATGTGAGTGTATAGCAGAGTGATCGCAAGATGGTAATCAAAGTAAAGAAAGTAAGTTGTGAATGCGAGGGCAAAAACACGATGCAAGAACACGTTAAGCAATATATTGTACTTCTCCTCTATTGATGAAATCTCTATGGAATGATTGATGGTGGCTTCTATGGTTTCCTAACCTTTACCCCTACCTAACATATAGATGCTATGGTGTATACTTACTCGACAGAGGTTTCTAAAGTATTCACGCTCTCTCGAGTCATAGGAACCTGATAAACTAAAATGTCATGGTATTTTCGTCTGTCACGCGAATGACACCTTAGCCTATCGATAAAGCACCTTCCTTTTAGTCGTTGAATTATTCACCTACGCCTCTCTCGAGTGCTCTAGGATCTAACTAGGCCCTATTTGCAGTCTAGCACCCATTGCTCACGTAGATCCTCCCTTAGCTTCTCTCGGATGATCTAAGGATCTATAGTCATGCCTCTCTCGAGTGCTCTAACATGTATCTAAACCATGGACACTCTCGTGCCTCTTACAAAGTTTAAATAATTACCAACAATGTGCAAAGCAAATATACAAACACTTAGTAGGCAATATGTTAAATAGAAACAAAAGTTAATCATCCATAAAAGCTACCACCGAAACAAGGTTACATGGTGGAGCTAAATGTTAAGAATAATCATCCACATTAATCTCAAACATCTAACATTCATCCTCTTAAAATTATAAAAGAAATAAAGCAAGGAAGGAGGACTAGAAGACACCTTCGGTGTGTACCGCCTCCGGCTCTTTAACCACTATGGATGCCTTATTGTGCTAGCCCTTCTCGGATGCTTAGCACACCACTCCCGTCGAGTTTTATCAATGGAGGTCCCCTTGACCGGAAGTTGGAGGAGAAATGTGGGAGATTTCTACCACCGCAAAGACCGCCGCAAAAGGTGCCTCTTTTTCTGTGTTTTTGTTCTCTCGAAAAAACCTTTTTTTGTGTAGGTCACCACGTCTTTTAAAGATGATGAAAAAACCAAAAAGATGTGCAAAAATCCATTTTTGCCCTCATTTTTGTCCTGACATTTCTGTAGGACTGACAGAGGTGATAGTGGTCCCTTACTGATGTGACTCGCATACAGGCCATATTCTCTGTGGTCCCCTATTGAGGTGGTTGTAGCCAGCTGTAGTGGTCCCGATCGGCTATGGTAACACTAACTTATGCTTTCATCAAAATATCTCTTTGTCGTTTAGCTTAGCCCAGGAGTTCTCTAGCTTTGCCATGGCATTTTTCTTCTGTCATCCTTCTGAGAATACCATGATAAATTGTCTCAACCTCCATTTTTCTTTACTTGCACAACACCACTAAAAAGAACTACCTTTCCCATTAAATAGCACCTATTACCACCTCAAAATGCCAAGGCATATCTAAAAGACTATATGTAATGTCATGAACCTAAATGCAACTAAATGAACCTATATGAGCCTAAGGACACTCAATAACTTAAGTAAAAAGGCATAAAATATAGCCTTTTTGCGGAGTTATCACACCCCCAAACTTGAGCTATTGTTTTTCCTCAAGCAATGGATAACAACTAGCAGAGAAAGAATGTCATGACATTGTCAAAATCTAGGTAAACAATAGGTCAGAGTTTCAGCCCTAAGAAAATATCATGGCATAAACATATAAGACTCGAGGAAATTGCAAGAACATTGCCCTAGGACCAGGTTAGATGTGAGTGTGTGTGAGTGAGTGTATCCTTTCCATGCTTAGTTAACTTAGAAAAAATTTAAGGAATGTTGACTATTCTAGCAAAACATGTCTATTCATTAAAGAACGTTTTTAATACTCCCCATGTATATATATATATATTCTTTTCTTAATAGAAAATGCCAACAAACTGCTACGAAAGGAGCCAGCCTGTCACACTACCTTTTATTCATGCCATAGCTTCTATTTATTTAAACGCAGTATCCAGGCAATGTCATGGCAAGTTAAAAATGTAGCGTCACCCTGTGCCTCTTTCAGTAACTCATATGCACATGGAAATGCCATGGCATAGCAAAGTATCCTCTATAGATATGTCCAGGCATTTATTCATAACTTCTAATACTAAATTATTGGGGGTTCTCTATTAACAAAACAATTAATTAAAGTGTGCTAAGTTATTAAAGTTTAGATTCTATAAAATTTTTCTAACTTCCCTAAGAATGGAGAGCATACACTCGTGTAACAATAAAATAATCACAACCAGCCAAATCCTAAGGCAAGTTCTATTCAAATCTCAAGTCATGCATATTCAATTCCATTTCTGGCTATATAAGGTATATCATCATTGAACATCACTAACTATAACATTGAAAACTTAACCTAAACTTTCACAAATGTTATGGCATATTTCTACAACTACTGCTATCATGCACATGGAGTAGAGTAAAGAACGATACCTTCCCCAAACTTGAGGCAAGCATTTTCCTCAATGCAACTAAAAAACACTAAACTATGTTTAATTCAATGCAATACAATGCAATGAAATGAAATGATATGTACCTTGGCTACTTGGGCGGTGTAGTGGCAATTCGACGCGATGTTTGACGCTTCAACGGGTGTGGGCTAACTTCCGGGTCTATCTCTGCATTAGCTCCTCGTGATTTTGACTTGCTAGCAGCTGAAGGTGGGGTGGGTTGTCTTCCTCGTAGGAGAGGGCATAGTTGAATCAACTGTAGGGGTTGCTGGTTGGTGTTCCTTTTGTTGTGTGGATGGTGCGGGCGGGTTTTCAAAAAGTGAAGAATGAAACTGGCTCCATGGTCCTTTTCAACGGTGGGGTCCGGTTGATATTGAGTCTGGGCTTACTCATCTGGAAATGCCGTGACATTTTTAGGAGTTTGTTCTTGTGCTGGTGACTATGCTTCCTGGGCTTACTCCTTGGTCTCTAGCTCTGTTGGTCGTGCCTCTTTAGACGGATCAGTTGGTGATGGTACCTGATTTAGATCAGGTGTAGTTTGCCTGGTCAGTGTTGAAGCAACTATAAATGTCGTGGCATTTTCTATTGCAGTGGGCAATATTGAGTCCGAAAAAGTAGGAAATTCTTGATCGAGCGAAGGAAGTAGCTCTACCAGGTAAGCTTTGATGACTTTGTCTCTTTCCTTCGTGTAGAGGAAGAATTCTTTGAGATCCTTAGAGAAGTCATTCACTTTTGTCATGGCATTCTTGGATAGATCTAGTACCTCATCTTTGTAGAATGGGGCTCTTCCTCTAGCAGCAACAACATGAGAAGATTCCGGCTGCTCATCTATGTTTCCCATTAAAGCGGTCACCTTATCGGCAGATAGTCATTTCATTCCTTCTAAAATCTCATCGTACTGATCTTCTAGGACACCCTTTTTCCGGTACAAAGTCGTTATTAGGTTTGAGAATATGAGGGTGCTCTTGGGTCTCTTCCAACAAGCGTGCGTCTCTTGCACAATAATCCTCCCTATATCTATGGGGCAGCCATAGAGAATGGAATGTAACAGCAAAAGGCGGGGCAAACTCACAATGGTGTGATGCGAGGTAGGCATCAACTTGTATCTAACAAAGTGGTTCCACAACCGGGCGTTGAGAAGTAAAGACTCTCGGTTCACCGTGCACCTTGCCTCTTGTTGACCATTCCACTCTATCTTAGTCATACATAAATCTTCCTTCACTCCTTGATAGGTTTCATAATCAGCCTCTTCTTCCTTTTTGGCATGGCGGTCCATTCCTTGGGGAATCTTGAAGAATCGGTTAATAACGGTGTTGGTAAAGTGAATGTTTTTACCCCGGACATAAACAGATTTCTGGTCTGGGCTATGGATATTAGCGTAGAATTCGCGCACTAAGGTGGCATTGACGGAGCCTGGATAGGCGGCGAACTTCTTCCAATGGTGTTGCGCCATCACATCCTTCACCTCTGGTCCCATCTCATCGGAGATATTGAAGCCTAATTCAAATAAATTCTTCGATTCTTGAAGATCTTGAATCTTTCTCCCGCCGCTTGGTCCACAAAAACAGAAGGAGGGGGTGGTGCAGATCCTAAGGTCTCGTGCGTACCATCTTTGAGTGAAAAGAAAGGAGAGAAAGTGAGAAAGCTTGAAGTTTTTCTTTAATGGAGGAGGAGTAGGTTTTCGGTTACGGGGAGTTTTAGGGGAAGAAGAAGATGAAGGGTAAAGGTAAAAGTAATAAAGGTGAAACCTTTATTATCTTAGTGGGGGTTGTGGGCTAGAGACGTGTGGAGGGGGTTAATTGGTGATGGGGAATAAATGTTTCAGGTTTTTTTAATATGAGAGAGATGATTAAATTTGAAATTCAAAATAAAATAAGAAAAAGGCTCCTCATTTTGTCTTTTGCCGCCCAAAGTTTCTAAGTAGAGTTTACTACTTTTCTCCTTCTTTTTCCTTTAGCCGTCAGCCTCCAAGAGTGTAAAATAACCTAAAAAAAGATTAAAAGAAAGGATTAAAAAGGATTAAACAAATTAAAGCAAAAAAAACTGACGATTATTTATTTATGAACAAGAGTAAACTGAAAATGCCATGACATTTCAGTATGTCATGCATCTATCAAATATGCTATAGGTTTATCTTACATCACGTGGGCTCTAGTGTAATTCTTCAGACGCTGCCCATTAACTTTAAAAATTGTTTCGTCTTCTGGATTCTTGATGTCTACAGCTCCATGGGGGTATACATGGTGAATCTCAAATGGCCTGGACCATCTCGATTTCAGCTTCCCAGGGAAGGAGCTTCAACCTTGAGTTGAATAGGAGCACTGTTGTCCCGCATGAAAATGACGTGGCAAAATTGCTTGATCATGCCATTGCTTGGTTCGTTGCTTGTAGAGTTTAGCATTCTCATAAGCTTGGATCCTGAATTCCCCCAACGCATTCAACTCTAGAAGTCTTCTCTCACCTGCTAAATCGGTGTCCAAATTGAGTTTCTTGATTGCCTAATAAGCCCTATGCTCTAGTTCGACCGGGAGGTGACAAGCTTTGCCAAAGACTAACTTAAATGGAGACATCCCTAGTGGGGGTTTTAAAATTGTTCGGTACGCCCACAACGCTTCATCAAGCTTTGGTGACCAATCCTTCCTTTTTAGATTCACCACTTTTTCCAAAATTGCTTGATTTCACGGTTGAAAACCTCGACTTGCTTATTGGTTTGGGGATGATAAGTCGTGGCAATTTTGTGTCGCACCCCATATCTTTGTAATGTCTTGGCAATTAACTTGTTGTCAAAATGGGTGCCTTCATCACTGATGATAGCCCTTGGCACACCAAATCTTGTGAAAATGTGCTTATATAAAAATTTAAGCACTCTCTTTGCAACGTTCCTTGGTGTTGCAATGGCTTCAACACATTTAGACACGTAGTCTACTGCCAAAAGGATGTATAGATCTCCAAATGAGGATGGGAATGGTTCCATAAAGTTTATGCCTCATACGTCAAAAAACTCGACCTCCAATATATTTTGTCGTGGAATTTCATGCCGTCTAGAGATGTTCCCAATTTTCTGACATTGGTCGTAGGCTTGGTAAAATGCTTGGGCATCTTTGAATAAGATAAGCCAATAAAAACATGATTTGAGGACTTTTGCAGCAGTCCTCATCCCTCTAAAGTGACCTCCACATGGGCCTGTGTGATAGTGATGCAGGATATCTCGTTGCTCTTCTTTAGGAACACATATTCGGATAATTTGATCGTTACAACACTTGAATAGGTATGGTTCATCCCAGAAATATAACCGCGTGTCGTGTTTGAATTTCTTCCTTCCTCAACTAGTCATGTCAAAAGGCAAAACACCACTAACGAGAAAATTAGCAAGGTCAACATACCACGGAATTGCCTTGGAATAAAAAATTTTCTTACCAGGAAATTCATCATGTATATCAATTTTGTCATGACATTCCAGGTTAACTTTTAGCCTAGAAAGATGATCAGCAACTTGGTTCTCGGTTCCCTTCCTATCTACCACTTCTAAATCAAATTCTTGCAACAGTAGTATCCATTTAATGAGCTTAGGTTTGGCATCCTTTTTAGTCACTAAGTACTTCATTGCTGAGTTATCGGTGTGAACAATGACCTTAATGCCTATCAAGTATGACCTAAACTTGTCAAATGCAAATACCACAGCAAGTAACTCATTCTTTGTGGTAGTATAATTAAGTTGTGCATCATTTAAAGTACAACTAGAATAATAAACAACATGAAAAATTTTACCTCGACGTTGTCCCAAGACTGCTCCCACGACATAGTCGCTCACGTCGCACATCAGTTCGAACGGTAGTGTCCAATCTTGGGGAACAACGATTGGTGTAGCGATCAGGCTTTGCTTCAGGTTTGTGAAAGTGCCATGACATTTTTTGATCGAACACAAAAGGCTGGTTCTGCTGCAACAGCATGCACAAGGGCTTGGAGATCTTGGAGAAATCCTTGATGAATCTCCGGTAAAATCCCGCGTGTCTAAGGAAACTTCTTATGCCCTTGACATTTGTTGGTGGTGATAGCTTCTCGATCACCTCGATGTTAGCTTTGTCTACCTCAATGCCTTTGTGTGAGATCTTATGGCCCAACACAATACCTTCCGTCACCATGAAGTGACATTTCTCCCAATTCAGCACAAGGTCAGCCTCTTCACATCGCTTCAGGACCTTTTCTAAATTGTCAAGACATTTCTGGAAACTGTCTCCAGAAACAGAAAAGTCATCCATAAAAATCTCAAGAGAGTCTTTAACCATATCGAAGAAGATAGCTTGCATGCAGCGCTGGAAAGTTACCAGGGCATTACACAATCCAAAGGGCATCCTTCGAAAAGCATAAGTGCCATAAGGACAAGTGAAAGTGGTCTTTTCTTGGTCCTCGGTGTGATAGCTATTTGATTATATCCTCAATATCCATCCAAGAAACAATAGTAAGCTTTGCCCGCCAAGCGATCTAACATTTGGTCGATGAAGGGTAGAGGAAAGTGGTCCTTCTTTGTAGCCTTGTTGAGCTTACGATATTCCATGCAAATCCTCCATCCGGTCACTACTCTCATCGGTAATAACTCATTTTCCTTATTCCTCACCACGATCGTGCCCCCTTTCTTTGGCAAACATTGAGCCGGGCTTACCCATGAACTGTCTAATATTGGGTAAATAACTCTAGCATCAAGCCATTTAAGAATCTTCTTCATAACAGCTTACTTCATGATGGGGTTGAGTCTACACTGCGGCTCTACAAATTTGCCATGACATTCTTCCAAAAGTATCTTATGCATACAGATGGTAGGATTGATCCCCTTTAAGTCCGTCATGGTCTATCCTATCGCTCGTTTATGCTGTGACAAAACAACAAGTAGACTTCTCTCTTGGTCAACATTTAAGTTTGCAGAAATAATAACTGGTAGGGTCTCATTTTTACCCAAATAAGCATATTTCAAATGCTGTAGAAAAAGTTTTAGCTCCAGCTTCGGTGCATCGAGTAATGAAGGCTTAGGAGGATTGAATTCCTTAAAATCAAGAGGTTCGAAGTTTGAATTGTTTCTAGCTATCAGCAGACTAGATTGATGTTCCTCCAATGAAGGTTCACTAGCTTCTTCCCCTTCTTCATTCGTGAGCTCTTCATACTCATCCAACTGCACGATATTGTTGTGGCAAAATTGATCAGCTTCTGTAGATTGCTCGTAATCCTCTTCCGAAATGCTTCGGTATTCTTCAGAGTCATCTATGTACTTTAGAGAATTGTTGATGTTCACGGCCAGTCTTTGATTTTCTACACACATTGTGAGCTCACCCTTCTCACAATCAATGAGAATGCGACCGGTTGCTAGGATAGGTCTCCCTAAGATTATAGGTGTATTAGCATCAGTGTCACAATCAAGTATGAGGAAGTCGACCGGAAAAATGAACTTGTCCACCCTTACTATGACATCTTCGATCTTTCCCTCAGGTCTCACATGGGAACGATCGGATAGCTGCAAGATGACGGATGTAGGTTTCGTATCTCCCATGCCAAGCTTCACGAAAATTGACTTGGGCATCAGATTAACACTCGATCCAATATCACAAAGTGCTTTCCCAAAAAACTTTTCTCCAATGGCACAAGAAATAATAAAGCTGCCCGGATCCTTCTTCTTTGATGGTAGATTACTCAAGGCAGAGCAATACTCTTTTGTCGTGGCAATTGTCTCAAACTTCTCCACTTTGCGCTTCTTCGTGACTATCTCCTTCAAAAATTTAGCGTAAGTGTGCATCTAGTCAATTGCCTCTAATAGTGGGACATTTATGTATAGCTAATCTAACTTGTCCACAAACTTTTTAGACTGAATTTCATCATTGTGCTTCTTGAGCCTCTGGGGAAAGGGTGGTGGGGAGCTAACTTCTTCCACTAGTGGTGTAGGAACTGGTTTTGCCGGGGCATTTCTGCTCGCTCCATCGGCAGGTTCGTTTTTCAAACCTTCCTCCTAGTCCTTTTCCTCAAGATTTTGCTCAGGCATTTCTTCCTGCACAGGTTCTGGTAGGGAATCTTCAGACTTCTTCCCCCCAAACTTATCTTTCTGATTAAGTTCAGTACCACTTCTGAGTGTGATTGCGCTGCGGTGCTCTTTACCATAAGGCTTAGTGACTTCAGTATAACTCGACAAACGTCCAGGCTAACGTTTGATAAGTGCTCAACTCACTATCACTTTCTACACTTTTCATGGGCACTTATCATCAATTCTACACCTACTTGAACCAATACATGGGATTAATATGATAAATTTAGGGATTATGCCAATAAGGATTATATTTGTAGAAAAGGCGTACTTTACTGCATTTTTATATCTGTGCAAGAACAAGTATTGCCGAGGCAGTAGAATGAGGCCGAGGCAGGACTTGATGTTGAGGCAGCAGAGAAGAAAAAGGCAATATGGCTGGTAGCTGAAAGAGAAAAATGAGGAGAGCGTTGTTGAGCAAGAAGCCCAAGATTTGGAGCTGAACAACACAAGAAAAGCCCAAGCAAAAGGCCACGCGGGATGAAACCTTCTAGAAGATCAAACTTGGAAATATTTAACCTATGTGCATAACTTGTTCCCTACTCCAAGTTGTACTCTAATTAGGAAAGGTTTGCCCTAGGCCAAGCCTATATAAGGCATAGCCGTCCTAGGGTTTAGGGAGGCGGAAAATAGAGAGATTTAGATAGATGAATTTTGAGAGAGTCTTAGGAACAATTCTTCCCATCATGTTCTAGGTTTTCCTAGGATTTTGGTGAAGGTTGTCAAGTAATTGTTGGAAGAGATTGTACATTGTTTCTTGTTTCTAATGCAATAAAAGATCAAAGTTTGCTTATCCTTTGTCATTCCTTTTTCTTACATTCAAGCTCGAGAGAGAAGTTTGTGAGTAATCCATTTATCTAATATCGAGAGAGTTAGATTCACGAAAGGAATAAGTACGGTATTCAACTTGATTGGAGGATACTAACTCGGCCTAGAGATAGGTTAAGAGTTTCAGTGCTAAGAGAAGTGTGGGATTGGTTGGTGATTATAATTGATTCACGCCGAGATGTATTATCAAGCGGACTAAAAAGGGTTGTTACTAAAAAGAAAACACAGATAAAGATATAAATATGAGAAAATGGATATGTACGATGAAGGTGTAAGATGGAAATGCTATGGCAATTCTAGAGTGCAAGCAACTAAAATTTTTCGAGCCAAAATAAAATGGATGATGATGACAAGGTGGACGTATGAAGGTGGTATGTGAGTGTATAGCAGAGTGATCGCAAGATGGTAAGCAAAGTAAAGAAAGTAAGTTGTGAATGCGAGGGCAAAAACAGGATGCAAGAACACGTTAAGCAATATATTGTAATTCTCCTGTATTGATGAACTCTCTAAGGAATGACTGATGGTGGCTTCTATGGTTTCCTACCCTTTACCCCTACTAACATATAGTTGCTATGGTGTATACTTACTCGACAGAGGTTTCTAAAGTATTCTCGCTCTCTTGAGTCATAGGAACCTGATAAACTAAAATGCCATGGTATTTTTGCCTGTCACACGAATGACACCTTAGCCTATCGATAAAGCACCCTCCTTTTAGTCATTGAATCCTTCACCTACGCCTCTCTCGAGTGATCAAGGATCCAACTAGTCCCTATTTGCAGTATAGAACCCATTGCTCACGTAGATCCTCCCTTAGCTTCTCTCGGATGATCTAAGGATCTATAGTCACGCCTCTCTCGAATGCTCTAACATGCATCTAAACCATAGACACTCTCGTGCCTCTTACAAAGTTTAAATAATTACCAACAATGAATAAAACAAATATACAAACACTTAGTAGGCAAAATGTTAAGTAGAAACAAAAGTTAATCATCCATAAAAGCTACCACCGAAACAAGGTTACATGGTGGAGCTAAATGTTAAGAATAATCATCCACGTTAATCTCAAACATCTAACATTCATCCTCTTAAAAATATAAAAGAAATAAAGCAAGGAAGGAGGACCAGAAGACACCCTCGCTGTGCACCGTCGCCGACTCTTCAACCATCATAGACGCCTTGTTGTGCTAGCCCCTCTCGGGTTCTTAGAACACCACTCCCGTCGAGTTTTATCAATAGAGGTCCCCTTGGCCGAAATTTGGAGGAGAAAGGTGAAAGCTTTCAACCACCGCAAAGACCGCCGCAAAAGGTGCCTCTTTTTCTGTGTTTTTGTTCTCCCGAAAATGCCTCTTTTTTGTTTAGGTCACCATGTATTTTAAAGAGGTGAAAACCCTAAAAGATATGCAAAAAACCATTTTTGCCCTCATTTTTGTCCTGACATTTCTGTAGGACTGGCAGAGGTGACAATGGTCTCCTACTGACGTGGCTTGTATACAGGCCATATTCTCTGTGGTCCCCTATTGAGGTGGCTGTAGCCAGCTATATTGGTCCCGATTGGCTATGGTAGCACCACCTTAGGCTCTTATCAAAATATCTCTTTGTCGTTTAGCTCAGCCTAGGAGTTCTCTAGCTTTTCCATGGCATTTTCCTTCTGCCATCCTTCTGAGAATGCCATGACAAATTGCCTCAACCTCCGTTTTGCTTTACCTGCACAACACCACTAAAAAGAACTGCCTTTCCCATTAAATAGCACCTATTACCACCTCAAAATGCCAAGACATATCTAAAAGACTATATGCAATGTCATGAACCTAAATGCAACTAAATGAACCTATATAAGCCTAATGTCACGGACTTACTTTTACCCAACTCAATCTATGCAACGCTAACAACTCCCAAGCAATGTTAGCAAGCCTTGCTTATATTTACTTGATGGCTTGACTTAAGAAAGACAAGAGAAGGCAAAGGAAATAACAAGAGTGCTTTGTATTAAGCTCTTAAGTATGCTTTACAAGAATGCTTACTTGTGCTAAGTGTGTTGCAAAATTAAGGGGGTGATCCTATTTATAGGCTCCCTCCTCCCAAATGGATGGCTATGATCGATTTGATCCAACGACTACAATGTTGCCTCCTAAAATATCTAGCCTATGTACATGATTCTAGAGAAGTCTACATGTGTTTATACATATCCACGCCTATCCAAAATGTTCTAGAGGACTCCAAGGTCTTCTGGAGTAGTCTCAAGCCTTCCCGAGCCATCTAAGTTCTCCCGGGTGGGTCCTTTCTAGAATAGTGTAGCTTGTGCTTGGCCGTCCTATCTCCTTCTAGTGCCTTCCTTGGTTCTAGCATGCTTCAAAATGGCCCAAGGATGGGCAAAGCCTCGGTTGGACTTGTGGGAAAAGAGATGGGTGGTGACATCCTCCCCTACCTAAGCTCGCAATGCCCTCATTGCACCTTGATCGAATTGAGCAAGTTGGTCTTTGAATTGCCATAGTGCATCCTCTCTTTCCTAACTTGCTTCGGCAATGGGTAGTCCCTTCCATTTGATGAATTATTCTTTGTAGCTGGGAACACCCTTTCTACGAATGACCCGGTCCACTAGCACTTCCTCAACTTCCTTGTCAAAGGAGGTGACAACGGCTGTGGGTCCTCTATTGGAAAGGTTCCTTGAAGGATCTTCCATGTCTTCATAGTAGGGATTTAACAAGCTAACATGGAAGACAGGGTGTATTTTGAGCTTTGGGGGCAGTTGGAGCTTATAGGATACCTTTCCCACACGTTTGAGTACTAGAAATGGTCCCTCATATTTACGGACAAGTCCCTTGTGCACCTTGCGAAAGACCTTGATTTGTTGGGGCAGGAGTTTAAGCATGACAAGGTCTTCTTCCTGAATTCCATGTGCCTCCTCTTTGAGTCGGCCCACTTCTTCATTCTCTTGGAAGCCTTATGAAGTGCGACTCGTGCAAGCTCGTTTTGCTCGGGTCATGACTTGGTAAATTTGAAGGCTGCTGGGCTCTTCCCTTCATAGCGTGTGGCAAGGGAGAGCGGAGTGGTCGGTTGTTGCCCCATGACTACCTCAAAGGGACTTTTGTTGGTAGCCTCGCTCCTTTGCAAGTTGTAAGAGAATTACGCCACATCTAAGAGCTTGGCCCAATTTTTTTGATTTGCACTCACATAGTGCCTCAAATAAAGTTCCAAGAGTGCATTGACCCTCTCGGTTTTCCCGTCACTTTGGGAGTGGAAACTTATGGAGAAGTTTAGATCAGACCCAAGCATCTTGAATAATTCGGTCCAAAACCTATCGTTGAAGCGAGGGTCTCGATCACTTACTATAGTTGTTGGAATGCCCCAAAGCTTGACCACGTTTCAAAGGAAAAGCCTAGTTGTTTCCTGGACCGAACAATCAGGAGATGCGGCTATGAAAGTGGCATACTTGCTGAATCTGTCCACGATGACAATGATGCTTCCAAATCCCTCGGATTTTGGCAAGCATGTGCTGAAGTCCATTGATACACTTTCCCAAGGCCGCTCTGGAATAGGCAAAGGGTCTATAAGTCTCCCGAGCTTGTGTTGGACAATCTTGTCTTGTTGGAACACAAGACAAGTCCTCACATATTCTTCAACGGTATCATGCATACGAGGCCGATAGTAGGATGCTTTAATGAGAGCAAGGGTGCGACGCATACCTGGGTGGCCCGCCCATAAATAATCGTGGCACTCCTTGATTAGGTCCTTACGCAAGTTGCCCCACCTTGGTACATAAAGATGGTTACCCTTGGTGTAGAGTAAGCCATCACTCAACCAGAATCGTCGGGTTTTGCTCTCATTCACTAATACAATAATGGTTTGGGCAAGTGGCTCTTGTTTCAATCCTTCCTTGATCCTTCCAAGGAGTGGGCTAGTGACCTTGCTTAGGGTAGCAAACTCTGTTTTTCGACTTAATGCATCCGCGACCACGTTTGCTTTGTTCGGCTTATATTGTATGACATAGACAAATTCGACTAAGAAGTCTTGCCACCGAGCTTGCTTGGGACTTAGCTTCTT
Organism: Abelmoschus esculentus; assembly: GCA_035048815.1. Classification (NCBI taxonomy): domain Eukaryota; kingdom Viridiplantae; phylum Streptophyta; class Magnoliopsida; order Malvales; family Malvaceae; genus Abelmoschus; species Abelmoschus esculentus. The sequence continues at coordinate 12,701,410 of JAUCBN010000006.1, read as the reverse complement.
CTGGGTTTGGAAGTAGCTTATGGCTATGATGTCGGTTAAAATCAAGAACTTGGACCCAAGAAGATAGTTTCGCCACACTCTAAGATAATGGTTGTCATCTCCTTTTCTTGGACGGTGTAGCACCTTTCTGTGTCATTGAGCTTCCGAATCTCGTAGACAATCGGATGCCCATCTTGCATGAGAACTCCTCTGATGGCAAAGTTCGAAGCATCGGTGTACAACTCATAAAGCTTGGTATGGTCGGGTAGGCTAAGCATCGGCTCCTCGCTTATAGCCTTCTTCAAATCTTCAAAGGCTTCTTGAAATTGTTGTGTCCATACCCACGGCTTGTTTTTCTTGAGAAGTTCAGTGAGCGATGTAGCCCTCGTAGAGTAGCCTTTGATAAATCGGCGATAGTAGTTCACCAACCCAAGAAATGATATTAACTCATGTACCTTGGTGGGTGGCTCCCAATCTTGGGTGGCACGCACCTTGCCATCTTCCATCATGAGCTTTCCATCCTTGATCATGTGCCCCAAGAAGTTCACCTCCGACTTGGTGAAGGAACACTTTTCCTTCTTGATGTATAGTTGGTTCTCCCGTAGAACCTTAAGTACTTTGCTTAGATGTTCAACATGCTCTTCTAAGGTATTGCTATACACCATTATGTCGTCAAGGTAGACGACCATGAACCGATCAAGGTATGGATGAAATAGCTTGTTCATCAAGGTGCAGAATGTTGTTGGGGCATTTGTTAGACCGAAAGACATGACTAAGAATTCATAAGAGTCATACCTTGTGATGCATGTGGTCTTGGGCTCATCGCCTTCCGCTATGCGCACTTAATAGTACCCCGAGCGAAGGTCAAGCTTGGTGAAGTAGCGAGCATGACCGAGTTGATCGAAGAGATTGGAAATCAAAGGAATGGGGTACTTTTTTCTTGATAGTTACCTTGTTGAGCGCTCGGTTATCTATGCACATCCTTAGTGAACCGTCCTTCTTCTTTTGGAAAAGGACAAGTACCCTGAATGGTGCCTTTAATGGACGGATGAACCGTGAATCAAGAAAACCCTTAAGTTGCTTCCTAAGTTCTTCCAACTCAGGGGGTGCCATGCGATAAGCACTCATAGTTGGTGGCGTGGTACCCAGTTCCAACTCGATCTTATGGTCCACCTCCCTCTTCGGTGGTAATTGCTTGGGTAGCTCTGGTGGTGCAACGTCCTTGAACTCATTGAGCACTTTGGCTACCTCTTGTGGTATGTCTTTGTCGGGATTGATCTTCTTGTCATCGTATTCACTAAGGATAGCGAGATACCTTTCCTCGTTCCTCTTGATGCCCTTCTTGAACTGAAGTGCCGAAAGCACCTTGATGTCTTGCTTGGTGGCCCTAGTCGTTGGCACCACACAAGCTTGGTTCCCATCGATGATGCACATTGTGTTGGAAAAAGGGATGGGGAATGCCTTGACTCGATCGAGGAACTCGAGTCCTAGAATAATCTTAAAGTCGTCCATGGGCACGACAAAAAAGTCTATATGACCCGACCATGAGCCCACGCTGATCTTGACTCCTCGTGAGATTCCATGGATGGATCGAGTAGCAGAATTGACTGCCTTGATAGATCCTCTGCCCCCGGATGCTTTAAGGCCTAACCTCTTGGCCTCATCAAGGGAGACAAAGTTATGGGACGCACATGTGTCTAGCATGGCCTTGGATGCTTTCCCATTGATGGTAACGTCCATATAGAGCAAACCTTTGGCTTCGGTATTTGGGGCGGATTGAAGCACATTGAAAAGTTGTAAGGACCGCATCTGGAAACCTTCTTCTTCCTAGTCGGTGTCGCTACCATCTCGATGCTTAGCAAGGAGAGAGTTAAGGGCTTGCCTTTATGGGAACTCTCGGACCCAATGGTCCCCATCACAAATGAAACATTTGTTGGAGGGTGCCCTCTTTGATCCTCGATTATCTTTGAACTTGCCCTTGTCCTTATTCTTCCACGAGGATGAGTCTTTTTGTTTAGGTGGGTGATCATCATGACTCTCCTTGCGTTGGCTTTTCTCTCCCCTACCTTTGGCTTGACCACTCTTCTTATCCTTCGTCTTGTGGGACTCCTTGTGGCTAGAGTAATCTATCAAGCTTTCAGCCATAACGATGGCATCGATAAGGTTTTGAACTCCCCGACGTCTTAGCTCGGCCTTAGCCCATTGTTGGAGCCTATCCATAAAGTTGAAGAGTGAGTCTTTCTCGGAGAGATTAGGGATCTCGAGCACAAGATTGGTAAATTCTTTGACATAGTCCCGAATACTCCCCGACTGCTTAAGTCTTCGTAAACGTGCTCTTGCCTCATCCTCGACATTCTTGGGGTAGAATTGCCTTTTAAGCTCCTTCTTAAAATCATCAAGGGTAGAGATGGTGTACGTACCTTTTCCCACATCTAGGCGCCTTCTCCTCCACCATAGCATGGCGGTGTCGGTGAGATACAAGGTGGCGGTTTTGATCTTGGAGGCCTCGTCCACAATGCCAACGTCCTCAAGGTACTCTTCCAAGCCATAAAGGAAGTTGTCTACTTCCTTAGCATTGCATGTTCCGGGGAAGGTCTTTGGCTTGGGCACCTCGACCTTCCTAACTTCATAAGATGTGCTTGGCCCGACGACTATAGCACGTTTGCACAAGGCTACATCACCTTCTAGGGCTTCGACCTTAGCAAGGATATTATCTAGCTCTTGGTCGAGAGAAGTACTTACCTTTGAGAGCTAATCGATGAGGTGGTCTTGAACCTTGCCTATCTCCCCGAGCACGATCCCTTCTAGCTTGAGCATCATGGCCTTCATGGCCGTGTGGATCTCGGCACCCTCCGCCTCAAGGCCTTCCACTCTTTGATGAAGGTCGTCCACATGGGCTCCCATGCCCCCGATGCTATTCTCCACATGAATCAAGCGTGACATCAAGCTAGAGATGATATCCCTCGACTTGGCTTGTGGCCTAGGCGTTGCGGGAGCAACTTCCTCCTTGCGCCCTCGTTATTGCTCTTGTGTGAACTCAGCCTCGGTTGAGCTAGTAACATGAGTCTTCCCGGTCTTGGCCATATCCTGAATTAGATCGAACACGCTCTGATACCAACTGTCACAGACTTACTTTCACCCAACTCAATCCGTGCAGCGTTAACAACTCCCGAGCAATGTTAGCAAGCCTTGCTTATATTTACTTGATGGCTTGACTTAAGAAAGACAAGAGAAGGCAAAGGAAATAACAAGAGTGCTTTGTATTAAGCTCTTAAGTGTTCTTTACAAGAATGCTTACAAGTGCTAAGTTGTTGCAAAATGAAGGGGGTGGCCCTATTTATAGGCTCCCTTCTCCCAAATGGACGGCTAGGATTGCTTTGATCCAACGGCTACAATGTTGCCTCTTAAAATATCTAGCCTATCTACATGATTCTAGAGAAGTCTACATGTTTGTATACATATCCACAACTATCCAAAATGTTCTAGAGAACTCTAGGGTCTTCCGGAGTAGTCTCGAGCCTTCCTGAGCCTTCTAGGTTCTCCTAGGTGGGTCCTTTCTAGAACAGTGTAGCTTGTGCTTGGCCTTCCTAGCTCCTTCTAGTGCCTTCCTTGGTGCTAGCATGCTTCAAAATGGCCCAAGGATGGTCAAAACCTCGGTTGGACTTGTGGGAAAAAAGATGGGTGGTGACACTAAGGACACTTAATAACTTAAGTAAAAAGGCCTAAAATATAGCTTTTTTGAAGAGTTATCACTGTTGCAGCGGCATTCATATACTACCGCAGTCTCTACCTCGGCAAATTCTTCTTCTACTGTCGATATCTACAAAATGTGTTCGTCTAGGAATGCATCTTGTATTTCTTCTTGTGGGTTGTTTTTCTCTCTAGTTTCTAATCTGGAAAGATGATCGACTACCTAGTTTTCCATACTTTTTTGTCCTTGATATCTACGTGAAATTCTTGCAAAAGAAGAATCCATCTAATCAGTCTGGGCTTGGCATCCTTCTTCGACAGCAGGTACTTGATTGTTGAATGGTTAGTATGGACAGTCACTTTTGTTCCAATAAGGTGTGATCGGAACTTGTCAAAGGCAAAGACCACTGCTAGTAATTCCTTTTCCATGGTGGTGTAATTGATCTGGGCATCATTGAGGGTTTTACTAGCATAGTAGATAACATGGAATATGTTGTTCTTTCTCTACCTAAGTGTTGCCCCGATAGTATGATCACTTGCATCACACATTATTTCAAATGGCAGGGCCCAATCTGGTGGGACTAGAACTGGTGCGGTGATCAGCTTCTCTTTGAGAACCTCAAATGCTTCAGTGCATTCCTTTCTAAATTCAAATTTCCTATCCTATTCAAGCAAGTTACACAGAGGTTTAGAAATTTTTGAAAAATTAGAAATAAACCTCCTTTAAAAACTTGCATGACCCAAGAAACTTCGGACTCCTTTGACTAAAATTAGTGGAGGCAATTTCTTTATCGCATCTATCTTGGCTTTGTCAACTTCAATTCCCTGTGATGAGATTTTGTGTCCCAAAACTATGCCTTCATTTACCATGAAGTGACATTTTTCCCAATTAAGAACTAAATTGGATTCCCCATATCTTTGTAGTACCTTTTCTAAATTACCGAGGCAATGAGTAAAGTTGTCTCCAAAGACTGAAAAATCGTCCATGAATATCTCTAGGAAGTCCTCTATCTTGTTAGTAAAAATTGTCATCATGCATCTTTGAAAAGTTGTCAGGGAATTGCAGAGGCCGAATGATATTCTTCTAAATGCATATATCCCATACGGGAAGGTGAAGGTTGTTTTTGCCTGGTCTTCTAGGTCTATGGAAATCTGATTATAGCCTGAATAACCATCAAGAAAATAGTAAACAGGTTTACCATCAAGTCTATCAAGCATTTCATCAATAAAGGATAATGAGAAATGATCCTTCTTTGTTGCCTTATTTAATTTACGGTAATCCATACAAGCCCTCCAACCGATCACAGTCTCGGTTGGGATCAGCTCATTGTTCTCATTGGTTATTACAGTCATGACACCTTTTCTTGGGTACACATTGTACCGGGCTTACCCATGCACTGTCAGAGATAGGGTAGATAATTACTTCATCAAGCCATTTGATTATTTCCTTACGTACTACCTCCTTCATGGCATGGTTAAATTTCCTTTGGGCCTCAACAATGGGCTTATGATCTTACTCTAAAAGGATTTTGTACTTGCACACTGCTGGACTTATTCCCTTCAAGTCATCAATTGACCACCCAATTGCCTTCTTGTATTGCCGCAGCATCTCTATCAAGCTTTGTTTCTATTCTGGTTGCAGCTCAAAAGAAATAATTACGGGCATTGTATGGTTGGTTCCCAAATAAACATATTTTAATTTGTCAGGTAAAGGTTTTAAATTAATAATCAAGGGTTCATCATTTGAAGGTTTTTCATCCTTACCTAGGTAATTTAGTGGTTCGAAGTACTTAACTGGAAGGTGTGCTGTCTAATTGGCTTCCTCAACCTCTTGTGTTTCAATACTATCCAAGATTCTACTGAAACAATCATCAACATTATTGCCGAGGTAGATATGTGGTATATTGTCAAGATTACTGCCGAGGCAGTGGTTGCTGAGATAGGGTATTGCACTACTTACATCTGCAGTGTAAATAACCTGGCACTCCTCTAGATCATCATGTCTTTTCAAAATCTGGAAAATATTAAGTTTGACTTGCTGTTTGTTAACCTTCATTGTCAATTCTCATTTTTCAATATCGATAAGAGTATGTCCAGTAGCTAGAAAAGGTCTCCCCAGGATAATCGGTGTATTGTCATCTGCTTCACAATTAAGAACAAGAAAGTCAACTAGAAAAATAAATTTATCCACCCTTACCAATATGTCATCAATCATTCCTTCAGGTAACACATATGATCTATCTGCTAATTGGAGCATCACTATTGTGGGTTTTGCCCTTCCTATTCCAAGCTTTTAGAAGACCAATTTCGGCATCAAATTTATGCTTGCTCCAAGGTCACATAGGACCTTTCCTTCATAATGGTTTCCTATCGCATATGGTATGGTAAAACATCTAGGATCTTTCAATTTGGGGGCATACAATTATGAAGTATTTCCATGTATCCTTCGGTTGCGGCAACAGTTTCAAACTCACCAAGCCTTCTTCTTTGGACACAATATCTTTTAAGAATTTGACATAATTTGGCATTTGTTCTATTGCCTCAACTAATGGCAAATTAATATGGACTTGCTTCAAGATGTCTAAGAACTTTTTAAATTGATAGTCCTGCTTCTGCCTTTTTAACCTCTGTGGGAAAGTGGTGGTTGTCGCATTTCCTCTAGTGTCTCATTAGTCTGAAATTTAATACTTGGTACCACTGGTTCTCATGCTGTCTCGGTCGCTTGGCGTGGGACTGCCGATTTCTCTGCTGAGGTAGTGCCTTTTGTTGGGATTTCTGTGGCATGATCATTTAGTTTAGCATCTAAATCCTCTCTGTCTGATTCTTCTTGTTCCACTGGTTGGACTTTGTTTGCCGAACTACCTAATATCTCCTTAAGTTGTAGGTCACTCCTAGTAGTGATTGTCTTGCATTGCTCATGGTCCATTCCCTTTGCAACTTTAGTATTGCTAGGTAATCCCGCTTGTGGTCTAGTGTTCAGATTTTGAGCAAACTACCCAACTTGAGTTTCCAGTGTTTTAATGGCTGCCTCTTGGTTTTGCAACCTCATCTCAGTTTTATTTATAAAGGCATCGGTTCTCTTAATAAAGATAATGTTCTCAACTATGTATGATTCTGTTTTCATCATAAATGCCTTTAGAGAATTTTCCAATGAACTTGTAGGCTGATGTTGATGCTGATGCTACTACGACATTGGTTGCTGAACCTATTGTTGTGGCGGATGTTGCATTTACATTGGTTGTTGAAACCTGAGGGTTGAATAGTTAGATTCAGAGCATTGTTAGGGTTACTCCATGAGAAATTTGGATGTATTTTCCATGCTGCTGATAACTCCGTAAAAAAGCTATATTTTAGGCCTTTTTACTTAAGTTATTAAGTGTCCTTAGGCTTATATAGGATCATTTAGTTGCATTTAGGTTCATGACATTGCATATAGTCATTTAGACATGCCTTGGTATTTTGAGGCGGTAATAGGTGCTATTTAATGGGAAAGGTAGTTCTTTTTAGTGGTGTTGTGCAGGTAAAGCAAAACGAAAGTTGAGGCAATTTGTCATGGCATTCTCAGAAGGATGGCAAAAGGAAAATGCGATGGCAATGCTAGAGAACTCCTGGGCTTAGCAAAACGATAAAGAGATATTTTGATAAGAGTGCCAGCTGGTGCTACCACAGCCAATCGAGACCACTACAACTGGCTACAACCACCTCAATAGGGGACCACAGAGAATATGACCTATAATCATTCCACCTCAATAGGGTGTTGGGACCGTCGGCATACCCCATGGTGCAACGGAACAAAATTACGACGGTCTTTCCACTGATCCATGTACGTTTAATCCAAAATCGAGAGGAAGAGATACGATGACTTACATTGGGTCCCTTGATAAGCAGCAAAAATAGCAACTAGATTTGTGATAATCACCATTGTTCGACAATTCGAATCTTTAGCCTCCACGAATATCGTCTCGGCCTCTACTCAGTTCACCTGGTTAAGAGAGCAAATCTTGAAAAAACTATTTCTCGTGATTCTAGGGTTTGGAATTCGGAATTCTCTATCTAGGCTGTTAGACCAATTGATCCTTTATATAGGTGTAACCCTAGGTATAAGAGTTTGATTCTGATTTGGTTTATAGGAAATAATTACTTTAATTAATTTCTTAAATATCAGAATCTATATTTAATTCGAATTTAAAAGGGATATAATTACTTTAATTATATTCTTTATTTAAAATTCGGGATTAAATATAATCTACTTATACTTATATATTTTTGCCCTGTTTCAACCATTTGGTGTGACCCTGTAGGCTCATTGTAACGTTAGTAATAATATTAGAACAATTCTAATATTAAAAATAATGAGTGACATCTAGCAATATATCATTGTCATCTAAGTTACAAGAGATCATGATTCGATGTATCATGTCCGTGACAAACTCTTTTAATGTATTATATCCTTTTGTCCTTTTATATCTTTAATAGGCAAAAGTCTTGGAATAGTCACACTTGTATAGCCTATTATTAGTGTTTCTTGATATCTAGAGTGGACTACTATTAATGAATAATTTGTGATATCTCATATCAACATATTCAAGCATGGCCATGCATTTTTAGTCTCACTCAATCAAGTGGCCTTTGATATATTTTCCTATTATGTAGGAAGGACAAATCCTATCATGATTATTCACATCTCACTACATATATTGTAATATGTCCAATGTCAGTTTTTATAGTGTAACTAATTACGAAACACATTTAACTATATCAAAACATAAAACAACATATGTTGAGATAGTAAAAATATCAAGTCTAAGGATTATACATATAGTTGTCACTATGAGCAATATCGTGACCGTCACATAATAATCCAAGATATATGCTCATAGTGGGTCAATCCAATATATTATTCTCTACTAATATATTCATGTATTAATTCTGACATCTGAATGCCAATGACAACTCATTGTCATCAATTTATCACATGTTAGTCTTAAGCGTATTATTATTGTCCATACCCATAATAATACTTGACTAAGGATCTTTTAATAATAATACATATATTATTATATGGACCTTATTGTTTCTCAGTTTATGTGACACATATATCTGAAAACAACAATAGCAATGCCTTTATTCAATAAAATTGGTAAATGAAAGTATCCATACAATCATCATATGATTGGTCTTTGGGCATACTCTAACAATCTCCCACTAGCACTAAGACCAATCACTCACATATCTAATACCGAGTGACTCTGTGTGACGATCATGCTTCTGTTGCGTTAGAGGCTTCGTCAAGGGATCAGCAATGTTATCATCCGTGTGTACTTTACATATCTCCACATCTCCTCGATCTATGATCTCTCGAATGAGATGGAAGAGTCTAAGAATATGTTTGGATCGTTGATGAGATCTGGGTTCCTTTGCTTGTGCAATGGCTCCATTGTTTTCACAACGGAGTTCTATAGCATCTGATATGCTTGGAACAACCCCTAGTTCGGATATGAACTTTTTGATCCAAACAGCTTCCTTTGCTGCTTCACTGGCTGCAATATACTCAGCTTCTGTCGTAGAATCAACTACTGTATCTTGCTTAGAACTTTTCCAGCTTACAGAACCTCCGTTAAGGCAAAACACAAATCCAGATTGCGATCTTGAGTCATCCTTATCTGTTTGGAAACTAGCATCAGTATAACCTTTTATACTAAGCTCTTCTTTGCCTCTATAGACAAGAAATGTATCCTTAGTTCTTCTCAAGTACTTAAGGATGTCTTTGACTGCTACCCAGTGACTTTCACCAGGTTTTACCTGATATCGACTTGTCATGCTTAAGGCATACGATACATCTGGTCGAGTACATATCATGGCATACATGATAGAACCAATAGCCGAAGTATATGGAATCTTACTCATTCGTTCTCTTTCTTGTGGAGTTGAAGGACACATTTCCTTCGAAAGAGATATACCATGTCTCATAGGTAAGAATCCTTTCTTGGATTCTTCCATACTGAATCTCTTTAGAACTTTGTCTATATATATACTTTGACTCAGACCTAGAAGTCGTCTAGATCTATATCTATAGATCTTAACCCCTAAGATATATACTGTCTCACCCAAATCTTTCATTGAGAAACAACTACTTAACCAAGTCTTAACTGACTGTAAGGTAGGTATGTCGTTTCCTATAAGAAGTATGTCATCTACATACAAGATTAGGAAAGAAACAATGCTCCCACTAGTCTTCTTGTAAACACAAGGCTCATCTTCGTTCTTGATAAACCAAACTCTTTGATCGCATCATTGAAACGAAGATTCCAGCTTCGAGAAGCATGCTTTAGTCCATAAATGGACCTTTGTAGCTTACAAACCTTTCCAGCATTTCCTGGAGCGACAAAACCTTCTGGTTGTGTCATATACACATCCTCTTCAAGTTTTCCATTAAGGAAAGCGTTTTTGACGTCCATTTGCCAAATTTCATAATCATGGAATGCAGCTATAGCAAGCAAGATCCGGATGGATTTAAACATAGCTACAGGGGAGAAAGTTTCGTCATAGTCAATACCATGAACTTGTCGAAAACCTTTAGCGACTAGTCGCCCCTTGTATGTTTGTACATTTCCATCCATGTCGGTTTTCTTCTTGAAAACCCATTTACACCCTATAGGTTTTACCCCTTCAAGTGATTCAACCAAAGTCCATACTTGGTTGACTGACATGGATTCCATCTCAGATTTTATGGCCTCAAGCCATTTCTCAGAGTCTGGGCTCGATATTGCCTCTTGATAAGTTCTTGGCTCATCCTGATCCATAATGAGAACATCTCCATGCGTGGGAATGAGAAATCCATATCTCTCAGGTATATGGCTTTCTCTTGTGGACCTACGCAGTGGTTGTGTTTCTAAATCTGTTGACTGTTCCTTAACAATTTGTCGAACATGTTCAATCTCAGTTTCAATGAATTGTTGTTCTTGAACTTCTCCAAGTTCAACGTCTCTAACCTTTTCTTTCTTATTAAGAAATTCTCTTTCGAGAAAAACTCCTGTTTGAGCAACAAACACTTTGTTCTCTTTGGGGTTAAAGAAATAATATCCCTTAGTTTCTTTGGGATATCCAACAAAATTATACTTATGAGATTTGGGTTTGAGCTTTGTAGACATCTGATGTTTGACATATGCTTCGCAACCCTAAATCTTCATAAAAGACATACTAGGACGTTTTCCAGTCCATATCTCATATGGTGTCTTTTGAACAGATTTAGACGGAACACGATTTAAAGTGAAAGCAACTGTTTCTAGTGCATGTCCCCAAAAAGAAGTCGGAAGATCACTATGACTCATCATTGATCGAACCATGTCTAACAAAGTTCGATTTCTCCTCTCAAAAACTCCATTCCACTGTGGTGTACCTGGTGGAGTAAGTTGTGAGACAATCCCACATTCTTTAAGGAGTTCATCAAATTCTATGCTTAAGTATTCTCCACCTCGATCTGATCGAAGTGCTTTAATACTCTTTCCTAGTTGATTTTGTACTTTATTCTTGAATTCTTTAAATTTTTCGATAGCCTCAGATTTATGGCGCATAAGGTAAATGTAACCATATCGACTAAAGTCATCAGTGAAAGTGATAAAGTACTGAAATCCACCTCTAGCTTGTGTGTTCATTGGTCCACATACATCACTATGTATTAATCCCAATAAATCATTTGCTTGCTCACTTTTACCATTAAAAGGAGCCTTAGTCATTTTTCCTAATAAGCAAGATTCACATACATCCAATTGTTCGAAAACAAATGAATCTAAGAATCCATCTTTATGGAGTCTTGATATGCGTTTCTCACTTATATGGCCTAAACGACAATGCCAGAGATAAGTTTGATTTGAGTCATTTGTTTTTGATCTTTTGGTATTTATGTTATAAATGGCATTTTCTAGATTTAAAATATATAAGCCATTAACCAATTGTGTTGAACCATAAAAAAAATTATCAAGATAAAAAGAACAAAAATTATTCTTAATAATAATCTCAAATCCAATCTTGTCCAAACAAGAAATAGAAATAATGTTTTTAGTCAAACTAGGCACAAAATAACAATCTTCTAAATGTAAATCAAGTCCACTAGGTAAAGATAAAACGTATGTTCCTATAACTAATGCAGCAACTCTTGCTCCATTTCCCACTCATAGGTCCACGTCTCCCTTAGCTAGATTCCTTCTCTTTTGCAGTCCCTGTACAAAAGTACAGATGTAAGAACCACAACCGGTATCTAATACCCAAGAAGAAGATGTTGACAGATTCACATCGATAACATAAATAGCTGAAGCAAATGCACCATCTGCTTTTGCCTTCTTGACCTCTTCAAGGTAAATGGGGCAATTTCTTTTTTAGTGTCCGATCTTATTGCAGTGGAAACATTTTCCTTCCTTGCTAACTCCCCCTTTGGGTTTCAATGCATAATGTCCTTTGGGTATAGGCTTACCTTTACCCTTGTACTTTGCCACTGCCTTTCCCTTTCCTTTGTCCTTACGGACCATCAAAATGGGCTTAGGTCCACCTTTAGACATATTTTTCTCAGCAGTTCGTAACATGCCAAGTAACTGTGGCAAAGTTTTGTTAATTTCATTCATGTTGAAATTAAGGACAAATTGATTGAAGCTATTCGAAAACGATTGCAGAATAACATCAATAGTCAATTCATCCTTGAGAGGAAAACCTAGCTTTTCCAACGTTTGGATATAGCCTATCATCTTAATGACATGAGCTCCTATAGGAGATCCCTCTACCATTTTGCACTGAAATAGAGCTTTAGAGGTCTTTCCACTGATCCATGTACGTTTAATCCAAAATCGAGAGGAAGAGATACGATGACTTACATTGGGTCCCTTGATAAGCAGCAAAAATAGCAACTAGATTTGTGATAATCACCATTGTTCGACAATTCGAATTTTTGGCCTCCACGAATATCGTCTCGGCCTCTACTCAGTTCACCTGGTTAAGAGAGCAAATCTCGAAAAAACTGTTTCTCGTGATTCTAGGGTTTGGAATTCGGAATTCTCTATCTAGGCTGTTAGACCAATTGATCCTTTAAATAGGTGTAACCCTAGGTATAAGAGTTTGATTCTGATTTGGTTTATAGGAAATAATTACTTTAATTAATTCCTTAAATATCAGAATCTATATTTAATTCGAATTTAAAAGGGATATAATTACTTTAATTATATTCTTTATTTAAAATTCGGGATTAAATATAATCTACTTATACTTATATATTTTTGCCCTGTTTCAACCATTTGGTGTGACCCTGTAGGCTCATTGTAACGTTAGTAATAATATTAGAACAATTCTAATATTAAAAATAATGAGTGACATCTAGCAATATATCATTGTCATCTAAGTTACAAGAGATCATGATTCGATGTATCATGTCCGTGACAAACTCTTTTAATGTATTATATCCTTTTGTCCTTTTATATCTTTAATAGGCAAAAGTCTTAGAATAGTCACACTTGTATAGCCTATTATTAGTGTTTCTTGATATCTAGAGTGGACTACTATTAATGAATAATTTGTGATATCTCATATCAACATATTCAAGCATGGTCATGCATTTTTAGTCTCACTCAATCAAGTGGCCTTTGATATATTTTCCTATTATGTAGGAAGGACAAATCCTATCATGATTATTCACATCTCACTACATATATTGTAATATGTCCAATGTTAGTTTTTATAGTGTAACTAATTACGAAACACATTTAACTATATCAAAACATAAAACAACATATGTTGAGATAGTAAAAATATCAAGTCTAAGGATTATACATATAGTTGTCACTATGAGCAATATCGTGACCGTCACATAATAATCCAAGATATATGCTCATAGTGGGTCAATCCAATATATTATTCTCTACTAATATATTCATGTATTAATTCTGACATCTGAATGTCAATGACAACTCATTGTCATCAATTTATCACATGTTAGTCTTAAGCGTATTATTATTGTCCATACCCATAATAATACTTGACTAAGGATCTTTTAATAATAATACATATATTATTATATGGTCCTTATTGTTTCTCAATTTATGTGACACATATATCTGAAAACAACAATAGCAATGCCTTTATTCAATAAAATTGGTAAATGAAAGTATCCATACAATAATCATATGATTGGTCTTTGGGCATACTCTAACATAGGGGACCACTGTCACCTCTGTCAGTCCTGCAGGAATGTCAGGACAAAAATGAGGGAAAAAAAGGATTTTTGCACATCTTTTAGAGTTTTTCACCCTCTTTAAAAGACATGGTGACCTACACTAAAGGAGGCTTTTTCGGGAGAGAAAAACACAAAAAAGACGCACCTTTTGCGGCGGTCTTTGCGGCAGAAAGCTCCCACCTTTCTCCTCCAACTTCTGGCCAAAAGGGACCTCTATTGATAGCACTCGAAGGGAGTGGTGTGCTAAACACCCGAGAGGGGCTAGCACACCAAGGCGACCATGGTGGTTGAAGAGCCGGCGGCGGTGCACACCGAGGGTATCTTCTAGTCCTCCTTCCTTGCTTTATTTTGTTATATTTTCATGAGGATTAATGTTGGATGTTTAAGATTAATGTGGTTCATTACTCTTAACATTTGGCTCCACCATGTAACCTTGTTTCGTTGGTAGCTTTTATGGATGATTAAGTTTTGTTTCTATTTAATATATTGCATGCTAAGTGTTTATATATTTACTTTGCTCATTGTTGGTAATTATTTAAGCTTTGTAAGAGGCAAGAGAGTGTCTATGGTTTAGATACGTGCTAGAGCACTCGAGAGAGGCGTAGCTATAGATCCTTAGATCATCCGAGAGGAGCTAAGGGAGGATCTAAGTGAGCAATGGGTTCTAGACTGCAAATAGGACCTAGTTGAATCCTAGAGCACTCGAGAGAGGCGTAGGTGAAGGCTTCAACGACTAAAACGAGGGTACTTTATCGATAATCTAAGGTGTCATTCGCGTGACAGGCGAAAATACCATAGCATTTTAGTTTGTCAGGTTGCTATGACTCGAGAGAGCGAGAATACTTTAGAAGCCTCTATCGAGTAAGTATACACCATAGTAGCTATATGTTAGGTAGGGGTAAGAGTAGGAAACCATAGAAGCCACCATCAGTCAATCCCTAGAGAGGTCATCAATACAGGAGAATTACAATATATTGCTTAACGTGTTCTTGCATCATGTTTTTGCCCTCGCATTTACAACTTACTTTCCTTACTTTGCTTGCTATCTTGAAATCACTCTGCTATTCACTCATATACCACCTTCATACATCTACATTGCCACCATCATTTATTCTAATTTTCCTTGGAAAATTTTAGCTGATCGCGCTCTAGAATTTCCATAGCATTTCCATCTTACACCTTCATCGTACATATCCATTTTCTTGTATTTATATCTTTATCTTTTGCTCTCTTTTTAGTGACAACCCTTTTTACCTTGACAAATTAGACTGCACACTTTAATCTATATCCTTGTGGGAACGATACTCACTCACCCTATTATTACTTGCATGACTGTGTATACTTACACATTTATGTGTGTTCACATATATCAATTATAAGCACTACACAGAACACACCAGTTGGATTATATGTATTGGATATCATGTTGTTGTTTCGGTTGTAGTTTCCCACATAAAGACTAGACTCCTGATTCTGCATGCATTTAGAAGAGTTATGGTTACCTCCACATAAATTATAGAAAGAATCTATTGCCTTTACCTCATGGTTATTATTCTGCATTTGCATATTTTGAACCATCTTAGTAAGAGAGACCAATTGTGTTGCCGCTGAATTGGATGTTTCTAACTCATTCACTGTAACTTGGCGTCTCACCCCTCCTCGCCTAGATGTAGGGAATTAAAAGTCATTCTTTGTAAGTTTGTTCAAAATTTCTATCTCTTCCTCCAGTGGTTTGTCAAGAAGTGTCCCATTGGCAGAGGCGTCTAGCATCATCCTTGTTGGGGCATCGGTTGCATTGCAAAACATAGTTACTTGTATCCATAATAGAAATCAATATAAAGGATACTTGTGTAATAGCTCCCAATATCGCTTCCATACCTCATACATTGGTTCATCATCTGTCTGTCGAAAAGAAGCAATTTCATTACGTATACGATCATATGGATTAGTAGGATTGAATCGTGTAATGAAATCACGACATAGTTCACTCCAAGATTCTATAGATCATGGTGGAATGCTATTCAACCAGGTTTTTACTCTATACCTCAGTGAATAGGGAAACAATTTCAATCTTGAAACATCTTCTTGGACTCCTTGAATTTTGAATGAATTACAGATCTCCATGAATGATTTGAGATGTTGTCTGTCATCTTCAGTGAATGACCCACCAAACTGTCCAAGGGTATTGAGCATATGAAACATGACAGGTTTCAATTCAAAGTGGGCTGCTTCGATTTCTGGTGTGACAACTCCTGGATTTAACCCGTTTAAATCCTCTTCAAGGAAATTGATAAGTGCTCAACTCACTATCACTTTCTACACTTTTCATGGGCATTAATCATCAATTCTACACCTACTTGAACCAATGCATACACTTTATGTGAAATATTTAGGGATTATGCTATTAAAGATAATATTTATAGAAAAGACATACTTTACTACATTTTTATATCTGTGCATGAAGAAGTATTGACGCGACAATAACTTAAGGCTGAGTCAGGACCTGATGCCGAGGCAGCAAAGGACAAGTAGCGATGTGGCAGGCAAGCTGAGGAGAAAAATGAGGAGAACATTGCTGGACAAGAAACCCAAGGATCGAAGTTTGATAAGCACGTGGAAAGCCCAAAGACAAGGCCACACAGGAAAGCATTCTAGAAGGAATAAACTTGGAAATATTTGATTTATGTACATGACTTGTTCCCTACTCCAAGTTGTATTCTACTTAGTAAAGGTTTGCCCTAAGACAAGCCTATATAAGACCTAGCCGTCTCAAGGAGAAAGAGAGCTCGGCTTGAGAGACAATTTGGTTTATAGATAGCTTAGTTTTTAGTTTTTATTTTCTTTTACGTTATGTTCTAAGTTTGTTTAGGCTTAGGTGAAGGTTGTAAAGTATTAGTGTGAGGAAGTCAACCTTGTTTCTTGTTTTCAATGCAATAAAATATCGAAGTTTGCTTATTCTTTGCGATTCCTTGTTCTTGCATTCAAGCTCGAGAGAGAAGTTTGTCAGTAATTTATTTATCTAATATCGAGAGAGTTATATTTACGAAAGGGATAAGTACGGTATTTCAATTGGGAAATACTAACTTGGCCTAGAGATAGGTTAAGAGTTTCAGCGGCTAAAAGAAGTGTATGATTGGTTGGTGATTATAATTGATTCACGCCAAGAGGTATCATCAAGGACTAGTTATCAACAGTGCTTCGACTTAGAGATAAGAGGAGTCACTAAAAGATATTTTGCCGAACTTTGGTAAAGTCTACCCAAGAGCAAGAGATTGCCGCGATAGACGAGTGACACCATTGTCGAGGCAATAATTTGTAGTCTTGCCGAGATAGTATTGTGCGATTGCATTGGACAAGGATAAGTTGATCAATTCCACTATACAACACAATTGGATCCTGGACACTTTCTTTATTCAATTCTTCTATCTTTAGTTAGTTTTAATTATTTAGATAAATCACAACCTAATCACTTGTGTTTTTATTTTGTTTCTTTACATAGTAAGACGATTAAGGGAAGCATATTGAGTAGACCAATCTCTGTGGAGACGATACTTGATATTTATCACTTTATTACTTGGCGACGTGTTCACTTGCACTAAATTGCGCATATCTTACACGTAGCAAGTTTTTGGCACCGTTACCGGGGATTGACAACTAAATTTTGTTTTATTTATTTTCTTGCATTTTACTTATTTTATTTTTATTTTTATTTTACTTTGATCTATTTTTGGTGTATGACGAGGGTCAACCCTACCAATCCTTTGTACGTATTAGATCCAGAAATTGAACGTACTTATCAAGGGTTGAGGAGACAGATCCATGGAGCCATGGTAGGAAATCAAGGAAATCAAGCAAATCAAAACTTACCTACCGACAATGGAGGCCTTCCACCGCCACCACTACCGCGACAGTTAACTATCAAACACTTCCTAGAGGAAGATTTAAATAGATTAAACCCTGGAGTGGTTACACCAGAAATAGAAGCGGCCCACTTTGAGCTGAAACCTGTCATGTTCAATATGTTAAACACTATTGGATAGTTTGGTGGGTCAATGACAGAAGATGATAGACAACATCTTAAGTCATTCATGGAAATTTGCAATTCTTTCAAAATTCAAGGAGTCCATGAGGATATCTTAAGATTGAAGTTGTTCCACTATTCACTGAGGGATAGAGCAAAAAACTGGCTAAATAGCATTCTGTAGGTTCAATAGGATCTTGGAGTGAATTATGCCGAGATTTCATTACGCGCTATAATCCTACTAATTTATATGATAGAATTCGTAATGAAATTACTTCCTTTCCAATGATCCATGTACGTTTAATCCAAAATCGAGAGGAAGAGATACGATGACTTACACTGGGTTCCTTGATAAGCAGCAAAAATAGCAACTAGATTTGTGATAATCACGATTGTTCGACAATTCGAATCTTTAGCCTCCACGAATATCGTCTCGGCCTCTACTCAGTTCACCCGGTTAAGAGAGCAAATCTCAAAAAAACTGTTTCTCGTGATTCTAGGGTTTGGAATTCGGAATTCTCTATCTAGGCTGCTAGACCAATTGATCCTTTATATAGGTGTAACCCTAGGTATAAGAGTTTGATTCTGATTTGGTTTATAGGAAATAATTACTTTAATTAATTCCTTAAATATCAGAATCTATATTTAATTCAAATTTAAAAGGGATATAATTACTTTAATTATATTCTTTATTTAAAATTCGGGATTAAATATAATCTACTTATACTTATATATTTTTGCCCTGTTTTAACCATTTGGTGTGACCCTGTAGGCTCATTGTAACGTTAGTAATAATATTAGAACAATTCTAATATTAAAAATAATGAGTGACATCTAGCAATATATCATTGTCATCTAAGTTACAAGAGATCATGATTCGATGTATCATATCCGTGACCAACTCTTTTAATGTATTATATCCTTTTGTCCTTTTATATCTTTAATAGGAAAAAGTCTTGGAATAGTCACACTTGTATAACCTATTATTAGTGTTTCTTGATATCTAGAGTGGACTACTATTAATGAATAATTTGTGATATCTCATATCAACATATTCAAGCATGGCCTTGCATTTTTAGTCTCACTCAATCAAGTGGCCTTTGATATATTTTCCTATTATGTAGGAAGGACAAATCCTATCTTGATTATTCACATCTCACTACATATATTGTAATATGTCCAATGTCAGTTTTTATAGTGTAACTAATTACGAAACACATTTAACTATATCAAAACATAAAACAACATATGTTGAGATAATAACAATCTCAAGTCTAAGGATTAAACATATAGTTGTCACTATGAGCAATATCGTGACCGTCACAAAATAATCTAAGATATATGCTCATAGTGGGTCAATCCAATATATTATTCTCTACTAATATATTCATGTATTAATTCTGACATCTTTATGTCAATGACAACTCATTGTCATCAATTTATCACATGTTAGTCTTAAGCGTATTATTATTGTCCATACCCATAATAATACTTGACTAAGGATCTTTTAATAATAATACATATATTATTATATGGACCTTATTGTTTCTCAGTTTATGTGACACATATATCTGAAAACAACAATGGCAATGCCTTTATTCAATAAAATTGGTAAATGAAAGTATCCATATAATCATCATATGATTGGTATTTGGGCATACTCTAACATTGTATTCGGCAGCGACAGTGTTCTCTGCCGCGGTAATCCCTTGCTCTTAGGCAGATTTACCAAAATTCGGCAATTTGCCCTTGAATGGCTCCACTTATCCCTAAGTAGAAACACTGTTGATGGTCAATCCTTGATGATACCTCCCGACGTTAATCAATTATAACCAACAACCAATCCCACACTTTTTTTAGCCGCTGAAACTCTAACCTATTCCTAGGCCGAGTTAGTATCTTCCAAACAAGTTGAATACCGCACTTACACCTTTCGTGAGTCTAACTCTCTCAAGTTTAGACAAATAGATTACTCACAAACTTCCCTCCCGGGCTTGGATACAAGAACAAAGAATAATAAAGAGTAAGCAAACTTTGATATTTTATTGCATTGAAATAAGAAACAAAATACAATCTCCTCTCACTAATACTCAACAACTTTCACCTAAACCCTAAGAAAGCTTAGAACACGATGGGGAAAATTATTCCTAGGGTGAACACTCTCAAAATTCAGCTCTCCTAGTCCCTTGGAAGGTTATGCCTTATATAGGCTTGGCCTAGGGCAAACCTTTCCTAATTAGAGTACAACTTGGAGTAGGAACAAGTTATGAACATAAGGTAAATATTCCAAGTTTAATCTTCTAGAAGGTTTCTTCCCGTATGGCCTTGTCCTTGGGTTTTGATGTGTTGTTCAGCTTCGATCCTTGGGCTTCTTGTTCAGCAACATTCTTCTCATTTTTCTCCTCAGTTTGCCTGTCATATTGCTTTTTATCCTCTGCTACCTCGGCATCAGGTCTTGCCTCGACCTAATTTTGCTGCCTCAGTAATACTTTTTCCTGCACAGATATGAAAATGCAGTGAAGTATGCTTTTTCTACAAATATTATCTTCAATGGTAATAATCTTTAAATATATCATATTAAGTACATGTATTGGTTCAAGTAGGTGTAAATTTGATGATAAGTGCCCATGAAAAGAGTGGAAAGTGATAGTGAGTTGAGCACTTATCAGTGTACTTAATATGTTTTCTTTTCTCTTCTCGCTCTGCAGAATAAAATAAAAGACACAGATTAATTTGGGTATCCTAAATTAAACCAAACAAATTGAATAATAAATAAAACTAAAGAATGAGAATAAAATTAGATTGAGAGAGTGGTCAAGATCCAGTTGTGTTATATTGTGGATTCAATTGAATTGTTTCTGTTCAATACAATTGCACAACACTACATCGGTAGGAACTGCAGTTTTACTCCCTTGACAGTGAAGGGTGACATCCGCCGTGGCAATCCCTTGATCTTGGGTGGACTTTTGCCAAGGTTCGGCAAAGTTTCCTCTAATGACTCCTCTTATCCCTAAGTTGAAGTACTGTAGATGATTAGTCCTTGGTGATACCTCCCAACGTGAATCAACTATAATCACCAACCAATCTCACACTTCTTTTAGCCGCTAAAACACTAATCTATCCCTAGGCCGAGTTAGTATTTTCCGACTAAAAAAATATCATACTTATTCCTTTCATGAATCTAACTCTCTGATATTAGTTAGATAGATTTCTCACAAACTTCTCTCCCGAGCTTGAATGCAAGAACTAAGAATGTCAAAGAATAAGCAAATCTTGATATTTTATTGCATGAAACAAGAAAAACAAAGTACAATCTCCTCTCACAGATACTCTACAACTTTCATCTAAGACTTAGAAAAGTTTAGAACATCATGAAAACAAAGAAAACTCTAAAGTATATAGTGAACTCCTCCCTATCGTCGTGTGTTGTGCTCTTGGGCGGCACCCCCTTTATATAGGCTAAACTAGGGCAACATCGGCCTTGGAGAGGAAGCAGAGTTTTTTTGTAAGTTTCCTTCCTTAAAAAGGTGCATCTCTTTGATTTGATTCTTTCTATCTTTACATCGTCTTCTCGAACTCCAATTTTCACGCAAAGTGTCTAGAAAAATGCAGTTTTTTATGTTCTTCAAATCGATTACCACTTTGACTTTTAGCATTCATAGGATTCCTCGCCTCGGCAGGTAGCATCTGCTACCCCGGCGGGGGTTTCAATTCTACATTTGTTCGACTTCCATCAGTAGAATCTCCCATCTTGGGCTGGTTCGATCAGGGTCTGCTTCATTGCGCTATTTTCACTCATTGGCTGTTGCTGCTTTTCAGGTTTCCTTATCATGCTGTCGTGACCTTAGAATTACTGACCCGACCCAAGTCTAACTGCAAATCCACAAAGGTGCATTAAAGCTTACATTTTCTATAAATAACATCCTTATATGTCAAAAAAGCAAAATATTCAAATATCTCACATTAAGTTCATGCATTAGTTCAAGTAGGTGTAGATTAAGTAATTATTATCCATGAAAGGTGTAAAAAGTGATAATCTTTTGAGCACTTATCACTTACTTAAAGCATAAGTAATTCGAACTAGAATAAAGTGCACGGACTTAGTCAACCGATCAACGATGACCCATATAGAATCCTTATTTGAAGGAGTCAAAGGTAAACAACTAAAAAATCCATAGTCACACGCTCCCACTTTCACACAGGAATCTCAATATGTTGAAGAAGCCCAGACAGACCCTGATGCTCTGCTTTGACTTTCTGACAAGTATAATACTTGGACACAAAACCAATATCATCCCTCTTAAGACCTTTCCACCAATATTTCTCCTTGAGATTCTTATATTTTATCCCCATCAGGATGCATAGAATAGGGATTATCATGAGCTTCCCAAAGAATAACCAACCTGTTTCAATTAGAGTTTCATGGAACATAATATCGGTCTCAGGAAACAAAAAACACAATCCTGATTAAAAGAGAAACCCTGAGATGTTCCCTCATTAACCTTCACAATATGATGGGCCAAGAAAGGATCAATGGGTTGTTTATTCCAATTATCAAATATTAGAGTAGGAACAACTTGAAGTTCTATCAATAGGCTATCATCTTCAAATAAACTCATTCAAGCGAAAAGAGCTCTCAATCTGAAAGGGCATTACGATTTAAAGCATCCACAACGATATAAGTTTTACCAGGATGGTAATCAATTTCACAATCATAATCCTTAAAAAAATCCAACCAACAAAGTTGTCTCAGCTTGAGTTCCTTCTGAGTGAGAAGGTACTTCAAACTTTTATGATTTATGAAGATATAACACTTTTTCTATAAAGATAGTATATCTAGATTTTTAGAGCAAAGATCACTGTTGCTAACTCAAGATCATGAGTAGGATAATTAGACTCATGTGGTTTCAACTGTCGAGAAGCATCCACTACCTTCCATTCCTGCATAAAAACACAAATAAAATTGTAGTACAAAGCATCACTATAAACTGTATAAGGTTTCCCAAACTTTGATTGTATCAGAACTTGTGTCTTCGTCAGAACAGACTTAAGTTTCTCAAAACTAGCCTGTTGAGACTCGGACCAAGTAAACGGAACATCTTTTCTCAAAAGTTTGGTCAAAGGAGAATTTATAGAAGAAAAGTCATCCACAAATCTCCAATAATAGCTAGACAATCCCAAAAAACTATGGATCTTTGCAACATTCTTAGGTTACCTTCATTGCATAATAGCTTGAATTTTCTTCGGGTTGACCTGAATACGTTTAGCTGAAATAACATAACCCAAGAAAACAATCTTAGATAGCCATAATTCATATTTACTGAATTTTGCATAGAGTTGTTTCTCTCTCAAAGTCTGTAACACAATACAGAGATACTACTCATGTTCAGCCTCAGTTTAGAATAGACCAAGAAACCGTTAATAAAGATCACCATAAACTGGTCTAGATAGTACGGTCGAATCACCCTAGTCATAATATCCATGAATGGTGTAGGGGCATTAGTAAGACTGAAGGGCATCACCAGAAACTTGTAGTGACCATATCGTGTCCAAAAAGTTGTTTCAAACATATCAGAATCCTTAACTTTGAGTTGGTAATAACCAGATCTCATATCTGTCTTAGAAAACACAGAAGCTCCTCATAACTGATCAAAGAGATCATCGATACAGGTAAGAGGGTATTTATTCTTGATTGTTATCTTATTTAGCTTTCAGAAGTCAATACACAGACGAAGGGACCTATCTTTCTTCTTAACAAATAAAATAGGGGCTCCCCTCGAAGAAACATTGGGTCGAATAAATCTTCAATCAAGAAGTTCTTGCAACTGAAACTTAAGCTCCTTAAGCTCTTTTGGATCCATCCAATACGGTTCCATATATACTGAAGTAGTCCCTAGATAGAACTCAATACCGAACTCCACTTCTTTTCACTTAGGGGTACTTCCGGTAATTTTTCTAGAAATACATCTAGAAATTCTCTTATAACACAAATTTTATCTATCCCAGAGTTAAATTGCCTCGGGTCAAGGATATAATCAAGATAGACCATTAACCTTTTTTTGATCATCTTTTCAGCTTTTAGAGCAGAGATAATATTAGAAAAAATATCATTTAAGTTCAACAGTAAGGATCACCTCACAGTTATTGAAAGTCCTTAGAGTTTTCCTTTTATGCTCACAATCTAGATTAACAAGGTGAGCTGACAGCTAATCCATACCGAGTAAAAATCAAACTCTCCAAACGGTAGATCCATCAGATTAGCCAGAAAGATTTTCCTTTGGACCTCAAGTAGACAATCTTTATACACTTTGATAACCTTAATAGGATGACCTACATGACTATAAATTGAGATTGAACTACTAGTATTTTCTACAGGAATTTCTAACTAACCAGATATTGATCTAGAAACACACGAGTGAGTAAACTCATTTTCTAGTAGTGTGAAAAAGGAAATAACATGAATAGAAAAAATACCAACAATGACATCTGACTCATCCCGATCCTCATTCATCCTAGTAGAATATAACAACCCAAGCAGAGATGCCCCTGATCTGGCTGGTCCTTTAAACTGATTAGCTCTACCTCTACCACTGGCACTATATCAGTAGATCTACCCTGACCACTTCCTCCAACAAGGGTCTATACTGAAGCCTAAGACTGGCCCGAAGCATAAGCTGACTGTGTTGAAACTAGACAATCCCTAAGGTGATGCTCATAAGACCCACAGTAGAAACAAGCTCCACACTTGATCCTACAATCTCGAGATGTCACTTCTTACAGAAAGAACACTATGTCAATGCACGAGTACTAGTGGAACTAGAACAACTGATAGTCGAAATAACATAAATTATTGGCCTATCCCGAGAAGAACCCTGATGCGCAAACTCATCTCGGCCCTTCTTCTTGGACTAGTATCCCTGAATGTATTATACTTATGTCATAGGTTGTCGTCTAGCTCGGTCATGGACCAGGATTCTTGTTGAATCCTTAAATTTTCATTGCGCCCTACCATTCTAGCTCGTTGGGTGATCATTTTGTATTCAGTGTCATGGTGTTTAGCTATAACAATCTTGATAGGTACCCGAAGTCCTTTTAAAAAATACTCACAATTTTGCTTCTTTGTCGTAATAAGTACAAGAGCATACTGAAGTAAACATAAAACTCGATCTCATAGTCATTAACGGACATATCGTTCTGCTGTAAGTTCAGAAAATCGTCATGGCACTTTATAAGATACTCGAGTCTCATATATCGATCCTCAAAAGCTTGCCAGAAAAACTCCCAAGTTATCTTATCGAAAGTAGTAGCTCTCTCCTCGGCCTCCCACCAGTTAAGGGCTTCCCCCTATAATAAAGATATAGTTCCCTCAATTTCTTATCTGAAGTATACTCCATCGCAACAAACAGTCGCTGAAGCTTCTTCAATCAACACTTTACTTCTGTTGGGTCTGTATCAGTCTTACCATCAAACATTCTTATGCTGACAACTAAAAACTCTATGGATATGGGTTTCTGATGTGTGTCAATTATGCACAATTTGTGCTAGTGAATACGTCGCAAGTAATAAAGTGATCAGTATAATCGTATATCGTCTCCACAGGGATTGATTTACTCAATATACCTTCTTTTATTTTCTTACTCTGTAAAGAAATAAAATAAAGAACACAGGTAAATTGGGGTTTGATTAAACTATATAAAGAAGTCTAAATAATAATAGAAAAATCAATTTAAAAAAGTGGTCAGGATCCAGTTGTGTTATACAGTGGATTCAATTGACTTGTTTCTATCCAAAGCAATTACATAACACTGCCTTGGCAGAACTGCAGATTACTGCCTCAACAGTGATGAGCTTCGTCCACCGCGGCAATCCCTTGCTCTTGGGTGGACTTTACCAAAATTTCACAAAGTATCATTTGATGACTCCGCTTATCCCCAAGTCAAAGTACTATTGATGACCATTCCTTGAGGATTTCTCCCGGCATGAATCAATTATAATCATCAACCAATCTCATACTTCTTTTAGCCGCTGAAACTATTAACTTATCTCTAGGCCGAGTTAGTGTTTCCCGATTGAAACACCGTACTCATTCCTTTCGTAAATCTAACTCTCCCGATATTAGATAAATGGATTACTTACAAACTTCTCTCTCGAGCTTGAATGCAAGTATAAAGAATGGTAAAGAATAAGCAAAGCTTGATATTTTATTGCATTGAAACAGGAAACAAAGTTCATTATCTTCACACTAATACTCTACAACTTTCACCTAAGCCTAAAGAAAATTAGAACATAATGTAAGGAAAAGAAAACTCTAAATCTAAATATCGGTCTACGTCTATGCTCCTCTATGATGTGTTCTTCTCCTTGGACGGCTATGGCTTATATAGGCTTAACCTAGGGCAAACCTTTCTGAAGTAGGAATACAATTTGGAGTAGGGAACAAGTCAAGTATATAAATAAAATATTTTCAAGTTTATTCCAACTAGTAGGCTTTCCTGCGTGGCCTTTGTCTTGGGCCTTCCATGTGCTATCTAGCTCCGATCCTTAGGCTTCTTGTTCAGCAACGTTCTCCTCATTTTTCTCCTCAGCTCGCCTACAATATTGCTACTTGTACTTATCTATTGCCTCGGCATCAGATCCTGCCTCGGCCTTAGTTGTTGTCGCGACAATAGTTTTTCCTACAATAATACAAAAATACAGTAAAACTTGTCTTTTCTGTAAGTATATGCATTGCTCCAAGTAGGTGTAGATTTGGTGATTATTTCCCATGAAAGGTGTAAAAAGTGATAGTGAGTTGAGCACTTATCACACACCCAAACTCGAACTATTACTTGTCCTCAAGTAATGCAAACCATCAATTTGCCAGACCTTATTCTCTCTTGGTCTTAAGTTTTCATCTATTCTCCCCATCATAACTATGCCTATTCTTTAGACTTAACTTTTCAGTTACCTAAGGGTTTACCTAGAAAACAAGCTATAAGATTTTGTGAGTATGTGCGATTTTGTAGACAAGATTGATTAAAGGCCTGCTTAGATAAACTCTTAGTTCAAGACAAATAGACTTGGATTTAGTGTACTCTTCTTTAAAAGCATCAAATTCTTGAGTCAATTTCGGGCACCTCAAGGATTGTGTTTTCTCCTTAATATTTTCTTATTTCCTTTGTTATTCTTTTAAGCATACTAGAGCCAATTTCGGGCACTTCTAGCATGAAGACGAGTAATTACTAGAGCCGGCAAAAGGCACATCTAGTCACATTTTCAAAAATCTAAGTTTTTATCACCTAAGTTTATTAAAAGAATTCCTATAGTCAAACAAGTACCAAAAGCGATTTTAAGATCAATCTTATAGCAAGCTTCTAAGTTTTCTTCCTTAAGTATCCTAAGATTAAGCCTTCTAAACAGAACCTAACCATGGTAAGGAGAAAGATTTCAATAGCCTTAAAAGAATAACCTAAGGCAATACTGATGAAGAACAGTGCAAATTTATGGGCAGTAATTCAAGGTGGTGGATATAAATTTTTTTTTTGAAAAATCACTTAGATACTTTCTTTCATTGTATGGTCGCGGCAGTGAATTAGCTCGATAGTGGCTCTACACCCCAATACTCGATCCAAGCATTGTCCTCAACGCTTATATTAGGGGAACACATTAGGCAACAAAATATGAAGATAATAGACAAGTAAAGATAGAAACAACAACATTAAAAAAATTAAAGGGACTCCGAAGAGCTGCTGCCAACAATTAATTTTCTAGGTCGTGCTACTGATTGCTTCGTCTTTGGTGAAGGTGACGGCTGTGCTTTGGCTTGTCGTGGTGGATGGACTCTTGTTGGTGGTGCCCGTTGCATGGGAGCGTTCACTTTTTCTCCTTCTTCATCTTCGGCAATTTCCTCGGTGGCCATTATATTTGTTCCTCCATCATTCATTATATCTGCCCAGGCATGGTGAATGCTTAGCCCGGAAATGATTGAACTTTGGTGTACATAGGTATCTATCTCTGCTGATAGACTATCCATGATGATGGGGGATCTTGGGAGAGTGCTTAAAACTGCCCTCCTCTTTCATGGTCTTCTGCTGGCAGATGATGCCGCAGCAGAGTCTGCTAGCCTAGATGGACCATCAGCATAGAATTATTGTTGAGGGACAGTGGGGAAGAATGGTTGTGGTCCTCCTAGAGTTGGAGTCGTCTCGGTGTAGGGTGCAACTGTTACGAACATTTTAGGGGGGAATTCTGGAAACTGCACCCCTTGGCTGGGAAATTTATGGAGCATCATCTGGGTAAGTGTGCTGTTGAAGCCCCTCTGATACTCCATGTATCATTGTTGCTTGTGTGATATGCATGATTTTGTGGCAGAAGTCTCTAGTCCACCCTCGTCTATGGGTTGTGAATTCATCCGTGTCTACCATTGGTATACCTATAGCAGTACAAATACCAGTAATTAAACAAGGGAAATATAAAAGTCCTCTATCTTTCTTACCGCATTCGTAAATTTTCCTTAAAATTATTTCTCCAACATTGATGTTTCATTTGTTGATGTTGGATTTAATGAGCACCAATATCTTTCAGTCCACCGTGCTATTGTGGGAGGTTGGGATGAGGCGTCTTTTGACAAAGTTGTTCTAAAGCTTGGCCTCGGGCTTAAGATTTTTCCTTGCTACCGATCCTCTATGGGTACCGGTTTCTCAATGAGTATTCTCGTAGCAAAGGTCGTCTTTTATCAGTTCATAATCTTTTTTGGTGATGTCCTCCTTGAATTCAGCATGTATCACGTTCAGGTGTAAGGCCGTAGAATAGGTTGATTGTCTCAGCATCAAGTTTGACAGGCCTACCTCGGCAGTGGACGTACAAAGATTCCTTGCTCGGCCCATGAGCATAGAATTTCCGCACGATGTGGCTTGACCTAGGTAGGTTGTACGCAAAAGATCTCCCAATCTTGATACTTGATCTTGTCGAAAAAGTAATGCTCGATGCCAAAATTCTCCTCATCAGAGTGTTGGAACCCTTGTTCTTCCCACAATTGCCTAGCAATGAAAGACCTATTGAAACGGTCTTCAACAATGGCTAGGGAAAATCGGTTGTAGGTGTCCATGAATAAGTAATGGAGAGTTGAGGATCTTGGAGACTTTCTTGGAAGGTTTCTAAAAATTCTAAAAGAGCTTGGAAATAGACAGAGAGTATTGTGAGAAAGAGATTAGCAAGTAAATCTAAAGAAATCAAGCACGCAAGAGTGAATAGTTCAAGAGAAGGAGTGTGCTTATATAGGCCTCAGCCTTATAGCCGTTTAAACCACTAGCCGTTTTGTAGCCATTAGCCTTTACTGTTGTTGCTTTTACTACTGTGGAGGGAATCTCGGCCGACTAACCGTTATACTATTCTGCCCATTGGGACTGCTACGACTCTAACACTATTTTCTGCCCGGCAGCACTTTTACTACTGTGTACTACTTCTCCTTTATTTTTGCTTATTGTCCTAAAAATTAAACATAAACAATAAAAATAATTAAAGATAAATATAATAATAAAAATTAACTCTAAACTAAAACTAATCCTAATATAATAAAAATAAAGGAAAAAGATTATGTCACTGGTGGAGTGCATGCAAATGCATCTCCTAAGGTGATTATCTCTTGTTGGCCAGAATGATTCTTCAGATGTTGGCCATTTTCCTTGGATTCATGCCCTTCCCTTTTTGCATTGCTCTTCACTGCTCTATGCGGTTCTAACCAATTGGAATTGAATGTGTCAGGGTAATGTGCTTCCCTATTTGTTGCCTCCACTTCTGGCTTAATCTTTTTGCCAAATATTCTGTCGAGCATACTACAAAGGCAGTGGCTGCTGAAACAGGATATCTTGGTGCCTAGATCTGTGATGTGTATAGCCTTGCACTCCTCTAGATCATCATATCTTTTCAAATTATGGAAAGTATTGAGTTTGACATATGGTCATTAACCCTCATTGTCAACTCTCCTTTTTCCATATCAATTAGTGTTCGTCTAGTGGCTAGGAAAGGTCTCCCCAATATGATTGGTGCGTTGTCATCTGCTTCACAGTCAAGGACAAGAAAGTCAACGAGAAAAATAAATTTATCTACTCTTACCAGTATGTCCTCGATCTCTCCTTCGTGTTGCACATACGATCTGTCCATAAGTTGGAGCATCATTGTTGTGGGTTTTGCCCTTCCTATTCCAAGCTTTTGGAATATAGATTTAGGCATCAACTTGATGCTTGCTCCAAGGTTGCATAGGGCCTTTCATTCGTAGTGGTTACCTATCGCACAAGGTATGGTAAAGCATCCAGGATCCTTCAGTTTGGGTAGAATGTGATTGTGCAGCATTATCATGCATCCTTCGGTAGCAGCCACTGTTTCGAACTCAACAAGTCTTTTTCTCTTAGAAACAACGTCTTTCAAGAAATTAGTATAGTTAGGCATTTGTTCAATTGCCTCTACAAATGGCAAGTTGATGTGGACTTGCTTTAAAATATCTAAGGATTTTTTGAATTGATGGTCCTGTTTTTGCTTTTTCAACCTTTGTGGGAAAGGTGATGGTGGTCTCATCTTTTCAAGGTTTTCATTAGTTTGAAATTTAATACCTGACACCACTGGGTCTTTTGTTGTCTCGGCAGCTTGTTGAGGTAATGTCGAGTGCTCTGCTGGGGAAGTGCTTTCTGCTGTGACATGATTAGTTTGTTCAGCATCCAAGTCCTATTTTTCTTGTTCTTCTAGTGGGACTTTGTTTGTTGGGTCTCCTACTTTCTCCTTCAGTTGTAGACCACTCCTAGTAGTGATTGATTTGCATTGTTCATGGCCCATTACCTTAGCAACTTCAGTATTGCTAGGTAATACTCCTTGTGGTCTAGTATTTATGTTCTGGGCAAACTGCCCAACGTTAGTTTCCAGTGCTTTTATTATTTCCTCTTGATTGTATAACCTCATCTCATTTCTATTTATAAATGCATTTGTTCTCTTGTCGGGACATTGGTAGCATTATAGAACATGGTCACTTGTGTCCATAATGGAAATTCATGCAAAGGAAACTTGTGCAATAACTCACTGTAGCGCTCCCAAGACTCGTACATACGTTCATCATCAGCCTATCGAAAAGAGGTAATTTCATTACGAATTCGATCATATAAATTTGTAGGATTAAAACATGTAATGAAATCATGGCACAATTCACTCCAAGATCCTATTGATCCTGCTGGAATGCTATTTAGCCAGTTTTATGCTCTATCCCTCAGTGAATAGGGGAACAATTTTAATCTTAAGATATCTTCATGGACTCCTTGAATTTTGAAAGAGTTACAAATTTCTATGAATTACTTAAGAAGTTGCCTGGTATCTTCTGTCATAGACCCACCAAACTGTCCAATAGTGTTTAAAATATTGAACATGACAGATTTCAGTTCAAAGTGGGTTGCTTCTATTTCTGGTGTAACCACTCCAGGATTTAACCCATTTAAATCTTCTTCCACGAAGTCCCTGATAGTGAGCTGTCGCGACATTAGTGGCGGCGGAAGGCCTCCATTGTCGGCAGGTAAGTTTTGATCTGCTTGATTTTCTTGATGGCCTGCCATAGCTCCTTGGATTTGTCTCCTCAACCTTTGATGTGTACATTCGATTTCTGAATCTAACGCGTACAAAGGGTTGGATGGGTTGGCCCTGGTCATACACCAAGAAAAACAAAGTAAAAGAAAAAGAAAAAGAAAAAATAAAAATTAACTAAAAGCAAGAAAATAAAAAAAACAAAATATAGTTGTCAATCCCCGGCAACGGTGCGAAAAACTAGATGTGTGTAAATTATGCGCAATTTGTGTAAGTGAACACATCGTAAGTAATAAAGTGATCAGTATAATCGTGTATCGTCTCTATAGGGATTGGTCTACTCAATATGCCTTCTTTTATTTTCTTGCTCTGTAAAGAAATAAAATAAAGAACACAGGTAAATTGGGATTTGATTAAACTAAATAAAGAATTTTAAATAATAATAGAAAAATCAATTAAAGAAAGTGGCCAGGATCTAGTTGTTTTCTATAGTAGATTCAATTGATTTGTTTCTGTCCAATGAAATTGCACAACACTGCCTCGGTAGAACTACAGATTACTGCCTCACAGTGATGAGCTTTGTCTACCGCGGCAATCCCTTGCTCTTGGGAGGACTTTACCAAAATTCGGTAAAGTGTCCTTTGATGACTCCGCTTATCCCTAAGTCGAAGTACTGTTGGTGACCAGTCCTTGATGATACCTCTCAGCGTGAATCAATTATAATCATCAACCAATCCCATACTTCTTTTAGCCACTAAAACTCTTAACCTATCTCTAGGCCGAGTTAGTGTTTCTGATTAAAACATCATACTTATTCCTTTCGTGAATCTAACACTCCCGATATTAGATAAATGGATTACTTACAAACTTCTTGATGCGTGTTAGATATGCGCAATTTAGTGCAAGTGAACACGTCACTAAGTAATAAAGTGATAAGTATCAAGTATCGTCTCCTCAGGGATTGGTATACTTAATATGTTTCATTTAGTCTTTTTACTCTGTAAAAGAAATAAAGTAAAAACACAATTAATTGAGTTGTGATTGAACTAAATAATAAAAACTAAATAAAGATAGAAAATAAGATAAAGAAGGTGGTTAGGATCCAGTTATGATGTATAATGGAATTGATCAACTTGTCCTTGTCCTATGTAATTGCATTATACTGCCTCGGCAGAACTGTAGATTATTGTCTCGAAAGTGAAGATACTCTTCTGTCGCGGTAATCCCTTGCTCTTAGGCAGATTTTACCAAAGTTCGGCAAAGTATCCTTAGATGACTCCGCTTATACCTAAGTCGAAGTACTGTTGATGACCAGTTCTTGATGATACCTCCCGACGTGAATCAATTATAATCACCAACCAATCCCACACTTCTATTAGCTGCTGAAACTCTAAACCTATCCCTAAGCCGAGTTAGTGTTCCGTGATAGAAACATCATACTTATTCCTTTCGTGAATCTAACTCTCCCGATATTAGATATATAGATGACTAACAAACTTCTCTCCTGGGCTTGAATGTAAGAAAAAAGAATGACAAAGAATAAGCAAACTTTGATATTTTATAAAATTGGAAATAAGAAACAAAGTTTGACTTCCTCACGCTAATACTTTACAACCTTCACCTAAGCCTAAACAAAATTAGAACATAATGTAAAAGAAAAGAAAAACTAAAAGTTCTGAATCTAATTGTATATTCTAAGCTATGCTCTTCCCTTGGACGACTATTCCTTATATAGGCTTGACCTAGAGCAAACCTTTCCTAAGTAGAATACAACTTGGAGTGGGGAATAAGTTATGTACATAAATCAAATATTTCCAAGTTTATTTCTTCTAGAAGTCTTTCCCGCATGGCCTTGTCTTTGGGCTTTCCTCGTGCTATCCAGCTCCGATCCGTGGGCTTCTTATCCACCAACGTTCTCCTCATTTTTATCCTTAGCTTGCCTTTCATATTACTACTTGTCCTCTACTGCCTCGGCATTAGGTCCTCCCTCAGCCATAGTTTGCTACCGCGGCAATGTTTCTTCCTACACAGATACAAAAATGCAGTAAAGCTTGCTTTTCTGTAAATATTATCTTTAATAGCATAATCCCTAAATATATCACATTAAGTATATGTATTGGTCCAAGTAGGTGTAGAATTGATGATTAATTCCCATGAAAAGTGTATAAAGTGATAGTGAGTTGAGCATTTATCACACCCCAAACTCGAACTATTGTTTGTCCTCAAGCAATGCAAACCATCAATTTGTCAAACTTTATAACATCTTGGTCTTATGTTTCCATCTATTTTCCCCATCATAACTATGTCCATTCTTTAGACTTAACTTTTCGGTTACCTAAGGGTGTACCAAGAAGACAAACTATAAGGTTTTTTGAATGTGTGCATTTTTGTGGACAAGTTTGATTAATGGCCTTCTTAGATAAACTTTAAGTTCAAGACAAATAGACTTGGATTTAGTTTCTCTTCTTAAAACAATAATTTCTTGAGTCAATTTCGGGCACCTCAAGGATTATGTTTCCCCCTTATTATTTTCTTATTTCTTTTCCTATTCTTTTAAACATACTAGAGCCAATTTCGGGCACCTCTAGCATGAAGAAGAGTATTTCCTAGAGCCGGTGATAGGCACCTCCAGTCACTTTTTCCAAAGATCTAAGTCTTTATTACCTAAGTTCATTAAAAAAATTCCTATAACCAAACAAGTCCCAAAAGTGTTTTAAGTTCAACCATATAGTAAGCTTCTGAGTTTTCTCCTTAAGTATCCTAGAATTAAGCCTTCAAAACAGATCCTAACTATGGTAAGGAGAAAGATTTCTATTGCCTTAAAAGAATAAACTAAAACAATACTGATGATAGGCAGTGCAAAAGTGTAGGCAACAAATTCAAGTAAAGTAGTGGACATAAAAAAATTTATCACTTAAAAACTCCCTTTTCATGGCAAGGTCTCGGCAGTGGATTGCCTCGGTAGTGGCTCTACACCCCCAAAATAGAACCAAGCATTATCCTCAATGCTTAATTTAGGGGCAAGCAGTAGGCAACAAAATATAAAAAGTAAACAAGCAATATAAAAGCAGAATAAAAATTATAAGGACTCCGAAGAACTGTCCTTCACGATTAATTTTCTGGATCTTACTGTTGATTGCTTCGTCCTTGGTGATGGCGATGGCTGAGTCTTTGCTTGTCTTGGTGGCTAGAATCTTATGGGTGTTGTTCGTTGCATGAGAGTGTTCACCTCTTCTTCTCCTTCATCTTCGGTCTTCATTACATCAGTCCCTCCATCATTTTTTGGATCTACCCAAGCATGATGAATTGTTGGCCCGGTAGCGTCTGAGCTTTGGAGTACATATGCATCTATCTCAGCTGATAGACTACCCATGATGATTGGGGATCTTGCGGGAGTGCTGAAGACTGCCCTCCTCTTGGAATGTATTCTGCTGGAAGATGATGTCGCGGCAGAATCTGCTGCCCTAGATGGGCCAACAGCGTGAAACTATTGCTTAGGACCTGTGGGGAAGAATGGTCTCGGTCCTCTTGAAGCTGGTTTTGTCACTGTGTAGGGTGCAGCCATCACGAACATGTTGGGAAACTCTGGAAATTGCACCCCTTGGTCTGGAAAGTTATGGATCATCATTCGAGCGAGTGTGCTGTTGAAGTCTCTTTGATACTCCATGTAGCTTTACTGCCTAAAATCCATGGCTTTCATCCTTTATAGTATCTCCTAGTATGGGTCTGCTGCGGTAGTGGTGTGGGCAGTATCAGGCATGTTCGTCGTATATTGGGCCCCGGCAGCAGTATCGGCAATGAACTGTTGCGGAGTTGCTTGGACTGGTTCTGCTTGCGTGATCTGCATGATCTTGTGGAAGAAGTCTCTAGTCCAACCTCTTCTACTTTTGTGAATTCATTTTTCTCGGCAGTGGGTACACTTACAGCATTACAAATATCAATGATTAAAGAAGAGAAATATAAAGGGTCTTTATCCTTCTTACCGCATTCGTAAATTTCTCGTAAAATTATTTCTCCAACATTGATACTCCTTTTGTTGATGGTCGATTGGATGAGAACCAATCTCCTTCGGTCCACTGTGTTGTAATGGGAGGTTGGGATGAGGCGTCTCTTTACAAAAGTGTTCCAAAGCTTGGCCTCAGGTTTCAGACTTTGCCTTGATACGGATCCTTTATGGGCACCAGATTCCCAAAGGGCATTGCCGTAGCAGAGGTCGTCCTTTATCGGCTCTTGGGCAGGCTTTACCAAATTTCGGAAAAGTATCCTTAGATGACTTCGCTTATCCCTAAGTTGAAGTATTGTTGATGACTAATCCTTGACGATACCTCCCGGCGTGAATCAATTATAATCACCAACCAATCTCACACTTCTATTAGCCGCTGAAACTCTAAACCTATTCGTAGGCCGAGTTAGTGTTCTATAATAGAAACATCATACTTATTCCTTTTGTGAATCTAACTCTCCCGATATTAGATAAATGGATGACTTACAAACTTCTCTCCCAAGCTTGAATGTAAGAACAAGGAATGGCAAAGAATAAGCAAACTTTGATATTTTATTGCATTGAAATAAGAAACAAAATTTAACTTCCTCACACTAATACTTTACAACCTTCACCTAAGCCTAAACAAAATTAGAACATAATATAGAAGAAATGAAAAACTAAAAGTTCCGAATCTAATTGTATATTCTAAGCTATGCTCTTCCCTTGGACGACTATTCTCTATATAGGCTTGGCCTAGGGCAAACCTTTCCTAAGTAGAATACAACTTAGAGTAGGGAACAAGTCATGTACATAAATCAAATATTTCTAAGTTTATTTCTTCTAGAAGGCTTTCCCGCATGGCCTTGTCTTTGGGCTTTCCTCGTGCTATCCAGCTCCGATCCTTTAGCTTCTTGTCCAGCAACGTTCTCCTCCTTATTATCCTTAGCTTGCATGTCATATTGCTACTTGTCCTCTGCTGCCTCGGCATCAGGTCCTACCTCGGCCATAATTTTCTACCGTGGCAATGCTTCTTTCTGCATAAATACAAAAATGTAGTAAAGCTTGACTTTTTTGTAAATATTATCTTTAGTAGCATAATCCCTAAATATATCACATTAAGTATATGCACCGGTCCAAGTAGGTGTAGAATTGATGATTAATGTCCATGAAAAGTGTAGAAAGTAATAGTGAGTTGAGCACTTATCACTTCTCTCCCGATCTTGAATGCAAGAACAAAGAATGGAAAAGAATAAGCAAATATTGATATTTTATTGCATTGAAACAAGAAACAATGTTCAATATCTTCACACTAATACTCTACAACTTTCACCTAAGCCTAAAGAAAATTAGAACATAATGTAAAGAAAGAAAACTTTAAATCTTAATATTGGTCTAGGTTTATGCTCCTCTATGATGTGTTCTTCTCCTTAGACGGCTATGACTTATATAGGCTTGACCAAGGGCAAACCTTTTCTAAGTAGGAATACAACTTGGAGTAGATAATAAGTCAAGTACATAAATAAAATATTTTCAACTAGAAGGCTTTCCCGCGTGACCTTTATCTTGGGCTTTCCATGTGCTATCCAGCTCTGATCCTTGGGCTTCTTGTCCAGCAACGTTCTCCTCATTTTTCTCCTCAGCTTACCTACAATATCGTTATTTGTCCTTATCTGCTGCATCGGCATTAGATCCTGCCCCGGCCTCAATTGCTACTGCGGCAATAATTTTTCCTGCAAGGATACAAAATTACAGTAAAACTTGTCTTTTCTATAAATATCATCTTTATAAGCATAACCTCTAAATATCTCACATTAAGTATATGTATTGGTCCAAGCAGGTGTAGATTTGGTAATTATTGCCCATGAAAGGTGTAAAAAGTGATAGTGAGTTGAGCACTTATCAGTTTCCTAACACACTCAGACTGTCGAAGATATCGAAGTAGCTCCCTTTATATAGTGACAGAATCTAAGCCCATAGTTTCATTGTTTCTAGAAACATATGGTCCCTCCCTCTGGACTGAATGATTAACTTCGGCTTGTTGGGCCTCAGTCTGTACCTCAGGTTGTTCCTCCCCTTCAATATCTTGAGCTAAACTTTAATCTGTGCCAGATCCACAGGAGGCAAAACATCACTACTAGAAACAACATAACGACCTTGACCACGGCCTCGGCCATAATCTCTTCCTGTCATGAGACGTGTACTCCTACGGGTGGCATAGTAGTATATCTACAGAATGATAAAAATATTCTATATTAGAACTGGTACTTGAAGTACTATTCAAAATATTTCAGAAAGAATTAAATACGAGTCAAAACGAGAATCCATCTTATAAAATAAGATTACAAAATTATTTTTGGATTAAAATCATTTTGGACCTCATAGCTCATGGGTTGAACCTAGCTTTGATATCAATAAATTTAACCCCTAAATTTAACATGATTTCTTAGATTAAAACTTAGGGATTATGCTAGTAAAACTTGTTTCACAATTTAGGTTTTAGATGAATAAAATACAATTTTTTATGAAATTCTCAAAATCTAAAATAATAGTAATACTGAAATATAATGGTTAAAATCATTAGAAGGTTCAACCCATGTTTTTAATAAATATTAACAATTCTAAAATCCGAATATAAGATCAATATATAAGTCCATAAGTCGAGGTCCAAAGTCCAGTACAATAGAAAATAATAACCAAAATATAATGTAATAAATCCGGAGTCTGTAATTGTAAAATATATGAAAATGGTCTAAATTAGAATCCTGCAAGTACTGAAGCCTAGGTATGAGTATCTGAAATAGAAATTGTAGGGGTGTAAGCTAGGGAGCTTAGTGTGTCTCTAGTCTGCAGATAAGCATGATCACTTTACAGAGCAGAACATATGATGTAATGTATGAATGTTATACACCCAACGCAGAACACCATCAAAAGTGCAAATTGCCCTGAACCACTCTAACTCCATCACACCATTATAAGTGGAATTTGACCCAAAGGTGGAGCCACTGATCGGAAGTTATACTCACTAAAAGGTGATATCACTGAACTTCCACATACATAATATCCAACCAATACAATGACATGAACATATTACAGGATCAGAATGCGTGCCTTAAAAACGAATAAGAGGCATGCGTGATAATTTCAGAATCAAATATACAATGATATAACTCAAAGCATAGAACTATGAATTATTTTAGAAAATCACAAGAATGATGCAATCAACATGATCAAAGAGAAATAACAGAATCTACACACACAGTAGTAACAAGATTATCGGGAGAGACATACCTGAAAGCAGATAACTCAATATCGTGAATGTCGTCTACTCGCTCAGCCCTAGCACTAGGTTGAGCGGGTGTAGAACCTACGAGTAACAAAAACATAAAACACACTACTATGCCACTATTCAGGAAAAAATAAATGAAACAAAAATAAACTAGATACTCACGTGCGTTTTCCGAAGTCTGAGGAGCAAGAGATCATCTAGGAGGAGGAGGAGGGAGAAGAAACTCTGGGCCTAAATCCACGTCACCTATGTCTCAACCCCTTTTTCAAGTGGCTCAATGTTTTTTCTTTAAAAAAATTAAAACAATGAAGTTGCTACCAATCTTTTTAAAAGGTATAATTGAATCACCTAATAATGGGTCAATTTAATAAAATCGTTTTATTTTATTAAAAAAATAATTTTCTGGTCTACAAAAAATACAAAAACGAGCTCGGGAGTTGGTGACGTGTGAGGAAGGGTTAACACCACCACAATGCCAAAAATTGGTACCTATCCGATTTCAAAACTTTTTAATGTCAAAATTTACAAGTTCGTATAAAATTTAAATTATTATCCATTTATGAATTTTGATTCCATTTTAATGGCTTTACCGTAGAAGAGTAAACTTTAATCACCGCCAACATTTCTAGCGCTAACTCATTACTTCTCTTTGGTAGAACACCACATTAATTAAATTCCACTTTTTAACAAAGAAACAAAGAAATTTAGCTATGTTAAAAGCTTTTATTATTTTAAATCAATTATTAGTCCTAAAAAAGTCTAGGTGAATTTTATAAGGTTTAAATATTTTTAAGTGTGTTTTATTAATTATAAAGAAAGTCTTATTTCGAAAACAAAAGCTCTAACTAGGTTTTTCAAGAACTTAATCATAGGGTTTAAATAAAACTATTAAAATGTAACCATATAAAAAATATAGAAAAAATAAAATACAATTATTTAAAAGAAAGCATACTCATCATTATTCGAATTAAAATTCAATATTCAAACTAATTTCATAAAAAATAATTTTTTATATTATTTTTAAAGAATAAATAGAAATGATTAAAAATGGATTAGGTATCCTTTTGAAACTCTTGAAAATATGGTGTTTTGTAGAAATAATAATAATGGGAAGGAAGGATTTAATAATGGTATTAAGCCCAATTTTAAAACACATGAGCAAACATCTTTTACCATTCTCTTTTTTAAAAAAAGATCAAACACCTAACTTTTATTTTTTCTTTAAATGTTCTTGATGTTCTGCAAGAATGAAAAACACCGAGAACTAACCACTATATTCGTCCCCCTTCATCGACACCGACACCGACCACCATATGATGGCGGTGATCAATAAAAAGTTCACTTTTTCTAGAAACCCTTTTGAAAATTCAACAAAATTGAAGAACAAAATTAAGAACATAAACTAAAGCTTTCTTTTGTTTCTCCTTTACAAAGGAGGGTGAGGGTTCTTATATAGGCTTCTTATTGCCTAAAATACAATAAAATCAAAAATAAAAATCCCTCAATCGCGTTGATTCACATGTCATGTTTAGATGATTCACAGTTGAACTTATTTCCCTTTTTTGTTTGATCCTAATCTAGTCAAATTTGTGATTGATTTTCTCCATATTTTCATTTGACTTTTCTTTGTCAAGCTTTTCTTTCCTTTTGCTTGCTCTTTTCTTTCCATTTTACTTGTGCATGCTTCAATGTAAGATAATTGATATGGAGCAATGATGCAGAAATGAAGGCTAATGTGTGGGGTAAATTAAATCTCTTCTTTCTTGATCAAATTTGAGCCATTAGATTGTATCTTAATTCAATGTCTAATAATCTTGAAAATTTAGTGATGACAACATGAATCAAACGGTAAACCGATTTCAGATTCCGATAAAGAAAACTTCTAATTAAGCATTCGAACTAAAAAGTCTTAAAAAAGATATTTTGAGTTCGAATTTCGAAAAACAGACAGTGCGAACGAACACATGACGTCGAAAAACATAAAGTAGGATCGGGTCAAAAAAAGTCAACGCTGACGTCAGTAGGTCAACACTAACGTCAATAGTGATGTCAATAGTTCGGGTCACGGGTCAGGTCGGTCAACAGGCCAAGTCGACCAACGGGTCAACAAGTTTGAATTCTAGTTTCCCGAGAAAATCTGAGAAAATTCTAAATTTTCCCAAAAAGTCTGATTTTGTTACATATTTAATTCTCAACCGATTCTCCCCTTTTTTACACTCTGATTCGAATCAAACTCGATTTAAACGACACTAAACAACCTAAAACCAAAACTTGAACCCTTAAATAACACTCAATCTCCATAAAAACCGAAAATAAAAAATAACACCCAACCCCTACTAAGAACAAAAATGAATGAAGGAGAAGAAACTTACCACAGTACCAGGGGTGGTTTGGTCGATAAAAAAGGAAAAAGGAAGCCTTAAACGAATAGATTGACAGAACAAACCTAAATGATTAAGGGGATATTCGGTTGGTTCAAAAAAAAATAAAGATTCAAAGGATGATATTACTCCTTTAATTCGAAACTGATGCGAGAAGAAAGGGGGAAATTGATTTCACAGCAAAAATGGTTAAATTACCAATATAGAGTTTAAAGTCATCTAAATTTTCAAAAGAACCCTTGAACATTCAGAAATTACAAATTGGTCTAGAGATTTCAGAAACAAGAACCCCAAATTTTAGGGTTCAAAATAGGGATTTTAACGAAAATTAGGATTTTTGATTTGGAAAAGAAATTGGGGTGTTACACACAAAGTCCTCTTAAAACCTTTCTCTTCCCGTAATAACCTATTATCCATTATCAAAAGTAAAAACCTATATTGATCATTTACTTCAACCAACTCATCTATATAATTTCGTCCTAAAATCTGAAATGTTCTTAGTCAACTTCATATCTGTAATTGTCATATTCAGGTAAAGATCAAAACTTACATGATTTGAGTTGCTAATATCATTTCGAGTTGTAAACCTCAAATGCCTAAATAAATCCTAAATAGGTTCATCAAAATTTGTAAGAATTTTATTCTTCAATGGCTCAGAAAGAACCTTAAACAAACCATATTAACCCTCTTTCACCATTGCGTCCACCATATTCAGAATAGACGATGATTGCGTAGAATGCTTTAGTGCCACTGAAGAACACAAACCTCTATTAGTTACCATCGATTCATACTCAATCATCACTTCACCATTCTCTATATTTTCCTTAAATTCTATATTTAAATTATCCGAATTCACACCAATATTTTCACCCTCTTTAATTTTTTATTATGTACAAGAAGTATTTCGTAAAACACATTGTCTTCACTCTTGACTTCCATAAGCTTATCAGTTTTTGGCACAACCATATTTATCGAATGTAGTTCAGTGCAGAACCGATTTCTCAAATGATAGTAACCATCATAAATATTACGACCTAAATATATACTTTAACCGAAATAACGTTTTATCGTTTTTGATAGTGAACCATGATTTGAATGGCAATTGTATTTTGAGTTAATTTGATCCTCTTTACCATTTAATAGGGTGAAAATACCTGGTACAATGATTCTATGATAATAGGGCAAAGCATGCGACGTATGGTTATCAAAAGATTTCGACTCATCAAGTTTTTAATACAAGTTTGTAGTACTCACTGGCCTCTCAGACCAATAAGGTTGAAAATCGTCGATCATGACTGAAACCGATGATTTTTTGGCTTGATTCGTTATTGATTTTTTTTATTTCGAAATTTCTCCTAAAATCCGAGGATTAAACCTGCAGTCTAATGTCTTTGTAAGAGTACAAACTGAATAAGAAGAATT
Source organism: Abelmoschus esculentus (assembly GCA_035048815.1). Taxonomy (NCBI): domain Eukaryota; kingdom Viridiplantae; phylum Streptophyta; class Magnoliopsida; order Malvales; family Malvaceae; genus Abelmoschus; species Abelmoschus esculentus. Next base: position 12,658,891 of record JAUCBN010000006.1, on the reverse strand, counting down.
AAAACGAGAGATAAGATAGAATATAACAGGGTAAGAGAAAAAACCAAAACATTTAAGGGAAGAATAGAAGAAAATAGGCAGAGATAAAAAAAATCATTCAATTCATCGATAGCCAATATTAAGCTCTATAAGGGTTTTTATCCCTCAAATACAAAATGACGTAGTTTCACTTAGGCTGTGAATTTTACTTAAATATAAAATACTCGTTATACACTACCACAGGGAGCAATCTTGTTTTAAAAAAGTTATGGAAAGTTAATCATGATGGACCTGTAAGAATTGCAGATATCGCTCGGGATCATTCCGGAAATTATTTGCGGAGGCGAGCCATATTTTTAGTTCATTCTTCCTCCATTGATGTTGCTGAAGCTCAAGCCAATCATTTTTAGAATTAACCTTGTGACAAATAAAGATTTTACCAATATCATCCTTGAATTGAAGAATCTTGATCTCATTAATAGGTTACAGGCTAAGTCCTCTTCGATATGGGAGACAAGACTATCGAGAAAGACATTCTTGTTTTCTCTTCTTCCTTTTCGTTTGGTATTTATTCTTTTGTTCTTAGACAGTGTAAAACAGTGGTTGATTGGGTTGCTAAGAAAACTCGATCTTCATCTTGTTTGTTTGATGGACCTTATAATTTGTAAAGTCAAAAATCAAAGAAGAACAAATATTTTATATAAGGAAGAAGATAGAAGAATTAAAGGGGATGAAGAAACAGAATTTTGGAGAAGAAGATAAAAAAATTTCATTGCTTTTCTCAATAATCCTGTAACAAAATCTAAAATGGAGTTTTAAACACTAAACATATAAAACGACACAATATTGTTGTCTACCAACAACAATAAACAAAAATGTTTCATTTATTGTCGTTACAATACTCTCTCCTTAAAAGGAATCCTTATCTTCAAGGATTTAAAGATAGTCTTTTTTAGATGATTAGACCAAATGTATCCTCATGTTTTCTTAACCTTGGTCGAAAAATAAATGTGAACTAGTAATAGTTTCTCACTGTCCACAATGGCTGGAAACTCAGTATTAAACAACAGTATAGTTTCCATGTTGACACAAATAAGCTTAATATGTTGACATGTATTAACAATTGTTGGTTCATTTGTAAGAACACTTCCAAGATGATCTATCAATTTCTTATCTCGACATGATCTGAAATTAAGTTTGCATTTTTTTGGTGCCACAACCGAGTATTCCCATTAAACTCTATGCTAAAGCCATGTATTATCACTCTATGCCTGTAAGAAACCAGTATAACGAGCTGATGAAGACCCACCCATAAGAAATTATCAACCAACCTTGTTTTCTTCAAGTAATTCGCCCAAATGTTTACCATTTTATCGTAACCCATTTTTCAAGCGGTTTAACGATTTTTTCTTTGAAAAACAAAACAATGGAGTCGCCACCAATCTTTTAAAGGTGTGATTGGATCACCTAAAAATGGGTTATTTTAATAAAATCATTTTATTTTATTAAAACAATTTTGGTCTGCGAAAAACACAAAAACAGGTTTAGGAGTCGATTACGTATGGGGAAGGGTTAGCATCCCACAATGTCCAAAAATTGGTACCTAGCCGATTACAAAACGTTTTAAAGTTGGAATTTGCAAGTTCGTATAAAATTTAAAGTATTATTCATATGAATTTGGTTCTATTTTAACAGTCCCACCACCAAGAGAGTAAACTTTAACCACCAACAACATTTTTGGCGCTAATCTGTTACCTCCCTTTGGTAAGACATCGTATTAATTAAGTTCCTATTTTTTAATTAAGCAAGCAAAGAAATTTAATGTGTTGAAACTTTTATTATTTATGTCAGTTATTAATCTTAAAAATATCTAAGTGAATTTTACTTATTAAGATTCAAATATAATTAAGTGTGCTTTATTAATTCTTGGTGAAGAAAAATTTATTTACCATATTCACAAGGCTCTAACTAAGGTAAATAAGAACCTCTCCCTAAGGGTTTTATTTAAGCTAAAAAAATAATTCTAGATTCTATCTAATTAACAAAAAATAATGTTAACTTAATTTTAAAAAAAGGTAAAATGTTAATTTATACTTTAAATGATAAAAATGGACTTAATAAATTAAAATTTACAATTTAAAATAGGGTTAATGACATAATTAAAAGAAAATAAAACATTAAATTTAAATGATAATTACTAAATTTAAAAAGTTTAACATAATTAATAAAAAATAATTAAATAGCTTATTTTATTTGATATGAGTATAAAGACAAAAAAAACATTTATCAATTGTAATTTTAAAATAAAGAACAAACATCTTTTTTTTATAATTCTCTTTAATTATTCATCCATGTTCATAAAAAATCTAATGATTAAAGAACTTGAAAAACCAAAATAAATGTAAGTTAACAATTAAATTTAAAACGATAAAAAATAAAAATACCTAAGAAAAAACTTGCTTCTTGAACTTCTTTAAATATCCAAATTTCTTACTTCTATGATAATTCTCGAATACAATATGAATTGTATTATTGATGGATTAGTGAGTTACAAGGGTGAAGAATGAATCTGAGTTGTAGTCGTGGTATCGTGTGTTACAATGGTGATGGAGAAAGAGTTTATATAGGATTTTGAATCCACAAATACAAGGAAAATATCAAAATTAAAACTCTAAAATCACAAAATTTTGGTTAAAAAAAACACCCAAAAAATTTTGATTTGATTCCCAGAGTTATTTCTTCATTTTGACCAAAAATTCTTCTTTATTATAATTATACATTCCTTTTGAATTGAATGTGGAAAATCAAGGTTGCAATCTCCTTTCTTTTATTTCTTCAAATCAGCTCAAATATTTTTTCTTTCTTTTAAATCAAATCTGCAAGAATAATATAGTTCCATTTTTTTCCTTTTTGAGCCAAAAATCAGTAACAACACCATTGCTCTCATGAACCATGGAACAATAATCTGAATTACATCTCCAATGAGAAATGTATCTTAAAAAAAACACTCCTAGGTGCATTTGTTAGATCAGCTAGAATATATGCCAAAGTTAAAATTTCCTTTAAAAAAATGATGGAAAAAACAGAGTTTCCAAAGGTTACATTATGCACATGAGTGAATGCTTCTACTCCCTTAAATTCAGTATAACTTTCAATTTCATTCTTGACTTTTTTTACAACTCCTGTAAATACCTCATCTGACTTAACAATAAAACATGTTATTTTTCGAAGTTCAGTAAGAGATAAAACACAATATTTCTCTTGTGCTACAAAAATCACATTCTTTTCATTGACGAAAAATCTTTCAATATCTACTTGATGTAAAGCATTAGCATGAAGTATATCGGGTCCTTTTGTTAACCAATAAGTTGGCATCATGTATCTCCTCTCTGCTGGATGATACTCAAATACTTCCATGACAACAATTAGAATAAGATCAAATTTCTTCATCGGCAACTTGAGTCATATTTCTTTCCTTTTTCTCTTTAGAAACTTCATATTGATAAGCAGTAGAGTAAAACCACTCATTCGATGTAAAAATTACAACTATGCTCATGTCAATGATAACAAAATTTTCCCACTTGAATAAATCTTTGTCAAGTATACGTACAGTAAATGGAAAAGGGGCATGGTTGTAGGCTTCAAGGGCAATAAGGTATTTGAAATACTGCAAGAGTAGTTGTATCATTGACCCAGCGAATAGCTACCCTTATATCTCTGAAGTGTTCAAAAAGATTCTTTAGGTCTTGTTTCCGAGTACTTGGTAAAAAGTTGGTCAAAACAAGAACATAATGTGTGTCGTATTTAGATTCAATCATTCTTGTTTCAGGGTGTTTGCCCACATCCTTATTCTCATTATCTAAATGAGCAGGCAGGTCAGATAGTTGATCGTTGTATAATTCATTTCTTTTATATGAAAATGTCCCCTCCCTCGTTTCTTGAGGACTTTAGCTTTACCATCTTCCAAAGAAAGCTTCGATATACCAGGCAAATATTCTGAAAAAAGTAACTCATTCGATTCACAATTTGCAATGGCTTCCCAATCTATTAGAAAATATTTCACTTTTACCATGAGCATTAGTCTAAAACTATATGGGTCATTCATCACAAAAATCTGATACACATATTTCTTCAAATCACCTATTACCTTACTCAATTCTTCATACTTTTGCTCGAGCACCATAGTTGTTTTTGTATGAAAATTCTCATCATTCTCATGCTGCAACAAAGTAACAACACTTACGGTCTGCAACGACACCAACATACCCTTGGTCAAGTCCCCACAATCCTCAGAAATTGTCGTATTTTTCTGTGGGATTACAAGCCAATTCTGAACTTTGTCATCTGAATCTGCAGTAACCATATTGTCTTTCAATTGTCTGATATGAACAATAGTCAGATCATTTAAGTTCTCTTTACCAGTATCATAATTATCACCTATATTGAATATCATTGCAGTATCATCAACATCTTTGCTTCACTTTCTTTCACAACCATTTTATCAAACACTTGGTCACTCGAAGGTTTCACCCAATTTTCAAGTTTCATGTCAACATAATTACCTCTAAATTAAAATGGGTTTAATTTGTGATTTTCGAAAATTGTGATTCTAGTGACTAAATTGAAAAGCAAGCTAAATTTAGAATCCTTAGAGGGCCATAAACCCATTTTAATTTTTAATAATGATTTATTCACCAAAATGCTTTTTAATTACTTTAATTAAAGATGAAAATCATTTTCTCTCAAAACTACCTTTTTTCTCTCATCTTTTTCTCTCATTTTCTCCCCATTTTCCTTCATCTCTTTTCTTAAATTCCTTGCTGATTTTTGTATCTTTTTTCAACAAAGATTACATCATTTTAATCATCTTTCCATCCTTTACAAAACCTAACCATCAATTTTATCAAATCAACACCAAATTGTAAGGAATCAAGAAGAGGAAATTACATCTTTTTGGTGAATAGATCTTAAAGATAATTTTCTGGATTTTTAATTCTTTTCTAAGGTTCTTTATTGAAATTCTCATGTATTAGCTTGCTAATCTTTGAATAAAAACTTAATTCTATGTTTTCAATGTTAGATCTAGTGATTTTGTGAATGTTTTTGTGAAATCATTTTGGATCTCATTCAATGCTGAAATTAGATAGATTCAATTATATTTTTATGTTAATTAAATGATTAATTGAGTCTTCATTTGATAGAACATTAATTTAATCTCGGAGTAATACAATCGGTGTTGTTTTAAGGTGTTTTTCGATTGTTTTAGGTGCTGTTTTAGGTGCTTTAATGTTGCTGGAGATATAAGGATGGTTTGGATGTGTTTTTGGTTCATAATTGAAGTGGATTAGATGTTATATTCATTAGGTTTTAGGATGTTATTGTTCGGATGCGTTTCAGCTTAGTTTACGGTCTTTTTGGCTAAGTTTTTGGTAGTTTTATGGTGATCGGATATGGCTGCTGGTTTGAGCATGTTATGATGTGATAATGCTCTGTTTTTAATGTTGTATAAGAGGTACAAGAAGGTGCTTGAGTGCTGGTGCGTTGGCACGATCATCGGATATCGTTGAAAGCTCGTTTCGTTTGTCGGTGAGTGCTTTCGGACTTAAAGCGAATCGCGTTTGGTACGGTTCTATTTTAGGGACTATGAAAGAGTGTGAAAACATTCCATAGTTCAAGAGTAAGTAAAGTAAATGTTTTTGATAAATCAACTTGAGTTTCGGCTGCATTTGATAAAGGCATTGTGTTGGTAAAGCAATGAGATTCTTGGAAATGCATGAACATGATTTGAATTGGTGCATACATGAGAAATACTTGCTGAAATACATAGCTTATTTAGCATCCATGATTATGGAAAATTATGAGAAATGATTTGGAATACAATATGGTTAATTGCCTTATATATGATGGTGCCTTTGGGCATGGCTTTGGGTTCATTTGTTGAACATATTATGCATGCATTATGAGCAGCAAGTTATCATGCACATTTGATTATGATATTGGCTTAGTGACACTAACTTTAGATTCGAATACGAATGACATGTCATTAGGATTGTCTTAAGTGCACTATAAACAAAATTGAGAATACAGAAAATTTCCTACACGTAACAAGGGTGACTTTGTGCCAAACCGTGTATGGTAGAGCCACCTACACGTAACAAGGGTGACTATGTGTCCGATCATGCGTGATAGTGCTATAATGGTGATTTCGTGTCATGTCAATGGTGACTTGGTGTCATGTCAATGGTGACTTCGTGTCATGACGAGACAATAGTCTCTAACAATGGATCCGTGTATTCGGTGAACTCAAGGTTCACATTAAGTGGTCACTAGAATGCCAATATACATACATGAAATTGAGAAGAACATTGTGCATCACTTATAAATTGTTTTGTTAAGGTTGTGTAAACTCAAGGATGCATATGGTTTAATGAACATGAACATGAGATGTTAGCATGCATGATTTACTGATGCATTGCAAATTATGGTTTCATTATGTTTTTTTAAATAGATGCATTGATGATTTTGGGTAGAGCTTCCTCACTAAGCATGTTTGCTTAAGCTCTCTTTTCATCCTTGTAGAAAAATAAAGACACTTGGGGCTTCGTTCGAGGCAAGGAAACCAAGGGGAAGGATTACTACAATTTGGTATGTTTTTGGCAAATAAATTGGGGCATGACAATGTATAACCCAACCTATATGAGGAGTGTGTACCTAGACTTTGGTTTATGTTGTAATAAGACCTTTGTTGCTTGATTGTTAATTGTTGGACTATGGGACTGTTTGGATTGTTGAGGCATGTACTTGCATGATTATTATGTTTTTAATCATCTTCTAGGAAGCATGCTATAGTTTGATTGATGTCCATGACGTTGTTAATCATGTGTTATAAGTTGTTAATTATGCCTAGGAATTATGCATATAGTTGGAAGTGACTAATGGTTGTGTATTGTATTGTTAGTATTCACTTAGTGAGACGGAACTTTTGGTTCCAGACCCAAAGTTTCGAAACCTTTGGGAAGGTTCTGAAACCTTTGTCAAGTAGTTTCGAAACCTTCAGGAAGTTTCGAAACCTTGCGGGTAATTTCAATTCTAGAAAGTTACTGGACGCGAAAAGTTTCAAAACTTCCAGGGAAGTTTCGAAACCTTTTAGAAAAAGTTTTGAAACCTTTGACTATCAAGGATTGAAAGTTGCTAGAAATTATATTTTAGTCCCGGATATCTTCTTTTGTTCGATTAGGGTACTTACAGATGTTATTTTGAGCTGAAATTTTGCATGCATGCATAAAGTTGATTTAATTTCAAGATGGTTAACCTAATTTGGATGAAGACCTTGTAATTTTGAAGATTTACATTTTGGTCCCTAAATTAGAGAAACATGCAATTAATGATGTTTGAATGATTCGTTTGACTTGAAATTTATTGTGAAGGACACTTGAGTGTTTAATTGAACTTTGATGAAAAGAATTTAAACTTTACAAATAGAATTTAAAAGTTTTATGATTTAGTCCTTAATTTTACTTAAGTGTTTAATCAGATGTTTGTTTATGATTAATTTGTTCTGTTAATGACTTATACGAGACCTTGACATGTAGGAATAAGATCATGCGTCTAGGAAAGATAAAAAAATATATATATATAACAGTTTTAGGGTTGTTTATCGAATCGGACCTTCGCGGGTTTGGTTTGATATTCCCCGTGTAACCCGTTAGTGTCGGTTCCGTCTAGGCCGGGCTAAGGGGGTTACAACAACATACATCGTATACATTATAATCTTGTAGAGAAATTTTAGCCACGATAGAGCCATAACCGTGAAATTGTACAAGAAACTGAAGGTCAACCGAATTCTGAAAGGGACAAATCTTTTGCACAAACCCATACGGTGAGAAGACTCGATGTAGCTCTTCTTTAGTAATCGGATAAATCACCTAATATATTGTATTCAATAAGGTTCGATTTGTGAAATACCTATTGAACAAAGATTTTAAGTCATTGCAGAACAACCTGTAATCTTCATCCATGGTCGGGAACGTGACTCTGGATACCTTTATAACGGCACAAATCAAAGAAGAATAATTATTTTATATAAGGAAGAAGATAGAAGAATTAAAGAGAGATGCAGAAATAGAATTTTGGAGAAGAAGATAGAAATAATTTTATTCCTTTTTTCAATAATTCTGTAACAAAATCTAAAATAGGGTTTTAAACACTAAACATATAAAACGACACAGTATTGTTGCCTACAACAATAATAAACGACAACATTTCATTTATTATCGTTACATGTTCCTCCAAGCCTGAGGAATCTTTTGTAACTTTTCTTTTGTCTTGTAATGTTTATTATTAGAAAAAAAAAAGAGAAACTAAATAAGGTATATCGGTAGCGTCAGAAATGTGATCTTACATAATTTTTTATCATTTTAATAAGAATTTAAAAATAATTAATTAATTATTTAAATAAACACAAATCTTTTATCAATTAAATAATTTTTTTTGTAAAACTGTCTCATTTTAGTCGTAACATAAAATATCTCCCCCTATAACTATCCAATTAGAACATCAACTCAATTTGTATATACAAATTTATCTTTATTTTTAGTATAATAACCTTTTTTAAGTTTTTTGTTTTCATAGTTTTTAAATCTCTAAATAATTAAAATTTTAAAATATATTATGTGTTACATTTTAGTAGGTCAATAATATTTTTACCATATGATAGAAAATTTTAAAATGATTATAAAATAAAATGTATAATCAAAACATTGGATAATAATTCGATCATTGTTATTTTAGAAAGAAAAATATTATGTTTGTTCTTAAATTTATTATTAAATGATTGAATATTATTTTTTTGGAAAAAATAGTATATTTATTATTAAATTATAATTAAATTATTGAATTATTATTTTTTAAATATATATATTTATTTTAAAATTTATAATTTTTTTGGATAAAATATATGATTAATTTTAAAATTTAAAATTTATAATTGATTAACTTTCGGTGTAATTTATCCAAAATAGGAAAAAAAAAAAGAGCACATTATTTTTTGAGGTTAATTAAAGAAGGGCATATTATTTGGTACGAAAAGTATGAATGCACATAAATCCAAATGTGGTATTGGACTTTGGTCTCTTCAATACAAAACGAGTGAGGATTTAAGGATATAATTTTAAAATCTGAAGTATAAGGTTTAGATTTAAATTGATAAATTTTAAATTTTAATTTTATAATTTAAATTTAAATTTTATCTCTAAATTTAAAAATTATATATTTAAATTTTTAAATATTAAATTCTAAACAAAGTTATAGAACTCTAAAATTAAGACAAATATTTGTGTATGAAAAAAGAATGAGCTTATAACGGGTGTCGAATACCGCTGTACACTATTAAATTAATTAATAAAGATTAAAAAATTTAAAGACTCAACATATAATTATTAATTTTATGTTTAAGTATATCACTCTTTTATTAATCTTATATTAAGTCTTTGATATTTTTATTTTTTATTAATTAATTTAATAGTATTCAATAATTTTCGATGTCCGCTGTAGAATTTTCTGTGAAAAAATATACCCTTATATTATTGTTAAATCTTGTTCTTATTTAGGTTTAAACTGATCTTATCCCCTTTAAATTAATGGCTTAACTCATAAATAAGTACTTAAACTATATACGTTTTCTTGAAATAGGTGCATAATGTTTTTTCGGCTAAAATAAGTGTCTGAATTATAATTTTTTTATTATAAAATAATTGCCTAATATTTTTTTTCTGAAATAGGTGTCTAAAGTTTCATTCCGTTAGTGTTTTAAGGTAACACCGTTAAAAAATTTATTTAACTTATAAATAGGTGCCTAAACTATACATTTTTCTAATATAAGTGTCTAATAATTTTTTTATTGAAATAAGTGTCCAAACTATATAATAAAAAATCATAAATAAAAAAAGAAAATATAATTATTATGTTCAAAGTAAACTTAATTCTATTAATTTAAATAACATTTAATTAAAAAATAAATTTATTTTATTTTTATTTTTATTTTTATTTTAACTTAAAAATAATTTAACGATTAATGGAAAAGTTAGTCTATGATTAGATGAAAAAAAACTAATTAAATATATTTTTCTGATTAAAATATTATTTTTAAAATTCATTTAATATATAAAAAATTGTGGTTCATAGTTGTCTATATTCTCTTTTAATTATAAAATTAAATTTTAATTTTTATTTATAAAAATATATAATTATTTTTAATAAAAATTATATAGTTTGGGCACTTAATTCAGAAAAATATTAGGCACTTATATTAGAAAAATGTATAGTTTGGGCACCTATTTATAATTTAAACAATTTTTTTAACGGTGTTACCTTTAAACACTAATAAAATAAAATTTTAAATACCTATTTTAGCCAAAAAATAAATTAAGCACCTATTTAAGAGAAAAAACTATAATACAGGCACTTATTTTAGCAGAAAAAATATTAGACACTTATTTCAGAAAAAAGTGTACAGTTTAATTATTTTTTTCTTAGTTAAGCCTAAATTAACACTTAAACAAAATTCAATTCAATGTTGTCCAAACTTAATAAATTAAAATGTTAACAAATTCGATATCTTCATGATCTTAATTAACAGATATAGACACACAATTGAGGCATTCTCGATCATTGTTCTTATTCGAATGGTTATATAACAAAACCTGAAAAAGAATTTAAGAATATGTTTATCTTAAAAGATTTAAATTTAAATTTTTCGTTAAAGACAACAGTTACCTCGTAATCTTAAAAAAAATAAATTCTTAATAAATTGATTGAAACCCTTATGAAAATTTAAGATAATAGATGTAAGTATTTGTTAAAAAATAAATCACTAAAAATTATTATGTATATTTTTATCTTTTTAGCTTCCATTTCAACCATCAAAAAATGATTTTCTTCATTGTTGGCAAGCAACGGTTGAGTGAGTATCGAGCCTAACAAATTTTCAATACGTATGTACGAGAAAAATTTGTGACTGGTAGTAAAACACCGATCTCTTTGTTAAGATCTAATTTAATCTGTATAGATTTTGTGAGATATTTTCTTTTGAATTTTTGTTATAGAATTTATAATTACTTCGGATTTAGAGAGACATACACATAAATTAGCTTATTGACTCTCCAAAACAGGAAAGAAATAATAGTTTAAGGGTTATTTGTAGGGGTGATCGGATATCAGATTAGATCTACTTTTTAGGGTATCTAAAATTTTAGATCAATAATATGTGATCCGTATCCGATTTATTTTTTGAATATCCGGCTTTTCAGATAATTGGATCGGATTTTCAGATATCAGATTATCCAAAAATATATTTTAAATTAATTATTTTTTAAATTTAAAGTTTAGATTTTTAAAAAAATTTAAAATTCTGAAAATAAAAAATGGTTAAATATATAACAAGCTTTATTTCTATAAAAAATTATTTTTTTAATTTTTGGATATAACAAGCATCAAATTATTAAAAAATAAAAGATATTAAAAAAATCAAATTTTTGGATAATTCAAAACTCAAAGTATTATGATCTATATCAAATCTTAAAAAATTGAAATCAGATCGAATATTTGATTAAAAATAAAAATCAAATCGAATATTTAAATTTTTAAATCAGATTAACGGATAATTAAATTAGTTGGATCAGATAATTTTGAACACCCTTAATTATTAATGTAATTTATCTTAAAAATAATTTTAAAGATTAATAATCAAAACAAAAAATTAAAACATTACCGATAATTCTGCCAAAGAAATAATTTGACGATCGAAATAAAAAAATATATAGTAGTATATTAATTGATGTTCTTTCCGTACAAATATTGTAGGCTCTTGCTTAGAATCAATTTCACTCTTTATGAAAATGATTGTTGTTTGGCCCAAGAATTTGATATCAACTATAATGCAAACTGCACTAATAAAATGTAAACAATAAGGGAAAAAGAACACTTCACTAATAAAAATTATCATCTTGTATAATTAGTTAAGAAAATAATTATTTTTTTAGAGATTATAAGTTCCGAATATCAATAATGTCAGTACAGTAATTTAATGATCAAGGATTAATGATTAAGAATATACTTTAAAACAGATATTATTGTATCATTATAATTTATTAAAAAAAAAGTATTAAGAGAAATATTTTTTTAATATATATATATTAAATGAGACATGCGAAGATTAAATAGGAATACCCTATAAACTCACACTTGTATAAATTTATATTTAAGATTTGATTTTGAAATGATTATATGAATCAGATTTAAAAAATATTATTTTTTTTTATCGCTCGACATAACATAACATATGTTACTGATAATAGAATAAAGCCAAAGATATTGATGAAAGAAAGATTGTTTGTTGAATGTAAAATAGCCAAGAAGAAAGTTGGAGATATGATTCCAGGTTTGCTTGCTCAAGAAACTAGGAACCATTTTTTTTAAGTGGATTAGCGTAAAGCTCAATAAAACAAATAAATTATATTGGAACATGTTTTTCTTTTTTGGCTTAAAGGTTTAATAGGACTTTAAACTTTTGTAAAAATCAATTAAGCCTTTAAATAATTTTTCATACAATTAAATCCTCAAACTCAAAAAAAATTCAATTTAACCCTTAAATTCTTGCAAAAGATCAATTAAGCCCTTAAATATTTTTATATCAAATTATACCCTCAAACTCGAAAAAAAATCAAGTTGACCCTTTCACCAACTTTGGTATTTAACTTTAATGATTTTTTTGAAAAAATCTTTCAAACATGTCGCAAAAAGATAATACCACTTATCGTTTTTAGGAAATTTTAATTTTTTAAAAAATATATAAAAATCTAAACATTTTATAAAAAATTCTTGAGAATTCTAAAATTATTTTAAAATGTAATTTTTTTTTTGTAATTTTATACTAATATTTAATATTATTAGGTTTTAGTTTTTAATCTTTCAAAAAATTATTATTTAACGTTTTAAATTAAATTTTAGAATTAAAAATATTTTTTAGGATTTTTATATAATTTTAAAAATTCTTTAAAATAAAAAGTGATATAATTTTTTTACAATACGTGTCAAAAAAATTTAAAGTTAACGGTCAAGGTTGGTTAAAGGTCCAAAATTTTTTTTTGAGTTTTAGGGCTTAGTTGGATGTAAATATAATTTAAGGGCTTAATTGATTTTTTACAAATATTTAAGGGCTTAATTAGATAAAAAAAAGTTTAAGGGTTTTATTGATTTTTTTTGCAAAAGTTTAAGAGCTTATTGAACCCTTAGCCTTCTTTTTTCTTGTAAAGAAGAGACACAACTTGGTAAACGGTCCCTTCAACCGAGTAACTGGTCTGATAAAAAGAACCAGCAACTATTCTTTCAACAAATCATGCATTATGTCTAGGGTGCGAAAAAAATCGATACGATTGATCTAATCCGATTATCCACTGATCCAATCCAAAGTTTTAAATCTCCGATCCAAATTTTATTTTTTTGGATAATTTAGACCGGATATTAAAAAATTTGGATCAGATATGGATTAGTGTTTTATATTCGGATCGGATATTCGATTATCTGATATCTAAAAAATTTAAATTATTTATACATATAAATTTTTTTATATTCGATATTTTTACTTGTTATATATGAAAAAATAAAATTTTCATGAATAAAAATGTTATTATATTCAATAATTTATTGATTATTATATTCGAAAAAAAAAAACTTTCATGAATTAGATCATCAAATTAAAAAATATATACTTAAATTAAATCATAAATTTAGATATTCAAATATCCGAAAATCCAATCCAAAATTTATATCCAAAAAATCGAATATCTAATTTTTTTTAATCTGATACGGATCGATAAAATATCGATCCAAAATTTTCAGATCGGATAATCCGAAATGCATACACCTAATTATGCCAAGAAATTTGGCTATAACAATATTATTATTTTTATAATTCTAATATAATCAATTAGACTTATTATATCACATTGCGTAATAAGTTTTTAAATTAACATTTTAATTTTATAATTCAAAATATATTCCATGGTAGATGAAAGGCCTTGATTTAGGGGCATTTTCCTTCTTAAAACTAAAAAATAAAGATAAATATTCAATCAAATTGAACGAATTTTGTTAATTCTACCATAAATGTAAATGATATGTACTGAAAATTTAAGACAAGTCCTTTATCTTTAACTGTCAACTACCCTGCAACAACTGAATTGTGTTTTGCTATCATAATCACTTTGCATAGTCTTTTTCTTTTTAATATTCTTTCTTTCCAATTGTTAATTTGAATGTAATTTAATTAGTAATAAGAATTTAATTATACCCATTAAATCATGCAATATTTGAGGTATAAGAAACGGATTAAGTTGAGAGGAGAGCAGGAATTATACTAAATCTTCGACATGATCTCATCTTAACTTGAAATTTATGTAAATAATTCACTTCTAAATCCAAGTTAATAATTTATGTAAATAATTAACTTCGTAATATTCTGTAAGAATATCTATTTTTTGAAAAAGTATGATGAGAATTATTGGGTGAATTATGCTGTAGGCTCTTAGTTATTCATTTTTATGTTTATCCTTTAATTTTTTTTAATTAAATACTTTTATTTTAAGTCAAATAATTAAATATCATTATGATTAAATCTATGTACGATCAGAAATAGACCCAAAACTTTATATAAAGGAGAGTGCAAACTATCAATAATGTATATTTAAAATTTAAGGGTTACATGAGTTTAGGCTACAAAATTAGATTATCAATAAAAATACAAGAAAATATATAAAATAATAAAAAAAAAAACTTAAAATTTTTAAAGGGTGCTACTGCATCCTTCAACAGTGCTTAGATCCATCCCTGTGTACGACAGTATATCGATCCATAAAGATATATAAGCGTTCTTGAAGAGCTTTAGCGCATGAAATTATATAAACAAATTCATTGCTCACAATGTTAATGAAGGAATTCATCATTATTTATTGTAAGTTTATTTTTAAAAAATAGAAGATAAATAATAAATTATATATATTAAAAGTTAATATAGTTTTATTATTGTATTTTTAAAAATATCATGACATTGCTTTAAAATAATCATGTCGATTAGGGTTAGATAGACTTGTTTATAAGCTAAATTTCCCTTCAAGTAGGATAAATTTAGTATAGATTGAATTTTTTAATAGAGATCACTAATTTTATTAAATAAAAATACATCCGAGATTATAATAAAAATTCGTAATTTAAAAAATAAAATATCTAGATACAGATTTATACCTAATAAATAAATTTATGTCACGATATCATAAGAGGACCATATAAGGAAAAAGTAAGAACTTAATCCAAAGACTCAAAAAAAAAAAAAAAATACAAACATCACTAAAATAAACGGTGATAGGTAAAACTAGGGGCGAGCAAAACTTGAATTGACTAAAAAAACGATTTTTTCTAATTTCGAGTTATTCTAGTCGAGTTATTTGAGTTGTTCGAATTATTCGATTCAACTCGAATAACTCGAGTGAATTTCGAGTTCGAGTCGGTTTTAAATTTTAGAAGTTCGAGTATTTGAAAAACCAAAATTTAATTTTGAAATTTTACATTTTGGTCATTATTTCATAACTTTTTCAATTGAGCTTCGATTCAGTCGTAGTTTTTTTAAATTCATTTTTTGGGATGACCATGAGATTAAGAATAAAAAGTATTAATTAAATGAATATTCCTTGGAACTTAAAACTTTTAAAAATTTAATATTAGATCACTAAAGTTTTGAAATTTTATTGTTTAGACATTAAATGATAAATATTGATTTATGTGATAATAATTTACTATTAGATTCCTAAAGTTGTGAAACCTTTATATTTGTTTGTCCTCGATTTCAAGATTGATTATTTCGAATAATTTTTCGGTGACACTTTTGATCCAATTTTTAATGAGATCGTACTTTAATAAAGTAACATATTATCTATACAAATATCATTATAAATATATTATATAATTTTTTTATGATAATTGATTTATTAAATTATATTAAAATCTTATTTACACATATGAAGAAGAAGTCCTTATCATATTAAACTATAATATTATAAATAATTATAATTAAATTTGTACAAAAATTCGAAACTCGATTTGACTCGACTGGAATTTTATAAACTCGACTCAACTCGAAAAAATTTCAAATGAAGTTTGAATGATAAAATAGGATGTGTCAACTCGAATAACTCAAATTTTTTTGACTCGACTCGATCGAATGTCCAGCCCTAGGTAAAACCAGTAACAAACAGATCGAAATGCATATTGCAATGAAGGTGCGTTTGATAACAATGAAATTACTTCAACTCAGTCGTGAATAAGAAACGTAGATGTAATAGCGTATTTAAGTCTAGTTTGAGGTTCCAAGATAGAAAAATCAAAAATATAATGGAAGAAACGTCATTTTGATCAAGCATGTTATCGATAGATCCAACCCTAATAAAAAATCAAAACAAAAAGAGAAAAACGTATGAATTGACAAAGAAAAATATAACAAAAGATAGAGTAACGTCATACCAGGTGAAAAAAAATTGTTGAACACTAAAATGTAAAACAATCAAAATAATAAATATCTACGATCAATAACTAACATTAAAATTTATATAGTTGTCGATATTAAAAACAACAGAAATTGAAAGAAGGAAAAAGAGAGAGATTGGCCAGTTCAAATTGAATTTGATTTAACAAATCTATGGTTTTTCATGACTCGGAATAGCTTAATTCAATAAAATAATAATAAACTAAACTCTTAAATTAAATATATATTTTTATAAGGATAAATTATACAGATAATCACAATATTATTGGGTTAGTATCGATCTAATCATAATACTTTAAAAAGAATCAAATATATCGGTAAACTATTAATTTGGTATTAAAATAGTCATCTGTCATTAAGGGACTAACGGACCGATGACATGATAGTTAAAGAAAAAATAAAAAAATTACAACTTTGCAGCCTAGAGGATTCAAACCTAGGCAAACAAGAAGGTAATCCCATGACTCAATCATTAGGCCAAGAGCTAATTTTACATATAAAATATCAATATTAGTATATATTTAGGTATCTTTTATATTTATTTTTCACATTCACTTATATAATGTAATATTTATTTTCTTATTTTAATTAAAAATATTAATCAAATTTTTAAATACTCCCTTCGTCCTATAAATATTGTCTTTTATTGACTTTTTTAGGTCAAACTTTTTTAACTTTGACTCTTGATTATTTAAAATTTATTATTGATAAAAATATAAAAAAATATATTTTAAAAACTTTTAATCGAGTAGATTTTAGATATATAATTTATAAAATTTAATTATTTAAAATATTTAATATAATTATAGTCAAAGTTTAAAAATTTTGACTTTCAAAAAGTCAATAAAAGGCATTATTTTGGGGACAGAGTGAGTAATAAATTAAAATTTTTAAATAATAAACTTTTAATAAAAATCTCTAAACCTAACCCTAACCCTAAACCCAAAATTAATTATTATTATTTAAATAAACCCAAAATTCAAATCCTAAACTCTAAACCTTAAACCTAAACTTTAAATCCTAAACCTAAACACTAAATATTAAACCCTAAACCCAAACTTTAAATCCTAAACACTAAAACCTTAAGTTTAAGATTTACAATTTAGGGTTTAGGGTTTAAGATTTAAAGTTTGGGTTTATTTAAATAATAATAATTAATTTAGGGTTAGGATTAGGGTTTATAGTTTAGCTTTAAGGTTAGGTTTAGGGAATTTTAATTAAAATTTTATCATTTAAAATTTTTAATCATTATTTAATAATTTAATTAAATAAATATTATATTATACATGTGAATATGAAAAATAAAGGTAAAATATACCTAAATATATATAAATATTGGTACTTTATATACTAAATTAGCACTTGGCTTGATGGTTGAGTCATGAGATTACCTTCACGTTTATCTAGATTTGAATCCCCTAGGTTGGAAAGTTTCAATTTTTATTTTCTTCTTTAATCAAGTCGTAACATGTAATTATATTATTTTATTATAATAAAATTATGACTAAATTATAAAAATGTATTAATAATAGTGACTAAATATATAACTATTTTATTTTATATTTAATTGTCACGTCATCAGTCCTTTAATCCTTTAACGATAGATTTAATATTTTAATATCAAATTATTAATTTATCGATGTATTTAATTCTTTTTAAAATATTATGATTTGATCGATACTAATCTTATAGTATTGTGATTATCCGTATAATTTACCCTTTTTTATAAATCTTCACAGAGCAAGTGTTAATAATTCGAGCGGCAATGTGGTGGTGGTTTGTTGGCATGCTCACATGCAAAAGCAAAATTAAGTTAATTTTCTCACGCTTATCATTCCACCTATAAATCTCTTCCGACGATTTGGTGTCTGCGTTGTTCAACAACAAAGCCCTGTGTTATTGCTGACGTGGCACATTTCCATTACATCTTCATGCTTTCCTTTGGATTTCATCAAATTAAATGCTTCTAACTGTAAAACACACCTACCAGTAACTGTTTTCTTACATCTGCAGATTGGTATTTTATGTATTTGAAAAATTTTACGAAGCAACTTAAATATCATTAAACAATATTAATGTTTAATATTTTTAATATTATTAAATTAATTAATAAAAACTAAAAATAAAATATATAATTATAAATTATTTAAAATAAATTTTTAATCTTTATTAATTAATATAATAATATTATATAAAAATATTCGACGCACAAAATAAACTCATCTTATATATTTATTATATACTCATTGAAACGACCTTTGGAAGTGGATTGATGGGAACAAACTCTTAAATATTTGACTTTATTTACTATTTTAATTTAAAAAATGAAAAACTTTTGACTTTAAAGTGTACACATTTGTATCGAAAGTAATGAAAGTGTAAACACTTGGAATGGACCGTCAAAAGATACATTTTAACGTACGGCTAATGCACGGCGTAATACGTGGCCCGATGAATGCGGTGATGGGTCCCACAAACCTAAATTTTGGTCTCCATACTTTATTTTTTCTTCTTCGAAATTTGGTGGTTTGAGTACGAGTCAAATTAAAACATGGTGCGGTGGTTTAGGGAATTTTTATTTCTCTGGAAAATAATTTCCAAAATTAACATCCGAAACCTATAATTTCAAACCATGCATGCATGCAGTAGCTGTTTTAATTTGACCATTTCACACGTTCTAAGTCTTTAGTTTATCTGATTAGTTACTTTTTTTTCTACGTTAAAGTGTACTTTCAATATTAAACAAGTATTATTTCTCTTCATTCAAGTTACTTTTTTATGTTAAAAACTATAAATTACAGTTAACTTCTTAATTTCTTTTTAATTTATTAAAAAATATATATATAGAAATAGTCTAAAAATTAATTTATAGTAGAAAAATAAATACATAATAAATTTAAAATAAAAAATCTAAAAAATAAACATCAAACCAATAAAAACATGTCCAGTGAACCGTAAAACAATGATAAACATGAAACAATTGAAAAATAGAAGCAAATAGCAAAATTTCTTATCTCTATTACATGCTTCAAGATTGAAGTAGAAATGGTAAGATAACCAATAATCTTAAAGAAAGATTTTAAAAGAGACATGATTATATACTTTAGAACACTAGTGTTGTCAGTACAGTGATTGAGCGATCAATGTTCAATGATTGAGAGTATATACTTTAGAACATATACTACTATAATCACTGTAACTAAAATAAAAAAAAAAGACATGATTGAACTTTGACATAGATCAAAATATTAGATTTAAAAAAATTTATTAAATATTTAAACTTAAAATTTATGAAATAAAGTCTATTTTTTCTAATATTTTAATTTAAGAGGACATAAATTATCATTATTAGATTAAAATTTTTTGAAGATATATTCATTCTTCTATAGGTTGATTCATAATTAATTATATATTTAATAAATTTTTATATTAACAAACTTAAATATTTATTCTTATATGAATCAAATTATTATTTTGATAGAAATCAAATTATTGGCAAGGTAAAGTTCTTGTTGATTCATTGAGAGTTCAAATGAATGGTGTTATAGCGATCATAATCGATTTGAGTTAGATAAATTTTAGAGAAATGAATTATTTTTGGAGAAGACGGTGAAAATATAAAGTTTTGAATCTTTGAAAGTCAAATTAAAGATGAAATAAAGGTATAATAATAGTTTAAGGACTATTTAAGTAATTTATCATTTTTTATTATTCCAAGTCATCTTTTTGTCGATATTTAACTATACTTTAACATTGGAGTGACCAAAATTTTACACCCCGAAAACGATAGTGACCTTACTGGTCGTTTTTCAAAATCAGTGACTAAAAGTATATTGAAGGTAAACGAAAGTGATTAGCGAGTAGTTTATCCAAAATTATATTAAGAGTTCGGAGCTTTATAATTCGAACACTAAGGTTCAATGAACTTCAAAAAGTGATAAAATGAATGCTAAAATTTTTGAAACCAAAATTTAAGTCTCGTATTTGAAACAAATGTATAATAATTTGGCGAAAGCCTTGTGTAACTCATATGTCGGTAGAAACCATAAGTTTAGGTGGTTTTATGTTGTTATGTTTCAGCTAACGTACTTGGTGGTATCTGGATACCTAAGACGTGTTACGACATCATGGTAAAAAAAATTAATAGATGAAGGTTATCGATGTTGTGTTACTTGGGCCTCATTTGTATGAACTCGAAAGAAAATTTCGAGTATAGATGTATGTTTCGATTTTGTGTGGCCCAATCTCACTTAAGGTATATGCTATAATACCATGTGACTCGAGCTCACCTAGAGTGTATGTATCAATGTTGTGTGACCAAGCCTCACTCCTATGTCAATGTGGTATGGTATGTTTTGGCCTTGTGTTCCTCGTTGTTGTTTGATGATGTATGTATTTGTTGAGACGGTTATGATAGCGTTATTGTTTAAGTTAAGATATAGTACTTGTGGCATGCTCTTATTTATGATTTGCATGAAATATGATTGAGGAAAAACGTATATCATTGAGCTTTATTTGCTTGACGCTCAGAATTACTATTTTCGTTCACAAGTTAATAAGTTTGACACAATAATCGGAAGAGCACCATTAGTGAAGGATACAATACTTATATATGGATTTAAAAAATAATGATCAAGTCGAATATTTTTATAATATTATTTAAAAAATTCCCTTATAAATGTTTTAAACATTTATCTATGTTTTATTGGATTAAAATCAAATGAATTATAAAATTGGTAGCGAATTAAGCTAAACTAAATAAAAAATTTATAATAATTATTTGAGTTTTAAATCTAAAATTTAAATCGAAAGTGTTACATAATTTTTTTTAAGTAAAACACATAATCATCTTTAGTTTCGAAGCAAATCTCTAACGCATATGTTGACCCCACTTTTCCCTCCAAACCAAGCTTCAAAAAAGGGAAATGGAATAAAAGGAAATGAAAGTAGGCAAAGAAAGAAGTGAAAGAATGCGAATGCGAATGCGAATGACGACACAAACTTGTAACCAAAGAAAAACAATTTGATTTCAGCCCTCATACAAATCACTTCATTATTCCACGACACACCCAGAGAAATCAATATCTAGGCTGCTTGTATCTATTTGAAATTTTAATTAAATTTTGATAATACTTATGTATTTTGAATTTAATAAAAAGTCTAAATATTTAATTTTTTACTCTTAAATTTGATGTTTAAATTAAAATATTTTTTGTTTAAATGTAAAATAATTAAATATAATACTATTTTAATTTGATATTTTAAAGAGGATAAATCTTGACAATGATAGATTGAATGAGATTACCGCGAAGATGAAACTTGAACAAGTAAATAAAGAAAAAAGGGGGGAAATCTCAGTGCTGTAATTATCAACAAACAAAACAGCACTAATTAAGGAGAAACTCATAATCTGGAACTGCAAATTCGACCACTTTTTTGACAATGTTAGGTTATATGTTCCCTCACTTTTTCTCTCTCTCCAACTCAATAAATACCATTGCCCCCTCTCACCTATCTTCAGCATCCACTTTCAGACCTGAACTCATCCTTGAGCTTTCCCCCTCTGCTTCTTTAGTAAAAAATGGCTTTCTGGGGTATAACCGGCTTGCTTCCTTTGCTTCTTATTTTCCAAGCTGTTGAAGCCAGAATCCCTGGTGTTTACTCTGGTGGTGCTTGGCAAAGCGCACATGCCACGTTCTATGGCGGTAGTGATGCTTCTGGGACAATGGGTATTTCACAAATTATATACATTTCTTGACTTAAACCATGAAAATGCTTTAAACCATGTCTTGAAGTTGTTGTTTTTTTTGCTTCTGTTTTGGTGTTTTTTAGGTGGAGCTTGTGGCTATGGAAACCTTTACAGCCAAGGATATGGAGTCAACACAGCTGCTTTGAGCACTGCTCTTTTCAACAATGGATTCAGCTGCGGTTCATGTTTTGAGATCAAATGCGCAAGTGATCCACAATGGTGCCATTCTGGTAGCCCTTCCATTTTCATAACTGCAACGAACTTTTGCCCTCCGAATTACGCTCTTCCCAACGACAATGGCGGTTGGTGTAACCCTCCTCGCCCTCACTTCGATCTCGCCATGCCCATGTTCCTTAAGATTGCCGAGTACCGTGCCGGCATTGTCCCCGTCTCTTATCGCAGGTAAACAAAAAGAGGAAAAGACCTTCCCCTGTTCCAAGTTTATAATCTCACGTTTCCCGAGAAACAAACAGAAAAAAACACCCTTCAATCTAAACTTTTTCTTGTTCAGGGTTCCATGCCGGAGAAAGGGTGGAATAAGGTTCACAATCAACGGTTTCCGTTACTTCAACTTGGTTCTAATCACCAACGTGGCAGGCTCTGGTGACATCGTGAGGGCCAGCGTGAAAGGTTCGAAAACTGGGTGGATGAGCATGAGCCGAAATTGGGGTCAAAACTGGCAATCCAATGCCGTTTTGGTTGGTCAGTCTCTTTCTTTTAGGGTCACCGGCAGTGATCGTAGGACTTCCACTTCCTGGAACATTGTCCCTTCCGGTTGGCAGTTTGGTCAAACATTCACCGGCAAAAATTTCAGGATCTAAATTACAATTTTTAAAACTCAGGGGACTTTTTGGGTATAAATGCTTAGTAGGTTTACCTAGGGGAAAGTGTGTGGTTAAGTTTGTTTTGACCGTGAGGGGGAATGGGTTCCTTTTTCTTTCTTTGGGCAAGTTTGAAAAAAGTTAAAATGAATGGGGCTGATGTGGCTTGGAAAAAAGGTTGTAGCCCACAGCTGTAATACTTTTTCTTTTTACTATATATGTAACTTAATGAAAAAAAAATGTCTTAATTTACTAATGTTGGTTGGTTGGGTTGCTTGTAATTTGAGATGTTAGTCACGTTTTGTGGATTTTGAAAATAAAGTTAATATATTGGTAATATATTTTATTAATGTTAAAATATGGGTAAATACAGTGAAGAGTCTTTAAGTCTTAAGTTTTAAAATGGTTAATAAATAAAATACACTCTGCCTAGAGAAGCAAAACCCTAAAAACCCTTAACCCAATTTCACCTCTGGGTGGCACCGCTATGCCATTTTAGGCGTTGGTAGCCACAGCTTCTCTTTTTCTATTTTTTTCCTCAACTTTTTTTTTCTAGACTTCGTCTTTTGTTCGTTTTATGTTGGTGTTTCGGTGTTCCATTCTGATTCGGCTCCGAAGAGGCAAAAGCTTGATTTGGGTGTCAAGGAGACTTGTCTTTTCCTCTTCTATTTTTTTTTTTGCCTCGGACCGGTTCTTTCGATGTCTGTCACTGGGATCCAATTGTAAGTTTTTGGTTTTAGTTCACGTTCGCGGCGACCGTTAGAACGCTCTCCCCCTCTTCCTTCAGATCCATTCGTCAACGAGGATTCCATCCTGACGCGTTGCCATCGCGATGAGTATCTCTCTACATTTCTCCATACGAGCTCATCTATCCGTATCCCCCGTAACGTCATGCAGGTGACGATTGATTAACGCTAGCTCCATATTGTTCAATCTTTGATGTGGCTGTTGTCCCTTCACTGATATGCTCTGTTTTTATTCATTTTTTTATTTCTGTAAGCATCTAAACAGCGAGGATGCACGTATTCTTTAAGGTTGAAATATTTCTCTTAATTTTAAAAATTTATAAGCTAATTTTTAAATTTTTTAATACTTATAAATCGTGTCTATTCTAAAATTTTACCTGCGCTTAATTTAAATATTTTTATAGATTCGTTAAACGAATAAAGTGTTTGAGTAACTGATTGTGAAATATTTATACAATGTTTGTTTATTAAGTTAAATAAATAAATAATTTATATTCAATTAATAAATAAACAAATACATTTATAAGTATATTCGATTTATATTTATTTATTTATATTTACGAATAAACTCTTCATGTTCATTTATATTCACTTATTCATAGACATAATATTTTTTAAGATCCATTGTATAGATGTTTAATCTTTTAAATGCATTTTATTTGTAAGGGTTTGTAGTCTATGTTTGAAAATATTAGATACTTATTGAATTAGAATTTTATGATTTAATATTATTTTTTACGTTAAATTTATAAAATTTGTTAGTTTAAATTAATTTTAATTTAAATTATTTTCTTTAATTATATAAAGTATATATTTTTTATATTTTTCTCATTTATGAGCACGACTTAGTAATCTTATTTAAAAAAATATATATTTTTTTAAATTTTAAAAATATATTTATAATGTTAGGACTTCTATTCCTATCAATAGAAAAGAAGTTAAAATTATTGATATAAGGTATAAAAATAGATACAATTTTAAATTATTTTTTCATACATTCACTTTAAGCTCATTAAAAATACCATTTATTCAATTTTCTATTATAAAGTTTATCAATAATTTATTATTAAATATTATAAACAAATAAATCAAATATCTTATTAAATATATTATAAATATATTATAAATATATTATTAAATATATTATGAAAATACCAACAAAACAACTCGACCCCACCTAAAAGCCTTTAGATTGGTTTTGCCAAGCAACGAAGTAAAGTGTCTAAGATTCGGCGGACAGTTCATCGTAAAATCATTCACGATCAGGCGAGCAAGGTCAGGAGAGCTGCTCCAACTACTCGATTTCCCAACCTTGTTCAACAAGCTCCCTTTCCCCACGGCAACCGCTTATTTGCCCACCCATACCACCATCTTAGCTAACCATGCGTGGCACACGCTGACCCTAGGCGTTGGCACAAATAAATCGAAAGTCGTTCTCTTCGTCTTCAAATCGGAAACCATGAAGCTAGCGGTGAACAGAAGTTGATAAGAGGGTTAAAAGGGTGTGAAATGGAGAGGTTTTTAAGTTCAGACAAGGTTGCATTACTCTTTATATTGATGAGGTTAGAGACATGGGATGTTATAAAAATGGGGTTAATCCAAAAAAATAAATAATAATAAATTTAAATAAATATTATTATTATTTATCGAACAAAACAACAAGATGAAACATAAAATAATTTTGATCAAACCGATTTTAAAAACGTGTTGAGGTTTGCACTAACGCAGGTTTTCTTAATACAAATTTTCTACAACTCCTGAGGTGTTTGAGTTCGAGGCACAACTGTAGAGATCGCGAGCTTTTCTTGACTACGCCAATCACCAAAAGAAAACGAGAGAGAAAAATCGTTTAGAGATGATTTGAAAATTGAGAATTCTATTCATATTTATAAGGAAAATTAGGGCAACAAGCGAGGAGTTTAAACGAATTTAAATTCGAATATTCAAGAGATAATGCGCATTATTTGATAAATTGAATTATATTCAAATATTAAAAGGATAATTATCATTATCTCCCCATTATTTGATTACTATCTGTAATTCAAAAGAATTTCAACTTCTCCTTAATTTGTATTCCAGCAGACTACAAGCTCTTCTTTGATATTAAAAAATAAATTAAGAAAAATATTCACAACAAGAAAAATATTCGCAAGCCCAAGAAGAGCTTGATCGGTCTTGACATTCGCACCGCCCACATTGTGCATCCCAACCCAAGTGTTAAGTCATTCAATGACAATTATATGGGTAAGTGTATATAAAAACTTCTCATTTTTTTATCCCATCAATATAGGATAATGAGATTTCTCATTCCTTACTTTATACTTGACCTTTTTACTTTAATCATCAATTTCTCATTCGCCACTTAATCATTTTGAGCATGTGAGATACCGTTGTAAAGATCTCACGGAGTAGAAAAAGAATCAATAATTTTCTTGTTTGAATTCTAATCTTTACAATTCAAAAGCATGCCTCAAAGTTGGTCATTTCTCACCTTTTTCCAACAATCCCTCACATGAATAAAATTAATGATTTTATCAAAATATTTTGGCTCAATGTGGTGATAGGTTCTACGATTGATAGATGCATAGGATAGGTAGGTTTCCTCCTTTGAACCTTCCCTTGTGAAAGTATATTTACTTTACTAGTTAATCAGTAGACGCGATGTCTTTGAACTATCAACCTTTGGTGTAAACGATGATATACTTCACACACCTATATTTCTTACAAGAGTTTTAGCTCTCATGGTTATGCCCATATGACCGTGGATATCGCTTTGTTCAGCAAGAGTTTGAAAGAATTATTCCCAATAGTCTTCTTGAAGCAGCCCCACTTGTCTCTCACATAGGTGATTTATGTTGTTCGGCACATCGAAGGACACAATGGTCATTAAAAACTTTGCTTAACCTTTACCAAATTCTTATCACTTTTCATATCATAGGAATGAACCTGGGAGAGGAACTCCACAGTGACTTCACAGGTCTATGCTCATAAAACTATGTGCTCTACCAATAAATAATGTTGACACATGCTCAGGCTATTCATGAGTATCTTCCAAGACATTTGAAAGTTATTTAACTTTTTTAGAGTTGTTTAGATCTCAGACTCAAATTCTATTTCGAATCTGGTTGTAAACATTTGTTTTAAGAAAACACATGACATGGCTTATTCATTAGATGTGAATATATTCACTTATATCGAAGAATCTTTATAGAATAAAGCTTTATAATCTTGGGTATCTCTAAGATATCTTAAAATTCTCACAACTATTATCCAGGGTTTGACCTTGAGTTATTTTTTGAATCTGCTTAAATTGCTTAAAGTGAAAACACTATTTTGTCTAATTCAATTTACTTAGACATTTACATGTTCTATTTCAACAAGTATTGGCTCAAATTTATTTGGAGTTCTGGCTATGCTGGAAACATCCTGACCAAGCTTCTTTTTCCATGTATTTTGACAATGTCAATATGAGACCTTCAAGTGATTGTTTAATTTGGATATCCAAAATCAAATTTATCAATCTCATATTTACCATATCAATCTTGAATTGACAGGTCTTTGAAATATTTACTATTTCATTGTACGACATCAACATAAAATCATATATCCTAGTAGGTTTGACATACCATCATTTATCACACTTGTCATCATGACAATATCTTTGTTTCAACCATTTGTTGAACATGTAGACTTTCTCCCATATCTATAGTTCGTCTTCTTACAAAATTTAGATCAATTTATCTAGAAAGTGCATTTAAAGAATGCACCATTCTTTTTCATTATCATATTTTTCTAAAAAGTTGATATTCGTTGCTGTAATTCACATAGTTAATAAAAATACAATCCCTTTTTTGGTAATAGAATATTATTTTGGCGTGACACCCCCATATTTTTATGTAGTTGTAGGAAGACTTTATTTTTCCATAAATCATATGGTGTCTTGCACTTAGTTGATAAAATAACTACCCCACATGTTAGGCATATTTTGAAGATTTAATTCTTTTAGTAGTTATCTTCAAAATTATTGTACCTTTAGATGTTGCAACATTACTCACAAAAAGTTTTTTTAAAATTAATCAATTTGAGTTTCAACATCCTTCTTATTAAAAAATAATTTCTATATATCATCTTTGTTTTTAAGCAAATTAAGTGTTCTATAATGAAGGTAATAAAATTTTCTTCAAACAATTGTTCATAATATCAATTATTACAAAATTTTATCATAATATTAATCTTATTTGGAAATACATAGTCTAAAGCCTTATTCCATATCTCATAACAATTGAAGTATTTCCTCATGAAATTTAGTTTCTTGAGATACACCGCTTGATTGCGGTTTGAAGTCATCTTTTACTTTTAATATGCTTGCTTTAACAATATTTTTCCTTAGTAATATTTGCTTAGCAATATTTAAAGATGGTAACAATTTTTATCTCATACTCTCTAGTAGTAGGAGGATTCTCTTTTGACTAAGTTTATCATGATCAAATATACAAAATCTTTGTTGTCACATTTTGAAATTCTTCCTCACGAATTTCACTAATTCTGTCACATAGTCACAATCAAAATATTATAAATTTGTTAAATATTAGAAATTTAATTAAAGATTAAAAATCAGAAACAAAAATATAATTCTCAAATTTTGTTAAACGATAGGATTTTTGAAACCTATTGGACGCGAAAAGTTTTGAGACCTTCAGGGAAGTTTTGAAACCTTTTTCATAAAGTTTCAAAATCTTTATGTAAGATTTCGAAACCTTTGGCTGCTAGAAATTGATAGTTGCTGGAAATTGTATTTTAATCTTGGATATTTTTCTTTATTCAATTAGGGTATCTACAGATGTTATTTTGAGTTGAAATTTTATATGGATGCATAAATTTGATTTAATTTCATAATGGCTAACTTAATTTTGATGAAGTTCTTATAATTTGAAAGATTTATATTTTGGTCCCTAAATTGGTGAAACATGCAATTGATGATGCTAGAATGCTCCGTTTGATTCGAAATTTACCGTGAGGAATATTTGTATGTTTAATTGAACTTTGATGAAACGAGTTTCTACTTTGTCTTGGAATTTAAAAGTTTTACGTTTTAGTCCTTAATTTACTTAAGTGTTTAATCGAATGCTTGTTTGTGATCGGATTGCTTCCGTTAATGCTTTGAATGAGACCAAGACATGTTGGAATATAATTATACATCTAAAAAAATGTATCAGTTTTAGGGTTGTTTATCGAATCGGACCTTCGCGGGTTTGTTTTGATATTCCCCGTGTAACCCATTAGTGCCGGTTCCGTCTAGGCCGGGCTAAGGGGGTTACAGATATTGTCATCTATATGAAAAGCCTTGGGGAGCATGTGGAACACTTGGGACACGTGTTCAAGGTCTTGCTTGAAAATGAGCTCAACGTCAAAGAAAAAAAGTGCTTGTTTACCCAAATGGAGGTCTCTTTTCTAGGCCACATAGTTGGTGGTGGCAAAATCCAGATGGTTGAGGTCAAGGTACGGGTGATTGAAGATTGGGAAACGCCAATAAAGGTGACCGAGTTGCAATTCTTTCTTGGATTTGCTAATTTTTACCAGAGATTTGTCAAAGGTTACTCCAAGATTCTCGCACCCTTGACCAAATTAATGAAGAAAGATAAGGCGCGGGATTGGAGCACTGAGTGTCAGGAAGCCTTTGATGGACTAAAGAAGGCCATGACGAGTAAGCGAGTTTTGTTGTTGCCAGATTACACCAAGCCTTTTGAGATATACACTAATGCATCTAACGTTGCCATTGGTGGGGTTCTTATGCAAGAAGGACATCCGGTTGCATATGAGAGCCGAAAGCTCAATGAGACCGAGAGTTGATACATAATCCATGAGAAGGAAATGACAGCGTGCATTGTTTGTACACTTGCGACATCATATTCTTAGGTATGGGTTTGTGGTTTACACAGATAATATGGCCAACAGTTACTTTCTTACCCAAAACAAATTATCTACGAAGAAGGAACATTGGCAAGAATTTCTTACAGAATTTTACTTTTCTTTAGAGTATAAGCCAAAGAAAGTGAACATCGTTGCTGAAGCCTTAAGACGAAGTTACAACATCGAGTCCGTAAGTTTACTGAAGGGACAATTGATCGAGTGTATTAAGGAGGGGTCGCCGCATGACCCAACAACCAAAATGTTGATCGAGTATGCCAAAGAATGAAAAACCAGGAAGTTTTGGCTTGAGGGAGACCTACTTTATACCCGAGGAAACAGTCTCTACATGTCTCAATTTGGAGAATTGCATAAGGAGCTCATGAAAGAATGCCAGGATTCCAAATGGGTTGGTCATCCGAGGATGAACCGAAAGATAACATTGATTTTCGAGCACTACTACTATCCGCGCATGGGAGAAGATGTTGAAGCCTATGTGAGGACTTATCTTGTGCGTCAACAAGACAAGATTGAGATAAAGAAACCAGTGAGATTATTTCAGCCTTTACCCATTCCCGAAAGACTATGGAAAAGTATTTTCATGGATTTTATTATCGGTTTGGACAACATTAACGGGCTGTCAAACATTATGGTTATTGTTGACAGGTTTTCAAATTATACGGTATTTATTCTGGCATCAAAGATTTGTCCAGCCGAGGAGGCTGCTCGTCTTTTCCTCATGCATAATGTGTAGTATTTTGGGGTGCCAAATACGATTATTAGTGATTGGGACACGTTGTTCATTAGGGAATTTTGGACAGAGTTGTTCAAACTTTTGAGATCGAGTTTAAACTTTTCAACGAGTGTCCATCCATAGACCAACGGGTAAACCGAACGAGTGAATGCACTTTTGGAGATCTACCTGAGGCACTATGTGAGTGCCACAAACGTGACTGGCTGAAGCTGTTAGATGTAGCCCAGTTTTCTTGTAACTTAAAATGGAGTAAGGCGAAAAACCAGAGGCCGTTCGAGATTGTTAATGGGCAGCAACTATCTACCCCAGCAAAGTTGGCACCAAATATGAAGGGCCTAATCAAGTAGCTCATAAGTTTGCCAAAGAGTGGCAAGAACATCAAGACTTAGCCCGAGCTTGCTTACACAAGGCAGGGAAACAGACCAAGAAGTGGACCAACATGAAGCAGAGGGAAATGAAATTCTAAGTTGAGGATCTAATCCTGGCCATGTTGACCAGGATCTTGCACAACCCATTAATGCACAAAGAGATTGTGTGGAGATGTGAGGGTCCTTTCAAAGTTTCAAAGCGGGTAGGCACCATGACCTACAAAATCGAGTTGTTATTGACCATTCGAGCTCATCTAGTGTTCTATATCAGTTTGCTCAAGCCATAACACCAAGATGAGTTAGATCTAGATCGAGGCAAGTCACACCGAGCGCCAGTTGGAGTGAAGATCTCCTATGATTAGGGAGGATAGACGGGTACAGCTTTGCGGATTTCGTACCGCACTTGCACTAGTTAGAGTGAGGATGGATATAAGTTTGGTGGGTAGTGAACGGGTGTGTATGTAAAAAGTCATACCCATCATGGGTAGTGAGTAGGTGATGGGTTTAAGACCTTACCAACACTGTATCCACCTGTCCAATATCCATCCGCTCCGTATCTGCCCATCATTGTATTTATAAACTTTGATTATGCCTTTTATTATGTTATTTTATGTACTAAGATATTAATTTTTATTAAAATCTATGTTAATCCTTAAGCTTGTAGACTTTGAAATCAATTAATTAGTTTAAAAACTAAAAATTTATGATCGTGCTTGAATTGATCAGGTTAAAATTTTGTAATGTGTGAACAAGTAAAATTTATATAAGTGTAATTTTTTTGGCTAAGTTAGTTATATATTAGTTAGTTGTAGTTAAGTAGAATTTATATCAGTAAAAATATGTTTTAGTTAAATTAGTTATCGTTATTTAGTTAGATGTAGTTAAATTTATATAGTTGTAAATATATTATATATATACACTTAATCAATCAATAAAGTATGCGGAATTTTACTCTTTTTTATACAAGTCCATGGTTTATTTTTATATATTTCGATATTAATAGTTGCTTGTAGACATGTACAAACGGATACGTTTTGAGTAATGGGTGTGGGGATGGATTTAAAAATGTACCCGTATAAACGGGTGTGAATTTAAAAATATACCCACATAGGCGAGTGTGGATTAGAAAATTGTACCCACCGTGGGTGATGGGTAGGTGATGGATAT
Organism: Abelmoschus esculentus; assembly: GCA_035048815.1. Taxonomy (NCBI): domain Eukaryota; kingdom Viridiplantae; phylum Streptophyta; class Magnoliopsida; order Malvales; family Malvaceae; genus Abelmoschus; species Abelmoschus esculentus. The sequence continues at coordinate 12,626,809 of JAUCBN010000006.1, read as the reverse complement.
AAATATTTTAGGAGGGTATGGGTATGGGGGAGGGGGTATCCATACCCGCCTTGCCAATTTGCCATCCCTACCTATGATAATGAGGTACGAGACATCCAAGCAGAATGAGTCATCCATAAATCGAAGAATCGACCAAGGCACGAGTATTTTGTTCTTTGGAAGAGACTTTCTGATAGTGAAGACAGTTAGGAGCTTGCCGAGGCTCTTTGGCAATTTAAAGACCAGGTGAAAAGGTATCATTCCAGTCGAGTGACGAGGGCGTCACTAGTTTCAGTGGGGGAGAATGTCACGGACCGCACCACAGGGCCCGAGACAAGAGCATAACAAGATGCTACAAAGGCCATCAAGAGCATGTTGGGCATCTCAACACCCACTCTATCACCCAAGGGGACCAAATCTGAGTTCCAACACACCCATCAACATCTCATGGAGCCCATGTCTGAGTTTCAACATCCATGGGTGCCCAATTTTGAGTTTGGCCTAACACTTAGGGTTGAAGAGCCTTTTCTATCAGATTTGACAAGTTTATCACCTTAAGCCTTATCCTTATCTCTTAGCCTTATAATTTGAAATGTAGATTAAAATAAGAGATTTTGTGATAAAGTTGAATCTCAACCATTGATGTACTTTTTTATTAGCCGTTGGATGTAGAGGGCTTCAAATATAGATAGAGGCTTTCTCCTGCCTCATTGTAAACACTTTTTCTTTGAGGAATAAACAAGCATTCACTCAATCCCTCTTGCTCTCTTTGCCTTTCAGTTGTTTTTCTTTTCCGCAGAGATCTTAGTTTTTAGGCTTACTTAGGTGTTACATTGAGCGAAAGCGTCTAAGGTCGCACGTTCTTAAGTAGAAAAGTTCTACGGACATGACAATATATATACGCTATAATTACAAATCCATACCACTATAATTGAAATTAATTAGTGTGATTGAAATTAAAATTAATATGTCGATATAAATAGAATTATAGTTATATTTGTTGAAACATAAAACATATTCAAATTTAGATCGTAATAATATAGATCAGAAAATATTTAGTTTGACTTAATTTTAAATAATTTTAAAATAAAAAAATATATTCTCGATACAAAAATATATGAATTATTTTATTAAGCTATTCAAATATATATTTTTTACGAGTATTTAAATATTTTTTAGCCAATCATGATAAATGACATGATCTGTTTTTATTTTTTTAATATTAAAAAATACATAAATTTTATAAAAAATCTAAAATCTTTATTTTTGAAAAAACTAATCACAATACATAATTATATTAATCCTTAAATTTCACTAATCTCACCACTAATTCAACCAACATCGGTCACATTTATCTTTGTCAGACCATTATAAATAAAAAAAATTGATCTTTTTGTCAAAAACTAATGAATGAAACGTCGATTATATTGTTAACTAACATCCAAAAACAAAAAATATATAGATTAGGTTCTGACCGACGGCTAGAGGGTGTGAGATGTTAATCCATGTGGCACACGACGTTGGGTGGTAAAAATGAACCACTGGTACGTGACGGATGTCGGACGATAAAAGAAATTTGATTTGATGGTTTGATTGAAAAAAGTTAAAACATTTGAACTTTTAATAAAATTTAAAAAATTAAAAATATTTCATATTTTAATTGGATGAAGAAAATTTTTTATTGATCGTCGAAAGAAAAATCTTATTGGATTAATAAAATGAAATGATAAACACCTACTTAAATAAAAAAAATCAAACACCTAATTAAAATAATAATATGATTTAAATATTATCTAACTAATAATCCTAAAATTTACCCAAAATATTTAGGGTGGACAAGATCAAGTATCATGACAATTTGGCTAGAATTGGTCTTAATTTTTGTAATCATCGGTTTATAAAAATTGAAATCAGTCTTGATTTCGATCATATTGGATCTTAATTTTAAGAACTAGTCCCGTTACTAGTGAGACCCATCACCAATATTGGGTACCCAGCTAATTGATTTATTATTAAGAAAATCTAAGCAATATGAGAGAAAAAATCAACCACCAATAATGATATTAAATAATAAAATTAGAATATTGTAGGTTTAGAATTTAAAAATTTTAAACGATTTATACTCATAATATTCATACATAAACGAAAATTCAATAAGAAAAATAAACAAAAGAATATCATCTATTACAAGTAGAAAAATTAGTACCGAGTACTTGGTATTGGTCACTGGCTTATTGGGTATCCAACGGATACCGAATTTAGAAAATTAAGATTCAGTCTCAGTCTCGGTTATGATCAAAATCTAAATTTTGGATTCAGTCTCATTCCTATCGAAACCAATTTTGAGTACAAATCTACAGGATTTAACCAATCGGGACCTAATAATCAATTTTTTCCACCCAGGGCGGAACTTAGGGAAAAAAGGGGATTTGATCCCTGTTGATCGTTGTTTTTATATATTAATCAGAGATTAAAAAATTAAAATATATAAATATTTAAAGAATTTTTTTCTCCGTCAATCAATTTTTTAATATATATATATATTAGTTCTATTTACAATAAATTCTTAGTTTCACCCCCTACTAATATTTACCAATTGTAGAACCCAAACAAGCATACTGCAAAGTTTAATTAAGATCTGATAACATGGTTTTATATTTTTAAAATGTTAAATTCAAGTCTCAATCACTCCTTTTAAGTTGCTTTGTTTTGGAAGGTATTAATTATAATTTACTACAATTTATATCCACAGGTGCGGTTCCTTTTGGGAGGTTGGATCATAGATGCTGCCTGCCTAATGTGCTTTCTCAAAGTAATGTTAATAGAAACTATAAACGAGTTAGTTAAAAGTCAGTTAAGTTAATTGTATAATTAATTAAGTTTATATGGGATAAATATATTACGATTAATTAAAATTTATACTGATATAAATTAAAATAAATGAATAAAACCGTAGCTTTTGAGGGGATATGAGACACTTTCACGGGCACTGAGCAGCTCTTCGTTTCTTTCGAAAAAGCCTAAAGGCATTTCATAATCATCACTTTTCTTTTTCTCTTTTCCTTTATTTTTCAGTTTTGTCATTTTCTCGAAGATTAGTATCTACTTTTTCACTGTTAATAATTAATATTTGTATTATATAATATTCTCATTTTCTGTCTGTAATATAAATATTTTTTTTCCATTTACACAATTTCATATAAAACTCAATAAATATTAACTTAAAACCACATTTTATGAGCTATTAATAGTATATTTAACTAATAAATCATTGAAATCAACATTTATTCTTTACCTAATATATTAAAATAATGAATTAATTTTAAAGTAAAATAAAATTTAAAATACTCTTATTTTTAAAATATAACATTTCTTATTTTAAAATATATAATTTCTTGGAGAAATTATTCTATGGACTGGTTCCACCACGTCATTCATGGTCCTTAAGAACAAAAAACAAATCAACGTCATCATTTTTTACAGATCATCTACACACTCATAATTTTAATTTTCAAATCATCTCTCTAAATAAAATATATTAAAATTAAAAAAAATGATGGCGTGGATTTGTTTTTTATTCTAAACCCTAAACTCTAACCCTAAACCCTAACCCTAACCCTAACCCTAACCCTAACCCCTAAACTCTAACCCTAAACCCTAAACCCTAACCATAAACCTAAACCATAAACCATAAACCCTAACCATAAACCCTAAACCCTAACCATAAACCCTAAACCTTAATTAAAAAACAAATTCACGTCATCATTTTTTAATTTTAATATATTTTATTTAGAGAGATGATTTGGAAATTAAAATTATGAGTATGCAGATGATATGTAAAAAATGATGACGTGGATTTATTTTTTGTTCTTAAGGCCCATGGATAACGTGGTGAAACCGGTCCATAGAATAATTTCTCCATTTCTTGAGATCTATTGATTGACCTAATGTTTAAAGATATTCATTTTACCTTATATTGTATGGGTTCGAATCTCAAAAAAAAAAAAATTTGAAATATTTTATATCTTCCCTTTGCTCATGTAATAAACAATAATCATCTACCACACTAACCTACACAAATAATCACTAAAGTTGAATTTAATTATTATTGTTATAATATTGGTTTAATAACAAGATACATTTAAAATTCGATCAACAAATTTCAATTTCAGTTTAAAAGAATTCGCAGAAAATAATTAGTCAAATTAAATTCCCTTCTAGAATGGAGATCGAATTAAAAACAACTAACCCCACACTCCCACAAGCTTTAGTCTACTCTTAACATTACATAGAAAATCAAGTAAAAAATAATAATTAAATCAAACCCTAAATAATAAATTTGTAGTTTTTGTTAGATGGGTGGTGACCTGAATGTTGAAGGTGAAGAACCCAGAGGAAGTACCTGAGAAGAAGAAGAAGAAGCACTGGAATGAATTTGGGGTTGATGGAGACTAATAAACCCTATTTCCTTGCTCCTATCAACATTGATTGTGATGAAAGATTCATCTTCTTCATCTTTCAGGTACTTTGAAGGAGGCGTCATGTCCCCACTTTCTTCATCATCATCATCTTCTTCATCAACCCTTTCTTCCATTAACATCCTTTTATGAAGCTTCTCCTCCGCTTCTTTCAAGAACTTCAACTTTGGGGGTGGTGATGGTGATGCTGATGATGATGATGACCATGACCTTATTGATCTATTGAACTCAGCATCGCTTGCAGATTCGAACAAAGGGTTCAATGGAGGAGTGCGTGGAGGAGTGAAAAATGGCGGTGAGGCGATCGGGGTTAAATATGGTGGTGTTTGTGTTTCCACAGTCAGAAGAACAGACCCGAATTTTGCCTTGGACTTTGGTTCCTCCCACTGATCCAAATCCTCCATTGTTTCTTCAACGATGGTGAAGAGAAACCTCGGCGGCCTCATCAGCTCGTTTCCCATCCCATCGAAAGGCTTCAGCTTTGATTGCAGGTGACAGAACTGATAGGATTGTTCCTGTTGCTGCTGCTGCTGTTGTTCATCCGTTGTTGTTCTGATTTCTCTAGGATTCAAAGCTGAGTGAGACATTGAAGAAGATGACGACGACTTTTTCAAGCAAAACATGTAAACAAAATCCCTTTTGCTAATCAATCTCTTCTTCCACCATATCAAATAATATACCTCAGCCACCAAAGCTACCATGAGAGAACCAAAAACTATGCTCAGACCAAGTCCCACACTGCTCAAAGATTTCATTTTTGTTTCCTCTCTTTGGATCTGCTGCTTCTAATTTTACATTACCAAACAAAACTAGAAAATCCTTCAACTTTCCTTCAAAAAAAAAAAAAAAACCGTGTGCTTTATCTTTTTACACCGTAAGAAAGAGAAAAGGTGATAATAATAAATAAATATAAATAAATAAATTCTTTGAAAATGTATATTCATTCAGTACAAGAAACAAGTTGAACCCCCAAGACTGACAAGATGACTGACAGGTCTCCATCTTCACAAAACACAAAAATAAGTGACCAGCAAGAACCCAGGTCTTTCAAGTTTGACTACAACATCAACCACATGCCCAGTACTCAGTTGCCTCGGTATATATGAAGCTGGGTTCCACTTATTTTCCTTTAGTTTTTTCTTCTTCTCAAAAGCATTAGAAACATTAACCACTTCCATTTTTTTTCTTAAAAACAACCGTTTAAAAAACGTTGTATTGTTTTTTTATAAAAGTTATAAAAATTTCGGTTTATACTTTTTAGTATATATCAACATTATTACAAGAAATATAAACATTTTAGTATCTATTGATTTTTTACAAAATCTATAAAGTTTTAATATATATATCGAATTTTTTAATAAAATAAAAGAATTTAAGTATATACCGAATATTATAAAAAATAAAAAATATATATATAAAAGTTTATTATGTACCAAAATTATTATAATTTTTATAAAAAAATGATATAAATTTTTTAATTATTTTTTAAGTTCGTTTTTCTCTAAAATTACCATACCCACTTCAGTTTTACCTGCAAAGATAACAATGGGCTAAAAGAGCGAAAATTTTCTCTCTTTTTGTGTCTCCTTTTATGTTTCCTTTAAAAATTTATTAAAAAAATAAATTTTAAACCTTAATTCTTCTTTTCTATATCTTAAACCTTAAACTCAATATCTTAAAAAGTACACCCTAACCCTAATTCTCTGAACCCTAACCAAAACCCCTAAACTAAAATCTTAACCTCTAATTTGAAGTGGATGCATGAAAAAAGGGTCGACGATTTTCCCCGGACTAAAACCCTAGTGCTAGGAAAAAAAACCTCAAAAGCTATATTTTTCTGTGAATCTTACACTATTTCCATCATTAAGCATGGACATGAAAAAAAAAAGGTATTTTTTTCTAAAATTGGTGAAAATAAAAACCAATATACATATGGATAACTATAAAGATTTTTTCAAACCACTTCTCTAAACAAATAATAGTAAAAATTAATTTTAAAAAGTTTTTTTATGTTATAAATAAAATAAAGGACCAATTATTACAATATATAATGACACTGATTGTATTTCAAAAAAAAAAAATAATGAGATTGATTGATATAGAACTCACATGTAATAAAACTTAAAAGACTGAGCTCGCATATATCACTAGCTTCCACGAGGGAACATAACAGTCGTATGGATAGATGTGTTTAAAATTTTTCGATCCGATTGGTTCTATATATTTACCTAACATTTGATATAAAATAAACAAATAATTTTATAAATATTTTTGTTTTCTCGGGTTAAATATTTGACCCGATATTTAATTTGAGTACACAGGTCGAGTTTGGGCCATAAATATGATACTCAACTATCCGATTATTTATATATTTTAAGATATTTTACTTTATAATTAATTAAATATATATATATTAATTAAAAATAGTAAAATACCCAAACCCTAAACCCAACCATAGATAATTCTATTTCCCCAAACCCCCTTACGGGCTTTTATTTTTTTCTCTTAACAATATATATAGAATTTGTATTTTTAAAGTTATTTAAGTTTGATAATTCAGATCTTATAATCTATGTTAAGATTATATAATTCAACTTTTATTAGGTATGGATTTTATTTATAAAACTAAATAATTTAAAAAAATAAAAAAGTATTTATTATCCGAATAATAGATATTCGAATAAAATGAACTAAGACAGGAACCGATATATATATATATATATTCCTCAAAAGTATAGGATACCAAACGATAAATACTCTTATGCATGGGATCACAAATTCACACATAAGATAAGAAAGTGATGTCTCATTGCCCTTTAATTTATTACACTTTATCCTCTCTTTTTTTTAAGAGCTTTACCCTTTTTGCGTTTTACTGAACTTGGTAAACTTATTTGAGATCCAAAATTCGAATTGATTTATCTGAATCGAGACCCAAAATTAATCTAAGTGTGATAACATGAATTTAACCCAAAACTTGAATTGATATGAATTCAAACTGACCTAAATTCTAATTGAACCGAAAATAGACCCGAACTGTTTTACAATCAAATCGAATAAAATGATCCGATTTTAATTGAACTGAATGACCCAAACTGAAAACAATCCAAAACAAAAAATATATATTAAAATAAAGAAAAAAACATGATGTGAATTGTCATGCAATTCACCAAAAATAAATATACATACTATACATAGTAATATATAGTGTGCTATACAGAGTGATATATATTATGTAAAAACCTAATTTAGTCTAATAACATGACAAGAATCGGTCGATATCTTGTTAACCCAATATTCATCTTATTCTAAATCAATTGACCTAAAGTTACCGAACAAATAATAACTGAACCGAAATCCAACCGAACTAAAAAACCAATCGACTCGATCCGATACCCGAATCGAAATCAACTTAGACCTAAACTAAAATTGAAAATTTAAACCAAACTCGAAGTGATACAAACCGAATTTAAATCGATTATAATAAAAACTGAAATGGCACGAATTAAAATGAATTAAATCGAACCTGAACCGAATTACCCATTAGTCACCTCTGCACGAGAATACTAAAAATTATTTTTAAAAAATGAATCCTAAAAGTTTGTGAAATCTATAACAGGTAATAAAATTTTAGATAAAACACTCATAAATAATTTAATTATAAGTTTTGAGGTAATTTTTTAAAATTAAATATTTTAGTTATTTAATTAAAATTTTGTTACATACTAATTAATTTGTAGTTGAAACTGGATAAAATATTTTAATATAATAATAAATTTAATCTTTAAAAAATTATAAATTTTAATAATTTAATTCTAATTAAAATAATTCATTAAATTTAATCATTTTTATATAAAAAATCATTAGTAAAATAAAGGAGAAAAATAAATCGTACTCAATAAGCGAACCAGACAAGAGAGGAAGGAAGATTTGATCGGACCGGGTACCCGAAAATTTTTCATATTGTGACTCGGGCCCGACCCTGGAAATGAAGGGCCGGATACCCAACCCAAACTTAAAAATTTTTGGATAAATATCCAATTATTTATATTCGGGTAATTGGATCGGGTCAACCGGGTCGGATATTTTTGAACATCCCTAAATGTAAGAGCTACTGTACATATACTATCTTAGGGTAAACTACTTAATGGTCACCTAACTTTAGAGTGTTTTTATTTTGGTCACCTAACTATTAGAAAAATACATTGTTTAAACTTGAATAAGTGACCTAATGTAGTAATGTTACTAAGTTTTCAAACAGCGTAAATCATTTACTACATCATTAGTAGTGTGGAATTGGTATTTTTTTATCAAATAAAAATATTACACTTTTAAGGTAATGTAAAGATTCGAATTAATCTAAAAGACTGTAAATATTTTGATCATTTAATCAATTAAATAATCTTTGAATTAACAATTTTTTAATATATCTTTAACGATAAACAAGTTTTAATATGATGTTATTTGTCTTGTACATATTTTGTAATGTTCAATTCAAGAGATTATATTGATTCACGTGTCGATATTTTAACTTTAAGTCAGATTATGAGCCGTTTGGGTTAAAAAGTGAGATTAACCTTGTATAAAAATAATTAAAAATCTACCGATTATTAAAATCTTTGTATGAGCAATAATTAACTATTAAAGTATAATGAATCATGTTATAAGTTATATGAAATAAATCACAAATATAAAAATTATCACACAAAAAAGTGTATTACAAGGACAAAAAATATATATCATAAAGATAAACTTTTTTATTAAAATATGAATAAATATAAAAATAATAAAAAACTAATAAATTTAATAATCAATGACTAATATAAAAATCGATTACCGATCACTGATAAGACTGAAAAAATGAAAAGTTGCAGGTAGAAGATGGTGAGCGGCCGTGAAATTCCTAGGGTTTAGTTTGTTTGATAACAATATCAATTAAGAGTATTGATCTTTATTCCTTTATATTTGATCAATTTAGTTATTTTTATTATTTTATATATTTTTTAAATTATAAATTTTAAATTTATTAGAAATATTTTTAGAGTTTTTTTTTCTTTTTCTTTTTAAGTAAAATTATAATTAAATTTAAGATTTACTGATAATAATCTTAAAGAGTCGAACCATATAAAAAATGAATTAGATTTTAAATTTTAACTTGGCATAAGTATATCTTTAGAGTTGATCATCGGACTTTATTATTATTATTTTATATTATGTCTTTTTAGTTTTTTCTAAATTTTGGATAAAAATTTATGTTTTTGTGATACATTTTTCTTTGTTTTTGTGATACATTTTTTTTTCTAGTGGCACGATCCTTATAAATTTTGGTATGATTTTTATATGTATTTGTGGTTATTTTGGTACTCGAACAAAGACACTCGGGACATTTGTTTTTTAATTGATTTGTTGGTGATCACGTATAATTAAGTCCCTTTTTAGTAAAAGTATTTTTTTGTCAATATAATTAAATAGTTTGGTTTACTCACAACTATTTTATCACTTCGTAAGATGTCTCGTTCGATAAAGACAGAGTTTTATGAAGGTTATTATTTTTTTATTTTTTAAACAATAATATTTGAATTTTTTTAAATAATATGATATTACGAACACAATACATCAAAATAAAACACACACTAATCCATTAAAAATCTCATACAAGTGTGTAAGAAAAAACAAACATTTTTATGGACATTAGAATAACATTAAAATTCAGAAATCTTCGTAAATATCATTGTCTCTAGTCGAATAAGACGTTTTACGAGACAAAAAATGAGTAGTGAACGAACTAAACTATCAGATAAATTACTCTGTTACACAGTTCTAATTCCATTGGCTAACAAATCATCAAACGAGTAGAGATCAATCTTTTCTATGACCACTAACAGAATCAAAATAGAAAGTAGTGTTTTAAGAATCTTTGTACGATCACCAAATGACTTCTAAGGTATGTTGAAATCATGTCAAACGAAAAATAAAATGAACCACAAAAGCTATTAAAAAAATCACAAAGGCAGAGAAAACATGCGTTGAAAAAAAAATGAGAAATGACAAACTTTAAGGCATATTTTGAAAGCGTAAAGATGATGATTCAAATAAGAAATTTATTAATTCTTATTTTACTCTGTGAGATCTTTATAACAGTGAGAAATCACAAACTTTGAGGCATATTTTCAAACTCCTCATTGTTGCCCTATTTTTCCCTATAAATATGAATTGATTTCTCAAGTTTTAAACACACATCCAAAATGTTTTCCTCTCTCGTTTTTCTTCTGGTGATTGTCAAAGGCAGATAAGGCTCAGGATCTCTACAATCGTGCTATTGTTGAAGGTCATCTTGTTGTTGTATCTTGGGAGACAGACTATCATCAAAACTCTAGCACTTCAGGAGTGGTAGAAAAATTGTCTTAAGAAAATTGTGTTCATGCAGACCTCAACACGATTCCTACTTATCATTTCTAAAATTCGGTTTGATCTAAAATATTTATTTATTTTATTTCATATTTTTGGATTTTTGTTCTGTTCGTTAAATAATGATATTTGTTTATTTTATTATTATTTATATATTCTTGGATTAAACACAATTTTTTTAATGATCTTAAGATAGATTTTAGTTTTAATCCGAGATAAACAGACAATATTTATACCGTAAAGAAGTAGTGCCAACATCTTGGCTCGATCTTTACCCAACTCGAGATCACGCTCATCTAAGAACTCACATCGTTCGATAAAGTTGGTTGGTTTAACAAGTTTATGCCTTAAGTGAATCAACGCAAGAGTAATCAACATTTTGATTTTCATCAGAAGCAAACCTTTTCTTCAGTTGTTGGCGTTTAGTCGTTAATGCACAAAGCTTCTTTGGAATCTTCCGTGAAAAACAAGATATCTGAATGTATAAATCGGGTTTGGTAAATTTATTCTTTGCAATAAAATGAGAAAGCAAATAATTTGTTTCAAGAAATTTTCTTCCGTTTTTAAACGTGTTTGCTAAAATCTAAAAATTGAGACAAATATATTTTATAGAAATTGTTATGAAAAGTAATTGAGGTTATGGATTTTGTGAAATATCAAAATCAAATAAAAAAAATTAATTTTTGATTTATTGGAATTACTATTAATTTCAAGTTTGTTTCCTTTATTAAAAGAGAAACAATGAACATGGCAAAATTTTATTATTTCCTTATGTGAAAACATGTTACATGTATTGTTAAAACCTTGTTCATGAAAATAAAAGTTTATCTTTAGACAATATTATCTATTGATGATAAATATAGCATTTATTCAGTATATGATTAAATTGCTTATTTGATATTAAATATGTTAATATTAAAATCATATATGTAAATTTAAGGTAATCGTGGATTTCTTAAATAAGTTTTATGGTATCTTTGTGATAATACCATATATATGAATATTTTATTAAGGTTATATTCTTTAATGATTTAATAAATACATGTGTGTATGTATTATGGTAATTTATATCATAAATTATGATATTCATTTTATAATAATATTTTGATATTATTATATTTAAGGTAATTTTATTTATTTCAAAAATAATATTGAACTCAAAGACATGAAGAAAGGAACATCCTTTTCTTGTGAAATAATAATTATCAAGATAATTATTATTTATGTTCGGTAACACTTTGGATTATTTCTTACCGTTTTAACAGATTTACTTGATCTTCCAAATAACAATCAAAGAAATTTAAAAACAAAAAAGGACTATTTTATTTTTGAAAAAATAATTTTCTTTTTTTTAATTATAAAGAAGGTTTAAAAAACCAAGATCAAGAAGCACAAGTAAAAATATCCCTTTCTAAAAGGGATTATAGGTAATGAGGAGGCTTATCAAGAGTGGTTAAACTATAATGAGAGTCATTCCTTTCCTCTGCTATTCCTTTCTAAAAAGAAGTTTCTTTGAAATATTCATTTGGGTGTTATTACCATTAATCTCAATGTTTAAACGAAGATTTAAGAGAAATAAATTATTGAATTTATTTCTTTGATAGAATCTTGCGTTGGTTCTAATTTTGTAAGAAAAATAAATCATAAATTTATTTTTAAAGAATCTTATTATTAGAACTATTTTCTTGGGAATCTTTTAGATTCTAACTTAGAAATAAATCAATAGATTTATTTCATGTGAAGGTTGAAAATTTAGATACAGTAAATAATTTTTTTGAAGGAATCTAATTCATGTTGTCATAACGGATTTACTTAATCTCATTTTCAAACGAAGTGAACAAATCTGTTTTAACATAATTTGTTAGTAGAAGTAACATTGGTTACTAATTCTACAACGTTTGATTCGACTAAGGTCTTAAATCGAACAATTGAAGAAAGTTGTTCTTTATGTCAAATTTCTTAAAGCCTATTCTGATGTATGTTATGAAATACACAATTGTTGCGTGTCAAACGTGCGCAAATTATGCAAGTGAATACGTCGCAAGTAATAAAGTGATGAGTATTATCAGATATTGTCTCCACAGGGATTGGTCTACTTAATATGCCTTCTTTTCTCTTCTTGCTCTGTAAAAGGATTAAAATTAAAAACACAAGTAATTTGGGGTTGAGTGAAATAAATAAAGAAAACTAAATAATAAGATAATAAACAGACAAAGAAAGTGGTCAGAATCTAGTTGTGCTGTATACTGGATTCGATTGACTTGTTTCTGTCAATTTGATGACTCTGCTTATCCCTAAGTTGAAGTACTGTTGATGACCAGTCCTTGATGATACCTCCCAACGTGAATCAATTATAATCATCAACCAATCCCACACTTCTTTTAGCCGCTGAAACTCTAACCTATCTCTAGGTCGAGTTAGTATTTCCCGATTGAAATATCATACTTATTCTTTTCGTGAATCTAACTCTCCCGATATTAGATAAATGGATTACTCACAAACTTCTCTCCCGAGCTTGAATGTAAGAACAAAGAATGGCAAAGAATAAGCAAACTTTGATATTTTATTGTATTGAAACAAAAAACAAAGTTCAATCGCTTCTCACTAATACTCTCCAACTTTCACCTAAGCCTAAAGAAAATTAGAACATAATGAAAGGTAAAGAAAACTCTAAATCTAAGGTGAAGTCAGCTCTCTAGTCTCCGATCTCTCTTATGCTAAGTCTTTCTCTCTTCTCTCCTTGGACGATTATGGTTTATATAGGCTTGGCCTAGGGCAAACCTTTCCTAAGTAGGAATACAACTTGGAGTAGGACATAAGTCAAGTACATAAATAAAATATTTCCAAGTTTATTCCATCTAGGATGCTTTTTCCGTGTGGACTTTGACTTAGACTTTTTATGTGCTACCCGGATCCAATCCTTTTACTACTTGTCCAAAAACGTTCTCCTCATTTTTCTCTTCAGTTCACCTATAATATCGCTACTTGTCCTTCAGCTGCTGCCTCGGCTTCAGGACCTGCCTCGGCCTCAATCGCTGCCGCGACAATAGATATTCCAACAATTACACAAAAGTGTAGTAAAACATAGCTTTTCTATAAATACAATCTTTATATGTTACAAAAGCAGAATATCCAAATATCTCACATTAAGCACATTCATTAGTCTAAGTAGGTGTAGATTGATTGATTATTAGCCATGAAAGGTGTAAAAAGTGATAGTGAGTTGAACACTTATCACACCCCCAAACTCGAACTATTGATTGTCCTCAAGCAACGCAAACCATCAATTTGTCAAACCCTACTCTCTTTTGGTCTTATGTTTTCATCCATTCTCCCCACCATTCAGCTATTGATCGCCAGTGGAAAGTCTATAGATTTCTTTTTGACGACAGCCATGAATTTCCTTTAACAAGCAGTCGAGCTCGGACAGTAAGAAGACTATTGATGGGATGGTGAGCTCCGATAGAATACGATGGTGGCAGATAGATGTTTTTCCTGTGGCTGTATGTTTCTCGACACTCCGATCCCGTTGCAGCATGTCTCAGACGACTCCTCGTTGGAAACCAATCGTTCCTTGACCTTGAAAAACTTCCACTTAACATCTGGATTCAAATGTTTTCAGAAACACAGACTCTGAGTTGTGTATGATAGCAATGCGAGCCATTTGCTGCAGCCTCTTAAATGTATAATATAGCTTTAGCTTTTGTTTTCAGTCGAAGGATTCTAAAACATATGCCTACGAAGTAAGAATTTATTGTATTGATGAAAAACCTTAATCATTTGATACAAAAGGGGTCTATAGCTCAGTGGTAGAGCGTTTGACTGCAGATCAAGAGGTCACCGGTTCGAACCCGGTTGGGCCCTTTCTTTTATTTGTTTTTAATTTTCTACTCCCCCTTATATGTGATAATTCATATATTTTTCTCCCCTTGCATTGGTAAAGGCTAAACTACATCCATTCAGCTGATTTACTGAAGAATTCAGACTGAAAAAAACCCATTCAGCTGCTGCCTAAACTACATCCATCCAGGAAACTGAGCTCTTATTTGTAACCCACAATCCCCCATTGGCCATTACCAACAGGACCACCGGTTTTGCATTCAATCATTCATAACAAGCTCTGAAAAATGCACTTTTTTAACATGATCCAATCAAAACTATTGCAAAACTGCTCATCATTCACTAAGAAAGGAATGATATTCCATTCTAAAAAATAAAATGTTACGTTAAAGATTTCCACTGTCCAATACCCAAACCAGTCCCATTTAGCCAAGGATGCATTGTCTCAGGGCCATCAACCATTTGGGATAATTCAAATGCAAGTATTATAAAAGCTGATGCATCAATAATAGTCCTTACATACCGGTGTTTAAAAAGGCGTATCTAAACGCTAAGACGAGGTGAGAGTGAAGCGTCTAACTAGGTCTAGGCGAATCGATTCCAATAAAGCGCAGCAAGACGCGCTTAAAACGCACTAAGCATAAAGGTTAGGCATCGAGGTGCAGAAAGACATCGTCTATTCAATTTTTTTAATATTTTACGTACTAGTTTAGGTAAAAAATAGAGACCACACAAAAATAATATTAATCAAATAAAATTTAAATTAATTTAATCAAGTTAATATATAATTTAAACTTAAAATATATCACACGATATATATATAAATATTAATTAAATTAGATTAAATTAAATTTAAATTCAAATTAACTTAGTTGAATTTTAAAATTTGAACTAAATTTAATTGTTTTAGGATTTAGGGTGTAAAGTTTAAAGGTTAGAATTTAGTCATTGTAAATAGAGATTTGGGTTTAAGGTTAGAATTTAGTCATTGTAAATAGAGATTTGGGTTTAAGGTTAAAATTTAACGTTTTTAGATTAAAAATTAAATTTTTAACATATCATTCTAAAACCTAAACCTAGCCTTTTAATCTTAAATCATAATTTTAGCTCCTAATTTATAATCATTACTTTTATATTTTAAACTCAAACCATACATCCTAAAATGAGTCCCTAAACTAAGACATTTATTTTCATTTTCATACTAATATATTAGATATAAAACTTTAATTTGAATCATTCATCATTTACCCTTTTAAAATTATTATATAACTAGCTTTGTCTATTTATAATATAAACAAAATTATATTGCATGATAAAATACAATGTCATATGTTTTAAATGAAGAGCATTCGTTAAACTTATAATTTTTCTAAGTATTTTTTTTCTTATTTAGTACTTCACTTCATGTACATTTATATATTCTTCTTAATTGATGCACATTAAAATTAAACATTAAAAAAATCTTATTATTTATATCACCCAAAATTTTATTGAATATAAAGAATTTTAAAATGATAATATATAAAATATTAATAATAAATACCTTTTGTTGTTACATTACATAATTTTTTTTGTTTAATTATACAATTGAATAAATCTAATGATTAAGATCAAAAACTCTAAAATAAACATCATTTATAAAATCTTCTCAGATTCATACTATTAATCTCAACCACCTATCCTCACACATCAAACAATTCAAAAAAACATAAACCTTCTAAATATTGTCAACGAGTCCGATATATATAATATAAAGACATGACCATTGTAAATAAATGGATACCCCAACGAACCATCATATATCGGTAAGTATGACACCAAAGGGGGTACATTGCCCCCATAAGAATCCACAGATATAAACAGCAACCCAATATCAAAGCATGTTCCAATATCCAAAGTTGCTACTTGCTATGGACATGACATTTATGTGAACCAGATAGTATAAAGTTCTATTTCATAGTCGACATACATTTTTAATTGGCGCGGCTCCTTATAACATCCAAACCCATCTCGGTAGGATCGGTAGCTTGCAACTCTACTTGGATGCCGTCCAATTCCCTTTTGAACCTGTCCTTCGAGCTGGCATAAATCATCTTGCTTCTTACTTTCGATGTATCAGGAGACCTTCATGCACAAAATGTTAACATATCAGTGAAGAAATTTGGGAGCAATCCATGAAAAGAACAGATCACAATGATTAAAACTTCTTGTTACCAGGCAATGAAAAATATCCTGCTCTTCTGGCAATTCTCGTTGGTCACAAAATCAAAGTCATATACAGCGTATCTACACTCATCAGCTGGAAGGCTAGCAGTGAAAGTTTCATAGCTATCGGCAGGTTCACCGAGCTTCTCCACAACAACTTGCTTTTGATTTTCCTCAATCTTGAAAACTATGAAGCGGTATGTCCTTTTAGCCTTCAGTTCTAGAAACTTCAGCTTACAATCATCATGCACAGCCATTCCTGAAGCCGCATTTGCCTGTGGAATCATAAACAACCTCAGCAAGTATCATGTATTAACTAAGCAGACTCAAAAGCTTTGCCCCTGCATACTGCTGGATAACTACTGGATAGTATTAAGAGACCCAAATAACAAAGAAACTCGTCTGAATTTCACATTGTAAACGAAGTCATATTCTCGTCTAAGTGATAAAATAACATTGTTTGGAGTTTCGAGGGGGTTATAAGCAAATGTAGTTTCTTATTTACCCAAGTAAACCGGTTATTTCACCCTCCAAAAAGAAGAGATTCTTCTACTTAACAATTTTACACCACCTTCTTCAGTTAGAGCCTAGAAGGACCAATTACTCATTTATTTTATTCAATTAAACAATTTTACAAATTGAATAATGAAAGCATTAACAACCAGAAAATGCAAAAGAATAGAAACAACCAAAAATGATAATCTTCACATAACCAATTGTTAATCTAAATCATACGTTTTCAATCTTCTAACGATCCAAAAAACATGTAAAATTTGGGGAAATGGATCAAGTTTCATAGTGTAAAATTCATTTAATTTTACACTAATCCATGACCATAAGTGAAATGGATGAACGAGATTAACAGTAAGTAAAAATGTGAAGATTATCTTAAAAATAATATTAACCATTTATTACCATCACCAACAGTCCAAGATTATCACTTGTACGATACACCAATTTTAGACAGCTAGATAATGATAATAAATGGCTAAGATTATTACTCAACCAAAGGTCATGAAGTTTTAAATTTTGTAACTTGATCCCATGTATAGATCTATTCCAACTCAATCAACAGCCAAATATGGATCACGTTTTGACACCAAACAATATGCATAGGACGACGAGAAGGAAAAAGATGCAATCTACTTCTAGTTGTATAAGATTTTAACAAATTATAAATCACAATCTATTCTAGAATATACAGAAAGTAAATAAAAACGCGAAATGAATCAAACCGGATGAGGAAATGAAAAGTGAAAAAGGAAAATTAACTATTCAAAATCAGTCAAGAAACCGCAGTCGGTCAGATGTAGAGATCGAATCGAACACTGAAACCAGATTGGAGAAACTAAAAGACAGACTAAACAAAACTAAATTGAGAATTATTGCGCCTAATTTTCTAAACAAAATTATACCCAATCAACAGAAAAACAAACGCATCAAATAAAAATGAAAAAGAAGGTTAGGAAACAGCGAATCTAGTGTGTTTCCAACCAGAAAAGGTATAGTTGATAGGAGAAGAGTCTTTACCATTTTTCCCGAGAAAATCTAGCGCTTCCTGTGAGACAGAGAGAGAATTGTAGTGATAAATGGTAGTAACTCTTTAATATTGGACTGGGCGAGAACTGCTTGAAAATACAACGAGACTTCTCATTTTTTTTCCTTGCTTTCACGTTTTTCCTTTTGGGGGCGCGTCGCCGCGTGTGGTTCGTTTCTAAAGTTACAGCGACTGTCCCAGGCGTGGACGATACTGCTCAATAATATGACGGCACGCATCGTTTGTTATGTAGAAAGCGTGCCACGTTGTTGGACGACGAGAATAGCGGGGAAATTCGTGTCAAGAAAGAAGGTTGATGCATACGGTGTCGTATGATGGACTTCGAATTTGTGAAAAGATTTTTTTCCTCTTAATCTTTCTTAATCAATTTAAAACAATTAAATTCTAATTCGTTAGAAAATTCTACCCATAAAGATAATTTTAATTTTATAATTTTTATTATTTTTTTCTTATTTTAAATAAATTTAATCTTTAATTTATGTCATTTTTTAATAAATTTAATCTTTAATTTAATTTTTTAACTAATATAATTATTAGACCGTTAAAAATTTAATGATATTAACATGTCATATATATGTGATAATATATTTTAAATAACATAATATCTAAACTCATTTTATATATATATAACATGTCATTATCGTCAATTTTTTTACGATAATGACAAATATATATGTGTAAAGTATAATTTTATTCTAACATAAAATATAAAACAATTAAATTTCAAATAAAATATTAAAAATAATTAAATCTAAATAAGAGGATATTAAACATTCTCAAATCTTAAATATCATTAATACATATATATGACATATCATTCTCGTTAATTTTTTAACTATCTAATCATTATGCTAATTAAAAAATGAGATATTTATCAAAAAGATATAGGTTAAGGGCTAAACTTATCCTAAAAAAATAAGGGTCAAGATGATAAAAATCATAAACGTAAGGGTTAAAATTATCTTTATGCCAAAATTCTATAACTGGTATTAAACACCGTTGAACATTATTAGTGTTGAACATTATTAAATATTATTAAACTAATTAATAAAGATTAAACATTTTAAGGAGTCAATATATAATTATTAAATATTTAAAATAAAATTTTAATTAAATTATTTTTTATAAGAAAAATTATATGGATGGTCATCTAACTATTACTCTTTTTTTGTGTTGGTCATCCAATTAATTTTTTTTTATCAAAGTCATTATTAAAATTTTATTTTATTATCATTTTGGTCACCGACTATTAAATATTTAACGGAAACCATGACATGATATGGTTTAATAATAATTTTAATCCTTAAATTTATTATATTAGATTAGATTAATCCTAATAAAAAATAACTCATCAAATATTTTAACTAAACCCAAAATTTTTTATTTATTTTCTTCTTTCTCTTACAACACTACTTTAAAAATTAATTTGTCAACTCTCTCTTTATTTCTCTTGTGTCTTTGAATAACTTATTAGATTTTAGATTATAAATAAAATATTCTAATTTTATTGTTTATTCTTTTAAATTTTAATTTAAAAATAGTTTTTTATTGAATCAGGATGACGTTTTTGTCGACTAGTTTTTTCCATTGTCCAAAAAAGTTGTTTTTTTGTCATCTGAGAAGTCAGTAATACCAAATTTATGTGAAATTGTAGGAACATTCTATGAAGATCGAAAAGCTAGACTGCTCAATGAAAATTTAAGTGAAATCAAATTTTATTTAATCCTAAAAAAAATGTTTGACGCATGTTCAGTAATGTTCAGTGTTAGTGATGTTTAATGGTGTTCGACGCACGTTGTAGACTTATCCAATGCTTATTCTTCTACTTAGTTGAAATTCGAAATTTAATTTTAAATGTCTAAATAAACTACGTAAGAGAACCCTAATTTTTTAATAATTGTTATTAAAGTTTTACTCTTAAATTTGATTTTTTAAAAATATATGTTATTAGAGGCCTAACTTTTAAGTTCACCTTTAAACTACAAAAATCTCAAGAACAACCCCGTAGGGTGTACAAATAAACCATAAACGACTAATCATTAGGGGTGTAAATGAACAGTGTGTTCGACGAGCTGCTCGTGAACCGTTCGTATAATGTTTGTTTATATTTATTAAGTTAAATAAATGAGTATGAACAGATATTTTATGTTCGATTAATAAACGAACGAACACGAACATAAATGCGTTCGGCTCGTTTATGTTCACGAACAAACTCGTTTATGTTCGTTTATAAGGTCGTTTATATACTCATTTATAAGCTCGTTTTATGTTCGTGAACGCTAAACGAACATGTTCGTGAACGCTAAATAGATAAGTTGATGAATATATACAAACAAACTCGTTCGCAATGCTTAACGAACATGTTCACGAACGTTAAACGAACAAATTATCGAACATATAAACGAACACGTTTGTGAACGTTAAACGAACTGAGCCCGAACATGACAAAGAATGAACGAACCAAACTTGAACATACTATTAAAAATTTAAACGAACACGAACAAAGTTTGAATACCTTCAAAAATAATACAGACATACCCTTATCGGTTTAAGCTCGATTCATTTACACCCCTACTAATCTTTAACTGATATAACCGTTTATTTTATAAGTTAATTAATCGCTAAGGTAAGAGATTTTAGATAACCAAACCACTAAAAAATTGTTAACGGTTAGCCTATATTAATTTTTTAAAACTAAGTAATTGTTTTGGAATTTTTATGTTTAAATGCTCTCAATTTAAGTAATTGTTTTGGAATTTTCAATATAATATTTATCAAGTAGATAAATTTATTATTTAAAAATATAAACATTTAAAAATATATATAAAAATATATATTAATCTATAGTTAAATTATTTCTTAACAATTAACCACTATAACAATTAATCATTCAAAAAATTAATAATTATAACTAATAATTATTATAACAATTAATTAATCATTTAAATTAATTGATTAATTTAGATTAACATCTCTCTGTATTTCCACCGGATGGAATCCGATTAATCATTTAATAGTTAAAAATATTTTTGCATAAATTATTTAAATTAATCATTTAACTATTATTATATTTTTATTTTAGTTACCAATTTTTTTCAACTTTGTAACTAAGTTATAAAACTTGATTATTCAATCTCATTATTGACATGATTGTTTGTTAATTAATATAATTTGATAATAATTTGACTTTATATTTTTTATTTGAAAAATATTATTTTCAACCAAATTTTTATTTTTATTTTATTTCAAAAATACATATCCAAATAAACAAATACATTTACAATATATTAATATTTTAAATTGATTTAAGATTTATTAATTAATCGAATGACAAATAATATTTATTTTGTTTTATTTTATGTAAATTTAAATTTTAATATTTATCTTCATTATATACTATTTCTCTGTTTAATTAAAAAAATATTCAAAAAAATTGTACTGGTTTATTTTAAAACATTTTATTTTGTTTTTAATTTTTCAAAATTTAAAAGAAATTGTTAGCGTAGCTCGTCCAAAAGTTTTAAAAAATAGCTGAAGTGATATAGGATGCGGTCGAGTTTATATAAAACCAGTTCTCCCAGCCAATTCCATCGAAGAAACCAAATAAAGGAAAATAAATTATCACTTAACCATTTCCTATTCCTATTTTACTAATTTAATTTTAAAACTTTTAATTTAATAATTAAATTTTATATGTTAAACTTTATGTATATTATCACTTAATTATTTTTATATCTAATAATAAAATATATCATGTTAAATCTAATTATTAATAAAATAATTTAAAACGGAAATTCCATGTAAAATAACTGGAATAAGAAAGAGATACCCAAATTCGTTGGACTTTCTGTCTCATTTGCTTGCTACCCTCTGCGTTTTAGGTTCACTGTCTCATCTCCTTTTCTCAACCAATCTGATTTTTTTATAATTTTCTTTGATTTTTTAGAAATGTTTTATAAATGCAGATAAGTAGGAGAAAAGATCAGAGTTTTCTTTTCTAAATTGGGATTTGGTGTGTGTTATTTGAGAGGATCCATGGCTGCACCACCAGCAAGAGCTCGGGCTGATTATGATTATCTCATTAAACTTCTTTTGATTGGAGATAGTGGTAAGTTCTTTTAATTCATTGGGTAACACAATTGAAAAATGGAACATGGGTATTGAGAAAACTCTGATCTTTCGTTGTTTTTAATGGTTTTGATTTAGTTGTGCTTACATTTCATGGTGAAAGAGACTATGTACGATATGTTTTTTCGTTTCAGTCATGGCTTTGCTTATATATTTATTGTATATTGCGTTTGTATTTTTGAGCTTTTCATTGGTTTTGAGGAAATGGGTTTTCTTCAAATTGATTTTGGGTGCTATTAATTTATAAAATAATTCAGATTGGGATCCTGAGGGAAGGAGATCTTTTTCATTGTAACATAGGAAGTGGCATATGCCTACTGGATTAGCTAGGGTGTGCTGTATATGTATATGTATGTGTATGTGTGAGCCCTCGTCTATGTCACTGATAGTGTATATTTCTTAGTAATTTTATAGAAACTAGCAAGTATCATACACCTGCAGAAATGGGAATCTCCCATTCAGGACTTTGGGTGTAAAAGTGGGTTACACCCTTTTGTTGATTTTCTTAATTGTAGTCTTTGATGTGGAATCTTGATGCTGTGACATGCATATGCATCATTGTTGTGCTGTGCCATTGAAAACTTGATGTGGGAATCTTTGAAACATGGTCCGAATCTGATGCAGGCTAGAAAATAGTATTACTTTTGTTACATTTGACAGTTTTTTTGTTGAAGAGGCGGGTTGTGTGATTCGTATGGTTTAGCTTACGAGTTAAAGAGAATGGTTATGTGATGTCATGCTTGGTCTTGAATTTCATGAAACTTCACTCCAGAATGATTTTCTCATTTGAATTTATACAGGAGTGGGGAAGAGTTGTCTGCTTTTACGTTTTTCTGATGGTTCCTTTACTACTAGTTTCATAACAACCATCGGGTTCGTATCCCTGGAAACTCCTGTAAATTACTTGTTCAAAGTTATTTTCAGTTTGGCCATTTCAGAAGTGTGAATACTGAGAGCACGTACGGTGTAGCAGTAGAACTTACTATCATGACTAATACGTTTAAGGAATGGAATGGAGTTTACCATTACTGTAATCTGAGTTTTCGTAATCTGTCCTAGAAAATCCCTGGTAATTGCTTATCAACTTGAAATTTGTATACAGTTTTCAGGAGGGTGCTTAATGAACTATTTATGGGAACAATCTCTAACCCGTTCACTCCTTTTGCCGCTACTCTGCATCTATTCAACTGATTATCTAAGATTTAGAAAGTTTGATAACTTAATAGAATGATTTCTCTTATTGACTATTCTATTTTCCTTGACAGCATTGATTTTAAAATAAGAACCATTGAGCTAGATGGTAAGAGAGTCAAATTGCAAATCTGGGATACAGCTGGTCAAGAGCGGTTTCGAACAATTACAACTGGTGTGTTTAAGCTTGTTCTGGTTGGAATTTTATTATTCTTTTCAAACTCGTACTACAGACCCATTAGGCTTGAGTCTGACTTTGCTGATGAATCGTGCTCCTGCAGCTTACTACCGTGGAGCTATGGGAATTTTGCTGGTTTATGATGTTACTGATGAATCATCTTTCAACAGTAATTTTCCAGCTTTATTAATTCTCTGTTCGGCATATAGTTGAAATTCCCAATTTATATGTATTAATAATCCATCATCGTCGTATGATTTCCAACGTTTTCATTGCTTGTCTCCTCCATTAGGCAGTGAAATTACATTATTATACTTGATCCTCCTCATCATTGCTTTTGTTGGCTTGGCTTAGGATCTTTCTGTTGGAATGCAGTTTCTATAGTGGGTCCTACATCTATTGTGAGTCTTTATATTCATATACAGATATCAGGAATTGGATTCGCAATATTGAACAACATGCTTCAGACAATGTCAACAAGGTACTGGTTGGAAACAAGGCTGACATGGATGAGAGCAAAAGGGTAAGACTTACCCTTTCGAGTATTTATAGAAATTGCTTATCTTGTTTGTATTGGGGTAGATGGTTGGTTCATTACATCCCAAGGCAACTCCTTTTTTCCGCATGACTTGTATCACCGACTTTGCTTCTTATAGTTTATTTCTTGAGTAATAATCGGAATTAATCTCCTCTTTCCCAGGCTGTGGCGACCTCGAAGGGTCAAGCTCTTGCTGATGAGTATGGTATCAAGTTCTTCGAAACTGTAAGTTGCACTATTTGCTGCTGACTGGATCTTTTTTCGTATAATGCTATTGACCATTTCTTTGGATACTACCGGAACATTGTAATTCTGCAGAGTGCAAAGACAAATTTGAATGTGGAGGAGGTTTTCTTTTCAATAGCCACCGACATTAAGCAAAGGCTTACAGAATCTGATAATAAGCCTGAGGTATTCTTTATTCACCTTGATTTTCCCTTTGATTGTTTGGTGTGCAAAATGTTGGATGCCTTGTTTTTTTGGTTACAGCCAGCTGCAATCAAAATCAATAAGGACGACCCTGGAGCAAACAGTGCACAAGCTCAAAAGTCGGGTTGCTGCGGATAGTAATGGG
Organism: Abelmoschus esculentus; assembly: GCA_035048815.1. NCBI lineage: Eukaryota > Viridiplantae > Streptophyta > Magnoliopsida > Malvales > Malvaceae > Abelmoschus > Abelmoschus esculentus. The sequence goes on along the minus strand of JAUCBN010000006.1, from coordinate 12,601,732 downwards.
ATTAACAAAGGTATGCAGATTCAAAATGGACGGTTCAGCTTCAAATTCGCTCTAACGTAAAAACTAATCGTAACCACATTATGTGGATTTCATGTATTTATCTTTACTTTTATTTCCGGACAGCAGCTACCAGTCTTAACACGTTAAAGGCGGTCCCTTTTCTTAATTTAACGCTTGGAAGTTATAAGCATGTCTTTAATCTTCTTGAACTCAAAAGATCCTTGTTATTTATGTGCTTCTCTTGTGTAGATAGATAATCTGAATTCATATTTTGGAAATGATTCGAATGTTGGGATTCAAACGCAAACCTTCTGAATATAAGTGCAGCTATAATCGAGCTAAGCCTATGAGTTCTTAATCCACTCATGTAATATGTAATTCCATGCTCTTATATGTCTATGTTTGGAACTGTCATTATCCAGCTGAGCTGAGAGAACATTTATGCTTAGAAATATGAACTCATGAGATCGGATGAATCGAACCTGAGTTTCAGATCGGTCTCCGATACTTGGTCTGAATGGTTGGTCCCCTTGGGTTCAAGGTCGCCGGTTCATGTTCGGGTCCTTGCCACCTAAGCTTTGTTTAGACTTTGCAGGCTTTTCAGAGCTCATTTTGTTGTTTAGTTGTCAAGTGCTAGGGTTGATGTTTGCCTCTCTTAACCTAAATGACTGAGATCAGGAAGATTTGTAGTCATTATTTATTGTCACTATTTTTTTACTTAAAATTTAAAATTTCCAATTAATAATTTATAAAATTAAAATAAAAAAATAAAATTTATATAAATCAAAATAAAAAATCTATTTTTTAAAGGCCAAAACTATTTTAAATTGAAACAAAAGCCTAAAATGTTTACAAATCACATTAAGAGCCCAGAATTTCTAAAATTTAAACTGAAGGATAACATTTTTTAGCAATTTAATTGAAGGTTATAATGAAAGTAAAAAAAAAAAAAACTGTTAAATATAACTTTTTAATTTTTAATTATAATTATTAACAAATTACTGATATTCTCCAATACTCCGTAGAAATCAGAAATTTATTTATGTAATGACGAAAATTAATGATATTTTTTAAAATTATTATAAAAATATATCATTAATCGTTAAATATGATAACATAAAAAATATTATATTTTTAATATATTTTATAACGTTATACGCAATATTATATTATAATTTTATAACATAAAAATAAATATTTTATCTTAAATAGCCTATATAAGAATTATTAATTATTTTTATTTCTTTAAAAATCAATTATCTTAGAAAAGTTTATCAACATCTTTTAAAATCTTGTTAGAAAATGTAAAAAAAACATAAAATAAAATAATTTTATAAAAATAACGTAAAAATTTCAAAATTAATATAAAAATCGATAATAAAACTGAGCTTGATCGATCTTTGTATTAAAATTTATTAAACTGTAATAAGTTGTCATAAAATATTTAACCAATCACGTAAATTTATAACTAAGTCTTAAAATCTAATGTATCAAAAACAAACAATAATTGATGCAAATGTACAACCTAAACATTTAAAGGTTTGCCAAAAAGAACACAACGTATCTCGGTTCATGAAATCATAATATCGTCTACTTTTTCGGCTTTTAATTCTCTCTTCGAACCAACTTAAAAAAAAAATCGTTAAATTCAGTATGCAGTTAACTTAAGCAAGATACACAATTGTTACAACAATGAGAACCAAACAGGTTAAGAAATGTGCAAAGTATGGAGAAACCAGGGTATTGAATTTAACAGATGAGAAGGAGCCATTGTTGGCAGGAAGATCCAGCAACCAGTTCTCGAAATGCTCTTTAAACACGTTGCTGAACGAGCCATTGTTGGCAGGAAGATCCAGTCTTCAGCCACAATCCAACTTCGCCAAATATTGCGAAATCAAAATTAACCAGATACTTTGAATGAATTTAGACCCTGACTATTTTTGTAATGCATGATCAACTGTTGAGTATAGAAGAAGATGCTCAACTTATATGGAACATGCTCAACTGTTTGAACAAATAACCTATACTAGAAGGTAATAACAGTAAGAGACTTAGGTCAAAACATGAAGTTTGCACAGAGGAGAAATGGGTAGAGGGATCTTGTGGGTTGGTCTTTGGTGATATAATCACCCTGTTGAACACTGAATATAATACTAAATTTTATGAGAATGACAGAATATTGATTTCAGTGTATTTTCTTCATTAACAAAAGAGTACATTTATAGCAAAATAAACCCTAGCCGAAGACTCTCAGCTGAGCTAACAAACTCCACCAACTGTCATTGTCCAGCTGTGATGCATTTCAAATGAATTCATAACCAATTCATTTCTGTTATTTTATAACAGATTATCGTTCCTCTAATATTCCCCCCATTTCTTCAAGTTCTGTGAAAGAGCGAACGCACAACTATGCTCGGAATGTTTCAAAAGCTTGAATTGGAATCGGCTTGGTGAACAAATCAACAAGTTGAGAAGAAGCATGAACATAATTGACTTGTAAAGCACGAGCAACGACTTTCTCACGAACAAAAAAAAGATCAAGATCAACATGTTTTGTTTTGGCATGCATGACTGGATTTGCGGCCATGGCAACAACACTTGTATTGTCGCTCTAAAGTGTTGGTATCTCAGGAACTTCCATTCTCATTTCACGAAGAGCAACATTGATCCATAAGACATCTGCTGCAGCATCGGCTAGGCTACGAAATTCAACCTCTACAGTAGAACGAGAGACAGCTTTCTGTTTACGTGAGCTCCATGAAATTAGATGAAGGCCAAGATATGTGCAGTGGCCTGAGATTGAGCGTCGATCATCAGGGTCACTGCCCCAATCAGCATCTAAAAAAGAGTGGATACTAATAGAAGATGAGTTATCAGCAGAAAACCAAAGACCAAAATCTAAGGTGCCTTTGAGATAACGAAGGATCCATTTCACTGTAATCCAGTGAACCTCAGTAGGCGTCTGCATGAATTGCGCAACTTTGTTAACAACATATGAAATATTAGGTCTTGTATGACTGAGATACTGTAATGAACCAACAACACTTCTATATTGAGTGGCATCAGGAAGAAGAGTACCATTATTCTTACTTAATTTTGGACCAGCTAGCATAGGTGTAGGAACAGTGGAGGCATCTTGAAGTCCAACCTTAACTAACAAATCAAGTATATACTTGGTTTGAGTTAGAAAAAGTCCTCCCTGAAGCTGCTTGACTTCAATGCCAAGAAAATAGCTTAGAGGGCCAAGATCTTTGACAGAGAACTAATGATGAAGCTGTAATATCACAGTATGCACATGATCACTTGATGATCCTGTGATTAGGATATCATCAACATAAACAATCACAAATATTGTAACCTGATCCTGATGATACAGGAAAAGTGAAACATCACAACTCCAAGATTGAAAATCAAGTGAGACTAAAAAATTCTTCAGCTTTGTGAACCAGTTTTTGGGTGCCTGTCGAAGGCCATATAAAGCTTTCTTTAATTTGCAAACTAAAGGAATACCTGTAGATGACACAACTTGAAACCCCTCAGGCTGACTCATGTAAACGTCTTCCTCAAGGTCTCCCTTCAAAAAAGCATTATTCACATCAATTTGCTGAATAACCCATGCATGTGTTACTTCCAGAGAAACAATCAAATTGACTGTAGTTGACTTCACTACTAGACTGAATGTTTCATTGAAATCAGGACCAGCAACTTGAGCAAAGCCCTTGGCTACCAAGCGTGCTTTATAACGATCAACAGAGCCATCTACTTTCTTTTTGACTTTAAAAAGCCATTTGCATCTAATGGCTTGACGATCAGCAGGTAACTCTACTAGTTCCCAAGTGTGATTGTCTACCAAGGCAGTATACTCAGCAAGAACTGCATCCTTCCAAGCTGAGTCTTGTAAAGCAACATGAACATTGGCTGGAATTTCTTCAAGCTGGAGGTGATAAACCTTAGGCTTAAAGATACCAGCTTTACTTCTGGTAACCATGGGATGAAGATTAGGAGCTGAGGAGGATATATCAGGTGTTGGATGCTCATTGGATTGCTGCTCCATAGGTGAAGAAGACTTAGTATGAGTAGAAGTAACTGCAGGAGATTGTCTCACAGAGTGAGCAGTTGCTGGAGATACATTATTAACTGATTCAGTGTCATTGTCAAAATGGTGCGATGTTGTGGCATCTGGCTCAGGAACAGCTTGTGCAGATGCTGTAGTAACTGGTTCAGGTGTAGCAGTAGCTGGCTCAAGATCCTCAGGCACGGAAAAGGGTGCTGGCATCCCACTTGAATCCAATCTTGATGAAGTACCATGATCCTTGCCTGGAAAGACAGTTTTATGAAAAACCACATTTTTAGAAGTGAAGATTTTGTCACTGGAACATCGAGACATAAATAGCCATGATGGAAATGTGAGTATCCAAGAAATAAACAAGGCTTCGATCAAAATTCAAGTTTATACTTGTTGTAGGGTCTTAGATAAGGGTAACACAGACATCCAAACACCTTTAAAAACTTGTAGTTTGACACCTTGTTGTGAAGAAGTTGAAATGGTGACACATTCCCTAGAGTCTTGGAGGGCAGTCGATTAATCAAATACGTAGCACAAAGGACTGCATATGACCAGTAATGTATTGATAAACCAGCATGAGCAAGCAGTGTCAAGGCAGTTTCAACAACATGCTTGTGCTTGCGTTCAACCACCCCATTCTGCTGAAAAGAATGAGAACATGTAATCCGTGATTGAATTCCAAGCTCAGCTAGGTATTTATGCAAGAAACAAAACTCACCTCCTCCATCCACTTGAATTGCAAGTAATTTGGCATCAAACTAAGTCTTTATTAAATTGTGAAATAACTGAAAAGCATTACATGCATCTGATTTCTTTTTAAGTAAGTAGATCCAAGTATTTCTGGTGTACAGATCAACACAGGACAAGTAATATAAGAAATCATCTAAAGATGTAGATGCAGGACCCCAAATATCAAGCTCAACCAGTTGGAAAAGAGCAGTGTAAATAGTAGTGGATGAGAGAAAAGACAAGGTGTGACTCTTTCCAAGCTGACAAGCTGGACATGGAGAGGCACGATCCACTCGATAGCTTTTATTCATTACTAAACTTACTATATCTGTAGAAGGATGATCCAATCGTGAGTGCCATAGCTAACAATCTGATGCTGAAGAAGAGCAAAGACAGGTAAAAGCTGAAGGAGGTGGTGACTGAGGCGAGACATCGAACATGTAGAGACCATTAACTTGTTTGCCTCGAAGTAGTTCTTATCCTGATCTTTTATCCTTAAGAGAACAATAAGTCGAATGAAATTCAAAATAAACGTCATTGTCACTGCTAAATTTTGAAACAAATAATAAATTCTTAGTAATGTCAGGAACATGCATCAATTGAGTAAGGGAAAGATGTTTAGATTTAGTAGCAAAACCAGACGATCCAATACTATGAATGGCTAAAGTTGAGCCATCTCCAATGTGAACTTGACCCTGACCTTTGTAAGGTTGACCAGAATGGAGCAAGGAAAGATCATTGGTCACATGATACGTGGCTCCAGAATCTGGAAAACAGGTATTCAGAGTAGAAACAAGGGAGTTAATCTGTGGAGGAGTAGCAGGAGGTTCAGAGGTAACAAAAGGATTGTAAGTAGGCTCAGGTGAATCCCAACAGCAAGCATGAACCTCTGTGGTGGATTTAACTGGAGGTTGATAGGCATGATCAAATCGGTGCCAGCAACGATCGACAAGATGATCGATCTTGCCACAGATCTGACATTGATAGCGAGGTCGCCCTTTAAACCGACCTCCTGAACCAGAACATCCACCACGAACACCACCTCTCCCTCCATAAGAATAGATAGATCGAGGATCTGTAGGAGCCTGCTACGAGTCAACAATAGTATTATGAATTCCAACAGAAAAACGAAGAGGATCTTCGAGCCTGGTTTCCGTATCAATAAGTAGAGAAACTGTGCCATCGAAGGTGTAGGGTTCTTTATTGGCAGAAATAACAGCCACTATCGATTCAAACTCAGTGGGAAGACCATTCAACACTGTAGCAACCTACTCAAGTTCAGATATCGGATTTCCACAAATGGCAAGCAAATCACATACTTCTTTAACCTGAGTGGTAAAAGCACTGATGGAGAGAGATCCTTTTTTGAGAGATCGAAGTCGACAATGGAGATGCATGATTTTAGTAGTGGAAAGTTTAGATTATCGTTGAGCAAATGTTTGCCAGATTGAAGAAGACGACTCAGCTCCAACTAAATGAGGTAATATGATGGTACTGACAGTAGAAAGTAACCATGAGGCGAGAGAACTGTCATGCTTGAGGAAGCGCTGATAAGCCGAATTCACAGAAGGAGTGCCATCGGTGTTAGTAACAATCGGAGCTGAAGAAGGAGAAGTGCCATTAAAAAAGTGCTCGAGACCTTGAACACGAACAAGCAACAAGACTTGTTGACGCCACAACAAGTAGTTGGTGTCATCGAGCTTGACACTGATCTGCTTATTGAAGAAGCCTGGAGTGGTAGCCATATCACCCGCCGACAGAAGAGCAGCATCACCAGAAACGAACATGAAGAATCAAAAAGGACGAACAAACTTAAGAAGAAATGGCAACTGATACCCTGTTGAACACTGAATATAATACTAAATTTTATGAGAATGACAAAATATTGGTTTCAGTGTATTTTCTTCATTAACAAAGGAATACATTTATAGTAAAATAAACCCTAGCTGAAGACTCTCAGCTGAGCTAACAAACTCCACCAGTTGTCGTTGTCCAGCTGTGATGCATTGCAAATGAATTCATAACCAATTCATTTTTGTTATTTTATAACAGATTATCATTCCTCTGATACCCGACCCGTCACATACTAGGAGATGAACATATAGAAAAGACTGGGAGAACTCGATAGGCCATGTTAGAATATGAAAGTGCAGACTATTCGTATAATGAGAATGGATCTCCTTCGATCCATATGCTTTGACTATCATATGAATCTCCTTGGTCACATCCATTACTCAAATAAATTAAATACCAAAACATATATATAATTTAGTATCAGATACATACTCTTCCTATGCACAAATCTGACTAGACTCAAAAGCTTTGGAAGGCAAAGTCATCATCTCAAGATAACACAATAGCATCATCCATTCCATAGATGCGTTGAAGTTCACGGGTTGCAGCTTGATATGAAGCTGAGAAAACATAAGGAAACCATGTGAGAGAAGCTACAAACTTAACCTTTCATGTATACACAAACAACATTACCTTTCCAGATGCGAAAGTTCTTCTGATTGATTTGAGACCCTGTCACATTTTGAATCACATCAAAAAGCATCTCCTGTGGAGTGTTTTTGAGCTCTTGAACAACTGCATATACGGTCTTTCCATTCTCAAAGTAAATATGATTGTTGGGGTGTTTGGTCTTGCAATTGGCACGGTGCTCAAACTCATATGCATTCAAAGCCTGTATATATATAAATTTTGAATTATAAGGCAACGATACTTGAATTTAATAATCTCATTCTTTTCTCATTCAGTGTAGCTGGTAAAGGAAAGTGTAGAGAAGCTTTGCAACAATGAACATTTTCTGTTGTCAACTTTAAAACTGAAATCCTTACAACTGTTTGAGTTGCTTACTTTTTCAAACTTGCAGTCTTTGCAGCCACACATATACCCAATGCCTTGTATATAGGCTTTGAGGTTTGTCCGCAAAGGAAAATTTTAGCATACATGAGTGAAATTCTATTGGTGAAAAGTAAAATACAGGAAACAACTCACCTCCCGTGACCAGGAAACATACTTCACAACAACCCCATCAAGCATACCAGTTGACAACAAACTTTTGACATTGGAAGGGAAATTGTTGGGAGAAACCTTTTTAGCTGTCTTTGGTTCTTTATGCTTTAGGTTGGTATCAGATCGAGGAATACTTTTAGGGGAATCATTTACATTTATTTCTGGATTCGATTGAACTAACTGTTTCTGGTTTGGCAATTCTGAAGATTGTATTGGATGTTGATTATTCATCAATAAGTCATAGCCACTATTAATACTACGAGAGAGATTTGTCTCAGATTCATCATTGAAACTCCCAAAAGATATGGTACTGCTATCACCCGTGTTATAATTCTGATGCATAAATAGAATACTGAACTCTCCTTGACCTTGTGCAGGAGCAATTGATGTGATGTTACACTCTGCCTCATGATAGGATGGTTGCTTTGGTATATTATCATCTTCCTTACCAAAAGAGGGAACCATTGGAATTAAATTGGCATAGGAAGGGCCCAATGAAGTTAAATTGGTGTCTCCTTTCTCATATGACTGCCCCATTGAAATAAAATTGCCATCCACCTTGTCAAAAGGCTGATCCATCAACAAGATACTCTCATTTCCCTTGTTGTAATTATGCCCCACTAATATGAAATCAGCATCTCTCTTGTTAAAGGTGTGCCCCATTGAAGTAAAATGGGCATCTGCCTTTGTAAATGTAGGGCTCATTGATATGGTATTGTCATCCCCACTACCATAAGTTGAGTCCAGTGATATACCCTTGTTACCACTTGTACTGTAAACAGTAGATATTGAAGCTATGCTATTAATTCCTTTACTGTATGGGTGTCCCACTGATGTTGGCATGGCATTGTTAGAATCCTTAACTTGGTTAACTTTAACTTTCCTAATTCCACCAAAACTGAGACATGGGGCATCTTCAATTGTACGAGGCATAGATAAACCCTCTGATGAACTATTAATATATTCATCCTCAAAATCCTTTCTTCCCGTATTCATATTTCCACTTTCAACAGAAGAAATGTTCCTATCAACCACGTTGAAAGTTTTCATGGGCTTAGATCCAAATAGATGGTCACCAAATTGGTCAGAAACTGACTGAAAACTGGAAGCATTGTGCCATGGAGAAACATTGATGTCTGCATTTCCTGAAACAGGCTGGCTGTCAACTGATTCTATAGCTTGCGTTTTGTTGCTGAACAATTCCGGTGCATCAGCATCCAAAAACCAGTGATGACCACGCTTTGATTCAGATCTCGAAGAATTATCGCAATGCATCTCTCCATTAGTTAGACGTGCACCATCTCTTGGCTTCCAAAACCTTTTTTGCTGGAAAGACTAGAAATCAAAGCAGAGGCATCTATACTTATTGTGAACTTTATTGATAAATAAACAACTTTAGATCATATAGTTTCTTGTGGGATCAAGTTTTTCATAAGAGTATTTGAATCAAAAGTATGACATTAAGATGAGTAGGATAAAATGACATAAAAATTCTATACTAACGGAATACTGAATCTAACAAATAAAATACCTTGCAAGTTTGAAACTCATTACTAACCGTACAACATTGAAAGAGTTACTTCTATTGTACTTTTCCTTTCATCTTGATATGTTATCTAAATAATTCTGCAAGCGGATACAAGGCAAGTACGGGAATGATATGTGCCAGACAAGTAGCAAAAAAAGAAGGCATCATGGCTAATTTATGTGAGTATTTATTTACCAAAAAAATGACCTATGTTAATACAATAATGGCTTTATTTCTAGATATTAGTATATGCATCAGATTGGCAGATCATAAAAGTGAAATGAGAACCATTTGAAGTTTTGAAACACATGTACAATGTCCGTGTATTTATTATATGTTTACACATTTTTCAGATGATGATGATCATTAAAACAATAAAAGGAAAAAAGATCATTTTTATGTTTGGTCAAGGAAAAACATAAATGAAATCTTATTTATATAAGGTGTTCTTTTTTCCAATTTCACTAAATTTGTACCATATTGTTAGTTAATGTATTCCACCACCTTTGAAGAACAGTTGACTTACAAAATACAGTTGAGTAGTTGACATAACAAAGAAGTTAATGGATCTCATCAATATATATCTGATTATGTTTAAGTCTATAGTAGCGAAAAAAATTCTTTTACATACAAGACTCAAAAGGAAATCTGTCCTGTCTATTTTAGAGGGATATTACTCCACCTTAAGCGGTCAATCGACTCTCACACCATTGTTCAACACATATCAAAAGGGAAACATGCAGAAAAACAGCAGCTGGTAAATGCAAGTGGTTTCAATTGGCATGTCAATATATGTACCAGAAACTGCTGTAAGATATTTAACCTAAAATAAATCACCATGTCTACATATATTAGGCACATTACATCAGAGTTGTTTTCATTACGAATTGAAATCCTCAAGTTTCAACTTAATTAACCCTAAACATGATCATGTTTAGTCATTTAATTTCGTTATGACATTTAAATTTCTCAAACTTCTGAAATCAGAGAACCTAGCATAAATCACCACATTTGTAAATCAAAGACATTTTGTCTCTGCAATTAATTTAATTAAGGCGTTTAAATTCCTAAATTCCAACATAATGGAACCTCAAATAATTCACCTTTATGTTTATAAGGCAAATAACATTTAAGCTTAGATAATAACATAAATCATCAACGTCGGCTTCAATGTGTATGTGCTACTCGTATAGTACATCAGAGTATATTACAAAATCTGAGATCCCCAGTTACTAAAAATGGAACCTAAAATTGATTGTAATCTATGCATCCACAAGTATTTTATCACTGATGACTACCTTTAGAAAGACAACTAAATTACTTACAGCTCAAAATAATGGAATTTAACATTACTCACCAATTGCCATAAGTTAAACACGTTTCTAAAGCATGAGATAATAATATGTTCAAATTCATTGAAGATCGACAGAAGGGAAACAAATACAAATCAGCATGCTCCTCTGTAAGGCAAATAATCATTGCGATTACTGTTTTATTAAAACATTTAATTTCTTCAAAACTTCACCACACTTGAACCTAACATATATCACCACAAATGCATACCTAAAGCACAAAATCATCTTGATTAACTTTATTTATACGTTTAAATTTCTCTAATAATTTGCAACCTAGTGAAACAAATTAAAAATTCTCAATTGAAGCACCTTAATTCATTTTCAAACAAAAACCAAAACTGATCCAAGTAAACAAACAAGAAATGAAATCTTAAAAAAATTCCTGAAAATGACAAAAGAGAAGATGTAAAGGAATTCAAAATCATTAAGAAGAAAGAGCCATAACTTAAACAAAACACTTGCAATAAGTGCTTGTGCCTTACCATTTCTAGCCAATCTTTCAACTCAATGAGTAAGTTAGCCACTCACTTGCAATTAAACCCGCCTTCGCTCAATCAAGAAATAAGATTCTTTCACCTTCCATAAAAAACCTCAAGAATATCAAACAAAAAAACAATTAATCAAATCAAGTCTAAGTTCAATCACAAATTTCACACGCATTAATCGAAATTTTAACATAGATAATATTGAAATTATGTCTTATAGATTTTCTCCGTATTCTTCAGAATTTTACAGAGGAGAATTTAAACAGGCCTTTCCGAGCAATGGCGCTCAAAAAACTAAAAGTTCAAATACATGAGGCAGCTTATAAATAATACCTTTCCCGGAAAGATCGCCGGATGGAATTCCCGGCGATAACTTGCCGGATATATTCGACCAAATTTCGTCTGTAAAATGATTATAATTTTTCTTTTCCTCTAATTCAGTTGAAGTGAAAAGCAGTAGCAGTATATACACTGTCACTGAGAAGGCAACCAAGAGAGCTTTCAAACCTTTAAATAGTGGGAAGAGAAAATGAACTATAAGCTGCATCAAGGCAGAAATTTAAATTATGTATCTTTTTAATCCCCACCGTGTATCTGGCGTGGGTTTAGAATGTGGGTCCCACTTGAGCACAAGGGGAGTATCGCGACCGTTAAATTTGGATTCCACACCTGGTTCGGCTTTGTAATACGAGGGTTTTCCACGTGGCAGTAATCAAGGGTTTACACGTGTTGGTGTCACTGGAGCAGGAGATTGTCTGCGGTTTAGAATAGGAGAAAAACGGCTGACATGGACACATGGACCTATTCGGTCTTGTCATGTCATCTTTTTCTTTTGATGCATTAGGTTAGGTAAGTAATCAAATTAATGGTGATTTGTTAATTTTAATCACATTGTTGTTCATACTTTCATAAAATGCTTGCCACAAAACTTGTCAAATGGGAACTAAAAGATTCGGATTTTTTTTTTCTCTTTTAGTAGTTGGTGAGATGTTTACGGACCAAATCATGATTAGAGATTGATATTAAAATATAAATATTAAAAAATAAAATACAAAATTTTAATTAATTTATTTTTAACATATTTTATTTTTTTAAAAATTTATCTGCATGGATAAAAATCGTCAGTCAACGCTTATTAGATAATATAACTATCATCATTTAATTGATTTTAAGTAAAAATGTACGAATTATTTGACTAAGTAATTAAAAGAATGATTGTTGTTCTTAAAAATTACGGGTTTAAATATCTATATTTGTAACACAATAATTGAGAGTCATTGTTAAATGATTGAAAATATATTTTAGAATAGATATTACTTATTATATCCGATTAATGAAAAAAAAAATAAAATCAATGTAAAGAATTCTATAGAAGATGATGCTTGAACAATAGAGAGAATATGGCAAAAGATGAAGGTAACAAAGAAGAAGAAGCCACGCAAGTTATTTTGATGAGTTTTGTTAGTATATTGGATTTTACTAACAAATTTAGGAGGTTGGTTTGGTGGTTTAGGGTTAAGCCTTTTATCTATTAGACCCGAGTTTGATCCTCAGTTTCTCTGTACATTGATTCTAATTTTTATTATAAAATCAATCGAATAATGTCATATTTGATCAATTAAAATTTAGTATTTATTTGATCAGTTAAAATTTATTATAAAAATAATTATTTTTTAAAAAATATGATATCACGTCATTAAAATATCACGTCAATAAATCTAATCATATTATCGAGAAATGTTGATTGTTAGTTAACTGACAGTTTATATCCATTTAAGATAATTTTTTTAAAAAATAGAATATTAAAACCATTAATTTGCCAAAAATATATACTTTAAACAACTAAAAAATCAAATTTCAGAGGGATAGTTTTTAGCTTAAGCTTTTTTTTTTCATCTTTTGAATATGTTCTTCGCACACTTTTCTTTTCTCATAATATTAAGTTTGTTGGATACGAAACTGAAGGCTGAATTTTTTTCTAAAAATGTCAATAAAAAATATACTTTATACTTACATTGAAAGGATGAGTCTATCACGTGCGTCGAACATTATTAAACACTACTAATGATGAAAATCGCTGAACACTATTAAATTAATTAATAAAAAATAAAAATTTTAAGACTAAACATATAATTTTATACTATATATATTAATTTTTTTAAAATAATTTATTTAAATTATTTTTAATTTAAAAAATAAAAAATTAACTCAAAACCCTAAAACCCTAAACGCAAAGGCCTAAAAATACTAAACGTTAAATCCTAAAATCCAAAACACTAAATCATAAATATAAACCCTAAAACAATAAAACCTTAAACCCTAAAATAGAAAATTTGAAGCTCTAAAAGTATAAACCCTAAACTAGTTTAGGGTTTATGATTTTAGTGTTTATGGTTTAGTATTTTTAGGATTTAGGGTTTGGATTTAGGTATAGTAAATTTTTCCTTGATTTTATTTACAGGGTGTTCAACTATTATATACAAGAATTAACCTAATATTCTAGGTAACTAATTAATAGAAAAGGTAAAACCTAGACATAATATTCTAATAAAGTTCACTTTTCATTAGTACAAGATACAAAATATATTTACATACTTAACACTCCCCATCAAGTTGGGTCATAGATATTGGTCATGCCCAACTTGTTACATAGATAATTAATTCGAATTTCATTGAGAGATTTGGTGAAGATGTCGTTTGGTTGTTGTACGAGATACAAAATATATTCAAATAACCTGTAGTTAATAAGCCTTGTTGTATTTTTTTGCGACCAAATTGATAATCAATCTCAATGTGTTTTGTCCTTTCTTGAAACACTAGATTCGAAATAATGTGTATTATAGCTTGATTATCACACCAAAGTTTTGTCGGTATTGGTACTTTCATTCCAACTTCATCACTAGATCATGAAACAACATCCTACTTCTTACTCTTCCACGAAATCAAGTTTCAACCAACAAACTGTAACACCCTAAAAATATAAAACCATAATTTGCCAAAAAAATATAATTAAAACAACTAAAAAATCAAATTTCAGAGGGATGTTATGAATATATTTATTCATGATGGATATCTATATATTAAGTTAAAGTTTAATGGGCTTTACTATTAGGGTTTAGTACCTATTGGAATTAGGATTTTCATCTTATGCCTATAAATATAGACTTTTGGCCAAAGCTTTGTACACAACCCTACTTTAAGAATATAATACAAATCTCTGTCTTTTGTCTCTCATCTTTATTCTACTATTTTATTATTGTTTTTTACTTTATTCACAACACGTTATCAATACGAGACTCTAACCAACGAAGGCGTTTATCGTTCGAATCTTGAAGGATTATTGAAAAGAATTTATTACTAGCATAAATCAAAGATAAGTTCTTCTCCCTCAATTATATTTTAATTATCGGTTATTTTTCTCTCTTGATCTTTGATTTGATTTTTAATTTATTAAAAATCTTTGGTTGTTTGGTGTTTGTGTAGCGATAAAGTAGCTCAAATACCGTGGTTCTTATTGACAATTCCCGAAAAAGATTTTAACAAGATATTGATAACTAAATCTACCATATAGTGAAAAGTTCAGTATGTTTTACTTATTTAATTGAGATTTTTGTCTTTATTATAACAAATATTTGTTTATTATTATGATGAAAGTTTATGTTTTTAATCACGTTCAAAGTATTACATGATATTGGAACAAATATTAAACCTTTAATTAATTAATATATTCTTTATTATGTTGATTTAATCCGAGTATATTGGCTGGACATCCCGTTCTGCGAGGCTACTGGTCTCAAAGGAGGTTCTTTTAAAGGATCTTGTAGACTGATTTAACAACGCCGCGTATAAGGATTAAATTTTTGTTCCTTATTGTATATATATTGGTTGATCAATTACTATTTAATAGTATGAATATTGTAAAATCTATATTTGCTTGAAAGCAATATTTTTGTGTCGAAAAACTCGACTATAGATTTCTCCCAAGTTCAAGTTACGAAAATCGTCTTAATCAAAGAATTATTATGGGAGGCATTCCCTGAAGTGAATGCATGCATGATGCTTATTCCATGCAATTATAGAATTTATGTCATTCCCTGAAGTGAATGCAAGCATGATGTTTATTTCATGCGATTATGCAAGCATGATGTTTATTCTATGCAATTATACAAGCATGATGTTTATTCCATGCGATTATTGAATTTGTTTCATTCCTTGAAGTGAATGCGAACGTGATAATTCACTATATGATTAGTGAATAAAACTCTTTATGTGCCAGAGTATCACTGATGAAGATATGTTAGAAAAACATACTCAATTTTCACATATTAATATTGTCTTACAGACACAATATCATACAAGGGTTTTAAATACCTATTAGTCTCCGCTCCATTCCCTGAAGTGAATGTGATATTTTATAGCGGAAAGAATAAATGTTACATTAGTAATTGTGATCATGATTGAGATCATAAAATAGACATGAATAAGGTGATTATTTTGAGAATACTTATATCCATAAGAAGTGAAATTATAAAGATGACAAGAATGATAGAGATCATATTAAAATATTTATGTTATCAATGCGATGATACAAACCATTGATCTCGTATTTATCAAACACCGAAGTATTATGGACTTTATCCATAATCATGAATGATAAATTAAAAAAAATATAAACAGATTTTCTTTGTAGTGAAAATGATGACGTTATTGATCCAACTCAATTGGATATTGATAATTTTCTCATAATCCTTCAAGAGAATAATCCGCCATTTATTTTATTTTCTTTAGATCTTTTATTTATTTTATTTTATGTTAATTTATTATTTATTTATGTTAACTTACTTTATATATTATTTATTTATTTTTTATGTTAATTTTTTCCTTAAAAGAATATGATTACTTCCGGAATAAAATATGTAATAATTTATGGCGATTTACGCTTAGCAGAAAGTGCAAGTACTCATACAATACTTAAGCATGCGAAATATTTTCCCATTTAAATACAAGGGAAATAAGATTACTATATCTCAAAGTACTAAAATATCAGTGCTTCGAAAGAGCTCTTGAGAGCTTATCTTTGATCCGGTTTGATATGATGTGTTATTTTTTTTAATATTTTTCCATTCCCTAAAGTGAATGGTACAAAACACATATTTTTTATTCCCTGAAGTGAATGAAATAAAACACATTTTAAAAGGTGCATGGTTATGCATATTTTCCCATTTTAAGTTCAAGTGAATAATGTGAGTACTATATCCAAAAGTACTAATATCATAGAAGGCTCCGACTGAGCAAATATATTATTGCCAAATGGAACTTTATTCCATATTTACAGTGCATTATGCTCGTCAAAGTCGTAAAGAGACTTATTGAATTTTAAAAATATTTAAAGAAATATATTGAGAATATTAGTCAAGGGGATGTTGACTATTTCAATATTACGAGTATAACTCAAGGCAATAATGAAATATTGACAAAATTACATGCACTGTCATCCATATTGTACTACATAAGAATTAGTACAAATTCAAGCTCATGCTATTGTAAACTAGATGTTTACTGATAAATTTATTTGGCATGACCGGTTAGACCATCCCGGTTCAATTATGATGCGAAAAATTGCTCACACTTTCATGTGGTCCTTTATTGAAGAACTAGGAGTTTCTTCAAGGTAATTTTTCTTGTGATACTTGCAATGAGAGCATTTTGATTATTCAATCATCAACAACTATGATAGAGTGCAAATCTATTAATTTTCTAGAACGGATTCAAGGTGATATATATGGGCTCATACACCTTTCATACAATCCATCTAGATATTTTATGATTTTTATCGATGCATCGATTAGATGGTTATAGGTATCCTTGTTATTAACCCGCAACTTTGTGTTTGCGAGGCTACTTGCTCAATTGATAACATTATGAGCATATTTTCCAGATTATCTTATAAAGACAATGGTCTTGATAATGTTGATGATATATCATTTTATATGTAGTATCACTAATTCGCATCAAGCTAACAAAAGATTATAAGTTCTCCCCATTATAAATGGTTTTTGGTCAGGAACTAAATATTTCTCAACTCAATTTTTTGGGTGTGCGATATATATTCTAATTGCTCCACCACAATGCACAAAGATGAATTTTGTTGGGAATATATATAAGAGCTTCTAATATAGGATTTATTGACTATCATTTTAATGAGTCAATTTATCCAATATTAGGGGGAGAAAATAAATAGCTGAGAAAAGAAATAAGTTGGAATGAATTATCATTTTCTCTTTTTGATCCACACTATACACAATGTGAACTATAAGTTCAATGGATAATTCATTTAGCAAATCAATTGCCAGATGATTTTGCTGACCCTAAAAGAGTAACTAAGTCACGTATACCAACTATGAATGCTTCAATTAAATTTGATTTCATGGAAAAACAAACTCTAGTTGCTAATGAGTCTAACTTACGCTTAAAGCGTAGTAGAAAAGTAAGTTCCAAAAATAAGAGATCCTCGAAAAAGAAAAAGAGCTATATTTTATGATGGTCTGATCGAGGAATCAATGATTATGAAAATCTCTAGAAGAGATTAAATGG
Organism: Abelmoschus esculentus; assembly: GCA_035048815.1. NCBI lineage: Eukaryota > Viridiplantae > Streptophyta > Magnoliopsida > Malvales > Malvaceae > Abelmoschus > Abelmoschus esculentus. The sequence goes on along the minus strand of JAUCBN010000006.1, from coordinate 12,583,957 downwards.
TCTCCAACAGAGACATTGAAATGACTCAAGTACCTGACAATAAAGAGATCTCAATAGATTATGTCATGTCTAGTAATAAATGGAACTAAAATTAAATCGACGTCGTTAATATATTTGCATACAATATAGCACTAGAGATTTTATTTGATGATGCAGATCATGAATCATTGTCAATTGGTCAATATAAACAAAAAAATGATTGGCCAACATGAAAGAGGCAATTGAGGCGAAACTAAAATCTCTTTTCAAAAAGAGAAGTATTTGGGCCTATAGCCCGTACATTAAAATATGTAAAGCTCCTAGATATAAACAAGCCTTTGTGAGAAAGAGAAATCAAAAGGGGAAATCATGAGATATAAGCTCATTTGATTGCACAAGGATTCTCACAAAGACATGAAATTGAATGAGAAAAATATATTCCTTGATGGTGGATGCAACTACTTTTAGATTTTGATCAATCTGGAAATAAATAAAATTACTTGGTTTCTGCCTAATAGATGTTGTTATATCATATTTGAATGAGCCTCTTAACAGTAATATTTACATGAAACTTCTGGAAAGATTTTGATTTCCATAAGCAGTTCATTCAAGTTCTCGAGAACATTATTCAATCATATTGAATATATTTTTTTATGGCTTAAAATAATTTAGGCGTATTTGATATGATCACCTGATTGAATACTTTTTAGCATAATGCTATATGAATTGTTTAATTTCCCTGAGCATTTTTGATTAAGTGGATTAGTTCTGAATTTTTATTGTTGTCGACGATTTAAATATAGTTGAGACTCGTGAAAAGATCTCCTCAAATCCTTGTGCATCAATCGATATATAGAAAAATGTTGAACGAGACTTTATATGAATAATGCATATTCATTGATCACCCTTATGGTTGTTAGATCTCTTAGTGTAAACAAAGATTCTTTCTGCCTCAAGAAAAGGGTAATGATATTCTTGGTCTAAAAGCATAATATACACATTATTTGATCTATAAGCATCATATCTTAGCTGGTCTAGAAATATTATTTAAGTGCTACGAGATCATTAACTTTAAATAATTGTTATACATGAGGCAAAGCCAAAATATATGTTTGGCTAAACATATCCTGAAGATATGTGAATGTTTTTCACAAGATAAGATGCAAGCTATCTTATACAGAGATAATAGAAAATTTATATCTCAAGGTGGATATATCAAATATGATAAAACGAAACATATTTATTCAAGTTTCATCCCTCGTGATTTTTAGATGAATATTATTCAATGAATCATTTTAAGCAATGATTTGGAAGATTTATCCACTAGTGCATGAGCTACTTTAACATTTGAATTTTAAATTATGAAGATTCAAAGATCTTATATGATATTTTCATAAGGGGAGTAAATACGCGTTGTACTCTTTTTCCCTTAACCGAGGTTTTGTCTCAATGGGTTTTCCTGGTAAGGTTTTTAAAGAGGCAACATGTTATGCGTATCAAAGATGTGTGTACTCTTTTTCCTTCACTAAGAAATATTTTCCCATAAGGTTTTTATCTTAGTAAGGTTTTAACGAGGCGCATTATCTCTATGGATATCCAAGGGAGAGTTTTATGAATATATTTATTTATGGTGGATATCCATATATTAAGTTAAAGTTTAATGGATTTTACTATCAGGGTTTAATACCCATTGGAATTAGGGTTTCCATCTTATGCCTATAAATATAGACTTTTGGCCAAAGCTTTGTACACAACCCTACTTTGAGAATATAATACAAATCTCTCTCTTTTATCTCTCATCTTTATTCTCCTATTTTATTCTTGTTCTTTACTTTATTCACAACAAGGGATAGTTTTTAGCTTAAGCTTCTTTTTTTCCCCATCTTTTGAATATGTTCTTCGCACACTTTTCTTTTCTCATAATATTAAGTTTGTTGGATACGAAACTGAAGGCTGAATTTTTTCTAAAAATGTCAATAAAAAAATATACTTTATACTTACATAGAAAGGATGAGTCTATCACGTACGTCGAACATTATTAAACACTACTAATGATAAAAATCGTTGAACACTATTAAATTAATTAATAAAAATTAAAAATTTTAAGGACTAAACATATAATTTTAAAATTATTAAAATAATTTCAAAACAAATTATTTATCTATACTATATATTATTTTTTTAAAAATAATTTATTTGAATTATTTTTAATTTAAAAAATAAAAAATTAACACAAAACCCTAAAACCCTAAATGCAAAGCCTAAAAATACTAAATGTTAAATCCTAAAATCCAAAACACTAAATCATAAAATATAAACCCTAAAACAATAAAACCCTAAACCCTAAAATAGAAAATTTGAAGCTCTAAAAGTATAAACCCTAAACTACTTTAGGGTTTATGATTTTAGGGTTTATGGTTTAGTATTTTTAGGATTTAGGGTTTAGAGTTTGGATTTAGGTATAGTAAAATTTTCCCTGATTTTATTTATAGGGTGTCTAGCTATTATATACAAGAATTAACCTAATATTCTAGGTAACTAATTAATAGAAAAGGTAAAACCTAGACTTAATATTCTAATAAAGTTCACTTTCCATTAGTACAAGATACAAATATATTTACATACTTAACACTCCCCATCTAGTTGGGTCATAGATATTGATCATGCCCAACTTGTTACAAAGATAATTAATTCGAATTCCATTGAGAGATTTGGTGAAGATGTCGCCTAGTTGTTGTACAATATATTAAATATATTCAAATACCTATAGATATCAATCTCAATGTGTTTTGTCTTTTCATGAAACACTAGATTCGAAGTAATTTGTATTGTAGCTTGGTTATCACACCAAAGTTTTGTCGGTATTGGTACTTTCATTCCAACTTCATCACTAGATCATGAAACAACATCCTACTTCTTACTCTTCCACGAAATCAAGTTTCAGCAAACAAACACACAATATCCTGAGGTAGATCTTCTATCTTCCTTTCATCTCGCCTAATCTGTGTCAGAAAAACATCCAATTCTAGTATGAGTATGATTGCAATATAGAATTTCACGTCCAAAAGCACCTTTTAGATAACCTAAAACTTGTTCTATTGTTTTTCAATGATCAGCAATTGGTGACGACATATATTGACTCAAAAAACTTACCAAAAAAGATATATCAGGACATGTCACTGTAAGATAATTTAGTTTACTGATAAATCTTCTGTACCTTTCAAAGTCATCAAATAATTCACCATCATTGGTTAATTGTATATTAGGGACCATTGGTTTACTACAAGGTTTGACACCTAATTTTCTTGATTCTGATAAAAGGTCAAGTACATGCTTCATTTGAGATAAGAAGATCCATTTTTACTTCTGTTTACCTTAATCCCCAAGAAATTAATGCCCCCAAATCTTTGGTGTAAAACTGAGTGTAGAGAAAAGAATTTAGTGAGGAGATTCTGCTAGTGTCACTACCAGTAGACACAATATTGTCTACCTATACGACTAGTAAAATAATTTCTCATCAGACTTTTTAAAGAAAATAAAGTGATCTGATTCTCTTTTCTGCATCCTAAACTTTTCAATATTTTGACTAAGCTTACTAAATCAAGCTCGATGACTCTATTTAAGGTTATATAAAGATTTCTTTAGAAAATATGCTTTTCTAGACTCTCCATTAGTAATAAACTCAGATGGTTGCTCCATATACACTTTCTCTTGAAAATCACCATGAAGGAAAGTATTCTTAATATCTAACTGATGCAAAAGCCAGTCAAAAGTGGTTGTAAGGGAGATAAATAAACTGATAAAAACAAGATTAACAATAAGAGAGAATGTATCAGAATAGTGCATACCATAGGTCTTAACACATCCCTTGGTAACCAAGTGAGCTTTTCAAATGATGAAAGAAAACATTAGGATTAAATTTAACAGTAAACACCCACTTACACCAATAGTTCGTTTACTAGCGGGCAAAGGAACCAAAGTCCATGTTCTATTAACATCTAAAGCAGTCATTTCCTCAAGCATATTCGCACGTCATCCATGATGATTATGCCACACTAACAGTTTTAGGGACAAAAATAGTATCGAGGGATAGCACAAGAGCACGAGAAAAAGAAGATAAACAATTATAGGAAACAAAAGACGAAATAGGGTAAGTACAAGTACATTTACCTTTCCAAAGTACAATAGGAAGGTCAAGATTATCTAGAGGAGGTGGATCTGATGACGAAAAAATTGGCTCATCGGGACATGAATCTGGAATATCCAGAATATGTTGAATTGGATCAGAAGGAGGTTGTAGTGGTCGATGGGTGTAGATGTTCTTAATGGGGGGCTTGTCAAAGAAGGGTGAGGATAACTCCAAACAAGATGTAATTTGGTAAAATAAGAAATCATTGTCATTTTGTTCGATAGATCCCGAAGAAAAAGAAAAATGTTTGTATTCCCAAAAAGAAACATTAGAAAATACAAAATACCTACCCAAACTTGGACAATAACAACGATATCTTTTTGTCCACGAGAATACCCAAAACACACATTTTAAAGATTTAGGATCAAATTTGGTAACTTGAGAACGGGCATCCCGAACGAAACAAGTATAACCAAAAATTTTCTTGGATATAGGAAACAAATATTTATCTATAAAAAGGGTAAGAAAGAGAATGTTACCTAACAAAACAGAAGAGGACATATAGTTAATCAAAAAACAAGCCATAGAGATAGCATCAACCCAAAATCATTTTAGAACCTGTATGTAAAATAGTAAAGCCAGAGCAATTTCCAGGAGATGTCTATTTTTCCATTTAACCATACCGTTTTGAGAAGTAGTGTTAACAAAATAAGTTTGATAGATAATATCATTTTCAATCATGTATTTTGAAAAAGGACAAAAAATATATTCTTTAACATTATCACTTCTCAAATTTTGGACAAACTTACTAAATTGGGTACGAATCTCAGCATAAAAGGAAGAGAAATTAGTGAATAATTCAAAACGAGATTTCATTAAATAAAGCCAAGTATTATAGAATAATCATCAACAAAAGTAACAAAATAATGAAAACCAGGTTTAGAAGTAATAGGACTAGGACCCCAAACATCAAAGTAAACTAATTCGAAAGGAGTAAAAGCTCGTTTATTGATTTTAGGAGTGGAGCTAAGACGATGATGCTTAGCAAAATGACAAGACTCACAATCTAACAAATTTAAAAAAAAGTTAAGGATAAAATTTCTTCAAATCATGTAGGGAGGGATGACCCAATCGACAATGTTCTTCAAAAGGTTTGACACTGTTAGTGTAAGCAACAAATTTTGGAGTACGGGTGTCAAGAATGTAAAGACCGTCAGACTTATATACTTTACCAATAATTTTCTTCGTCAAAAGATCCTAAAACATGCAATAAATAGGAAAATATGAGACACAACAATTAAAGGTACGAATAAGTTCACTAACGGACATCAGGTTCAAGGATAAATTCGGTAAACTGAAAACAGAGGACAAAGGAAGAGATAGAGTTAGAGACAAAGTGCTAGAGCTAATAATAGAAGATATGGAACCATCGGCTAAAGTAATAGTATTGATGGAAGGGTGGGTTGTATAATGAGAAAGAAGATTTGTGTTACCTGTCATGTGATATGTAGCCCCAGAATTAATAATCCAATTTGAAGATATGAAAACAAGACATATATTAGGTGTACCTAACTCAATAAGGGCAAAAACAAGACCAGGAGTCGGCTTTAATATGTCTTGAAGGTGAAAAATCTTGACAATATAAGCAATATGAGCGGATTAAGTTTTCTTAAACTATAGTTTCTAACAACCACGTTTGGTATGTCCTGGTTTGTGACAATAATTATAGATAATAATTCCATGATCCTGACTGCGAGCTCCAAACCATGGATTAGATTTGTTGGGTCTGGATCTAAAGGAACGTCTAGGACCATCAATATTGAAGTGTTGCTTACCAAGGCCGGAAGAAAGAGAATGAATGATTAGAACATTGTTCTGTAGTGGAGATGGAGAAGTCATAGAATTCTCAGTACAACGTACCTTCTGAAAAATATCATCGAGACAAAAAATATCGGAACTAGAGAGAATCTAAGATTTGCCAGTCTCAAATTCCGATGGAAGACTAGCAAGATAACTCATAATTGTCATTTGTTCTCATTGAAATTGTTTAACCTCGATATACAAACTAAAGGGAAGCAACATATTAAGTTCTTCATACGTCTTCTTAAAATCCATAAAGTAACTAGTTAAAGTCCAATCTTCTTTTTCAACCCTGTAAAAATTCTGACAAACATCATAGATTCTTGAAAACTCCTTTTGCCTGAATATAGAAATTACAAATAATTCATTAACTATTTCACAGTTCGACAATGATTAACCAGACCTACTACCTCACTGTTAATTGAATTCCAAATCTGGATATAAAGACGAGCATCTTCATGCATCCATGGAAGGGGAGAGTCATCCGTAGGATGATCATCAGTCAAATGTCTGTCCATAGAAAGTCTTAACAAATACAACTCGATTGTATGATTCCAATCGAGAAAATTAAAGCCATTTAATTTATGATCGATAATTTTGGATATAATCAGAACAATGTAAGACATAATATCAACCTTCTTGTAAGATATAATAGTAGTTTAACAAAATCCAAAAACCATTCCAATACCAAAAAATAGGAAGAATACTGAGAAAAAACTATATGTACCAAAAAAATCAAATACCCAACCCCAAAAACAGTCTGAATGCAAGGATCGACGGTTAGGATGGATGTTAGGGCTTCTTCTAGTGTCAGTGTAGTTGACAGAAGAGACTCCAAAGATTTTTGGGTAAGAATGACGAAAAATAGAAAAAAATTCTTTTCGGATCTAAACATCTCAAAAAATATTTTAGAGAAACCTAGACAACTGATTCCATATAGAATAAAATTATCCTTGATTTTACTCATAGGGTGTCTAGCTATTATATACAAGAATTAACCTAATATTCTAGATAACTAATTAATAAAAAAGCTAAAACCCTAGATATAATATTCTAATAAAGTTCACTTTTCATAGGTACAAGATACAAAGTATATTCTCATACTTAACAGGGTTTTAAGATTTTATATTTTAGGTTTTGGATTTTGATTTTTGGGTTTTTTATTTTAAATTAATTTATATTAGTATTTGTTCAATTATTTGAAAAATAAAATAAAATATATAGAGAAAGTAATTTAATAAAAAAAATTATTTTAAATAATTTATAATTATATGTTGAGTCTTTAATTTTTTTAATCTTTTTTAATTAGTTTAATAGTGTTCAACGATGTTCATCATTAATAGTTGAATTTTCCATATTGAAAATGAAGGATTTTAATGCTAAGTTTCACCTATCAAAATAATTGGGGTCTAATATAACTCTTATTTTTTTGAACAATATTTAAGTTATTCAAAATATATTATCTTTAAATAAAAGCATATTAATCCTTAAAAAATCAATATTATATTACACTAACATCTATATCAACTAAATACTACTAAACTCGGGATTATGATATATCAAAATTTAGTATATTTGTACGAGAACTCTAGACCAAGTGATTAACGAAACGGTTGTTGTTCATATAGGTCATGGGTTCGAACACGAGCAATGTCAGCATAGTGATTGAGTGATCAATCTAAAATGGTAGAGATTATATTCTAGAACAGATACTACCGTAATCACTATTAGCTTGTTCAAAAAATAATATATTTTTTGGACAATATTATCACATGACATGTGTGAAGGATTCATGTTAGATGACTAAATAGTGATTTAAATGAGCCATAATCATTTATTAATGAAAATTAATTGTTTCACAGAAAATAAGGCTAAAAATACTATGAATTTGGAATATAAATGTTGATTTTATGATGATTTAAATTGTCTTGTTGAACACTTTAGAAAATGATGCAAAACCAATGTTTCATGAAAAAAAAAGCATTGATTTTTTCACATAATGTTTATATATAAAAATAAAATGTTTATTGGTCCAAAAAATATTCCTTCAAAACTCAAAATTCAAATAAAATAATTTAAAATTGGCTTAAACATTATAAAATTAATATAAAATAAAATATTGAGTTATTAAACATTCAAGTCTAAATTTTGTTATGTTTAAATATGATATAAATTCTCAAATTATATAGGTTTATAGGCAAAAGGCTCGTGTGGATTGGATTCAAGAGGGGAATCAAGGGACAAAATTCTTTCACAATGTTGTGGCTTCAAAGAAGAAGATGAATACAATTCTGATTCTTTATGATGATCATGGGAAAAGGTTGGAGAGTTTTGATGAGATTTTTGGAGAGCTGATAAGATTTTTCACAAATCAAATTGACTCAAGTGATGGAGAGGTTCGAGGATGTGATTCGCAAACTCTTAAGGGGTTATTGAATTTTCAGATACATGAGCCAGAAGTTCTGACAAGGGAGGTTTCCCCTATGGAGATTTAGAATGCTTTATTTGCTCAGGATAAAGACAAAGCTCCTAGGTCAGATGGGTTCATAACTGGTTTCTTCCAAGCTGCTTAGAAAATTGTCAAGAATGATTTTATGAATGTTGTTAGGCATTTCTTTTCCAACTCATAAATGTTCTCTGCATTCAATGCTACTATCATTGCTTTGGTTCTTAAAGTTCCAAATGCTTCACTTGCAAAGGACATTAGACCGATATCTTGTTGCTCAGTTATGTATAAGATCATAACCAAGATTTTGGTCATTTGGTTGTCTGGATTGTTTCCTACTATGATTTCTAGCAATCAAATTGCTTTTGCCCAAAGGAGAAGTATTTCAGATAATGTTCTCTTGGCACAAGAAATAATGAAGGGGTATGGTAAGAAGGGTAACTCTCCTAGGTGTGCTTTGAAGGTGGATTTGCAAAAAGATTTTTACTCTCTTAGTTGGGAGTTCATTTTAAATGTGCTAGAAGCTTTGGGGTTGCCATCTAGGTTTCAGGGTTGGATAAGGGCTTGTTTTACTGGATCAAAATTTTCGTTCTCCCTCGATGGTAGGTTGGTGGGATATTTTGTTGGTTCTAGGGGTGTGAGGTAAGAGAATCCTCTCTCGCCATATTTGTTTATAATGGCTATAAATGTTCTTTCAAAACTTCTTGATGTTGCTGTTGAGAATAGAGTATTCTATTTCATCCAAAATGTAGGAGAATTTGACTGACTCATCTGTGCTTTGCAGATGACCTTTTGATATTTTGTAAAGGTAACTTGGATTCGGTATTAGGCATCATAGGTGTCTTAGAGAAGTTCTATGAGTTTTCGGGTTGGGATTGAATGCCTCCAAAATAAAAGTCTTCTTTTCTAGGATTCCTGAGCCAAGAATGAAGGAAATTAGGAGTATTACTGGGTTTAAGATTGGTGTGCTGCTTGTGAGATACTTGGGTCTGCCTTTACTGACTCGGAAGTTCAGTCATAAGGACTACGATGTTCTTATAAGTAAGGTAAAGGGTCAGCTTAACAAGTGAGAAGAAAAATCTCTAAGCTATGCTGAGAAAGTGCAACTTATTAGAGCGATGCTGTTTAGCATGGTGAATTTTTAGTGTATCCAGGTAGTTCTTCCCAAAGGAGTATTATTGGAGCTTGAATCATTGTGTTGTAGTTTTTTATGGAAAGGAGAGAATAGGACTTCTGCTGGGGCTCGGGTGAGTTGGAAAAGTATTTGTCTTCCTAAAAGTGAAGGTGGGTTGGGATTAAAATTGTTACATGAGTGAAACCAAGCATTCATGGTCCAACTTATTCAAAGGCTAGTGTCGGGAAGGATTCACTTTGGATCGTCCGACTTAAGGCATATGTAATCAAAAGGGAAGATTTCTGGTGCATGGTTAGTAAACTACATTATAGTTGGACATTTAGGAAGCTTCTTAGACTAAGGAGCATAGCTGCACCTTTGGTTTGCATAGCGAAACCTAGTAGCACTTGTGTGTTCTGGAATGCAATTAAGGAGACTAGGGATAAGGTTGCATAACACAAGTTGGTGTGGTTTCTTTTACATATCCCTCGATATGCTATTATTGTATGGATGAAAATGCTTGATCTTCTTCCCACTAGGGTACGGTTAGTAAAGATAGGGTTTATAGAAGAGAACAAGTACACTTTTTGTGGTTCTTTGCAGGAAATAAGAGAGCATATTTTCTTTGGTTGCTATTTTTTCAGGCAGCTGTGGGCTCATGTGTTGGGTTGTAGTGGACTTTCGAGGGAGGTGCTTGACTGGGATGGTGAGATTGAGTGGGCGTTGGCTCGAATGAAAGGCAGGTCACCTGGGGCTCTCGTGTTTAGGCTTGCATGACAAGCTTTCTTGTATATGGTATGTGAGGAAAGGGTTAGGAGATCTGATATGAACACCAATCACAATGACCCAAAGAAGTACCCAAGTGACTCCATCACACGTGCAAGGGCCAAAAAGTTTCAATCATCCATGGAAAGCTTGTTCACATCAAGCTTTGAACGTGGGAAAGTGATCTTAATTAACAAGGGAGGATCACTTTATTTTTCTTATGCATAATCTTGCATGAGAATTTAAAGTTTTTATACATATCAATGCATTGAATAAGTGTGTTGATCATTTATGCATGCATAGTATTTAAGCATCTAGTTCATTTATGGAAGTAGTTTATTTAGTTAATTAATAAACTATTTCATTCATGCATGTAGTTCATTAATAAAGTTAGTTCATTGATCAAACTAGTTCATTCATTAAACTAGTCCATTAATCAAACTAACTCTTATAATGTTTTATGTTGTTTTTTCTAATTAAAATATAAATAAAGTTTACCTTTCTGTTAGGTGAACGAAGGGAGTTGAACAGTCACACCAAATGCAAGAATTTGAACTAGATCTGGGATGATTTGTGTAACCCCTTAATTTTAACTTAAGGAGCACGATAGGTTAAAACTGTTGCTTTTAAAACTTTTATGTCAAGTAATTGCAAAATATGATTTGAAACCAAATTTGTAAACCAAAAGATAAAAAACACTATTAAAAAGTAAATATTCTTATTTAAAATTAACAAGTTTGAATAATTGGTTTTATACATGAGGTTTAAATACATCTCAATCCCTAATAATTCTAAAATAAAAATGTCTATAAATAATCGTACTAAAAATAGTAATAAAACCGTATCCGAGAGAGATCTCCAAGTACCAACTCCTAGGGTCAGATATCTGAAAAGAAAATAAGCTAAAAGAATGAGCTATAAAGCCAGTGTGTCTCTAAAGTGCAGTCAAACATCACAATATCACTCAGTTCTCAATCACAGATAAAATATATATCTTTTCACAGTAAATAAACACAAAGAATGATGTATGCAGTGTCATAGAGAATGCAGTCTGTAATCACTAATTTTATCCGGGTTTATGCTCGAATTAAATCAATCCACATCCCTTTTTAATACCCAAATCACCTTAACTTACCCTAATTTTATCACTTATTTTATAATTATTATTATCCTTACTATCTCTTAATTAAAACCAAAAATCCAAAAATATATAAATATATGATAAATAAAAGCCTTTTATTAGAGCCCACTTTTATAAGCCCAAACCATAAATAAATTTGACCTATTAAATATAATTTTATAATATAAAAAATATAATAAAAATCCCTACTTGGTGCCCAAGGTCTTGTTTTTAATTGGTTATTATTTTTAAAGGGATAAACCTAAAATACCCTTCATCATATTATAGATACCCTTATATATTAAAACCTAAACTTATTTTATTCCCATATATTACCCTTTATCCTAACTATATATATAATATTTACCCTAAAAATAAAGGACCCCTAACCATATTTTTATACCTACAGCCGCAAAATTAAAATTACCCCAGGTCGCTCAATTCCATTTCCATTTCCATTTCCATGGAAGTGTCTGCCGAACCATTTTCATTTCCATTTCCATTTCCATTTCCATTTGTAAGTTGGTAGCCTCCATTATTTATATTTTTATTCTTATTGAATCACTTCACCCATTCGGTTGGTTATTTTTCAAGTTATGCCCTAATCTAATCATTGCTTTTACCGTTTAGTTTAATTTGTGGATTGATTTTAATCGAGCATATTTAGATGTATATATTTCTTTTTGATATATTTATTGTGTATTCCATTCTTATGGTTCAATGAAAATAATGAATATTTTTATTGGTATCTTTTATTTGTTTATTTATTTATTTTATTTGTTTATTATATGTTGTATTTTATTTATTTATATATGTTATTCGCTTGTTTTGTTGGTCTATTTATTTTAATCTTTGTTATCATGTGTTATATGCTATTTTGTCTTTATATTTGTTGTCTTTATAATTATGTCTTTTATTTTGCTTACATCACACCTTGCTAATTAATGAGCCTAATTAAATACGTATTTATTCGGTCGTAACGGGCCCGTGTTCCAACGCATTGGTCACGGTGTGTACGTTGTCTTCGAATAAAGACACGGTAAAAATAAAATTTAATTCGAATACTTCAACAAACTGTAATTTAAATGCCACTTTAATCCGAAAAATTCAAAATTAATTAAGCGGTAATTTAATAAAGGTGCCAATTTTGGGCGGTTTTAAACCCTAAACCCGTTTTTAACCGTAACCGACTCTCGAACCCAAATCATTTCGAATCTCTGGTTTTTACGGTGTCCGGTCTACCAAAAGTGACCGGTGGCGACTCCACCCTTTTTTAAAAATCCCTAATTTTAAAATTTTCCTTTTCAATCTAAAATTCCTTTTTTTAATCTCAAATCCCTAATTTCAACTTTTCAATTCCTATTTTTTTAAAGAATCCTAGATTTCAAATTTCTTTCAACATTTCTATTTTTTTTACACAATTTAAAAACCTAATTTTTAAATCCTAAATTTCCCCAAAATTTTATTTTAAACCCAAATCCCTAAATTCCACTTTTCAAACCCTAATTCCACTAGTGACCCTTTCTCTCCTTTTTTACTACACACCATATTATTTTAAGAATTTTATAAGGGTCGCTACACAGTCCCATACTCTAAACGCCAAATATAGTGGTGGCTAAACCAACCGATCGCTGTGGAGGTAGTTCCCTAGAACCCCTCACCCCTAAAACCACCTTCCTCCGTACAATCCCACCCATGCACATGCTATGCAATCAATGTCACAGTTCTCAAAAGTCTCATCACAGGTATTCGTATAGAATATGAAGTACACAGTTCATATAATTTAATCACAGTCTCACAAGATAACTCAAGATCTCAGTAGCACATAGTATGTTCAATATCACAAAATCACAGTAAGCAGATAATCACAGAACACAATATATATAAATATATATATATAACAAAACAAATGTAGCACCAGTAAGAGAACACTCAAATTACCGAATAACATGGTTTTGAACTTGAACAAAAATAAAGAATGAAAACATAGGCTTTAGAGAATCTTGATGAAAAAAATAATATAGGGTTTTCTCTTAGATCATAATATGTATTTATAGAGAAATAAATAATTGATTTTAATTAGATTTAAAATTCAATTAGATAAATATAATAATAAAAAAATAAGGTTGTATAATTTCAATGAGAAGCTCAATTGGGATGATAAATAAGATTGAAATCAGCTCTAAACGTCTCTAAATTAATCGCAACGGTCATCAACAGCTAGAAGCTCAATTGAGATGATTAAGCAGCAATAGAAGATTATTGCTTCAATTGTCAATATCGTATGATCAAAGAAATGTCTTATAGCTTAATTCTTATCTCTGGGTAGACAACACTTGTGAGCTTAATGTATATGTATGCTAAGTGTCTTAGGAATTGGGTGAGAGCTTTAGATTGCAAACAATTAGTCTTATTAGAAGGATTAACAAGTCTACTAAATTTTCTCTTGTTGAGTGAATTCCTAAAGTTCAGTTGTGAACTTTAGATGTTTGATTCAGGATTTGAATCAAGGTTGTAAGGTTACCTCTTTTACCTTAAAAGGTTGAATTCTTAGTGAATTTAAGAAATCCTTAGCGGGGAAGCTAAGGTAGTGGATGTAGGACTTGAGTTAGAAATCTGAACCACTTTAAATCTTATGTTTATTGTTTTATATTTTTGCTTCCTTCAATTTTCACCCAAATTAATAGTTTTTCATCACTTGACCAAATTAAATCGGTTGTGCATCGAGCTATTTCAAGCCTAACACTCATTCGTTTCATTCGCGATTGACGAGTAAGATAAATTTGGATCCATATTCAAACAAGTGATGAGTAACCTAAATGATGAAGACAAATAAAACTCTAATCCACCCGTAATCACTCATTTTTAATCAGATTTTAGTATTTGTAGTATTATTATAGTAGTCATATTATTAATAAAAAGAGAAGAAAAAAGAGAGAAAAAATAAAAAAAAAGAAGAAAAAAATAAAGGGAAAGTTGATGTAGGATTGAAATCCCATATTGATGAGAAATCCTACTCCCCTCTCTCCAAATGCCTATAAAAGGAGGTGAGGGGAGCCTTTTGAAAAGGAGAACCAATTGGGTGAGGTTAGTACCCTATGATCCTAATTTGAGAGTTTAGCTCTCCCTAAATTTTGGGTGGTTCGATCGGGTCTTACTTTTAGAATTCGATCTAGTTAAAAATTTTGGAAGGATCGTGGTAGATCTCGGTGTGGATCACTCGAGGTTAACCTTTCGAACTCCTAGGTATATTTTCTTTTCTTTATGTTGTATTTTGGCTTTATTTTAATAAAATATAATGTTATTTTATCTGGTATTTAAATTTTATTTATATTTTAGATTAATATTTATTTATATATGTTTTGAATTTATGTTTTAGATTAGTATTTTATTTATTAAATTAGTATTTATGCTTTTATGTATTTATTTTTATATGATGTATTTAATTTATTTGTTATGATTAAATTGCATAAATGATATAAATTTGTTAATGTGGACCACTAAATTCGATCGTAAGCGAGACCAACTCCAGTGTAGTGGTGGTGGTTCGGACGCTTATCTTCGGGTTTAGGTGCTTTAAAATAAATGTGCAAATCTAATTAAAAATTAATTTGATTGTAAATTTAACCCAAAAAATTTAATATTAGTAAAGCGGTAATTATTAAAGTATCAATTTTTGGCGTTGTGGGGGTGTTAATCCTTCCCCATCCGTAATCGACTCCCGAACCCCAATTTTTAAAATCTTTGATTTTATGGTGTCCAGTCTACCAGAACGGCCGGTGGCGATTCCAAATTTTCAAAAATCATTTTTTAGCCGAAAACCCCATGTAGAAGATATTAATTTCAAAACGACACATCGAAAAATGTTTTCCAACTCAAAAAGAATATTTTAGCGAATCATGGATTTTTCACATCGCTACAGATGACGACTCCGCTGGGGACTAATTTTGTTTTTCAAAACAAAAAAAGAGACAAGTTTTAAAATGATTGACGCTTTATTAATGTTAAAGATTCCGTGCTAAAATGACGATCAAATTAATTTTCAATTGAATTTGCGCTTTTATTTTTCCGCATTTAAAATTGACATCTAAACTCATCCTTTTATGTGGGGGAAAAAGGCTAATACTTTCGTGGAGATATCGTTCTCTCGTATGGGCCCTAGACGAAGTACCTTCGGGGCTCTACTACCTTATGCTTTCGTGAGGATATCGTCCCTTCGTATGGGCATAAGCGAACGGCTCCCCTTAAATTGAACCCGGTCAAGATGAGCCTATAATGGGTGATGATCGGGGGCCTTGCTACTCTTAGTAGAGGATAGCTCGGACAATTTGGGTCCCCTTTTAGCAACAACACTGCATGTAGAGAATTAGATTACCCGCCCTATTAGAGCTATATGGATACCCTATGAGAACTAGATGCGATATTTAGGACTGTCAATCTTTTTTTACTTTTACGCATTTTAATTTTTTGAAATCTATTTTGCATTTATTATTTTTACTCGGTACTAACCTGGTTTCTTCGTGATTTTATTTTTCTTTTTGCATGCATCATCATATTTTGTATTGCATTAGGAGGTATTGATCCGAGTGGTTCATCCTACAAATGAAACATTCAGCATGGAAGAGAGGTATTTGAAAACCTCAACCTCATAGTTAGAAACCGATCAAAGACATCGATCAGAGACACCATTAAGGAATAAGTTTCGGTCAATATCTGTTAGACTCCTTTTATTAGACACTGGTTAGAGGTCAACCGAAGAGCCCTAAACAGTCCTCCAATAAACCACTAGGTAATGATCATGCATTTATTCGATTCTACATCAGAATATCAGTCCGAGATTCCAAGAGAGCATGAAGGATGTAACAGAAAAAAAGTGTGACCAATAGATTATTAGAGACACAAAACCAGTATCATCTCATCATTCAAAGGTCGAGTCATAATCAAGTATCATACACCCAGAACAGGTAATAGTGCTTCATTTTACCCGAATCTACGTGGAGATGATCATCAGGGATTCCAGACCATGTGAAAGATGTAATAGAAAATCACCAAAGATTTAACAAGAAAATGGTTTGTCAAAGACACAAAACCGAAAGTTTGAGTCAGAGTCAAATACAGAATGTTAATTTGATAAGGATTACCGGAGACTATTCAGAATTTTGGAAATAACATCAACGGGAAGAAACCATTGTTAGCAACACCGATATTGCAAAATCACTCGAGTAATATTTGACCAAAAGCAAGGCCAGACGGTCTCGAAGATTGAAGTTTAGAAGATTGGGTCAACCATAGAGATCAAATTTATTCATCCGAAGCTCATGACATAACAGAAATTCCCTGGTCAAGCGAGTAGTTTAGGGCCATAAGTACAATAAAAATTAGAACTAGTACTTGTGTATAGGACTAGTTTCCCCTAATATTGTAATGGACTCTCTATTTCCCGTGAAAGTAATCCAATGGGGTGATTACCAATAGGGATCAATACCTTTACTTGCATACATTTTGCATCATTTGCATTCGTATTTGTATTCGCATCTGCATCACACATGCATTCTCATCTCACTCGATACTAGAGGAAGTAAATCAAGGATCGTATAGCAACATAAAGAAGGGACAAAATAGTTGAAAGATCGTCTCGAAGACGTCACACAAAACATCAACGTTCAGATTCCTATGATGTATACCGAGTTGTTCCTGATTCTCATCAAGAGCTGTCAACACTTGTCCAATCAAAATCGAAAAGAACCCATATACACCTAATTATGATGTCAATATCGTGTGGGAAGCACAAGTTACACGATCGAGAATTACAGAGCCATGAAGAGCAAGGTCCAAAGTTTGGTCAAAGTTGATAGTCCGAGTTTCGAAGTATGATGAAAGAGATGGATATAGGGAGGTTCTGATTCCTCATTAGAACATTCAAACCAAAAGTTTCATGCATATTTGTTTCAATTCATTTTTTACATTTGTTTAATTCTTTAAATATTTCATTCATTTTAAAGGACAACTTTTGCTTTCCCTTGTGCATATAACAAACACTTTTACACATACATATGTATATATCATTACACATAAACTCTTGAATTTTAAATGTGGTCGCATCTTTTCTCCAAACTCAAAGACCGACTTTAAAGTTTTTTATATTTAGAAGAGACCGAATATTATGGGGATATTATAAATGAGAGTTTCCGCTAGTCTACTAAGGCAATCAGAGGAACAAAATGAGCGAATAAACAATGGACAATTCCCGTTTTTAGGAGAATCCCTTCTCAGGACTTCCTGAATGAAATGACGAATGATATTCTCTTACTTCATCTAAATAAAGAGGCAAGATCAGACAAATTAGATATTGAAATCTAAGGACTATCAGCAAGAAATAGTCAAGAGCTAAGACACACGCAAAAAGAGAGAGAGAGAGAGAAAGAAAAGAAAAAAGGAAAAAAGAAAAGGAAAAAAGAAAAGAAAGAAAGAAACAAAATGAAAATCGGAAGGCTGAAACGAGTCCGAATCAAGTAAAAGAGGATTTTGGCAGAGCACACATCAGGAGATCACATAAAGGTGATTGAATCCAAGCAATATCAACAAGCTGCACAAAGACGATCGAGTTCAAACAGTGAATAATCGAAAAATACCTCAATCTGGTGACGCATCCAGAAATTTGAAAGAGGAAAATAAAATGTAAAGGAAACAATGTTGTACACACTTCATATTTGGATCAAGCAATTCAGAAGCAAAAATTCAGTCAGAAAGAATGAGGCAAAGATGAGTAAAGAATCCTCATTATAGATACCTCAAGATGTCACAGATTTACACAAAAGTAAATATTGAAGTACATATGAGATAAGTCGATCTGAAGATTGTCATTTTTGGTAAAAAAAAAGAAGAAAAGAAAAAATATAAAAAAGAAAAAAAAGGAAAAAAGAATATTAGTACACACAGATCATAAATACATATATACATTTACATTGGTCATGGATCTAGGTCTTACAAGGTTTCAAAGACTATTCTCATCATTCAGGGATATCCAAACTATATGAGATTATCTTCAGACCATACTTCTGCCCAAAGGTTAACCTTACTTCAAGGAATGTCGAACTTCGAAATGCCTGATCGACACCTAAATGAGGAAAGGATGGACATGATGAGAGAGTGAGATAATGAGATCCACATGAAAAGGGGTAACCTCTAGGTAGAGGATTGTTCCTCTTGAAAGCCTGAAGGTCCAGAAGAGACTAGGCATTTGTGTATATCCTCACAGTAGTCGAGGATCCTTTAAATATACTTTTCATTAACGTTGAACTTTTCCAGATTTGGGCAAATATGTTATTGCATTTGAAATTCATAAGGGTAAAGTTTTGCTTAAATTGTTTTACAACACACTCTGAAATCATATACATCCAAGGAAAAAATCTTTCTTGTATTTGAAATACATGCAAATAAATTTTTTAGAATTAAATAAAACTGAGAGTCAACCTCCTTTGAGGAACATCGACGAACACATCAACAAAGTCAGGACAAAAAAACGTTTGGTCAACCGTCATACCAATCCAGACGAGGATACAAAGAATATGAGTGGGGTATCATTTTCCATAAAATAACAAAACTAGAGCTCTGATCAGAAATGACCAAAGATGTCATGAGGATTGACAAAGTTTATTTAACGAAGCCTACATGGTCAACTGAATAAGGATCGAGGCACTAACCTTTTTGAAATAGAGAACAAAACTTCATGCATCAATGCATACCCACAGATAGATTGCATATGTGCATCTCGAACATACATCACAAACACATGCATAGTGAAAATACTCATTCATCATCATTTTTTATAAATTGTCTTACAATAAAAGACAGATAGTGGTCAAGAAGATGGCCGTAACAGAGATTCCGTGCACGTTTGCACCTTTCAAAAAAAAAAGAAAAAAAGCGATCAAGCCAGAGAGGTCAACATTTCAAATTTATAGAACCAAACCGAAAGAATCGGGACATCATGAAAAAAGAAGAAGAAAGTAAAAAAGAAGGAGAACAAAAGAGAAAAAATATCTCGATACGAAACTTGACAGACAGTGAGTACATCATCAAAACAAAAAAAATCGAGTACGAAGATCAAGACACTAGGGCAATCCAAAAACTCAGATGGTTTTAGAAAAGATTGGTAGCCTTTGAAGGCGTGAGTCCCGATTTTGAAAAGATCGACAACCAGTTTGGCATGATTTTCGATTTAGAAAAAAATTGATAGCCTTCTTGGCGTGAGTCCCAAAGAAATAGATTTTTTTGGTAGTCTCTATAGACGTGAGTCCCGATTCAGAGAAAACATTGGCAACCTTCCTAGCATGAGTCTTGATTTAGAGAAAAATATCGGCAACCACTTGGAGTGAGTCCCGATTTTAAAAGAAGGTTGGTAGCCTATGAAGACGTGAGTCCCGATTCAAAAAAAAGATTGACAGACACTTGGCGTGAGTCCCGAAATCAATGAAGATTCATAGATGAAGGTTCCATACAGAAGGTACCAACATGATCAAGTTCCACAGAAAGAATTTGAAGCAGTTCTATACAGAAAGAACTTGCACACACCAAACACAAAAAACTCGAAGCTCTGTACAAAAAGAGCTACCAGTGGAAAATTTTATTCACGACGTGATGGTTTCATATACGAGAAACTGGCAACACCGAAGTGAGGAGTTCTATATAGGAGGAACCCTCATTTTCATTTTCGTTTCTGAGATAGAAGCTTCATATAGGAGAAACACTCAACTCAAGACTTCAGAGTGAAAAGTTTCATATAGGAGAAACCCTAACTCCGGATCCATAAGTAAGAATTTTATAAAGGAGAAATCTTATTTTGTAAGATCCGTCATGATACAGAAGGTTTTATATAGGAGAAATCGATAGCGTAAAAGATAAGTAGCCTCAAACAGGAGAGACCCCTATCTTCATCATAGTCTGAGTAAAAAGCTTTATACATGAAGGGCACATAACTCAAGACTTCAGAGTGAAGGTTTTATACAGAAGAGACCACAACTCAAGATCTAGAGATGAAAGTTTTATACAGGAGGAGCTTTTGTTTTGTAATATCTGTTCAAAAGGCGAAAGGTCATATAATCGAAGGGACCTGTAGCTCCAAGATCAGAAGGTGAAGAAGTTCGATACAGGATGGACTTACAAGCATGAAGATTCAACCGAAGAAGAGGTGAAAGTTCGAGAAGAACCTGTGATTTCTAAATCTAAAATCAAAGATTAAGAAAAATCAGTGCTTTTTTATCTTTGCTTTATCCTTGCTTGACAAGAACAAGCAAAGAGGGACAACTATAATCACTCATTTTTAATCAAATTTTAATATTTATATTATTATTATAGTCTTCATATTATTAATAAAAAAAGAAAAGAGATATAAAATAAAAAAAAAGAAGAAAATGAAAGGAAAGTTGATGTGGGATTTAATCCCACATTGAAGAGAAACCCCACTTCCTTCTCTCCAAATGCCTATAAAAAGAGGTGAGAGGGAACCTTTTGAAAAGAGAACCAATTGGGTGAGGGTAGTATCCTATGATCTTAACTTGAGAGTTAGCTATCCCTAAATTTTGGGTGGTTCGATCAGTTCTATTTTTAGAATTCGATCTAGTTAATAATTTTGGAGGGGTCGTGGTAGATCTCGCTGAGGATTACTCGGGTTAACCTTTCGAGCTTCTAGGTATATTTTCTTTTCTTTATGTTGTATTTTGGCTTTATTGTAATGAAATGTAATGCTATTTTATTTGATATTTAGATTTTATTTTTATTTTAGATTAATATTTATTTATGTACATTTTGAATTTATGTTTTAGATTAGTATTTTATTTATTAAATTAGTATTTATGCTTTTATGTATTTATTTATGTATTTATTTTTATGTGATGTATTTAATTTATTTGTTATGTTTATATTGCATAAATGATATTAATTTGTTAATGTGGACCCCTAAATTCGGTCATAAGCGAGGCCAACTCCAGTGTAGTGGTGGTGGTTCGAACGCTTATCTACGGTTTTAGGTGCTTTAAAATAAATGCATAAATCTAATTAAAAATTAATTTGATTGTTAAATTAGCCTAAAAAATTTAATATTAGTCAAGCGATAATTATTAAAGTACCAATTTTTTGGCGGTGTAGGAGTGCTAATCCTTCCCCATCCGTAGCAGACTCCCGAACCCCAATTTTTAAGATCTCTGGTTTTATGGTGTCCGATCTACCAAATCGGCCGGTGACAACTCCAAATTTTCAAAAATCATTTTTTGCCGAAAAACCCATGTGAAAGATATTAATTTCAAAATGACACATCGAGAAATGTTTTCCAACCCTAAAAGAATATTTTAGCGAACCGTGGATTTTTCATAATAATAATAATAATAAGAAGAGAAAACATCTCAAGACGAAATTTGGCAGACAGTGAGTGTGTCGCCAAAATAAAAGAGAAACTAATACCAACCGATCACAAGAACCAACACATTGTTTCGTAAGATCTATTCAAAAGGACAAAGGTCATATAACCGAAGTGACCTATAGCTCCAAGATCAGAAGGTAATGAAGTTCAATACAGGAAGGACTTACAAGCCTGAAGATTCAACCGAAGAAGAGCAGAAAGTTCCAGAAGAACCTGTGATTTCTAAAGCCAAAATCGAATAGTAAGAAAAAATGAGTGCTTTTTATCTTTGCTTTATCTTTTTTCACAAGAACAAGCAAAGAGTGACAACTGTAATCACTCATTTTTAATCGGATTTTAGTATTTATAGTATTATTGTAGTAGTCATATTATTAATAAAAAGAGAAGAAAAAAGAGAGAAAAATGAAAAAAGAAGAAAAAAATAAGAGGAAAGTTGATGTGGGATTGGAATCCCACATTGATGAAAAACCCTACTCCCCTCTCTCCAAATGCCTATAAAAGGAGGTGAGTGGAGCCTTCTGAAAAAAGAACTAATTGGGTGAGGGTAGTACCCTATGATCTTAATTTGAGAGTTTAACTCTCCCCAAATTTTGGATGGTTTGATCGGGTCCTATATTTAGGATTCGATCTAGTTAAAAACTTTGGAGGGATCGTGGTAGATTTCGGTGAGGATCACTCGGGTTAACTTTTTAAACTTTTAGGTATATTTTCTTTTATTTATGTTGTATTTTGGCTTTATTTTAATGAAATGTAATGTTATCTTATTTGGTATTTAGATTATATTTATATTTTAGATTAATATGTATTTATGTATGTTTTGAATTTATGTTTTAGATTAGTATTTTATTTACTAGATTAGTATTTATGCTTTTTTTTATTTATTTATTTATGCATTTATTTTTATGTGATGTATTTAATTTATTTGTTATGTTTAAGTTACATAAACGATTGATGCGTGCTGAATATGCACAATTGGAGTGCAAGTGTACACGTCAAGTAATAAGTGATAAGTATTTATCGAGTTATCGTCTTCTCAAGGATTAGTATATTTAATATGTTTCCTTCGATTTTCTTGCTTCTGTAAAATAAAAGTAAAAACACAAATAAGTTTGGATATTGATTAGACTAACTAAACTAAACTAATTAAGGAGAGATCGAATATGAGAGAAGGTAGGATTCAGTCGTATTGTATAGTGGATTCGGTTTATCTATTTCTGTCCAATACAATTGCATTGCATTGCCTCGGACGCTTATATTCGATTGATCCATTTGTTAATGTGGGCCACTAAATTCGGTCATAAGCGAGACCAACTCCAGTGTAGTGTTGGTGGTTCGGACACTTATCTTTGGGTTTAGGTGCTTTAAAATAAATTCACAAATCTAATTAAAAATTAATTTGATCTTTAAATTAGCCCGAAAAATTTAATATTAGTAAAGCGGTAATTATTAAAGTACCAATTTTTGGACGTTGTGAGGGTGCTAATCCTTCTCCATCCGTAATCGACTCCCGAACCACAATTTTTAAAATCTATGATTTTATTTTGTCCGGTCTATCAAAACGGCCGGTGGCAACTCCAAATTTTCGAAAATCATTTTTTAGTTGAAAACCCCATGTGGAAGACATTAATTTCCAAACGATAGATCGAGAAATGTTTTCCAACCCCAAACGAATATTTCTAACGATAGACTTAATTGTGGATTTTTCACATCGCTACAGATGACGACTCTGCTGGGAGAAATTTTGTTTTTTAAAAAACAAAAAAATGAGTCGAGCTTTTTAAAATTAATTACCGCTTCATTAATATTAAAGGTTTTGGGCCAAAGTGATGATCAAATTAATGTTTAATTGGATTTGCGCTTTTACTTTTCCGAATCTAAAATTGACATCTAAACCCGTCCTTTTTAAGTGGGGGGAAAAGGCTAATGCTTTCGTGGAGATATAATTCTCCCGTATGAGAACTAATCGAAGTACCTCCTGGGCTCCACTACCTTATGCTTTCGTGAGGATATCATTCCTTCGTATGATCATAAGTAAACGGGTCCCCCTAAATTGAACCTGTTCA
Organism: Abelmoschus esculentus; assembly: GCA_035048815.1. NCBI lineage: Eukaryota > Viridiplantae > Streptophyta > Magnoliopsida > Malvales > Malvaceae > Abelmoschus > Abelmoschus esculentus. Next base: position 12,560,064 of record JAUCBN010000006.1, on the reverse strand, counting down.
AAATGAGCCCATAATGTGTGATGATCGGGGGCCTTGCTACTCTTAGTAGAGGACAACTCAGACAATTTGGGTTCCCTTTAGCACTAACACTGCACATAGAGAACTTGATTACCCACCTCATTAGAGCCATGAGGATACCCTAGGTGAACTAGACGAGATATCTAGGGTTGTCTCTCTCTGTTTACTTTTAAACAATTTATTTTTCAGAATTTATTTTTGCGTTTACTGTTTTTACCCGGTACTAACATGATTTTTCTCATATTTTTGTTTTCCTTTTTGTATGCACCATCACATCTTGCATTGCATCGAGGGTATTGATTCGAGTGGTTTATCCTACAAAGGAAACATTCACCATGGAAGAGAGGTATCTAAAACCCTCAACCCTAGTGTTAGAAATCGATCAAAGACACTAACTAAGGGATAAGATTTGGTAAGGTCACTATCCATCAGACTCCTTTTATCAGACACCGGTTATAGGACGACAGAAGAGCCTGAGACTACAGTCTACCGAACGTCAACACTAGGTAACGATAATGCATTTATCCAGGTCTACATCAAAATGTCAGTCCAAGATTCTAAGAGAGCATGAAGGATGTAACAAAAATCAAGGTTTAATTAAAGGTTTTTCAGAGACACAAAACAATATCGTCTCACCATTCGAAGACCGAGTCAGAGTCAGAATCAAAATCGATACTATCTTGCCATCCAGAGGACGAGTTAGAGTCAAATATAGATCGCCGATCAAAAAAGGTAGTTGACCAATTTCTCAAGCACATCAACGAAGAGGTGTTATTTTACCATACTACAAGAAGAAGAACAAGAGGTTAGTACCTTACCGACCCACTTTCACGAGGATCGAAACCACTATTCAGGATTACCAAAAACAATCCAATTTTGGAAGTGGAATCAGTGTGAAGAAACCACTTTTAGCAACACTGACACTATAAGGTTGCTTAGATAATATTTGGTCTGGACCAATGCCAAGCGATCTCAAAGACTGAAGTTCAAAAGTAAGTAAAAAACAAGATCGGGTCAGCCATAGAGATCGAATTTTTTCATCTAGAATCCATTATATAACAGAGATTTCCAGATCAAGGAAACAATTTAGGGCCATAGAAAATAGGAATTAGGGATAGTGCTGATGTATAGGACTAGTTCTCCCTTATATTGTAATGGACCCTCTATTTTCCCGTGAAAGTAATTCAATAAGGTGATTACCAATAGGGATCAATACCTTCATCTTCATGCATCTTTGCATCATCACATTCGTATCATACATACATCTAGACATTATTTTAATAATTTGCATATCATAACCGTTTGGTAAGTCATCACATTGCCAACTTCTTCGATGTGGTTATAATTGGAGAATACATTGAGAATGTAGTTAAAAGAGAAAAGATCAAGAATCCCTATAGCACAATCCCTCAAAATGAAGTGGCTCATGTTCAAGAAGCAAACATTTGCCCATGGTTGTCAGTACAACCACCTTCAACGGTACATTCAGTGTATAAAGAAAGAGTTTCCACATCCAACAGACTATGACATTAGTGCGATATGTGACTAACACATAATAAGCACATACCATACGACCGAGAATTACGGATCCATGAAGAGCAAGGTCCAAAGTTTGATCGAAGCTGGTAGTTCGAGTTTCAAAGTATGATGACAGAGATGGATATAGAGAGGTTATGATTTCTCAGTAGAACATTCAAACTGAAAGTTTCATGCATATTTGTTTTAGTTCATTTTTTTTACATTTGTTTGATTCTTTAAATATTTCATTCATTTTAAAGGACAACTTTTTCTCTCCCATGTGCATATAACAAACACTTTTACACATACAGATGTATATATATACACACATCAACTCCTGAATTTTAAATATGGTAGCATCTTTTCTCTAAACTCAAAGACTGACTCTAAAGTTTTGTATATTTAGAAGAGACCAAATATTGCGGGGATATTGCAAATTAGAGTCTCCTCTAGTCCACTAAGCCAATAAGAGGAACAAAATGAGTGAATAGACAATGAGCACTTCCCGTTTTTAGGAGAATCCTTTCTCAGACACTTGTTGTTCAAGATTCTTGAATCGAGAGTCGACCTTAAATTTCTATCCCCTTAAGACCTTCTTAGGATTTCCTGAATGGGATGATGAATGACATTCTCTTACCTCATCTGAATAAAGAGGCAAGATCAGACAAATCAGATATTGAAATCGGAAGACTATCAGCAAGAAGTAGTCAAGAGTTAAGACACCCAAAAAAAGAGAGAGAGATAAAAGAGAGAAAAAGGAAAAAGGAATAAAGAAAAAAGAGAAAAAAAGAAAGGAAAGAAAGAAAGAAAATAACAATCAGAAGGCCGAAACGAGCCCGAATTAAGTAAAAGAGGATTTTTGAAGATTACAACATAAGGAGATCACAGAAAGGTGATCGAATCCAAGAAATATCATCAAGCTGCAAAAAGACGATCGGGTTCAAGAAGTGAATAATCGGAAACACCTCAGTCTGTTGACGCACCCATAAACTTGAAAGAGGAAAAGCAAATGTGAAGGAAATAATATTGTACACACTTCATATCTAGATCAAGCAATTTAGAAGCAGAAATTCAACCAGAAAGAACAAGGCAAAGATGAGTAAAGAATTCTATTCTAGATACCTCATGATCTTACAGATTTACACAAAAGCAAATATTGAAGCACATCTGAGACAAGTCAGCCTGAAGATTATCATTTTTGGTAAAAAAAGGAAAAAAAAATAAAGAAATATAAAAAAGGAAAAAAAGGAAAAAGAAAAGAATATTAAAAGTGTACAGATTATAAATACACAGATATATTTACACCGGTCATCAATCCAGGTCATACAAGCTTTCAAAGACCATTCTGATCATTCAGGGACATCCAAACTAAATGAGATTGTCTTCAGATCATACTTTTACCCAAAGGTTAACCTTGCTTCAAGGAACGTCGAACTTCGAAGTGCCTGATCGACACCTAAATGAGGGAAGGATGGGGCAAGATGAGAGAGTGAGAAAATGAGAGCCACATGAAAAAAGGGTGGTCTCTAGAAAAGAGATTGTTTTTTTTGAAAGCCCGATGGTCTAGAAGAGACAAAATATTTGTGTATATCCTCGCGATAGTCGAGGATCCTTTGAATATACTCTTCATTAGAGTTGAGATTTGTCAGATTGGGGGAAATATGTCATTGCATTTGACATTTATAGGGGCAAACTTTTTCTTAAATTGTTTTGCAACATAATGTGAAATCACACACATTTTTTTAAATCTTTCTTGCATTTAAAATACATGCAAATAAATTTTTTTCTTAGGAATTAAAGAAAGAGTAAACCTTCATTGAGGTACCTCGACGAGTACAAAAATAAAGTCAGGTTAAGAAGATGTTTGAGCAATCTTCATATCGATCCAGACGAAAATACAAAGAATATGAGCAGGGCCTCATTGTCCACAAAATGATAGAATTTGGGCTCATATTAGAAATGATTAGAGATGTCATCAAGACTAAAAAAGTGTGGTTAATAAAGTTTACCAGATCAACCAAATGAGGACCGAAGCCTCAAGTTTTTGAAATAGAGTTAACAGAAGCTCATGCATCAGTGCATACCTACAAATAGGTTACATTTGTACACCCCAAACATACATCATGCACGCATGCATAATGAAAATGCTCATACATCATTTTTTTTATAAACAATCGTCTTACAGGAAAAGATAGGTAATGGTCGAGAAAGATGACCCCAACAAGGATTTTTCACATCTTTGCACCCTCCACAAAATGCTCATTTGAATACCACCTTCCAAAAGAAAGAAAAAAAGGAAAATTTAACCAAAGAGGCTATCATTTCAGACTTTCAGACTGTCATATTTGATGGATCTTTTGATGACCAGATGGATAGAACCGAGTCATCATCCCAAAGAAAAAGACGAAGAAAAAATACGAGAAGAAGAAAAAGAAAATATCTCAAGACGAAATTTGGCAGACAGTGAGTGTGTCGCCAAAATAAAAGAGAAACTAAGACCAATCGGTCACAAGAACCAACACATTGGGGCAATCCATATACCCATACATTTGTAGATTCAAATAGAAGATTGACAGCCTTTGTGGGTGTGAGTCCCGAAAGTTTGAAGAAAATTGACAGTCAAATGATGTGAGTCCCAACTCAAAAGAAGATTAGTAGCCTTCCCGGAGTGAATTCCGAGTTAACAGATTTTGGCAGTCTCTATAGACATGAGTCCCGATTCAGAGAAAAACATTGACATCTACTTGGCATGAGTCCCAAAACACTCGGAGATGAAAGCTCCATACAAAAGGTACCGACATGTTCAAAGTCCCCACAGAAAGAGAATTTACTGTAGTTCTATATAGAAAAACTCACAACCTCAAACACAAAAAACTTAAATCTGTACATAGAAAGAGCTACTAGTTGAAAAGTTCACCCAGGCTGCGAGGGTTTTATATAGGAGAAACCAACATCATTAAAGAGGAGGAGTTTTGTATAGGAGGGATCCCATCTTCATTTTCTTCTTTGAGGTTGAAGCTTCATATAGGAGAGGCACTCAAACCGAGACTTCAGAGTGAAAGGTTTCATGTAGGAGAAATCCTAACTCCGGATCTAGAAGTAAGATTACTATGTCGGAGGAATCTTATTTTGTAAGATCCTTTACGACGAAAAAGGTTTTATATAAGAGAAACCAACAGCGTAGAAGACAAGGAGTCTCATACAGGAGGGATCCATATCTTCATAATAGTCTAAGTAAAAAGCTCTATACAGGAGGGGAACATAACTCAAGACTTCGGAGTGAAGGTTTTACACAGAAGAGACCTCAACTTAAAATCTAGAGATGAAAGTTCAATATAGGAAGAGCTTTTGTTTTGTAAGATCTGTTCAAAAGGAGAAAGGCTATATAACCGAAGTGACCTATAGCTCCAAGATCAGAAGGTAAAGAAGTTTAATATAGGAAGGACTTACAAGCCTGAAGATTCAACCGAAGAAGAGCAGAAAGTTCCAGAAGAACCTGTGATTTCTAAAGCCAAAATCGAATAGTAAGAAAAAATGAGTGCTTTTTATCTTTGCTTTATCTTTTTTCACAAGAACAAGCAAAGAGTGACAACTGTAATCACTCATTTTTAATCGGATTTTAGTATTTATAGTATTATTGTAGTAGTCATATTATTAATAAAAAGAGAAGAAAAAAGAGAGAAAAATGAAAAAAGAAGAAAAAAATAAGAGGAAAGTTGATGTGGGATTGGAATCCCACATTGATGAAAAACCCTACTCCCCTCTCTCCAAATGCCTATAAAAGGAGGTGAGTGGAGCCTTCTGAAAAAAGAACTAATTGGGTGAGGGTAGTACCCTATGATCTTAATTTGAGAGTTTAGCTCTCCCCAAATTTTGGATGGTTTGATCGGGTCCTATATTTAGGATTCGATCTAGTTAAAAATTTTGGAGGGATCAAGGTAGATCTCGGTGAGGATCACTCGGGGTTAACCTTTCAAACTTCTAGGTATATTTTCTTTTATTTATGTTGTATTTTGGCTTTATTTTAATGAAATGTAATGTTATTTTATTTGGTATTTAGATTTTATTTATATTTTAGATTAATATGTATTTATGTATGTTTTGAATTTATGTTTTAGATTAGTATTTTATTTATTAGATTAGTATTTATGCTTTTATGTATTTATTTATGTATTTATTTTTATGTGATGTATTTAATTTATTTGTTACATTTAAGTTACATAAATGATTGATGCATGCTGAATATGCGCAATTGGAGTGCAAGTGTACACGTCAAGTAATAAGTGATAAGTATTTATTGAGTTATCGTCTCCTTAGGGATTGATATACTTAATATGCTTCCTTCGGTCTTCTTACTTCTGTAAAATAAAAGTAAAAACACAAATAAGTTTGGATATTGATTAGACTAAATAAACTAAACTAATTAAGGAGAGATCGAATATGAGAGAGAGGGGGTAGGATCCAGTTGTGTTGTATAGTGGATTCGATTGATATGTTTCTATCCAATGCAATTATATTGCACTACCTCGGCAGTACTACAGATACTGTCTCGGCAGCGACAATATTCTCTTCCGCGACAATCCCTTGCTCTTGGGCAGATTTACCAAAGTTCGGTAAAGTTTCCTTGAATGACTCCGCTTATCCCTAAGTCGAAACACTGTTGAAGGTCAGTCCTTGATGATACCTTCCGGCGTTAATCAATTATAACCAACAACCAATCACACACTTCTTTTAGTCGCTAAAACTCTTAACCTATCCCCAGGCCAAGTTAATATCCTCTAATCAAGTTGAATACCTCACTTACTCCTTTCGTGAGTCTAACTCTCCCGAGTTTAGACAAATAGATTACTTACAAACTTCCTTCCCGGGCTTGGATGCAAGAACAAAGAATGGCAAAGAACAAGCAAACTTTGATATTTTATTGCATGGAAACAAGAAACAAAATACAAGCTCCTCTCACAAAGACTCAACAACCTTCACCAAAACCTTAAGAGAACTTAGAACATGATGGGAAGAATTGTTCCTAAAACTCTCTCAAGATTCGGCTCTCTAGGTCTATCTATGTGTAACCCCTAGGACGGCTATGCCTTATATAGGCTTGGCCTAGGGCAAACCTTTCCTAAATAGAGTACAACTTGGAGTAGGGAACAAGTTAGGTACATAGGGTAAATATTTCCAAGTTTAATCTTCTAGAAGGTTTCTACCCATGTGGCCTTGTCCTTGGGCTTTTCTTGTATCGTTCAGCTCCGATTCTTGGCTTCTTGTTCAGCAACATTCTCCATATTTTTCTCCTTTAATTTCTAGTCATATTGCTTTTTCTCCTCTGCTGCCTCGGCATCAGGTCCTGCCTCGGCCTCATTCTACTGCCTTGGTAATACTTGTTCCTACGAAGATATGAAAATGTAATAAAGTACGCCTTTTCTACAAATATCATCTTTAATGGCATAATCCCTAAATATATTATATTAAGCACATGCATTGGTTCAAGTAGGTGTAGATTTGATGATAAGTGCCCATGAAAAGTTTAGAAAGTGATAGTGAGTTGAGCACTTATCACACCCCCAAACTCGAACTATTGCTTGTCCTCAAGCAATACAAACCATCAATTTTTCAAACTCTATTCTCTCTTGGTCTTATGTTTCCATCTATTCTCCCCACCATAACTATGTCTATTCTTTAGACTTAACCTTTCGGTTTTTTAAGGGTGTACTTAGAAGACAAACCATAAGACTAATATGTGTGTGTGTTTTTGTGGACAAGTTTGATTAACGACCTTCTTAGATAAACTCTAAGTTCAAGACAAATAGACTTGGATTTTAGTGTACTCTTCTTAAACTACAATTCCTTGAGCCAATTTCGGGCACCTCAAGTATTGTGTTTTCTATTTCTTAACTCCTTATTTATTTTGCTATTCTTTTATGCATACTAGAGCTAATTTCGGGTACCTCTAGCATGAAGAAGAGTATTTCCTAGAGCCGGTCATAGGCACGTGCCTCTAGTCACTTTTCCAAAATCTAAGTCTTTATCACCTAAGTTAATTAAAAGAATTCTTATAGCCAAACAAGTCCCAAAAGTGTTTTTAAAGTTCAATCTTATAGAAAGCTTCTAAGTTTTTCTCCTTAAGTATCCTAGAATTAAGCCTTCAAAATAGATCCTAACTATGGTAAGGAGAAAGATTTCTATTACCTTCAAGAATAAACTAAGACAATACTGATGAAGAGTAGTGCAAAAGTATGGCAACAGTTTCAAGTACAATGATGGACATAAAACAAAAAATTTTATCACTAAAAACTTTCTTTTCATGGCCAGGCTGCGATAATAGATTGTTGCCTCGGCAGTGGCTCTACACCCCCAAACTTAAACCAAGCATTGTCCACAATGCTTTATTTAGGGGCAAGCAGTAGGTAAAAAAATATAAGTAGGTAAAAGAAAACAATTTATATGAGCAACAAGAAGAAAAGATTATGATGATTCAGAAGAACTCTCTTTCATAATTTGTCTCCTTGGTCTAGCTGTTGATTGTTGTGCCCTTGGTGATGGTGATGGTTTTTCTCTTCTTGGCGGCTGAACTCTTGCTAGTGTGGCCCGTTTCATCGGGGCATTAACTTTTTTTCGTTCTTAATCTTCAGTGTCCATGATCTCTGTGTTGCCTTCGTTTTCTGGATCTGCCCTGACATGATGGATGCTAGGCTCCGCAATGGATAAGCTCTGATGAACATAGCCATCTATCTCGGCTGATTGATTGCCTATTGGATCGGAGATCTTGGGGGAGTACTGAAGACTCCCCTTCACTTTGAAGGTCTTCTGCTTGCGGGTGATGCCGCAGCAGCATCTGCTCCCCTATATGGGCCAGCTGAGTGGAACTGTTGCTGCGGTCTGGAGGTGAAAAAGGGTCTAGGCCTTGGGGTTGTAGTATTCTCTGTGTAGGGGGTTGATGTGACGAATATGTTTGCAGGGAATTCTGAAAATTGTGCCCCTTGGTTGGGAAAGTTCTGCATCATCATCTGGGCAAGGGTGTTGTTGAAGTCTCTCTGGTATTCCATATATCTTTGTTGGCGAGGTCCATGACTTCCATCCTCTGTAGAATTTCCTGGTAGAGGTCTGTTGTAACAGGGGCTTCGGCAGTGTCAGGCATATCTATCGTATATTGAGTGCCGATAGTGAAGTCATCAGTGAACTGCTGTGGTGTTGCCTGGACTGGTTCTGCCTGCGTGATCTGCATGACTCTGTGGCAGAATTCTCTCTTCCATCCTTGCCTAGTAGGTGTGTAATCGTCCGTGTCTTCAATCGATACGCCACATTCATGAATTTTGCATAGAATGATCTCTCCAACATTTATGTTCCTCTTGTTGATGATGGACTGGATCAACACTAGTCTTTTACAGTCCACTGTGTTGTTGTATGAGGTAGGGATAAGTCGTCTCTTGACAAATGTGCACCACAATTTGGCCTCGGACTTGAGGCTTTGCCTTGTTACAGAACCTCTATGGGCACCGGTTTCCCATGGAGCATTGTTGTAACAAAGGTCGTCTTTAATCAATTCGTAGTCCTGGTGGTGATGTCGTCCATGAATTTGACATGCCTATCTTGTTTTGGTGCTAGGCCGTAGAACTTGTTGATTGTTTCAGCATCAAGGCGGACAGGAATGCCTCGGCAATGGATAATGAGATTGTCCTTGCTTGGTCCATGTGCATAAAATTTGTGTACTATGGTTGCATTAGCCTGGTCTGATTGTATGCAAAAGAGTTTTCATTTTTGATGTTGAATCTTGTTGAACAGATAGTGTTCAATGCTGAGATTTTCCTACTCAGATTGTTGAAATCCTTGTTCTTCCCATAGCTGCCGAGCAACAAAAGATTTGCTGAATCGGTCTACAACAGTGGTGGGGGTAAAGCGAGTGTATGCTTTCATTGATGATTTGTAAAGATTGAGAGTCTTGGTGAAAAGATTCTGGAAAATTTTCAAGAAGATTTATGAGAGTATTGGGAGAGCAAGATTGAGTAGAATGCTAAAGAATTCAATAATGCAAGAGTGAATAGTTCAACAGAAGGATGCTCCTTATATAGGTATCGACAGTGTGACCGTTTTAACCACTAGCGTTTTGTAGCTGTTTTGAATTTACTACTCGTTAGCATTTACTGTTGCGGTGGAAAACTCAGAAGATAGTCGTTACACTATTTCTGCCCGTTGGGACTGCTGCGGCTTCTGACACTGTTTACTGCTCGGTAGGTCTCCTACTGAGAACTATTTCTCCTTTACTCTTGGTTTTATTGTCCTAAAGAGAAAATTGAACAAAAAATATATTACTAAAGGAAAAATACTGAAAATAAAATTAACACATAAATCCTAAATTATAACTGATCCTAATATAATAAATAAATTTGAAGGGAAGATATTATGTTACTAGTGGAGTGCATGTGAATGCATCTCCCAATTTGCTCATCTTTTGTTGGCCTGGAATTTCCTTCACGTGCTAGCCAGTCTCTTCTGTATTTCCTGCCTCTACTTTGGCCTTAATTCTCTTAACAAATAATCTGCCAAGTGTGTTGCCTAGGCAGGATAATTTAGTGTCTGCATTTGTTGTGTGGAGGGCTTTGTACTCTTCTGGATTATCAAATTTCTTTAACTTGTGGAATGCATTGAGTTTGACTTGTTGGTCATTGACCCTCATTGTCAACTCTTCATTCTCCATATCTATTAAGGTTCCTCCAGTAGCAAGGAAAGATCTTCCTAGAATAATCAGTGCATTATCATCGGCTTCGCAGTCAAGGACAAGGAGGTCGACAAGTAAAATAAACTTGTCTACCCTTACCAATATGTCCTCTATCTTTTCTTCAGGATGTACATAGGATCTATCCGCAAGTTGGAGCAGCATTGTTGTAAACTTTTCCCTTCCTATTCCAAGCTTTTGAAAAACTGATTTGGGCATAAGATTGATGCTTGCTCCTAGGTCACATAGTGCCTTTCCTTCATAATTGTTACCAATCGCACAAGGTATGGTAAAGCATCCAGGATCCTTCAGTTTGGGTGGCATGCGATTGTGCAGCATTGTCATGCACCCTTCAGTTGCTGGCACCGTCTCAAACTCACCTAGCTTTTTTCTTTTAGACACAATGTCTTTCAAGAATTTAGCATAGTTGGGCATCTGTTCAATCGCCTCAACAAATGGCAAGTTGATGTGGACTTGCTTTAGAATATCTAGAAACTTCTTAAATTGGTGATCCTATTTCTATTTTTTCAACCTTTGTGGGAAAGGTGGTGGTGGTCACATCTCGTCCAAGGTCTTATTGGTTTGGAATTTAATACCTGGAACCACTGTGTGTCTCGTTGTCTTGGCAGGAAGTGCAGGTGCTGTCGAGCTCTCTGCTGGGGCAGTGTCCTCGTGTTTAGTCTATTCAGCATCCAATTCCTCCTTGTCTGTTTCCTCCTGTGTTGCTGGTGGAACTTTGGTTGCTGACTTGCCCATTGTTTTTTTAAGTTGTAGGCCACTTCTTGTAGTGATTGCTTTACATTGTTCATGGACCATTCCCTTAGCAACTTCAGTATTGCTAGGTAGTCCCCCTGTGGTCTAGTATTTTGTCTTTGAGCAAACTGACCAACTTGTGTTTCTAGTGATTTTATAGCAGCTTCTTGATTTTGCAGCCTCGTCTCTGTTCTATTCATGAAATCATCAGTCATCTTCATGAAACTGCTGTTCTCAGCCATATATGATTCAGTTTTCATAATAAAGGCCTTGAGAGTATTTTCTAATGAGTTCATGGGCTGCTACTGCTGATGTATCTGTTGCTGCGGTAGTGACTGCTGCACTTGCTGCTACGGCAGTGAATTTTGGTAACTTGAGGTCTGGTTGGTTAGGTTCAAGGCATTGTTAGGATTGCTCCATGAGAAGTTTGGGTGCCTTTTCTATGCTGGATTGTATGTGTTTGACATCATGTTGTTGTTCCAGTTGTAGTTACCCACATAGAAACTAGATTCCTCATCTTGCATATACTTAGAAGAATTTATTGCTTTTACCTCATGAGTTTTTTGTTGTACTTGTATGTTTTGAACCATCTTTGTTAAAGATGTCAACTGTGTTGCCACTGAATTGTTGGTTTCTATTTCATTCACTGTGGCTTGAAGGGGCCTTGTCAAGGAGTGTTCCATTTGCCGAGGCATCCAACATCATCCTTGTCGGGGTATTGGTGGCATTACAAAACATGGTTACTTGCGTCTAAAGTGGAAATCCATGTAGTGGACATTTGTTTAGTAACTCTCTGTAGCTTCACAAGCCTCGTACATAGGTTTGTCATTAGCCTGTCTAAAAGAAGTAATCTCATTACGGATTTGATCATATAAATTTGTGGGGTTAAATCGCATAGTGAATTCTCGGTAGAGTTTACTCCAAGATCCAATTGATCCTTCCGGAATGCTATTCAACCAAGTTTTGGCCTTATCCCTCAGTGAATAGGGGAAAAGTTTTAATCTCAAAATGTCTTCATGAACTCCTTGAATTTTGAAAGAGTTGCATACTTCAATGAAGGATTTGAGATACTTCCTGGCATCTTCTGTTGCAGCCCCACTAAATTGTCCAATAGTATTAAGCATATTGAACATCACAGGTTTGAGTTCAAAGTAGGTTGCCTCTATCTCTGGTATAACAACTCCAAGGTTCAATCCATTCAGATCTTCCACTAGAAAATCTCTAACAGTTAGCTGTCGCGGTAGTGGTTGCGACAGTGGATGTTGTGGATGCCCTTGGTAGGTTCTTTCGATTTCCGGGTCTATCTCGTATAGTGGATTGCTAGGGTTAGCCCTGGTCATACACCAAAAATCAAATCAAATAAAATTAAAAATAAAAATAAGAAAAACTAAAATAAAAGAAAGAAAATAACGAAAACAATATTTAGTTGCCAATCCCCGGCAACGGTACCAAAAACTTGATGCGTGCTAAATATGCGCAATTGGAGTGCAAGTGTACATGTCAAGTAATAAGTGATAAGTATTTATCGAGTTATCGTCTCCTCAGGGATTGGTATACTTAATATGTTTCCTTCGGTCTTCTTGCTTCTATAAAATAAAAGTAAAAACACAAATAAGTTTGGATATTGATTAGAGTAAATAAACTAAACTAATTAATGAGAGATCGAATATGAGAGATGGGGGGTAGGATCTAGTTGTGTTGTCTAGTGGATTCGATTGATCTATTTCTATCCAATGCAATTGCATTGCACTGCCTCGGCAGTACTGCAGATACTGTCTCGGTAGCGACAATGTTCTCTGTCGCAGCAATCCCTTGCTCTTGGGTAGATTTACCAAAGTTCGGCAAAGTGTCCTTGAATGGCTCCGTTTATCCCTAAGTCGAAACACTGTTGAAGGTCAGTCCTTGATGATACCTCCCGGCGTTAATTAATTATAACCAACAACCAATCTCATACTTCTTTTAGCTGCTGAAACTCTTAACCTATCCCTAGGCCGAGTTAGTATCCTCCAATCAAGTTGAATATCGTACTTACTCCTTTCATGAGTCTAACTCTCCTGAATCTAGACAAATAGATTACTTACAAACTCCAGTGTAGTGGTGGTGGTTCGGACGCTTATCTTCGGGTTTAGGTGCTTTAAAATAAATGCACAAATCTAATTAAAAATTAATTTGATCGTTAAATTAGCTTGAAAAATTTAATATTAGTAAAGCGGTAATTATTAAAGTACCAATTTTTAGGCGGTGTGGGGGTGCTAATCCTTCCCCATCCGTAACCGACTCCCGAACCTTAATTTTTAAAATCTCTGGTTTTATGGTGTCCGGTCTACCAAAACGGTCGGTGGCGACTCCAAATTTTCAAAAACCATTTTTTAGCTAAAAACCTCATGTGAAAGACATTAATTTCAAAATGACACATCAAGAAATATTTTTCAATCCCAAAAGAATATTTCTAGCGATACACTTAATTGTGGATTTTTCACATTGCTAAACCACCCAATCTAACTTGTTATTAGTTTTATCCCTCGTATTATTTACTTGAAGTTAACCTAAAGCATGATTTATTTGCCTCAATAATTAAGAGAATGATTGTTGTCCCTGAAGGTCATAGGTCTAAACACCAATATTTATAATACAACGATTAAGTATCATTATTTAATGGTTGAGAATCTATTTTAAGACAGATATTACTTATACCTAATATAGCTAATTAAAAAACAGACCTAAAGCCCCATAGAAATTTTTATTTTTCTTCGTTATACGTCTCGCTTGGACAGAGACAAGGAGATTCAAGAAACTTCTGAATTTTATTGGTATGCTTATTTCCATAGAAATTTTTATTTTTGTTTTGGGTTGTAAAAATCTTTGAATTGTTTAATCCAATTATTTTACTTCTTGATAGCGATGTAATTATAAATTTTCTATGGATTTAATAAAAATTCAGTGGCATTTGTAAAAAAAAAACTAAAGCCCCATAGCTAATTATTTTATATGTGGCAATTGGAAAAATAAATATTAATGTCCTCGATCAAGGCCCAATCTAAAGCATGTTTTTTGTTTACAACTGACTAGCCGAGTATTTTGAATCTAAGATCCTTTTTATCAAAACAAAATTAATTTGTAATAAGCATGACAGTTAAATTAAAATAAATTTGGCCGACCTATTTATTATTTTTTACTTAGCATTTAATGTGATGTATTATTGGTAGTGACTGTTCATTCATGAATAACACATTTTTTTATCATTTATTAGATAATTATATCCATTAATATAATTGAGAAGAAAAATGAAGTATAGTTTTCAAGGATTATTAATCGATTAAAGTTTTATAGTTATACAAAAGATTTTAATATATTGTTATTGTATTATTTATTTAAAAAAAATCATTAAAGATATATGATGATAGATTAAAAACCATAAATAAAATAATATTGTTAGTTTATTAAATAATAATTATTTTTAGAATTACTATTTAGTTTAATATTTAAAGATGCTTACTTTCAGGGATAAAATTATTACGAGACGAGGGCAATCGAAAATTTTTATTTTTTTTACTTTGGCCTTTTTAAATAATTTGCTTTAAAAGTTGGTTAATTTTTGAATTTGTTACCCATTTTTAAATACTTACATTTTACTCCTTAATCTCAAATTTTGATTTTTATTCTTACTTACCCGTCTCATCTTGTATAAGTTTGAATCTTATTTAATGTTAGGATTACTTTCTGATATGAATAGTAGTTACAAACAACTTTATAAGAGTTGTGTTAGTTAGGTAGTTACACTTCCATAATCGTTACTCATCTTTGTATATATAAATATGATTCTGCTATGAATAAAGATCACCTTTGTTCTTGGATTTCTCTATATTTGTTCCTTTGATCCTCTTTATCTCACATTGTATCATAGGTTTCTTTTCATGAAATGGCAGAAACTACGAGAAAACCTTTCACCAACAAAACTATATCCATTCGTTTTGATGATTCTAATTTTATGCTATGGCGACAACAAATTCTTTTCGCCATTGAGAGCCTTGCCTTACTTGATCATATTAATGGTTCAGTAGTTGTGCCACCACGTTATATTATAAAAGAAGGTATCAAGATTTCTAATCTTGAGTTTATCTCTTATAGGCAGCAAGATAGTGCCTTATGTTCTTAGTTGCTTTCTTCCATTGGTTCTTCAATCTTGTCATCTTTGGTAAGTTATAAAACAACACTCGATATTTGGGAGGTGCAGCAGTTGTTCTCGGTCTCCTCTACAACCAAGATTATGCATCTTCATTGCTCGCTGAAAAGCCTGCGTAAAAGAGATCAGTCTATGCGTGAGTACTTGGCACAAATTCAATCGATTTGTGATACTTTAGCAGCGTATGGCAATCCTCTTACTGAAACGATGCATATTTCTGCAATCCTTTTTGGTCTACCACCTGAGTATGAACCAGTTGTTGCTGTTATTACGTCCAGTCAACAACCCTACAAGTTGGATGGAGTCCGTAATGTTCTTTTGGATACTGAGGTAAGACAACTGAAGTTTCTAAATCAATCTACCATCTCGGTTAACATGGCTCAAAGTTATGTTCAAATGAGAGTACGGCAAGGTATGTCTAGTACTATCAATACTCCTTATTATAGGACTTTTGCACCAAGAAATATTGGTTTCTCTTAACGTCCTCAAGGATCAAGAAACCAGGATTTCAGTGGACGTTTTCAGAATAATATTCCTACGTACAATCAATCTTACAAAGGTACTCGTGGGGGTAGAAGTTTTAGTGGTCGTTCACGGCCACAATGCAAGATATGTGGAAAGATTGGTCATTTAACGAATAGGTGTTATTTTCGTTTTGATCAGTCTTATGATGGACAAAGTTACAATGTTGCAAATGTGTGTTGTTAATGTAAGAACTCCTTGATGAGCAAGTAGTGAAATCTGATGAAGAACAAACTGGAACTGGTCCTGTCATAAATAATGTAGCCTTGACAGATGAAGCTAATCTTGTTGGGTATAATGATGCAGCTTGGTATCCTGATTCGGGAGCCACAACACATATTACTCTAAATGCAGGTATGATGCTCAATTCTAAGACTTATTTTAGGTCTGGTAAAGTGTCAGTTGCAAATGGTATGGTTTCTTCTATCTCAAATATTGGTGTTGCTTCTTTAAAAAGTTCTTCTAGACTACTAGTGTTAAATAATTTACTCCATGTTCTAACAATTAAAAAGAATTTATTGTCCGTCTCTAAATTTACTAACGATAATAATGTTTCGTTAGAATTTTATCCTGATTATTGTGTTGTGAAGGATTTGGTGTCACAACAGGTGATACTTCAAGGGCTGAAAAATGATGGTCTATATAAGTTTTCTTCTGATGCTTTAGATTCAATTGGTCGTGTTCCTATTTTTGCTTCAACTGCTTCTGCTGAAAATTATTTTTTGAATAACGCTGAACTCTCTGATGATAAGAAGAATGTTCCGGGTGATAATACTGTTATGAGTTTGAATTGTTGTAATACATGTATTGTTGATAAGAATGTTGAGTTATGGCATAGGAGGTTAGGACATCCCTCCAATAAACTTCTGGAAAATTTGTTGAAAGCATGTAATATACGTTGTTCAGTTGATAATAAAATGAATTTTTGTGAAGCATGTCCGCTAGGTAAATCACATAAATTACAATTTCAAAAGTCTTCCATGGTTTTTGATCATCCTCTTCAGTTTGTTCAAATGGATTTATGGGACCAGCTCCTTTAATCTCTAACAATTTTAGTTATTATATTAGCTTTGTTGATGCTTTCTCAAGATACACATGGATTTATTTTCTTTCTCGCAAATCTGATGCTCACAATGTTGTTGTTTCATTTCATAAGATGACAGAAAGACAATTAAATTGTAATTGAAAGTAATTCAATCTGATTATGATGCTGAATTTCATACTTTACATGCTTACTTTAAAGAACATGGGATTGTTTTTCAGCATTCTTGTCCTCACACTTCTGAACAAAACGGGATAGTAGAACGTAAGCATCGACATATTGTCGAGCTTGGTCTAACTCTTATGGCTCAAGCAAATATTCCTATTAAATTCTGGACAGATGCTTTCTATACATCTGTGTAGCTTATAAATCGTCTTCCCACCAAAGTTCTTCAAGGTATATCTCCACATGAGAAGTTGTTTAAGCAAAAACCAGATTATAATTTTTTACGTGTATTTGGCTCTCAATGTTTTCCCCTTATTAGACCTTATAACCAAAATAAAATGCAATATAGGTCGAAGCCTTGTTTTTTTAGGGTACAGTTCACATCAACGAGGCTATAAATGTTTAAGCATGGAAGCAATAATGTACGTGTCTCAATATATTCAGTTTAACGAGAGTTGCTTCCCATTCAAGGATATTGCGGTGAATAGCAAAAGTGGTGACAAGTCAAATGTTGCAACTGGTAATACAAAACCTGTAAAAGTCAAGTTTGTTTCGCCTAAAGTTGTTCATCGAGGATTAAGGGGTGACAGCACGTCTGTACATTCTACATCAATGTCTCAGTCAAATTCTCAGTCTAGTTTATCCCTCAATCGTACTCAAGTGGGCATACTAATATGGAAGGGAAAAGTTCTTTCAATTCTCATATCTCAAAAGAAACTTCTAGTGGTCAACATGCAAATGTTCAAAATTATAAGGATATGCATCACATGTCAAATATGAGTGCTTGTGATTCAGGTTCATTTTTCAGTGGTCAACATGCTAATGTTCAAACTTCTAATGATCAACAAGTAGATGCTCAAAATTCAACAGGTATGCATCACGTGCCGAATACAATTGTTGGTAATTCTGAATCATCTTCCAGTGGTCAAAATGCAAATGTTCAAGCTTCAAGAGGTGGGCAGCACATGCTCACTAGGTCTAAAGCCGAAATTTTTCAACCAAAGATATACTCTGTTGAATTACTTAATGTCGAACCCAAAGATATTCACCAAGCTATGTAATCCGAGGAGTGGAGAGTTGTTGTTCAGAATGAGATTACAGCCCTTATTAATAAAATACTTGGGAATTTGTGTCTTTACCACCAGATAGAATACCTGTTGGATGTAAATGGTTGTTCAAGATTAAAAGAAATTCGAATGGGAGTATTGCTCGATATAAGGCGAGATTAGTGGCAAAAGGATATTCTCAACAAGCTGGGTTTGATTATTCTGAGACCTACAGTCCAGTTGTTAAACCGGTAACTATGCGAGTGTTGCTTAGTTTGGCATTAAGCAAAGGTTGAGGTCTTAGACAGATCGATATTAATAATGCTTTTTTGAATGGAGATCTATTAGAAGAAGTGTTCATGGAACAACCTCCAGGTTTTGAGCAAACTGATTCAGATGAAAATGTTCTCGTGTGTAAGCTTAAGAAGTCCTTGTATGGCCTCAAACAAGCATCACGTGCCTGGTTTGAAAATTTTCGGTCTTTCTTGGTCAATGATCATTGTTTTGTTCCTTCTTTAACTGATGCATCTCTTTATTATCGAGATAGGGATGGTTCTAAGACATACATCATGGTGTACATTGATGATGTGATAATTACAGGAAAGAATCTGCAGGTAACAAATGTTGTGGTTAAGTCTATTAATGTTACGTTTTCATTGAAGGACCTGGGTAAGCTTAACTTCTTTCTTGGTATGACTGTACAACAAGTTCAAAAAGAGGTAATCCTTAATCAAAAGAAGCACATTATTGATCTCTTGGAAAAGACGTGTATGCTTGAAGCTGTACATGTTTCTACACCTATGGTCACTACAACTCTATTAGTAGCATCTCAAGGAGCTCCATTTGATAATGTTACTTTGAATAGACAAGTGGTTGGTACTCTCCAACATATATGCACTACTAGGCCAGACATTCAATATGTTGTTAATAAAGTATCACAATTTATGCAGTCACCATTCGAGTCACATTGAAGTACTGTGCGTAGAATCTTAAAGTATCTCAAGGGAACAGCAGACCATGGTCTATTGTTTGATGTTACACCAGCAACTACTACATTAGTAGGATATTCTGATTCATATTGGGGTGTCAAATCTGATGATAGAAGGTCAACTGCAAGGCACTGTTTGTTTCTTGGTAACAATCTTGTAGCTTGGAGTTCGAAGAAACAAAATATCGTAGCTAGACCGTCAACAGAAGTTGAGTTTAAAAGGTTGGCTAATGTCATGTGTGAAGCAATGTGGGTTAAGTCTTTATTGACAGATATTGGAGTTACTCTGGATAAAACGCCAATAATCTGGTGTGATAACACAAGTGCTTTTGCTCACTCGAGAAACCCAGTCCATCATGCAAAACTTAAGCATGTCGAGTTAGATTTGAGTTTTGTTCATGAAAAAGTGGTGAGAGGAATGTTTCAAGTTAATCATGTTCCAGCAGCTCGTCAAATAGCAGATGTCTTTACGAAACCCTTGCCTGCATCATTCTTTGTACGGCTTTAAGAGCAGTTAAAAGTATTTTCAGCAGATGAGCTAAGACTTCAAGAAGTACAACTCTGTATAGCATAGTGTATGTGTTTTTGTTTCTTTTTGATCTATAAAAAAGACAAAAAAACGAAGAAGAGAAAGAACTTGAAGTATGTTAGGATTACTTTCTGATATGAATAGTAGTTACAAACAGCTTTGTAACAGCTGTGTTAGTTAGGCAGTTACACTTCCATAATCGTTACTCATCTTTGTATATATAAACATGATTCTACTATGAATAAAGACCACCTTTATTCTTGGATTTCTCTACATTTCTTCCTTTGATCCTCTTTATCTCACATTTAATAAAAATAATAACAATTATTTTTAATTACAACACAATTTTAAAAAATGCATTTGTTCTCAATGGAGGTGGCAAGCTTTATATTTAAACATGGTTAACTTAATTTCTCTGTTAACTAATTTATTTATTTATGATTCTTTATTGTGTCTCATCTAATATTCTACTTTAATTTAATAGATTTAGGGTTCAAAATTAAGGGTTATAATTAGACTTTAGAAAATTATGGGTAGGGTGCATCTTTTAGGGTGTAGAGTTTAAGGTTTAGGATATAAAAAAATAAGGTTAGGGTTAGAATTTAGCTTTTTAAGAAATTTAAGTAGGAACATTGAAAGGAAATATGACTAGCGGCATGAAATTTCTACTCACAAATACAACAATGCAATCACTTAAAAGAGAAAATTTGAGACTATGTCCGCCAAAACGCAAATGAAAAATAAAATAAAAAGATAAACTCAAAGTCACAATAATATTCAAAACATTCTTATGAATATAATACCATCATCAATAATAATCTATGAATTTAAGGACTAATTTATTTTTTATTTGGTTGAATATATAATAACATGTAGCTAACGAAAAGAGAGAAGCTACGTGCGAAAATAAATATTCTTATAGAAGATTTCACAGCCAATATATATGATAATACTACTTGTATAATATATTAACATTTTCACATAAATATTGAAGCTTGAAGGATATTGAAACTACCTTTAAATCAGAAAACGTATTTTATAATAAGAAAAAGAAAAGCATTTAAAACGAAAGCGAGCTATACTGATGTATATTACTGTATTTCTCTCTGTAAAATAATGAACAAATATATAGTTTATAAGAAAAAATTTATTGTCGGAGCTGCCTTGCCAAACACTTCCAAATCATTCTCCAATGGAGTCAAGTTCAAATCTAAACACAAAACTCTTCGGCTATGGGATTTCTTAACAATCGGTTCCAATTCCATCACGGCTTCATGGGACGAATTCAAAGAACCATGCCGATATTCACTCAAAACAGCCCTATGCCTCCTCATGTGTCCACCTAACGCTTGTCCGATCGGGAACTCGAGCCCGCAGATCGAGCACTCATGCAGCTTAGGTTTACCCTGTGATGGTTGATTCTCCGAAGCCTTGCCGTCTGGTTCCTCCAACTTTGGCCTCTTATGGCTCGCCCGATGACCTCCTAGAGCTTGAAACGACTGAAATTGCCGGTTACATATTTTGCACTCGAAAACCTGAGTTTGGATCGTATCGGCCTCGGCATGTTCGTATCTAGGTCCTCCTTGTGAAAGGAGCATCAAACATTTTGCCAAAACTGGATTATTATCCGCTTTTCTATTAGGAAAACTTCTCTTCATCTTTTTTTTTGGGTTATGGTGTGAAAATATGCTGGTTTGGGTATTTGATTTTTCTTTGGGAGGAAAAGAAAGTGAAATAGGACTTTAGGGTAACGTGAGGGTTGGCATATATTTATAGGTTAGTTTTGAGGGAAGATGGGAAGTGTTGACTTTTTGTCGCTGACCTATTGGAATGACGTTTATGCCCTTACTTACTTGTATGACAAGGTAATGATGTAACGGAGATTTTGGGAGTAAAAAATTATGGCCTAGCGTGTGGAGGGTTTGAGTGTGAAATCAGCTCGACTAGTGTACGCGTCAGCATGACCGAGTAGCTGAGTCAAGCAAGCTCCTGAGTTGAAGCGAGTAGGATCTTCAATCGTTTAGAAGACTAGTCATACCGAAAGAGGTTTTTCCACGGGACTTTTTATAAGCTTTGAGTTTCTAGGTTTCACACGTGGCGGTTAATGCTTGGTTCAATATTTTACATATACTACGTTCTTTTTCATGTGAACGTAAGCCAAGAAGAGTAAAGGATGGAGTTAAACTTAAACATGGTTGGTGACATGAAGTTGGAAAATAATGTTTTCCTTATACCTATTTTCACACCATTTTTATTTAAATAAAAAATAATGAATAATTATTCTGTTCACTTGTAGCGGGTAATAGAAAAATGCATTCGACAACAGAGATAAAATCATAATTTAAGATTAAAGAATAAAACATAGATATTTAAAAATAAAAAGACTAATTTATAAATAAATTAAATATTTAAAAATTTGAATAAAAAGATAAAAATAAAAAAAATTAAAAACAGGGTCTACTCCACTTAATTTCGTCCCAACTAAAGAAGATCTATATGTATTAATATGAAACAAATTTTGATGTAAATTTAATTAAAAATAATAATTTCTACAATGAACGCATGTATTAAATATTTACATATTTATCTTTTTAAGTACTTTGTTGGAAATTTCAATTAAAGATCTCATAATAAAGTCAAACTAATAAATGTGTATCATATATGTAAAGGATTTTCTTGCAAGAGGCAAGAGTTGTACAAGACAGTTTGTGAAGTACATTAAACTGTTGCCTAAGATTCTTTCGTCACTGCTTATTGGATTTTCACCAACGAAATGCTTCGAAAGAAGGACAAAACAAAACTTCCACGTGACTCTGTTCTTCTTTACCTAAAAACTGTCGTGTCAAACAATCTTTTATATTTGCCGGTACTACTAGCAACGATATTTCCGTGTTATTATTAGAAGGGTTAGTTTGATATTATTTTTAAAAATATAATAAAATAATTTTATAAATTATTTTTAAAGTATTTGATTTAAATAAAAATATTTTTAAGTGGATAAAATATTTATTTTAAATATTTTTATAAATATAAAATCATTAGTGATGTAAATGAAGATAAATAAAAAATTTATTTAAAATATTTTTAAAAATTTAAATAAAAACTCTAAACACTCAAATATCCAACAGAGTCAATAATTAGATACGTACTTCCATTTGTAGTTCACTTTTTCTTTTTCACGTTTTCATTCATTTTACAAAATAAAATGCAATTCAACCTTACAATTAATTTTCAATTTTTTTTACGGAAGAGAGCTAAATATAATTTTACGGAAAATGTTAAGATTTGAACCAAATAAAATAAAATAATATAAACATCATTATTTATTCAGTCAATTAATAAATATTTACTTAAATTATTTGGATCAAATTATAATATAAAATTAGTTAAATAATTATTTTTATAATAATAATAATAATAAATGATTTGCATTAATTATTTAATTCTTATTGACATTAAATCTTGGGTTCACACTTCAATTATCTTATATATAAAATTCAGTACACATGCAAAGACTTTTTTATATATAAAATTAATTTTGTTAAACATTGAAGTCTGCATACGAATGGCTACATTAACTTTCAAGTCCGTGTTTGTTTATTCCTCGTCTTTTCCACGTTGAACAGGAAGAAATAAAATAAAACCTTATTTAAAATAAAGCAAAAATCTTTTTTTTATGTATCCTTTTGTATTTTTTGTTAAATTTTTTAAAAAATTTAAGTTTAAACTTTAACCCTATTTTTTTATATCCTACCTCTTAAACTCTATACCTTAAAAGATATATATTACCCATAACTCCTTAAACCCTAACTATAACCTCTAACTGTAAACTTTAAACCTACACTCTCTAGTTTAAAGCAAAGACATAAATGAATGCAAGGAAAAGAGATAAACAATTTGAAATAAACAAGTAAAATAAAATTATACAAACAATTGAAGAAACGAGTAAAAGCAGCCGAAGGAGCCTTTTATTTTGGTTTTAAATTAATCAGATTTAGTTAATTACGTTTAGAGGTGATAAACGGGTCGTTCAGATTGGGTTATTTTAGTTCGGGTCATGTTTTGTTTTTATTATATTTGGTTTTAGTTAAGTTTGGATTAAATATAGTTTTGTTTGGTTTTAATTTGGGTATATAATGAATCGGGTCGAGTATCAAATCATATCGTGTTATATCGATTCGATTAATTTTTGGTTTGGTTGATTTTAAGTTGGGTCAAGATCAGTTTAAGAGGAGATCAAGATGTTTTAGTCGAGTTTTCAGGCCAGATCGGTTTTTTAAACCTAGATATGACTTTATAAAACTAATGTATTTGATTTTTTGGTGAATTATGCAACAATTCACACCATATCTTTTATTATTTTTAATATATTTTCTATATTTCGGGTTGGCTTCGGTTCAGGTTACTTTTAATTTGGATGATTTCGTTTTGAGTCTATTTAATTCGGTTAGAAATTATATCTAATCTATATCGATTAAACTAAAAATTAGGTCGGATTTGATTTGATTTAGTTTATTTTTTGAGTTTCAGATCAAGCTCAGATATTATATTCAGATCAATATCAAATCTCAGATAAATAAAATGAATTCGAATTTGAGTCTCGAGTTAGTTTACCGCCTTTAATTACGTTGCAGTAATCCCCAAGTTTAAATTACTTACATTCCATTTTAAAATTTTTACCATCCTGATAATCCTTAAAAGAAGTGTTACAAGGGCCCTAGAAGTCAAATGAAACTAGTTCTTGAAATTCTCTTTTCTTGGAAACTCCCTCATTAGCTAAAACAACCCATCACCATTTATTAGGTTGAAACACTGAAATAGTTTGGTTGGTCACGAAAAAAATGGACAAATCTTGACTTATTTAATTAGAACTCCTCCACACGTTAAGACCGAATTGTCGTGAAGTTGGTTTTAAGTTGATGTCGTGTTTACATAAATTCAGGACAACGAAATTTCTGGAGTATTTTGGTCGAAATTTCCTTAACAAAGAGACTCCCTTCGAGTCTTCCTTCACTGTACTTTTTAAAGTGCAAGTGGACCGCCGAGAGTTCATTGTCCGCATCATCATTTACTACAATATTTATACTTGTAGCTTTCGTCTCTTTTCTTGAAATTTATAGCTTCAAAATGGTTCGTTTTAGAAAACATTTATGTTAGTTAAATGTATTGTTTGTGTAGGAACATGGATAATTACATTTGTGGTAGGTAAATTTTGAATCAAAATCGAAATATTATAGGTTTAATTAGGTGGAATAATTTATTTTTTAAAATGAGTGTTAATTTTATTGAAAGAGAGAATTTTAAAAAATATAACGAGAGTTTAAGTTTCAGTTAAGTAAATTTATTTCGGACATATTCTTAAAAATACGAAAATTAAAAACTCTAGATTATAAATAAGATTATATAAAGAAAAGGTAAAAATCTTAAGTTAAAGACTAAAATAAAATAGATATATACATCACCAAAACTTGAAGATAAAAGATAAAAACAAACAATAAATTATATTAAAAATATATTATAATAATGAAATATGTTGACAATACGGTCATTATCACAATTTAATCGTTAACAAAAACGGTGACTGAGAGTCATCTTATTAATCGTGACGACATTAAATTTAACCCTGACAAAAAAAATTAAAAAAAATCAAACAATCCATTAAAAAAACATACCAAAAGAAAAATAATACGTACCAAAAGATAAATAAAAAATATAAAAAATATATGATAATAGCCAACACTATAATTAGTGTCATCATCAATTAGGTGAAAAATAAAAAAGCTATAAACAGAAAGAGAAGACAAATAGGGTTCTTAGTAACTTAAATTAAAATTAAAAACGTTACATTATACAATAAATATAATATAGTATAAAAGTTCTCTCCCTTCGTTCGCGAGGCTCAATTTATGTTACGACCCGGATTTCGAAACTCGTTGTCAGGTTAACCCAAGATAGTGAGCCTTGTATTTGGGCCTTTAAAGTCTTATTGAGCTTAAAGGTTGTAGTTTGGTTTTAGTTTTGGATGATGACCAAGGATGTTTTGGTAAATGAATTTGTAGCGACCCTTTCGCTAAAATTTTAAAATTTTAATTTAAAAGTCTCCGAAATGAAATAAAATTTAAAATCTCAAAATTAAGATTTAGGATTTAAAATGAAAATTAGGTATTTTGATTTAAATTTAGGGAATTTGAAAGGAATTAGGAATTAAGGTTTAAAAATTTAGAAATGAGTTTTTTAAAAAAAAGATTAAAATTGACATTAAATATAAAAAAGTATTTGGAAAAGTATTTAAAGCATTTAGAAATCCAGGGTTTCAAAAATTTAGGATTTTATAAGATTAGGGCATGAAAAATTTGGAAATCAGGAGTTTTAAAATTTAGGGATTAAAAACAAAAAGTTAGGTGTTTGAAAATTGGGAATTTTAGAAATTGGGAAAGGATTTTAAAAAAAGGTTTAAAAAGAGTGGAGTTGCCATCGGTCACTTTCGTAGATCGGACACCGTAAAAACCAGAGATTCAAAATGATTTGGGTTCGAGAGTTGGTACTCGGTTATGATTTTAAAATAGTGTTAGCATTTTAAAATCGCCCAAAAATTGACACCTTTACAAAATAACCGCTTAATTAATTTTGAAATTTATAATTTAAAGTGTCGTTTGAATTAATATTTACTTAAAGATTCGAATTTAATTTTATTTTAATTTTATCTTTATTCGAAGGTGTGCATACACCGCCACCACTACGCCTGGTGTCGGACCCACTACGACCGAATAAAGAAATATTTATTAGGTTCGTTAATTAAAGGTGTGACTAAAGCAAAAATAAATATAAAACATAATATATAAAAAAATGTGCATGAACCAAAGAATAAAACATAACACAAGTAAAAAAATAGTACATCTAAATATGCATAGCATAAATAAATAAAACATGCATGACATACATAAATACAAAGTATGATAAAATAAATATGTACAAAATAAACAATAAAGTGCATAAATGTAAATACAAATAAAACATATGTACACATACATAAATAAATAAATTGATGCATGAATAAATAAATAAATAAATAAACAAACAAACAAATGAATGATTGATTGATTGATTGATTGAATAAATAAGCAAAAATATAAATATGCATGGGGTAAATTAGATAAAAAGATATTAAAAAGGCCAAAATAATAATAAAGATAAAAAAAGACACTAAAAAGGACTGAATTGAAAGGAAACCAAAATTCCAGGTTTGAAATAAAAAGAAAAGAAAAATAATTAAAATCAGTGACTTAATCGAAAAGATTCAAAAACACTAAAGCCCTCAAAACGTTATTTTGAATCGAGGAAGGTCTTAAAAATAAACGTAAAAACACGAAAAGGCCTTGAATTAAATAAACAATTATTGAAATTGATGGTTATGGCCCAAATCAGGACCAAATTGAAATACGTAGCAAAGTTAAAGAGGCTAAGGAGATTATTAACGTGACCCGGATGGGTTTAAAATAGAAATAATATATTTTTAAAATAGGGGTCGGGGTATAAAAGACACTTAAAACTTGAAAATAAGACTCTTTGGTCATTTTTTTAAAAACTGAAAGAACAAGCCCCTTATTTCACTCTGGTTTCTTCAATGAACCCAGAAAAAATATATGAACATTCATATGTTCTTCATATTTTCTAAAAACCGACGGTTACAAACCCAGAAAAGGTCGCGTCGGCCAACGTTAGCATCGACCGGCGAAGCCAAAAGAAAAACCAAAACTTTTATCCTTTCGAAATAAACAACCCAAAAACCTTTCCTTCCATTAAAACCGAAGCCAAAAACTCTTTATTGTTTTCTTTCTAAAAAATAAAAACGAAATGAGGCTCACTTTTAAGAGAAATGAAGAAGAGTGGTTTAATTCGAACAAGACCTCATCAAAATCGAAGGTAAAGAAAAAAAATCTAAACTTTACTTCGGTTCTCTTATTGCATGCAATCGAAAAGATGAGGATATACCTCAAAAAATTTCTCTTTTCTGTTGATTTTGGTGGTGGGGAGAACCCCTTACAAATTGTTTCTTCTCGGCTTAAATAGCTGAGTATTACATGGGATTAAAGAAAGGAAAAGGGGAAAGTAAAATCCCTAATTTCTGTTATTGGTTTGTTAAAATTTTTGTTTGTATGCGCATGTCTGAAAACTCTGAGATTTCGGCTGAATGATTTTGAAATCTTCTAAAATTTGGTTGTAATGCTCTGCGATTCATGTTAGTGTAGCCTCTGATTTTTCTAAAATTTGTGTTTGGTTAGTACGAATCTGACATTTAGTTTATTCGTTTGTGCATATACCGACGTTAGAAATAAGAGGAGACCATCGACAGAACGTCGGACGATGATCGAAAGATAAACGAATTGTTGGTAATCGAAGGGGCGTGCGTGAGGCAACGAACGACCGGGCATCAACGCATAGGAGCATGCGAACCAGCTCTCCTTCCTTGTATTTGGACCGTTGAATCTTGATCAGATCCAATGGTTGAAACTTGGTTGCGCATGAAGGCAAAGAGGGGATTAGGCTAGGGTTTTCTGGTTCATTACCAGATTGGGATTAACGAAAATGAGCCCAAAAAGGCTAAAAGTATATATATATATATATATTATGTGCTTGTAATTAATTATTAATGGGTTGTAAATTTGGACTAAAAGAATTAATTTAAGTGGGCTCATTATTTAATATTTGTTTGTTTTTATTTATTTACAAATTGGGTTTAATCATTTAATAAATATATAAAAATACTAAATAAAATAATAATAATAATAATAATAATTGGTAATAATAATAATAATAATACCATTTAAAACAAAACAAAATTAAGAAGTCAATAGGAATAAAACATGAAAATTTTTTTTATTTTGAGTTTAACAACAAAAGAAAGAGTAAATGAATATAAGAGAAAATAATAATAAATATAACATTTTTTATGGATTTTATTTTAAAAGTGAAAACAAAAAGTAGTAATAATATTTACATACATTAATATTTTTGAATTTTATAACAATGAGTTCTAAAGCCTGTTATTCGAATTTGGAATAAAATTAAAAATGGGTCAAAGACCCCGTATAAAATTAGTGATTACAAGATTGTTGGGGGAAAGAGGGAGAAAATGATTTTTTTTGCATTATGCATAGGGGTGATATAATCACTATCTTTATTGTCTTTTATATCATCTTCTCTCATCTTTATCTCTCAAATCCCTCACCAAAGGCTGAGTTTTGAAAGCTTTCTTGTGAGAATATTGTTTGGCTTGTTGATGGAAGGTTTTTCAGCTCTAGGAGATCTATGTTGCAAGATAACTTTGATTAAAAATGGTGGAAGTTGGTTTTTTGTTGGATGGTTGAAGGATGAACGAGAATAGATTTTTGAGAGTGTATTAGGCTAGTTAAGAGGTTGTTTTAACTTCTTGATAATTTTTCTTATAGTTGAAGAACAAGGAGAACCATCAAGGAGCTTGGGCAAGGAGAAAGCTTAAGGGGTTACTTTAGAGTTCTTCAGCTTGTTTTGGGAGGTTGGTAAACTTTCAAATCTTTTCATTTTATGTGCATCATCATTATTTGGCATGCTTGATTGGTTTGTGATGGTTTGGTTTAAGTTAGAGCCTATGCATGCTTTAATGATGGATTGAATAATGGTTGTTGATATTGAGTAAAAATGGTTAGAAACTTACCTAAAATACTCAAAAAATGTATAGGAACGCTTTGAGATCAAATGTTTCAGTTTAGGTTGGTGTTCTTAGGCATTGTTAGGTTCAGGCCTGCACTTTCATGTAGGTGTATCGATACTCGTTGATTGATATATCGATACCCCAAAGAGAAAATAAGGGTAAGAATAACAGGTATTTTGAAATACCCTGCCCTTGTTTCAAAATCAAAAGCTCCAGTAATGAATCGTTTCGATACCTCTTTAGAGGAGTATCGAAACTAGGGGCGTATCGATACGCCATGTAGGAGTACCGATACGGATAGGGAAAAGTGTTTTAGGAAGCCATCTTCGTAGCGTATCGATATGCAAGGGAAAAGTATCGATACTGAGGAGTTTCGATATCCCATACAAGCGTATTAATAACCTTGGGCAATCTACCCAAGTTTGTAAGGGGTGAGTTTTGGGGGTTCTATAATTTTTGCTGAGTTCCTATGGGTTAATTACGCTATAAAATGATTAATAAAACTTGGAATTGATAATGTGGATTTTGATATGATAAATATGCCTTGTATGCTTGTTCTTTTGATTGGTTGTGGTATATTTTGCTTTGAGGATCCTAGGTGTATCATCTTATGTGGTTGAATCTTTGTTTGGTGGGATCCGGATACCTAGTGAGTGAGTGTTGCAAAACAATGAAGGTCATCCAATGTGAGATTCTTGGTGATGTACTAAAGGTCTTGGGATGTGAGATTCAGAATGATGAATTTACTTATGTGAAATTCCAAGACCCACTCAATGTGAGATTTTGAGTGAAGCCTCGATGAGAGATTTTGATCAGTCCGATGTGAGATTATGGGTTGGGTGAGTCTTCTAGTCTCGGGTTGGCAGTGGGCCTTACTTTTTATTTGTTATTCTATGCTTTGGTTGTGTTTGTCATATCATGTGTTTAGGCGATTACGGTTGCGCCAATGATTCAGATAATGTCATCATATTCTCATCTAGCATGTACATAGTTATAATTCACTTGAAGCAAAGTCGATAGATTGGGTACCCACTGAGATTTAGTAGTTCAACGTTTTGGAATGTGTTTTCATGCGTAAGTAAGTAGATGGACGTGGCAGAGCACCATCATCATAGGACTTTAACATTGATCAGTTAGTAGAGTACAATTGGTAGATTAATGGGCATGTATTCGTAAGAACATTATTGTAATTGTAACTCTATTTTATTTTAGGTTGTTAAGGTCAAATGTTTTGGTTAAACTTGTATTTGAAGCTTCATTAATATTTTGAATTTGTCAAACTACCTTTAATACTTAATATCGTTTTTAATTATATGTTGTATTTGATGGTACGTTTTGGATTTGACTTAAAAATATAAAAAAAATATATGAGAACGAGTTGAACTGTGACCCAAATATGACACCCTAGTTCGGGGTGTTGCAATTTAAGTTTTTGAAAGAAACAACTAACTAGTAACATAAGTTTTAATTTGAATGTTAAAAATGTACAAGGATGCCATCATAGTTAGCTCACTCTCTCTTTTGATTAATATTTATTTTAAATAAATATAAAATGTAGGATTTTTAATTTCAAGTTTTTTATTTTTAGAGTATTAGACGAAAATAAATAATGTCAAATTAATAATAAAAAATATAAAAAAATAATCTCAATCATCTATTTATTATCGTCCAACTATCTAAAATAAGATTAAATAAATTTTAAATTAGATATTAGGTATGGCATATGAGTATCATTTTGTAGATTCCTTATCGTATCCGCTCCTCTTGAGATATGATAGGTATGAGTTTAGTGGGTATGAGTGAGCGTGGATGTAAACAGTCATATCCATCGTGAATAATCGGTAGGTGATGGATTTTAGACCCTACCCGCACCGTATTCACCTACCCTACATCACTAGGTATAAGAATTTTGGATAGTTTATATTTGTAGACTTGAATTATGCCTTTTATTATGAGGTTTTATGTACAAAGATATTAATTTATTTTAAAATCTAAGTTAATATTTAAGTTTGTAAACTTGAAACTCAATTAATTTAATTTGAAAAATGAAGATCGATAATCCAATTTGAATTAATCAAGTTATCAATTTATAAAATGTGTGGGTAAGTAAAATTTATAAAAGTGTAAATATGTTCTAGCTAATTTAGTTATAGTTAAGTATAATTTATACCAGTAAAAATATACTTTAATCAAGTTAATTATTATTATTTATTTAGTTAACTATAATTAAATTGTAAAACCCCAAAATTAAGCCTAGAAGTTTTATGGGCGGTTTAGAGGTTTAGTGGACCAGTTTCGTCGGTTTAACCTAGTTAGGGATTAAATACTTAAAAATTAGTTTTAAATCAAATAAATTATGGAAAAATATTCTAAAAATCTTAATTGACTTTTATTTGACTTATGTAAACTCAATTTCGAAACTTGACCCTTGAATACCTAAGATTTTGAAATTAGTGATTATTTTGTAAAAATTAAAAACTTGAGGACAATTTTATAAACTAAGCCAAAACTTTGAATCTTTAAGGTAATTTGAGATAATCCTAATCCTAGTTGATCTAAGCCTTCCAAGAGTATATATAAGCAACCTTTAATCCCTTGTTTTAACCTAAGTAATTAAAATTCTCTAATTTTGACATAAAACCCAAAAATTCACTTTTCAAAAATACCCTTTGTTTAAATTTCGGTTTCTTATTCTCCAAGAAATCCTCTTCATCATATTTTCAAGGTAAATATCAATTCTTTTTAATAATTTTTTTGATTTATTTTTCTATATTTTTCTTTTTCAAAATCTCTTCATTTTTTATAGGTTTCCTAGTTTTTAAATCTTGGAAGGGGTAGGATCAATTTTGGAGGTGAGAATCATTCAAACCTCTAAAACCTAAAGTTCTTTAATGAAATTTCTAAGTTTTTTGCTGATTGAAACAATCTTTAAAGTCTTGAATCAGTAAAATTGTTTTTCTTGATAAAAATTCCATTGTTTTCTTGATTTTAGTTAAAGGATTTTCCATGGTTGTTTTTAATACCTAAATACATGAATATTGAAGTGTTTATATGTAATTAAGATGAATTTTAAGTATCTAATCCCGGACCTAAGATTTAGGGGGTATTTAGAGAGGTTTTTAGTGAGTTTTGGTTAGGTTTTATGGTGTTTTTATGGGCTGTCATGTATTGGTCCGAATTGGGAGATGTTTGAGTGTATTTTAATGCACTAAATCCTCTGGTTTTTATGCTTGAATTAGGTCAAGAGTTAGAGGAATAAGTTTGAGGGAGATTAGAAAGCCGAATTGAGTTATCGGGTGACTTGTCGAGTAAGTTTTGGTAGATTCTTGAGTGGATTAGGAGATTGGGCTGCTTCGAAAGAGTTTTACTTGATTTTACAAAGTTTTGAGGGTGTCGGAAAGGTGTGAGAAACCTTCCTACACTCCGAAGTAAGTTTAAAGTATCCCTTTCTTAAAGTTTCCCATATTACATCGTATTTTTATTATGTTATTTGTTATGCTCTTGTTGTATTGTGCATATGTGATTATGCGTGTATATAAATTTTCAGAAACTGTTTTCAAAGATATTTTATATGCATATGATGTTCCTACGATTTTGTTTTGAAAAATAAGTTAAAAGTGGTTTCATCGGTTTTTGTAAGTGATGCGTGAAAATGGGGAATATGTGATTTAAATTCTATTTAGAGTTAAGTTTTGAGAAATCATTTTTGATAATATATTGGCTAGTTAAGTGATGAACCTTATGTGATAAGTTGATCGATCAATAGAGTCTAGAGTGCACTATAAATATTCAAAAGTCATACGTATTTAAATTCCTTGTATGTTGTATTTTGGCTTTTAGTTTGATGATATGTGATAGGAGTGATATTATCACATCCGGGTTGATAGGAGTGGTATTATCACTGGACACCAAGGTGAGATAATTCATATTGAGAGTTGTATCAACAACGTATGCTTTGAGAGTGTTACTAATATGCGGTTGTTCGTTTATCCTAACAATTTAGAGTGGTACAAATCGGATCACTAGAACCAATATATGTTTTTATTTTTCAAAGGTAAGTGGCATGGTAATTACTTGTTGCATATAAGATTATGCATGTATTTTAATACGGTTTTGTATATTGGTATGTACATGTTTTGAGCATAGCTATGCTATAGCATGTAAGACTTGAGATTTGTGCATTCAGATGCATGTGTAATCATTGCAATGTGAGTAATATGTAAGACTTGTATTATTACTTATAAAACATGTGATTTCAAAGAGATATCTTTACTAGATTTTAATGATGGCATTGTAAGCTATGGTTTGATGACACTTACTGAGTTTTAAAAGTGGTGTTGTTAGCCATGAATGTTTTCTTTTATAAAGAGCAGACATGTTTTTTTAATTAATGATATCGGTTTATTATGGGCTGCATTACAAGGTGTTTTCAAATGAGTTTTAAATGTATTTTATTACCTCACTAAACTTTACGTTTAACCCTCTATTTTACCTTGCAATGCAGGATAAAGATGTTGAGCCAGCAAGGGCAAGCCAGGATTCCATGTAATCTTCAAGTAAGAGCTCAAGTATGTCTTTCGTAACATTAGTAGTAGTGAGAGAGCAATATAGATGAGTTATCATATTATGAATAATATCGATGCTTTTGAGACTTGAAATGGTTATATGCTTATACATATTTGATGAATATCAAAGTTGATGTTAGCTCGTGACTTTGACTTGACTTTCCCGTTGATATTCCTTTAATTATAATATAGTTATTTTGAAGTTTGATTCTTGATATCCCTATGTATAAATTTGAGTGTTGTTGTTAATGAAGCATGACTGTTTATGAGTCGAATCTATAATATTTTTATTTATGTTAGAATGCATTTAGAAAACATGTTGAGTATAATAATGAGGTAGTTTTTCCGTGTGTTTATAAGATGGTTTATGTTGAAGCATACGCTTAGGAGTGGAATATATTGTTGCTAACTAGGTTGAATTGCATCTAGATAATATGCCATGATATGTGCTTAAAGTATTTTTAGGTGAATTTGTATATAGAGAATGTCATGAAACCTTTGGAGGCTGAAAATAGTCCCTAAACTTTAAGCATGCAATTAAATGACTTGAAGATATGATTTTAAGCTTAAAATTTATGTGCAAGTGTCACGGACCGTGAGTCGTGACTACGCGGGACCGAGCGAGATGCTTTCTAGTGGTGCGTAAAGCTTGGGAGCGGGATAGCATTAAGGGTGTAGTACGTGCCGAGCAGCCGACCCATCTGGGATGGGCGCGCTGATCGTGCACCACACTGGTTGGGAGCTGTCCCCTCTTCCCTGATGAGCCCATGGGAGGGCGAAACCAGTAAGCATCGGAGATCGTTCAGGCTGATCCTCGGGCATGCGAGTGTCCCGAGGTGCCGTACGGGTAGATGTCCCTGCGCGTGAACTCTGACCCCGTGACACAAGCATGAAATATAATTTATTAAATATTGATAACCTTAATTTCATAATTAGGGCATAAAATTCTAGAAATTATGATTAGGTCTCTAAAACTTATTCGATTAAATTAGGACTCGTTTCTCTTTAGTTTTCGTTGCAATTGAACTCGTTCCTTGCATGAACATGTAGGATCTAATTAAAGCATTTAAAAAAGATAAAAGAAGAATTTTTAGGATTGTTTATCAGGGTGAGTCTCCGGATTAGCCTCGGTATTCTCCATATAGCTCGTTCGAGTCAGGTGGTATCAAGACCGGGCCGAGGGGGTTACATAAATTTATATTGGTGTAAATCTATTATATATTCACGTGATATGTAAATAAAATATTCTAAGTTTTACTCTTCTTTATAAAATTCTGTGATTTATTTTATAATTCGATATTAGTGATTGACTGTAGGCGAGTATGGATGAGTACATGTAGGAGTAGACAAGACCGAGTACCCGATCAATTGACTAAAATTGGTCCCGGTCCCAGTCCTGGTAATCACCGATTCTTGAAAATTGGATCCAGTCCCGGTTACACCGAGTCTAAAATTTTAGGATCCAATCCTGTTACTAGTGGGGATCGATACTAATACCTGTTACTAGTGGGAGTCGTACTTATAATATTCGTACATAAAAAAGTTTGATAACAAAAAATAAACAAAAGAATATTATCTATTACAAACAAGAAAACTAGTACCAGGGTCGTCTCTAGGGTGGGCCATAAGGACAAAAGCCTAGAGCCCACCCCTATCTAGGACCCTCAATGCTTATTGTTAGAGTCTCGATCCCACGAAACCAATACAAGATAAAAATTATGGGTAAGCAAGTTTTTTGCCCACCCATAAGTACATGTAGGTACGATATGAATGATGGATGTCCAATTGGGTAGTAAGTGTGGGATGGATTTAAGAATATATCCACATGGACGAGTGATGATTTAAAATTATGGGTAGTGAATGAAAATGAATTTAATAATATACTCATGTGAATGAGTAGGTGGCAGATATAAAAATTTTATATGGATATGAGTATAAGAAGGAGGTATCTACACCCACCCTGTATGTTTGTTATCCCTAATAGATATTAACTCTATATAAATATAAGGATGATGTCAAGTTACACACCGTAAAACATGAAAAGTTTTATAATAATTTATGATCATTGAATGAGTGAAATATATAAATGGTATTAATAATAGAAAATGTAAAGATTATCACTTAAAAAATAATCTTAATCATTTATATCATATAAATTGATCTAACCCATATATATAAAAGTTATCTCATATGGGGATAGCTTAATTAGAAGTCAAATAACAATGTAATTAATTTCAGGGAAATTTATGTAAATTTGTTTTTTTTTTTTACATTAGATTAGAAATTAGTGGGGTTTTTTTTCAATTAATTGCTGACTTTTCGTTTTCGTTTTCCTTTTCCTTCATTGGTAGTTGGGTACCTTTGCTGCCATTTGGTTTTTGTCTTGTGACGTGTCTTTGCTTGTAATTTTCGGTGAAATTACATTATAAATTATTTTTATTATGTTATTTATAAAATTAATTAATTAAATATATTTATTTAATTATTTTTATGTTTTTATTAAATAAATTTTTATTAATATTTATTATAAATTAAGTTTAAAAATATTTTTTATTAAATAAATATTTATTCAATAAAAAATATTAATTAATTATTTTATGTAGATTTTAATCTATTTATGTAACATGTATGTTGGAATTGAAAAATTATATCATGGGTCAGTCTCATCACCTGTCCATGGGACCAACCAATAAAAACTGCCAACTTCATCAATTTTTCCATGTCATAATTTTTTCTCAAGTGAATCTTCACTTGAAAAATTAAAAAATAATGAGGTGGACAGTTTCTATTGGTTGGTCTCATGGATGACGTGGTGAGACTGACCCATGATATAATTTCTCATTAGAATTGTTCGTATATTTTAATTATTCTTTTTGTAATATCTAAATCCTATTTTTTATTTTTACTCCTATTTTGATTTAAATTTATATAAAAGAATATGTTAGTACATTTTTATAATTAATATCGCACTATATTATATAAAATGGGTATGAATTAGGTTGAGTCAAGTCAGATCTTATTTGAGTTTTGATCAATTCAAATTTGACCATAAAATATAAACTTTATACCCTATTCAATTTGAAACATTACGATTTTTCATCTGACTAAATATACTTAAAATTTAATATTACTTTTTATTGTGATGCATTCATTTTATATTTTATTTGATAAATCTTAAATCTAATCTTAAACCTACGTAGAGGAGAGGAAAAATATTAAAAAAAAACATATAAGTGATCATAATGGTATAAAATCGACTTAAAAATATATAAAATAAAGATGACATGCTTAATCAATCATCAAATATGCTTGCACTCTATATAAATTATTTTGACTAAAGGAACTATTGTTATTTCTGGAGGTCACATATTAAACAGTAATAATATCAACATAGTGATTAAATGATTAATTTTTAATGATTGAAAGTATAATTTAAAACAAACACTACAACAATTAGTGTAGCTGATAAAAAAAATAATTGCACTATTTTCGTACTTTTTTATTTTTGTACTTTTTTATAGTTAAAAATTATAAATTCAATGACATGTAAATAATTTGCTTTATATTTTTGAGTTACTTAGCCCCTAAGATAACACTATAAGTAAAGCCAATTAAAAAAAAACATAAAGATAATGATAATTTTAACCCTTAACGTTTATAATTTTTATCATTTTAACCTTATCTTTTTGGATAAATTTAGCCTTTAACCTATATCTTTTTGACAAATATATTATTTTTTAATTAACATGTTAACTGGACCGTTAAAAATTTAACGATGATGACATGTCCTATGCATATGATAATATATTTTTAATGACACAATATCTAACCTATCAAATACATATATATATGGAATATAATTTTATTAGAATATAAAATATAAAATAATTAAAATTTAAATAATATATTAAAATTAATTAATTCTAAAATAAAAGGCTATTAAACATTCTCAACCTAACTATAATAGAATCAAAATCCCTTCATACAAAAATATGAACATAGACCGAAAAGGCAGGTCTTTGTAGAATTTGCTACCGATGAATCAAAGATAAGGGATTTTGATACTAATCAATTGAGTTTTTATTATATTTAGAATTTAATATTTTATTATTTTAATAAAAACTCAATTGATTAGTATTAAAATCTCTTACCTTTAATTCACCGGTAGCAAACTCTACAAAGCTCTTTCTTTTCGGGTTGCGTTCATATTTTTAAGATAAAATTTTGATTCTATCAAAATTAGTATTAGGAATATTTAGTAGCCTTTTATTTTAAAATTAATTATTTTTTAATATTTTATTTGAATTTTAATTATTTTATATTTTATATTGGAATAAAATTATATTTCATATAATATGTCATTTAAAATATGTTATCATGTGCATATGACGTCATCATCGTTAAATTTTTAACGGTCCAATTAACATGCTAGCTAAATATAAGATATTTATAAAAAAAATATAGATTAAGGGCTAAATTTATTAAAAAAAATAAAGGCCAAAATAATAAAAATTATAAACATTAAGGGTTAAAACTACCTTTATGCCATTAAAAAACATTATCAATGAAATAATCAATATCCATCGACTTTATAGACTAATTTAATTAAAAAATCATGTTAATTAGCAAGCTAGGAAAACCTATTTCACTCGACAAAATTAACATAATGATAATAATATCAACTCAGCAGTGAGTTTTGGTATCAACAAACCTATTTGACTCAATAATTATGTTGTTTTAGTATTTCTAATTAATTTAATCCAACAAACGGTATAATAAAAAAATAATACTTATATTAAAAGGTTTGAATTCAAATAATCTATATATAAAATATATTACATCAAATATTTTAATAAATATTAATTTATTGTCATTGACTTGCTAAATTTAAAATAATTAATGTGAACAAAAGAATCCCAAGTTTACAAAAAATAAAGAAAAATAATAAATAATATACCTCAAATTATATATTCGAAGAAAACGTGTTTAATTAAACAGTCGGTGTAAAATGAAGAAATATACTGAAATTATGTCAGTGCTTATCACCTACCCAGCTATGAATATAGAGGGATTGGAAATGGTATGAGTTGTATTTTTTTAAAATTTTTAATTTTAAATTATTTTATTATTTAAATATTTTTTGATTTTAAGTTTACAGGTCTAAAAATGTTTGATTTTGTTATCTTTAAAATTTTAATATAATTTCTTCAAAAAATTATAATTATATATTTTTTTGAAAAAAATATAAAGGATCAAAGAGTAAAAAATGTTTTCTCAACCAGGGGCAACAGTCCTCACAGGAGATTAAGAGCTCTATCCTTTCTCCCCAGCGTGGCAAGATTTTTTTTGTAACGACGGTATTGTATTTGATAGGATTATCGATCGTTGATATTTATTATTATATTTTATTTTTTGTTATAATTATTATGACGATAATGAAAAAAATAATTAAAAAATATTAAAGATTTAAATGAAAATCCAAAAGAGAAAAAATCACGAGTAAAGAAGAAAAAACTTTCACTAAAAACAATTATAATTGAATGAATAAACCCTTAATCTCTTATATCTATTTGTAGGGATAAAGACTTATTTCCAAAAGAAACTTGATTGTAATAAGGCACTTGGTCTTCATATCCACATAATTATAGAGAGTGATGGTATTACTCGCAACAATGTCACCTCAGAAGATAATACTATGAACAAAATAATATCGTATATTAATATATTTTATTATCTCATAAAATATTCGATCTTTCGTAAAAAGATAATACTGTAATTATCACAAAAATATACTGATTTGAAGGTCTTTGTAAAATTTACGATATAATCCATTTAACCAAAAGTTCTTTATTGTAAGCTTTAATAATTTTTATGTACTCAACTTCAGTGGTCGATAAAACAATTGTATATTGTAAGGTAACTTATGATACAACCTCCAACGTTAAAGATATAATCAATTGATATAGTAAGATGAGTCTTTTGGTTTTTAAGTAAGATTAAGGGTTTGAATATTAATGTTGTGAATAGAAAAAACTAAGTTGAGAGATTTGTGTTCGTATTGAACTTACGTAAAATCTGATTCCAATTAATCACTCAATAAGTCATATACTAATATTTAAAAAATAAATAAACAAAGCTGAGCAATGTCAATAAGATGCCACTGCTGTAATATTCTGAAATATAATAAATTTTAATCTATTTTCCTTCAGTTTTTTTTTTACCAAAAATTTGATGTTGTGTTGAATCTTATTTTGAAGACAGATTCTTTATTTTTGTTTTTCCTTTTCTTAATTGTATACTTATTATTAATAATAATATTTTGATGACTGAAATTCAGACTTTATTATATACTTGAAAAATTAAAACTACATGGTTTAAAGAAATTGACTTGAAAAGTATATATACAATGAAAAGCCCCAATGACATAGCTCAAAACTCAAATACTTCAGTGAAGCCCTGCTGTTGTATCATGAAAGCTATTGTTGAACTATTTCTAGTTAAACAATCAAACATATTAAACACAATCTTAAGTTTTCTCAGTGACTAGATTGACATATTCTAAAAACAATGATGCAATTCAATTTCTGATTCCAAATATTTATGGTTGGTTGAAATAAGAACATCAAGATAGATTGACTGAATATAGAAAAGGGTCGAAAAGTACTACTTTCCAGTTCAACTAACAGAGGTAGATGAAGGGAAACTTCTGTCACAGGATTCGATTCTTCGTCATCAATCTCGATAACCATGGCATTCATTACAACTATGCGGGAGAAATCAGGTTTTGCATGTATAGAAGCAGAGATGACTGAAGGACGTTTCTAAGGTGATAATTTTCCTGTTAGGTAGAGTTTGAGTTCATCTCTCGTAACCAAGGCAGACTGGTCGAAAGAATCAGAATTTTGTCGGTGATAACTTGTGTCATGATGATGGGATAGTGGCATATCGTCTACCACATCGTCCTCCAGATCGATAAGAATATTGTGCAACAGGCAGCAAACGAGAACAATTCTTGGCAATCTGTTCTTATCAGGCATCCACATCACTCCGTTTATTATTCTCCACATCTCCTTGAGCCTTGCTAGAGCCATCTGTGCTACCATTCTCGTTGCAGCGTGTCGTTTGTTGAACTCAAGTTGAAGAACTGTGAGGCTTTTCCCTTGATATGGGGTGAAAAGCCATGGCAATAGCGGAAAACCAGCATCTCCTATTATATATTCTCTTATTTCTGTCCCTTTTGAAATGTTTACCTTCTTCCCGTTTAGCCTGTTTCCTTCTTCCGAAAGTCTAAAGAATCCTGAGTTCCTCAGGACAATGGCATCACTTAAACTTCCCGGCCAGCCGGCAATCACATCAAGGAATCTCATATCAGGGTCCACAATTGCCTGCAAAACCATGCTGTAGTTCTTCTCTTGATCGAACCAGACATTATTTGACGGGTCAGTTGTAGGCAGAGTCATGACAACATGTGTAATATCAATAGCACCGCAGCAATTAGGAAGTCCCCTGATTTTCTTAAACTTGGACTTTATTTCCTCCAGCTCTGCTTCGGTTGAAGGCCAACTGAGATGGTGCAGCCCTCTTTCCTCCATTGCTTCCACAAACCGCCAGGTTATATGAGAAACAGTGGATTGACTCACTCCAAAAGTGTCACCGATGATCGATAATGATTCACCTGAGCTCAACCGTCTAAGAGCAACAGCAACTTGATCATTTAGAGACAATGGCTTGCCACTTATATCACAGAAGCTAGATTGTCTAGCCATCATATCTTCCTTCACTAGTGAACAGATATAGTCAAATGTCTTCCTTGAAATTCTGAAAACCGATTCAAAGCTTTTCGAATCCTTTGGTAGAGATAATGAACCTACAAAGTAACATGGAACAAGGTTATTTCATTTAAAAAAAACAATCCTTCTGGTAAAACAGAAAAACATGCTCCATGGATCAAAATATTTATGCAATATCATTAGCTTAAACCATGAAAATCAATCACTAACTAGCTAGCAGAAAATTAATGTGTAATATATGGATAGGAATAAAGTTGCATTTGCAATTTTAAATCTAAACAAAAGCACATCCCGGAAAGTTTTTAAAATAAGATCAAAGTGGATATTGTTTTTTTAATCACACATTTCAAAACTAATACAATAAGTCAGCATGTTCATATCAATTACAGGCAAATATATCCTCAGCCTCTTACAGAGATATTTATAAGCACATTAGTGATTTAGAGAAATTGATGACAATTGAATCATAGAAAAATCCAAATGATGTTGTTCCCCACTATCATGCAAAGTAAAGCTACAATTCCAGAAGAAGATGCATTCGTTTGATGAGAAATGAAAAGGAATACAAAAAATTCAAGTGGCTGAAGCCAGAGCATCTACTTTCAAAGTAACAGAAAGAAAAGCAACAACTGGAATGGGAGAGTCAGAGTTATTCAAGTGCACAAGTATATCTAATATGGCAATATGAACTTCAAAATTCATGGTCAAGTTCTGAGCACAATTTGGATGATCAGGCAAGGTTGAAGACACAATTGTTTCTGAACGAAGTAAGACCATATGAGCTGAGCAACAATCCTATTAACGACTACCAAAGAGGATTCTTCATCCATGTGACAAGAAAAAGCAAATACCTTACCAGTGGAAAACATTTCAGAAAAGTTCGAGACTTCGAGCAACTATCAATTTGAATCTACTCGGAAAAGCCAAACTACTACATAACGATATAATTTGCCACTTTATCTTACCCAAAATTTAAGCTATGTTTAAGGTCATGAACTGTAAATAACTTGTCATTATTGTTTCTATGAGACCATCTTATCTTACCCAAATTTTAAGATGCTCTCAATGTGTTTAAAGACCCTTCTTTATACAACACTTAATAGACCACTCATATGAACAAAGCAGAGTTTCAATCAAAACTGAGTTTCGCAATAAGAAATTATAAGAACATGACCACCCCTCATCTTATTGCTAGTCAATAAAGGCATTGTATATGCAAGCAACAAATATAATGAATGTAATGACCCCCACCCCCCCAAAAAAAAGTTAATTGAG
The DNA here is from genome assembly GCA_035048815.1 of Abelmoschus esculentus. Taxonomy (NCBI): domain Eukaryota; kingdom Viridiplantae; phylum Streptophyta; class Magnoliopsida; order Malvales; family Malvaceae; genus Abelmoschus; species Abelmoschus esculentus. The sequence goes on along the minus strand of JAUCBN010000006.1, from coordinate 12,517,269 downwards.
CACGGTCTCAAAATTCATTCTTGCAGAAGGCAGTAAAAGATTAAAACAGAGCCACAGAGACCCATTATTAGCCTTTTGAGACACACATATCAAAATAGGACAAAACTATTAGGTTCAAACCTAGGTTGCTTTGCTCCGGCCTCTTCAGCTTTCTTGAAGTAGGTTGCAGCTATTTAATTACCTCCAAATACATGAAAAAGCTTTAAAAAATTGAACATACATGTATCAGATACATACTACCATATCCAACCCTCACAATCAAGTCCAAATCAACTTTTGCCTATACTATAAAGAATAAAAGATGTTGAAACAAGATTCAATCTAAAAAAACAATGCTTGTCATGGATTACCATTGATCAATAATGAACAAAAGCTTAAAACCAATGGCAAACAAAGTAAGTACTAACAAATCCATATTAAGTTACTAAGGAATATTTACCACGTGCATTATATCCAAATGGCCTCAAAACAGCAAGCAATCCAATAAAACTGTAATTTAAACTATGTCGCAAACCTGAAATTCTATCACAAACAGCTCAAAAAAAAAAAAAAAATCTAACTATTCTTAATGCATAGCGCACCCATAAGGGATGTACAGGATAGATACTCAAATTCCAGCTATGCAAACAATTCACAGAATAAAATTACCCAATACATAATACTTTAAACTGGCAACTAGACAAGAATGTAAACAAGCAAGGTTTAATCTTATACATTCATATAGACCAGACATGTTATATAAATTCAACTGAATTGCAATAAAAAATTAGACCCCAAGTCGTGAAACTTTATAAAAAATGAAGCAAATCCAAATAACTGCAGTTTAAATCACCATAACATAAAAGTTAAAGCGGCAAGGAAGGGAAATTTATAGAAGGTGGAAACAACATAAATGCTTTAAACATTGAGATTATAGAGAAAGGAATGTTATTGTGTAAAACCTGAAATCCTCTGAGAGAACTCATCCCACCAATCCAAAGGCCGAGGTTGAGACCCCAAAGAAGAATCAACAATGGCCGAAGAAGAATGCAGGATATTATGGTCAACCACCACCTTCTTGTCTGCTGCTTTCTTTCTTCTATTGAAGGGCCTAATGGGACCCATTGAAAGAAACCCAGCAGAGAAAACACAATTTTGCAGAGGAGTCGAGTACTTGAGAAAACTTCTCAATCAAGATGAAAAGATTCTGGGGAAAGGGATTGAGTTTGGGCCTTGGCTCTGTGGTTTCCCCTCTTTTGGTTTGGGGGTGAAAGATAAAGCATGCAATGATGTCGTTGAATGAAGCGAGTAGTAGAGATGGCGAAACTGAAGAAGGATAAAAAAGAGTGGGAGTAAATTTTGACTACACTATAAAAAAAATTATTCAATATAAAATACAAAAATAATTTGTTTTAATTTAAAAATAAATAAATAATATTTGAGTTATAAAATAATAATTCAAAAAATTTAAAATTTTAATAATTAATAAATTAGTTTTTAAATTCGAGTCGAGTTTTTTAATTTTTACTGATATATTAATATAAAAGTATAAAAAATATATGTTACTTTTGAAAAAGTATGATAAAGAATATGTATATCTTATATTATTAAAGAAAATCAATTAAATTAATATCAAATTATATTATAACATGATAAATAATTCAATTAAATTTATATAAAAACTCAAAAATTTAATTTAAACTATATAAAATTGAGTTGAATTAAAAAAATTTAAATAAAATTTAAATTATAAAATATAACACTTTAACTTAAATAACTCATTTTTTTATATTAATTTATTTTGACCGAACGCTAAATTGTTATCGAATGACCTATTGATTTGAGATCTGAGAATGTTAAAAATATCTCAAGAAACAAGTCGTAGGTGTTGGGCAAAGTGAGTCGAAGTGAATTTTCTGGTCAAAAGTGAGGACAATTCAATTTGAGGAAAGAAAGATGAAAGGGCAACTTTATTAGAAATTTTAATTTTTTAATAGTTTTAATGTTATAAAAAACATTTATTTATTTATTTTAATTTTTTAATAAGATACAAATGAAATTATTTAAATTTAAATTTATAAAATTAAATTATTTTTCATTAAAATTATTCGTTGAATTCTCTTAAGAAAGTTATTAAATACATGGTATAGGTGTATACTCGCAACGAGTTACACATAAATTGATTGTTATTATTATTTTAATCCAAGCCAACGGATGAGAAAAACACCCACAGGAGTACATAACAAATTAACAATGAGCCATTTATTAGCAAATAGATAAATAAAGTTGCAACCTGATTTAGCTTTTTTAGCAATTCAGTGTGCTACCATATTTTTTTTATAAATAATGAAGATGTTAATATAGGTTATATTAAAAAATTCTGTAACTTAAATTAAAAAAAAAAAAGAGTATTTATAGTAATATTATAAAAAAATACGTAAGAGATAAACCTAACAAGAAAATCAACTAAGAAAATAACATTCATTACAAAAAAATGTTCATATACCGACGCCTATTTATACCAACGAACATACTTCGACGATATAGAACATATATACTGACGGAAAGATAATAGTCGGTAAAAGGTTTAATATTTTTACTGACGGATATAAAATTCATCGATATATATGGTAGTTATACCTACAATTCTTTTCATGTGTTGGTATAGATTAAAGGTATATTGATGATTTGTGTTGTCTGTCGATATAGGTTAAAGGTATACAGATGCTTTTTATTGTCTTTCGGTATAGGATTTAAATATACCAATGGTTAATTCTGTCTGTCGGCATAGATATATATATTAATTAAAACTCAATGTTTTAATCTCTCCCACCCTTACCCACCCTTTTTCCCGATCTCAAAACAAATATTGAAATCCCTAATTTTTTTCCGTTTCAAGTGCAAAACAAGGATCAAATCTTTCCCTAAATTGATCGGAGCAAAAGGAATCTATCTCTACCAATTGATCGGAGCAAAAGGATCAAATCTATCCCTAAATTGATCGAAGCCAGGTTTTGACTTTGATTTTTTGTTGTTTAGATGTTCCTGTCCTTAAATTTTTTTTATTCCGATTTTGTTTTTGAATTTCGTTCTGGATCGGCCGTCAATTTCAAGGATCAAATTTGTCTTTTTTATGATTTTTAGAGTGGAATGAAACTCTCTTTTAGGTATTTTGTTTTCAATTTCTGTTCAAATTTGTTCAAATCTGTATAACCTCGTTTTTTATGGACAAAATCTAATTTCAGCATCATCAGATCTTTATATTTCTTCAGTGTTACTCCTTTTGATAATATCTAAGTTTGAGGTGGTATAATTTGAAAGATGTTTACCTACCAAGAGTATATCTAATTAGTTGTTCTTTTACTTGCTCAGGGGTAATGAAATTAATAGGAAGCGTTCCGAAGGTCATGCTAAATTAGTCTCTTTAACAGGAACTCAAGACTACGTTTTTTCTCCCTCACAAGTTAATTATAACAAATCGATTGTAAGTTATTACATATGTAGTTTGGCTAATATATAGATGCATCATTGTCTTGTATATCACATTCATTTTCCTTGTTTTATTCTGGTATTTTATCAGTTTCTAGAATAGACAATGGTTGCTTTTAGAAGTTTTGAACCCTGTTTAACACTGCCTTTTTCTTATGATTATCCTAACTGTAGTCTCTTCTTAGAGGAATCTCATAAAAAATGTTGAAGGAACGTAGACTTTACCGAATTAAAAGATCTAGTCCTTCAGTTACCATAAACATAACCTTGATGCTGTAGAAAATTTGAAAGCACAAGTGATAAATGCTCAACTCACTATCATTTTCTACACTTTTCATCAAAACTACACCTACTTGAACCAATGCATGTGCTTAATGTCATATATTTAGGGATTATATCATTTGAGATAATATTTGTAGAAAAGGTATACTTTACTGCATTTTTATATCTGTGCAAGAATAAGTAATGCCGAGGCAGGACCTGATGCCGAGGCAGCAAAGGAGAAAAAGCAATATGGCTGACAATTGAAGGAGAAAAGTGAGGAGAAGGTTGCTGAACAAGAAGCTCAAGAGTCGGAGCTGAACAACATAAGAAAAGCCCAAGGACAAGGTCACATGGGAAGAAACCTTCTAGAAAATTAAACTTGGAAATATTTTATAACCCCCTTAGCCCGGCCTAGACGGAACTGACACTAATGGGTTACACGGGGAATATCAAACCAAACCCGCAAAGATCCGATTCGATAAACAACCCTAAAATCATTATATTTTTTATTCTAGATGCATAATTGTATTCTTACATATCAAGGTCTCATACAAGGCATTAACGGAAATAATCCGATCATAAACAAACATCCGAATAAACACTTAAGTAAATTAAAGACTAAAATATAAAAATTTTAAATTCTAATAACAAAGTACAAATTCTTTTCATCAAAGTTCAATTAATCAAACAAGTATCCCTCATGGAAAGTTTCAAGTCAAACAGAGCATTCTAACTTCATCAATTGCATGTTTCACTAATTTAGGGACTAAAATGTAAATCTTTAAAACTATAAGGACTTCTTCCAAATTGAGTCATCCATCTTGAAATTAAATCAACTTTATGTATCCATGTGAAATTTCAGCTCAAACTAACATCTGTAGATACCTTAATTAAACAAAGAAAGATATTCGGGACTAAAATGCAATTTTCAACAACTATCAATTTCTAGCAGCCAAAGGTTTCGCAACCTTTCGTAAAGGTTTCAAAACTTTTTGTAAAAGGTTTCAAAACTTCCCTGAAGGTTTCAAAACTTTTCGCGTCCAGTAACTTTCTAGAATTGAAATTGCCCGCAAGGTTTCGAAACTATTTGACAAAGGTTTTGGAACCTTCCCAAAGGTTTCGAAACTTTGGTTCTGGAACCAAAAGTTCCGTCTCACTAAGTGAATACTAACAATACAATACACAACCATTAGTCACTTCCAACTATATGCATAATTCCTAGGCATAATTAACAACTTATAACACATGATTAAAAACGTCATGGGCATCAATCAAACTATAGGCATGCTCCCTAGAAGATGATTAAAAACATAATAATCATGCAAGTACATGCTTCAATAACCCAAACAATTCCATAGTCCAACAATTAACAATCAAGCAACAAAGGTCTTATTACAACATAAACCAAAGTCTAAGTACACACTCCTCACATAGGTTGCGTTACACATTGTCATGCCCCAATTTATTTGCCAAAAACATACCAAACTATAGTAATCCTTCCCCTTGGTTTCCTTGCCTCGAACGAAGCCCCAAGTGTCTTTATTTTTCTGCAAGGATGAAAAGAGAGCTTAAGCAAATATGCTTAGTGAGGAATCTCTACACAAGATCATCAATGCATCTATTTAAAACCATAATGAACCATAATTTGCAATGTATTATTTAAAACATGCATGCTCAACATTCCAGGTTCATGTCTATAATATCAAATCACTTTCTTGAGTATGTTCAACATTATCAAAACATTTCATGAATGATGCACAATATTCTCTTTTAATCCATGTATGCATATTGGCTTTCTAGTGATCACTTAATGTGAACCTTAAGTTCACCGAATACACGGATCCATTGTTAGAGACCATTAGTCTCGTCATGACACAAAGTCACCATTGACATGATACCAAGTCACTATTGACATGACACGAAGTCACCATTGATATGACACGAAGTCACCATTATAGCACTACCACGCATGATTGGACACATAGTCACCCTTGTTACGTGTAGGCGGCTCTACCACGCACGATTGGATACAAAGTCACCCTTGTTACGTGTAGGTAATATTCTTTATTCTCAATAATGTTTATGGTGCACTTAAGAGAATCCTAATGACATGTCATTCGTATTCGAATCTAAAGTTAGTGTCACTAAGCCAATACCATAATCAAATGTGCATGATAATTTGTTGCTCATAATGCATGCATAATATGTTCATAAATGAACCAAATGTCATGCCCAATGGCACCATCAATTTCAAGGCAAATAACCACATAATATTCCAATTCATTTTCAGCTCATAATGCATCCATAATATGCTCAACAAATGAACCGAAAGTCATGCCCAATGGCACCTTTAATTTGAAGGCAAATAACCACATATATTCTAAATTCATTTTTCCATGTTTTTCTTAACCTTGTATGCCTTTTTAAACCATGCATTTTCAGCAATTATCTCATGCATGCACCAATTCAAAGTCATGTTTATACATTTCCAAAAATCTCATTGCATTACCAACATCAACGTCTTTACCGAATATAGCCGAAGCTCATGTTAATATATCAAAAACATTTACTTTACTTACTCTAGAACTATAGAAGGTTTTCACACTCTTCCATAGTCCCCAAAACAGAACCGTACCAAACGCAATTCGCTTTAAGTCCGAAAACACTCACCAACAACCGAAACGAGCTTTCGCCGATATCCGATGATCACGCCAATACACCAGCACTCAAGCACCTTCTTGTACCTCTTCTACAACCTTAAAACAGAGCATTCTCACATCATAACATGCTCAAACCAGCAGCCATATCCGATCACCATAAAACTACAGGAAACTTAGCCGAAAAAACCGTAAACTAAGTCGAAATGCATCCGAACAACATCAGCCCTAAACCTAATGAATCTAACATCTAATCCACTTCAATTATGAACCAAAAATACATCCAAACCATCCTTATATCTCCAGCAACATTAAAGTATCTAAAATAGCCCCTAAAACAACAGAAAAACACCTTAAAACAACACCGATTGCATTATTCCGGGATTAAATTAATGTGCCATCAATTGAAGACTCAATTAATCATTTAATTGACTTTATAACACAATTAAATTCATCTAATTATAATATTGAATGAGATCTAAAAAGATTTTACAAAAACATTCACAAAATCATTAGATCTAACATTAAAAACATAGAATTAAGTTTTTATTCAAAGATTAGCAAGCCAATACTTGGGAATTTCAATAAAAAACCTTAGAAAAGAATTAAAAATCCAGAAAATTACCTTTAAGATCTATTCATCAAAAAGATGCAATTTCCTCTTCTTGATTCCTTGCAATTTGGTGTTGATTTGATAAAATTGATGGTTAGGTTTTGTAAGGAATGGTAAGATGATTAAAATGATGTAATCTTTATTGAAAAAGATGCAAAAATCAACAAGGAATTGAAGAAAAGAGATGAAGGAAAATAGAGAGAAAATGAGAGAAAAAGATGAGAGAAAAAATATAGTTTTGAGAGAAAATGATTTTCATCTTTAATTAAAGTAATTAAAAAGCATTTTGGTGAATAAATCATTATTAAAAATTAAAATGGGTTTATGGCCCTCTAAGAATTCTAAGTTTAGCTTGCTTTTCAATTTAGTCACTAAATCACAATTTTCGAAAATCACCAATTAAGTCCTCTAATTTTCCAAATATTACAAATTGGTCACTTATGCATAATTAAGCATAATTAAAAATCAATAAAAAATTCAAATTACTTTCTTTTAATCTTGAAACATATTTTCAATATTTTTAAACTATATTCCAAAATTATTATTTTTCCTAATTAAAAATATTCTTATTTTATTTTCCCCGAAAGAATGAACCGGAGAACCCGATTCAACCCGAATCAAATTCTCCTAACTAAAGACTAACTAATAACCCCAAAAATGGGATGTTACAACTCTCCCCCTCTTAAGAAAATTTCGTCCCCGAAATTTATCTGAAGTAAACAAGTGAGAAAACTGCTCCTCCATGCCTTTCCTTGTCTCCCAAGTTGCTTCTTCAACACCTCGGTGTTTCCAAAGCACCTTAAATAAATCTATGGTCTTTCCTTGAAGAACCTTTGTATCCACATCCAAAACCCTCACCGGTTCTTCCTCATAACTCATATCCTCCCTTAACTCAATCTCCTCAATCGGAACAACATGAGAAGGATCCGATCTATATCTACGAAGCATTGATATATAAAAACATCATGCATCCTGCTCAACTCCTCTGGCAACCTCAATCTATAAGCAACAGGAACAACACGCTCCAGCACCTCATATGGTTCAATAAAACGAGGACTGAACTTACTCCTACGTCCAAACCTTAACACCTTCTTCCACGGAGAACCTTAAGAAACACTTTATCTCTAACAACATACTCTATCTCTCTGCGTTTTAAATCGGCATAGGACTTTTGCCTATCTGAAGCTTTCTTAAGTTTAGCACAAATAAACTTAAACTTCTTATCCATACATTTTAAAACTTGAGGCAAAGAAACATACTTTTGCCCAACTTCTTTCCAACACAAAGGTATACAACACCTACGCCCGTATAAAGCCTCAAACGATGCCATCTGTATACTCGCTTGGAGCAATTGTTATATGCAAACTCCACCAAAGACAACTGTTTCTCCCAAGAACCTTGAAATTCAATGATGCAACACCTCAACATATCCTCCAAAGTCTAAATAACACGTTCGGACTAACCATCTATCAGAAGATGATAAGTAGTACTAAACTAAGCCTTGTACCCGAAGCAACCTACAAACTTTTCTCAAGACAGAGATAAAATGCGGATCTCTATCCGATATGATCAACTTAGGCACACTATACAACTTCACCACCTTAGAAAACATACAACTCTACCAACTTATCCATAGAACATGTCGTATGCACGGCAAGAAAATGTGCACACTTTGAAAACCTATCAACAATAACCCATATAAAATCCTTCTTGGACTCCGTCACATCTTTCTTTAAACCAATCCAAAAGTACACACTTTTAAGATCCCTATACATCTTCACTCTACCCGGATGCATAGCAAACAGACTAGTATGTGCTTCTGCTAAAATAGCTTACCTCAACTCAACATCATCCGGCACCACAATCTGACCCTTAAACCATAATATCTCATCCTCATCAAAATGATACTCGGTTGGTCTACCCTCAGTAATATCCTCCACAAAAGGTACCAACGTCTTATCCTCTAACTGTTTCACCTTATCATCTCAACCAAGATAGGTTTTACTTACAACTCCACCACTCCACCACCTTCCTTTGAAATACTCAACTTAGCACACATCACCCTCAACTCAACTGTCGTCTTACGGCTCAAAGATTCAGCCATCACATTAGCTTTCCCCGGATGGTATACAACAGACAACCCACACTTACCCTCTTCGGACAACCAACAGATTTTTTCCTCACACCAAAGCAACCATGCACAACTTACCACACCATCTCAACCTTTATAGAAAACATAACTCAAAAGGAAACCCTCTTTCTCTTACCTAAGATTGATAACCAACTCTTAATAACCGCAACGGTTTTCATACCACCACCACCGAACTAACCTGATTTCCGATATCCTCCTACATACTAGGTAACCAACTAAGCCTTTCACCAACCTCCACCCACACAATGATGCTCCACCAACAAGCTTCAAACTAACTTTGTACAAAACTGTCAACACTGTCTCACGTAACTCCACCACCAACAACAACTTCATCATGAGTCATATTAACCATATCACAACATCACAGTATATCATCCATTTAATTATGAATGATAAAACCCAACATCCAAACGGCCACCTATGTCGGTCTTAAAAACTCTCAAATCTTAACATATTATAGATACATCACTCACACACCTTTCCAATAGGACTTAGAAACCCAAGAAAATCGTACAAAAACAAACGATTGATCCAACAACCCTCATAAGAAAACTCCATACCATCCATAGAACTTACTACTAAACTTATGATGATTCTTTCTAACTTCAACCTCGGCACCTTTACTACTAATAATAACCTAAAGAAAATTGATACTCACTCTTACCTTATCAGCAAGATAAAAATCCACAAATGATTCAAACATAATCCAAACAAGCTCAATCGAAAACACATGTTTCCCCAACTCCTACCACAACACTTTCCACCAATCTCATGGATAAAAAAGATTACCATAAGCCCTGATCAAGATACCATTCTATCTCGGTACTTTTCGAAACAACCATGCGGCTCACCTAACACAAAAAGATTCTCAATACAAAACTAAACCTTGTCAAGAACATATCCTTCACTAGACCCTCAACAAACACCTTGCCACGACCTGTCCCCGATCAACTTTACCAAGGTAGAGTCCCGCTCATAGCTCCACCATTTTACTAGGTCTTCCTATAGGTTAATCGAACATCTTCCCTCGTAACTCCACAACAACCCTAGATTACCCCACATAACAAACTCCCATTGCATGCATCCTTATGTAAGCCAAGTCATCCCCAATTGCTAACATTCTACAAAACATACCATGTAAGAAACTTACCAACTTTATGTCAATACTCACTATTATACTCATCTCAATGATAATACCTCAAACTTAAGGTTTAACCACCATAACCAACTCAATATCACGTGTCAAACTTTAAGATCCACACATCGTTAAGTGCCTTGACACTTAACTCAAAACTCCTTCCCAATATCAACTCATCGATAAACCAACTCTTATCCCACCTATACTACAACAAAATCCAAGCTTGTAGAACTATTCCTTCCACTAGCTCCAACATCTCTAATTTTATAACCTTGCCAAAGCAGTAACCATATTGATGAAACATCCGCAAACACGAACCCACTGAACACAAAACCTCACAATACTTTTCGATAAAAGCAAACCCACAAGACTCAACAACTGATAAAAACCATAAATTGTCCAGCAGTCCTCGATAAACCACTTCAAACATCATCAAAAACTAACTTTATCCGAGGTATATCCAACTTAACATCCTGTAAACCCAACATGTACACTTTCCTCCTTTATAGTACAACCAAACCTCTCAAGGTCACAACAATCTATAATTCAAACCCCCGATATCACAACTCTCATACCAATACAAATCTCATATTTTACTTCTATCCTGACCATACCAGATCGGTCATAACCCCCGATCTAACTGCACACTAACCACACTACAAAAAATTCTATGTAATTTCTACAAAATAATTTCACATCACTCATAAAAACACCAACCCGCCTTTGTCTACAAAACATACTGCAACCTTCTTACAACCTCCAAATCTTAACTTGAAAGAATCCGCAAAACTCAGCCTTACCTTAAGAAATGACCAACTCAAACTAACCATAACTCAGGGTATTTACCTCGGCTTCAAACATTCACAACTCTGAGACCAACCACTCATTCCTCATCCAAGACTATTCCCTAACCAAAAGGGTAGTTTGCCCACTACACATTCAGCTTAACACCACAAGAAAGTCCTTTCAACACTTTTTTCCATACCTTCACCTTAAAAGAACCAACCACACTCCACTTACACCCTCAAGGAGCTACTCGCAAGTGTGAACAAATATATGCATGATTTCCTGTATGCCCTTATAAATGCCTATGCAAGTGCATATGCATGTAAATGCAATTTCTAATGTCATGCTCAAGAATGCATGCATGTCCTATATTATCTATAGATATATACATATATGTGCTCCTACTCTATGCATGATTATTGTTCATACTCACAAATAACATCCTCAATTCCAACAACTTCAACTACCAACTTGTTAACTACTCCCTAGTTAGATTAGCAACAACCGTACCAGCTTCAGCAGACTAAAACACACCCGAAAGAACGGTGCAACACACTAAACTGACCTCCCTACATAACCGGAAGCACACTCACCGAGGAGGAAGAAATTACTCTTCACTAGCGATCTTTTCATCCTCAATCTTGACCATCAATGTTCATACCAACACTAGCTCGTGACTTACGTCTCATAAACATATTCCAAAAACTTTAAACATACAGTTTAAAATATAATATTAAAATAAAACAAACTTACATTCGGGCAAGATCTAAGGGAAAAACTGAGAGCATCATAAAATATGTTGGCATTGGCAATGTGTAACCGATAACCCAATTTAACCATCATTACTCAAATTACAGTCATCATAAATAAATTTCCACACACCACAACATATCATGCTCAATCACACATATGAAGATCAATCGCATATTTAAACATACAACTTAGCAATCCTACACATGCTTTAACCAACCAACTACACACTTTATAAACCTGGCTCTGATACCACCAAATGTAACCCCCTTAGCCCGGCCTAGACGGAATTGGCACTAATAGGTTACACGGGGAATATCAAACCAAATCCGCAAAAGTCTGATTCGATAAACAACCCTAAAATCATTATATTTTTTTTATCCTAGATGCATAATTATATTCCTAAATATCAAGGTCTCATACAAGGCATTAACGGAAACAATCCAATCATAAACAAATATCCGAATAAACACTTAGGTAAGGACTAAAACGTAAAACTTTTAAATTATAATAACAAAGTACAAATTCTTTTCATCAAAGTTCAATTAATCAAACAAGTATCCCTCACGGAAAGTTTCAAGTCAAACGGAGCATTCTAACTTCATCAATTACATATTTCACTAATTTAGGGACTAAAATATAAATCTTTAAAACTATAAGGACTTGTTCCAAATTGAGTTATCCATATTGAAATTAAATCAACTTTATGCATCCATGTCAAGTTTCAGCTCAAACTAACATCTGTAGATACCTTAATTGAACAAAGAGAGATATTTGGGACTAAAATGTAATTTTCAGCAACTATCAATTTCTAGCAGCCAAAGGTTTTGAAACCTTTCATAAAGGTTTCGAAACTTTTTGTAAAAGGTTTTAAAACTTCCCTAAAGGTTTCGAAACTTTTCGCGTCTAGTAACTTTCCAGAATTGAAATTGCTCGCAAGGTTTCGAAACTATTTGACAAAGGTTTCGAAACTATTTGACAAAGGTTTCGAAACCTTTCATAAAGGTTTCGAAACCTATATGCATGACACGAAGTCACCATTGACGTGAAACGAAGTCACCATTATAGCACTACCATGCACGATTAGACACATAGTCACCCTTGTTACGTGTAGGCGACTCTACCACGCACGATTGACACAAAGTCACCCTTGTTACGTATAGACAATATTCTTTATTCTCAATAATGTTTATGGTGTACTTAAGACAATCCTAATGACATGTCATTCGTATTCGAATCTAAAGTTAGTGTCACTAAGCCAATACCATAATCAAATGTGCATGATAATTTGCTGCTCATAATGCATGCATAATATGTTCACAAATGAACCAAATGTGATGCCCAATGGCACCATCAATTTCAAGGCAAATAACCAAATAATATTCCAATTCATTTTCAGCTCATAATGCATCCATAATATGCTCAACAAATAAACCGAAAGTCATGCCCAATGGCACCTTTAATTTGAAGGCAAATAATCACATATATTCCAAATTCATTTTTTCATGTTTTCCTTAAACTTGTATGCCTTTTTAAACCATACATTTTTAGCAATTATCTCATGCATGCACCAATTCAAAGTCATGTTTATACATTTCCAAAAATCTCATTGCATTACCAACATCAATGTCTTTACCGAATATAGCCGAAGCTCATGTTAATATATCAAAAACATTTAATTTACTTACTCTTGAACTATGGAAGGTTTTCACACTCTTCCATAGTCCCCAAAATAGAACCGTACCAAACGCGATTCGCTTTAAGTCCGAAAACACTCACCAGCAACCGAAACGAGCTTTCACCAATATTCGATGATCACGCCAATGCACCAGCACTCAAGCACCTTCTTGTACCTCTTCTACAACCTTAAAAACAAAGCATTCTCACATCATAACATGCTCAAACCAGCAGCCATATCTGATCACCATAAAACTACCGAAAACTTAGCCAAAAAGACCGTAAACTAAGTCGAAACGCATCCGAACAACATCAATCCAAAACCTAATGAATCTAAAATCTAATACACTTCAATTATGAACCAAAAACACATCCAAACCATCCTTATATCTCCAACAACATTAAAGTATCTAAAACAACCCCTAAAACAACAGAAAAACACCTTAAAACAACACCGATTGCATTATTCCGGGATTAAATTAATGTGCCATCAATTGAAGACTCAATTAATCATTTAATTGACTTAATAACACAATTAATTTCATCTAATTACAACATTGAATGAGATCTAAAAAGATTTTACAAAAACATTCACAAAATCATTAGATCTAACATTGAAAACATAGAATTAAGTTTTTATTCAAAGATTAGCAAGCCAATACTTGGGAATTTCAATAAAGAACCTTAGAAAAGAATTAAAAATCCAGAAAATTACCTTTAAGATCTATTCATCAAAAAGATGCAATTTTCTCTTCTTGATTCCTTGCAATTTGGTGTTGATTTGATAAAATTGATGGTTAGGTTTTGTAAGGAATGGTAAGATGATTAAAATGATATAATCTTTGTGTAAAAAAGATGCAAAAATCAGCAAGGAATTGAAGAAAAGAGATGACGGAAAATGGAGAGAAAATGAGAGAAAAAGATGAGAGAAAAAATGTAGTTTTGAGAGAAAATGATTTTCATCTTTAATTAAAGTAATTAAAAAGCATTTTTGGTGAATAAATCATTATTAAAAATTAAAATGGGTTTATGGCCCTCTAAGGATTCTAAGTTTAGCTTGCTTTTCAATTTAGTCACTAAAACATCAAATTTTTGAAAATTACAAATTAAGTCCTCTAATTTTCCAAATATTATAAATTGGTCACTTATGCATAATTAAGCATAATTAAAAATCAATATAAAATTCAAATTACTTTCTTTTAATCTTGAAACATATTTTCAGTATTTTTAAACTATATTCCAATATTATTATTTTTCCTAATTAAAAATATTCTTATTTTATTTTCCCCGGAATAATGAACTAGAGAATCTGATTCGACCCGAATCAAATTCTCCTAACTAAAGCCTAACTAATAACCCAAAAACGGGATGTTACACATTTACCCTATGTACTTAACTTGTTTCCTACCCCAAGTTGTACTCTATTTAGGAAAGGTTTGCCCCATGCCAATCCTATATAAGGTATAGCCGTCCTAGGGGTTAAACCCGCATAGATAGACCTAGAGAGTCGAATTTTGAGAGAGTTTTAGGAACAATTCTTCCCATCATGTTCTAAGTTCTCTTAGGGTTTGGTGAAGGTTGTTGAGTATTTGTGAGAGGAGATTGTATTTTGCTTCTTGTTTCAATGCAATAAAATATCAAAGTTTGCTTACTCTTTGCTATTCTTTGTTCTTGCATCCAAGCCCGGGAGGGGAGTTTGTAAGTAATCCATTTGTCTAGACTCGGGAGAGTTAGACTTACGAAAGGAGTAAGTGCGGTATTCAACTTGATTGGAAAATACTAACTCGTCCTAGGGATAGGTTAAGAGTTTCAGCGGCTAAAAGAACTGTGAGATTGGTTGTTGGTTATAATTGATTAATGCCGGAAGGTATCATCAAGGACTGACCTTCAACAGTGTTTCGACTTAGGGATAAGCGGAGCCATTCAAGGATACTTTCACGAACTTTGGTAGACTCTGCCCAAGAGCAAAGGATTACCACGGTAGAGAACATTGTCGCTGTCGAGACAGTATATGCAGTACTACCGAGGCAGTACAATGCAATTGTATCGGACAGAACAGATCAATCAAATCCACTATACAACACATCTGGATCCTACCCCCTCTCTCATATTCGATTTCTCCTTAATTAGTTTAGTTTATTTAGTTTAATCAATATCCAAACTTATCTGTGTTTTTACTTTTATTTTACAGAAGTAAGAAGACTGAAGGAAGCATATTAAGTACATCAATCCCTGAAGAGATGATAACTCGATAAATACTTATCACTTATTACTTGACGTGTACACTTGCACTCCAATTGCGCATATTCAGCATGCATCAAGTTTTTGACGCCGTTACCAGAGATTGACAACTCAATTTTGTTTTCTTTATTTTTTTGTTTTTATTCTAGTTTTTCTTATTTTTATTTATTTTTATTTTTATTTGATTTGATTTTTGGTGTATGACCAGGGCTAACCCTAGTAATCCATTGTAGGAGATAGACCCAAAAATCGAAAAAACCTACCAAGGGCTGAGAAGACAGATCCAAGGAGCCATGGCAGTGAATCAAGAAAATCAGAATCTACCTGCAGGCAATGGAGGCCATCCACAGCAACCACTGCCGCGATAGTTAACTGTCAGAGATTTTCCGGTGGAAGATATAAATAGATTAAACCCTAGAGTGGTTACACCAGAGATAGAGGCAACCCACTTTGAACTTAAACTTGTGATGTTCAATATGCGTAATACTATTGGACAATTTAGTGGGGATGCAACAAAAGATGCCATACAGCATCTCAAATCCTTCATAGAAGTGTGCAACTCTTTCAAAATTCAAGGAGTCCATGAAGACATTTTGAGATTAAAACTTTTCCCCTATTCACTGAGGGATAGGGCCAAAACCTGGTTGAATAGCATTCCGGCAGGATCTATTGGATCTTGGAGTGAACTCTACAGAGAATTCATTACGCGATTTAACCTACAAATTTATATGATCGAATCCGTAATGAGATTACTTCTTTTAGACAGGCTGATGACGAACCTATGTACGAGGCTTGGAACGCTACAGAGAGTTACTGAATAGATGTTCACTACATGGATTTCCACTTTGAACGCAAGTAACCATGTTCTATAATGCCACCAATGCCCCGACAAGGATAATGTTGGATGCCTCAGCAAATGGCACACTCCTTGGCAAGGCTCCGGAAGAAGCTATAGAGATTCTGAACAAACTCGCAAGGAACGATTTCCAATTTCCTACTTCTAGGCGAGGAGGATTGAGACGCCAAGCCACAGTGAATAAACTAGAAACCAACAATTCAGTGGTAGCACAGTTGGCATCTTTAACAAAGATGGTTCAGAACATGCAAGTACAGCAAAATACTCATGAGGTAAAAGTAGTAAATTCTTCTGAGTATATGCAAGACGAGGAATCTAGTTATTATGTGGGAAATACAACTAGAACAACAACATAATATCAAATACTTACAATCTGGCATGGAAAAGGCACTCAAACTTTTTATGGAGCAATCCCAATAATGCCTTGAACCCCACCAACCAGACCTCAAGTTACCAAAATACACTGCCACAGCAGCAGATACAGCCGCCGCCGCCTATGAACTTATTGGAAAATACTCTCAAGGCCTTTATTATGAAAACTGAATCATATATGGCTGAGAACAACAGTTTCATGAAGAGGACTGACGACTTCATAAATAGAACAGAGATAAGGCTGCAAAACCAGTAAGCTGCTATAAAATCACAGGAAACCCAAGTTGGTAAATTTTCTCAAAGACAAAATACTAGACCACAGGGGGAACTACCTAGAAATACTGAAGTCGCTAAGGGAATGGGCCATGAACAATGCAAAGCACTCACTACAAGAAGTGACCTACAACTTAAGGGAACAATGGGTAAGTCAGCAACCAAAGTTCCACCAGCAATACAGGAGGAAACAGACAAGGAGGACTTGGATGCTGAACAGACTGAATATAAGGACACTGCCCCAGCGGAGAGCTCGACAACACCTGAATAAGCTGCCAAGACAGCAAGACACACAGTGGTTCCAAGTATTAAATTCCAAACCAATGAGACATGGAAAAAATGCGACCACCACCACCTTTCCCAAAAAGGTTGAAAAAACAGAAATAAGATCATCAGTTTAAGAAGTTCCTGGATATTCTAAAGCAAGTCCACATCAACTTGCCATTTGTTGAGGCAATTGAACAGATGCCCAACTATGCTAAATTCTTGACGGACATTATGTCTAAAAGAAAGAAGCTAGGTGAGTTTGAGACAGTGGCAACAACTGAAGGGTGAATGGCAATGCTGCACAATTGCATGCCATCCAAACTGAAGGATCTTGGATGCTTTACCATACCTTGTGCGATTGGTAACAATTGTGAAGGAAAGACTCTATGTGACCTAGGAGAAAGCATCAATCTCATGCCCAAATCAGTTTGTCAAAAGCTTGGAATAGGAAGGGCAAAGCCTACAACAGTGCTGCTCCAACTTGTGGATAGATCCTATGTACATCCTGAAGGAAAGATAGAGGACATACTGGTAAGGGTAGACAAGTTTTTTTTCTTTTCTAACTTCCTTGTCCTTGACTGTGAAGCCAATGATAATGCACCCATCATCCTTGGAAGATCTTTCCTTTCTACTGGACGAACCTTAATAGATGTGAAGAATGGAGAGTTGACTATGAGGGTCAATAACCAGCAAGTCAAACTCAATGCATTCCATAATTTTGAAAAATTTGATGGTCCAAAAAAGTACAAAGCTCTCACACAACAGATGCAGACACAAAAGTATCCTACCTAGGCAGCACGCTTGGCAGATTATTTGGTAAGAGAATTAAGGCCAAAATGGAGGCAGAAAATACAGAAAGGACTGGCCAGCACTTGAAGGAAATACCAGACCAACAAGAGATGAGCACATTGGGAGATACATTTACATGCACTCCACTAGGAATATAATCTCTTCCCTTCTACTTTATTTATTATATTAAGATTAGTTTTAATTTAGGATTTATATGTTTATAGTCAGTATTTTTCCTTAGTATTTTTTTTTGTTTTTATTAATATTTTTATTTTCTTTTTAGGACAATAAAATCAAGAAAAAAGAGAAATAAATCATAAAAGGAATTATACCGAGGCAGTAAATAGTGTCAGAAGCCACAACAGTCCCAACGGGCAAAAACAGTGTAACGACTATCTGCCGAGTTTTCTACCGCGACAGTAAATGCTAATGGGTAGTAAATTCAAAACGACAATAAAACGGCTAGTGGTTAAAACGGTCACACTGCCGAGGCCTATATAAAGAGCATCCTTTTGTTGAACTATTCACTCTTGCATTCTTGAATTCTTTATCATTGTACTCAATCTTGCTCTTACAATACTCTCACAAATTTTCTTGAAATTTTCAGAATCTTTCACCAAAACTCTTAATCTTTACAAATCATCAATGACAGCATACACTCGCTTTGCCTCCGCCACTATTGTAGACCGATTGAACAGATCTTTTGTTGCTCGTTAGTTGTGGGAAGAGTAAGGATTTCAACAATCTGAGAGGAAAATCTCGGCATTGAACACTATCTGTCTAATAAGATTTAACATAAAAAATGGCAACTCTTCTGCATACAACTTGACCAGGCTAATCCAACCATAGTGCGTGAGTTCTATGCACATGGGCCAAGCAAGGACAATCTCTTTGTCCACTGTCTAGGCAGACCTATTCGACATGATGCTGAAACAATCAACGGGTTCTTTAGCCTGACACCGAAACGAGATAGACATGTCGAATTCATGGACGACATCACCACCCAAGACTATGAATTGATCAAGGATGACCTTTGTTACAACAACACTCCATGGGAAACCGGTACCCATAGAGGTTCTGTAACAAGGCAAAGCCTCAAGCCCGAGGTCAAATTGTGGTGCACTTTTGTCAAGAAATGACTTATCTCTACCTCCCACAACAGCACAATAGACCGCAAAAGACTAGTGCTGATCCAATCAATCATCAACAAGAGATGCATAAATGTTGGAGAGATCATTCTACACAAAATTCATGAATGTGGTAAGAAGGAACGATGACCTTTATACTTCCCCTTTTTAATATTTGGTTTGTGTATTGCTGCAAGAGTACCGATTGAAGACACAGAAGAATACACACCAGCAGGTAAGGATGAACTTGAGAATTTTGCCACAAAGTGATGCACATCACGAAGGCAGAACCTGTCCAGGCAACACCTCAACAGTTCATTGCTGACTTCACTGTCGGCACCCAATATACGACAGAGATGCCTAGCACTGCCGAAGCCCCTACCGCAGCAAACCCCTACTAGAAAAATTCTTTAGAAGATGGAAGCCATGGACCTTCTCCAACAAAGATATATAGAATACCAAAAAGACTTCAACAGTACCCTTGCACAGATGATGATGTAGAACTTCTCCAACCAAGGAGCACAATTTCTAGAATTCCCTGCCAATATATTCGTCATGGTAGTACCCTACACAGAGACTACTCCAGCCCTAGGGCCGAGACCATTTTTTACCTCCAGACCGTAGTAGTAGTTCCATGTAGCTGGCCTATCTAGGGCAGCAGACGCTGCAGCAATATCATCCGCAAGCAGAAGACCTTTAAAGCGAAGAGAACGAAGGCAACATAGAGATCATAGACACAGAAGAAGAATAAGGAAAAAAAATTAATGCCCCAATGAAATGGGCCACACCAACGAGAGTTCAGCTGCCGAGAAGAGCAAAGCCATCACCATCACCAAGGGCACAACAATCAATAGCTAGAATAAGGAGACAAATTATGGAAGAGAGTTCTTCTGAATCATCATAATATTTTTTTTCTTATTGCTCATATAATTGTTTTTACCTACTTATATTTTTTTACCTACTGCTTGCTCTAAATTAAGCATTAAGGACAATGCTTGGTTTGAATTTGGGGGTATAGAGCCACTACCGAGGCAACAATATACTGCCATGGCCTTGCCATAAAAAGGAAGTTTTTAGTGATAAAATTTTTTGTTTTATGTCCATCATTTTACTTGAAATTGTTGTCATACTTTTGCACTGCTCTTCATCGGTATTGTCTTAGTTTATTCTTGAAGGAAATAGAAATCTTTCTCCTTACCATAGTTAGGATCTGCTCTGAAGGCTTAGTTCTAGGATACTTAAGGAGAAAAACTTAGAAGCTTGCTATAAGGTTGAATTTAAAAACACTTTTGGGACTTGTTTGACTATAGAAATTCTTTTAATGAACTTAGGTGATAAAGACTTAGATTTTGGAAAGGTGACTAGAGGTGTCTATGACCGACTCTAGAAAATACTCTTCTTCATGCTAGAGGTGCCTGAAATTGGCTCTAGTATGCATAAAAGAATAGTAAAAGAAATAAGAAGTTAAGAAATAGAAAACACAATACTTGAGGTGCCCGAAATTGGCTCAAGGAATTGTAGTTTAAGAATACATTAAATCCAAGTCTATTTGTCTTGAACTTAGAGTTTATCTAAGAAGTCCTTTAATCAAACTTGTCTATAAAAACACACACATACACTAGCCTTATAGTTTTTCTTCTAAGTACACCCTTAGGAAACCGAAAGGTTAAGTCTAAAGAATAGACATAGTTATGGTGGGGAGAATAGATGGAAACATAAGACCAAAAGGGAATAGAGTTTGACAAATTAATGGTTTGCATTGCTTGAGGACAAGCAATAGTTTGAGTTTGAGGGTTTGATAAGTGCTCAACTCACTATCACTTTCTACACTTTTCATGAGTACTTATCATTAAATCTACACATACTTGAATCAATATATGTGCTTAATGTCATATATTTAGGGATTATATCATTTAAGATAATATTTGTAGAAAACACATACTTTACTGCATTTTCATATTTGTGCAGGAACAAGTAATGTCGAGGCAGTAGAATGAGACCGAGGCAGGACCTGATGCCGAGAAAATAGAGTAGAAAAAACAATATGGCTGACAATTGAAGGAGAAAAATGAGGAGAATGTTGCTGAACACGAAGCCCAAGAGTCGGAGCTGAACAACACAAGAAAAGCCCAAGGACAAGGCCACATGGGAAAAAACCTTCTAGAAGATTAATATTTACCCTATATACTTAACTTGTTCCCTACCCCAAGTTGTACTCTATTTAGGAAAGGTTTTCCCTAGGTCAAGCCTATATAAGGCATATCCATCCTAGGGGTTAAACACGCATAGATAGACCTAGAGAGCCGAATCTTGAGAGAGTTTTAGGAACAATTCTTCCCATCATGTTCTAAGTTCTCTTAGGGTTTGGTGAAGGTTGTTGAGTATTTGTGAGAGGAGATTGTATTTTGTTTCTTGTTTCAATGCAATAAATATCAATGTTTGCTTACTCTTTGCTATTGTTTGTTCTTGCATCCAAGCCCGAGAGGGAAATTTATAAGTAATCCATTTGTCTAGACTCGGGAGAGTTAGACTCACGAAAGGAGTAAGTGCGGTATTCAACTTGATTGGAGGATACTAACTCATCCTAGGGATAGGTTAAGAGTTTCAGCGTCTAAAAGAACTGTGGGATTGGTTGTTGGTTATAATTGATTAATGCCGGAAGGTATCATCAAGGACTGACCTTCAACAGTGTTTCGACTTAGGGATAAGCGGAGTCATTCAAGGACACTTTCCCGAACTTTGGTAGACTCTGCCCAAGAGCAAGGGATTGTCGCGGTAGAGAACATTGTCGCTACCGAGACAGTATATGTAGTACTGCCGAGGCAGTGCAATGTAATTGTATCGGACAGAAACAGATCAATCAAATCCACTATACAACACAACCGGATCCTACCCCCTTTCTCTCATATTCGATTTCTCCTTAATTTGTTTAATTTATTTAGCTTAACCAATATCCAAACTTATCTGTGTTTTTACTTTTATTTTATAGAAGCAAGAAGACTGAAGGAAGCATAGTAAGTACACCAATCCCCAAGGAGACGATAACTCGATAAATACTTATACTTATTACTTAACGTTTACACTTGCACTCCAATTGCGCATATTCAGCATGCATCAACAAGCAAGGTATAAGTTGTTTATTTTGATATAATGTAGATGTTGTAGACCATTATTTTAATCCATTACCATCTTCCTGTGTTTATTTATTCTGTTTCACTTAAACAAATCCATTAGTCGGTCTGGTATAGGTTTAATTCGTTAATGTTCATTAATCTCATTCGTGGACTATTCTGCGACATATTAACTTTTGTTATTCTATTTAACACTTAGCATCTTACTTTAATCTTTATTCTTCATTATTTTTTTATAAAATTGATTCTTTATCAAAAAAAGTTTTCTTCTATAATCTTATTTTATGATGTGCTTTTACTATATAAAGCATGAAAGTTGCTAAAGTAGGGGGTGCATTAAGTGACATTTGTTCTTGTCAATTGTCTGTAAGTAACAAAAAAAATCATCCAAGAGATTACTAGATCTTATTTTATTTATTATGTTCTTTATTTTTTGATCTTTTGATTCCGTGTTAAAGTGGCTTCGGTATAGATTCCGATGTTTGTGTTTCTAAATCATATACTCTGAAAATCTATTTAAGGCACATCTTTTGTTATGGAATCAGATAATCTTGACGCCTCTCGGAATTGGATCATCTTGAGATGAAAGGCTTCGAGGTTACTCTAGATTATTCATAGGCTATAATATTGTAGGGTACAATACTTTTTGTTTCGTTGATTCTCAAGTGAAGCTCTTTTGGTTCTTCTTTCTCTTTCTATGTGTCTTCCTTTATTCTTATTTTGCCACATTGCTTAGAAATTAATTGTCTAATTTTATAATATAATTATGTGTTATGAATCTGAATTATTTTCAAAAAATAAATCCTTGTCTGCCAGTACGACTATTAAGTCAACTCTATACTGGAAACATTACTATTTACTACTCCTAGAGAGTAGAGTCTAGAGATGAGGTGGATGGGGTTATCTTTTGTTTTGTTAAAATTTGTGAGTAAAATAATAAATTGATTTCTATTTCCTATGTCTCTTGATTTGTCCACTTTTCCCCCTGATAACAAAAACCAACCATGGAAATCAGATTCTAATTTGTAACCAACAAAAAAATAACAAAACATTCTAACCTACCAGTCTGGTACAATGGAAAGCATTTTTCATTAGTGAAGCCAACCCAATGCACTCAAAGCTGTGGTCTGCACCACCATCTGTTATTTCCTTAATCACTTGGAAAATCAGTGACTCAGACACTGTTATAGAATAGAACATGTCCCATTTTCCACTAACTTTATGTTACTTTTTTTGACTAACCTCACTAACTTCACTGACTTTATGTTATTTTCCACTAACCTTAAATATCTGGATTAGGAAACTTTCATCATGTTTTTCTATTGATGTAAATGATATTTTTTCATGAATAAATTAAAAATGACCACAGACTGATTGTCATATATATATATAATTGTAGATATCTCTTGAATATATTAGATGGGAAGGTGATGATCACTCAAACAATATTGTCTAACTATTTTCTAATTTTGATTAGGTGGAAAGAGTCTTTGGTGCCAGCCATCCTGATCCAGTAGGGATTGAGAAAGTAAAGTGTTGAACGTAAGTATTGTCCTCCAATGATATTATTTTTTTCTATATCAGCTACTATTTATGTCATTTAGTGTAAGACCGCACAAGATAAACACTAGATAGTTTAAAATTAATGAAAATAAATAAAAATTAAAATGTTATTAGTGTATTACTAATACAGTATCATTGATAGATAAGACGTGGATCAATCTTAGATCAAGAGCAAGTGAAGAATACATTGGAGGGGTTATTAGTTTTCTAAATTTTTCTTTTGAGAGAACTGAAGATGAAAAAATTTGGTGTCATTGTGTAAATTGTGTAAACCCTTATAGAGTATCTAAGAGAGATGCATTTGATCACTTAATATGTGATGGTTTTCTTAAGGGTTATGTTCGTTGGATTTTTCATAGGGAGCGATGTGATGGATCTACGATACCATTTCCAACTAATATAGACGAAAAAGAGTTTGAACATGATGTTCAGAACCTTCTGCATGATACGATGGTAAAGAGAGTTATGAATAATGATGAATGTAACAATCATTAGGTACATACAAATATAAGTCTTGGGGATCATAATCATAGACTTCAACGAGACAAGTTTTATGATTTACTGAAAGATGTAGAGATGCCCCTTTATCCAAATTGTAAATTTTTTTCCAAGTTGATATTTATCATTTATTTGTTCCAGATTAAATGTTTTAATGGGTGGACAAATAAGTCTTTCAATTCCTTACTAGAGGTGTTAAAACTTGCATTGCCGGATGATAATACTTTGCCAGGGTCTTATCATGAAATAAAAAAGATCATTCGTGAATTGAGTTTAGGGTATGAAAAGATCCATGTTTGTCCAATGATTGTATGTTGTTTTGGAAAGAAAATAAAAATGGTGATATTTGTCCAAAATGTGGAGCCTCCCGATGGAAAGAAACTAGATGTGGTGTTGAAGATGAGTATGTTAGCACATCTTTAAGAAAAAAGAAACAAGTTGCAAAGATATTGCGTTGATTTCCCCTTATTCCAAGATTATAAAGATTATTTATGTCTTCAACTATTACTCCTTTGATGACTTGGCATAAACATGGTCGTAAGAATGATGGACGTATAAGGCATCCATCAAATTCTTTAGTTTAGAAATTATTTGATTCTCGGTATCCTGGATTTTCTTCAGATCCTCGTAACATTCGTTTGGGCTTGGCATCTAATGATTTTAATTCATTTAAAACTCTGAGTGTAACGCATAGTACTTGGCCTGTTATTATTATACCCTATAATTTGCCACCGTGGATATGTATGAAACAGATGAATTTTGTACTCTCTTTGCTCATTTCTGGTCCGAAAGATCCAAGACATAATTTAGATGTATACATGCAACCTTTACTTGGAGAATTACATGATCTATGGGAAGTTGGTGTTGAAATTTTTGATGCTGCAACGAATCAAAAATTTTAACTTCGTGTAGCATTGATGTGGACTATAAATGACTTTCCAGCATATGCCAACTTATCTGAATGAAGTACTATAGGAGAATATGCATGTCCTTGTTGTGGGTATAATACTACTTCTAAGTGGTTGAAACATAGTCAAAAGTTTTGCTATATGTGTCATTGTAGATGGTTAGATCCTAATCACAGGTTCCGAACTGACAAACATTCTTTTGATGACACTGAAGAACATAGAATTCCTCCTTCACCACCCACAAGTAACGATGTATTGAGGCAATTAGAAGTTCTAAATGGGATCGAAGACGGACCATGAAAGAAAAAGTCTATTTTCTTTTGTTTACCATATTGGAAATATAAACTATTGCGGCACAACCTTGATGTGATGCATACAAAAAAGAATATTTGTGATAATATTCTTGAAATATTAATTGGACAAGAGGAAAAAAATAAGGATACTTATAAATCACAACTAGACCTTGTCGAAATGTGTATAAGGAGTGTTCTTCATCCACAAACTCGGATTTGGACGTAACACTTTGTACTTGCCTCAAGCTTCTTATCAAATGAAATTGAGTGAGAAAAATTCTTTCTTGAAAGTTCTACAGGAAATGAAACCCCCCGATGAGTATTCTTCCAATATCTCACGTTGTGTACACCTTAAACAATGAAAATTACTTGAGCTCAAAAGTTATGATTGTCATCTCCTAATGCAAGAGTTTCTTCTTATAGCCATTTAGGGAAATTTACCTGAAAAAGTTTGAATAGTTCTTATTGAAATATGCAAGTTTTTAAAGATCTTTGCTCTAAGTTCCTTGAGGAAAGTGAACTTGATAGACTTGAGTTAAAGGATGCATTAATTTTATGTGATCTTGAAAAGATTGTTGGTTTAGTCACTTATCGGTGGATCTTGAATAGTTTGCATAGTTCTCCATCATTTTTCACAATCATGATGCATTTAGTAATTTATCTAGCAACTGAAGCTAAAATTGTTGGCCCAACCACTTATCGGAGGATGTATCCGATTGAAAGGTACGTTTATGAATTTATTGTTAGAAGTGGAAATATAAAATTGTTGAGTAAGATATTTACTAATATATAATTTTTCTCGTCCAATAAAATAGGTATCTGTCAATACTAAAGTCTTTTGTACGTAATAGAGCTCATCTAGAAGGATCTATTGCGGAAGGTTACTTGTCATATAAGTGTTTGACCTTTTGCTCTCGATATCTGGATGAGGTTGAGACTATATTTAATCGACTTGGTCGTAACTATGATGGTGAAAATCCTTATCTTGGTTCTAAATTCACAATCTTTTCTATTGTTGGAAGACCATTAGGAAGGAAAAAAACAACCTACTTTTCATGTCAAGAAGCGTAAAAGGGTTTGAAGACTTGTGCTTGATGAAAAAAGATTGGTGCAAGCACATCGATATGTGTTATTCAATTCAGAGGAAGTATCTCTATACATAAAGCAAGTTTCTTTCAATTTGCAAACTAAAACTTTTAGGAAGGATCTCCATTGATATGAGTTATAATTTTTCTATGTTTTTTAAGGAAACAAGAACAGGAGATTAAGAGACGTAATCGAAACAAACGGTTTTCACCCTTTCAAATACAAAAGTTGTAAACTAAAACTTTTCATACATGGTTTCATGATCATGTAAGTATAAAAGATTAATATGTGAAACTTAAATGGTATTATTTTTAAAAAAATATTATTGACACTTCAAATATTAAATAGGTTGCACTCTTGGATCGACAAGTAGATTCAAGTGTTGTCGATGTAGTTAAGTGTCTTTCTCGAGATCCAAGCGAAGTTGTTAAGCGATACAGTGGGTACATGATAAACGGTTTTAGGTTTAATACAATAACAAAAGAAAAAAAATTGAAAACTCAAAATAGTGGAGTTGTTGTTACGAGTAAGACATGAAGTTATGCAATTACAAGAGATAAACAACTAGTTAAAGGAGAAGTTAGCTATTATGGGGTTTTGAAAGATATTATTGAATTAAATTATTCAGGTCGATTTAGAGTTGTATTGTTTAAATGTTATTGGATCGATATCAATAGAGGGTGTAAGAGATAAATTTAGATTCACGCTTGTGAATTTCTCACATTTGATGCATAAGGGGGACAATTTAATTGATGATCCATTTTTGCTAGCATCAAAAGTTAAGAAAGTTTACTTTGTTAAGGATAAAATGCAATCCGGTTGGTAAATCGTTAAACATGCTAAGCTTAGAGATGTGTTCGATATGGGTGATGTGTCATCTTTTGAAAAAGATGAAGAACTTTACAATTGGTTTTGGATGATTCTATCAACACTAGTTCCTCTGATTGGATTAGAAATGATGTTGGTACTAATGTATTGGATGTCACTCCAGATATGGAAAATAAAAATATAGATGAAAATCCAATTAGTGAGAAAGATGGAGAAGACATATTTTAGAGTTATATGTGATTTATTATACATGTTCTATTGTCATTGAATATCATATTTTGTTGATATTTTTTACAATTATAATATAATAAAATTTTAGTAATTGAATGTGGTAATTTATTCTATTTTTCTTTATTAATTTCAACATGTCATGTATTGTACATATTCTTAGTAATTATGAGTTGATGTATTAATGTTATTTATTGTTGTATTTTTTTACTTTACATTACGATATTGCTGTCACTTCAATTTATTTGTGATGATATATTTTAGCTAATGTTTGAGATTGAATTTTCCAGGACTTCGAACAATATGACAAAATGAAAACGTCTTAATATTGTTTCAACAATTAAAAACTTTGAATCTCGTGCTCAAGGTGAAGAACAACGTTCAACAACTGCACAACATCTGGAACAATCTCAAGCACAATAATCCCATGAAGAACAATCACAACCTTCATCATGTATGATATGTTCTATTCAAATCAAAGATTTAAATAGAATTATTTGTTTGAATGTCTTTTGTAATTATACATATTATTTATAGAGAATGTTAATATTAAGAAAGTTCGAGGCGCAACACTTATGCCAGATATTTGGGAATTTCCTGATGGACGTGTTAATATCAAAGTTAACAGTTTATATCAACTTGTGGGTCCAAAATCAACTTGTTTATGTCGATTCATTGGAACGATGGTACGAAAGGTCGAGTTTACGCCAATATGTTATTTAAATTGGCATAAGATGCCGAACACAAAGAAGGAAGAAATATGGTCCACAATCGAGGTATATTCTCTTCCAAAACACGATGTAGATCTTCTTTTTAACTCTTATTCTTAATCATGCACATGGGTTATCATGTCATTTTCTGTTATTGTAGTTAAATTTTCAATTTCAGTAATTTGATTTAGAGGAAAGATTTGATGAAGCCACATTGAAACATGTTAAGAAATGGGTTCTTTCAAATATGAATATGAAATGGAGGTAGTGAAAAAATGAATTGGAATCTCAAATATTTGATGAGAACTGAAGTGTTGAGCAAATAATTGAAGATTGCAAAGATCTATGAGTGAATTTGTACCAACTAGAGACCCTTGTTGAATACTGGTTGTCCTTAAAGGCGATGGTAAATTTCTATCATTTTATAATTTCTATAACACATGTTTTAATTTTTATTAACAATTTTATTGTCGAAACACTGTTGAAGGTTAGTCCTTGATGATAC
Source organism: Abelmoschus esculentus (assembly GCA_035048815.1). Taxonomy (NCBI): domain Eukaryota; kingdom Viridiplantae; phylum Streptophyta; class Magnoliopsida; order Malvales; family Malvaceae; genus Abelmoschus; species Abelmoschus esculentus. The sequence continues at coordinate 12,488,089 of JAUCBN010000006.1, read as the reverse complement.
CTCCCAGCGTTAATCAATTATAACCAACAACCAATCTCACACTTCTTTTAGCCGCTGAAACTCTTAACCTATTCCTAGGCCGAGTTAGTATTCCCAATTAAGTGAATACCGCCCTTACTCCTTTCGTGAGTCTAGCTCTCCCGAGTCTAGACAAATGGATTACTTACAAACTTCTTTCCCGGGCTTGGATGCAAGAACAAAGAATGACAAAGAGTAAGCAAATTTTGATATTTTATTGCATTGAAATAAGAATCAAAATACAATCTACTCTCACAAATACTTAACAACCTTCACCAACACCCTAAGAGAGTTTAGAACATGATGGGAAGAATTGTTCCTAAGACTCTCTCAAAGTATATCTAGCTAATTCTCTCTAATTTTCAGCCTCTCTAACCCTAGGACAGTTATGCCTTTATATAGTCTTGCCTTAGGGCAAACCTTTCCTAATTAGAGTACAACTTGTCGTAAGGAACAAGTTATGCACTTAGGTTAAATATTTCCAAGTTTGATCTTCTAGAAGGTTTAATCCTGCGTGGCCTTGTCCTTGTGTTTTTCTTGTGTTGTTTAGCTCCGAATCTTAGGCTTCTTACTCAGCAATACTCTCCTCAATTTTCTCCTTCAACCGCCAGCCATATCGCTTTTTCTTCTCTGCTACCTCGGCATCAGGTCCTGCCTCGGCCTCATTTTGCTGTCTTGACAATACTTGTTCCTGCACAGATAAGAAAATACAGTAAAGTATGCATTTTCTACAAATATAATCATTGATAGCATTTTCCTAAATATATCACATTAAGTTCATGCATTGGTTCAAGTAGGTGTAGATTTGATGATAAGTGCCCATGAAAAGCGTATAAAGTGATAATGATTTGAGCACTTATCATACCCCCAAACTTGAACTATTTCTTGTCCTCAAGCAATGCAAACCATCAATTTGTCCAACTCTATTCCATCTTGATCTTATGCTTCCATCTATTCTCCCCACCATAACTATGTCTATTCTTTAGACTTAACCTTTTGGTTTCTCAAGGGTATACCTAGAAGACAAACTATAAGGTTAGTGTGTGTGTATTTTTGTGGACAAGTTTGAGTAAAGGCCTTCTTAGATAAACTCTAAGTTCAAGACAAGTAGACTTGGTTTTAGTGTATTCTTCTTATACCAACAATTTCTTGAACCAATTTTGGGCACCTCAAGTATTGTGTTTTCTATGTCTTTAACTCTTGATTTCTTTTGCTATTCTCTTATGCATATTAGAGCCAATTTCGGGGACCTCTAGCATGAAGAAGAGTCTTTCCTAGAGTCGGTCATAGGCACCTCTAGTCAACTTTCCAAAATCTAAGTCTTTATCACCTAAGTTTATTAAAAGAATTCCTATAGCCAAACAAGTCCCAAAAGTATTTTTAAAGTTCAACCTTATAGCAAGCTTTTAAGTTTTTCTCCTTAAGTATCCTTGAGTCAAGCCTTCAAAACAGATCCTAACTATGGTAAGGAGAAAGATTTCTATTGCCTTTAAGAATAAACTAAGACAATACTGATGAAGAGCAGTGCAAAAGTATGGAAATAGTTTTAAGTACAATGGCGGATATAAAAAAATATCACTAAAAACTTCCTTTTAATGGCAGGGCCACGGTACTAGATAGCCTCGGTAGTGGCTCTACACCCCCAAACTCAAACCAAGCATTGTCCTTAATGCTTAATTTAGGGGTAGGCAGTAGGTAACAAAAAATATAACCAGAGAAAAAAAATTTGTAAACAGATTATATTGGCAACAATAAAGAAGAACAATTAATATTATTCAGAAGAACTTTCTTCCACAATTTGTCTTCTCGGTCTGGTTGTGCCCTTGGTGATGGTGATGGCTTTGCTCTTCTCGGCGGCTAAACTCTCATTGGTGTGGCCCTCTTTAATTGGGCATTGACTTCTTCTCCTCCTTCATCTTCGGTATCTATGATTTCATTGCCTCCTTCGTTTTCCGGATCTACCCTGGTAGGCTGGATAATGGGCTCGACAGTTGATGAGCTCTGATGAACGTAGGCATCTATCTCAGTTGATAGATTGCCCATTGGTATCGGTGATCTTGGGGGAATGCTGAAAAATCCCCTTCTCTTCGAAGGTCTTCTACTTTCGGATGATACCACGGCAGCGTCTACTACCCTAGATGGGTCAGTTGCATGATATTGTTGCTGCGGTATGGAGGTAAAGAATGGTCTCGACTCTAGGGATGGAGTGGTCTCTATGTATGGTGTTGCCGTTACAAATATGTTTGTAGGGCATTCTGGAAATTGCACTCCTTGGTTGGGGAAGCTTTGCATCATCATCTGGGCGAGCGTGTTGTTGAAGTCTCGTTGGTATTCCATGTATCTTTGTTGGTGAAGGTCCATGGATTCCATCCTTTGAAGAATTTCTTAGTAGGGATTTACTGCGGTAGGGGATTCGGCAGTGTCTTGCATCTCGGCCGTGTATTGTGCTCAGGTAGTGTAATCAGCAGTAAATTGTTATGGCATTTCCTGGATAGGTTCTGCTTGTGTGATCTGCATCAATCTATGGCAGAATTATCTCGTCCATCCTTACCTTGTTGGTGTGTATTCATCGGTATCCTCTACTGGTACTCCTGCAGCAATGCATAACGCAGATATTAAATAGGGGAAATATAATGGTCCACATTCCTTTTTACCACAATCATGAATTTCTCGAAGGATGATCTCTCCAAAGTTGATGCTCCTCTTGTTGATGATTGAGTGGATCAGCACCAATCTCTTGCGGTCCACTGTGCTATTATGGGAGGTAGGGATGAGGCATCTCTTGACGAATATGCACCACATTTTTGTCTCGGGCTTGAGGCTTTGCCTTGTCACAGAACCTCTATAGGCACCAATTTACCATGGAGTGTTGTTGTAACAGAGGTCATCCTCGATTAGTTCGTAATCTTGTGTGGTGATGTCGTCCATGAATTCGGCATGACGATCTCGTCTTAGTGCTAGGCCATAGAACTTATTCATTGTCTAAGCATTAAGGCGTACAGGTCTGCCTCGGAAGTGGACAAACAAGTTGTCCTTGCTGGGTCCATGGGTATAGAACTCGCGCACTATTGTCGCATTTGCTTGATCAGGTTGAAGGTAGAAGAGTTGCCATTTTTTATGCTGAATCTTATTGAACAAATAGTGCTCAATGCCGAGATTTTCTTCCTCGGATTGCTGGAATCCCTATTCTTCCCACAGCTTTCTTACGACAAAAGATATGTTGAATCTTTCTACAACAGTGACGGGGGCAAATCTGGTGTATGCTGCCATTGATAATTGTTAGATTGAGAGTTTTGATTGAGATTTCTGAAAAAATTTCAAGAATATTGTGAGAGTATTGTGAGAGCAAGAGTAGAATTCTAAAGAAATTCAAGAATACAAGAGTGAATAGTTCAAGAGCATGATGTTGTTTATATAGGCCTCGGTAGTGTGACTGTTTTAACCAGTAGCCGTTTTGTAGCCGTTTTGAATTTACTGCCCGTTAGCATTTACTGTCGCGATGTAAAACTCGGTATATATCTGTTACACTGTTTTTACCCGTTGGGATTTCTGCGGCTTCTAACACTGTTTACTACCCTCGACAGGGTTTCTGCCCTGAACTATTTCTCTGTTATTTTTTATTTTATTATCTTAAAAAAAACTGAAACAAACTTAATAAAAATAATGAAATAAAATAATAATAGAATATCACTTAAAAGAAAATAATAAAAATAAAATAAGCATATAGAATAAAACTAATCCTAATATAATAGAATAAAATATAAGGGAAAAGACTAAGTTACTGGTGGAGTACATGTAAATGCATCTCCCAAATTGCTTGTCTCTTGTTGGCCTGGTTGTTTCTGTAGTCGTTGGCCAATCCCTTCTTTCTTTCCAGACTCTTCATTGGTCTTAATTTTCTTACCAAATAATCTGGCGAGTGTGCTGCCTAGGCAGGATATTTTGGCATCAGCTTCTATTGTTTGGAGGACTTTGCACTCTTTTGGACTATCAACTTTTCTCAATTGGTGGAATGCATTGAGTTTGACTCGCTGATCATTGACCCTCATTGTCAACTCTCCGTTTTCCACATCTATCAAGGTTCGTCTAGTATCAAGGAAAGGTCTTCCTAGGATGATCGATGCATTTTCGTCTGCTTCACAATAGAGGACAAGGAAGTCGGTAGGGAAAATAAACTTGTCAACCCTTACTAAGATATCCTCAATTTTTCCTTCTGGATGCACATAGGATCTATCCGCAAGTTGGAGCAGCACTGTCGTAGGTTTCTCCCTTCCTATACCAAGTTTCTGAAAAAATGATTTAGGCATGAGATTTATGCTTGCCCCTAGGTCACAGAGTGACTTTCCTTCATAATTGTTACCAATTGCACAAGGTATGGTGAAGCATCTAAAATCCTTTAGTTTGGGTGGCATGCGGTTGTGCAGCATTGTCATGCATCCTTCAGTTGCTGTCACAGTCTCAAACTCACCTAGCTTCTTTCTTTTGGACACAATGTCTTTCAAGAATTTAGCGTAGTTGGGCATCTGTTCAATTGCCTCAACGAATGGTAAGTTAATATGGACTTGCTTCTATGATAAGCATTTATCGACTATCGTCTTTCAAGAATGTACGTCCACTATCAAGGCAGACCTATCAGACTTGATGCCAAGACAATCAATTTGTTCTACGGCCTAACCAATGTTCATGATGACCATGTTGCATTCATGAAGGACATCATCAATGAAGATTACGAGCTGATCAAAGATGACCTTTGCTACGACAATACACATTGAGAAACCGGTGCCCATAGAGGATCGGTGGCATGGCTGAATCTTAAGCCCGAGGCAAAACTGTGGAACACATTCGTCAAAAGACGCCTCATCCCAACCTCTCATAACTACACGATGGACCGAAAAAGATTGGTGCTCATTCAATCCATCATAAACAAACGGAGCATCAATGTTGGAGAAAAAATTTTAAAAGAAATCTACGAGTACGGTAAGAAGGATAGAGGACCCATATATTTCCTTGTTTAATTACGGGTATTTGCAATGCTGCATGTGTACCAATGGCGGACACATATGAATTCACCGCCCAAAGGCGAGGGTGGACTAGGGACTTCTGCCACAAAATCATGCAAATCACACAAGCAGAGCCAGTCCAGGCAACTCCTCAACAATACACTGTTGACACAGCCGTCAAGGCATAATACACGGCAGACATACCTAACACTGCCCACACCACTGCCGTAGCAGACCCCTTACCAGGAGATACTTCAAAGGATGGCAGCTATGGATCTTCGCCAACAACGATACACGGAGTACTAGAGGGACTTCAACATCATAATGGCCCAGATGATGCTCCATAACTTTCCCAACCAAGGGGTGTAGTTTTCAAAATTCCTGATGCGTGCTAAATACGCGCAATTAAGTGCAAGTGAACACGTTGTCAAGTAATAAAGTGATAAGTATTTATCGAGTATCCTCTCCACAGGGATTGGTGTACTTAAGATGCAACCTCTACTCTTCTCGCTCTGCAAGAATAAAATAAAAACACAAATTATTGGGTTTGAATTATAACTAAGAAAACTAATTAAAACAATAAAGATAAATGATCAAGAAATCAAGGATGGAAAAGTGAGGTAGGACCCAGTTCTGTCGTATTGTAGATTCAATTGACTTGTTTCTGTCCAATGTAATTGCACAACACTACCTCAACAGTACTACAGATTACTGCCTCGGCAGCGATAGTACTTGTCCACCGCGGCAATCCCTTGCTCTTGGGCAGACTTTACCAAAATTCGGCAAAGTGTCCTTTGATGACTTCACTTATCCCTAAGTCAAAATACTGTTAATGACTAGTCCTTGATGATACCTCCCGGCGTGAATTAATTATAATTATCAATCAATCTCACACTTCTTTTAGCCACTGAAACTTTAACCTATCCCTAGGCCGAGTTAGTATCCTCCAATCAAGTCAAATACCGTACTTACTCCTTTTGTGAGTCTAACTCTCCCGAGTCTAGACAAATAGATTACTTATAAACTTCCCTACCGGGCTTGGATGCAAGAACAAAGAATGGCAAAGAGTAAGCAAACCTTGATATTTTATTGCATTGAAACAAGAAACAAAGTACAATTTTCTCTCACAAATACTTGATAACCTTCACCTAAACCCTAGAGGACGATGGGGGAGTTTAGGGTTTTTTATGAACACTTGATTTCAAGATATCCTCCTCTCTACATAGGCTATGGTTTATATAGGCCAATATTTCCTAAGTAGGAATACTACTTGGAGTAGGATTATAATAATTTTCATAAACAAAATATTTTCAAGTTTATTCCTATAAGGATTCTCTTCCCACGTGGCATTTGACATTGTCTTTTTGTGTGTTTCCCAGCTCTGATTTCTATGTCGCTTATCTTAAAATATTCACCTTATTTTCTCTTTAAATCGCCTATCATATTGACATTTTTCTTTTCGGGTGTTGCCGCGGCCTCAGGTACTACCGCGACGTCAATATGCTGCTGAGGCGGGTACTTATCTACATTTCAGCTTTAGTTTCCAGCATCCATCTTCTTTGCTTGGCAATTCCTATGATGCGGTTTCCTGTCTTAAGAAATAAAACCATCAAATTCATCTGTTTTATACCAAATAATAGATAAATTCATGTATTTAGTGTTCGGATACTAAAGTATAGAAAATGAACATAAATATTCGTTATTGTCATTAAATCTGTTCTTTACTAACAATAATCGAGTTGGAGAATGGTATAAAAATAGAACTTTTGAGCACTTATCAATTCCCTACCAACATGTTTGTATGAGTGCATCCTACACTGAGACGAATCCAGCTCTAAGAGGACCACGACCATTCTTCCCCACTTGACAACAACAATTCCATACTGCTGGCCCATCTAGGGCAGTAGACGACCATCCAAGAGGAGGTCAGTCTTCAGCACACCACCAAGATCCCCCATCATCATGGGTAGTCTATCAGAAGAGATAGATGCCTATGTACATCAAAGTTCAATCGTTGTCGGGCCAAGCATTCACAATGCCTGGGCAGACGCAACAAATGAAGGCGGGACATATATCATGGTAACCAAGGAACTTGCCGAAGAAGAAGAAAGAGAAAAAGTGGACGCTCCAATACAACAGACGCCACCAACAAGAGTTCAGTCGCCTCGACAAGCTAAAATGCAACCATCACCATCACCAAAAATGAAACAGTCGGTAGCAAGACCCCGAAAACTGATTGTCGACAATAGTTCTTCGGAGTCTCTTTAATTTTTATATATATTTATGTTTCTTTTCTATATCTTTACTTGTTTCATTTCTTATTTTGTTGCCTATTGTGTGCCACTAATGTAAGCATTGAGGATAATGTTTGGTTCGAGTTTGGGGGTGTAGATCCACCGCCGAGACAATTCACTATCGCGGCCTTGCCATGAAAGGAAGTATTTAAGTGATTTTTCAAAAAAAATTATGTCTACGACCTTACTTGAATTATTGTCCATAATTTTGCACTACTCTTCATCAGTATTGCCTTAGTTTATTCTTTTGAGGCTATAAAAATCTTTCTCCTTATCATGGTTAGGTCATGTTTAGAAGGCTTAACTTTAGGATACTTAAGGAAGAAAACTTAGAAGCTTGTTATAAGGTTGATCCTAAAAACACTTTTGGGACTTGTTTGACTATAGGAAGATGTTATGTGTGTGAACCGACTTCTCTTTCCTAAACCTAAACCTAATAAGTGCCTTATATAGGATAAACCCTAAGTTGATCTTTTCATGCAAGGAAAGAGTTCTAAACAGAAAAGAAATCTAATTCCTAATTAAATTATATTAAATAAATCTTATTTCCTAAAATATTTTTTTTCGCGGTTTGGCTTGGGCTCGACCTCTTAATTGAGTTGTTTTCTTTCTTTTACTCTTGTCTTTCGGTATCTTTTCCTCTTTCTGTTAAGCATCACTTGTCGTTTTTTTATACTCCGCAACAGTCTTTGGATCGCTGCCATGGCGGATGCTTCATCTAAAATTTAGCATTTATTTTCTTTTTTGGTTCTTTCTATGATCTAGTTTCCTGTCTAAGAAAGAAAACTATCAAATATATCTGTTTTATGCCAAATAATGGATAAATTCCTAAAAATAGTATTCAGATGCTGAGATATGGAAAATAATCAGAAATATCTATTATTGCATTTAATTTTTTCTTTATTAGCAATAAATGAGTGGAAAAATGATGTGAAAATTGAGGACTTTTAGGCATTCATCACATGGAAATGGTATTGATACCCCTACACGATTTTTGCAAGTTCTGAACTTCTAATTCACCTAACCTCTATTCAAAGGGATTTTATCTAGCCTTGAATCATTCTCATACCTTAAGGGATAGTTTTAGCATATTTAAACCTCCATAACAAGCATACCAATTCCACACTCAAGCTATCCTTTATGCTATTTACTTTCATTATGACAACTAACATAAACATGACCTAGTCTTTAGTATTAAGGTTTACATACCAACCTATTTAATTCATTAGCTTACATGACAAATACTCAATAGGCAATATATACAAACCAAGGATCATGTCCCAAAATGCATGAAAGCTAACATAAACATGTTCACCATGGCAACTAGCCTAAACACAAGTTAGCCTTAAGGCTTACAAATTCACAAACATGGATTCATAGCTTACATGCTGAAATAAAGTAAATGAAGGCCATTATACCTTTCATGGACATGATTCAAATATGCATAATACTAGCCTAAACAAGTTTACTATGCCACCTATTCTAGGAGTTAGAAAAAATTATAAAATACCATATTTGTCTTGCTTGGTGTCCTTGCCCTTGAGCGATCCTAGCTTAGCTCCTTGGCTCGATAACCTTTTGTTTTGGGAAGGAGGAAAACAAACGAGTGGTAAGTACTTTCTAGGTACTTAGTGAGGCATCCCTAAGTGTAACCATTTTAGACATTGTTCATGTAACAAGGATAACATGCTCCAATTAATTAATAAATCGAATTCATAGCAAACAATATAACTAATTATGCAATTATTATCATTCACCAAATGTTATACTTATCATGCTTATCATGCCACTATCATACAAACCAAATTCACAATCTATATGCTCATGCACTAGCTATCATATATTAGATGCATATGACTCATTAGTCAATTTTTATATTTCAAGCTTTCATAATCAAAATCATGTTCAAAGGCTACTTATAGCCACTTACTCATCAAAATACTCATTAGCAAATTCATATCCAAATACTACTTATAACAACAATTTCATTCAAATGCTCTATTATTAAGTTTATATCCATGTTCAAATGCTTCACAAACAATACATATACACATGGTTTTCAAATCGTAAACTTTAACTTTCAAATTAGTTTCATATGATGCCTTGGTGTTAATTAGACCAGGTAAACGAGTCAAAGAAAGGTAAACTAAGTACCTAAAAAAAGTACCACAAATGAACTAATAAAAGATACCCAAGGTATCTAACAAATGGTGACTAACCACCAATCAAAGGTACCTAAAGTATTGGACAGAAGTATCGAAGTACTAAACAGAAGTACCGAAGTACTAGGCAAAAGTACCAAAGTACTAACAGACGAGCTCAAACCCTAGGCATATCGTACTACTTATGACCAACTATTGAACAAGGCTCAATAAGAGTTTCATTATTCATTTAATCATCTTTTAATTCGTATTAACCAAGTTTCTTATCATAAAAGTAAGTGTCCATAACATGCTATCAACAAAAGTATTTATCTCATGTTATCAATAAATAGTTATATCATATTAACAAACAAAACATACATATCATGTTACCAAATAAATTTTCATATCATCATATACATGCTTCATGCATGATTCACATACTTGGCATCCCGTATCCGCGTGTCATAACTTACCTCGGCATTTCTGAGTTATGCACATGTACTAAGCTAGCCTTAACAATCTAGCATTTAATCATAGTATCACACAAGTTATTTAATAATTAACATCCTCCCTTTTTTACCAAATATAAGCTTAGTCCAATTAAATGACAAATTAAATAACAAAAAGGGGTGTTTAGGACCTAGGTCCTAACTCTAAGTTTGCCACACTCACTATTATTCCAAGCAAATCAAAGATTGTATAACGTGATCCCCTTGCCTTTCATCTTTGCTAGCTCTAGACTTTCTTCCTCTTTGTTATCTCCTTCTCTTGAATTCTTTAATAAACCACACATATATAACCATTCATTAGAATACAATTAAACCACTTAATTCAAGTGTTCAAATAGGCAACAATTGTAAAACTCAAATTTGTTCATTAGGGACAACTTTGCTATCTTTTAGAAAAATCGTCATATCTCCTATCTCTCTTATCCTAATTTAGCTTATTTTATACCCTTAGAAAGGTAAAAAGATCCTCTAAATAACCATATTAACCTCAAATTTTAATTGATAGCCAATTAGCACCAAATTTAACTTAAAGTTAGATTTGTTCGTTTCCGATACAACCCGAACCACCTTTACTAATTGGCTTATAACTTTCTCTACACAACAACAAACGAAGTGACGTAAATTTTTACTTAATATTGGTTCATAGGGGTACTAAAATGCAAAATTTCAGCCCCTAATTCCATTAATTTCGTCCTAGGGAATTTTTTCAAAATGGTTGCCCGAAATTGTATTTTCTAGACAAATTTTATCTTTCATTTCATGGGTTCAAATCTTAAACCAAGTTTGTTCTTATAATTTTTCAGCATTTAAAACTAATAATAACACCATTTAATCCTTTTTTCAACAACTATTCTCACGCAAATCTAATACCGAATCAATTAACGATGATATTTTCAAAATTCTAATCTCAAGCTTCTCAACATACTTGCTCATGCTTCTAAAGTCGAAATCAAGTAATAACTAACCTTAAATAAAGTTTCTAACAACTTAATCCAACATAAAATTCAAAGAAAGAGCAAGAATATTATCCAAAGCTTTAAATCTATGAAAGAACACTAGTTAACCACTTTTCCAAGCTTTCCTTGCTCTTTAACCTTTCATGGCAACCAAAATTAATCATAAGCTCACAATTTTTGGTGTATAAATGGTGGAATCTCAACAAGGGATGAGCTTTCTCCCTCAAATTTTTCTCTAACTTTCAGTGGCAGGGGAAAATGGGAGGAAAAAGACTTTTTTTCTTTTTTTTATAAAATTAATAGGGTAATATCCTATAAAAATAAATCTCATTGGCCCAACCTTGTCACATGGATTTTCACTAGGGGTGTTCATTATCGGGTACCCGGTTTTTGGGTACCCAAAAAATCGGGTACCCGGTTCTTTCGGGTATTGATTTTTCGGCCCGTGACCCGGCCTATTTATATCGGGTACTTATTATCGGGTACCCATAAAAACCGGGTACCCGATTCGTATATATATTTTTTTATTTTTTTTATTTTAAAATAAAAAAATTACATATTAAAGATAAATTTTTTAGATTTTAACAAATTTATAAAATATATTTAGATTTTTTAAAAATTAAAAGTATATAATACAAACATAAAAGTAATTTAAAGATTTAAATTTAATTTTATGTACAAAGATGGAACTTACCATAAAAATATAATTTAAAATTATAAAAAATATATAATTTTAAATTAGTCGGGTCGGGTACCCGGTAATTGGAAAAAATCGGCCCAAGCCCGGCCCAATAATTCTCGGGTCGGGTACCCGGCCCGGTCAGATAATTTTTTTTCGGGAATTACCCGTCATTTTTATTTCGGGTAGTCGGGTCGGGTCAATCGGGTCGGGTAATTTTGAACACCCCTAATTTTCACTAACCATCTTCCAAAATTTTAGCATGCAATACTCAAGTTTTATCTTTGTTTCATTCTAGTCGTTTTAATTTAGCTCTTTTATTTTTCTTGTGTTTCAATTGAGTCCTTATTGGTTAATTTGACTATTAATTGGTCAATGGTTCCTCCTAAGCCCTATTTAGGGCGTTACAATCAAAATTTATTGATAATGATTTTCCTCTTGAGGACGATGGAGACATAATGAATGACCGAGACAGCTTCTCATAATCCCTTTATATCATGTCTCTTTCCAAGTCATTTAAATACATATAAAACTTAAAACAAGGTTAAAAGTACCAACTATCATCAAATAAAATAAAAAAATATTAATCTTTAGTCATGAATTAAAACTTTAAAATGGAAGAGGATCGAACATGCTATATCATATTAACATTTCCTCATGGAACCAAACACATTACTCTCTTTGTCGTAAATAAATAAATAAAGATATATAATTATGTAAAAAAAATATTATTTTTGAATTATTGTCAGTAAAAAAAAATAAACACAGTTAAGATGATAATTTCAAATGTATTTAATAATATAAAAATATGTGACACATTGTTGAGGGATCTCCGATTTTTATTTGTCAAGCAATCGATCAAATCTTCGATAACTAATATTATCCCAAATGACTTCTTCATTAGTAGAGATAAGATTTGCAAGGTTCATGGAGATGTTAATATAGTGGGTAATATATTAATCATGTACACACACCTATATAAAAAGGACTCGAACCATGACCAAAAGCTAAAAAAAAAAAAACTTTAGTTATGAACCTTTTTTTTATCAAAACAGTATGAAACAATAAAAAATATAATTAAATGATATTGTAATTAAAATTAAACGTACCTTTCAAGTAATTATAAAAGTAAAGTAAAAAATTGATGACCTTCACTTTTCACTTACGGTTCTTGAAATCATATATTTTTAATAATTCAAATTAAGTGATTAACGTACAACAGATGAACCTGATTTTCGATGTAAATAAAGCAAGTCGTGCTGATAACGTATTATAAATAAAATAATAAAGAATAAAGAAATAAATAGAGTGATATTTTCAATATTAATTTGTGTACAATGCTCTAAAAAACTCATCTATTTATTGGCATAAGAAATAGATAATATATTAAACTCTAATTAATAAAGATAATATTCCTAATAATAGAGTTAATAAACATCCACATATATAAATATTCGTAACCGTATTTGTTTTTTTAGGCAATTTCGCATGTAAATTTCATTTTTATTTTTATTTTTATTTTGTTGCAATTAGGCATATGATATTTTATTAAGATTATATCTTAAGTTAAATACTTAATTGTGTAATTAAAAACTGTTAAACACCTTCAAGAAAAAAAAAAAAACTTAATCATATAATAACACCAAAATTTTAAATAATTAATTATATCATCACAATAGACAATATTTTTTAACATTTTTTACTTCCGAAAAAAAAAATACTCTTAATAAATTTCAATCTTACATTCTAAAAACGAAAGTTAAAAAGAAGAGAAAAGCAACTTTAACGAACTACCACGAAATGTCTACGTCACCGTCCATCACCGAACTCGAGGTGGAGAACGTTACATTCCCCCCAACGCTGAAGCCTCCGGGTTCCCTCAACACTCTGTTCCTCGGCGGCGCAGGTGAGTGTTCCCCGTATTCCGTTTGGAAATCCGTTCGATGATTCGATCGCCTTCTTTCCCCCTTTCTTTTCTGTTAATGGCTCAGTGCTTACGTGCGCCAGGAGCGAGAGGAGTGGAATATATGCATGGAAATTTCATAAAGATCACCGCGATCGGAGTGTACTTGGAAGATAACGCCGTGGATTGCCTTGCTGCTAAGTGGAGGGGTAAGAACACCGCGGAGTTGGCGGAATCCGTTGAGTTTTTTAGAGACATCTGTACTGGTAATTTCCCAAATTCTATCGTATCCCTGTTTGTTTGTTTCGGATGGGAGAAGTAAAATAAAAGTTTGATTAAAATGTGAGGGAAAACTTGCTTGAACCTACGATGGTGTAACGATGAAGTTAAGACTCAATCTAAATGTGTGGAATTGTATGTTATCTGATTTTATTTTTCATTATAATTTGATCACTTCTAGTTTAGATCGTTGGTCGCGGAAGGATCGAAAATCGTTCTGATCATCGTTGAGTAAAAATTGAGTCGAATCGAGCACGATATTGTAGATATTGTACCTGTCTTGCTTGTCCCATTGCTATCCCTATAGTCAATCCTAATGTTTTTGGTAATTTGAATCTGTAGGTGATTATGAGAAGTTCATACAAGTAACAACGATCATGCCATTAACGGGTGAACAATACTCTGAGGAGGTATCAGAGAACTGTGTTGCCATATGGAAATCTCTTGGAATCTACACTGATGCAGAAGCAAAAGCCATTGAAAAATTCCATGCGGCATTCAAGTATGAGACTTTCCTACCTGGCTCTTCCATTCTTTTGACAATATCACCCCGTGGTTCTCTAACAGTAAGTCCAAACCTTTTACGATCAGTAATCATTCATTGCTTTTTTTCATCATTAGAAATGGATGATTGAATACCCTAAATTGCCAAATGATTAGAATTCGAGTAGGATCACATCAGCTATGACTTTTTGTCAGCCTGGTCATCGATTTAAGCATTAAATTTCGGTTTGAATGTGATGTGAAACATATTTTAAATATTTGTATACTTAAATGCATAGTTTACATCTGAAATGTTCAAAAAAAAATAATAATAGGAGGATCATAGCGAAAAAACTTCGGCTCATTTCTTGCTAGACTTGAATATTATTCTTAGGCTTTGTTTATCGTTGAAATCCCAAACCTAGGATTGAGGGGCAAACACCGTTTACAGAAACTAATTTTTCTTAATTTTTTCAAAACTGTCGTTTGGACGAGAAAACTAGAGAAAACTAGATGATGAACGGTCATTTAGAGCCAAACATGAATTATTTAAGATTTTTGTTGCTAGTGAACAGTGTTTCTCACCGCAACAGTAACCAAAAACACATACTTAACCTTTTAACTAGTAATCAAATAAGCCCTTAAATAAACCCTTAACACTGGCTGTATTTAGGTGCAAAGGTACAGAGACTTTATCTGAAGTTATAACTAAAGCCAGTGTCATCAGAGACTATTGCAATATTTTAGGCAGAAAAAGAAATCATTTGTTTGAAAATGTTGAAAAAGATCCTAACTTGGGGCAAATTCATTGTTCTAAAAAAACAGATTGGATTTGGGAAAGATAACTCGGTGCCAGAAGGTGGGAAAGTAGTGATAGAAAATAAACTACTTGGGAATTCAGTGCTGGAATACATCATTGGTAAGAATGGAGTTTCTCCTGCAACAAAGCAAAGCTTGGCATCCAGATTATCAACATTGTTCAATGGGAATTTTAACTAGAGTTTCAGTCTCTTTTCAGACATTTAAGTCCTGTGCGGTTTTTTTTATATATCGATGAAGCAAATAAATTTAGCTTGTACTCTAGTTTCCGAGTCCAAATATTCCATTGAATCTTGTTTGGAAGAAATGTTTCAATCGGGCAGTTGAATATTAGTAATTAGTTCCATTGTTTTGGCACTGATTTTGTTGTCAATTCTTCAAATGACAGTTAGAACAATGCAAAAGCATCCAAGTTCGTTCAGGTGAGAATAAGTCCAAATTAGAAAATCCCATTAAAGGACACAAAATTTTACATAGAAAAGATGAAACATAAAAATGGTTCCTGAAGAATTTGCAGGCATTGACAAAGCTTATTGGGAAAATGAACTGGAAATGAAATTCTGCCCCTTGACAGAACTATGCATGCAATGTTCATCTATCTCATTGCTCACTTAACATTTGGGCAAAAACTGTGGTCATTGAAGCATCAGCAAGTTCGCTTACGTTACCAGCTCAGCTGAACTCTAAGCTTGTTTCCATGTGTCCACCATGGCTGATCTCTGAAGATAGCTCCATCGTGAGCGCTTTTTTGTTCATTCCCCTGTAGTTTAAGTGCTGATTCCAAGTTCCATAGGACATCTCCCATTGAAGGCCTATAAGTCCCATGTTTCCCCAAGCATTTCTCAGTTATCTCCCAAAACTTGTTTAAAGACTCTGATTTTATTTCACCACCAAGCCTAGGATCTACAATGTCTTCTGATCTCCCATTGCTGCGAGACCTCAATGCCCAGTCGACTAAATTCACCTTTTCTCTTGGGAGGGAGGGATCGATAACCGGCCTTCCGCAAAGGACTTCAAGTAAAACTACCCCAAAAGCGTAAACATCTGATTTCTCTGTTAGTTGTTATGTTGTCAAGTACTCAGGGTTGAGATATCCAAAGCTTCCTTTCACCGCTGTACTCACATGCGTTCGATCAATATCTGGACCGGTCTTTGATAGACCGAAATCAGCAACTTTAGCCATGAAATTCTTGTCAAGTAGTATGTTAGCAAACTTGACATCACGGTGAATTATCGACTTAGTCGAGCCGGTATTGAAGATAGTGAAGTCCTTTGGCTGATCCAATGCTTATCTCAAGCCTTTGTCTCCAACTCAAGCCTTGATGACTTGAGCCATATAAATGATTCATGAGTGTCCCATTCTCCATGTACTCATAAATTATGATCATCTCATTGTGTTCATCACAGTAACCAATCAAAGATACTAAATGTCGGTGCCGAAACTGCGATAGCATTTCGATCTCGGTCTGGAATTCCGCAAGACCTTGGCTCGATTGAGGACTTCCCCTCTTGATTGCAGCCTCAGTTTCATCTCTAAATACTCCTTTATAAACCTTACCAAAACCACCAACCCCAATAACCAAATTTTCACAGAAATTATCAGTGGCCTCTACAAGCACCATGAAAGGAAAACGATAGCCTATTTTCGAGCTTGAAAATATGTCAGTTCCGCTCCCTGCATCATGAACATTTTGTCCTCCATTCCCTTGATCTGTTCTTCGGCAGAAAAGTATGAGAACTGCAGCCAGAAGGACGAAAACAAACAATCCGACAGTTAAACCAACCATAAGTGCTGTCTTGGAAGTTCTCAAGGAGACAACACCAGGAACAGCTAGACCGCCCTTAGCATTATTTATTTTCATTATCTCCAGACCATTGAGAATGACACTAGGGAAGTTGATTATATTCGATGAACCAACGCTTACATTAAGCTTACGACTATCACCAACTCTTGTGCAGACATCCATGTAATATGGGGCACCTAAAACATGTGATGTCTGAGAACCAAGATCAAGATGACCTGCTGAATGTGTATTGATGAAAACCTCAACAAAGACACCTTGCTGAGTAGAAGAATTACTTTTGATATCGCAAAAATGAAGCCGTGCAAGGTAATCGAACCCTGGGTCAACATTGAAGCTCCATGTCAAGTTTGCATTAAGATTCGGGTCATCCAGGTTAAACCGAGTAGCAGTGCCATATAAAGAAGCTGGAGCAATATCCTCAGTCACCAATCCTCCAGTAAAATTAACAGCCGAGACATTTGACACAAACGACCCTAGGTTCTTGTCTATCAAATATTCATCATCTGATACCCAAAGTATCCACAAGGTATTATTTGGTGGGAGCACTGTTGAGTTCCCCATATCCACCCTCGCAACCGTCTCCAACGCAACTTCTCTTAGGCTTCTCTTATCGCCTTTTTGACCGACCATCCTGGCTTCTTCGGGAACAATATTCTCAGGGATGGAGAAAACCTCCAAGGCATTGATGAAGGCAAATGACTCTGAATCAGAGATAAAGCTAAGAATTAGCCTATTAGACGTAATGTTCAAGCTGTATTCCTTAACAACTGAAACATTCCCTGATCGGGGCTCTCTAGTAAGGCTGAAGTTCTGAGCTGAAACAGAGAATTTTGCATTGCTCATGTTGTACTTTTCAAATACAAACGGACAGAAATGAAGGCGAATCCAATGCCGCCCTTGTTCTTTGATTGGAAAGCTGTAATCCAAAGGTCCATTGAAGATTCTAGCAGTCTGATACAGTGATGAACCGTAGTAAAGCGGAATGGAATTTGAACTAGAATTGACAGAAATATGCTGCGGGGTTGAAAGTGTATACGATGAAGGGTTTGAATTGTCAGCGAGAAATTGTCGAACACCTACTGATCTATTTCTGGAGGATCCAGTCTCAAAAATTTATCTACAGGGTTGAATCCTAGTGAAATATTAACTAAACAAAATAAAAATGAAATCCCAAAAATCAATCTAAAATTCCCAGGATTCTCCATGAGAGAAACTCCAATATTGGGAACTGATAAACACAGATTGCAGTTCAAAATGTCAGAAACTGAAGATTAAAAAAAACGAGGAAAAACCCAAGAAACTACACCACAAGAACAAGCTAACCTGATATTGGTAGACGAGAAAGATGATGAGCTGAGAATTTGACAAAAAACCCAGTAAACAAAAATCAATGAATAAATGTAATCAAAGGATAGTACAGATTATGTCACATATCGACATTAATGAGCTTAACAACCTGTACCTGTTCAAAAATTTCAAATTATGATCAAGTACGTATAGAAATGAAACAAGTCTTCAAAAATTTTATCTAAAATCTTGTTGGGGATTATGAAATTTGTTTGGTTCTGAAAAGCTAATTTGATATCGCTGGAATCGAATAGAAAAAGCACTAATATATAAATGAAAAGTAGATTTTTTTTTAAATCAGAAAGTAGATAATTTGAGTCAAAAATGAGTGTGAAAGTTTGAAGGAAAAGTAGTCATATAATTGAAGTACAAGCGGAGGACAGCTATAGAGGGTGGCTGAATCTCACCTGGCCATGTCTAAAAAACGGCGGCTTAATTTTAGGCTAAAAACCGGCTGAATATTTTAGGCCTTTAGATGAAGCTAATTTAATATTGATCATTGGATTAAAAAAAAAATAAAGGATAACCGGTTCTTCAGGTTCTAGACCAAAAAATATATTTGATTTTATATCCCTCAATATGTTTCCCTCTTTCAATCTCGATTCTCTCAACCAAACATGACTGCCCAAACCGACAAAATCGATAAAAAGATCGATCTCCCTAACCGCCGATCACCTTTACCATCGTGTCGTGGTCTCCATCGCCATTGGCGGAACATTCCCCGCCACCGTATGAACCAAACCCCTTAACCTACTCGCACCATCGTCTCCCCGATCAACTGGAATCGAAGCTTAAATCTTCGACGAACTTAGGGTTAGGTTACTTGTGTTTTTTTGCGATTCCAGCCACCGTCGCCGTTCATTGGAGACGCGGCCACCGTGTCTGAGCATCTCGTGTTGAGGCTAGCAAAACGCCCCTTCTATTCGTCTAGCCATCATCGGGAAAGGGGACATCGGATTTGCATATCTTCGTCGAATTTCTAGGTAATTTAGATAAGTAGAGTTGTATTTCCGATGTATCGTTTAATTAAAATATTGGGACGGTTAAAATCTGAAAAATAGATGCATCTCTTCGTTCATATATTCATTTGTTTTAGTTTTTTGAATCACATCAACCTTACCGTATATGTTGGTATACAAAGATTAGTTTATGAAATTGCTCAGTGTGATAATATTTCTCTTTATAAATGTTTTGGTCTTAAATTTATAATTTGAGCCTGAAACCTCAAGTGCTATGGGTTTTAGCTTTAGATGTGGCTTTTTGGGTTTTTTTACATGGAAATTGTTCAGGCATAACCTCTTTGCCCCTGAAATGTATCTTGTCGTCGCTTATTACAACAGTTTAAAATTCTTGACAATTTTTGAAATTCAATGTTGGGTAGACTTGAAAGAGAGTATAATCTGAGCCTAATAACCACTACTTCAAGAAGAAGCTTTGAGATTTTGAGAAAACATTTATAACTAATTTTCATTGTCATCTGATTTTCCTTTATTCATGTTTTGTGTTCGAGAAACAATAATTTCTAATACTTATTGCTTTTCAAATATGAATATTATTGAAGGTTGAATGCTCAAATCCATCTTTACTTCTCAAACCTGGACAACGAAGGTCGATTGAGGAGCTAGTTGTTAAGGTTAATTCATTTGTTGAGTTATTTTTTACTTAATTACTTTAAATGAGTTTTTCTGAAACTTATAGATTTATATGTTATTCTTTATCATGTAACATGTACAAAATTGAGATGCTTACGACGAAGGACTATATTTTCATTGATGGAGTTGGCTCAAGACAGAAGAGGAGAATTCAAAGAGATGAAATATACTATCGAGAATTGAGCATCCATCATCTATGAGTTACCACTTGCTGAGGTGAGATATCCCCTTTTATTTTGGACCATCCTGCTTTATTCGCAGCCAAAGATTTCATTATAGATAGCATAAACCATTTTAATGTATAATTTTTTCATGCTTCTTTTGCACAGTCTGTGTATGTTTATTTCACAGATGGTAAGTGACTTTTTCGACCAGTTAAAGTCCAAAAGTAAGGCTATGCTAGTATGAAATATACTTTCATTGGGTGAGTTCCTGTAAGAATAGTTGTTATATACTTATTTTGAGGGTAGTTGGTATCCTTTATATTTTATCATTTTGCAAGAATAATGACTTTTAGATTAACTACACAATTACATTTTTTTTGAGACTTGACAGATTTTTGAATATACATTTCATTTTCGTTAAATATTCTTCTTTTCTCCTAGGTATATTTGTCCTGTTGTACCTTTAATCTCTCCACTATATCTTTGACACTAATTAGTATCAATTTGCAATGATGTTTCATCTTGAAATTTAATTATTTAATATTTCATTTAAAGAAAACATTTCATGATTATGTGTCACTGTTAGAAAGTTCTTGAGCTCTAAAATTTAACTAAAAAATTTTATTTTGAAAAATGAAGCATTTGCGATTTGCACCAGTCATAGGTATAATCATTTCCTTCTCTATCAGGTATAAAGAAAGTGAATTGATAAAGCTTGATATTCATATTAGTGGTGAGCCTGTGGAACCATTGTCCACTATCGTACACAAGGATAAGGTGAGATTAGTATTTTCATTTGAAATTATTGCAAATTTCTGCTAAAATGACTCAACATTTATTTTATTTTTTTTAATTTTATATCCAATAAAATTTGCACAAAACGAAAATAGCTTGCCGTAAGTAACCTTTATTGTTGTTGTTATTATTATTTCTCTTGATATCCATCTATTATATGAGTTATCTAGTAAGAAAGAAAATATCCATTGGTTTGAACAAGATTGTCCAAGATTAATTTGTTTAAACAACGTAATTGATTAGTTGATTGGAACATAAATAAATGTCCTCCTTGCTTCCCCTTCTACATCAATTTGTTTAACACTTAGAACTCAAGTTGTGAGACTAATGTATGTACTCAAGCTGAAAGCTTAAATTCCTTGTCAACCAAAACAAAGTGATTTTGTGTGCACCGAATGTCATGGTCTTTATCGCCAGTCAACAACTTTTAATTTTTCTTTGGATGGATGTTTAAGAGAATTATGATTCTTTTATATTAGTGTGGGGAAGGATTTTAGTATAAAAGATTCCTCCTTCAATAAATTGCTTACGGTCACCTCTAGATGTGTTTTATTGCCTTATTAATTTCTTTATAAGCTGACTTATGCAAAGTCTTGTAACATCACCATTATGTTGCAACCACAATAATGAGATAAATTCTATGTTTCAACCAGGGTAATGGAGACCCAAAGATTTGTTACTCCTGAATATATCATGACATATTAGAGAATTTTGATTCATATTCATGTTTTGGTTATATTTTTGATGTTTAGGTTGTCTAAAACCGATTATTATTTGTTGTTGTTTAGGTCACTTGATGGAAATGAGTGATGTTTATAGCTTTGGAGTTGTACTTTTGAAGTTGCTAACAGGGAGAAGATCTTTAGACAAAAGACGATCACCGAGGGAACAAGACTTAGTGGAGTGGAGTGGGCACGACTAATACTGAATGAACCTAGGAGACTTGGTTGCATCATGGACCTTAAATTCGAAGGGCAATAAAAGGAAACACAATTTTGTAAAAAAAAAGTACCTTCAGAATTTATCTTCTTTTGAAGTTGTTTTGTTTACTTCAATGACTGCAAGTAATTTATCGTGGATTTCAATTTTTTTGAAAAGTTGTAATGTATTTTTTTAGTAGAGTTTTTTAGATTTATGGATTATGAACAAATAAAAATTAGCATGTAGGTGTGTTACCGTTCAACAAATGTAATTAGGTAATATTATGTTGTATTTTAAGTGAAGTGTGATGCTAGGATTAGGTTTTGTACAAAATAGTGTTTTTGGTATGGGTTATGAGTTTAATTTTTATATTAGTCTTACTTGATTTCTTAATTTTTATGTTTTATATATTCTTTATCTATTTGATTTTGATCGAACAAAAAAGAAAGAAAGTTTTTAAAATTTAATTTTAAAACCTATGCACATATATAACAAAAAGGATGTTTTTGTTTGTAATTTATATTGGATTTTGTTATATTAATAAGGGTAAGACAAAATTGGATTCTGATACAAAACAAAGTTAAAGATCGTCTTATAAAAATATTTATTAGCCATATTTAATTGACAACTTGGAGAATATTTTTAGGTTAGAACAATAACCCAATACTAGTTTCCTTAAGTATTTTTAAACCAAAATAATTTTTTCCCAATGCATACATACTTATTTGTGTACATACCTATTTCCTTACGATTTTCGTAAGCCATTGTGTATCTTTTGTAAGGAAATGTGTACATACACAAGTCCTTACTATTTTTGTGTCATATTATGTATACGCGTAGGCAATTGTGTATGTACACAAATCCTTACACTTGGATGTCCTCCTTTAGCTCAGGATTTCAAGTCGTAAGGATTTATGTACATACCTTTTGCCTTACGGTTTTCGTAAACCGATGTGTATATGTTGTAGGGAATTGTGTATACAGACAAATCCTTACCATTTTTGTGTCATAATATGTATACGCGTAGGCAATTGTGTATGTACACAAATCCTTAGACTTGGATGTCCTCCTTTAGCTTATGGTTTCAAGTCGTAAGGATTTGTGTACATACCTTTTTCCTTACGGTTTTCATAAGTCGTTGTGTATATTTTGTAAGGAATTGTGTATATACCCAAATGCTTACAATTGTTGTGCCTTATTATGTACATTTGTAAGCAATTGTGTATGTACACAAATCCTTACCCTTGGATGTCCCCCTTTAGCTCATGGTTTCAAGTGGTAAGAATTTGTGTACATATGTTTTTCCTTACGATTTTCGTAAGCTGTGGTGTATATTTTGTAAGGAATTGAGTACATACACAAATGCTTACCATTTTTGTGCCATATTATGTTTATGCGTAAGAAATTGTGTATGTACACAAATCCTTACCCTTGGATGTCCTCCTTTAGCTCATGGTTTCAAGTGGTAAGGATTTGTGTACATACCTTTTTCCTTACGGTTTTCTTAAGTCGTTGTGTATATTTTGTAAGGAATTATGTATATACACAAATGCTTACTATTGTTGTGCCATATTATGTACATTTGTAAGCAATTGTGTATGTACATAAATCTTTACCCTTGGATGTCCTCCTTTAGCTCATGGTTTCAAGTGGTAAGGATTTGTGTAAATACCTTTTTCCTTACGGTTTTCTTAAGTCGTTGTGTATATTTTGTAAGGAATTGTGTATATACACAAATGCTTACTATTGTTGTGCCATATTATGTACATTTATAAGGAATTGTGTATGTACACAAATCCTTACCCTTGGATGTCCCTCTTTAGCTCATGGTTTCGAGTGGTAAGGATTTGTGTACATACCTTTTTCCTTACGGTTTTCGTAAGCCGTTGTGTATATTTTGTAAGGAATTGTGTACATATACAAATACTTACCATTTTTGTATCATATTATGTTTACGCGTAAGCAATTGTGTATGTACATAAATCTTTACCCTTGGATGTCCTCCTTCATCTCATGGCTTCAAGTGGTAAGGATTTGTGTACATACCTTTTTCCTTACAGTTTTCGTAAGCTGTTGTGTATATTTTGTAAGGAATTGTGTATAGACACAAATGCTTACCATTGTTATGCCATATTATGTACATTTGTAAGCAATTATGATGTACACAAATCCTTACTTTTGGATGTCCCCCTTTAGCACATGGTTTCAAGTGGTAAGGATTTGTGTACATACCTTTTTCCTTACAGTTTTTGTAAGCCGTTGTGTATATTTTGTAAGGAATTGTTTATATACGCAAATGCTTACCATTGTTGTGCCATATTATGTACATTTGTAAGCAATTGTGTATGTAAACAAATTCTTACGTTGTAAGAAATTGTGTACATACCGTTTTTCTTATAATATTTGTAAGGGTTTGTGTATGTACACAAATCCTTACGTTTGTAACAATTTATGTATATACCTTCTGGCATACAGTTTTTGTAAGAAATTGTGTCCAAATTTCGTAACCAATTGTGTACATAAATCATCGGGTAAACCGATAAGTCTTTTTTTAGTTGTTTTTTAAGGACCGTTTCCTAGAACGACCCATCTCACCTTCCTCTTGTGTCTACTTTTAAAACAATGTACTTCCGTTATGTAAAAAGTTTTATTTAAAAAAAATTATATTTAGGGTATACATTTCTAATCGAATTAATTGACCAATAAAAGTATGCAAAAAAATTAAAAAATCAAAATCGATACTAAAACACGAAAAAAAGAAAAACAAATCAAAAAATGGTTAACTGAGTCAAATAAATCAATTTTAGTTTGAGTTTTTTTTATATAAAAAACAGTTCAATTATGGTTTATGATTTTCGGATAAACCGGGTAATCGAACCGACCTATTATATAATATATATTATAACATTATACATTATTTTAATATTTTATATTAAAAATCAGTTTTTATTTTCTTTTTTTATTTCCAAAAATAAAATTATAATTTGCTAGTATTAAAAAATGTTAACATCATGTGTCACTTTTTTTAAAGTATATATTTTTTCTAACGTATTATTAAATTTTATATCTTTAATAAATGAAATAAAAAATCTATCCGAAATGAATCAAAATGATTTTTTCGGTTAACCGAATAAACGGTTAACCGATTGAATGATTAGGATTTAGGGTCAAGAATTGAACAACCCGAACTTATCGGTAACCAAAATAAAGGTTAATGATTAATCGAACCCGATTTTGCACACCTCTATCGACCCAACTGAAATTATTTTGATTAATTCGGTCGATTAATTTTAAGTAATTTTGATTAACTGTTATTTTTTAAAAAATTAATTATTGATTAATTTGATTCAAAATCGTTTAATTAACCAAATTAACCAAAATTATTATTTATTAAATATTATATACATTACGCATTTTTATTTTTAGTCATTTAACTTTTAACGATTTTAAATAATAATTAATTTTTTTTGATATATTATAAATTGGTTATTTAACTTTTATCAAATTGGCGTAAAATAAAAGTTAGTGACTAAAAAATTATTTTAACATAATTTAATAACCTATTATGTAAGTCACTAAAATTTATAATAAATTTCGGTTAATTCAAAAATTGATCGAATTAATCAAAATAATTTCAGTTTGATTAATTCGATTATAGATAATTCGATTAAACTAACGGTTGAGGTTTCAAAAATTCGATGACGGACCTAATTAACCGAATAAACATACCTAACTATATTTATAGTAAAATAGAAGAAAAAATTGAGTTTCTTCATAGATTTTTATATTCATCAGTTTCGTGCAATAGCAAATAATCCAAATTGAATTCTTTGTCTTCCCTCATCACATCGAGGATTCTAGGGGTTTTCACTTTCGAATTCTTCGCTTACTCCTTTGAAATTTCATCGTAAGCTTATTTTATTCATCGCATTCAATTTTATTTATTCTAGGGTTTCAAATTAAATTATCTGGCTTTAGCTTGTTTAATTTCTTCACTATTTGTCCATAAATCTGAACTCGAGCTTTTAAATTTGAGTTTGCTACTTTTTATGTTAATTGTTTTGCATGCATATTACTTAGTTTTTATACTTTATTTTTTTGTAATTGAAATTTAAAGATGTATTTTAGAATTGCATTGTTTGAAATTGAAATCTTAAAAAAAAATCTAGGTTTAAAAAACTTTGACTAAATTCTATTGCTTTACAATGCTGTAATTTTAAAATCTATTACGATGATGCGATCTACCATAATAACTTTTTAAGATGTCTTGATCTTGAGCTATACCTTTCATTATTCATTGCAAGGATTAGGCTAATGTTATATTTAAATGTGCTATTGTGTTAGGAGCCTGTTTGGTTTTTTGACCGTTAGGAGAGTTTTATTTTTAATTGTTTCTGTTAGAGACTTTTAATGAAGTACTGTGTTTTGAGCCCTTGTTTATAGATAAAACGGAGCATTTTATCCTTCTTGTTAAAATAGGGTTTTCGAGAGTATAGGGGAATTATCTGAACTGTGGATAATTTTCTCTCTTCTCACCCCTCTTTTCTTCTTCAATCCAGTGATTCTCCATTTCTCTTCTATCTTTGCTCTTTAATTTTGTTGGATAATTATTTGTGTGCTTACAAGGGTATCAGAGCCTCCCGGTCCTCGACACGATGGTGCAAACTCGACAGCAAGCAGCTCAGACGGCTGCTACAAAACCGCAGGCGGCCGTATCTGCTCAACCAAAATGGAAGACGGTGACTGAAAAGCTTTAGGAGAGCGTACAATAACTGGATGCTTCTATCGGCTCTCGATTTCAGGATATGCAAGCTACGATGATTGTCAACCTCCAGAGGATGTTTAAAATAGAACTTGGGAAGAAGATCGATACCACCGAGATGATGGCTCAACACACTACGGTCTTGGGTTCTCCTCAACCCGCTCAGAGAAATCCGGTACCAGAACCTGTGGTCGTGGAGGCAGAGCAATCCTCTAGTAGTCTCCTCAGACCCAATGTGACGCCTATTAATGTGGAAGAGGATTTGGAACAACCCAATCAGTTTAATCCAGGGCATAATTGCGCTTACAAATTATTGTGCCTGAAGTTTGATGGCTCGGATTTCGAGGTTGGTACTACAAGCTGGAACAGTTCTTTGAAGCAGAACGAGTGGCTGATGAAGCCAAGGTCAGAGTAGTCATGCTCCATTTGGAAGGGAAAGCTCTTCAATGGCACCAGTTCGTCATGAAGACACAAAGAGGTATGGCACCTGTTACTTAGTCTGATTATTTGAAAATACTTAAGGAAAGGTTTTGTCAGAAGGATTCGATGATCCTTTTACGAATTTAGTGGACCTTAGGCAAGTATACTCAGTGGAGCGTTATTATGAGGAGTCTATACACCTCTTAACACAAGTTGAGCTACCTAAGGATTACATGTTAAGTTTGTTTAAAAATCACCTTATGATCGATATTGGTCCAATGGTGAAGTTGCTCCAACCTAAGACGTTAGTTGATGCTTTCCATTTAGCTCATCATGTGGAAGACATGGTGCCAGTGGGACAGAGGAAACAATGGAGTTCCCCCACTTCTAATTGGAAAGGCTCCAATTCACTAGCAGTGTTAGTCCCTTCAAAGGTGGACAGTGGGAATTTAAGAGGGATGGTAGATGCTAGCTTGGTTTCGGGACCCTCATATTCAAAGCAGTCGACCCCAACTTTAGTTAGTCCTAAACCAAGACTTGGGAATTCAGTGGCACAGAAAGGAATGGGGAAGGTTCTGTCGGCCAAGGAAATAAAAGAACGCCGGAGAAAGGGGTTATGCTTCTGGTGTGCTGCCAAGTATGCACCTGAGCATAAGTTTGCCCGAACTCAACTATACCAAATTATGGTTGAGGAGGAGGAAGAAGGTGAACAAGAAGTCTTCTTGACTGTGAGGAAGTGCCAAAGATAGAGACTATGGAGGGTCCAAAGGAAGATAATCCTACATTGTCTTTACATGCTATATGGGGAGACACCACCTGAGAGACAATGAAGATAAATGTATCTGTGAAGGGGTTGATATGTGTTGCACTTGTAGACACAAGTAGTTCCCATAATTTTATTAGCTATTCTGTGGTCAAAAGAGTGGGATGGCCAGAAGATCAAAGAAGACAGCTAAGAGTAACAGTAACAGATGAAACCAGATGTTAACCTTGGGAAAGTGTGAATAGGTGGAATGGCAATCTCAGGGACATGTTTTTCCAACTGATTTCTTAGTGCTGCCTCTGAGAAATTGTGATATAGTATTAGGAGTGGAATGGTTGACACTACTAGGCAATATCACCTGGAATTTCTCAGATTTACATATGGAGTTTACTCGAACAGGGGAGAAAGTGCTCTTGAAGAGAATTCAGTGGAGGGAGTTGAGAGCCATAGGCACGAAGGCTTGTGAGAAATTACTCCGAGTTGGGAAAGGCCCTTGCACTGCGACACTTTGGTTAATGATTCCCCAATTGGAGATGAAGAATGTTCCTGAACAATGGCCACCTGACATCCATAACATCTTACTGGAGTTCAAGGAGGTCTTTGAAGCTCCTCGAGGATTACCACTAGCAAGGGGCCATGAACACAAAATTGAGTTGATGAATGAAAATGTTGTAGTCAAGGTACAACCCTATAGACACCCAGTACATCAAAAGGATGAAATTGAAAGGTTGGTGAGAGAGATGCTCGAATCTGGGATCATAAAGGACAACAATAGCTCTTTTTCTTCACCAATTGTCATGGTTAAGAAGAAAGATGGCACATGGAGGATATGCATAGACTAATAGGAAGTTGAATCAAATGAATATAAAAGATTCATTCCCAATGCCTATCATAGAAGAATTATTGGATGAATTGAGGCATGATGTATTCTTTTCCAAGCTGGATTTGAGGATTGGCTACCACCAGATTGGAATGAGGGATTCTGATATTCACAAAACCGCTTTTAGGATCATGAGGTCACTACGAATTCCTAGTGATCCCTTTTGGGCTCACTAATGCTCCGGCCACTTTTCAGGGCCTAATGAATAAGGTTTTCAGACAACAATTGAGGAAGTGTGTGCTGGTATTTTTTGACGATATTCTTATTTACTCTCCGAGTTGAGAGACACATATGGCACACCTTAGAGAAGTGATGGGAGTCTTGAGAGCAAGTCAATTATATGTGAAGCTCTCTGAATGTTGTTTTGGAGCCTGAGAAGTGGAGTATTTAGGGTATGTTATAGCTGAAGGAAAATTTTCTATGGATACCACCAAGGTGGAAGCAATTCTGACTTGTCCATATCCTACTTCATTGAAATAGTTGAGAAGCTTTTTGGGGTTTTCGGGGTATTACAGGAGATTCATTCAGAGCTATGGATGCATTGCAAAGCCTTTGACAGAACTATTAAAGAAGGGATGGTGGAAATGGAGTGAGGAAGAAGAAGCTGCCATTGTTAGATTGAAGGAAGCTGTCAGCATTGCTCTAGTGCTTGCCTTGCTTGATTTTAGTGATCAGTTTGTGGTAGAGACTGATGCCTCTGACATTAGGATAAGAGTTTTTTTAGTGCACAGGGGTCGACCACTAGCTTTCTTTAGTAAAGGACTCGGCATTAGATGCCAAGGCCTTTCTGTTTACGAAAAAGAGATAGTTGCAGCTTTAATGGACGTTAAGAAGTGGTCCACCTATCTTGTGGGGAGACATTTTGTCATTTGAACAGATCATCAAAGCCTTAAATTTCTAGTTGAAAACTAGGCTATCACCCCCTTCTAGTAGAAATGGGTGGCATGAATGATGGGCTACGACTATGAGGTGCAATACAGGAAGGGAGCCAATAATATTGTAGTTGATACTCTATCTAGAAGACCAGATACTGGAAGTTTGTTAACCATAGGGGTGAGTCATTTGGAAACAGACATGCTGGACAAAATTAAGAGTTCATGGCAAATTGATGGGAAGCTACAGAAGTTAATTAAGGACTTGGAAGAAGGCAGTGAGAGACATCGTAAATACAAGTGGGATGGAGAGGTGCTGAGAAGGAAGGACAAGATAGTGGTAGAAAAAGATGATCAACTGAGGAAGGATTTAATTAAATTCTTCCATGACAGTGCCTTGGGAGGCCATTCCGAGGGGCTAAGGATTTAATACAACCACCTTGTATTAGAAGGGGCTAAGGAAGAGTCAAGAATTTTGTGAAGGAATGTCTTGTGTGCCAAAAATGCAAAGGGGTGTTGTAACATTCCAAGGGGCTATTACAGCCATTATCGATACCTACAACAATTTGGTCTTCGATAAGTATGAATTTTGTGGAAGGTTTATCCCTTTCTCAGAGGAAAAATTGTATATTGGTGGTGGTGGATCGGTTGAGCAAATATAGTCATTTCATTGCTTTATCCCATCCTTTCACAGCTTTGGACATAGCTCATGTATTCCTAGAGAATGTTTTTAAATTACATGGACTGCCTAATGACATTGTGTGTGACCATGACAGGGTGTTTATGAGTGTATTCTAGCAGGAGCTAATGAGAAAATTAGGGGTGGTGGTGAATTCATCGACAGCATACCATCCCTAATCAGATGAAAAGATCGAGTGAGTAAATTAATTCTTGGAGACATATCTCCGGTGCATGATAGAGGAGAGACCAAAGGAGTGGGCACAATGGGTGTATTTTGCTGAATGATGGTACAACACCATTTTCCACACTTTAATTCAGGTAATCCCTTACTAGGCTCTAAATGGACAAGCACCACCAGTCCATTTGCCCTATGTAGCTGGGGATTCAATGGTGGAAGTTGTAGACCGAAGCTTGCAACAGAGAGAGGCGGCCATCCTACTCCAGTTTCACATAAAAAGAGCCTAAAAGAGGATAAAGATTCAAGCAGACAGAAACATGGTGCATTGTGAATTTAAGGAGGGAGATTTAGTTTTTCTCAAACTCCAGCCTTATAGATAGCATTCAGTAGCTGCAAGGAGATGCCAAAAGTTGAGCCCCAAATAGTTTGGTCCCTTCCAAGTGCTGCTTCGAGTGGTCAAAGTAGCATACAAATTAGAGCTGCCTGAAAGATCTCGGATACATTCGGTCTTCCATGTATGGCAGCTCAAGAAAAGAATTAGACCTGAAGTGGTTCAACAGAAGTTAACCATCATTGATGCTGAGGGAAGTATAAGCAAGGAACCGGTTCGAGTGTTGAATAGAAGGATGGTGAAGCGAGGCAACAGAGCAGTTACAAAAGTTCTCGTCGAATGGGCTAATACATTCCCAAAGGATTCCACCTGGGAAGTTTTTCATGAGTTGCAACAACGATATCCCAAATTCAATCTTGAGGACAAGGATTTCCTTGAAGGAGGGAGCACTGTCAGGAGCATGTTTGGTTTTTCGACCGTTATGAGAGTTGTATTTTTAATTGTGGCTGTTAGAGCCTTTTAGTAAAGTGCTGCATTTTGAGCCCTTGTTTATAGATAAAACGGGATGTTTTATCCTTCTTGTTAAAATAGGGTTTTTGAGGGTATAGGGAAATTATCTGAACTGTGGATAATTTTCTCTCTTCTCGCCCCTCTTTTCTTCTTCAATCTAGTGATTCTCTATTTCTTTTCTATCTCTTTAATTTTCTGGATAATTATTTGTGTGCTTACATATTGTACTTTCGAGTTCTTATGGAATTAATTACTACAGGGAAAGAATTTATGCCGAGGTATGATGACCATCTCTATGTCACTCGTTTGTATGTTGGTCATTTGCCTTCAAGAACAAGATCACGTGATCTTGAGGACATGTTTAGCAGATATGGGAGGTAATACAGCCTTTTGTCATGAATAATTTGTTTTTGTAGATTTTGTAATTGTTGCATATAGCCGATTGGTTTAATGGTTGTCTTTACCTTAGTCAACTTGTTTCAAGTGTTTTGTTTTATTTTTCTCTGCTTTAATGGTTGTCTATGTTTTTGTATATTATCGGCATCTTTTTTTATAGGAATTCAGTGATTTTAGGGATATTGATGATGCAAGATATGCATTGTATGGTCGAGACTTGGATGGAAGCCGAATTGTTGTTGAATTTGTCAAAGGAGTAAGTTTTCTACTGACTTTTTTACATACTAGATATTTTGATCATTCAAAGGTTGATCGTATGGTGTCAAAAAGAATCCTTTTGATTAACTACCCAATAAAATATCATTATTTGGTTCTTGGTTTTTGCATTGAAGTTGGAATAATTTTCCAAGTTCCATTTTGAAGACTATGCTAGCATGTATATTTTTTTTTTGTTTTCAATTTGTGTATTATTATTAGTGTTTAAATGCTGGATTGGATTGGGCTTGCAATTTAGGTGCCACACGGTCCAGGTGGATCTCGAGATAACCTTAGAAGAGATGGCCCCACTCCTGGTTCGGAACGTTGCTTCAATTGTGGAATTGAAGGTCATTGGGCTCGTGATTGCAAAGCTGGGGATTGAAAGAATAAGTGTTATGGCTGCGGGGAACGAAGTCACATAGAAAAAATTGTCCAAACAGTCCCAAGAAATTAAGGTTGCCCCCTTCTTATTTTCGTCCATATTTCTTATTTCAATTGTTTTTTATCAGTTAAAGACTCGAATCTTCCATGTAGTTACTCTGAAAAAAACTATTTTGATGTCAGCCGAAGACCACACAGTTACTCGCGCTCACCTTGTAACCCTCTTAGCCCGGCCTGGACGAAACCGACACTAATGGGTCACACGGGGAATATCAAGCCAAACCTGTAAAGGTTCGATTCGATATACAATCCTAAAAACCGTTATACTTTTTTTATCTTACCTAGATGCACGATTAATCTCCTATGTGTAATTAACTCAAGTAAAACAGGGATGGACGCAGTTCATCCATTACTTGTAAATCAATTAAACGCATACATGATTAGGGATCAAAATGTAAAGAAACTAATTTACATCACCATACTCATAATCAATCCACCGGATAACAAATAAACAAGCTTAACACTTTCAACATACAATTCAGATCATACAAGGTATTCTAATTATTCGATTTTTACGATCTAGCATTTATGGACTTAATTGCAAAGTATGTAATATTAAGTATTTCATCCACCTTATATCATACGGTATGTATTCAGATTAAAACATGAATCAAGGTGTCACAACATCACCTAAAATTACACATAAATTCACTGTATTAGCTTACTAAATTAAATCCTACGTTTCATGCATTCAAAACTCTCGAATTGCCCTTTTTAAGCCAGGTGTTTCGAAACAGCCCTGAAGTGTTTCGGAACACATCACCTGTTTCGAAACAGGCCATAACATGTTTCGGAACAGACAATTCCAGTAGCATTTGGTACCGAACCCTGGTTCGATACAGCCATGTCCAGTAGCATAAGGGTATCGATACTGCCACAAGATGTTTCGATACCCCCTGTGTTCGGGACTGGGGTATGACGTTTCAAGCTCATTTAAGCCACCTAAGCATAAACATTAATAACCCGAAACTATATGCAACATTCCTAGTCATAATCATCAACATAAACATACCTTAAACCATTTGAAAAGATCACAAGGAGACCTATAGGCATGCTTCCTAAAGATTGAAAAGCAACATAACAAACATGCTAAACCATGCTTCACAATACAAACATATCCAAAGTTCAACAATTAACAATCAATCAATAATGGTCTTATTACAACATGAATCATAGCCTAAACGCTCACTCCTCTCATAGATTGTGTTACACATTGCCTTGCCCAATTTATTTGTCAAAAACATACCAAATTCAAAGTGATCTTCCCCTTGGTTTCTTTGCCCCGAACGAAGCTCCAAGTGCCTTTATTTTTCTGCAAGGATGAAAAGAGAGCTTAAGCAAACATGCTTAGTGAGGAAGCTCTACAAAAGATCATCAATGCATCTATTTAAAACAATGAAGAAAACATAATTTGCAATACTTTGTCAAATCATGCATTCCAATATTTCATGTCCAAATTCATTAAATCATATGCATCCTTGAGTTCACATAACCTTAAATAATTTGCAAATGATGCTCAAACCTTTTCTCAATTTCATGTATGTATATTGGCTTTCTAGTGACCACTTGATGTGAACTTTAGGCTCACCGAATACACAGATCCTTTTCTCAACATGCATCAGTCGGACACTTAGTCACCCTTGTATACATGTTATCCCCCACTACACACGGTTGGACACAAAGTCACCCTTGTTTACGTATGGGTCAACTATATGCACGGTCGGACACAAAGTCACCCTTGTTTACATATAGGCAAGCTCTACACGCACGGTCGGACACAAAGTCACCCTTGTTTACGTGTAGGCGGCACTACCACGCACGGTTGGACACAAAGTCACCCTTGTTTACGTGTAGGCAATATCAATATTCTCTTTATTTTATAGTGCACTCAATCCTAATGACATGTCATTTGTATTCGAATCTAAAGTTAGTGTCACTAAGCCAATATCATAATCAAATGTGCATGATAACTTGCTGCTCATAATGCATGCATAATATGTTCAACAAATGAACCAAAGCCATGCCCAAAGGCACCATCATGTATAAGGCAATTAACCATATTGTATTCCAAATCATGTAACTTGTTGCTCATAATGCATGCATAATATGTTCAACAAATGAACCAAAGTCATGCCAAAAGGCACCATCATGTATAAGGCAAATAACCATATTATATCCTAAATCATTTCTCATAATTTTTCATAATCATGGATGCTAAATAAGCTATGCATTTCAGCAAGTAATTCTCATGTATGCATCATTTCAAATCATGCTCATGCATTTGCATAAATCTCATTGCATTACCAACATAATGCCTTTGTAAAATGTAGCCGAAACTCATACCGGTTTATCAAAACAAATACTTTACTTACTCTTGAACTATGGAAGGTTTTCACCCTCTTCCATATCCCCCCAAAATAGAATGTACCAAACGCGATTCGCTTTAATTCCAAAATCATTCACCAACAAGCGAAACGAGCTTTCGCCGCTATCCGATGATCGCACCAACGCACCAGCACTCAAGCTTCTTCTTGTACCTCTTCTACAACATTAAAAATAGATTATTCTCACATCATAACATGCTCAAACCAACAGCCATAACTGATCACTGTTAAACTACCGAAAACTTAGCCGAAAAGACCGAAAACTAAGCCGAAACGCATCCGAACAATATCAGCCCAAAACCTAACGAATCTAACATCTAAACCACCTCAATTATGATCCAAAAACACATCCAAACCATCCTTATACCTCCAGCAACATTTAAGCATCTAAAACAGCCCATAAAACAACCGAAAAACACCTTAAAACTACACCGATTGCATTATTCCGGGATTAAATTAATGTGATATCAAATCAAGACTCAATTAATCATTAAATCAACATAAAAACATGATTGAATTCATTTAATTTCCAGCATTAAATAAGATCCAAAAAGATTTCACAAAACATCACAAAATCACTAGATCTAACATTAAAAACATAGAATCAAGTTTTTATTCAAAGATTAGCAAGCTAATACTTGGAAATTTCAATAAAGAACCTTAGAAAAGAATAAAAATCCATAAAATTACCTTCAAGATCTATTCACCAAAAATATGAGATTTTCCCCTTCTTGATTCCTTGCAATTTGATGTAGATTTGATGAAATCAATGCTTAGGTTTTGTAAAGGATGGAAAGATGATGCAAGTGATGTAATCTTTGTGGAAAAAGATGTAAAAATCAGCAAGGAATTGAAGAGAAATGATGAAGAGAAAGTGGAGAGAAAAAGATGAGAGAAAATATGAGAAAAAGTGGTTTTGAGAAAAATGATCAAAAATCCAATTAAAGTAATTAAAAATACCTTTTTGGTAAAAATCATCATTAAAAATTAGAAATGGGTTTATGGACCTCTAAGGATTCTAAGTTTAGCTTGCTTTTTAATTTAGTCACTAAAATACATTAATTGCCAAAAATCACCAAATTGGTCCTCCAATTTTTCCAAAAATTACAAATTGGTCATTTATGCATAATTAAACATAATTAAAAATCATTATAAAATCTAAATCATTTTCTTTTAATTTTGAAACATATTTTTAATATTTCAAACCACCCTCCAAATTATTATTTTTCTTAATTAAAAATATCCTTATTTTATTTTTCCCGGAATTAATGAATCGAAGAACCCGATTCAACCCGAATCGAATTCCCCTAACTAAGCCTAAACTAATAACCCAAAAAACGGGATGTTACACACCTAGCCTCTATCACCGTAGAAGCAGAAGTCGCAGTTACAGCAGGGGACACAGTGGCAGGTTTGTGTTTAGCTTTCAAATGCAACTTACCTTGTCATTTTTCTTTAGTGTTGCCTTGGGTAATAACACTCCAATTTATTATTTACTATTTTTTGTTGGTCTACAATTATATTCTTAAACAGAACTAAATACTTGTGATTTTTTCATTGAAGTGCCGATGAAAATCAAAAGAATTGAGCAAGATTTAATCTGCAATTCATTTCCAATTTTCTTTATGTTGAATCTTGACCTTTCTGCAGTAGATCAAGATCACCTATCAAGAGAGACCGGAATTATAAGCATGAAGATAGGAGATTAAGGAGCCTTAAGCGCCACAGGGGTTCTCTATCCCCATCCCGCGGGAGAAAGCGTAGTCCGGCACCCGAGGACAGAAGGCCACATGAGAGAGGTAGTCCTTCTCCAAGGGATTGCCGGAAAACCAATGGTTCAGATTACAGTGCAAGTCTATTGCAGAGTTTTATTTTAAGCCTTAAACGCAACGTTTTAATTTATAAATAAAAAAGGTTATAGATGTTTTGAATGGTGTCGCTTAGCTTATGTTAAATAGGGGAAACCCTATCAGATTAGAGTATGACTGTTTTGGGAATGGTTTTTTGCTTGTCTCGTCTCCTTCTAGAATATATAGTCTTCTCTAATTTCTACCATTTCACCTTGTAATTTATCCATTCTTTGCATTCTTAAGTTTTCACCTACATCAAAGGTATCAAAAGCCTCTCATCCTGGCCATGATTGATAGTGTGCAGACTCGTTCGCAATAGGAGATGTCAAAATTACAGTCGGATTTTAAAGTTCTTGAGAAGAGGCTTGAGGACAAGATTGAACGAACCATTGTTGATAAACTTCAGGTTGTTCGTTTGGAAGCAACTAGAGTTCGAGATGAGGTACGTAGCTTACGGATTTTACTCGAAAAGTTTGTGGGTAAGACCGATTCTTCTTCTGAGTTGTTGGGTGCGTCTCTTTCGCACGGATTGGAATAGGATTACCAGAACCCAAAGCCGATGAAGTGATAATGGTGGAAGCTTCTACTCCTACCTCCTACAAATTGAGATGTCCAAACTTTGATGGCTCCAATTTCAAAGATTGATTGTCTAAGTTGGAACAGTTCTTTGTGGCAGAAGCTATACCGAAACATTGGAAAGTTAAATTGGTGATGCTCTACTTGTAAGGTGACGCGCTTCAATGGCATCACTTTATGGTTCGTGACCATGGAGGTATTGATAAATTGCCCTGGGAGGTTCATCTGCAATCGTTGAAAGATCGTTTCTCACCAGACAACCTTGAGAATCCTATGGGAGAATTGATGGTTTTGCATCAGACGTCAACGGTCACTCAATATTATGTTGATTTCACAACTCTCTTTAACCATTACAGGCAATTTTCAACTTTGACTAGCACGACTCCTACACCAAAAAAAGAAATTTTGGTCACCA
Source organism: Abelmoschus esculentus (assembly GCA_035048815.1). Lineage (NCBI taxonomy): Eukaryota > Viridiplantae > Streptophyta > Magnoliopsida > Malvales > Malvaceae > Abelmoschus > Abelmoschus esculentus. The sequence goes on along the minus strand of JAUCBN010000006.1, from coordinate 12,450,604 downwards.
ACAATGGTCCTGGTAGATTATTTACTTAAGATATGGAGGAGAAAAGGAGAAAGGGTTATATTATTGGTGTTTTTTCAAATATTTTCTAAACCATAAGTGTACAAGATCTCAACTTTATCAACTGTTAATTGAAGATAACGAGGGGGAAAATGAGTATGAAGAGTTTGTGAATTGGAAAGAACACATTAAAACTGATAATGTGGATGATGGAATGCCTGATATTCCTATCATTTCTCTCCAAGCTGTATGAGGGGTAGCGGGCTGTGAAACCATGAAAATTGAAGATGTAAGTCAAAAATAAAAGGGGTAGTTCTTGTGAATTCTAGTAGCATTGTGAGTTTAGGATGGGTGAAAGACTGCGTGTTATACATAGAAAGGAGGCATCAATTACAGGTTACGATAGTTGATAGAGGGTTGTTTCAAACACAAGACCTATGTAAAAAAGTTTATTGGGAGTCGCATGGGAAAGTTTTTATTTCAAAAGTTTTGGTGTTACCCTTGAAAGGATGTGATCTAATTCTTAAAGTCCAATGGTTAGCTTTTTGGGGATACATTCAATGGAATTTTTTAACCTTGGTCACGCAGTTTGATTATTCAGTAAGAACAGTACAGAAGATGAGCATTTTACTTGGGTTAAGTCAGATTTTTGAAGATAAAATTGAATACAAAATCTTTAAAGCATCTAGGATCACTCCTAGAATATTCTTATTCACTATGGATACACAAATGATAATTTAACTACAAAGTGGGAAGGTATCTGAAGATTTACACCAGTTACTATCAAAATTCGCTAGAGTTTTCAAAGAACCGAAAGGGGTACCACTTCTTGAGGGCCAGATTGTGTTACAAAATGAGCAAGTTGTAATAAAAATCATATCTTATAGGTATCTCATTGTGTAGAGAAATGAGGTTGAAAGATTGATTAAAGAGATGTTACAAGCTGGGAACATTAAAGATAGTGTTAGTCCTTTTGTATCTTCTATTGTGATGGTCAAAAAGAAAGATGTCACTTGGAGACTATGTGCGGATTACAGACATTTGAACCAATTGACCCTCAAGGATACGTTTCAAATTCCAATCATTGAAGAATTATTGAATGAGTTAGGGACTCCAAGATATTTTTTAAGTTGAATTTGCGTTCAAGATACTACCAAATCAGGATATGGGAACCAGATATACATAAGATGATTTTCAAGACAAATAAGGTACATTTCAAATTCTTAGTTATACCTTTCGGTGTAACTAATGCCCCTGCAACATTTCAAGGCCTTATGAATGTTGCTTTTAAGAGGTTGCTGAGAAAAACAATGTTAGTTTTTTTTATGATATATTGATGTGCTCAGAATATAGGGAAGATCATTTGAAGCACCTTCAAGAGGTTTTAGATCTGTTATAGAAAAATCATCTATTTCTTAAATGGAGTAAATGTACCCTTGGAACCATTGAAATGAAATATCTTGGTTATCATATTTCAGGAGGATTTATTTTGATGGAGACTAATAAAGTTTAGAGTATTTTATCATCTATTGTTAAGGAGCTTAGAGAATTTTTAGGATTATGTATAGGGTCTGCCCTGATGTAATCTGATTTACCAGTTGAAGGAACATATGAAACAATAGTCAAGGAGCCCTTGAGAATTGGAGATAGAAAGATGGTTAAAAGAGAGAACAAGGTTGTCACAGAAGTATTGGTGGAATAGACCAACTCATTTTTTGAAAGACACTATCTGAGAATTATTCTACAAGTTACAGTAGAATTATCATCAATTCAATCCTTGAGGACAAGGATCTTTTATAAGGAGGGAGTATTGTTGCAAAATTTTATTTTAAGCCTTAAACGCAATGTTTTATTTTATAAATAAGAAATATTATAAATGTTTTAAACGGTGTCGTTTGGCTTATGTTAAATAGGAAAAACCCTATCGAATTAGATTATGATTGTTTTGAGAATGGTTTTTTACTTGTCTCGTTCCTTTCTTCTAGAATATATAGTCTTCTCTAATTTCTACCATTTTCACCTTGTAATTTATCCATTCTTTGCATTCTTAAGTTTCCACCTGCATCAAAGTCCAAGGAGAATGAGCAGAAACCCTGAAGCTGAAGCTGATGCTAGTGTTGAGGACATGGCTTTTAAGAACTCCATAAAGGAAAACGGCCGGAGCCGCAGCCCTAGTCCCCCGCCAAGGGACGATCAAAGCCCTATTTATGATGATGAAGATCATCATGCTTCCACTAGACGCAGTGAATCAAAATAAGGCTAGCGTTTGTTTGAATTGGTATGTTTAAGTGAGAATCCTTGTTTTTCTAAAGAACTTTGTATTTTATTTATCTATTGGGTTATGACTTATTTTGTTGAATATTCAAAAACATTTTCTAATCTGTCTTTATTTTCATTCTTTTGAACCAACCCTCCAACTTTTTGAATGATGTGTCTGTTCAATACTCTTTGTCTGCCTCCCAAGTCGTCTGATGGTAATCAGCCGATCATAGAGGTTGTATACAATGAAAACAACTCATTGCCAGTTATTTATTGGACATATACGACGATGAGGATTAGTCATTGTTAGTTATTAAACTATAATAAAAACATTCGGAACGATAATTGATATTTGTCTACATAATTAACGTCCAATTAATATTAAGTTAATACTTTAAACAAAGTGAAAGCGCACGGACACCGTAGTACGATTTTTATAAAATTGTGTATACATCAACTTAACAAGTGATTTCGAACAATTTACTTTTTATATTATGTATTATCAAAAAAATTTAAAATTAATAAATACTATAAATTTACTTGTAATCATATTAGACGCATTAAAAAAATTAAGATCATGTGATTTTAGATTCTTTTGTATGTTATGTCGTGAATAATTTTTAACGAATTAAATTAATCAACAAATAAATCATTTAAATTTATATTATTAATATAATCACTGAAAATAGTCCGGGGAGTCACCATCTATTTTTTGCGATGCGATTGGAACTCCAACAATAAGTCTGCGGAAACAGAGTTGAGTCCGGGAGTTTGTTACATGTGGGAAAGGAGAAGCACCCCTCAACGCCAAAAACTTAACACCTATCGGTTACAAAATATTTTATACGAAAGAAAATATAAGTTCGGTTTTAACTTAAAACTTGTGATCCCGTATTTTAAAGACTTTAATATGGAAAATACGCAAAAGTTAGGTAAACTAGCAATAAAAATATAATTATATTAAAGAAAATAATAATATATGATAAAAATAATATATATATATATATACTAATAATAATAATATTAGTAGAGGGACTAACCTGCATAAAAACAAAACCATCAGACCAAAATAGTAGAAAATATGGACTAAAATTAAATAAAATAGAAATATATAACCAAAATAATAAAAAAAACAGTAACTAAATTCGAAGGAGATTCAAACTGTGAGATCAAAACGCAAGGGTACTCGAAGTGTAGGGACCACGGGTGCAATTTCTCTATTTTATCGGGTTAAGCAACGGGTTCGAGCAGGGACGCAGGTTGGTTCGCGGAGCTCCAACATCAAAACTACGTCGTTATGAGAGACTTTATATTCATCATTTTAACCAAAAAAGCATTTTGATCCTTTCATTTTAAAAGAAATGCTATATGATCTCATCTTCTCTCTAGAGTTTTCATTTTCAATAACTGTTCTGGCTCATCGACCACCGTCGTCGCCATGGATCGATGGCCGACGTGCACCGACGTCGAAAGTGTACAAGATGGGTACTTTCTGAAGCGCTTTGACATTGTGAATCCAACTACATTGTCAGATTTTCGAGAAAATGTTAGTGTGTGAGTAGATCAGAAAAGATAAGTCGAACGTCTTTATATTTATTTTACCTTTTTTCAGTTTTGTTCTCCCCCATTAACAACCTCTCTTTTTTAACACTCGATTTCTCTATGCTTTTTGCTCTCAGATTTGTTTTTGTTTGAATGTCTTTTTTTCATTCTATTTGAATCCTTTTACATAATGTTTTCAGTTATTTTTATAACCGAAAAATATTCATACAAAATAAATTTTTAGATCTAATAATTTCCTCTATTTTGCAGGTCAATGGCGGTAGAGCAGAGGTGGGTTGTAGCCGGTTAGAAGGACCAATATAAGGGCACGTGGCTGCCATGCGGAGGACAAACACCACGCGTGGCGGCCACATGCTGAAGACTATCAAATCTGGTAACATTGGCGGCTAAGGTTTGATGTGTGTCAAATATGAGCAATTAGTGCAAGTGAACACGTCGCAAGTAATAAAGTGATAAGTATTATCAAATATCGTCTCCATAGGGATTGATGTACTTAATATGTCTTCTTTTATCTTCTTTCTCTATAAAAAGAAATAAAATAAAAACATAAGTGGTTAATTTAAGATTTAACTAAATAAAACAATTAAAGAAAACTAAATAAAAGAAGATCAAATTGAAAAAGAGGGTAGGATCCAGTTGTGTTATATAGTGGATTTGATTGATCTGTTTTTGTCCAATGCAATTGTACTACACTGCCTCGGCAAAATTGTAGATTACTGTCTCGACAGTAATCTCTTACTCTTGGGCAGATTTTACCAAAGTTCGGCAAAATGTCCTTTGATGGCTCCGCTTATCCCTAAGTTAAAACGCTGTTGATGACTAGTCCTTGATGATACCTCCCGGCGTTAATCAATTATAACCAACAACCAATCCTAGACTTTTTTTAGCCGTTGAAACTCTAACCTATCCCTAGGCCGAGTTAGTATTTTCCGATCAAGTCAAATACCGTACTTATTCCTTTCGTGAATCTAACTCTCTCGAGTCTAGATAAATGGATTACTTACAAACTTCCCTCCTAGGCTTGGATGCAAGAAAAAAAGAATGACAAAGAAGAAGCAAACCTTGATATTTTATTGCATTGAAAACAAGAAACAAGATACAATCTCTTCTCACTAATACTTAACAACCTTCACCTAAAACCTAAAAAAGCTTAGAACATGATGGAAAGAATAACAATGATTCCTAGGGTGAACTCTCTCAATTCGGCTCTCCTATTCCCTTGTACAGCTATGCCTTATATAGGTTTGGCCTAGGGTAAACCTTTCCTAAATAGAATACAACTTAGAGTAGGGAACAAGTTATGTACATATGTTAAATATTTCTAAGTTTAATTCTTCTAGAAGGCTTTCCCGCGTGGCCTTGTCTTTGTGCTTTCCTTGTGTTGTTCATCTCTGATCCTTAGGCTTCTTGTCTAGCAACGTTCTCCTTATTTTTCTCCTCAGTTTTTCTGCCATATTGCTACTTTTCCTCTGCTTCCTCGGCATCAGGTTCTGCCTCGGCCTCAATTTGCTGCCGCGATAATACTTTTTCCTGCACAAACATTAAAATATAGTAAAGTATGCCTTTTCTATAAATATTATTTTTAATAGCATAATCCCTAAATATATCACATTAAGTATATGTATTGGTCCAAGTAGGTGTAGAATTAATGATAAATGCCCATGAAAAGTGTAGAAAGTGATAGTGAGTTGAGCACTTATCACACCCCCAAACTCGAACTATTGCTTGTCCTCAAGCAATGCAAACCATCAATTTGTCAAACTATATTCTCTCTTGGTCTTATGTTTCCATCTATTCTCCCCACCATAACTATGTCTATTCTTTAGACTTAACCTTTCTGTTACCTAAGGGTGTACCTAAAAGACAAACTATGAGGTTTTGTGAGTGTGTGCATTTTTGAGGACAAGTTTGATTAAGGGCCTTTTTAGATAAACTCTAAGTTCAAGACAAGTAGACTTGGATTTAGTAGACTCTTCTTAAAACAACAATTTCTTGAGCCAATTTTAGACACCTCAAGGATTGTGTTTTCTCCTTATCTTCTTATTTCTTTTTTATTCTTTCGAACATACTAGAGCCAATTTCAGGCTCCTCTAGCATGAAGAAGAGTATTTCCTAAAGCCGGTTATAGGCACCTCTAGTCACTTTTCAAAAGTTCTAAGTCTTTATCACCTAGATTTATTAAAAGAATTCCTATAGTCAAACAAGTCCAAAAAGTGTTTAAGTTCATCCTTATAGTAAGCTTCTAAGTTTTTCTCCTTAAGTATCCTACAATTAAGCCTTCAAAACAAAACCTAACTATGGTAAGGAGAAAGATTTCTATTGGCTTAAAAGAATAAACTAAAAAAATACTGATGATGAGCAGTGCAAGAGTATGGGCAACAATTTCAAGTAAAGTGATGGACATAAGAATAAAAATTTTATCTCTAAAAACTCCCTTTTCATGGCAAGGCCGTAACAATGGATTACCTCGGCAGTGACTCTACACCCCCAAACTCAAACCAAGCATTTTCCTTAATGCTTAAATTAGGGGCAAGCAGTAGGCAACAAAATAAAAAAAAGGAAATCAGCAATTATAAAGGCAAAAAAAATTTTATAAGAACTCCGAAGAGCTATCCTCCACAATTAATTTTCTGGATCTTGTTGTTGATTGTTGTGTCCTTGGTGATGGCGATGGCTTTTCTCGTCTTGGTGGTTGATCTCTTGTTTGTGTTACTCGTTACATGGGAGTATTCATCTCTTTTTCTACGTCATCTTCAGTTTCCATTATATCAGTCCCTCCACCATTCTCTGGATCTGCCTCGGCAGTGTTTGAACTCTGATATACATAGACATCTATCTCAACTGATAGACTGCCCATTGAGATTAGGGATCTTGGGTAGTGCTGAAGACTGTCCTCTTCTTGGAAGGTTTTCTGTAGGCAGATGATACCGCGATAGAGTCTGTTGCCCTAGATGGGCCAGCAGTGTGAAACTATTGCTGAGGACATTTAGGGAAGAATGATCTTGGTCCTCCTAGAGCTGGTGTTGTTTCTGTGTAGGGTGCGGCTGTCACAAACATGTTTGTGGGGAATTCTGGAAACTACACCCCTTAGTCTGGAAAGTTGTGGAACATTATCTAGGCAAGTGTGTTGTTGAAGTCTCTTTGATACTCCATGTATCTTTGTTGCCTAAGGTCTATGGCTATCATCCTTTGTAGAATCTCCTGGTATGGGTCTACTGCGGCAGTGGTGTAGGCAGTGTCAGGCATCTCTGCCGTGTACTGAGCCCCGACAACAATATCGACAGTGAACTACTGCGGAATCGCCTGAACTGTTTCTGCCTGAGTGATCTACATAACTTTGTGGCAGAAATCTTTGGTCCATCCTTTTCTTTGGGGTGTGAATTCATCTGTCTTGGCAGTGGGTACACCTGCAACATTATAAATACCAGTTTTTAAAGAAGGGAAATATAAAGGGCCTTTATCCTTCTTACCGCATTCGTAAATTTCTTAAGTCTCCTATAGGGTATTGCCGTAGCAGAGGTCATCCTTTATTAGCTCGTAGTCTTGAGTGGTGATATCCTCCATAAATTCGGCATGGACATCATGGATAGGGACAAGGCTATAGAAATCATTGATTATATCAGCATCGAGTTTGACAGGCCTGCCTCGATAGTAGACAAAGAGAGAGTCCTTGCTTGTTCCATGCGCATAGAATTCCCACACAAGGGTGGTATTTGCCTGGGGAGGTTGCAGGCAGAATATCTTCCAATCTTGATATTTTATCTTATCGAACAAGTAGTGTTCGATTCCGAAGTCTTCTTCCTCTGAATATTGGAACCCTTGCTCTTCTCATAATTGTCGAGCAATGAACAGTCTGTTGAATCGGTCTTCAACAGTTGTTGGGGAAAAGCGCTTATAGGTGGCCATGTGTTGTTGAAGAATTTATGATCTTGGAGAGTTTCTTGAAAGAAGGTTCCTAGAAGTGTAATAGATCTTGAAAAGATCAGAGAGTATTGTGAGAGAGATTAGCAAGTAAATTTAAAGAAAACAAGAATGCAAGAGTGAATAGTTCAAGAGAAGAAAGGTACTTATATAGGCCTCGATCTTGTAGTCGTTTAAAAAAACTAGTCGTTATCCTTGAATGCCGTTTAACTTTTACTGCCACGACAGGAATCTCAGCTGACTAACCGTTACACTATTCTTCCCGTTGGGACTGCTGCGGCTCTAACACTGTGCACTACCTCGGCAACAGGCTTCCTACTGTGAACTACTTCTCCTTTATTCTTTCTTTATTATCCTAACCTAAAAAGATAAACATAAAGAAAGAAACATTCAAGTAATGAATAGATAATTATTCCTAAACACCATAATTAAGAGAATACATAAAAATACCAAATAAAATAAAAGATAAAATTAATATAAAATAAGAATATAAAGAAAACATATGGAGGATCATTTCCGATATTTCTTATAGTCCACCTACACCCTCCATCGAGTGACAATTCTACTAAAAATATATGGGCTAATGTGGGTACGGATACTCCCATTTCTGCTATCATGGTGGAGGTGTCTTCCGTTTGTGTTCTTTTGTAGTCCATGCCTATCCTCCAACTTGATATTATTTCTAAAGGCATGAATATCTCGTTAGAAAAAATTATATCAATATCCAACTATTTAATTACCTCATTCTTGTTGACTTCCAGAATGGTTGGATATAGCCTTTGTTGTCGAGGCAATTGCTGTGTTAGCCAATTTTCATGGCAATTCTTTGCCAAAATTCTGTGTACGTCAAATGAAAAATCATCTTTCTTGAAGTCTTCAAGAATCAACCCACATTGTTCTTTATGCTTCTCAAAAATCTCCATCAATAGAGATTTTGGTTTAGGGCTACTATTAGATGGAATTATCATAGATAAAATATCTTCCAAATAATTATATCTTATTTGTGATGGCTTCAAATCTTGTAACGTTGACTCCTCGAAAGATACCTGCAATAGAAGAGATGAGTTTTTAAAGAATTCAAAAGGTTCAATCATTACCTTCTCATATTCCATTATCACGATATTGTCATCTTGTTGATCGAGCATGTAGTCATATAATTGCCCAGGAAACTGTGAATGAGAGTAATCCTCAGATTCTATGGTATCCATGGCATATATTAATCTCTGCAATTAATCTTTTAAATCCCGCAAGGGTGCATCAAATCTAGCTATATATGCATCGAATAACTTTGATTGTTCTGTCATTAATTCTTCAATTCTAGCCATTGACACTTTCAATATTTCTTCAAATGAATTATGATACTCTTGAGAAGAATTATATTTCCATGGCTTATCTATAACATCAACAAAATTCTCATGGTAAAAATTTTGAGCGTTTTGATCATACCATAAAGGATTTTGTTGTTGGTTCCATCTATGGTCCTCTATATGGCCATATGTTCCAGTACTATATGGGAAATTGCTAACCAAATGATCATCTCCACAATTAAAACAAAAATTTGCCCAGGCATAAACTTGTTGGGTTGCTCTTGGTTGGCATAGATAATCGTCATTTAATCTAGGAAATTATTGATTGGCTTGATTCATATCTTTTAACATTAACTCCTGAATAAATTTATTTCTTTCTCCATGCATCTTGAAAATCCTTCAACTTGAAACACACCTATAATTTTTAAAGAAAAAGAAAATATGTTAGTAAAAATAACTAAAAACAAGAAAATAAAGAAAACAAAATTTAGTTGTCAATCTCCGGCAATGATGCCAAAACTTGATGCATGTTAAATATGCACAATTAGTGCAAGTAAACATGTCGCAAATAATAAAATGATAAGTATTATCGAATATCGTCTCCACAGGGATTGATGTACTTAATATGTCTCCTTTTGTCTTCTTACTTCTGTAAAATAAAAGTAAAAACACAGATAAGTTTGGATATTGATTAAACTAAATAAACTAAACTAATTAAGGAGAGATTGAATATGAGAGAGGGTAGGATCCAGTTATGTTGTATAGTAGATTCGATTGATATGTATCTGTCCAATGCAATCGCACTACACTGTCTTCGGCAACGATAATGTTCTCTGCCGCGACAATCTATTGCTCTTGGGTAGAGTCTACTAAAGTTCGTCAAAGTATCCTTGAATGGCTCCTCTTATCCCTAAGTCGAAACACTATTGAAGGTCAGTCCTTGATGATACCTCCTGGCGTTAATCAATTATAATCAACAACCAATCCCACACTTATCAGGGTTGGCTGGGAAAGACTTGTTTAGTTGACATTAGAGTTACATGATTGGGTTTTCTTTGTGTTGGGTTAATCAGATATGGTTTTATTATTAATGGATGAGTGGGTTATTGTATTGGGCTACTGTTTGGTCTTTGTATATAGGATACGGGTATATAAAATAGGTTATTACGGTAACCCCTCTTTTCTTATTGTTGTGTAATGACAATGGAGCAAAGATAAAGAATAATCTATTTTATCTGGTATTGCTTAAGGGTTCTTTTTTTGTATGTTTAGGGTTCTTCTATGACCATCATTTCTTCTTTTGGAGCTTGACTTGATCAATTTTACTGCCCTTGTAAGCAAAATCTTCAAAATGGACAATCTGTTGGAGGAGACGATCTAAGTTTGACTTGTTGCAGAAGATAAAAGTTATTTCGTCTACAATGACATTGACGATGCTACCATCTCTGGTGAAAACTTGATCTAGATACAACATTGACGGAGCAATAAGGTCTATAAATCTTGATCCATCTATAACACCGATGATGAGATGGAATATAACATTTGATTCAGCTGCAACACCGCTAAGGAGATGGTTTATAACATCTGATCCAGCTATAGTGCCAATGTATGATCCAATTGCAGGACTGATAGGGAGTCAACGTCTTCAAATCTGAGGGTTCTGGTCTTGGATTTGACTGCAACATCAATGAAAGGATGAATTTAGACATTTGATTCCGTTGTAATGCTGAAGAAATAGTGATCTTGGTTTAGCTATATTTTTCCAAATACACGGGAATTAACAAATTTAATTTGCCTTTATCGTTAGCCATTTGCTCCGAGATGGTTGTACCATTTCTCTGGGTACAATCAGTTGGTACCAATTATGATATTGGATTTTGTTTTAAGTTTTAAACCCTCGACCATTTGCGATAATGAATTTAATTGTACGTTTGAATGGTCTCTATCAATACATTTTTTCTAGATGCACATAGATTAATGGATTTGGCTTGCCTTTACCGGCAGTCATTTGCTCTGGGCTAGTTGTACCATTTTCTGGGTACAATCAGTTGATACAAAAGACTTAATTCCTTGACCATTCATGAAAATAGATTTTAATAGACGTTTGAATGATCCTTATCAATGCAATGTCCCAAATGTAGAGGGATTAACAGATTTGTTTTGCCTTTACTGGTAGTCATTTGCTCTGGTTAGTTGCACTATTACTCTAGGTACAATTAGTTAGTACCAAGGACTTAATTCCTTGACCATTCACGAGAATGGATTTCCATAGGCATTTGAATTTCCCTTTGTTTCGTTTATCCTCCCCTTCTTATTCATACAAGGACATGTCTGGCTTAGTCAGCTCCTTACATCTTGCTATATTCAGCATTTGTATCCTTCAATAGGGTATATCGACATCAGTTTCAATTTTACTTGCATCTTCGGATTAGTCAACTCTCTATTTTTATGAAACGAATTATTCATAAAGATATTTTATAAAGAAAACTTAATATGTAAAGCTAGTAACACGAAATAATTTAACGAAATAGCATGATGTTGTATAACCAAAAGAGAATTGATCTAAATTACATTTAAAGAAATGGCAAGATCTTCGTGAAAATTGATTGGTACTATATTTGAAGAAGTGGTAAGATCTTCGTAAAAAACTAATCCGTACGACATCTGAGGAAGAGGCTAGATCTTCGTGAAAAACTAATTCGTACGACATCTGAGGAAGTGGCTAAATCTTCTTGGAAAACTGATCTGCATGACATCTGAGGAAATGGCTAGATCTTCATGAAAAATTGATCCGCACGACATCTGAGGAAGTGGCTAGATCTTCATGAAAACTAACATACAGGACATCTGAGGAAGTAACTAGATCTTCGTGAAAAACTGATCCATACGACATTTGAGGAAGCGACTAAATCTTCGTGACAAACTAATCCATACGACATCTGAAGAAGTGGCAAGATCTTTATAAAAACTGAACCGCACGACATCTTAAGAAGTGACTAGATCTTCATGAAAAACTAATTCGCACGACATCTAAGGAAGCAACTAGATCTTCGTGAAAAACTAATTCAGGCGATATCTGAGGAAGCGGCTAGATCTTCTTGAAAAACTAATCCGCGCGACATTTGCAAAAACAACTAGATCTTTGTGAAAACTGATCTGCATAACATTTGAGGAAGTGTCTAGATCTTTGTGAAAAAATGATCCGCATGACATCTGAGGAAGTGGCTAAATCTTCATGAAAACTGATCCGCACAACATTTGAAGAAGTGGCTTGATCTTTGTGAAAAATTGATCTGTAAAATATTTAAAGAAGTGGTAGATCTTCGTGAAAAATTGATCCACACGATATTTGAAGAAATGAAAACATCTCCATGAAATTTGATCCACGTGACATTTGAAGAAGTGACAAGATCTCTATGAAAGTTGATCTACACTACATTTGAAGAAGTGGCAAAATCTTGATGGCGAAGTTGTTGTATTTATCTATTCCATCATTTATTGGAAGAAGAGCGGATTTTGTATCACTATTGTAAACAGATTCAGAATATTATGGTTAGCATACACCGCATGATTTTAATCCTAACATGTCTGCTTCATGTATGCATGCATGCATGATCCTAACATGAAATGCAAAGTGCATATGTTAATTATTTTGTTTCAAGATTGGCTCCTTCATCTGGCCTGATTGTCTGTTGGACGTTTGTTTTCATGGTTGTGCCTTTCCTTCTTCAGGAAAAATATCTGACCCTATTGTATTTGTGGAGTTATTATTTTCCCTTTGATGTGTTTTCTTGGTAAAAAATCTTTTTCTGAATTGAGATTGCTCTCAGTCCCTATACTTTTAGAAAGGTTTCAGGAGTAATATAGACAAAATTGAGAAATGATTGACACAACCCAAGCAGCAAACATTGATAACTATCAGGCAAACTGGCGAAATATGGTACAACACATATCTTGCTAACAAGCTTGGTTGAATCAATTTAATATGACATCTTGCATTTGGGAAACTTTAATTGCAAGTTCTTCTTGTTTCACGGAGCCTCATGTCTAGTTAGATTCATTTTATTTCATATTGTTTCGTTCATGATGAACCCGTAAATAAGGATCAACTTCTATGGGTAATATAACGTTTATCCCATAAATTAGGAAAAAAAGAGATTGTCCCAGTAGAAGTTCTGACTAATGGTAACCATTAATTCCCGTCTCATGATTAGTGAACGATTTTCGACTTCTACGAGTAATATTGCATTTATCCTATAAATTAAGGAAAAAGAGGTTGTCCCAGTAGAAGTTTTAGCCGATGTTCTATAGGCTTATAAAGAAAACAATGGCTTCTCATACCAATCTCTGTAAGTCTTTACTATTTTTACAACAATTTTCTTAATATTCTTATTGGTGGCTTCCACTACCCCGCTCATCGGTGGACAGTATGGTAAGGAAATATGGTATCCTGTGTTGGATTGTTTGCACACTTCTGCTATTGTCTTATTGTTTAAGTTCATCGCATTATCAGATATGATGCTTTCTAGTGCTCCACATCAACATATGATCTCCTTCTTTAGGAATCTACTCAAGACTATTTGGTAAAATTAATATCAGTGAATGTCTCTGCCCACTTGGTAAAATGGTCAATAATCACAAAGATGAATCGGTTTCTATTTAAAACCTTTGGCGAGATAGGTCCAACGACGTCTATGCCCCACATAGAAAATGACAAAGAAGAAGTCATCACATGTAGAGATGACAGAAGAACATGGATTCTATCTGCATCAATTTGGCATTTACAATATTTTTTCACATCATAACAACGCCTAATCTTTTCTTTTCTTGTATATAATATCTCCATCTAGGACGTAATTACTTATCAGTCTTTGTAATATCTTTTTCTCATTTTCAGTGGCTTCCTTTTGGGTACTCACATCTCGAATACCTGTGTAATTAAAGTTGAGCTTATTGCTGAAAGGGTAACAATCATCTTCTAAAGATACTAACGTTGCCCCAATCCCTTGTGCCTATGATATTGGAAACACCATCAAAATTTAAATTTCAGGCTCATCCTCTATGGCATCTTTTCATTGACTACGAAACTCAACAATGTTCCGGATCTGACTCTGAAGGTGCATCTTCAGTTTACGACTTGGAAATCATGTCATCGATATAGACTTCAATCTCTTAATGCATCATACCATAGAATAAGGTAACCATTGCTCATTGATATGTTGCTCCAACATTTTTTAGTCAGAAAGGTATTACCTTGTAGCAAAAGGTTCCTCATACATCAAGTTTTATTCTCTGTAACTTTTGTTGAACTGGTTTGCAATCCTCCTTTATTGGAAACATGTGGATCATAATATCCGCTCTTAGTCTAGATATGAACAAGCTGTAATCACTAATTTTATCCGGGGTGAAAACCCAATTTTAAATTTGTTTCTTTCAAATAACGGGCTTTAATTATTACTCATTATCAAAAAAATTATAATAGTATAATTTGTAAATATATTTTCCTTTGACTTTGAAATATATATATATATGTAATCAAAAAATCAAAAAATATTAGATTTATGTTAAATTTAAAAAACCCAAAAATATTATATAATATATTTAATTTTTGGTTACTTTGTTTTCATTATTATTTAAAATTTTTATTCTTTTTCCTTTTTTCGTTTATTATTATTATTAATATAATTATATATAACATATTAATAATATAAACAACCAAAATTAAAATAAAATAAAGAGTCCATATCAATTTATTTATTTCTAGTCCAAATACATTAAACACCAAAAAAATATAATAATAATTCAGCCCGTTTTTAATTTATAAGCCCGATTGTAATTAATTACAAACCCATACATTAGCTCAACTCTAGCCTAACCCGTTTACTGAAAACCCTAGACTAACAACCCTTTTTTTTCTTACGCAGTCGCGGCATCACTGTCGGATCCAATGGTCCAGATCGAGCAAGATCTTTCATCTTCAAGATGACTTCTCAACTGCCCCTTCTATGCGCCACGCGCTGACACTTCAACTACTCGACGCGCGCGTACAGCGCACGCGCAAGATCTTTGAGCTTCTAGATGACTTCTCAACTTCCCTCGCCATCCGATTGTCGTCTGATCATGTAGTTGGTGGTCCCCTTTTCTCCTCTGATTTCCACATGCGCAAAAAAAATGAAAATCATTATAGTTGTACAAGGAATTACAACAAAAATCTAACATTTTCAACAGATTTCAGAGAAAAAATCCAAAAACTCTAGTACATGTACAAGCCATATTCCAGCAAAAATTCAGAGCGTTGCACAACATGAATACATCCAAAGAACGAGCAACAACCAATGAAATTTTTGAGGCTATTTTCTTTCTAAAATATTCTATAAATCCAGTTATAAAAACAGAATTCATCTATTGTAAAAGGGATCATTTTTCCCCATATTCAATCAAATACAAGAGCTTTTTAGAGGTAAATCCTCAGGAGTTTTTCGCACGCATTAGAAGACTAGGTTTTTGTTTTTCTTACCTTTATTTAGTCGCCTAATTTCGACTACATCGGCGATAAGCCCATGATTGCTGTGTCGTTTGAAGGGTGAGCAGAGTACTGAAAATCCCTTTGAATCATTTTTGGTCTTCTTTGATCTTTCTCTGGCAATAATCCCAACGGACTCGCGCCTCTAGTGGTGAGCCTAACTGGAAGAGGAGAGGTTTGTTGTTGCTCGCTTTTATTTCGCGTCAAAAGAAAAAAAGAGCTTTGGGTTTTATTTCTTTTAAGAAAAAAGAGGAAGTTATTTCGGTGTTTCGATTTAAAAATAAAAGGAAATGGGTGTTTTTTTCCTCTGTTTTTGGCTATCGAAAGGTTTTAAGATAGGATTTTTCGGTTGTTTTAGGTTCGCCGGCCATCACGAAAGGTGGTCGGAATTTGGAAAATGAGGCATTTTCTGGGCTCTTGCATGAACAAGATATTTGTTCATTCTTTTTCTTGTTTTTGGTTGAAAGAACAAAGAAAATGAGGCTTTTTTTTATTTTCGAAAGGGAGAAGTAAGAAGGGGGTTTGTTTTTAATTTATTTTGTGTTTTATATTAGGGACCAAAAAGATACGAGTTATTTACGGTCATTAATTTTTTTGAAAATCTTTCAATTTTGTCACTATTTCAGTTATAATCATACATTTTAAAAAGGTTTATTTACTTTTTGGCCCCTCCGCATTTTAGAAATCTTCCATGCAACCATTCCTCACTTAAAAATAGCATTTCAAGGGCTTAAAGGTTTTCAAATCCTTTCGATATTGTCAGTGTTCTTAACCATATTTCAAATCTTTTTGATTTTGCCCCTTTAATTTTTTATTTTAGTCACTAATTTGAGTTTTAAATCCCATTTTCTTTTTAATTCCGTCTTGAAGTTTTTATTCCTTTTAATTTGGTCCTCTCCAGTAACCATTTTCCTCAATTAGTCTTTTATTTTTAATTTTATTTGGTTTAATTCATGTTAATCTATTTATTTATTTTGCATTTGTTGGTATACACATTTGTTTGTGTTTGTGCTATGTATTTTATTTATGTTTACTTTATTGTTCATATACCAACTTGCATACTTGTTGTACATATTTGTATTTATTTGTGCATAGTTTTTTATTTATGCTTTTAATTTATTATGGTATGCATGTTTTTATTTATATGTGCATTTTAATTCATTGTTCATTATTTATATTTTATCATTTTGTGTACATATTTATGCCATATTTTTATTATGATTTATTGTTTTATTTACATACATCATTTTGTATATTTTGCTTATATATTATTTTCTCAAGTCACACCTCACTAATTAAAGAGCCTAATTTGATACGTCTTTATTCCGTCGTAACGGGTCCGACACCAGGCGTAGTGGTGGCGGTGTATGCGTTTACCTTCGAATGAAGATACGGTTAAAATAAAATTGAATTTCAATTTTTAAACAGACTTCAATATAAATATCACTTTAAGTCGAAAAATTCAAAATTAATTAAGCGGTTATTTTGTAAAGGTGTCAATTTTGGGATGTTTTAAACACTAATCTCGTTTTTAATCATAACGACTCTCGAACCAATTTTCTTTCGAATCTCTAGTTTCCAAGTGTCTGGTCTACCAAAATGAAAAGTGACGACTCTAACCTTTTTAAATCTTTTCCAATTATTTTTAAATTATTTTCCAAACCCTAATTTCATTTTGCTTTCTAAAATCTCTAGATTTCCTAAATTTTTTTAAACCTAATTTTCAATTCCTTTTTCAAAATTCCATTTCCAATTTCAAATCCCTAAATCTTTTTTCCTTTGTGGGATAAATTCTCAATTTTCACTTAAAATCCCTAAATTTCATTTCACTTCTAATTTTCCTCAATTTTTAAATATAAATTTTTTTTTTAATTTTAACCTAATTTCACATTTTTCTATCTTTCAAAATTAGCGACTTTTCGAATTATTACACGTAAGAATTTTAAGTGGGTCTCTACACAAGCAAAGACGTCTTTGAATTCTATAAACATATTAATCAAGTCAGTTCTTGCTTCCGCCGTGATACACGTGCTGATTTCCATTTCTTTACTTTCTCAATTCTTGTCAATCTTTTTTGATGCTTTCGACTTTGCTTCACTAGATGGCTATGTTATGGCTTAAAATGATTGAAATATAAATGCCCCTTCGATGTTAGAATCAAGGTGAAAGTGATGCAATATGAAATGCTTAATGCAACTAAAATAATGTCATGTACATGCAAAACACATGTTATGTTAAAAGTATTTACAAAAAGGTATTGATTTAGTACAACTATGAAAAGGAAGTTCGCGTTAGAACGAAGCTTTCTCTACATAAAGTAGACCTTGTTGTTTGACCTTCATCCCTAAGATCTTAATTTTCTAAAGCAATACTAGCTTCCTTCCCCAAACAAAAAACCTTAGCTCGAACAGCTAGAGTCCATATATATATTCAGCCACATCACGGACCTGTTCTAGGGCTTCAGTCATAGTGTGATCTTTGTCTCTTTTTTAATCCCGAGTTTGGTCAAGGTGAGCCATCCATTATTGCTAGTATGAATTATCTCGACCCATGATGTTTCGACACCACAGTGGAGCCTATTCAGGTGCCCCTCATCTTATTGAAAAATGGTTCTACGTAGCTAATCCTTTTCAATGGTTGTACTTGTATCAACACCCTTTAAAAATGCAAATGCAAAAAACAGGAACAAAACAACACAAACAAGAAATTTGTTACTACCATATTAGATAAATAATAAACAAAATAAAATATGTTTTTATGTTGCATTGAATATGAACATGACAAATATATTGTGTAAATAAATAACGAAAAATAAAGGGCGTAAATACAGGTAACCCCCTACTCTCTCTCTCTTTCAAAAATGCTCCATATAAGGCGACTCTTATATCGGGCAGAGTTTTGAAATGACGACCCTAAGGTAGGCTTCTAGGGCTCACCACATGCGATGTGGTTCTAAAAGGTACCCAAACGGTACTTGTTACCCTGCTAAGGATAATAAGTAATAAGTACAATTCAGAGGATATGTTTCTCTAAATCTATGTGGAGACGAAGGTTTCACGAAGACATAGGGAATAAAATCTCGAAATCAATTCACCATCATGCACGGAATCGAAACCTCACGAAGGAGTGGTTTCATGCTCCCACTTAATTGGACAGAGTCCGGGTTGAAAGCTAATGAAATGGGGTCCTGAAAAGACATTAAGAACATATTAGAAAATATTTTAAAATAAATCAAAATTATTTTTCTATTCATTAAATAAAATATAACCGAGTTGAGGTTCGACTCTTAAAAAATAATCTCAGCAGAGCCGCCCGTTGTAATCACCGAAAATTATCCGAGGAGTCGCCACCAATCTTTTTTACGGTGCGATTGAAACACCAACAATGAGTCTGCGGAAATATAGTCGAGTCTGGGAGTTTGTTACGTTTGGGGAAGGGGAAGCACCCCCACAACGCCCAAAACTTGGCACCTATCGGTTACAAAATATTTTTATGCAAGAAAATATATGTTCGGTTTTAATTTAAAACTCGTGATCCCGTATTTTAAAGAATTTAATCTGCAAAATATGCAAAATTTAGATAAACAAACAATAAAAAATATAATTATATTAAAAAAATAATAATATATGGTAAAAAAGAAATAATAAGATAATATAAAATTATATATATATATATATATAGTAATAATAATATTAGTAGAGGGACTAGCCTGCACAAAAACAAAACCATCAGACCAAAATCCATTAGATCGAAATAGTAGAAATTAGGGACTAAAATTAAATAAAATAGAAATATTTAACCAAAATAATAAAAAAACAGTAACTATTCGAAGGAGATGCAAACTGTGAGACCAAAACGCGAAGGTACTCGGAGTGCAGGAACCACAGGTGCAATTTCTCATTTTTTTGAGTTAAGCAGCGGGTTTGGGCATGGACACGTGTTGGTTCACGAAGATCTAACATCAAAATTACGTCATTTTGAGAGGCTTTATATTCTTCATTTCTAACAAAAAAAAGCATTTTGATCCTTTCATTTTAAAAGAAATGCTATATACTCTAATCTTCTCTCTGGAGTTTTCATCTCCGTTCATTGTTCTGGCCCACCGTCGTCGTCATGAATCATCGTTGGTCGCCGTCTTCATCATTGGAAGTGTACAAGATGGGTACTTTCCGAAGCACTTCGACATTGTGAATCCAACTACCTCTCTTTTTTTACGCTCGATTTCTCTATGTTTTTTGATCTCAGATTTGTTTGTGTTTGAATGCCTTTTTTATTCCATTCGAACCCTTTTACATATTGTTTTTGATTCTTTTTATAACCGAAAAATATTCATACAAAATACATTCTTTGATCTAATAATTTTCTCTGTTTTGCAGGTTGGTGGCGGTGGAGCAGAGGTGGGTGATGGGCAGTGACCGGTTAAAAAGACCAATAGAAGGGCGTGCGGTGCCACGCGAGAAGTTAAATACTGCACGTGCTTAAAACTATAAAATCTGGTGACATTGGCGACGGAGGGTTGGCTTGAAAAAGGTTAGTTAACATTAGGGTTACATGATTGATTTTTTTGTGTGTGTAGGGTTAATCAGATATGATTTTTTTTTTTTTGTATTAATGGATTGAGTAAGTTATTGTATTGGGTTGTTGTTTGGTCTTTCTATATTAGATATAGGTATATAAAATGGGTTATTACAATTAACTTGTGTTCACTTTTTACAGATGAATAACATTAAAATATTTTTTATTAAACAAAATTTGACGGTAATCATAGTAACTAACATTTACTTCATTTTCTTATTAAAACAAAGTATTTATTTCAAGTTTAAATGGATAAAATATATGATGCATGAGCAGTAATTTTTTTCCTACACATATTTATTTAAGCTTTAAATAAGACATCTTTAGATATTAAATTTAAATTTAATTTAGGGATAGTGTAACACAATATAAGTTAGGGACTCCTAAACTTTTAAAAATTACAGTTTCAAACATTAAAAATTTAAGAAAAAAAATTGATTTAGACCCTTATAAAACTTTTAGGAATTCAAATTAAATTTCAAAATTTGTGAATATTCCTAATTAAATCCCTTCAATACTTTTTAAAAGTTCTCATTAAATCTCTTTTAAAAAAAAATAAAAAATTTAGTTAGTTCCCTTCTTTTATATTAAAAAATTAAAATTTTTTAAAAATAAAACCTCTATTTTTAAGTTGACCTCAAACTCTACCTCAAATTCCTCCATTGTTCTAACCATAAAACCTAAATACAAAATTCTAAACTAAACTCATAATCCTTAAAATAAACATTTTTGTGTAAATTAAAGTTTGTACCAACAATGCATCAAATATTTTTTTTCATGTTAAAATGTTTTTTTTTTGTAACATCATTTTTTTTCTCTACTTAAATATTTTAAAAAAATAATTTATTTATGAATTTATTCCTTGTCCCAAAACCAAATCTTAGCTCCGCTTCTTTGCATGGAAAAAACCCGAGGGGTACAAACAAACCAGGCGTGATCCAAAGGGACTTGTTGAGAGCTACAAGGAGCGGTTCATAGTAATCAGCTTAAACAGTAACACAAGTTGTATAAATAGGGGTTTCCATGTATGTCCACCTTATTTCTTTTGCAGGCTCATCTTTAAACAAAACAAACGAGGAACCTCTGTTTGTCCTATCATGAAATCGAGAAGTGGGAATAGTTTTTGAGAAGATATCCCTGTTGAAATCCCCCCAACCAAAAATGCAAAATGAACATGTTGCAACAGATGAAGAATGAATGAATGAATCGTGTGAGGATGAGCACTCACCTTAGAATATACTTTCTTACTAAAGCTTTGCCTGTGGAGATGAAGCAATCAACGGAAAATCATCTTGATACTCACTTCAATAGAACAGGACCTATCATCACTCACAGCAGAAAACTTACTGTGGGAGAACTAAATCCAAATGCATCGGAACAAGTGGCCTTCGGCTCTGGAAACTCCATCAGGAGCCAAAACTCATACCCTGTGAAAACATAAGCCTGCTGCGGGATGACTGCAGTTTTGTTGCCCTAACTCAGTTTAATGGAAATTCCATGTCTGGCGGAATTCAGAATACGACCCTACAAAACCACTCCAAATACATGATTTCTTTTTTTTTTTTTTTTGGGGGGGGGGGGGGGGGGGGGGGATGGTCGTGGTGTGTGTGTGGGAGTTAAACATACCCATGTCAGATAGGTGCTCGTATCCGACACCACACCTGAATCCAAGTAACATAGGATTGAAGAATATTCAGCAACTTTGAGAATTCTTGAACATCAATCTGATAATCTATTCAGCGTCATAAAACTGAATTCACAAAAGGACAAAGATATAACAGGCTAGAAAATGAATTATCATAGCATGGTTTGAATATTATTTATCACTTGTATAAGCTGTGAGCAGCCACTTGACTTCTAATTGGCATTTACAATAGAATAGTAAGAGTTCCTCAAACTCAAATTGAAGTAGCGAATTACAGAGTAAAATGTGTTAATGTGGGGATTCAACTTGCTTAAAGCAATGAGCATCCTCCGGGAAATTTAAGACATATAAGCCTATGAATATATGAATACTACCCTCACCAAACAGCCCAATCTGAAAGGAAATTCCAACATGTGTGAACTTCAAAAGGCGAAGACTTTATCGTAATCCAGTGAAATAAAGATGGCAGCTTCAATGTATGAAAAATATTCGTCAAAAAGGGAATGAAGCAGCAAGAGAGATAAGCCACAAACAGTCTGCAACAAAAAATGCAAGCCGCAACAACCCGACAGGTCTTCTAACTACTTTAGCAATACTTTCCCTATCTTCTCTATATACACGGCTAAAGATATCACTGAGAGCCCAGCTGAAACATAAAGAAAAATAACACCAAAAGCAACTAAGATCCCACTTTCTCCAACACTGCAAAAAAGAGGGAGAAAGGTGGACAATAAGTAAACAGACAAGATACTGCAACCAGGCTTGTTTGGCATTTATCATTCGCATGTTGGTGAAGGAAGACATTTATAAACCTGTTATCTCGTGTTGCCAGAAGAATGGTTAGTGCAACCATCTGCGTGGCAGTTTTCCACTTCCCCAGCTTGTTTACAGCAACAGCCTGATTCACGTATAAAACTTAAGTAGGCAAAACTCAAGCATTTCCTACTTCAATATAGAAGTAAAATAGAAAGTTGCTCGACATCCAAGGGAAAGAAACATACCTCTGAAATCTTACTACTCTGAGAAGCAGCCCATTCCCGAACAGCAGACATAGTTATCTACAAAAAAAAAAAAATAGCAACTATTTGTAAGATATTCATAACTAATTCATACATGTATAGAATGGCATCAGCTATGGTATATATTACCTCCCTTCCTATAATGGCTATTGACGGTACATTCAGTAACCATGGCACTTGACCAAACATGGCAATGTTCAAAGGTTTTGAACATAGTAAAACAAGTGTAGCAGCAACCATAAGCTACATTAAACAGACATGTGATCAGATGAAATGCTCACTGGTTCAGACAAGTCACTACAATGACTTCAGCCATTAAATTCAATCTAATAAACTTAAATGTTCGGAAAATTAAAAAGTAAATAAAAAAACTACTCACCTTGTCAGCGACCGGATCCAAAAGGGCACCAAAGGCAGAACATAACTTCATCTGTAAGAACCGATAAAGATTATACTCAGATAAATTGTAAAGAGTAACTAGAATCTTATAAAATGAGAGGAAAAAGAAAAAGGTTTCCATAGAATTTTGAAAGGAGGGTGATAGAAGGAATACTTTTCGAGCAATGTACCCATCAAGCCAATCAGTTATAGCAGCAGCCATAAATATACTAGTAGTAGCAGTCCTTCCCCACCAACTATCGACAGAAAAGGCTAAAAATAAAAATGAAAACGATTTTTGTTAGTCTCAGTGAACACAGTTTTCGCACACACAACACTATTAACATTTGCCAATAAGAATTCAGAAGTACACCAATCATACAACTAATAATAATCCAATGATTTCTTTACACCAGCTAAACCATATCACATTGAACCCATAATCATTGGCTGTCATAGTTCACATGAGCAGAGTTATCAAACACAAAATAAAGCTACAATTGCCAAAAATCGTCAGTGTTATCGAGAGACTCCAAGGGACATCAAAATTACAGACAAAATGCCCGGCATACTCATAATTAATGAGCCAAGACATGAAAATAGCAAACAGAACAGCTGACATAAACATACACATAATGGTTAAGCATGTTATGTGTAGAACATGTGATCTAAACATACAATTAACTCATACCAAATCAAACGAAAACTCTCAGAGAACTTCGTTTATCAACCAAACAAAACAGATCAAAAATTTGAAGGTCAAAAACGTGGTAAAAACAACAAATCCTGATTACATTGCCTTAAAACTTAAAATGCCATTGTCAAATCATCATCATCATCTTTACTAAAATTTTAAATTAAATTCAACGAGCAAGCGATCAAGAATAAAAAACGATATCTCAAATCGCAACGCACAAAAATTCAGTTAAATGTCGCTATTAATTAAATTCAAGAAAAAGAAACTGAACTGAAAATCAACACCGGCACGGCGGCGACGCGGCCGAGTGTTAAAACAGTAGGCAGAGTTAAAATTTTGGAAGAAGAATGATTAGAATAAGCCAATCTAGACTGGTGTACTAGTTGTTGTTGCATCAAAGGCTCCGATTCCATATCCGCGAAAATGTAGGAATACCCGTAACCCGACCCGTTACAGATTCCTTTAATCTTTATCGTTTGTTTAGAGGAGATAGAGCAACGCTTGGGGCAACGCAACGCAGATCTGGTAAAACTAAGGAGGTTTTTATGGGGAAGGTAAGCGATGCTGAATTGAATCTAGGGTTAAAAGGGAAGCTACAATGCGCCAATACGTGGAGAGAGGAGGGAGCCCGGGTGGTGGTGGTGGTTATGGTTTGGATTCCCATTTACTATTCACAGTTTTTGGTTGGGATAAAATTGGAAAATCAATTAAATAATTAGGTTATTAGAGTTAAATGGTTTAGGTTTAAAATATGAAAAACTCTAGAATTATTTTTGTGGGAAAAAATTTCCACAATATTATTATTTGAAGTTTATTTCTCGAAATATTATTATTTGAATAATAAAATTAAAGACGGATTCAAAAGATACCATCTTTGAACAATGTTTAGAGAAAAATCACGAGAAAAACTAAATCAAAATGTTTTGATTTCAATTGTACACGTGGCTTAGGGTGAAAATGGAGCCAAAAGACTTCGACTTCTGCATCTACAAGTGGATAATAGTCATGCATACACTGTTTAAAGACGTAACCTTTAGGCTCTGACTTCAATCAATGTAACCGTGCAGAGTGACAGAGGCTTGAATGATTTCTCGGGTGTAGCGTTGTATGATAGTGTTGTATGGAAAATAAAGGGGTGTAATAGTTGTAGCGATGTAAAAAATCACTAAGTGTCTTATATATTCTAGGGGTGTGATTTTGGTTCGGTTAATTCGATTAACCGATCGAACCAGAATCATTTCGGTTAATTCATTCGGTTAATTTTTAGTAAATTCGGTTAACGATTAATTTTTTTTGATAATTCGGTTATCGTTTAATTCGATTCAAAATCGATTAATTAACCAAATTAACAGAAATTATATATATTTAATATTATATATATATTTTTAGGCATTTAACTTTTAAAATATTATAAAATATTCATTAAATTTTTTATATTATAAAATGATCACTAAATTTTGTATTAAATTAGTATAAAATAAAATTTTAGTGATTAAAAAATTATTTTAGCTTAATTTAGTGACCTATTATGTAATTTAACCAAGATTTATAATAAATTTCGGTTAATTCGGCTAATAACCGAAATAATTTCGATTCGGTTAATTTGTTTAAGAAAAATTCGGTTCGGTTAACGGTTAAGATTTTAAAATTTTGGTTAATTCGGTTTTGGTTAATTCGGTTCGGCCATCAAACGAATTAACCGAATGCTCACCCATAATAAATTCATTTTGAGTTTGGAAAACATATTTTAAATTCAATTAAAAATTAATGTCTTCCAAATGAGGTTTTCGGTCTAAAAATATATTTTTAGAAAATTGGAGTCGCCACCAGCCGTTTAGGTAGATCGAACACCGTAAAACTAGAGATTTATAAAAATTAGGTTCAGGAGTTGGTTACAGATGTGGAAGGATTAGCATCCCACACCACCCAAAAAATAGTACTTTATTTAATTATCACTTTATTAATATTAAATTTTCCCGGATAAAGTAGTGATTGAATTAATTTTTAATTAAATGTGCAAATTTATTTTAGAGCACCTAAAATAAGTAAGTGTCTGAACCACCATCGTATTAAAGTTGATCTCGCTTACAATCGAATTTAAGAGTCCGCATTAACAATAATTAAATGTCATTATGCAATTCTTTAATAAAAATAAATTACATACAATATAATAAATAATTAATTAAAAACATAAACAAATGCATACATAAATCCTAATCTATAATATAAATTAAAACTAGTCTAAATCATAAATTTAAAACATATATAAATTCTTCATACCAACTAAATAAACAATACTTTATTAAAATTGATTCGAACAGCTAATTCTAAATGATCTTTATCGAGATCTATCATAACCCCCTCTAAAATATTTAATTAGATCGAATCTAAAATTAAATTCAGATCGAACAATCAAAAATTTTAGGAAAACTTAAACTCTTAAATTAGGATCATATAGGCTTTACCTTCATCAATTTTGGTTCCCCTTAACCATGTGGCCATGCTCTTTTTTTTATAGGCATTTGGGGAGGAGAAATGAGATCCCAAGCAATATGAAATCTTGCATTTTCTCCTTTCCCTTTAAAATAAGTGCTTACAACAGTGTTGTATGAAAAATAATTGTGTGGGTAATAAATTTTGGAAGAGAGTGGTAGGTTAGATGTATGATGGAGATTGTTTTATTTATTGATAAATAGAGTAGATGGATAAGAAAATTTTGTATAGATGAGTTGATCAACTTTAAAAGAGTAAGAGTTTGAAAAAAAGGAAAAAAGAGATTTTAAGGGTAAACAAATATATGTATTAATTAATTTATTTTTTTAAAATATTTATAATTTTATATTTATTTTACTATAATTAATGTTATTTTTTATTTGGAATTTTTAATATTGTATTGTTTTGTTGATAGAATTGAGTTGATTAATAGTTTGAAGAAGAATTTAAAAGACTTAAATTATAAGTGTTTTAGTAATTTTGTAATTATTATAATTTTTTATTTTATGTGTTATTTTAGTTGAAAGAATTATATTTTAATTATTTTAGTAATTTATCAAGTTATTTGCATTTTTTTATTTTATGTGTTGAGTTCAAGAGAATTATATTTGATAGATTTGAGTTGAGTTGATTAGAGAAAGAAGATGAATATTTGAATTTAATATTTGTAAGAATTAGATAAATTTACTATTATTATTTTAATTTTACTTGAATTGAATTTAAAATTTCAGTTTAGTTGAGTAGTAACTTTTCATTATTATTATTATTATTAGTTGTTAAGTAAGTAATAATAATGTACTTTTTTTTGTTTATTTTGAATCTTAGTATTAATTTATTGATTACTATTAGTAGTAAGAGTTAATTAGTGATTTTTTTTGAGAAAAGATCTTTTGTTAGAGGAAATAGTAGTAGTAAGAATTGTGTAAAACTAAATTTAATTTTGATATAACAAATAAGTATAAGGACTACATTGAAATAAATTTTTAAGTCCTTAAGTCAAAATTTTGATTTTAAGTCAAACCAAGAACTTTGAAATAAAATTATAAGTGTTTTTCATACGAGGGTATTGATACCCTAAGGACAGGTATCGATACACTTGGGATTTTTAAAGCCTTGTTCTTGAGATCAAGAACAAGTATCGAAATAAGGTTCGATACCATTTTATACTACCAACACATGTTTCGAACCTGGTATCGAAGCATCTCAGTATAATTTTTAATTAATTTTTAAATTTTTAAAATCATGACTCCAGGTATCGATACTGGTATCGATACACTCCTTAATCCCCAACGACTATTTTAGCATTAAATGAGTTGACCTTTGGTGGCAGTTAATTTTTTATTGGTGGTTAGCCTGTATCGAAACAAGGTTCGATACACAATATCATAGTTTCAAATGATATCGAAGCATGTATCGATACCCCCTCTATTAAATGTACAATGACTCTTTCTATTCTTGGTTTGTTTTGAAACAGGTAGCTCATGTTTCGATACCACCTGCTGCAGAGTGCATTTATGATGGAAAGATGATGCTCCAACGTCTCTATTTACTTTCCCAACAACCACAACGGTTAGAAATCAATGAGAAAGTATAAAATGAAGCATTTTCAACAGTATTAAAGACTATTGAACCTCAAGCAACATCCAAGCATACAAATCCAACTCAAGGCACTTCATTGCATATTCTTGCTCCCAACTCTTGTAATTTCACTTTGATCTTTTGTAATCTGAGTTTGGGGAGATTTTATTTGTAATTGGGGCAACATATATTTTGTGAGAGATTTTTCATTTGCCTATTTTCCCTTGTATTACTTTGAGAGGATTGAATCAATTCTTAGGTAGAAGAATTGATTCGTATTGTAACGGTTATCCCTTGAACCAAGAAAAAGGTCGAATTCTTTAGTGAATTGGTTTCAAAATCCTTAGTGGGAGCTAAGGTAGTGGATGTAGAGCTTGTTCGAAGATTGAACCACTATAAATCTCTTGTCCTTCAATTTTAGCTTTTTACCAAAAATTTCCCGATCAAATTTTTAATTACCAATTCACCCTCCTCTTGGCCATATTTCATGATCGATCAACTCAACAATTGGTATTAGATCCTAATCTTTGAAGAGATTCACATCTACCAAAGAAGATCCAAGGCGTGTTGATCACATCTATAACTAATTCACAATGGCCTCCACCTCCGGTTCATGGAACGAGTCTCACTCTATCACCAAGCCACCCTTCTTCAATAGGGATAAATACCCCTATTAGAAGAATAGGATGAGTCTATTCATCAACTCAAATGATTATGTCCTTTGAGATATAATCGAAGATGGACCCTCAATTCCTATGAAGCAAGAAGGAGACCGACAAAAGCTAAAGAAGAGAAATGAGATGACCAATGAAGAAAGAAGAAGGATGTCCACAAATGATAAAGCTCTCCACATCCTCTTTTGTACATTAGGGCCCGACATCTACTCCAAGATGTCTTATGTACAAGTGCCAAAGAAGTTTTGGACTCTTTGGAGACTACATATGAGGGCACCATTGACGTGAAGGAAACAAAGATTGGTCTTCTCAATCTAAGTTATGAGAACTTCAAGATGGAGCCGGATGAAGACGTTACCAAAATGTTTGATAGATTCTCGGTGATCGTCAATGGTCTCAAAAGTTTTGGTGAGATTATTCCAGAAGAGAAGCTCGTTCAAAAACTCATCTACTCTCTTCCCGAGTCTTGGGATAGTAAGAGGACGACCATTATTGAAGCTAAGGACCTCAATACTCTCAAAATTGATGCTCTTGTGGGATCATTTCTCACCCATGAGATCATGAAGAAAGGAAGAGAAAAAGAGAAAAAGAAGAAAGAGGTAAAGATTGAAAAGAGGGAAATTGAGAAAAAGAAGCAAGTGATTGCTCTTAAAGCTTCAGGCCACAAGATGAAGTGGATACAAGTAAAGAGGAAGAGCTAGAGGAATTAGCCATGGTGGCCAAAAGATTCACTAGACTCATGCGGGCAAATAGGAATAGGAGATTCCAACGAAAGAAGGACTTCAAATCAAAGAGCAAAGAAGAAGAAAAAAATCAAATTATTTGGTATGAATGCAAGAAGCCCGGTCACATTAAGACCGATTGCCCCTATATAAAAGGAAGGGTTTTGAAAAGAAAAAGAAGCAAAAGGCCCATGTTGCCACTTGGAGGATGAGGAGTCATCATCCGATGAAGACAACGAGGTGGCCAACTTGTGTCTCATGGCTCTTGATGAGCCTAAGGTAACCCTTGAAACTTCTTACAATGATATTTCCTATGATGAATTATATGATGCATATGATGAGTTGCAAGATGTTTATGATGAGTTGGTTTTAAAATTCAAAGAATCCATTTTGAAAAGCAAGAAATCTATTTCTGATTTAGAAATGAAAAATGATTCTTTGACAAAAACCATTTTGGATTTTGAGGAAAAGGTTGTTGACTTAAATGATGAATTAAAAATTTTTCAAAAAGAAAATGTTGATTTAAACAACCTTATTTCTAGCTTGAGTGAAAATCACCATAAAGTGGTGAATGAGCTTAAAGAACAAATCAAGGTGGTTGAGAGTTCAACTTTTGAAAAAGGAAGCTCTTCAAAATCTAACCATATGAAAAGGAATTTTTATAACCACAAACAACTTATTCCTTCTTTTGGCGTCCCTCATTAAGTAAAAGCCGATTATCTATCCAATCTAATATTAATTGGATGCCTGAACACTAAGAAATTTTCAAAGGCATTTTAGACATAAAAAAATTAGAAGTGTTTGGGTTCCTAAGGAACTTATTGTTTTTAATAACTTGAATACCATTGCTTCTTGGATTCCTAAGGGGACCAAGCTTTTAGGGATTAACTCTCATGGACCCAAAATGATTTGGGTATCAAAAGTCAAAAACTAAATCTTTGTTTATAGGTTGAGCACTTCTTCAAGGTCAAAGCTTTAAGTCAAAACATGTGGTACCTTGATAGTGGATGCTCAAGGCACATGACCGGAGACAAGGGATGATTTAAGGAGTT
The DNA here is from genome assembly GCA_035048815.1 of Abelmoschus esculentus. Lineage (NCBI taxonomy): Eukaryota > Viridiplantae > Streptophyta > Magnoliopsida > Malvales > Malvaceae > Abelmoschus > Abelmoschus esculentus. The sequence goes on along the minus strand of JAUCBN010000006.1, from coordinate 12,420,201 downwards.
AGAGCACAAAAAGGGTGGAGTAGTGACTTTTGGTGACAACTCCAAAGGCTAAATTGAGGGCATTGACTCTATTGGTAACCACTCCTCTATTTTAATTGAAAATATCTTACTTGTTAATGGTCTTAAGAATAATTTGTTGAGCATTAGTCAATTATGTGATAAAGGTTTCTATGTTTCTTTTGATAAAAGTGGTTGCAAAATAATAGACATAGAATCCAATAGAACAATGCTCATAGGTCATCGCATAGGAAATATTTATATGGTGCATCTAGATGACATTAATATTTCTCATGCATGCTTAGTTGCTAGTGATGAAAATGATACATGGTTATAGCATAGAAAACTAGGTCTTGCTAGCATAAGTGTTTTAGATAAACTAACCTCCCAAAATCTAGTTAGAGGTTTACCCAAGCTTAAGTTTTCGTTAGATAAAATTTGTGATGCATGTGCTAAGGGTAAACAAAAGAGAGTTTCTTTTAAATCCATTAATGATGTTTCAACTAGTAGAGTATTACAACTGATCCATATGGATCTCTTTGGACCTATTAGGACTACTAGCTTGGGTGGAAAATCTTATTCTTTTGTTATTGTTGATGATTACTCTAGGTACACTTGGGTTCTATTTTTAAGTACCAAAGATGAAGCCTTAGAAAAATTCATCACGTTTTCAAACATTTCTCAAAATGACCTTGATCAAAGAATTTTTCATATTTGAAGTGATCATGGAACCGAATTTCAAAATCTAGGTTTTGAGAACTTTTGTAATGAAAATGGGATTAGCCATAATTTTTCGGCTCCTCGCACTCCTCAACAAAATAGGGTAGTTGAGAGGAAAAATAGAAATTTAGAGAAATGTCTAGAACCATGCTTTGTGAAAAAAATTTACCTAAGTATTTTTAGGCTGAAGCCACAAACACTTCATGTTATTAATAGAGTAATGATCAGGCTTATTTTAAAGAAAACTCCTTATGAGATTTTAAAATCCAAAAAGCCTAACATTAGCTATTTTCATCCTTTTGGATGCAAGTGTTTTGTTTTAAACAATGGAAAAGACATTTTAGGTAAATTTGATGCAAAAAGTGATGAAGCTATTTTTCTTGGATACTCTTTAAATTTAAAGGCTTATAGAGTTTTCAACAAAAGAATCTTAGTTGTAGAAGAGTCTATACATGTGGTTTCGATGATAACCTCCTTCCTAGGAAGGATTCTTGTGATAATGATGATGTAGGAATCATTGAAACCATTGATGATGGACAAGCATCAAAGGTGGATGGGGTTCCAACCAATGAGGAAACACAAGAACCTCCAATAGAAGCTTTAGGACATGTAAAGCTTTAAGAAAAGGAAGTGATCTACCCAAAGGAGTTCAATTATATCAAAAATGGTGAAATCTTGGGTGATCCATCCAAGGGGGTAACTACTCGTTCTTCTCCTTATTAATGAATCATATTATATTTATCTCATGCATAGAGTCTAAAAGTATCAAAGAAGCATTAGGTGATGATTATTGGATATTGGCTATGCAAGAAGAGTTAAATCAATTTGAGAGAAGTAATGTGTGGACATTAGTTGATAGGCTTAGTAATAAATCTACTATATAAACTAAATGAGTTTTTATAAACAAACTAGATGAGAGTGGTAACATTGTAAGAAATAAAGCTAGATTAGTTACTCAAGGTTATACTCAAGAAGAGAGAGTAGATTTCGGTGAAACCTATGCACCCGTAGCTAGAATGGAAGCCATTAGGATGCCACTTGCATTTGCATGTTATCATGACTTCAAGCTTTTTCAAATGGATGTTAAAAGTACTTTCTTAAATGATTTTATAAATGAAGAAGTGTATGTTGAACAACCACCGTGTTTTGAAGATCCAAAATTTTCAAACCATGTCTTTAAATTAACAAAAGCTTTATATGGTTTGAAACAAGCTCCTAGAGCTTGGTATGAAAGACTTTCCAATATTTTAATGGAAAAAGGTTTTGAAAAAGGGGTGGATACTACACTTTTCATAAAAAGGTTTAAAAATGATATCTTAGTAGTTCAAATTTATGTTGATGTTATAATTTTTGGATCTATTCATGAATGTTATTACCAAGAGTTTTCTAAGCTAATACAAGGTGAATTCGAGATGAGCTTGATGGGGGAGTTCTCATTCTTTTTGGGACTCCAAATTACGCAAAGGAAGGATGACACCTTCATCAATCAAGCAAAATACATGAAGTATATGCTCAAGAAGTTTGGCTTGGAGAATGTGAAGCCTCAAGCCACTCCTATGAACTCATGTACTAAGCTTAACAAAGATGAAGGAGGTAAGTGTGTTGATTCTAAATTGTATAGATCCATGTTAGGTTCTTTGATTTACCTTACCGCAAGTAGACTGGATATTATGTTTAGTGTTTGCTTGTGTGCTAGGTTTCAAGCTAGTCCTAGAGAACACACTTAGTAGCCATTAAGAGAATTTTTAGTTACCTTAGAGACACACCTTGTTTAGGCCTTTGGTACCCTAAAGTCTCATCCTTTGATTTACATGCTTATTCGGATGCAGATTATGGAGTTTGTAAGATAGATAGAAAAATTACTTCCGGAACATATCAATTCCTAGTTAGTATGCTCATATCTTGGTTCTTTAAGAAACAAAATAGTGTAGCTCTATCTACCACCGAAGCGGAGTACATATCCTTAGGGAGTTGTTGTGCTCAAGTTTTATGGATGAAACAACAACTCTTAGATTATGGCATTAAGGTAGAAACTATACCTCTTAAGTGTGATAATACTAGTACCATATGTCTTACTAAGAACCCCATTCAACACTCTAGAACCAAACACATAGAAATTAGACACCATTTTATTAGAGATCATGTGTCTAAAAATGATGTTGTTTTAGAGTTTGTTGACACCTTAAAACTAATTAACGGATATTTTTACCAAACCTTTAGATAAAGAGAGCTTTTGGACCCTTAGGAGATAGTTAGGTAGAGAGCTTTTGGACCCTCAGGAGATAGTTGGGTCTAACTAGCCTATCTTGACCTCTGAAGTGTTATTTTTTTTGCAATATTACTTGAATCTTGAATGAAATCATGCTTATGTTGTTCTTCTATCTTGATGCTTATATGCATGTTTCTAGGGGGAGTATGAACTTGTTCATGTATATTAATCATGTCATAATATCATATGCATGCTTCTAGGGACTGTAGAGACTCATTTCTAATACTTTTAGAAGCTTAAAATGCAAAGCAAAGCCATGGGTATCGATATATCTAACACTTGTTTCGATACCTGTTCATCAGTCCATTTAGGAATTTTTATGGGAAGAACAGGTATCGATCCCAGTTTCGATACCTGTGGTTCGATACTAACATCGAAATAAGGTGTTTCGATACTCGAGGACGCATATTGCTTTAAAACTCTTAAAACCTAATTTTAATCCCATTAAAACTCTTCCTAATTTTAAACACAAAACCCTAGTCGGCTACCCCTTTAAAACCCTCTCAAATCTGTCCGTTTTAACACCAATTTAAAAGATTTCTTTGAGGAATTTTATTCTACTCATCAAGCCCTACACTATATCATCAAACGGTGCTTCACAAACCATAATTTCTTTCTGATCTATAATCAAAGTAATTTTCGAAAAACCTTATTTTCGTTTGATTATAGGTTGTTAAAATTAAGATTTTGAACATATTTTGAATGCTTATTGTATGGGTTTTCATAATCCTACAAAAAAATTTTCAAAATCAAAATTTTTCACTGATTTTGTAAAAATCTGTTTTAAATGCTCAATTACCTTGAATTATTGATAAATAGGATTGAAATAAGTTGTTAGAGCATACTTGTTTTTAAGAAACTAATCCCAAATATGTTTTAATTCCTAGAACATGGCACCAAGGAAATGATCTCGTACCGAAGCCAGTTCTTTATCATCATCTCGTGTTTCACGAGTTGATATTCAAGAAGTCTTTGCAAAGAGTTTGGACACAAATCGTAGGATTGACAACTTCAATATCTATCGCAACCACCCTCTCAAAAAGGAATGGTGTGTAGATATTCCATTCCTAACCTCACACAAGTTCCCTTTCAAATATTATAACAAAATGATCGAATGGAAGTTCTTGAGGTTTCTCACTCATTCCGGCAAGTACTTTCCAACTATTTTCCTTATATTTTATTCAAATGCCAAATATATTCTATCTTCGGACAAGAGCAAAGTAGTAAAAATTGAGTCTTTCCTAATGGGTAAATCCTTTACTATTAATGCCTCTACTTTTGTCAATGTTTTTGGTCTTAAGGACAAGGGTGTTGAGGATGAAGACTCTCTTGGTTCTTTCACCGGTTCGGTCATCTCACTTGACGTGTACGATCGCTTTCTCCATCTTATCATATCTTGGTGGATTCATCCATCAAATGGTAGGTATTCTCGAATCTATCAAGTTGATAGCTTTTGGATCAAGTGTTTTCGTGAGGGCAACCCAATCTTGCTCAGATCGTCTTCTCGGAAATCGTTTGGCATGTCCAAAACTGTGCTACCCCACTTGTCCAATCCTTTCCATATGCATGCATTCTCAGCATTATATTCTTGCATTTGCAAATCGATTATTCTTTATACAAAGTGGGATCCCTAAAAGAACTCATAGGTGAGACATCTCTTAATCATGCCCATTTTCAATATGTCTCAAATGGTGAATGGGTTCGTGGTTCTCCTCCTTCTCCTCCTCGTGCTCCCATTGATCCAAAACCTCTTCGCCAGGTTGCTCCATATGTTGATATGATGGCGTTCCTTACTACGAGGTTTGACTCTTTGGATGCTCAGTTTGGTACTTTGAATGCTCGTTTGGATTCCATGAATGGAAGACTTGACACTATGTCAACTCAATTCCAATCAGGTTTCGATGCTATCAACATGAGGTTGATGGGCTTAGAGACTCAAGGACACTCCTTGCGAGTCTCCCTTGAAGCTCTTCGTCATAGCCAACGACTCAACAATGTCGATGGTGATGATAATGAAGAAGAAGAAGAGGAAGAAGACGAGGATGATGATGATGGACTTGGTGGTGATGACATGGCCGATGATTGATCTTAGATCTATCTTATGCTTTGCTAATGGCTTTTAGGACTAGTTTTGTTTCTTTAAGCATTATGTTGCATTCATATTAGAACCTATGCACTATGTTATTTTCTTATGTTTTTGAACTTATATTTTTTGTTGGATTTGAATTTTAAGTGTTCTATGCTATGAATATTTTATGTTATGAATTATATTTAATGTTATGTTTGCTTTATTTATTCCCTTATCTTTCATTGATTTTGATCTAACAAAAAGGGGGAGAAATTTTGTGTTTTTAAGTTTAAGAAACCACAAACTTTTCAATTTTTTAAAGTCATGCACATATTAAGGGGGAGTCTTCAAAAGTTTTCAAAGTTTTTGAAATTCAAAAAAAAATCTTGATTTAAACTTAAAAATTTTAAATGGTTTTGTTATATCAAAAAGGGGGAGATTGTAAAACTAAATTTGATATTGATATAACAAATAAGTATAAGGACTACTTTGAAATAAATTTTTAAGTCCCTAAATCATAATTTTGATTTTAAGTCAAACCAAGAAGTTTGAAATAAAATTATAAGTGTTTTTCATACGAGGGTATTGATACTCTAAGGACAGGTATCGATACACAAGGGATTTTTAAAGTCTTGTTTTTGAGATCAAGAACAAGTATCGAAACAAGGTTCGATACCATTTTACATTGCCAAAACATGTTTTGAACCTGGTATCGAAACGTCTCTGTATAATTTTTAAATTTTTAAAATCTTGACTCTAGGTATCGATACTGGTATCGAAACACCCCTTAATCCCAACGGCTATTTTAGCATTAATGAGTCGACCGTTGGTGACAGTTAATTTTTGATTGGTGGTTAGCCTGTATCGAAACAATATTCGAAACCCAACATCACAGTTTCAAATGGTATCGAAGCATGTATCGATACCCTCTCTATTTAATGCACAATGACTCTTTCTATTTTTGGTCTATTTCGAAATAGGTAGCCCGTGTTTCGATACCACCTGCTGCAGAGTGCATTTATGATGGAAAGATGAAGCTCCAACGTCTCTATTTACTTTCCCAACAACTACAACGGTTAGAAATCAATGAGAAAGTATAAAATGAAGCATTTTCAACAGCATTAAAGACTATTGAACCTCAAGCAACATCCAAGCACACAAATCCAACTCAAGGCACTTCATAATTCTTAGGTAGAAGAATTGATTCGTATTATAATGGTTATCCCTTGAACCGAGAAAAATGTCAAATTCTTTAGTGAATTGGTTTCAAAATCCTTAGTGGGAGCTAAGGTAGTGGATGTAAATCTTGTTCGAAGCTTGAACCACTATAAATCTCTTGTCCTTCAATTTTAGCTTTTTACCGAAAATTTCCCCATCAAATTTTTAATTGCCAATTCACCCCCCTCTTGGCCATACTTCAAGATCGATCAACTTAACAAATTGATTAGTGATCGGTGATTAGTGATTTGTTGATTAGTAGTATTTATTATTTGTATTTTTATTAAAATAGGTATTATTAAATTTTTTATTTTAATTTTTTTCAATATTTATTGTTTTATCAAAATTAATTTAATTTTTTTTTATTTTAGCGGATGGCTGAGCAAACTCCTCTTTTGTATTTAGAGGACCGACATATTACTAGTCTTCATGTTGATGATATGGTGAAATCTTGTAATTTATATTTAATTAAAAGTTTATATATTTTTAATATTTTTGCTTTAATTATAGGATACGAAAGATATATTTAAACATCATCGATCTATGATCGAAAATCGATGATCAAATATTGAATTTTTTGCGTATTGCTGGATTTTATTATGCCACATTCCTTTTATGTTATAAGTTGATTTCAAGATTGATTATCGCTCTAATCGAGCGGTGGAGACCCGAGACACATTTATTCCATATACCCTATGGAGAATACAAGATAACTCTACAGGATATTGTGTATCTTATCGTGTTCTTGTCAACGAAAAACCGTTGATTGAGCGTATGCATGGTTCGACCGCTAAGATTTGTGAAATGTACCTTGGAAAAGTTTTATATGGAAGTAATGTTAAAGGTTCTTGTGTCAAGTTCAGTTGGTTAGAGAAAGAATTTGGTCTGAATAAGTATAGTGCGGTTGAAGAGATTTATCAGGTGAGTCGAGAATATATTCTAGAGATGATTGGTTGTATTCTAATGCCTGATGAATCTAGAAATTTGATTAGTATACGATATCTTACATTTTTTAATACACCTTGGGTATCCGATTCTGAATATAGTTGGGGGTCCACCATATTAACGTGTTTGTATCATGAGCTATACTGGGGCGCTATATTCGAAAAGGGTAAAAAGTTAGATGGTATTGGTAGATGTCTATTATTATTGCAAGCGTGGGCTTGGCGAGACCAATAACATCAAATGTTTGATTCATTCGATCCAAGTTGTGAACCTTCATTAAAATTTCACTTGCCACCACTACACCAAAATAGATCTTTAGTGGCATTTTTAGTTTTATAGTGGCTTTTTAGTGCCACTAAAAATATTCTCAGCGCTTAAAAAAGCGCCGCAAGAAGTACCGCAAAAACAAGCGTCGCAATTGATAGTGGCGTTTTTTGGGTAAAAACTGCCGCAAAAGGTCAAGATATTTAGTGGCGTTTGTGTTTTCAAACACAACAAAAAGATGTCCTCTGGTGGCATTTGAGTTTTAAAACGTCACCAGAGAAATATTCTTTAACGATGTTTGTATTTTCAAGCGCCGCAAAAAACTGTTCTATAGCAACGTTTGTATAGACAAACGCCACAAGAAAACTGTTCTATAGTGACATTTGTCTGTACAAACGCCGCTAGAAAACTGCTTAATAGAGGCATTTGTCAGGACAAACACCGCAAGAAAACTATTCTATAGTGGTGTTTGTCAGGAAAAACGCCACTAATAACACTATTATGTAAAAAAAATAAAAATAAAAAATAAAAATAATACTATAATCCATCAACTCTATTGACATAATTGCTTTTTATAACCATAAACACGATGTGTCTCGATAATTTTACAAACACCATTCATCAACCATCTTGAAGTTTTCAGATGAATCAATTATTGTAACCCCCTTAGCCTAGCCTAGACGAAACCGACTCTAATGGATTACACGTGGAATATCAAATCAAATTCGCGAAGGTCCGATTCGATAAACAACCCTGAAAACCGACACATTTTTTTCTTTCTAGATGCATAATTAAATTTCTACATGTGTTGGTCTTAAGCAAAGCAAGTACGGAAGCATCCCAATCACAAACAAGCATTCGATTAAACACATAAGTATATTAAGGACTAAAACGTAAAACTTTTAAACTAGATTGAAAAGGTTGAAATTCGTTCCATCAAAGTTAAATTAAGCATGCAAGTATCCTCATGGTAAATTTCAAGCCAAATAGAGAATTCTAACCTCATCAATTACATGCTTCACTAATTAGGGATCAAAATGTAAATATTCCAAATTATAAGAACTTGTCCAAATTAAGTTAGTCAACTTGAAATTAAGTCAAATTTATGCATTCATGTGAAATTTCAGCTCAAAATAACATCTTTAGTTACCATAATCGAACAAAGAAGGATATCCGGGACTAACATGTAAGTACAACACCTAAAACTCATTTTTCATTTAGGGGTATCGATACAACCAAGCTCTGTATTGATACCGTGACGTGGCTGTAACCATATTACCTACCAAAGCTCAAGGGTATCGATACAGCCTTGGGCAGTATTGATACTCAGATGACCAGTGAGGTAAATGCATCGCACCTGCTTCGATGCCACCATATTTTTGCCTTGGGGTATCGATACCAGCACAAGGTGTTTCGATACCCCTGGGCGCAGAACACCAAATTTGGCATTTTAAGTTGGTTTACCCCTTTCCAAATGTAACCAAAGATCAATATCAACTATATGCATAACTCCTAAACATAATGAGTTGTTCGATCACTTAATTACAACCATCAACTCCCCATAAAATCTATAGCCATGCACCCTAACTTTGATTCAATACCATAGACCACACATAACCAATCATGCTTCAAGGAAAAATTCAACAACATATTATTCAACCAAATCAATAAGCAATCATATTTATAGGTGGTTTATACAATTTATTTGCTAACTCAAACACACTAAAAAAGTAAAAGATTTACACATTGCCAAGCACTACTTATTTTTGCCAAATCATGCCAAAACATGCAAAGTTTTCCCCTTGGACCTTTTGCTCCAAACGCCACCCCTAATGTCTTTATTTTTCTGCAAAGATGAAAAGAGAGCTTAAGCAAAATATGCTTAGTGAGGTATCTCTAAACAAAAGTTCATCGATGCAACATTAAAACCAATTTAAAACATCACTAGCACTTTTCATGCTAAACCAAAGTATGCTTGATCAAATCATGCTCATCTATATAACCAAAACATTTCATATATCATGCATATTGGCATTCTAATGACAACATGTTGTAAACCTTTAGCTCACCGAATACTCGGATTCCTTATCATATATGGAGACTCTTGTTCTCAACATGCATCGGTCGGACACATAGTCACTCTTGTATACATGTTACCCCCACTACGTACGGTCTGACACAAAGTCACCCTTGTTTACGTATGGGTCAACTATATGTACGGTCGGACACAAAGTCACCCTTGTTTACATATAGGCAAGCTCTACACGTACGGTCGGACACGAAGTCATCCTTGTTTACGTGTAGGCAATATCATTATTCTCATAATCTTTATAGTGCACTTAATCCTAATGACATGTCATTTGTATTCGTAACTATTGTTAGTGTCACTAATCCAATATCATTCCAATCATGGATGTTAACTTGCTGCTCATAATGCACTCATAATATGTTCATCAAGTGAACCAAAATCATGCTCAACGGCTTAATCAAATATAAGGCAAATAGCCACATATTGTTCCAATTCATTTTCATACTTTCAAAAGCCATGAATTTCTTTCAAAACCATGCATTTACAGCAATTAACACATGCATGCATTATTTCAAAACCCAAGTTATGCATTTTAAACAAAATATCTAGGAAAACACCTTTCTTAATGCTATTATCAAATAGTCGAAACTTAGGAAAAATGCATCAAAACCTTTGTACACTTACTCTTGAACTAAGAAAAGTTTTTACACTATTCTATAGTCCCCAAAACAGAACCGAACGATTACGAATCTCTTTTAACCAAAATTCACTCATCGACAAGCTAAACGAGCCTTCTCCGGTGCTCCAACGGCAACGCCAATGCTCCAGCCACTTAAGAGACTTCTTGCACTTCTCTACAACATTAAAAATAGAGCATATACACATCAAAACATGCTTAACACGGCATCCACATTAAACCTCCACAAAACTACCGAAAACTAAGCCGAAATGCATCTGAAACAACACCAGTCTCTAACCTAATGAATCTAACATCTAAATTTCCTCAATTATAAACTAAAAACACCTTTAAACCATCCTTATACCTCCAGCAAAAGCAAAGCACCTAAAACAACCCATAAAACAACTGAAAATCACCTCTAAACAACACCGATTCAATTATTCTGGGATTAAAATTATGTGCCATCAATTCAAGACTCAATTAATCTTCAAAGTAAGTTTAATTCCATAAGAAATCATCCTAATTACAGCCTTGAATGAGATCTAACCTAATTTTCTTGAAAATTCCCTAAAGACATCAAAATCTTGAATTAAAACATGAAATAAATTTAGGATTAATGATTTGTAAACCAAATGCTTGGGAATTTCAATTAAAGAACCTTATAAATGTAAAGAAATCGGAAAAATACCTTTGAGATCAAACCACCCAAAAGATGTGAATTCTTCTCTTGATTTTCCTTGAAATTGGATGATGATTTTGTAAAATAAATGGGTAGGTTTTGTAGAGAATAAAATGATGGATAAAATAAGATAAATCTTGATGAAAATGGAGAATAATTCAGCAACTAATTGAAGAAATCAAGGAGAAAAAAAATGTGAGAAACTAGAGAGAAAGTTAGGGAGAAAAGATGAGAAAATAGGAAGTTGAAAAAGAAAATAAAATTAACTTCCAATTAAAAATAAATTTTGGTGGATAATTTTTAATTAAAATAATTTGTGTTAATGGTCCTATTCTAAGATTTAGCTTACTTTCCAATTTAGACACTAAAAATCTCAAATTTCCAAAAATTATAATTTAACTCATAAACTTTCTAAAATTTACAATTTAATTACTAATATGATAATTAGGCTTAATTAAATCAAATTAAAACTCAATTATTATTCTCTTGACTTTAAAACACTATTTTAACATTTTTAAAACCTTTCTACACATTTATTATTTATTCGATTAAATTATTATCATTTTAATTTACCCGGAATTAGTGAATCGAAGAAATCCGATTCACTCTGAATCGAGTCCTTCCTAACCAACACTCAAACTATTAGCCCTAAAACCGGGATGTTACAATTGTTTTCCAAAATGATGTATATCTCCAGATCCATATTCATAAATAAGAATACTATGATCCGTATTCAATTATTTTCACAACATAGGAACAAACAGAAATATGAACAAGTGGGTGTGACAACAAAATTTCCAAAAGTCATTAATAAAGTATTGACAAGGCACCAATCATTCAAGTATCGAATTTACATATCTAGAAAAGGACAATATACGACAAACCTTATGCCATGGATGCATTTTAATTTGTGAGAACCTAAAATCTGTGTAATTCCGATTCATGCAGTGAATTTCTTCCCTAGTTGGTGTACCAAGAATCTATAGGAAAAGAAGTAAAAACTAGACTCAAAACACAAAAAACGCATAACTTCAACCATACCCAAGGAATTCGTACCTTAATAATCTCTACAAGTTGGTCCTCTCGTGTGTGGAAACCTCTTAAACTCATAGAATAATACAATGCTTAAAAAATGATGCCTCTAAGAATTCAAGATATGAATTGTGTTTCTCGTTTGTCCAAATAATAGTGTCAACTTGATAAAAAATATAAAATCACAGAAAATATAAAATCATAGTGATTTCAAATAGCTGAAGGCTTATTTTGTCAGGTTCTACCTAATAAAGAATATGATAAAATTTCTTACACAATAGAAATAAACTAACAAAAAAATCTACATAGACCAACCACACTTTGGTAAAATTGACAGTGCATTTTCTTACAGATGCATATTCTCAATTTTTCTACAATTAGTTTCATACCTGAATTGATTGCCAAATTGCTTCCATGACAATTTATTTCCTCAAGATCGATGTCAAACTCATCATCCCTGCAATTTAAGCATTTGATGCAAGATAGTGAAAAATAATTCAGCTTGACAATTTCTGAGCATAAGATAAAAAATGTTCGCTACATACGCTCAAAGAGAGGGGTTGTCTATCATGATATACTCTCTAAGAAAAGGATCGTTCATTATGTCATGCACTCGAAGAGAGAGGTTGATAGGCATAGTATAAGCGCTATTTTGAGTGCAAGTGTACACGTCGTCAAGCAATAAAATGATAAGTATATCATATATCGTCTCTACAGGGATTGATATACTTAATATGTCTTCCTTCGTTCTTTTGCTCCTGAGAATAAAATAAAAACACAAATAAGATAGTTTATTTTATCTAACTAAATAAGTAAATAACAAAACATAAAAAAAGAGTTGAGAACGATTATAGAGAAAGCAGGTAGGATCCAGTTGCTTCAATTAGTGGATTCAATTGATCGCCTTCTTGTCTAATGCAATCGCACAACACTGCTTCGAAATTATTGTAGATACTGCCTCGGCAACGCTAATGCTCCTCTTCTACGATAATCTCTTGCTCGTGGGCAGAAGTATCAAAGTTCAGCAAAGTGTCCCTAAGTGACTCCGCTCATCTCTGAGTCAAAGTACTGTTGATGCTCGGTCCTTGACGATACCTCTCGGCGTAAACCAAAGTTGACCACCAACCAATCCAACACTTCTTTTAGCTGCTGAAACTCTTAACCCATCTCCGAATGCCTCCACCGAAGTACAGGACGAGTTAGTGTCACCGACACCGTACTTACCCCTTTCGTGAATCTACACCTCTCGATACTAGATAAATAGATTACTTGCAAACTTCCCTCTCGGGCTTGGATACAAGAACAAAGAATGGTAATAGGATAAGAAAACTCTGATTTTATTGCATAAGAACAAGAATACAAGAATCAATCTCCTTTCACTAATATCAATAACCTTCACCTATCCCTAAGAAATTTAGAACATGTTATCGTAGAAGTACAATTCTTAGGGAGGAAGGGTTTTCTCTACAAATCGTCCCTCTTCTACAAATCGGCTCTCCTAGATAATATGGCCAGCTAGGATATTTATAGTCTTAACCTAGGGTAAACCTTTCCTAAATAGACTTCAACTTGGAGTAGGGAACAAGTCTTCTTCAAGTCTTCTGATATTTCCAAGTTTGCCGCCTTCTAGAAAGGGTTTCCCGCTTGGTCTTTGAATTGGGCTTTGAGCACACTAGCATGGTCCAATTGATGCGTTGTGTCTTCCAGAATATTCTCCATATTTTTGTCTTTCGATGCGCCTCTATTATTGGTGCTGTCACACTGGATTCTGCCGTGGCCGATCTTCTGCCTCAGCCTCAACATAGCTTTTCTACCGCTTCGGCTCTGGATATTCCTGCATGTACAAAAATTGTAAAAATATCTGCATTCTCTATAAATATTAACTTTGTATATGGTGATAACGGTATATCCAATATTTGAGCAAAGAGTATATGATTCAGTTCAAGTGGGTGTATAATAGGTGCATAAAGTACCATAAGAAGGGTAGTAAATTACTGCCTTTTAGCGTAACATCCTGTTTTTGGGGTTATTAGTTAGGCTTAGGTTAGGAGAATTCGATTTAGGTCGAATCGGCCTCTCCGGTTCATTGTTCCGGGGAAAAAAAATAAGAATATTTTTAATTAAGAAAAATAATAATTTTAGAATATGGTTTAAAATATTGAAAATGTGTTTCAGGATTAAAAGAAAATAATTTGGATTTTATAATGATTTTTAATTATGCCTAATTATGCATAAGTGACCAATTTGTAATTTTTGAAAAAATTAGAGGATATATTTTGTAATTTTAGAAAAATTGATGTTTTAGTGACTAAATTGAAAAGCAAGCTAAAATTAGAATCCTTAGAGGGCCATAAACTCATTTCTAATTTTTAATAATGATTTATTCACCAAAATGTATTTTAATTACTTTAATTAGAGATTTTTAATCATTTTCTCTCAAAACTACTTTTTCCTCATTTTCTCTCATCTTTTCTCTTCAATTCCTTGCTGATTTTTGCATCTTTTTCCATAAAGATTACATCATTTTCATCATCTTTCCATCCTTTACAAAACCTAAGCATTAATTTCATCAAATCAACATCAAATTGCAAGGAATCAAGAAGAGAAAATACATCTTTTTGGTGAATAGATCTTGAAGGTAATTTTCTAGATTTTTATTCTTTTCTAAGGTTCTTTATTGAAATCCCCAAGTATTAGCTTGCTAATCTTTGAATAAAAACTTAATTCTATGTTTTTAAAGTTAGATCTAGTGTTTTTGTGAAAGTTTTTGTGAAATCTTTTTGGATCTCATTTAATGCTGAAGTTAGATGGATTCAATTGTGTTTTATGTTAATTAAATGATTAATTGAATCTTCATTTGATAGCATATTGATTTAATCCCAGAATAATACAATCGGTGTAGTTTTAAGGTGCTTTTCGGTTGTTTTAGGGGCTGTTTTAGATGCTTTAATATTGCTGGAGATATAAGGATTGTTTGGATGTGTTTTTGGTTCATAATTGAAGTGGATTACATATTAGATTCGTTAGGTTTTGGGCTGATGTTGTTCGGATGCGTTTTGGCTTAGTTTACGATCTTTTCGGCTATGTTTTCGGTAGTTTAATGGTGATCGGATATGGCTGTTGATTTGAGCATGTTATGATGTGAGAATGCTCTATTTTTAATTTTGTAGAATAGGTACAAGAAGGTGCTTGATTGCTGGTTCGTTGGTGCGATCATCGGATAGCGGCGAAAGCTCGTTTCGCTTGTTGGTGAGTGTTTTCGGACTTAAAGCAAATCGCGTTTGGTACGGTTCTGTTTTGGGGACTATGGAAGAGTGTGAAAACCTTCCATAGTTTAAGAGTAAGTAAAGTATATGTTTTTGATAAACCAATATGAGTTTCGGCTACATTCGACAAAGGCATTATGTTGATAATGCAATGAGATTTATGGAAATGCATGAGCATGATTTGAATTGGTGCATACATGAGAGATACTTGCTGAAATGCATAGCTTATTTAGCATCCATGATTATGAAAATTGTGAGAAATGATTTGGATTGCAATATGGTTATTTGCCTTATATATAATGGTGCCTTTGGGCATGGCTTTTGGTTCATTTGTTGAACAATTTATGCATGCATTATGAGCAACAAGTTTTATGATTTGGAATACAATATGGTTATTTTCCTTATACATAATGGTGCCTTTGGGCATGGCTTTTGGTTCATTTGTTGAACAATTTATGCATGCATTATGAAAAACAAGTTATCATGCAAATTTGATTATGATATTGGCTTAGTGACACTAACTTTAGATACAAATACGAATGACATATCATTAGGATTGTCTTATGTGCACTATAAACAAAATTGAGAATACAAAATATTTCCTACACGTAACAAGGGTGACTTTGTGTCTAATCGTACGTGGTAGAGCCGCCTATACGTAACAAGGGTGACTATGTATCCAATCGTACGTAGTAGTGCTAGCCGCCTACACGTAACAAGGGTAACTATGTA
The DNA here is from genome assembly GCA_035048815.1 of Abelmoschus esculentus. Lineage (NCBI taxonomy): Eukaryota > Viridiplantae > Streptophyta > Magnoliopsida > Malvales > Malvaceae > Abelmoschus > Abelmoschus esculentus. Next base: position 12,404,303 of record JAUCBN010000006.1, on the reverse strand, counting down.
TCCAATCGTACGTGGTAGTGCTAATGGTGACTTCGTGTCATGTCAATGGTGACTTCGTGTCATGACGGGACAATGGTCTCTAACAATGGATCCGTGTATTCGGTGAACTCAAGGTTCACATTAAAGTGGTCACTAGAATGCCAATATACATACATGAATTTGAGAAGAAGATTGAGCATCATTTATAAATTGTTTTGATAAGGTTATGTAAACTCAAGGATGCATATGGTTTAAAGAACATGAGCATGAGATGTCAGTATGCATGATTTAACAATGTATTACAAATTATGGTTTCATCATGGTTTTAAAATAGATGCATTGATGATTGGTGTAGAGCTTCCTCACTAAACATGCTTGCTTAAGCTCTCTTTTCATGCTTGCAGAAATATAAAGGCACTTGGGGCTTCATTCGAGGCAAGGAAACCAAGGGGAAGAATCACTTGGATTTGGTATATTTTTGGCAAATAAATTGGGCAAGGCAATGTGTAACCCAATCAATGTGAGGAGTGTGTACATAGGCTTTGGTTTATGTTGTAATAAGACCATTATTGTTTGATTGTTAATTATTGAACTTTGGAATTGTTTGAATTGTTGAAGCATGTGTTTGCATGATTGTTACGTTTTTAATCATCTTCTAGGAAGTGTGCCTATTGTTTGAATGATGTCCGTGACGATGTTGATTATGTGCCATATGTCGCTAATTATGTATAGGACTGATGCATTTAGTGGTACTAATTAATGGTTGAGTATTGAGTAATTGGTGTGCACTTAGTGCAACAAAATTTTTGGTTCCAAACCCAAAGTTTCGAAACCTTCGGATGAAGGTTCCGAAACCTTTGTCAAATAGTTCCGAAACCTTTAGGTAGTTTCGAAACCTTGCGGACAGTTTCAATTCTGGATAGCTAATGGACGCGAAAAGTTTTGAAACTTTCCAGAAAAGTTTCGAAACCTTTTACAAAAAGTTTCGGAACCTCTGGAAGGTTTCGAAACCTTTGATCACCAAGAATTGAAAGTTGCTAGAAATTATATTTTAGTCCCAGATATCTTCCTTTGTTCGATTAAGGTACTTACCGATGTTATTTTGAGCTGAAATTTTGCATGCATGCATAAAGTTGATTTAATTTCAAGATAGTTAGCCTAATTTGGATGAATTTCTTTTATTTTGGAAGATTTACATTTTGGTCCCTAAATTAGAGAAGTATGCGGTTGATGATATTAGGATGAACCGTTTGAGTTGAAATTTGCTGTGAAGAACACCTGAGTGTTTAATTGAACATTGATGGAAAGAATTTCTACTTTACTAATGGAATTTAAAAGTTTTATGTTTTAGTCCTCAATCTATGTTAGTGTTTAATCGGACATTTGTTTTTTATTAATGTGTTATCGTTAATGCTTTGTATGAGACCTTGACACGTAGGAATAAGATTGCGCATCTAGGCAAGATAAAAAAATAACGTTTTTAGGGTTGTTTATCGAATCAGACCCTCGTGGGTTTGGTTTGATATTCCCCGTGTAACCCATTAGTGCCGGTTCCGTCTAGGCCAGGCTAAGGGGGTTACATTTGGTGGTATCAGAGCCAAGTTTGTAAAGTGTGTAGTTGGTTGGTTAAAGCATGTAAAGGATTGCTAAGTTATGTGTTTAAATGTGCGATTGATCATGATATGTGTGATTGAGCATGATATGTTGTTGGAGTGTGAAAATCTATTTATGATGATTGTACTTTGAGTAATGATAATTTAACTAGGGATTATCGGTTACACATTGCCAATGCCAACATATTTTCAGATGCTCTCAGATTTCCCTTATTTCTTGCCCGAATATAAGTTTGTTTTATTTGGATATTATGTTTTAAACTGTATGTTTAAAGTTTTTGGAATATGCTTCTGAGACGTAAGTCACTAGCTAGTGTTTGTATGAACATCGATGGTCATTATTGAAGATGGAACGACCGCTAGGAAAGAGTAATTTCTTCCTCCTCGGTGAGTGTGCCTCGGTTAGGCAGGAAGGTTAGTTTGTGGTGCTGCATCGTTCTATCGGGTGTATTTTGGACTGCTGAAGCTGGTACAATAGTTGCTAATCTAACTAAGGAGTAGTTAACAAGTTGGTAGTTGAAGTTGTTGGAATTGAGGATGTTATTTGTGAGTTTGAGCAACAATCATGCATAGAGTAAGAGCACATATATGTATATATCTATAGATAATGTAGGACATGCATGCATTCTTGAGCATGACATTAGAAATTGCATTTACATGCACATGCATTTGCATAGGTATTTATGAGGGCATACAGGAAATCATGCATACATTTGTTCACACTTGCGAGTAGCTCCTTGAGGGTGTAAGTAGAGTGTGGTTGGTTTTTTTAAGATGAAGATGTGAAAAAAAAGAGGTTGAAAGAACTTTCTTGTGGTGTTAAGCTGAATGTGTAGTGGGCAAGCTACCCTTTTGGTTAGAGAATAGTTTTGGATGAAGAATGAGTGGTTGGTCTCAAAGTTGTGAATGTTTGAAGCCGAGGTAAATACCCTGAGTTATGGTTAGTTTGGGTGGTCATTACTAAAGGTAAGACTGAGTTTTGCGGATTCTTTCTGGTTAAGATCTAGAGGTTATAACAAGGTTGCAGCATATTTTGTAGAGTAAGGTGGGTTGGTGTTTTTCTGAGTGGTGTGAAATTATTTTGTGGAAAGTACAAGGAATTATTTGTAGTGTGGATAGTGTGCAGTTAGATGGGGGGTTGTGACCGATCTGGTATGGTTAGGATGGAAGTAAAATATGAGATATATTTTGGTATGGGAGTTGTGAAATCGGGTGTTTGAATCATAGATTGTTGTGACCTTGAGAGGTTTGGTTGTAGTATAAAGGAGGAAAGTGTACATGTTGTATTTACAGGATATTAAGTTGGATAAACTTCGGGTAAAGTTAGATTTTGATGATGTATGAAGTGATGTAATATGGATCGCTGGACAATTTATGGTTTGATCGATTGTTCAGTCTTGTGGGTTTGCTTTTATCGAAAAGTGTTCTTTGGTTTTGTGTTCGGTGGGTTCGTGTTTGTGGATGTTTGATCAATATGGTTACTGCTTTGGTAAGGTTATAAAATAAGAGATGTTGGAGTTAGTGGAAGGAATAGTTCTACAAGTTTGGATTTTGTTATGGTAGAGTTAATGTAAGAGTTGGTTTGTCGATGAGTTGATAATGGGAAGGAGTTTTGGGTTAAGTGTCAAGGCACTTAATGATGTGTAGATTTTAAATTTTGAACCATGGTGTTGAGTTGGTTATGGTGGCTAAACCTTAAGTTGAAGATATTATCATTGTGATGGGTATAATGTTGAGTTTGACACAAAGTTGGTAAGTCCTTGTATGATATGTTTTGTAGAATGTTAGCAACCGGGGATGACTTGGCTTACATAAGGATGCTTGCAATGGGAGTTTTGTTATGTGGGATAAGCCTGGGAGTTACAAGGGAAGGTGTTCGGTTAACCTATTGGGAGACCTAGTTAAATGGTGGATCTAGGAGCGAAATTCAACCTTGGTAAAGTTGATCGAGGACAAGTCGTGGCAAAGTGTTTGTTGAGGGTCTAGTGAAGGATATGTTCTTGGCAAGGTTTAGTTTTGTGTTAAGAATCTTTTTGTGTTAGGTGAACCGCATGGTTGTTTCGAAAAGTACCAAGATGGTATGGTATCTTGATCAGGGCTTATGGTAATCTTTTTCCATGGGTTTGGTGGTAAGTGTTATGGTAGGAGTTGGGGGAAACATGTGTATTTGACTAAGCTTGTTTGGATTATGTTTGAATCATATGTAAACGTTTGTCATGCTGATAAGGTAAGCTTGAATGTCAGTTTTCTTTGGGTTATTATTAGTAGTAAAGGTACCAAGAATGAAGTCGGAAAGAATCATCATAAGTTTGGTAGTAAGTTCTATCGATGGTATGGAGTTTTCTTATGAGGGTTGTTGGATCAATCGTTTGTTTGAGTACGGGTTTTCTTGGGTTTCTAAGTCTCATTGGAAAGATGTGTGAGTGGTGTATCTATAACATGATAAGATTTGAAAGATTTTTAGGACTGACATAGGTTGCTGTTTGGATGTTGGGTTTTATCATTCATAGGTAAATGGATAATATGTTGTGACATTGTGATATGGTTAATATGACTCATAATGAAGTTGTTGTTGGTGGTGGAGTTTGCTTAAGACAATGTTGACAATTTTGTGCAAGTTAGTCTGAAGTTTGTTGTGTGGAGTGGAGGTTGGTGAAAGGCTTAGTTGGTTACCTGGTATGTGGAGGATGTCAAAAGTAAGGTTAGTTCGATGGTGATGGTATGGAAACCGTTGCGGTTATCAAGAGTTGGTTATTAACCTTATGGGGTTTTCTTTTGATTTATGTTTTCTATAGAGGTTGAGATGGTGTGGTAGGTTGTGCATTGTTGCTTTGGTGTGAGGAAGGAATTTGTTGATTGTCCGAAGAGGGTAAGTGTGGGTTGTCTGTTGCTTACCATCCCGGGAAAGCTAAGGTGATGGCTAAATCTTTGAGCCGTAAGACGGCAGTTGAGTTGAGAGTGATGTTTTGCTAAGTTGAGTATTTTAAAGGAAGGTGGTTGAGTGGTGGAGTTGTAAGTAAAACCTATCTTGGTTATGATGATAAGATGAAACAGTTAGAGGATGAGACATTGGTACCTTTTGTGGAGGATATGGCTAAAGGTAGATCGACCGAGTATCATTTTGATGATGATGGGGTATTATGTTTTAGAGGTCGGATTGTGGTGTCCGATGATCCGGAGTTGAGGCAAGCTATCTTGGTTGAAGCTCTTATTAGTCCGTTTGCTATACATCCGGGTAGTGTGAAGATGTATAGAGATCTCAAAAGTGTGTACTTTTGGGTTGGTTTAAAGAGAGATATGACGGAGTTTGTTTCACGTTGGTACTTTTGCATCTTTTTCCATAAAAATTATATCATTTTCATCATCTTTCCATCCTTTACAAAACCTAAGCATTAATTTCATCAAATCAACATCAAATTGCAAGGAATCAAGAAGAGGAAATTACATCTTTTTGGTGAATAGATCTTGAAGGTAATTTTCTGGATTTTTATTCTTTTCTAAGGTTCTTTATTGAAATTCCCAAGTATTAGCTTGCTAATCTTTGAATAAAAACTTAATTCTATGTTTTTAATGTTAGATCTAGTGTTTTTGTGAAAGTTTTTGTGAAATATTTTTGGATCTCATTTAATGCTGAATTTAGATGGATTCAATTGTGTTTTATGTTAATTAAATGATTAATTGAATCTTCATTTGATAGCACATTGATTTAATCCCGGAATAATGCAATCGGTGTAGTTTTAAGGTGCTTTTCGGTTATTTTAGGGGCTGTTTTAGATGCTTTAATGTTGCTGGAGATATAAGGATGGTTTGGATGTGTTTTTAGTTCATAATTGAAGTGGATTAGATGTTAGATTCGTTAGGTTTTGGGCTGATGTTGTTCGTATACGTTTCGGCTTAGTTTACGGTCTTTTCGGCTAAGTTTTCGGTAGTGTAATGGTGATCGGATATGGCTGTTGGTTTGAGCATGTTATGATGTGAGAATGCTCTGTTCTTAATGTTGTAGAAGAGGTACAAGAAGGTGCTTGATTGCTGGTGCGTTGGTGCGATCATCGGATAGCGGCGAAAGCTCGTTTCGCTTGTTGGTGAGTGTTTTTGGACTTAAAGCGAATCGCATTTGGTACGGTTCTGTTTTTGGGACTATGGAAGAGTGTGAAAACCTTCCATAGTTCAAGAGTAAGTAAAGTATATATTTTTGATAAACTGATATGAGTTTCGGCTACATTCGACAGAGGCATTATGTTGATAATGCAATGAGATTTATGAAAATGCATGAGCATGATTTGAATTGGTGCATACATGAGAGATACTTGCTGAAATGCATAGCTTATTTAGCATCCATGATTATGAAAAATTGTGAGAAATGATTTGGAGTGCAATATGGTTATTTGCCTTATATATAATGGTGCCTTTGGGCATGGCTTTTGGTTCATTTGTTGAACAATTTATGCATGCATTATGAGCAGCAAGTTGTATGATTTGGAAGACAATATGGTTATTTGCCTTATACATAATGGTGCCTTTGGGCATGACTTTTGGTTCATTTGTTGAACAATTTATGCATGCATTATGAACAACAAGTTATCATGCAAATTTGATTATGATATTGGCTTAGTGACACTAACTTTAGATACGAATACGAATGACATGTCATTAGGATTGTCTTAAGTGCACTATAAACAAAATTGAGAATACAGAATATTGCCTACACGTAACAAGGGTGACTATGTGTCCAATCGTACGTGGTAGTGCTAGCCGCCTACACGTAACAAGGGTGACTATGTGTCCAATCGTACGTGGTAGTGCTAATGGTGACTTCGTGTCATGTCAATGGTGACTTCATGTCATGTCAATGGTGACTTCGTGTCATGACGGGACAATGGTCTCTAACAATGGATCCGTGTATTCGGTGAACTCAAGGTTCACATTAAAGTGGTCACTAGAATGCCAATATACATACATGAATTTGAGAAGAAGATTGAGCATCATTTATAAATTGTTTTGATAAGGTTATGTAAACTCAAGGATGCATATGGTTTAATGAATTGAGCATGAGATGTCAGCATGCATGATTTAACAATGTATTACAAATTATGGTTTCATCATGGTTTTAAAATAGATGCATTGATGATTGGTGTAGAGCTTCCTCACTAAGCATGCTTGCTTAAGCTCTCTTTTCATCCTTGCAGAAAAATAAAGACACTTGGGGCTTCGTTCGAGGAAAGGAAACCAAGGGGAAGAATCACTTGGATTTGGTATGTTTTTGGCAAATAAATTGGGCAAGGCAATGTGTAACCCAACCAATGTGAGGAGTTTGTACATAGGCTTTGGTTTATGTTGTAATAAGACCATTATTGTTTGATTGTTAATTGTTGAACTTTGGAATTGTTTGAATTGTTGAATCATGTGTTTACATGATTGTTACGTTTTTAATCATCTTCTAGGAAGCATACCTATAGTTTGAATGATGTCCGTGACAATGTTGATTATGTGCCATATGTTGCTAATTATGCATAGGACTGATGCATTTAGTGGTACTAATTAATGGTTGAGTATTGAGTAATTGGTGTGCACTTATTGCAACGAAACTTTTGGTTCCAGACCCAAAGTTTCGAAACCTTTGGGTGAAGGTTTCGAAACCTTTGTCAAATAGTTTCGAAACCTTCAAGTGGTTTCGAAACCTTGCGGACAGTTTCAATTCTGGATAGCTAATGGACGCGAAAAGTTTCGAAACTTTCCAGGAAAGTTTCAAAACCTTTTACAAAAAGTTTCGGAACCTCTGGGAAGGTTTCGAAACCTTTGATCACCAAGAATTGAAAGTTGTTAGAAATTATATTTTAGTCCCAGATATCTTCCTTTGTTTGATTAAGGTACTTACTGATGTTATTTTGAGCTGAAATTTTGCATGCATGCATAAAGTTGATTTAATTTCAAGATAGTTAGCCTAATTTGGATGAATTTCTTTTATTTTGGAAGATTTACATTTTGGTCCCTAAATTAGAGAAGTATGCGGTTGATGATATTAGGATGAACCGTTTGAGTTGAAATTTGCTGTGAAGAACACCTGAGTGTTTAATTGAACATTGATGGAAAGAATTTCTACTTTACTAATGGAATTTAAAAGTTTTATTTTTTAGTCCTCAATCTATGTTAGTGTTTAATCGGACGTTTGTTTTTTATTAATGTGTTATCGTTAATGCTTTGTATGAGACCTTGACACGTAGGAATAAGATTGCGCATCTAGGCAAGATAAAAAAATAACGTTTCTAGGGTTGTTTATCGAATCAGACCCTCGTGGGTTTGGTTTGATATTCCCCGTGTAACCCATTAGTGCCGGTTCCGTCTAGGCCAGGCTAAGGGGGTTACATTTAGGCACTCATCAAATACCCCCAAACTCGAACTATTGCTTGTCCTCAAGCAATGCCAAACATCAAATTGCTAAACCTTACTCCCCTTTGGTCTTACTCTTCCATCTATTCTCCCCATCATGGTCATGTCTATTTCTCCATTTTACCCACTAGTTTACCCAAGGACTTCTACTAAGAAACAAACTCTAGGGCTAGGTGAGTGTGTGCGTTTGATGGACAAGGCTAATTCAAGGCTTTCTTAGATAAACTCTAAGTTCAAGACAAGTAGAATCTTGGATTAGCTATCTCCTTAAAATATCAAGTCTTGAGCCAATTTTGGGTACCTCAAGATATGTGTTTTCTATTTTCTTCTTTTTCTTTTGTAGCACCTATTTAGCATACTAGAGCCAATTTCGGGCACCTCTAGTACGAAGGAGAGCCGAACTAGAGCCGGTGATAGGCACCACTAGTTATTTTCCAACAAGTTCTAAGTCTTTATCACCTAAGTTTATTAAAAGAACTCCTAAATCAAACAAGTCCAAAAAGTGTTTATTTTCTTGTCTAACCCTAAAGCAAGCTTCTAAGTTTTATTCCATGAGTATCGTATGGTTATCTCTTCAAAACAATACTTGGCCATGGTAAGGAGAAAAATTTCTATAGCCTTAAAGGAGTAAACTAAAGTAAAACTGACATAAGGCAGTACAAGATTACAAACATAAATTCAAGAAAAAAGATAAAAGAAAAAAAATTTCAGAAAAATTACTCCCTTTTATGGTATTTCCATAGCATTGGGTAGCCTCGGTAGTGCTTCTGCACCTTCAATCTCCCCCAAACTCAAACCGAACATTATCCTCAATGCTCAAAATATAAAACATACAACAAAAGAAACAAGAATAATAAAGTATCAAGATTTAAATAGAGTCTGATTGTGATTCAGAAGAGCTGCTGGAGGTAGTTGCCCTCCTAGGAATTCCTGCTGATGCTTTCATTCTTGATCCTTGTCTAGGTGACTGCTGTGTTTTTGCTAACCGGGGTGGTTGCACTCTGCTGGGCGTTCGGTGCTGTAGTGGGGCTGTAACTTCATCTCCATCTTCTTCGTTATTCGTATGTATTACTTCTGTTTCTCCCCCAAACTCTGTAGTTGGTATCCTCTCATGAGTATGTGATGAGCTCTCATGGACATACTCATCGATCTGTCTCGAGAGACTATCGTTAGAAAAACTGCCTATTGGGATAGGATTTTGTTGTGGAGAGTTGAAGACAACTCTCCTCTTTGATGGTCGCTTGCTGCTGGATGATGTGGCGGCCGTTCCTATAGGTTTGGATGGTCCGGCAGCATGAAACTGTTGTTGTGGCCTAGCAGCAAAGGATGGTCTAGGCCCTGGGGCAGGTGTTGTCTCTGTGTATGGTGCGATAGTGAAAAAAATGTTGGGAGAGAAATATGGAAAATTCATCCCATGGGTGGGGAAGTTCTGAGTCAGCATATTTGTAAGGGTATTGTTGAAATCTGTCTGATATTCCATATAGTGTTGTTGTCTGAGGTCCATGGCTGTCATTCTCTGCAAAATCTCCTGGTATATGTCTGCTACGGCAGGGGCTGGGGCATTGTCAGGTACTTCTGCTGAATACTTCCCTCCGGAAGGGAAGTCAGTAGTGAATTATTGAGGTGTTTCCTGCACTGGGTCTGCTTGGGTGATCTGCATCACTCTGTGGCAGAATTCTTTTGTCCACCCTTGCCTTTGTGATGTGTATTCGTTGGTTTCTTCTATCGGGACACCTGCAACAATGCATAAAGAAGAGATTAAACTAGAGAAATATAATGGACCTTGTTCTTTCTTACCGCAGTCATATATCTCTTGAAGAATTATCTCTCCAACATTGATCGTTCTTTTGTTGATGATGGAATGAATGAGCAGAAATCTTTTTCTGTCCACTGTGCTATTATGAGAAATGGGCATGAGGCATCGTTTGACAAACGTGCACCACAGCTTTGCTTCGGGTTTAAGGCTGAGCCTTGTTACACAACCTCTATGGGCACCGGTTTCCCATGGAGTGTTGTCGTAGCAGAGGTCATACTTGATAGCCCCATATTCCTCGATAGTTACCGCAAATTCACCATGCTCATCGCGTATGGGGATCACACCGTAGTAATCGTTGATTGTCTCGACATCGAGTTTCACTGACTTGCCCCGGCAGTAGACGGATAGTGTATCCTTGTTTGGGTAGTGTGCATAGAATTCTCTCACAATTGTTGCATTCGCTATGGGGTCTTCGATTCTGTCGAACAAGAATTGGTCGATGCCGTAGTTTTCGTCAGTGGTTTACTAGAATCCTTGTTCCTCCCATAATTGCCTTGCAACAAAAGATCTTTGAAAGCGTTCTGCTACGTTGCCGCTAGGAAATCATTTGTATGCTGCCATGAATGTTGATGAGATATTCTTGAAGATAAACGGAAAGAATGTTGGTAGGAATTTAGAGAGTTCTGAGAAATTCAAGATATAGTGAGAGTAAGATTGTTCAAGAGAGTAAAGATAACAAGAATGCAAAGTAAATAATGCACAGAGGTAATCTACTTATATAGGCTGTAAAAATATGACTGTTAAAATACTAGCCGTTAGGCATTTACTGCCTTGTTGTACAGTTACTGCCGCGACAGATTTCTCGACAGATAGCCGTTACACTATTTTTGCCCGTTGAAAATTTCTGCGGTTCTGACATAGTGCTGCCGCGGCAGTAGACTTCTTGTTGTGGCAAAATTTTCTTGTATTCATCACTTTATTAAAAATTAAAAAAAATAAATTCTAAAATAAAAAATAAAAAATACTGATCATAACGTAAAATAATAAAATACTAGAAAAATAAAAAAATGCTGACAATAATACTATATATACTAATCCTAATATAATAAAAGGTGAATGGAAGAGATTAAGTTACTTGTGGAGTGCATGTGAATGCATCTCCCATTTTTGCTATCTCTTTCTGGCCCGTGTAACCCCCTTAGCCTGGCCTAGACAGAACCGGCACTAACGGGTTACACGGGGAATATCAAACCAAACATGCGAAGGTTCGATTCGATAAACAACCCTAAAACCGCTATATTTTTTTTATTATCTTACCTAGATGCGCAATCTTTTTTTTCCTACGTGACAAGGTCTCACACAAAGCATTATCGGTAACACATTAACTAAAAACAAACATCCGATTAAATACTTGAGTAGATTAAGGATTAAAACGTAAAACTTTTAAATTCAATTAGTAAAGTAGAAATTCTTTCAATCAATGTTTAATTAAACTTACAAGAGTTCCTCATAGCAAATTTCAACTTAAACGGATCATTCTATCATCATCAATTGCATGTTCTTCTAATTTAGGGACCCAAATGTAAATATTCCAAAATACAAGGACTTCATACAAATTAGGATTACCATCTTGAAATTAAATCAATTTTATACTTGCATGCAAAATTTCAGCTCAAAATAACATCGGTAAGCACCTTAATCGAACAAAGGAAGATATCTAGGACTAAAGTATAATTTCTAGCAACTTTCAATTCTAGGCATATTTATTAACATATGGCACATAATCAACAACGATACGAACATCAATCAAGCTATAGGCATGCTCCCTAAGAAATGATTAACAACATATCAATCATGCTAGTACATGCTTCAACAATCCAAACAATTCCAAAGTTCAACAGTTAACAATCAAACAATAATGGTCTTATTACAACATAAACCAAAACCTAAGTACACACTCCTCACATAGGTTGGGTTACACATTGCCTTGCCCAATTTGTTTTCCAAAAACATACCAAATTCAAAGTGATTCTTCCCCTTGGTTTCCTTGCCTCGAACGAAGCTCCAAGTGCCTTTATTTCTCTGCATGGATGAAAAGAGAGCTTAAGCAAACATGCTTAGTGAGGAAGCTCTACACAAATCATCAATGCATTCATTTAAAACCATGATAAAACCATAATTTGTAATACTTTGTTAAATCATGCATGCTAACATCTCATGCTCATATTCAATAAATCATATGTATTCTTGGCTCACATAACCTTGTCAAAACAATTTATAAATGATGCACAAACCTTTTTTCTCAATTTCATGTATGTATATTGGCTTTCTAGTGAACACTTAATGTGAACCTTGAGTTCACCGAATACACGGATCCATGAGACATTTGTCTCGTCATGACACGAAGTCACCATTAACATGGCACGAAGTCACCATTAGCACTACCACGCACGATCGGACACATAGTCATCCTTGTTACGTGTAGGCGGCTCTACCACGCACGGTTGGACACAAAGTCACCCTTGTTACGTGTAGGCAATATTCTGTATTCTGTGTTTTGATTATAGTGCACTTAAGACAATCCTAATGACATGTCATTCGTATTCGAATCTAAAGTTAGTGTCACTAAGCCAATATCATAATCAAATGTGCATGATAACTTGCTGCTCATAATGCATGCATAATATGTTCAAAAAATGAATCAAAAGCCATGCCCAAAGGCACCATCATGTATAAGGCAATTAACCATATTGTATTCTAAATCATATAACTTGCTGCTCATAATGCATGCATAATATGTTCAACAAATGAACCAAAAGTCATGTCCAAAGGCACGATCATATATAAGGCAAATAACCATATTGTATCCCAAATTATTTCTTATAATTTTTCATAATCAGGGATGCTAAATAAGCTATACATTTCAGCAAGTAATTCTCATGTATGCACCATTTCAAAACATGCTCATGCATTTCCATAAATCCCATTTCATTACCAATAAAATACCTTTGTCGAAAATAGCCGAAACTCATATCGGTTCATCAAAACAATTACTTTACTTACTCTTGAACTATGGAAGGTTTTCACACTCTTCCATAGCCCCCCAAAATAGTACGTACCAAACGCGATTCGCTTTTAAATCCGTAACCACTCACCAACAAGCGAAACGAGCTTTCGCCGCTATCCGATGATCGCACCAACGCACCAGCAATCAAGCATGTTCTTGTACCTATTATACAACATTAAAAACAGAGTATTCTCACATCATAACATGCTCAAACCAACAGCCATATCCGATCACCATTAAACTACCAAAAACTTAGCCGAAAAGACTAAAAACTAAGCCGAAACGCATCCGAACAACATCAGCCAAAAACCTAACGAATCTAACATCTAATCCACTTCAATTATGATCCAAAAACACATTCAAACTATCCTTATATCTCCAGCAACATTTAAGCATCTAAAACAGACCATAAAACAACCGAAAAGTACCTTAAAACTACACCGGTTGCATTATTCCGGGATTAAATTAATGTGCTATCAAAAGAAGACTCAATTAATCATTAAATCAACATAAAAACATGATTGAATTCATCTAATTTCCAGCATTAAATGAGATCCAAAAAGATTTCACAAAAACATCACGAAATCACTAGATCTAACATTAAAAACAAAGAATCAAGTTTTTATTCAAAGATTAGCAAGCTAATACTTGGGAATTTCAGTAAAGAATATTAGAAAAGAATAAAAATCCAGAAAATTACCTTCAAGATCTATTCACCAAAAATATGAGATTTTCCCCTTCTTGATTCCTTGCAATTTGATGTAGATTTGATGAAATTGATGCATAGGTTTTGTAAAGGATGGAAAGATGATGCAAGTGATGTAATCTTTGTGGAAAAAGATGCAAAAATCAGCAAGGAATTGAAGAGAAAAGATGAAGAGAAAGTGGAGAGAAAATGAGAGAAAAAGATGAGAGAAAAATGAGGAAAAAGTTGTTTTGAGAGAAAATGATTAAAAATCCAATTAAAGTAATAAAAAATATATTTTGGTGAATAAATCATCATTAAAAATTAGAAATGGGTTTATGTCCCTCTAAGGATTCTAAGTTTAGCTTGCTTTTCAATTTAGTCACTAAAACATGTAACTTTCGAAAATTACAAAATAAGTCCTCCAATTTTTCCAAAAAAATTACAAATTGGTCATTTATGCATAATTAAGCATAATTAAAAATCATTATAAAATTCAATTATTTTCTTTTAATCTTGAAACATATTTTCAATATTTTAAACCATATTCTAAAATTATAATTTTCCCTAATTAAAATATTCTTATTCATTTTTCCCCGGAATAATGAACTAGAGAACCCGATTTGTCCCGAATCGAATTCCCCTAACTAAGCCTAAACTAATAACCCCCAAAACGGGATGTTACACTCTCCCCCTCTTAAGAAAATTTCGTCCTCGAAATTCACCTCAAGTAAACAAGTGAGAAAACTGCTCCTCCATACTTTTCCATGTCTCCCAAGTTACCTCTTCGACACCTCGGTGTTTCCAAAGCACTTTAACCAAACCTATGGTTCTTCCTCGAAGAACTTTTGTATCCACTTCCAAAATCCTCACTGGTTCCTTTTCATAACTCATATTCGCCCTTAACTCAGACTCCTAAACTAGAACAACATGAAAAGGATCTGAACTATACCTACGAAGCATCGATACATTGAAACACATAATGCATCTTACTCAACTCCACCAGCAACCTCAACCGATACAACCAATTGGCTCTAACACCTCATATAGCCCAATAAAACGATGACCCAACTTACTCTTACGTCCAAACCTCATCACTTTTTTTCCATGGAGAAACCTTAAGAAACACTTTGTCCCCAACAGTATACTCTATCTCTCTACACTTTAAATCGGCATAGGACTTTTGCCTATCCGAAGCTTCCTTAAGTTTAGCACATATAAACTTAACCTTCTCATCCGTATCCTTTAACACTTGAGGCAAAGAAACATACTTTTGCCCAACTTCTTTCCATCACAAAGGTGTACAACACCTATTCCCGTATAAAGCCTCAAATGGTGCCATCCGTATACTCGCTTGAAGCTACTGTTGTATACAAACTCCACTAAAGACAACTGTTTCTCCCAAGAACCTTGAAACTCGATGACACAACCCCTCAACACATCTTCCAAAGTCTGAATAACACGCTTAGACTGTCCATCCGTCTGTGGATGATAAGCCGTGCTAAAACTAAGCCTCGTACCCAAAGCTGTCTGCAAACTCCTCCAAAACTTGGATGTAAACCGCGGATCTCTGTCCGATATGATCGACTTAGGCACCCCATGCAATCTCACCACCTCAGAAACATACAAATCCGCCAACTTACCCATGGAGTACGTTGTATGCACAGAAAGAAAATGTGCACACTTCGTAAACCTATCAACAACCACCCATATAGAATCCTTTTTGGACGGTGTTAATGGCAACTTCGTCGCAAAATCCATGGTGATTCTCTCCCATTTCCATTCCGGAACTTGAACCAGCTGTAACAAACCTGAAGGGAACTAATGTTTAGCTTTCACTCGCTGACACACCATACAACGAGATACAAACTCCATCACATCCTTCTTTAAACCAACCCAAAAGTACACACCTTTGAGATCTCTATACATCTTCACACTACCCGAATGCATAGCAAACAGACTAGTATGAGCTTCCACCAAGTTAACTTGCCCCAACTCCAGATCATCCGCCACCATAATCCGACCTCTAAAACACAATACCTCATCATCATCAAAATGATACTCGGTCGGTCTACCCTTAGCCATATCCTCCACAAAAGATACCAACGTCTCATCCTCTAACTGTTTCATCTTATCATCACAACCAAGATAGGTTTTACTTACAACTCCAGCACTCAACCACCTTTCTTTGAAATACTCAACTTAGCAAACATCACTCTCAACTCAACTGCCTTCCTACGGCTCAAAGATTCAGCCATCACCTCAGCTTTCCCCGAATGGTATGCAACAGACAACCCACACTTACCCTCTTTGGATAACCAACAAATTCTTTCCCCACACCAAAGCAACAATGCACAAGCCACCACACCATCTCAACCTCTATAGAAAACATAACTCAAAAGAAAACCCCATAAGGTTGATAACCAACTCTTTATAACTGCAACGGTTTCCATATCATCACCATTGAACTAACCTTAATTGACATCCTCCCACATACCAGGTAACCAACTAAACCTTTCACCAACCTCCACTCCCCACAACAAACTTCAGACTAACTTGTACAAAACTGTCAACATTGTCTTAAGCAAACTCCACCACCACCAACAACTTCATTATGAGTCATATTAACCATATCACAACGTCACAACATATCATCCATTTACCTATGAATGATAAAATCCAACATCCAAATAGCAACCTATGTCGGTCCTAAAAACTTTCAAATCTTATCATGTTATAGATACACCACTCACACATCTTTCTAATGGGACTTAGGAACCCAAGAAAACCGTACTCAAACAAACGATTGATCCAACAACCCTCATAAGAAAACTCCATATCATCGATAGAACTTACTACCAAACTTATGATGATTCTTTCCGACCTCATTCTTGGTACCTTTACTACTAACAATAACCCAAAGAAAGTTGATACTCACTTACCTTATCAGCATGACAAACATTTACATATGATTCAAACATAATCCAAACCAGCTTAGTCAAATACACATGTTTTTCCCCAACTCCTACCACAACACTTACCACCAAACTCATGGAAAAAGATTACCATAAGCCTTGCTCAAGATACCATTCCATCTCGACACTTTCCGTAACAACCATGCGGTTAACATAACACAAAAAGATTCTCAACACAAAACTAAACCTTGCCAAGAACATGTCCTTCACTAGACCCTCAACAAACACTTTGCCACGACTTGTCCCCGATCAACTTTACCAAGGTTGAATTTCGCTCATAGATCCACCATATAACTAGGTCTCCCTATAGGTTAACCGAACATCTTCCCTTGTAACTCCACAACAACCCAGGCTTATCCCACATAACAAACTCCCATTGCAAGCACCCTTATGTAAGCCAAGTCATCCCCAGTTGCTAACATTCTACAAAACATATCATACAAGAAACTTACCAAATTTGTGTCAACCTCAACATTATACTCATTATATCGATAATATCTCCAACTTAAGGTTTAGCCACCATAACCAACTCCACCAAGGTTCAAAATTTAAAATCTACACATCATTAAGTGCCTTGACACTTAACCCAAAACCTTTTTTTTCCATTATCAACTCATCGACAAACCAACTCCTACATTAACTATACCACAACAAAATCCAAACATGTAGAACCATTCCTTCCACTAGCTCCAACATCTTTTATTTTATAACCTTGCCAAAGCGGTAATCATAATGATGAAACATTCACAAACACGAACCCACCGAACACAAAGACCTCAAGACACTTTTCGATAAAAACAAACCCATAAGACTGAACATTCGATACAAACCATAAATTGTCCAGCGATCCATATTACACCACTTCAGACATCATCAAAAACTAACTTTACCCAAAGTATATCCAACTTAACATCCCGTAAACACAACGTGTACACTTTCCTCCTTTATAGCACAACCAAACCTCTCAAGGTCACAACAACCTATGATTCAAACTGATTTCACAACTCTCATACCAATATGTATCTCATATTTTACTTTCATCTTGACCATACTAGATCGGTCACAACCTCCGATCTAATTGCACACTAACCACACTACAAAGAATTCCATGTAATTTCCACAAAATAGTTTCACATCACTCAGAAAAACACCAACCCGCCTTAGTCTACAAAACATGCTGCAACCTTGTTACAACCTCCAGGTCTTAACTAGAAAGAATCCGCAAAACTCAGCCCTTCCTTTAGTAATGACCAACTCAAACTAACCATAACATAGTGTATTTACCTTGGTTTCAAACATTCACAACTCTGAGACCAACCACTCATTGTTCATCCAAGACTATTCCCTAACCAAAAGGGTAGCTTACCCACTACACATTCAGCTTAACACCACAAGAAAGTTCTTTCAACCTCTTTTTTTTCCATACCTTCACCTTAAAAGAACCAACCACACTCCACTTACACCCTCAAGGAGCTACTCGCAAGTGTGAATAAATATATGCATGATTTCCTGTATGCCCTCACAAATACCTATGCAAATGCATGTGCATGTAAATGCAATTTCTAATGTCATGCTCAAAAATGCATGCATGTCCTACATTATCTATAGATATATACATATATGTGCTCTTATTCTATGCATGATTATTGTTTACACTCACAGATAACATCCTCAACTCCAACAACCTCAACTACCATCTTATTGACAACTCCCAAGTCAGATTAGCAACATCCGTACCAGCTTCAGCAGACTAAAACACAACCGAAAGAACAGTGCAACACCACAAACTAACCTTCCGGCCTAACCGAAGGCACACTCACAGAGGAGGTAGATTTTACTCTTCCTTAACAGTCGTCTCATCTATAATCTTGACCATTAATGTTCATACCAACACTAGCTCGTGTTTCACATCTCATAAGCATATTCCAAAAACTTTAAACATACAGTTTTAAACATAATATCCAAATAAAATAAACTTACATTCGGGCAAGAACCAAGGGAAATCTGAGAGCATCTGAAAATATATTGGCAGTGGCAACGTGCAACCGATAATCCCCAGTTTAATCATCATTACTCAAAGTACAATCATCATAAATAGATTTTCACATACCAACAACATATCATGCTCAATCACACACATCATGATCAATCGCACATTTAAACATACAACTTAGCAATCGTATACATGCTTTAACCAACCAACTACACACTTTTCAAACCAACAACACATTTTATTCAACCTGGCTCTGATACCACCAAATGTAACCCCCTTAGCCCGGCCTAGACAGAACCGGCACTAACGGGTTACACGGGGAATATCAAACCAAACCCGTGAAGGTTCGATTCGATAAACAATCCTAAAACCGCTATATTTTTTTTATTATCTTACCTAGATGCGCAATCTTTTTTTTCCTACGTGACAAGGTCTCACACAAAGCATTATCCGTAACACATTAACTAAAAACAAACATCCGATTAAATACTTGAGTAGATAAAGGACTACAACGTAAAACTTTTAAATTCAATTAGTAAAGTAGAAATTCTTTCAATCAATGTTTAATTAAACTTACAAGAGTTCCTCATAGCAAATTTCAACTTAAACGGATCATTCTATCATCATCAATTGCATGTTCTTCTAATTTAGGGACCAAAATGTAAATCTTCCAAAATACAAGGAATTCATCTAAATTAGGATTACCATCTTGAAATTAAATCAATTTTATACTTGCATGCAAAATTTCAGCTCAAAATAACATCGGTAAGCGCCTTAATCGAACAAAGGAAGATATCTGGGACAAAGCATAGTTTCTAGCAACTTTCAATTCTAGGCATATTTATTAACATATAACACATAATCAACAACGATACGGACATCAATCAAGCTATAGGCATGCTCCCTAAGAAATGATTAACAACATATCAATCATGCTAGTACATGCTTCAACAATCCAAACAATTCCAAAGTTCAACAGTTAACAATCAAACAATAATGGTCTTATTACAACATAAACCAAAACCTAAGTACACACTCCTCACATAGGTTGGGTTACACATTGCCTTGCCCAATTTGTTTGCCAAAAACATACCAAATTCGAAGTGATTCTTCCCTTTGGTTTCCTTGCCTCGAACGAAGCTCCAAGTGCCTTTATTTCTCTGCATGGATGAAAAGAGGGCTTAAGCAAACATGCTTAGTGAGGAAGCTCTACACAAATCATTAATGCATTCATTTAAAACCATGATAAAACCATAATTTGTAATACTTTGTTAAATCATGCATGCTAACATCTCATGCTCATATTCAATAAATCATATGCATTCTTGGCTCACATAACCTTGTCAAAACAATTTATAAATGATGCACAAACCTTTTTCTCAATTTCATGTATGTATATTGGCTTTCTAGTGAACACTTAATGTGAACCTTGAGTTCACCGAATACACGGATCCATGAGATATTTGTCTCGTCATGACACGAAGTCACTATTGACATGACATGAAGTCACCATTGACATGACACTAAGTCACCATTGACATGACACAAAGTCACCATTAGCACTACCACGCACGATCGGACACATAGTCACCCTTGTTACGTGTAGGCGACTCTACCACGCACGGTTGGACACAAAGTCACCCTTGTTACGTGTAGGCAATATTCTGTATTCTCAGTTTTGATTATAGTGCACTTAAGACAATCCTAATGACATTTCATTCGTATTCGAATCTAAAGTTAGTGTCACTAAGCCAATATCATAATCAAATGTGCATGATAACTTGCTGCTCATAATGCATGCATAATATGTTCAACAAATGAATCAAAAGCCATGCCCAAAGGCACCATCATGTATAAGGCAATTAACCATATTGTATTCCAAATCATATAACTTACTGCTCATAATGCATGCATAATATGTTCAATAAATGAACCAAAAGTCATGCCCAAAGGCACCATCATATATAAGGCAAATAACCATATTGTATCCCAAATTATTTCTTATAATTTTTCATAATCAGGGATGCTAAATAAGCTATAGATTTCAGCAAGTAATTCTCATGTATGCACCATTTCAAAACATGCTCATACATTTCCATAAATCCCATTGCATTACCAATAAAATACCTTTGTCAAAAATAGCCGAAACTCATATCGGTTCATCAAAACAATTACTTTACTTACTCTTTAACTATGGAAGGTTTTCACACTCTTCCATAGCCCCCAAAAACAGTACGTACCAAACGCGATTCGCTTTTAAATCCGTAACCACTCACCAACAAGCGAAACGAGCTTTCGCCGCTATCCGATGATCGCACCAACGCACCAGAAATCAAGCTTGTTCTTGTACCTCATATACAACATTAAAAACAGAGTATTCTCACATCATAACATGCTCAAACCAACAGCCATATCCGATCACCATTAAACTACCAAAAACTTAGCCGAAAAGACTGAAAACTAAGCCGAAACGCATCCGAACAACATCAGCCAAAAACCTAACGAATCTAACATCTAATCCACTTCAATTATGATCCAAAAACACATTCAAACCATCCTTATATCTCCAGCAACATTTAAGCATCTAAAACAGACCATAAAACAACCGAAAAGCACCTTAAAACTACACCGGTTGCATTATTCCGGGATTAAATTAATGTGCTATCAAAAGAAGACTCAATTAATCATTAAATCAACATAAAAACATGATTGAATTCATCTAATTTCCAGCATTAAATGAGATCCAAAAAGATTTCACAAAAACATCACGAAATCACTAGATCTAACATTAAAAACATAGAATCAAGTTTTTATTCAAAAATTAGCAAGCTAATACTTGGGAATTTCAGTAAAGAATCTTAGAAAAGAATAAAAATCCAGAAAATTACCTTCAAGATCTATTCACCAAAAATATGAGATTTTCCCCTTCTTGATTCCTTGCAATTTGATGTAGATTTGATGAAATTGATGCATAGGTTTTGTAAAGGATGGAAAGATGATGCAAGTGATGTAATCTTTATGGAAAAAGATGCAAAAATCAGCAAGGAATTGAAGAGAAAAGATGAAGAGAAAGTGGAGAGAAAATGAGAGAAAAAGATGAGAGAAAAATGAGGAAAAAGTTGTTTTGAGAGAAAATGATTAAAAATCCAATTAAAGTAATAAAAAATATATTTTGGTGAATAAATCATCATTAAAAATTAGAAATGGGTTTATGGCCCTCTAAGGATTCTAAGTTTAGCTTGCTTTTCAATTTAGTCACTAAAACATGTAATTTTCGAAAATTACAAAATAAGTCCTCCAATTTTTCCAAAAAAATTACAAATTGGTCATTTATGCATAATTAAGCATAATTAAAAATCATTATAAAGTCCAAATTATTTTCTTTTAATCTTGAAACATATTTTCAATATTTTAAACCATATTCTAAAATTATTATTTTCCCTAATTAAAATATTCTTATTCATTTTCCCCCGGAATAATGAACCGGAGAATCCGATTCGTCCCGAATCGAATTCCCCTAACTAAGCCTAAACTAATAACCCCAAAAATGGGATGTTACAGCCCGTATCTGTCTCCTTTGAGTTTTATTCTTTTATCGAATAATCTGCCGAACGTGTTGCTAGGAAGGATATTTTACTCCCCTTGTTTGGTGTATGGAGAGCCTTATATTCTGTTGGAGCGTCTGAATTTGACAGGTTGTGGAAGGCGTTCAACTTGATTTGTTGATCATTTATTTGCATTGTGAGTTCGCCATTCTCCACATCAATGATAGTACGTCCAGTAGCAAGGAAAGGTCGACCCAATATGATCGGTGCATTATCGTCAGCTTCATAGTCAAGGAAAAAAAAGTCGGCAGGGAAGATGAATTTGTCAACTTTCACCAGAATGTCCTCGATTTTGCCTTCAGGATGTACGTAAGATCGATCTACAAGTTGGATTAGTACTGTTGTTGATTTTGCCCGTCCAATTCCGAGTTTCTAAAAAACTGATTTGGGCATTAAGTTGATGCTTGCTCCCAAGTCGCATAAGGCCTTTCCTTTATAACCATCTCCAATTGTACAGGGAATTGTGAAGCAGCCAGGATCTTTTAGTTTGGGTGGCATGCGATTATGTAGCATTTCCATGCAGCCTTCAGTAGCTGCCACCGTTTCAAATTCTCCTAACCTTCTTCGTTTGGATACTATGTCCTTTAAAAACTTGGCATAGTTGGATATTTGTTCAATCGCCTCAACTAGGGGCAAGTTAATATGGACCTGCTTCAAGATGTCTAGGAACTTCTGAAATTGGTGATCCTGTTTTTGCTTCTTTAGCCTCTATGGAAAAGGAGATGGTGGTCTGATGTCCTCAAAGTTTCCTTGGATATTGAGTATTATACCTGGGATAAATTTTTCTATAACTGCCTCGGCAGTAGGTTCTGATACTGCTGGTTCTGTTGCCGTGGTAGAGCTTTCGGCAGGGTCTTGCTCAGCCTCTGAGTCCTCATGTGGTTGTTGTTCTGGTTGGAATCTTTTAGTTGAGGTTCCCTTTTTATTTTACAGCTGTAGGCCACTTCTGGTGGTGATTACTTTACATTGCTCGTTGCCTAATACCTTAGCAACTTCAGTATTGCTAGGTAAACCTCTAGGTGGTCGAGTATTTTGGCATTGGGCAAATTGACCAACCTGGGTTTCTAGGGATTTTATTGCAGCCTCCTGGTTCTGCAGTCTTATCTCCGTTCTATTCATGAAATCATCAGTACGCTTCATGAAGTGGCTATTCTCCATTATGTAGGCATCAGTCTTTGACATAAAAGCTGTAAGAGAATCAGCCAATGCATTCAGAGATTGTTGTTGTCGTACCTGCTACTGCGGCATGTGCTGCTGAGTGTTCTGCTACGGCAGGTTCTGGTTCTGGTTCTGATGCTGAAATCCAGGGGCTTGGGTAGTTGGATTCAAGGCATTGTTAGGTTTACTCCAAGAGAAGTTCGAATGCCTTTTCCAAGATGGGTTATAATTATTGGACATCATTGGATTGTTTCTGTTATAATTTCCAACATATAGGTCGTTCTCCTCATCTGGCATATAATCTGATGAATTGACTGCCTTAACCTCATGTATGCTTCTTTGGTTTTGCATATTCTGAACCATCTTGGTCAGAAAAGCCAATTGTGCTGCCACTGAACTTGATGTGTCTAATTCATGAGCTGTGGCATGACGTCTCATTCCTCCTCGCCTCGATGTGAGAAATTGGAAATCATTCCTTGTGAGTTTGTTTAGAATTTCAATGACTTCCGCGGGTGCTCTATCTAAAAGTATCCCATTTGCGGAAGCGTCTAGCATCATCTTTGTGGAAGCATTAGTAGCATTGTAGAACATGAAAACTTGCATCCACAAGAGAAAACCAAGGGGTATTTGTTTAATAGTTCTCTGTAACGCTCCCATGCCTTGTACATCGGTTCATCTTCATCTTGCTGGAATGATGTAATTTCATTACGAATGCGGTCATAAAGATTTGTTGGATTGAACCTCGTAATGAATTCTTAGCAAAGTTCTTCCCAAGATCCGATTGATCCTGCTGGGATTCCATTCAACCAAGTCTTCGCCCTATCCCTCAGTGAATAGGGGAACAGTTTTAAGTGCAAAATATCCTCATGGACTCCTTGAATCTTAAAAGAGTTGCACACTTCCATGAAGGATTTAAGATGTTGCCTTGCATCTTCAGTAGCAGACCCACCAAATTGTCCAATTGTGTTCAACATGTTGAACATCATTGGTTTAAGCTCAAAGTGAGTTACTTCGATATTCGGGGTAACTACGCCAGGGTTTAGTCCGTTTAGATCCTCCACCAGATAATCTCTGACAGTAGGCTGCCTCGGCAATGGATGCGGCATTGGCTGCTGTTGCATTGCTAGAGGCAATACATTATGATCAACAGGTCCTCTAGGTGGATTGTCCATAGTTTGGAACAGATTTCGTCTTAGATTATGTCTTGTACGCTCAATCTTTGGATCCAACTCATACAATGGTCCACTCAGATTTGCCCTGGTCATAAACCAAATAAATAAAAATTAATAAAAACAAAAATAAAATAAAACTAAAGTTAAAGTTAGATAACTAATAATTAAAGAGAAAGAAAATTAAAGAAAACAAAATTTAGTTGTCAATCCCCGACAACGACGCTAAAAACTTGAAAGGCGTGGTATAAGCGTTATTTTGAGTGCAAGTGTACACGTCGTCAAGTAATAAAATGATAAGTATATCGTGTATCGTCTCCACAGGGATTGGTATACTTAATATGTCTTCCTTCGTTCCTTTGCTCCTGAGAATAAAATAAAAACACAAATAAGATAGTTTATTTTATCTAACTAAATAAGTAAATAACAAAACATAAAATAAAGAGTTGAGAACGATTATAGAGAAAGCGGGTAGGATCCAGTTGCGTTAATTAGTGGATTCAATTGATCTCCTTCTTGTCTAATGCAATCGTACAACACTGCTTCGATAGTAGTGCAGATACTGCCTCGGTAATGCTAATGCTCCTCTGCCGCGACAATCTCTTGCTCGTGGGCAGAAGTATCAAAGCTCAGCAAAGTGTCCGTAAGTGACTCCGCTCATCTCTAAGTCAAAGTACTATTGATGCTCGATCCTTGATGATACCTCTCAGCGTAAACCAAAGCTAACCACCAACCAATCCAACACTTCTTTTAGCTGCTGAAACTCTTAACCCATCTTCGAATGCCTCCGCCGGAGTACAGGATGAGTTAGTGTCACTGACACCGTACTTACCCCTTTCGTGAATCTACATCTCACGATGCTAGATAAATAGATTACTTGCAAACTTCCCTCTCGGGCTTGGATACAACAACAAGGAATGACAATAGGATAAGCAAACTCTGATTTTATTGCATAAGAACAAGAATACAAAAAATCAATCTCCTCTCAATAATATCAACAACCTTCACTTATCCCTAAGAAATTTAGAACATGTTATCATGGAAGTACAATTCTTAGGGAGGAAGGGTTTTCTCTACAAATCGGCTCTCTTCTACAAATCGGCTCTCCTAGACAATATGGCTGGCTAGGATATTTATAATCTTAACCTAGGGTAAACCTTTCATAAATAGACTTCAACTTGGAGTAGGGAACAAGTCTTCTTCAAGGATTCTGATATTTTCAAGTTTGCTGCCTTTTAGAAAGGGTTTCCCGCTTGGGCATTGAATTGGGCTTTGAGCGCACTAGCCTGGTCCAATTGATGCATTGTGTCTTCCAGAATATTCTCCATATTTTTGTCTTTCGATGCGCCTCCATTGTTGGTGCTGCCACACTGGATTCTGCCGCGGCCGGTCTTCTGCCTCGGCCTCAACATAGCTTTTCTGCCGCTTCGGCTTTGGATATTCCTGTATGTACAGAAATTGTAATAATATCTACATTCTCTATAAATATTAACTTTGTATGTGGTGATAACAGAATATCCACTAGTTGAGCAAAGAGTATATGATTCGGTTCAAGTGGGTGCAAAATAGGTGCATAAAGTACCATAAGAAGGGTAGTAAATTACTTCCTTTTAGGCACTCATCGGAGGTCATTCATCACCATATACGCTCAAAGAGAGGGGTCGTTTATCACAGTATATGCTCAAAGAGAGGATCCATTCATTTTGATATGCACTCGAAGAGAGGGGTCATTGATCGTGACATATGCTCAAAGAGAAGGTTCGTCCATCATGGTATTTGCTCAAAGAGAGGGACCGTTCACCATGACTTGCACTCAAAGTGAGGGGTCATTCATCGCGACATACGATCAAAAGAGTGGTCATCGATCATGATATATGATCAAAGTGAGGAACCGTTCACAATGTCATGTAATCAAAAAGAGGAGTCATTCATCGCGACATACGCTCAAAGAGAAGGGTCGTCCATCATGGTATACGCTCTAAGAAAGGGATCATTCATTATGACATGAACTTGATCAGAGGGGTCATTCATCACGACATACGCTCAAAAAGAGGAGTCCTCCATCATAGTATACGCTTAAAGTGAGGAACCGTACAACAAGACATGCATTCGAAGAGAGAGGTCATTCATCGCGACATACGCTTAAAGAGAGGGATCGTCTATCACGGTATACGCTAAAAAATAGGGATCGTTCATTATGAGATACACTCGAAGGGAGGGATCATTTATCACGACAAACGCTTAAAGAGAGAGCTCGTCCATCACGATGTACGCTCTAAGAAAGTAACCGTTCACTATGACATGCACTTGAAGAGAGGGATCATTCATCGCGACATACGCTCAAAGAAAAGGCTCTTCCATCATGGTATATGCTCTTAAAAAGGGACCATTCATAATGACATGCACTCTAAGAGAGGGGTCATTCATCCCGACATATGCTCAAAGAGAGGGGTCGTCTATCACAGTATACGCTCTAAGAAAGGGACCATTCATTATGACATGCACTCGAAGAGAGAGGTCATTCATTACGATATACGCTAAAAGTGAGGGGTCGTACATCATGGTATACGCTCAAAGAGAGGGACCGTTCATTATTACATGCACCCAAAGAGATGGGTCATTTATCGCGAAATACGCTCAAAGACAAGGGTCATTCATAACGGTATACACTCTAAGAAAGGGACTGTTTCACTATGACATACATTCGAAGGGATGGGTCATTCATCGTGACATACGCTTAAAGAGAGGGGTCGTCAATCACAATATATGCTCTAAGAAAGGGGCTGTTCATTATGACATGCACTGTAACCCCCTTAGCCTGGCCTAGACGGAACCAGCACTAACGGGTTACACGAGGAATATCAAACCAAACCCGCAAAGGTTCGATTCGATAAACAACCCTAAAATTTGTTATATTTTTTTTTCTTACCTAGATGCACAATCTTATTCCTACGTGACAAGGTCTCATACAAAACATTATCGGTAACACATTAACTAAAAACAAACATCCGATTAAACACTAACATAGATTAAGGACTAAAATGTAAAACTTTTAAATTCAATTAGTAAAGTAGAAATTCTTTCCATCAATGTTCAACTAAACACTCAAGTATTCTTCACAGCAAATTTCAACTCAAACGGATCATTCTAACATCATCAATTGCATGTTTCTCTAATTCAGGGACCAAAATGTAAATCTTCCAAAATACAAGGACTTCATCCAAATTAGTTTAACCATCTTGAAATTAAATCAAATTTATGCATGCATGCAAAATTTTAGCTCAAAGTAACATCTGCAAGTACCTTAATCGAACAAAGAAAGATATTTAGGACTAAAATATAATTCCTAACAACTTTCAATTCTTGGTGATCAAAGGTTTCGAAACCTTCCCAGAGGTTTCAAAACTTTTTGGAAAAGGTTTTGAGACTTTCCTGGAAAGTTTTGAAACTTTTCGCATCCAGTAGCTTCCCAGAATTGAAACTGCCCGCAAGGTTTCGAAACCTTATGAAGGTTTCGAAACTATTTGACAAAGGTTTCGGAACCTTCACCCAAAGGTTTCGAAACTTTGAGTCTGGAACCGAAAGTTTCCTTACACTAAGTGCACACCATTTACTCAATACTCAACCATTAATTAGAACCACTAAATGCATCAATCCTAAACATGATTAGCAACATATGGCACATAATCAACTACGTCACGGACATCAATCAAGCTATAGGCATGCTCCCTAGAAAATGATTAACAACATAACAATCATGCAAGTTCACACTTCATCAATCCAAACAATCCCAAAGCTCAACAATTGACAATCAAACAATAATGGTCTTATTACAACATAAACCAAAGCCTAAGTACACACTCCTCACATAGGTTGTGTTACACATTGCCTTGCCCAACTTATTTGCCAAAAACATACCAAATTTAAAATGATTCTTCCCCTTGGTTTCCTTGCCTCGAACGAAGCCCTAACTGCCTTTATTTTTCTGCAAGGATGAAAAGAGAGCTTAAGCAAACATGCTTAGTGAGAAAGCTCTACACAAATCATCAACGCATCGATTTAAAATCATGATGAAAATATAATTTGCAATACATTATTAAATCGTGCATGCTAACATCTCATGCTCATGTTCTTTAAATCAAATGCATCCTTGAGTTCACATAACCTTATCAAAACAATTTATAAATGATGCATAATCTTCTTCCCAAATTCATATATGTATATTGGCATTCTAGTGACCAATTTAATGTGAACCTTGAGTTTACCGAATACACGGATCCTTTTTCTCATAACTGGAGACTCTTGGTCTCAACATGCATCGGTCGGACACTTAGTCACCCTTGCATACATGTTACCCCCACTACGCACGGTCGGACACAAAGTCACCCTTGTTTATATATGGGTCAACTATATGCACGGTCGGACACAAAGTCACCCTTGTTTACATATAGGCAAGCTCTACACGCACGGTCGGACACAAATTCACCCTTGTTTACGTGTAGGCAACATCATTATTCTCTTTATTTTATAGTGCACTCAATCCTAATGACATGTCATTTGTATTCGAATCTAAAGTTAGTGTCACTAAGCCAATATCATAATCAAATGTGCATGTTAATTTGTTGCTCATAATGCATGCATAATATGTTCAACAAATGAACCAAAACACATGCCCAAAGGCACCATCATGTATAAGGAAATTAACCACATTGTATTCCGAATCATTTCACATAATTTTCCATAATCATGGATGCTAAATAAGCTATGCATTTCAGCAAGTAATTCTCATG
The DNA here is from genome assembly GCA_035048815.1 of Abelmoschus esculentus. NCBI lineage: Eukaryota > Viridiplantae > Streptophyta > Magnoliopsida > Malvales > Malvaceae > Abelmoschus > Abelmoschus esculentus. Next base: position 12,375,126 of record JAUCBN010000006.1, on the reverse strand, counting down.
TATGCACCATTTCAAATCATGCTCATAAATTTTAATAAATCTCATTGCATTACCAACATAATACCTTTATCAAATGTAGCCGAAACTCATATCGGTTTATCAAAAATAATTAATTTAATTACTCTTGAACTATGGAAGGTTTTCACACTCTTCCATAGTCCCCAAAACCGAATGTACCAAACGCGATTCGCTTTAAATCCGTAATCACTCACCAACAAGCGAAACGAGCTTTTCGCCGCTATCCGATGACCGCACCAACGCACTAGCAATCAAGCACCTTCTTGTACCTCTTCTACAACATTAAAAATAGAGCATTCTCACATCATAACATGCTCAAACCAACATCCATATCTGATCACCATTAAATTACCGAAAACTTAGCCGAAAAGGCCGTAAACTAAGCCGAAACACATCCGAACAACATCAACCCAAAACCTAATGAATCTAACATCTAATCCACTTCAATTATGAACCAAAAACACATCCAAACCATCCTTATACTGTCAGAAACATTAAAGCATCTAAAACAACCCCTAAAACAACCGAAAAACACCTTAAAACTACACCGATTGCATTATTCCGGGATTACATTAATGTGCTATCAAATGAAGATTCAATTAATCATTTAATTAACATAAAAACACAATTGAATCCATCTAATTCCAGCATTAAATGAGATACAAAAAGATTTCACAAAAACTTTCACAAAAATACTAGATCTAACATTAAAAACATAGAATTAAGTTTTTATTCAAAGATTAGCAAGCTAATACTTGGGAATTTCAATAAAGAACCTTAGAAAAGAATAAAAATCCAAAAAATCACCTTCAAGATCTATTCACCCCAAAGATGTAATTTCCTCTTCTTGATTCCTTGCAATTTGATGTTGATTTGATGAAATTGATGCTTAGGTTTTGTAAAGGATGGAAAGATGATGAAAATGATGTAATCTTTATGGAAAAAGATGCAACAATCAGCAAGAAATTAAAGAGAAAAGATTAGAGAGAGTGGAGAGAAAATGAGAGAAAAAGATGAGAGAAAATGAGAAAAAATTAGTTTTGAGAGAAAATGAATATAAATCTCTAATTAAAGTAATTAAAATACATTTTGGTGAATAAAGCATTATTAAAAATTAGAAATGGGTTTATGGCCCTCTAAGGATTCTAAGTTTAGCTTGCTTTTCAATTTAGTCACTAAAACATCAATTTTTCCGAAAATTACAAAATAAGTCCTCCAATTTTCCAAAAATTACAAATTGGTCACTTATGCAAAATTAAGCATAATTAAAAATCAATATAAAGTCTAAATTATTTTCTTTTAATCTTGAAACTCATTTTCAATATTTCAAACCATATTCTATAATTATTATTTTTCTTAATTAAAAATATTCTTATTTTATCTTTCTCGGAATAATAAACCGGAGAACCCAATTCAACCGAATCAAATTCTCCTAACTAAGCCTAAACTAATAACCCCAAAAAAGGGATGTTACATGCACTCGAAGAGAGGGGTCATTTATCGCGACATACTCTCAAAGAGAGGGGTCTTCCATCACGGTATATGCTCTAAGAAAGGGACCATTTATTAAGACATGCACTTGAAGAGAGGGTTCATTCATCCCGACATACGCTCAAAGAGAGGGTTCATCCATCACAGTATACGCTCAAAGAGAGGGACCGTTCACCATGATATGCACTCGAAGTGAGGGGTAATTTAACGCGACATACGCTCAAAGAGAAGGATCGTCCACCATGATATACGCTCTAAGAAAAGGAACATTCATTATGACATGCACTCAAAGAGAGGGGTCATTCATCACGACATACGCTCAAAGAGAGTGGTTGTCCGTCTATACGCTCAAAGAGAGGGACCTTTCATTGTGACATGCACTTGAAGAGAGGGTCAATTCATCGCGATATATGCTCCAAGAGAGGTGTCGTCCTTCACGGTATACGCTCAAAGAGTGGGATAATTCATTATAACATATGCTCGAAAAGAGGTGTCATTCATCATGATATACGCTCAAAGATAGGGCTCGTCCATCACGACATACGCTCTAAGAAAGGAATCGTTCACTATGACATGTACTCGAAGAGAGGGATCATTTATCGCGACATACGCTCAAAGAGAAGGTTCATACATCACGGTATACGCTCTAAGAAAGGGAATGTTCATTATGACTTGCAGTCAAAGAGAGGGGTCATTCATCGCGACATATGCTCAAAGAGAAGGTTCGTCCGCCATGGTATACGCTCAAAGAGAGGGACCGTTCATTATGACATGCACACGGAGAGAGGGGTCATTCATCGCGATATACGCTCAAAGAGAGGCGTTGATATGAGCATGTTTATGTCATCCAACAAAGCAAATTCAACATTCAGGGGAGTTTATTTTTCAATTGTTACATATTGATGTGTAACATTTCTTTTCTTATATTTAATATGTCTATATTATGCTAAGCATGTTTTAGGGAATGAATTGACAGTTTTTGTGTTGTTTCTAACTAGTTCGAGAGTCAATGTGAGTTATTGAATAAGTTTGCAAGTTTTTACACCTTGTATTTATGTTTCCATTAAGTTTACATTACTTTGATGGATTCTTGAGATGTTTACATGTAGGAAAATAGGAGAACACCAGCTCAAGAGAGTGTATGTATCTCAACTCTAGCCAAGAGAGTGTATGCTGCTCAACTTCAGCTCAATCGAGTGTATGTAGCTAAACACCAGCTCAAGCGAGTTCTATTCAGCTCAGTTGTAGTCCAACAGAGTGCACGTAGCTCACCTTAGCTTGAGGCAGCTTAAAGGCTTAGCTCTAAGCTCAAGTCAACTCCTAACACTCTTAGCTAGATCGTTTTAGCTCATCTCTATTTCCAGCTCAACTCAACTCAAGCTAAAGTGACCTACAACAACTGAAACCTATCCTACACGAAGGGAATGTTTCCTAGGCATGTGTCATGCATGTGAGACACACATGACAGCCTTGTGCACATGTGTGGGCGTTCAAAGCACTCTAAGCCAAACAAGGCCCTTGTTTTTCAAGGCAAAACATCCAATAAGATAAGAATGAGTGGTTATTGTTCAAAATTCAATTATTAAACACATGTTTAATGTGTTTTAAGTGTCATTTTCGTTCAAAATATGTGTCTAAGAAAGCATGGCTGCCAAAAGGATTTATTTTCCTTCAAATTCAATTTTTAAACCCCTTTAAATTTCCGTTTGACACTCTTGTTTTCTATATGTTTGTACTACAAATATTGTAAAAAGGTTAGACACTTTAAAATAAAATTATACTTGAGAGGTTTTCTCTTCTTTAGTTCTTTTTAGAACTTTCTAACATTCAAACTTGTTTTTAAATTGTCAAAACTTTTGATACTTCGAGTTCCTAGATTGCTATCTAGAGGGTCCAAGTCTTAACTGACTGTAAGGTAGGTATGTTATTTCCTATAATAAGTATGTCATCTACAGACAAGATTAGGAAAGAAACAATGCTCCCACTTGTCTTCTTATAAACACAAGGCTCATCTTAGTTCTTGATAAAACCAAACTCTTTGATCGCATCATTGAAATGAAGATTCCAGCTTTGAGAAGCTTGATTTAGTCCATAAATGGACCTTTGTAGCTTACAAACCTTTCCATCATTTCCTGGAGTGACAAAACCTTCTGGTTGTGTCATATTGGTACGTGTAAAAAGTGCGCAATTAGTACAAGTGTATACGTCGTCAAGTAATAAAGTGATAAGCATTATCGAGTATCGTCTCTATAGGGATTGGTGTACTTAATATGCAACCTTTACTCTTCTCGCTCTGTAATAAAATAAAAGACACAAATTATTTGGTTTGAATTATAACTAAGAAAACTAATTAAAGCAATAAAGATAAATGGTCAAGAAATCAAGGATAGAAAAGTGGTCAGGATCCAATTGCTTGTATTGTGGATTTGATTTACTTGTTTCTGTCTAATGCAATCGCACTGTACTGTCTCGGAAGTAATGCAGATACTATCTTCGACAGCAACAATGTTCTCTGCCGCGACAATCCCTTGCTCTTGGGCGGATTTACCAAAGTTTGGTAAAGTATCCTTTAATGATTCTGCATATCTCTAAGTCGAAATACTATTGATGATCAGTCCTTGATGATACCTCTCAGTGTGAATCAATTATAATCACCAAACAATCCCATACTTCTCTTAGCCGCTAAAACTCTTAACCTATCTCTAGGCCGAGTTAGTGTTTCCCGATTGAAACACCGTACTTATCCCTTTCGTGAATCTAACTCTCTCGATATTAGATAAATGGATTACTCACAAACTTCTCTCTCGAGCTTGAATGTAAGAACATGGAATGGCAAATGATGAGTTCTTAAAAGTCCTCATCTTTTACATCATTTTCCCACTCGATTATTTTTTTTATTATCTTTTGCGTTGCTTGAGGACAAGCAATAGTTCAAGTTTGGGGTGTGATAAGTGCTCAAAAGTCCTATTTTTCATACCATTCTCCCACTCGATTGTTGTTAGTAAAGAACATATTTAATGGTAATAATAGATATTTCTGGTCATTTTCCATACTACAGCATCCGAACACTCAATACTTGAATTTATCTATTATTTGGTATAAAACAAATGCATTTGATGGTTTTCTTTCTTAAGAAAAGAAACTGCATTATAGGAATTTCCAAGCAAAGAAGATGGACGCTGGAAACTGAAGTTGAAATGCAGATAAGTACCCGCCTCAGCGGCACATTGACACCGCAACAGCATCTGAGGCCGCGACATCACCCCAAAAGGCAAATATCAATATGGTAGGTGATTTGAAGAGAAAAATAAGGTGAATGTTTTAAGACAAACAACATAGAAATCGAAGCTGGGAAACACACGAAAAGTCAATGTCAAAGGCAACGTGGAAAAGAATCCTTATAGGAATAAACTTTAAAATATTTTACTTATGGAAATTATGGTAATCCTACTGCAAGTAGTATTCCTACTTAGGAAAGATTTTTCCTAGTCCAAGCGTCTATATAAACCATAGCCTATGTAGAGAGGAAGATATCTTGAAATCAAGTTTTCATAAAAAACCCTAAATTCCTCCATCGTCCCCTAGGGTTTAGGTGAAGGTTGTCGAGTATTTGTGAGAGGAGATTGTACTTTGTTTCTTGTTTCAATGCAATAAAATATCAAAGTTTGCTTACACTTTTTCATTCTTTGTTCTTGCATCCAAGCCCGGGAGGAAAGTTTGTAAGTAATCTATTTGTCTAGACTCGAGAGAGTTAAACTTACGTAAGGAGTAAGTGCGGTATTCAACTTGATTAGAGGATACTAACTCGGCCTAGGGATAGGTTAAGAGTTTCAGCGGCTAAAAGAAGTGTGAGATTGGTTTTTGGTTATAATTGATTAACGCCTGGAGGTATCATCAAGGACTGATCTTCAATAGTATTTCGACTTAGGGATAAGCGGAGCCATACAAGGATACTTTGCCGAATTTTGGTAAATCTGCCTAAGAGCAAAGGGTTGTCACGGCATAGAACACTACCGTTGTTGAGGCAGTAATCTGAAGTACTGCCGAGGTACTGTTGTGCGATTACATTGGACAGAAACAGGTCAATCAAATCCATAATACAACGCAACTGGATCTTGGCCACTTTTCCATCATTGATTTCTTGATCATTTATCTTTATTGCTCTAATTAGTTTTCTTAGTTATAATTAAAACCCAAAAATTTGTGTCTTTTATTTTATTACAGAGCGAGAAGAGTAAATGTTGCATATTAAGTACACCAATCCCTATGAAGATGATACTCGATAATGCTTATCACCTTATTACTTGACGACATGTACACTTTCACTAATGGCACACTTTTTACACGCATCAGGGACCTCTAGTAAGTCGGAGAAACCTAAGTCCTAAAGCCAGTTGATGCGTGTAATAATAGCGCAACTGTGCAGTGTACACGTCGCAAGTAATAAAGTGATAAGTATATCATGTATCGTCTCCACAGGGATTGGTATACTTATGTCTCCACTTGTTCCCTTGCTCATGAAAGACGAAGTAAAAACACAAATAAGTGAATTTGTTTAACTAACTAAATAATTAAATAACAAAACGTAAAATAAAAGATTAAGAACGATATAGAGAAATTGGGTAGGATCCAGCTGTGTCAATTAGTGGATTCGATTGATCTTCTTCTTATTCAATGCAATTACACAATTCTGCGTCAGCAGTACTGCAAATACAACCTCGACAGCGTTAGTGTTCTTTGCCGCAATAATCTCTTGCTCTTGGGCAGATACATCAAAGTTCAGTAAAGTTTCCGTAGTTGACTCCGCTTATCTCTAAGTCAAAGCACTGCAAATATAAACTCGATAGCCTTTTCGGGTGTTGTCGCGGCCTCAGATGCTGCCGGGACGTCAATGTGCTGTCGAGGCATCAATATGCTGCCGAGGCGGGTACTTATTTGCATTTTAGCTTCAGTTTCCAGCATCCATCTTCTTTTCTTGGCAATTCCTATGATGCAGTTTCCTGTTTTAAGAAAGAAAACCATCAAATGTATCTGTTTTATGCCAAATAATAGATAAATTCATGTATTGAGTGTTTGGATGCTGAAGTATGGAAAATGGCCAGAAATATCCATTATTGCCATTAAATCTATTCTTTACAAGAAATAATCGAGTGGGAAATGATGTATAAGACGAGGACTTTTAGGAACTATTCGTGCTCTTTCCTGTCTTGAAGAATTCTTGGATTAGCTAGTGCGAATACGTCGCAGTTGTCTGCCTCAGCGGCATTCATATCAGTGTTGTTCTGTTGGCCTGGTCAAAACAACCCTGATTAGTTTAGGATTTTTTTAATCTTTTTTTTATAAAACTAAATGCGAGAAAATAAAGGTAACAAAATTTAGTTGCCAATCCCCGGCAACGGCACCAAAAATTTGATGCGTGTAAAAACTGCGTCATTAGTGCAAGTACACACGTCGTCAAGTAATAAAGTGATAAGCATTATCGAATATCGTCTCCACAGGGATTGATGTATTTAATATGCAACCTTCACTCTTCTCGCTCTGTAATAAAATAAAAGACATAGATTATTTGGTTTGAATTATAACTAAGAAAACTAATTAAAGCAATAAAGATAAATGATCAAGAAATCAAGGATGGAAAAGTGGTCAGGATCCAATTGCGTTGTATTGTAGATTTGATTGACTTGTTTCTGTCTAATGCAATCGGACTGCATTGCCTTGGCAGTACTGTAGATACTGCCTTCAGCAGCAACAGTGTTCTCTGCCGCAACAATCCCTTGCTCTTGGGTAGATTTACTAAAGTTCGGCAAAGTGTCCTTTAATGATTCCGCTTATCTCTATGTCGAAATATTGTTTTTGACCAGTCCTTGATGATACCTCTCGGCTTGAATCAATTATAATCACCAACCAATATCACACTTCTCTTAGCCGTTGAAACTCTTAATCTATCTCTAGGCCGAGTTAGTGTTTCCCGATTGAAATACCGTACTTATCCCTTTCGTGAATCTAACTCTCTCGATATTAGATAAATAGATTATTCATAAACTTCTCTCTCGAGCTTGAATGTAAGAACAAGGAATGGCAAAGAATAAGCAAATTTTGATATTTTATTGCATTAGGAAGAAGAAACAAAGTACACTCTCCTCTCACAAATACTCGACAACCTTCACCTAAACCCTAGGGGACGATGAAGGAATTTAGGGTTTTCTATGAACACTTGATTTCAAGATATCCTCCTCTCTACATAGGCTATGGTTTATATAGGCTTCGCCTAGGGCAAACCTTTCCTAAGTAGGAATACTGCTTGGAGTAGGATTATAATAATTTCCATAAATAAAATCTTTCTAAGTTTATTCCTATAAGGATTCTTTTCCCACGTGGCCTTTAACATTGATTTTTCATGTGTTTCCCAGCTCTAATTTCTATGTTGCTTGTCTTAAAACATTCACCTTATTTTTCACTTTAAATCACCTATCATATTGACATTTGCCTTTTCGAATGTTGTCGCGGCCTCAAATGTCGTGGCGTTAATGTGCTGCCGAGGCATCAATATGCTGCCCAGGCAGGTACTTATCTACATTTTAGCTTCAGTTTCCAGCATCCTTCTTCTTTGCTTGGCAATTCCTATGATGCAGTTTCCTTTCTTAAGAAAGAAAATCATCAAATGCATCTGTTTTATGCCAAATAATAGATAAATTCTTGTATTGAGTATTCGGATGCTAAAGTGTGGAAAATGACCAGAAATTTATGTTATTGCCATTAAATTTGTTCTTTACTAGAAACAATCGAGTGGGAAAATGATGTAAAAGATGATGACTTTTAGGCACTCATCACATATACACATCATCTTCAAGTTTTCCATTAAGGAAAGCAGTTTTGACGTCTATTTGCTAGATTTTATAATCATGGAATGCAGCTAGCAAGCAAAATCCGGATGGATTTAAACTTAGCTACAGGGGAGAAAGTTTCCTAATAGTCAATACCATGAACCTGTCAAAAACCTTTAGCGACTAGTCGCCTCTTGTATGTTTGTACATTTCCATCCATGTCGATTTTCTTCTTGAAAATCATTTACACCCTATAGGTTTTACCCTTTCAGGTGATTCAACCAAAGTCCATCTCAGATTTCATGGCCTCAAGCCATTTCTCAGAGTCTGGGCTTGATACTGCCTCTTGATAAGTTCTTGGCTCATCTTGATCCATAATAAGAACATCTCTATGCGTGGTTATGAGAAATCCATATCTCTCAGGTGCATGGTGTTCTCTTGTGGACCTGCGCAGTGATTGTGTTTCTAAATCTATTGACTGTTCCTCAACAATTTGTGGAACATGTTCAATATCAGGCTCAGTGAATTGTTGTTCTTTAAATTCTCCAAGTTTAATATCTTTACCCTTTCCTTACTTATTGAGAAATTCTCTTTCGAGAAAAACTCCTATTCGAGCAACAAACACTTTATTCTCTTTAAGGTTAAAGAAATAATATCCCTTAGTTTCTTTGGGATATCCAACAAAATTACACTTATGAGATTTGGGTTCAAGCTTTGTAGACATCTGATGTTTGAAATATTCTTCGCAACCCCAAATCTTCATAAAAGATATACTAGGACGTTTTCTAGTCCATATCTCATATGGTGTCTTTTGAATAGATTTGGACGAAACACGATTTAAAGTGAAAGCAGTTGTTTCTAGTGAATGTCCCTAGAAAGAGGTCGGAAGATCACTATGACTCATCATTGATCGAACCATGTCTAACAAGGTTCGATTTCTCTTCTCAAAAACTTCATTCCATTGTGGTGTACCTGGTGTAGTAAGCTGTGAGACAATCCCACATTCTTTAAGGAGTTCATCAAAATCTATGCTTAAGTATTCTCCACCTTGATCTAATCGAAGTGCTTTAATACACTTGCCTAGTTGACTTTGTACTTCATTCTTGAATACTTTAAACTTTTCGATAGCCTCAGATTTATAGCGTATAAGGTAAATGTAACCATATCGACTGAAGTCATCAGCAAAAGTGATGAAGTACTGAAATCCACCTCTAGATTGTGTGTTCATTGGTCCACATACATCACTATGTATTAATCCAAATAAATCACTTGCTCGCTCATTTTTACCATTAAAAGGAGCCTTAGTCATTTTTCCTAGTAAGCAAGATTCATATACATCAATTGTTCGAAAACAAATGAATCTAAAAGTCTATCTTTATGGAGTTTTGATATGCGTTTCTCACTTATATGGCCTAAACGACAATGCTAGAGATAAGTTTGATTTGAGTCATTTGTTTTTGATCTTATGGTATTTATATTATATGGCATGTTCTAGATTTAAAATATATAAGCCATTAACCAATTGTGTCGAGCCATAAAAAACATTATCGAGATAAAAAGAACAACAATTATTCTTAATAATAATCTCAAAACTAATCTTGTCTAAACAAGAAATAGAAATAATGTTTTTAGTCAAACTAGGCACAAAATAACAATCTTCTAAATGTAAATCAAGTCCACTAGGTAAAGATAAAACGTATGTTTCTATAGCTAATGCAGCAACTCTTGCTCCATTTCCTACTCGTAGGTCTACGTCTCCCTTAGCTAGATTCTTTCTCTTTTGTAGTCCCTGTATAGAAGTACAAATGTGAGAACCACAACCGGTATCTAGTACCCAAGAAGAAGATGTGGACAGATTCACATCAATAACATAAATACCTGAAGTAGATGCACCATCTACTTTTTCCTTCTTAACCTCTTCAAGGTAGATGGGGCAATTTCTTTTCTAGTGTCTAGTCTTATTGCAATGGAAATATTTTCCTTCCTTGCTAACTCCTCCTTTGGGTTTTATTGCATCATGTCCTTTGGGCATAGGCTTATCTTTACCCTTGCGGACTATCAGAATGGTCTTAGGTCAACCCTTAGACATGTTTTTCTCAACAGTTCGTAACATGCCAAGTAATTAGGTCAACCCTCTATCATTTTGCACTGAAATAGAGCTTTAGAGGTCCCATACCTCTCTTGACGTGCTTGCTCCTCATATATTTCTTTGAGGTCTTGAATCATATCATATGCAATCATGTCCTCATGTTGCTTTTGAAGATCAAGAGTCATGGTAGCAAGCATAAGACATCCAACATCCAACATCTAACATGTCATCCATATGTTTCTTAAACTTGTCTTTGTCAGCTCTAGAAGCATTAGTTGTCGGTTCATCTGGAAAAAGTTCTTCAATGACGTATTCATTTCTTTCCTGTTTGAGAATAATTCTCAAATTGCGGAACCAATCAAGGAAGTTAATACCATTGAGTTTCTCCTTCTCAAGGAGTGATCGCAGTGATATAGTATTGTTTGCCATTTAGATCTACAATAATAGAAATATATAAAGTAAATTTACCAATTTAAAATATTATAAATAGGTCTTTGTTTATAAAATACTTTCACTATTTTGTTCAAAATTAAAAAACCCTCTCATTTTTAATTTCGGAAAAATTCGACAAAAATATTTTTAGTGAGGGAGGATCCATAATTCACCAATTTCCCAAACCAGTTTTGGCTTTTCTTTTAGGATAAAGGTTATTTAGGTAAGTAACCCTTTACTAATTACATCTCATGCAACTCCTCCATTTGGTGAACAACTCTTGTTCAGTCATCTCATGACTTAACCAAATACTTAACCTTTAGGTTTCTAATCCTATTAGAACAACCTAACTAAGTTATTACCAATATTTTGACCGACGAATATCACTTGCTTATTCTTTGCATTTAACCAAGATGGACTTATATGTCAATGCTTTGGCAAAACCCACATAAGATCGATCAAGGCCTTAACGAGGGCAAATATTGGACGACTAATTTTAACTTATATTAATTTGAGGAAAAATATTAAATATATCATCGTTATTTCTTTTAATTTGGCCCTTATTGACCTCATCAATATATACAAGTAGAAGATATATATCATACATTGCATGACATACAAGATAGATATAAAATAAAAAAATTACAATGGTTATAGCCCAAAATAAAGAACTAAGATGACCCATCCAAATCCAATGGGAGAACCTTAAAACCCTAATTCTATACTAAAACTGCTTCTCAAGCATCTTCTCGCCTTTGCTCCAAACGTCTCGATTGCTTCTTGGAATAATATTATAATTATAGAAACTCGTTTTACATACGAGGGAGTAAGATGAGAAGAGAAGTACAATAGAGATAGAGAAAGGCACGACACACCTCTTTTAGCATATATCATGTTGGATGACCCTTCTCTTAGAGTGTATGAATGACCCGCTCTTCGAGCGTTTGTCAAAGTTAACGGTCCCTCTCTTTGATCATATACCGTGTTGGATAACCCCTCTCAATAAGCGTATGTCGCGATGAATGACCCCTCTCTTCAAGTGCATGTTGTACTGAACGATTCCTTTCTTAGAGCGTATACCGAGATGGACGACCCCTCTCTTTGAGCATATGTTGCAATGAATGACCCCTCTGTTCGAGTACAGGTCATGGTGAACGGTCCCTCTCTTTGAGTGTATACTGTGATGGACGACCTCTTCCTTTGTGCGTAATTCGTGATGAATGAGCCTTCTGTTCGAGTGCATGTCATAGTGAAAGGTCTGTTTCATAGAGCGTATACCGTAATGGACGACCCCTCTCTTTGAGCATATACATTGTTGGAAGACTCCTCTCTTTGAGCATATGTTGCGATGAATGAACCCTCTATTCGAGTCATGTCATAATGAATGGTCCCTCTCTTTGAGTGTATACCGTGATGGACGATCCCTCTCTTTGAGCGTATGTCATAAAGAATGACCCATTTCTTTGAGTGCAAGGCATGGTGAATGGTCTATCTCTTTGAGCGTATATTGTGATGGACGAGCCATCTGTTTGAGCGTATATTGTGAGTAATGACCCTTCAATTCGAGTGCATGTCATAATGAACGTCCCTTTCTTATAGCGTATACCGTGATGGACGAGCTCTCTCTTTGAGCGTTTGTCGTAGTGAATGACCCATCACTTCGAGTGCATGTAATGGTGAACAATCCATCTCTTAGAGCGTATATCATGATGGACTAGCCCTCTCTTTGAGCGTATGTCGTGTTGAATGACCCCTCTGTTCGAGTGCATGTCATAATTAACAGTCCCTTACTTAGAGTGTATACCGTGAAGGACGATCTTTCTCTTTGAGGGTACATCGCGAGGAATTACCCCTCTCTAAAAGTGCATTTCATGGTGAACGATACATCTCTTTGAGCATATACCGTGATGGACGACCCCTCTCTTTGAGCGTATGTCGTGCTGAATGACCCCTCTGTTCGAGTAAATGCCATAATGAACCTTCCCTTTCTTAGAGCGTATACCGTGATGGACGAGCCCACTCTTTGAGCGTATGTCGCGATGAATGACCCCTCTCTTCGAGTGCAAGTCATGGTGAACGGTCCGTGTCTTTGAGTGTATACTGTTATGGACGACCCCTCTCTTTGAGAATAAATCATGATGAATGACCCCTCTCTTCGAGACAATGTCATAATAAACGGTCCCTTTCTTAGACCGTATACCTTGATAGACGACCCCTCTCTTTGAGCGTATATCGCGTTGAATTACCCTTCTTTTCGAATGTATGTCATGGTGAATGGTCACTCTCTTTGATAGTATACCGTGATACACTACCCCTCTCTTTGTGTGTATGTCGGGATGAATGACCTCTTTGCTCGAGTGCATGACATAACGAATGGTCCCTTTCTTAGAGCGTATACTATGATGGACAACCCTTCTCTTTGAGCATTTTTCGCGATGAATGACACTCTCTTTGAGCATTTTTCATTGTGAACGGTCCCCCTCTTTGAGCATATACCGTGCTGGGCAACCTCTCTCTTTGAGCGGATGTCGTGATGAATGACCCCTCTCTTCGAGTACATGTCATAATGAACGGTCCCTTTCTTATAGCGTATACCGAGATAGACAACCCCTCTCTTCGAGTGTATGTCGCCATAAATGAATCTCTCTTCGAGTGCATGTCATGGTGAACGGCCCCTCTCTTTGAGTGTATACCGTGATGGACGAACACTCTCTTTGAGTATTTGTCATGATTAATGACCCCTCTCTTCGAGCGTAAGTCATAATGAACGGTCCCTCTCTTTGAGCGTATACCGTGACGGACGACCTCTCTCTTTAAGCGTATATCGCGATGAATGACCCCTCTCTTCGATGGTATGTTATAACGAATGGCCTCTTTCTCAAAGTGTATACCGTGATGGACAACGCCTCTCTTCGAGTGTATATCATAATGAATGATCCCTTTCTTAAAGCGTATACCATGATGGACGATCCCTCTCTTTGAGCGAATGTTGTGATGAATGACCACTCTCTTCGAGTGTATATCATGGTGAATAGTCCCTCTCTTTGATCGTATACCGCGGTGGACAATCCCTCTCTTTGAGCGGATGTCGCGATGAATGACCCCTCTCTTCGAGTGTATGTAATAATGAACGGTCCCTTTCTTGGAGTGTATACCGTGATGGACGACCCCTCTCTTTGAGCGTAAATCGCGATAAATGACCCCTCTCTTCGAGTGCGTGTCATAATGAATGGTCCTTCTCTTTGAGCGTATACCGTGAATGATGAGCCTTCTCCTTGAGCGTAAGTCGTAATCAATGACCCCTCTCTTTGATTGAATGTCATAATGAATGGTCCCTTTCTTTGAGCTTATTCCGTGATTGACAACCCCTCCCATTGAGCGTATATTGTGATGAATGATCCCTCTCTTCGACTGCATGTCATGTTGAACGATCACTATCTTTGAGCGTATAGTGTGATGTACAACCCCTCTCTTTGATCGTATGTCGAGATGAAAGACCCATCTCTTCGAGTGCATGTCATAATGAATTGTCCCTTTCTTAGAGTGTATACCGTAATGGACGATCCTTCTCTTTGAGCGTTTGTCACGATGAATTACCCACTCTTCGAGCGTTTGTTAAAGTGAACGGTCCCTCTCTTTGAGCATATACCAAGTTGGACGACCCCTCTCTTAAAGCGTTTATAGCGATGAATGACCCCTCTCTTCGAGTAAATGTCATAATAAATGATCCATTTCTTAGAGCATATAACGAGATGGACGACCCCTCTCTTTAAGTGTATGTCGCGATGAATGAACCCTCTCTTCGAGTGCAAGTCATGGTGAACGGTCCTTCTCTTTGAGTATAAATCGTAATCGACAATCCCTCTCTTTGTGCGTATGTCGTGATGAATGAACCCTCTTTTCGAGTGTCTGTCATAATGAATTGTCCGTTCTTAGAGCGTATACCGTGATAGACGATCCCTCTCTTTATGCGTATGTCGTGATGAATGACCCCTCTTTTCGAGTGTATGTCATAATGAATGATTCATTTCTTAGAGAGTATACCATGGCGGACGATCCCTCTCATTGAGCGTATGTCGAGTTGAAATATCCCTCTCTTCGAGTGCATTTCTTGGTGAACGAGCCCTTTCTTTGAGCGTATACCATGATGGATGACCCCTTTCTTTGAACATATGTCGGGATGAATGACCCTTTTTTTGAGTTCATGTCATAATTAATGGTCCCTTTCTTAAAGTGTATACCGTAAAGGACAATCCTTCTCTTTGAGCGTATACCGTGATCGACAACCCCTATCTTTGAGTGTATGTCGCGTTGATTGACCCCTCTCTTCAAGTGCATATCATAATGAATAAACCCTTTCTTAGAGCGTATACCATGATGGACGACCCTACTCCTTGAGCGTATGTCATGACCAATGACCCCTTTGTTCGAGTGTTTTTCATAATTAAAGGTCCCTTTCTTTGAGCATATATCGTGATGAATGACCCCTCTCTTTGAGCGTATATCACAACGAATGATCCTCTCTTCATGTACATGTCATGGTGTACGGTCCCTCTCTTTGAGCGTATATTGTGATGGACGACCCCTCTCTTTCAGCGTGTGTCATGATGAATGACCCTTCTCTTCAAATACATGTCATAATGAACGGTACGTTTCTTAGAGCGTATACCGTGATGGACGACCCCTCTCTTTATGCATATGTCGTGATGAATGATCCCTCTTTTGAGTGCATATCATAATGAACGATTCATTTCTTAGAGCATATACCGTGATGGATGACCCCTCTCTTTGAGCGTATACATTGATGGACGATCCCTCTATTTGAGCATATGTTGCGATGAATGACCCCTCTCTTGGAGTGCATGTCATAATGATTGGTCCCTCTCTTTGAGCTTATACTGTGATGGACGACTCCTCTCTTTGAGCATATGTTACGATGAATGATCTCCTCTCTTCGAGTGCAAGTGATAATGAACGACCCCTCTCTTTAAGCGTATACTATGATTGACGACCCTTATCTTTGAGTGTATGTCGCATTTAATGACCCCTCACTTTGAGTGCATGTAATGGTGAAAGGTCCCTCTCTTTAAGTTTATACCGTGATGGACGATCCCTCTCTTTGAGCGTTTGTCGTGATGAATGACCCTTTTATTCGAGTGCATGTCATAATTAATGGTTACTTTCTTAGAGCGTATACCGTGAAAGGAGATCCTTCTCTTTGAGCGTACGTCACAAGTAATGACCCCTCTCTTCAAGTGCATGTCATGGTGAGCGGTCCATCTCTTTGAGCGTACGTCACAAGGAATGACCCCTCTCTTCAAGTGCATGTCATGGTGAGCGGTCCATCTCTTTGAGCGTATACCGTGATGGATGACCCCTATCTTTGAGCATATGTCATGATGAATGACCCCTCTGTTCGAGTGTATGTCATAATGAACCGTCCTTTTCTTAGAGCATATACCGTGATGAATGAGCCCTCTCTTTGAGTGTATGTCGTGATGAATTCCCCTTCTCTTCAAGCGTAAGTCATAATGAACGATCCCTCTCTTTTAGAGTATACCGGGATAGATGACCCCTCTCTTCGAGTGCATGTCAAAATTAATGGTCCCTCTCTTTGAGCGTATACCGTGATGGACAAAACCTTTCTTTTAGTTTATTTTGCGATGAATGACCCCTCTCTTCAAGAGTATGTTATAATGAACGGTCCCTCTCATTAAGCTTATGTAACGATCAATGACCCCTCTCTTCAAGTGCATGTCATAATGAACGGTTCCTCTCTTTGAGCGTATACCATGACGGATGACCCTTCTCTTTGAGCGTATTTCATGATGAATGACCCTCTCTTCGAGAGCACTTTCATGCGTGCTAAAAGATGCTCATTTAAATACAAGTGTACACATCAAGTAATAAAGTGATAAGCATTTATTGAATATCGTCTCCACAGGGATTGGTATACTTAATATGTTTCCTTTGGTATTCTTGCTTCTATAAGAGAAAAATAAAAACACAATTTAGTTTGATCTTTAATGGTCCCTTTCTTAGAGCGTATACCATGATGGACGACCCCCCTCATCGAGCATATGTCATAACGAATGGTCCCTTTCTTAGAGCATATACCGTGATGGACGACCCCTCTCTTTGAGAGGATATCGCGATAAATTACCCCTTTTTTCGAGTGCATGTCATAATGAACGGTCCCTTTCTTAGAGCGTATACCGTAATGGACGACCCTTCTCTTTGAGTGTATGCCGCGATGAATGGCCCCTCTCTTCGAGAGCATGTTATAATGAATGGTGCCTTTCTTAGAGCATATACCGTGATGGACGAGCCCTCTTTTTGAGCGTATGTCGCGAAGAATGACCCCTCTCTTACATGTCATGGTGAAATGGTCACTTTCGTATAGCGTATACCGTGGCGGACGATCCCTCTATTTGAGCGTATGTCGCAACGAATGACCTCTCTCTTCGAGTGCATGTCATAATGAATGGTCCATTCCTTAGAGCGTATACCGTTATAGACGACCCTTCTCTTTGAGTGTATGTCGCGTTGAATTATCCCTCTTTGAGAGTATATCTTGGTGAAAGGCCCCTCTCTTTGAGCGTCTACCATGATGGACAATCCTTCTCTTTGAGCAAATATCGTGATGAATTATCCCTCTCTTCGAGTGCATATTATATTGTACGGTCCTTCTCTTAGAGCGTATACCGCGATGGACGACCCCTCTCTTTGAGAGTATATCATGATGAATTACCCTCTCTTCAAACGTATATCATAATGAAAGGTTGCTCTCTTTGAGCGTATACCGTGATGGATGACCCCACTCTTTAAGAGTATGTCGCGATGAACGAACCTCTTTTCGAGCATATGTCATGGTGAACGGTCCCTTTCTTAGAGCGAATACTATGATGGACGAGCCCTCTCTTTGAGTGTATATCGTGATGAATGATTCCTCTCTTCGAGCGTATGTCATAGTGAACAGTCCTTCTATTTGAGCATAAACTGTGGAAGACGACCCCGCTCTTTGAGCGTATATCGTGATGAATAACCCCTCTCTTCAATTGCATGTCTTGGTGAATGGTCCGTGATAACTCTGCAAAAATACTATATTTTGGGCCTTTTAACTTAAGTTATTGAGTGTTCTTAAGTTCATTTAGACTCATTTGCATTTAGGTTCATATCATTGCATACAGTTTCCTAGTTATGCCTTGGCATTTTTGTGTGGCAATGGGTGATATTTCATGAGAAAGGTAGTTCTTTTGAGTTGTGTTGTGCAGGTAAAGAAAAATTGGAAGTTGAGGATATTTGTCATGGCATTCATAGAAGGATAGTGATGGGAAAATTTCGTGGCAAATCTGGAGTACTCCTGTGTTGAGCTAAACGATAAGAAGATATTTTGATAAGAGTGTCAGTTAGTGCCATTACAGCCTGGCCACAGCCATTACAATAGGGGACCACGAGCCACCTCAGTAGGGTACCACTTTCACCACTGCAATCTCTGCAAAAATGTCATCACGTGAAAGGAGGAAGAAATGAAATTTTCACTATTTTTTAGGTTTTTTCACCCCTTTATAAGGCATGGTGAGCTATAAGAAAAAAAAGGAGAGACCTTTGAGGAGCAAGAACATAGAAAAAGAGGTAACTTTGGAGAGGTTTTCTGCGGAGGAAAGGTCCCACCTTTCTCCTCCAAACTCCGGTCGAAGTGTCCTCCATTGATAAAGCTCGAAGGGAGTGGCGTGCTAGGCACCCGAGAGGTGTTAGCATGCCAAGGCATCCCGTGGTGGTTGAAGAGCCGGCGACCTGTGCACATTGTGGGTATCTTCTATCTTCCTTCCCTTTGCTTTACTTTTCATATATTTTAAGAGGATGATGTTGGATGTTTAAGGATGTATGTGGATGATACTTTCTTTTACATTTCGCACCACCATGTGTTGCTTTATTTAGGTGGTTGCTAATATAGATGATTAACTTTTACTTTTTATTAATATATAGTCTTCTATGTATTTGTGTATTTGCTTTACTCATAGTTGTTAATCATTTAATCATTGTAAGAGGCATGAGAGTGTCCCGTGTTTAGGTGCATGTTAGGTGTTCTAGAGAAACCTAGCTATAGATTGTTAGATCATTCGAGAGGAGTTAAGGGAGGGTCTACGTGAGCAATGGGCTTCGGATAGTAACCAGAACCAAATCTGAGCTTAAAGTACTCGAGAGAGACGTAATTTAAGGTTTCAATGACTAAAAGGAGTGTGCTTTGTCGATAGGCTAGTGTTGTGGCTGAGATAGAGAGGAGATGTCGTGGCATTTTAGTTTGTCAGTTTTCTGTAACTCGAGAGAGCGGGAACACTTTAGAAACCTCTGTCGAGTAGATATACACCATAGATGTTATATGTTTATAAGAGTAAGGTTAAGAAATCCAGAGGAACCTCCACCAATCATTCCTAGGAGAGCTCATCAATAGAGGGTTAGTACAACATATTGTTTAAACGTGTTCTTGTATCCTGCCTTTGCCTCCACATTTACAAACTACTTTCTTTATTCTACTTGTTATTTTGCAATCACATCACATCACGGTACATCTTCACAAGGTTCAACGCACCAAGAGCTATCATCAGTGATGAAGGCACCCACTTTGACAACAAGTTAATTGCCAAGGCATTACAAAGATATAGGGTACGACACAAAATTGTCATGACATATCACCCCCAGACCATTTCGCAAGCCGAGGTTTCTAATCTTGAAATCAAGCAAATTCTGGAAAAGGTGGTGAATCCAAGAATGAAAGATT
Organism: Abelmoschus esculentus; assembly: GCA_035048815.1. NCBI lineage: Eukaryota > Viridiplantae > Streptophyta > Magnoliopsida > Malvales > Malvaceae > Abelmoschus > Abelmoschus esculentus. Next base: position 12,355,490 of record JAUCBN010000006.1, on the reverse strand, counting down.
GGTCACCAAAGCTTGATGAAGCGTTATGGGCATACCACACTGCTTTCAAAACCCTACTAGAAATGTTTCCATTTAACTTACTCTATAGTAGAGCATGTCACCTCCCGGTCGAGTTAGAGCATAAGGCCTATTGAGCAATCAAGAAGCTCAACTTTGATGCTGATCTAGCTGGTGAAAGAAGACTTCTAGAGTTGAATGAGATGGAGGAATTCAGGTCTCAAACTTATAAAAATGCTAAACTCTACAAGAAGCGAACCAAAAGATGGTATGATCAAGCGATTTTGCCACGACATTTTCAAGTTGGACAACAAGTGCTCCTATTCAACTCAAGGCTGAAGTTGTTCCCTAGGAAGCTTAAATCATGGTGATCCGGGCCATTTATCATACATCATGTGTATCCCCATGGAGCTGTAGACATCAAGAACATTGATGACGGGATAATTTTTAAAGTCAATGGCCAACGCCTGAAGATCTAAACTGGAGCCCGTGTGATGCAAGATAAACCTACCACATATCTTATGGATGCCTGACATACTGAAATGTCATGGCATTTTCAGTTTACTCTTGTTCATAAATAAATTGTTTTAAGTTTGTTTATATGATTTATTATCATGCATCCCTTTTAATTCGTTATTTTAATATTTTTAGGTTAAAAAATCACCCTTGGAGGCTGGCGGCTGAAGGAGAAAAGTAAGAAACCCTACCTGAATTCATTGAGCGACAAAAAGACAAAAGGGAGGGACCTTTTTTTATTTGTTTATTTTGAATTTCAAAAAGATTCTCTCTCCCTTTAATTTTTTGACACCCCCAATAAACCCCCACCACTCGTTTTCTTCTACCTTCCCACTAAAAGAATTAAAGCTTTCACCTTTATTTCTTCTTTTTCACCCCCCATCTTCTTCTTCATCTTTCCTACCACCATAACCAAAAAGCTTCTCCCCTACATTAGAGAAAAGCTTCAAGCTTTACTACTTTTTCTCCTCTCTTTCCACCTAAAAATGGTACGAACCAGACCCCCAGGATCCACACCACAACCTCCTGTCATTTTTTGTTGATGATGCGGCGGAAGAGAGATTTAAATCTCTCAAAAATAGAAAAGTTTTCTTTGAGCTTGGTTTCAACTTTTCCAACGAATTTGGGTCTGAGGTAAAGGATGTGGTTCAGCACCACCATTAGGAGCAGTTTGCTGCCCATCCTGGCTTCATCAACTCCATGATAGTGAGAGAGTTTTATGCAAACATACAAAGCCCGGAACAAAAAGTTGTATATGTCCGGGGCAAGAGTATTCGCTTTACCAACACGACCATTAACCGCTTCTTTAAAATTCCACAAGGAGTGGATAGGCATGCAAAGAAAGAAGCAGAAGCCGACTATGTGACTTACCAAGGAGTGAACGAGGATATCTGTTTGCCCGATACAAAGTGGAATGGAAAACAAGCATCGATAAGGATAGTGAATCATGAGCGTTTGCTTCCACACGCCCGGTTTTGGAACCATTTCATGTGATACAAGTTGATGCAGACTTTGTATCACACCAAAGTGAATCTAACTCGATTGATGCTTTTACATTCAATTCTATTCGGTTTCCCCATGGATATCGTTCGAATTATTGTTCATGAAACTCATGCTTGCTTGAACCGTACCAAGAGCCCCCTTATATTTCCCAACTTGATTACTGCATTGTGTTGGAAGAAAGGTGATCCAGAGGATGACTTTGATGAAATATTAGAAGGAATGAAAGGTTTGTCTGCTGAGAAAGTGACTGCATTAATTGGCAACACTAAAGAGCAGCCAGAAGCATCCCATGCTGCCTCGGCTAGAGAAAAAAGCCCATCTCAGAAGGATGATGGATTGGAGCTCTCTCAAAATGCCATGACAAAGATAGACGACTTGTCAAGAGACTTAAATCAATTTTTTAGCTATACAAAGAAAAGAGACAAGGTCGTTCACACCTGCCTAGCAGAGTTGTTACTTCACTTGAATCAAGAGTTCCCCACGTTTCCTAAATCTATTCTGCCTATATTAGGAAATGCCTCGGCATTTACAGCTGCCCCACCTCCAACTAGACTAGTTGCACCTGATCTGAATGAAGCATCATCCCCAGCTAATCCATCTGAGGAGGTAAGGCCCATGGAATCGAAACTAGAGGAACGCGCTCTAGAAGCCCATTCACCTACAGAAGAACAAGATCCTGAAAATGCCGCAACATTTTCAGATGACCGAGCCCAGTCACCAACGCAATAAGACCCGCCTACTGTACAAGAACATGAGACCAACTTTATATCTTCGTTGTTTGAAGATCTGCCCGCCCAGCCAACACAACAAGAAGAACCACTATCAGCAGCCCCGCAAGTGGAATCACCATTGCCCTCTCCCAAGAGGAAGACATCTAAATGCTATCTTAAAATGTCGGCCAGGAGACAATCAACCCCACCACCAGCTGCCAAAAAATCGAAATCACAGGGAGCAGATGATGAGACTGATCCTGAAGTCAGTCCACCCCCGTTAAAGAGAAAAGCCTCGCACCGAATTGCCACAGCAACACCACAAGCATAGCCAAGGTACATTGCGTTTCATTTCATTGCATTGCATAGCATTTAATTTTTTTTTAGTTGCATTGAGGATAATGCTTGCCTCAAGTTTTAGGGAGATGTCGTCCTCTATTCCATTTGCATGTGCATGATAGCAGTAGTTGTAGAATAATGTCATGACAATGTGCAAGTTTTAGGATAAGTTTATAGGATTAAAGTTTGTGATGCTCGATGATGATATAATTTTTTTATGGCAAATACTTGAATTGATTGGGATTTGGATAGAACTTACTTTAGGATTTGGTTGTTTGTGTTTATTTTTATTGCTACACGAGTGTATATTCTCCATGCTTAGGGAGGTTAGAAATTTTTTATAGAATGAAAACTTGGACAACTTAGCATGTTTAATGAATCTTTTTGTTAATAGAAAACTCCCATTAGTTTAGTATTACAAATGAATAAATGTCTGGACAAATTTTTAGAGGGATACTCCGCTATGCCATGGTATATCCATGTGCATATGAGTTACTGAAAGAGGCACAGGGTGACGCGACACTCTTAACTTGCCATGGCATTGCCTAGATATTGCGTTTTAATAAAGTATGGTATGAATAGAAGGTAGTATGACAGACTAGCTCCTATCGTAGCAATGTGTCTGACATGTGTAAAAGAAAAAAATAATTATATATTACATATATATTTGGGGAGTAGTGAAATTGTGCTTTAATGAAAAATATGCTCTGTTAGAATAGTGAATATTCCTTAGAATTTTTCTAAGTTAACTAAGCATAGATTGGATACACTCACTCACACACATACTAGCATTCGACCTTGTCCTAGAGTAGTGTTCTTGAAATTTCCTTGAGTCTTATATGTGTATGCCATGACATTTTATGAAGGCTGAAACTCTGACCATTTGCTTTCCTGGATCTTGAACTTTTCCATGATATTTATTCTCTACTAGTTACTATCCATTGCTTGAGGACAAGCAATAGCTTAAGTTTGGGGGTGTGATAACTCCCCCCAAAAAATATATTTCAGGCTTTTTTACGTAAGTTATTGAGTGTTCTTAAGTTTATTTAGACTCATTTAGTTCCATTTAGGTTCATATCATTGCATATAGTTTCCTAGTTATTCCTTGGCATTTTTTTGTGGCAATGAATTCTATTTCATAAGAAAGGTAGTTCTTTTGAGTTGTGTTGTGTAGGTAAAACAAAAATAGAAGTTGAGGATATCTGCCATGACATTCGTAGAAGGATAGCGATGAGAAAATCCCATGAAAAATCTGGAGAACTCGTATGTTAAGCTAAATGACAAAAATATATTTTTATAAGAGTGTCAGTTGGTGCCATTATAGCCTGGCCACAACCATTACAATAGGGGACCACGAGCCACCTTAGTAGGGGACCACTATCACCACTGCCATATCTGTAGAAATGCCATCACGTGAAAGGAGGTAGAAATGAAATTTTCACTATCTTTTAAGGTTTTTCACCCCTTTCAAAGCATGGTGACCTACAAGAAAAAAATGAGAGACCTTTGAGGAGCAAAAACACAGAAAAAGAGGTACCTTTGGAGAGGTTTGCGGCGGAGGAAAGTTCCTACCTTTCTTCTCGAAACTCCGGCAGAAGTTTCCTCAATTGATAGAGCTCAAAGGGAGGGGCGTGCTAGGCACCCGAGAGGGGCTAGCATGCCAAGGCGTCTCGTGGTGGTTGAAGAGTCGGCGACCTATGCACATCGAGGGTGTCTTCTATCTTCCTTTCCTTTTCTTTACTTTTCATATATTTTAAGAGTATGATATTGGATGTTTAAGGATGCATATGATTGATACTTTCTTTTACATTTCGCACCATCATGTGTTGCTTTGTTTAGTTGGTTGCTAATATAGATGATTAACTTTTACTTTTTATTAATATATAGTCTTCTATGTGTTTGTGTATTTGTTTTGCTCATAGTTGTTAATCATTTAAGCTTTGTAAGAGGCATGAGAGTGTCCCATGTTTAGGTGCATGTTAGGTGTTCGAGAGAAACCTAGCTATAGATCCTCAGATCATCCAAGAGGAGCTAAGGGATGATCTACGTGAGCAATGGGCTTTAGATAGTAACCAGAGCCTAATCTGAGCTTAGAGTACTTGAGAGAGACGTAATTTAAGGTTTCAACGACTAAAAGAAGTGTGCTTTATCGATAGGCTAGTGTTGAGGTTGAGACCGAGAGGTGATGTCATGGCATTTTAGTTTGTCAGGTTCCTATGACTCGAGAGAGCGGGAATACTTTAGAAACCACTATCGAGTAGATATAAACTATAGATGCTATATGTTCGTAGGAGTAAGGTTAAGAAATCCATTGGAACCTCCACCAATCATTCCAAGGAGAGCTCATCAATAGAGGGTTAGTACAACATATTGTTTAAACATGTTCTTGTATCCTGCTTTTGCCTCTGTATTTACAAACTTCTTTATTATTTACTTGTTATCTTGCAATTACATCATTATATACTCAATACACCACTTCCATACATCTACCCTGCCATCACCATTCAGTCCATTTTGCCTTGGCATATTTTAGTTGCTTGTTTTCTTAAATTGCCATAGCATTTCACCATCACATCTTCACTGTACATATCCATTTCCACCTATTAATAGCCTTATCTTTGTTTTTCCTTTGTTTAGTTAATGATACCTTTTTGCCTTGGCAAATTTGACTGCATACTTTACCATAGATCCTCGTGGGAATGATACTCAATCACTCTTTTATTACTTGTACGTCTGTGTATACTTGCACAAATGTGATCCACATTAATTTATAGTTATACATGGACGATCACCAGTCTCTTTCTTAGAGAGTATACCGTGGCGGACGACTCCTTTCTTTAAGCGTATGTCGCGATGAATGATGCCACTCTTCGAGTGTATATCATAATGAATGGTCTCTTTCTTAGAGCGTATACCATGATGGATGACCCCTCTCATTGAGAGTATGTCGCATTGAATGACCCCTTTCTTCGAGTGCATGTCTTGGTGAATGAGCCCTCTCTTGAGCGTATACCATGATGGACGAGCCCTCTCTTTGAGTGTATGTCGAGATGAATGAACCCTCTCTTCGAGTGCATGTCATAACGAATGATCCTTTTCTTAGTGCGTATACTGAGATGGATGACCCTTCTTTTTGTGCGTATGTCACAATGAATGACCCTTTCTTCAAGTGTTTGTCATAGTGAACGGTCCCTCTCTTTGAGCATATACCATGGTGGACGATCCCTCTCTTTGAGCGTATGTCGCGATGAATGATCCCTCCCTTCGAGTGCATGTCATAATTTATGGTCTCTTTCTTAGAGCATAGACCGTGATGGATGACCCCTCTCTTTGAGCGTATGTCGCGATTAATGACCCCTTTCTTCGAGTGCATATTATGGGGAATGGTCTCGCTCCTTGAGCTTATACCGTGGTGGACGATCCCTCTCTTTGAGCGTATATTGTGATGGATGACCACTCTGTTCGAGAGCTTGTCATAATGAATGGACTCTTTCTTAGAGCGTATATCGTGATGGACGACCCTACTCTATAAGCGTATATCGTGATGAATGACCCCTCTCTTCGAGTGTATATCATAGTGAACAGTCCTTTTCTTAGAGTGTATATCGTGATGAACGAGCCCTCTCTTTGAACACATATCGTGATGAATGACCCCACTCTTCTAGCGTATATCATAATAAACGATCCCTCACTTTGAGTGTATACCGTGATAGACGACCCCTCACTTTAAGCTTATATCGCGATGAATAACCTTTCTTCGAGATCTTGACATAATAAACGATCCCTTTCTTAGAGCGTATATCGTGATGGACGAGCCCTCTCTTTGTGCGTATGTCGCGATGAATGACCCCTCTCTTTGAGTGGATGATATGGTGAACGGTCCCTCTCTTTGAGCGTATACCGTGATGGAAAACACCTCTATTTGAGTGTATATCGCGATGAATGACCCCTCTCTTCAAGTGCATGTCATAATTAATGATCCCATTCTTAGAGCGTCTACCACGATGGACGACCCTTCTTTTGAGCATATGTCGCAATGAATGACCCTCTCTTCGAGCGTGAGCGTATGTCTATGAATGACCCCTCTGTTAGATTGCATGTCATGGTGAACGGTCCCTTTCTTATAGCGTATACCATGGTGGACTACCCCTCTCTTTGAGCGTATATCACGATGAATGACCCCTCTTTTTGATCGCATTTCATGGTGAACGGTCCCTCTTTGAGCATTCACCGTGATGGACGACACCTCACTTTGAGCGTATGTCGTGATAAATGACCCCTTTGTTCTAGCGCATGTCATAATGAATAATCCTTTTCTTAGAGTATATACCGTGATGGATAACCCTTCTCTTTGAGCGTATATCGCGATGAATGACCCTTATCTTCGAGTGTATGTCATAGTGAACGGTCCCTTTCTTAGAGCATATATCATGATGGACAAGCCCTCTCTTTGAGCGTATGTCATGATGAATGACCTGTCTCTTCGAGCGTATATCATAATGAACGATCCCTCTCTTTGTGCATATACCGTGATGGACGACCAATCTCTTTGAGTGTATGCCGCGATGAATGACCCCGCTCTTTGAGTGTATGTCATAGTGAACGGGCACTTTCTTAGAACGTATATCGTGATGGACGAGTCCTCTCTTTGAGCGTACGTCATGATGAATAAACCCTCTCTTCGAGCGTATGTCATAATGAACGGACCTTTTCTTAGAGCGTGTAACATCCCGATTTTGGGGTTAGAAGTTTGGGTATTAGTTAGGGGAATTCGATTCGGGTCGAATCGGGTTCTTCCGTTTGTTATTTCGGGTTTAGGGGAATATTATTGTGAAATGGTTTAGGAATATTAAAATGATGTTTTAGAATTAAAAGAATGTAATTTGAACTTTAAATTGATTTTTAATTGAGCTTAATTATGTACTAGTGATCAAATTGTAATTTTGGAAAAGATTTGGGACTAAATGTGTGTTTTTCGAAAATTTCTATTTTTAGTGACTAAATTGGAAAGCAAGTTATACTTAGAATCCTTAGAGGACCATAAACTCAATTTATTTTTAATTAATAATTTATCCACCAAAATTGTTTTTTATAAATAGTTTTAAAAGATGATAATTTTATTTTCTTCCATAACCACTTATTTTCTCATCATTTTCTCTCATATTTTCTCTCCATCTTCTTCATCAATTTTCTTCAATTACTTGCTGATTTCTTCATCTTTTTCAACAAGATTTATTGCATTTTGTTCATCATTTCATTCTCTTCAAAGCCTACTCATTAATTTTTACAAATCAACATCAATTTTCAAGAAATCAAGGAGAGGATTTCTCATCTTTTGGTGGATCAAATCCCTAAGGTAACTTTGCTGAATCTTGACTCTTTTTCTAAGGTTCTTTATCGAAATTTCAAAGTATTAGCTTACTAATCATTAAATAAAATTTGATTTTAAGTTTTCAGTGCTAGATTTAATAATTTTATGAATATTTTGTGAAATCTTTTTAGATCTTATTCAATGTTGTAATTAGATAGATTTAATTAAGATATTATGTTATTTAATTGATTAATTGAGTCTTCAATTGATGGCAAATTAATTTAATCCCGGAATAATATGATCGGTGTTGTTTAAAGGTAGTTTTCGGTTGTTTTAGGGGTTGTTTTAGGTGTTTTAATGTTACTGGAGGTATAAGGATGGTTTAGATGGTTTTTTGATTCATAATTGGTGTGGATTAGATGTTAGATTCATTAGTTTTGGAGCTGATGTTGTTTGGATGCGTTTCGACTTAGTTTTCGGTAGATTTGTAGTGATCGAATATGGCTGCTGGTTTAAGCATGTAATAATGTAAAAATGCTCTGTTTTTAATGTTGTAGAGGTAGTTCAAGAAGGTGCTTAAGTGGCTGGTGCATTGGCATGGTCATTGGAACTTCGGCGGAAGCTCGTTTTGCTTGTTGGTGAGTGTTTTCGAACTTAAAGTCAATCGCATTTGTATGGTTCTGTTTTGGGGACTATGGAAGAGTGTGAAAACTTTCCATAGTTCAAGAGTAATTAAAGTAATTGTTTTTGATATATTAACATGAGTTTCGGCTACATTCGGTAAAGGCATTGATATTGCTAATGCAATGAGATTTTTGGAAATGCATAAACATGATTTTGAATTAGTGCGTGCATGAGAAATATTTGTTGAAATGCATGGTTTATCAAAGCATCCATGGTTATGGAAATGTGAGAAGCGGTTTGGAATACAATATGGTTAATTGCCTTACATATGATGGTGCCTTTGGGCATGACTTTCGGTTCATTTGTTGAACATATTATGCATGCATTATGAGCAAAAAATTATCATGCACATTTGATTATGATATTGGCTTAGTGACACTAACTTTAGATTTGAATACGAATGGTATGTCATTAGGATTGTCTTGAGTGCACTATAAACATTATTGAGAATAAAGAATATTGCCTACACGTAAAAAGGGTGACTTTGTGTCTAATTGTGCGTGGTAGAGCCGCCTACACGTAACAAGGATGACTATGTATCTAATCGTGCGTGGTAGTGCTATAGTGGTGACTTTGTGTCATGTCAATGGTGACTTTGTGTCATGACGAGACTAATGGTCTCTAGCAATGGATCCGTGTATTCGGTGAACTCAAGGTTCATAATAAGTGATCACTAGAATGTCAATAAACATATATGGATTTAAATAGGACATTATGCATCATTCATGAATTGTTTTGATAAGGTTTTGCAAACTCAAGGAAATTTTTTGGTTTTATGAACATGAACATGAAATCATAAGCATGCATGATTTAGTGATGCACTGCAAATTATGGTTTCATTATGGTTTTAAATAAATGCATTGATGATCTTGTGTAGAGCTTCCTCACTAAGCATGTTTTCTTAAGCTCTCTTTTCACCCTTGCAGAAAAATAAAGGCACTCGAGACTACATTCAGAGCAAGGAAATCAACGGGAAAGGTTATCGCAAATTTGGTATGTTTTGGCAAATAAGTTGGGGCTTGACAATGTGTAAACCCAACCTATGTGAGGAGTGTGAATTTTGGCTTTGGTTTATGTTGAAATAAGACCTATGTTGCTTTGATTGTTAATTGATGGACTATGGTATTGTTTGGATTGTTGAAGCATGTACTTGCATGAACGTTATGATTTTAATCATGTTCTAGGAAGCATGCCTATAGGTTGTTTGGGGTCCTTGACATTAATAATCATGTGTTATATGTTGTTCATTATGCTTAGGATTTACGCATATAGTTGGTGGTGGTTAACGGTTGTGTAATGAGTCGATAATGTTCACTTAGTGTGACAGAACTTTTAGGTTCCAGACCCAAAGTTTCGAAACCTTAGTGAAGGTTTCGTAACCTTTGCCAAACAGTTTTGAAACCTTCTTTAAGGTTTCGAAATCTTGCGGGAAATTTCAATTCTGGAAAGTTACTGGACGCGAAAAGTTTCGAAACCTTTTGCATAAAGTTTTGGAACCTTTATGAAAGGTTTCGGAACATTTGGCTGCCAGAAATTGATAGTTGCTAGAAATTTTATTTTAGTCTCGGATATCTTTCTTTGTTCAATTAGGGTACCTACATATGTTATCTTGAGCTAAAATTTCACATGGATGCATAAAATTGATTTAATTTCAAGATGGCTAACTTAATTTGGACGAAGTCCATGTAATTTGAAAGATTTATATTTTGATCCCTAAATTGGTGAAACATGCAATTAACAATGCTAGAATGCTCCATTTGATTTGAAGTTTACCAAGAGGGATATTTGTATGTTTAATTGAAATTTGATGGAATGAGTTTCTACTTCGTCTTTAGAATTTAAAAGTTTTATGTATTAGTCCCTAACTTACTAAAATGTTTAATCGAATGCTTGTTTGTGATTGGATTATTTTCTTCAATGCTTTGTATGAGACTAAGACATGTAGGAACAAGATTATGCATCTAGAAAAAAAATAATATATCGGTTTTAGGGTTATTTATCAAATTGGACCTTCGCGAGTTTGGTTTGATATTCCCCGTGTAACCCATTAGTGATGGTTCCGTCTAGGCCGATCTAAGGGGGTTACAAAGCGTATATTGTGATAGACGACCTCTCTCTTTGACTGTATATCGCAATTAATGACCCCTCTCTTCAAGTGCATGTCATGGTGAACGGTCTCTCTCTTTGAGCGTATACCAGATGGACGATACCTCACTTTGAACATATGTCATGATGAATAACCCCTCTGTTCTAATGTATGTCATAATGAATGGTCTCTTCCTTAGAGCGTCTATCGCGATAGACGACCCTTCTTTTGAGCATATATCGCGATGAATGACCCCACTATTAGAGTGCATGTCATGGTGAACGGTCCCTTTGTTATAGCGCATACCGTGATGAACGACCCCTCTCTTTGAGTGTATATCACGATGAATGACCCCTCTCTTCGAGTGCATTTCACGGTGAAAAGTCCCTCTTTGAGCGTATACCGTGATGGACGATACCTCACTTTGAGCATATGTCGTGATGAATGACCCCTTTGTTCTAGTTCATGTCATAATAAATGATCCCTTTCTTAGAGTGTATACCGTGATGGACAACCACTTCTCTTTGAGCGTATATCGCGATGAATGACCTCTCTCTTCGAGTGCATATCATAGTGAAAGGTCCCTTTCTTAGAGCGTATATCGTGATGAACAAGCCCTCTCTTTGAGCATATGTCATGATCAATGACCAGTCTCTTCGAGCGTATGTCATAATGAATGGTCCCTCTCTTTATGCGTATACCGTGATGGACGACCACTATCTTTGAGTGTATGTCATGATGAATGACCCCGCTCTCCGAGTGCATGTCATAGTAAACGGTCCCTTTCTTAGAGCATAAATCGTGATGGACGAGCCCTCTCTTTGAGCGTATGTCATGATGAATGACCCCACTCTTCGAGCGTATGTCATAATGAACGAATCCTTTCTTAGAGTATATACCGTGATGGACGACCTCTCTCTTTGAGCATATATCGCAATGAATGACCCCTCTCTTCGAGTGGATATCATGGTAAACAGTCCCTCTCTTTGAGCGTATACCGTGATGGACGACACCTCACTTTGAGCATATGTCATGATGAATGACCCTTTTGTTCTACTCCATGTCATAACGAATGATCCCTTTCTTAGAGCGTATACCGTGAAGGACGACCCTTTACTTTGAGCGTATACCGTGAAGGACGACCCTTCACTTTGAGTTTATGTTGCGATGAATGGACCTCTTTTCAAGTACATGTCATAGTGAACGGTGTATTACTTAGAGTGTATATCGTGATGGTCGAGCCCTCTCTTTGAGCGTAAGTCTTGATGAATGACCTATCTCTTCGAGCGTATGTCATAAAGAACGGTCCCTCTCTTTGTGCGTATACCGTGATAGAAAACCAGTCTTCTTAAGCGTATGTCGCGACGAATAACAACGCTCTTCGAGTTTATGTCATAGTGAATGGTTCCTTTCTTAGAGCGTATATCATGATGGACGAGCCCTCTTTTTGAGCATATGTCATGATGAATAACCCCTCTCTTCGAGCGTATGTCATAATGAACGGTCCCTCTCTTTAAGCGTATACCGTAATGGAAGCCCCCTCTATTTGAGCATATGTCGCGATAGATGACCTCTCTCTTCGAGTACAAGTCATACTGAACGATCCCTCTCTTCGAGCGTTTGTCATAGTGAACGGTCCATCTCTTTGAGCATATACCATAGTGGACAACCCCTATGTTTAAGCGTATGTCACGATGAATGACCCCTCTCCTCGAGTGCTTGTCATAATGATCGGTCCCTTTCATAGAGCGTATACCGTGATGGGCGATCCCTCTTTTTGAACGTATGTTGCGACGAATGACTCCTCTCTACGAGTGCATGTCATGGTAAACGGTCCTTCTCTTTAAGCGTATACCATGATGGACGACCCTTCTCTTTCAGCGTATGTCGTGATGAATGATCCCTCTCTTGGAGCGCATATCATAATAAATGTTGCCCTTGAAGAAGAAGAAGGATCCAGGCAGCTTTATCATTCCGTGTGCTATTGGAGACAACTTTGTTGGGAAGACACTTTGTGATCTTGGATCAAGTGTGAATCTAATGTCTAAAGCAATCTTTGTGAAGCTTGGCATGGGAGATGCGAGACCCACTTTTTTTATATTGCAACTAGTAGATCGTTCTCATGTGACACTAGAGGGGAAGATCGAAGATGTCATAGTGAGGGTGGGTAAATTCGTGTTTCCAGTCGACTTCCTTATACTTGATTGCGAGGCTGATGCTAATACACCCATCATCTTAGGAAGACCTTTCCTAGCAACTGGGCACATTCTCATTGATTGTGAGAAGGGTGAGATCACTATGCGAGTAGAAAATCAAAGATTGACCGTGAACATCAACAATTCTCTTAAGTACGTGGATGATTCTAAAGAATGTCGGGGCATTTTGAAAGCAGACTCTGAACTATCTTGGGAAGCTAATCATTTTTGTCACAACAATTTTGTACAACTTGATGATTATGAAGAACTCATACATGATGATGAAGAGGAAGCTGGTAAATTTCCATTGAAGCATAAACGGGCAATAGGATGGACCATGATAGACCTGAAGGGGATTAGTTCGACCATCTGTATGCATAAGATACTTTTGCAAGAATGTCATGGCGATTCCATAGATCCATAATGCATCTACACTAGAGCCTCTATGATGCGTGACAAACCTACCTTACATCTTTAGGATATTGTCACGGGGTCAGAATTTTGTCGCAGGGACTTCTACCCGTGCGGCACATCAGGTCTCTCACATACCCGAGGTTAAGCCTTATGCTCACTGGTTTCGCCCTCCCATGGGCTCATTAGGGAAGCGGGGATAGCTCCCGACCAGTATGCGCGATCAGCACGCCCATCCGAAGATAGGTTGACTGCTCAGCACGTACTACACCCTTATTGTTATCCCGATCTCATGCATTATGCACAATTAAAAAGCATCTCGCTCGATTCTGTGTTGTCACGAAGAACGGTCTGTGACATTCTCCTCCACCTAATTCATACACGCCCTCGTGCATGAGGAGAAACTCTTTCTCTTCTCTTCAAATTTTCCAGAAACTAGTATGCAATTCTCTCTCAACTAGCCCACCAACTGGGGCCTTCCTCCTTAGGAAAAGATCTGCTTGCAACCACCTCAAATCCAAAGGTGTCCCATTGCAATTTGATTATCCGGAGAACTTCCGCTGCGGCTTTCTGCCTACTCGTCCTCATCACAATCTCTTTCTAGAGGACCCACTTGCGAACACCCTCATCTCGTTGGGGTGCGAGCTAGCACACTCGTCCACATGACGCGCTCCACAACACCAGGGCGCTTCGTAAACCCAACATCTAGCACACAACCTCGCTTTGATACCACTTATCACGGGGTCAGAGTTTTGGCGTAGGGACTTCCACCCGTGTGGCACCTCAAGTCTCTCACATACACGAGGTTCAGCTTTTACGATATCCGATGCTCACTTGTTCCGTCCTCCCATGGGCTCATCGGGGAAGCAGGGATAACTCCCGACCAGTGTGGTGCGCGATCATCACGCCCATCCGAGGATAGGATGACTGCTCGGCACGTACTACACTCTTATTACTATCCCGCTCTCATACATTAAGCACAACCAGAAAGCATCTCGCTCGGTCATGCATCGTCACGACGAACAATACGTGACATTATGCATAAGCTAGTTTGGGAGAATGTCATGGCAATTCCATAGATCCACAACTCATCTACACTGGAGCCCCTATGATGCGTGATAAATCAACCTTCCACCTTCAAGATGCATGACATAATGAAATGTCATGGCATTTCCAATTTACTATTTTTCATAAATAAATTGTTTTATATTATTTTATATGCTTTATTTTGTTTTTTAGCTTTTCTCATCTATCTTTGAAGAACCTCAGCATAAAATACCAGCACAGCCAGAAGAGCAGAAAGAGCCACCAAAAGAGTGTAAGCATCGATTAAAAATGTCGCACTACCGCCACTATATCAACATCAACATCACCTGCTTAAGTCAAGGTACCTTGCATTCATTTCATTGCATGACATTTAGTTTAATTTTCTTTAGTTGGTTGCATTAGGGACAATGCCTGCCTCAAGTTTGGGGAGGTATCGTTCCCTACTTCATTTTCATTTGCATGATAGCAATAGTTATAGAAAAATGCCATGACAAATATGTAAGTTTTAGGATAAGTATATAGGATTAAAGTTTATGATGCCCTGATATATTTTTTTATGGCAAATACTTGAATTAATATGTATGACTTGCGATTTGGATAGAACCTGCTTTAGGCATGATTGTTTGTGTTTATTTTATTGTTACACTAGTGTATGTTCTTCATGCTTAGAAAAGTTAGAAAATTTTTATAGAATGAAAACTTGAATAGTTCAGCATGCTTTAATGAATTTGAATGTTGATAGAAAGTTCTCATTAGTTTAGTTTTAAAGTTGGGAAAAAAGGCCTGGACAAATCTGTAGAGGGATATTCCGCTATGCCATGGCAAATCCATGTGCATATGAGTTACTGAAAGAGACACAGGGTGACGCTACACTTTTAACTTGCCATGGCATTGCCTTGATACTGTGTTTTAATAAATGACAGCTATGGCATGAGTAGAAGGTAGTGTGACAGGTTGGCTCACCTCATAGTAGTTTGTTAGCATTGTGTATAAAAAAAGAAGAAAATAATAAAATATATATATATATTATGGAAGTATTAAAATTATGCTTAAATGAGAAAACATGATATGCTAGAATAGTGAACCTTCCTTAGAATTTTTCTAACTTAACTAAGCATATATTGGATACACTCACGCACACACACACTCATAATTGATCTAGTCCTAGAGTGTTCTTAAAATTTCCTCAAGTCTTATATGTTTATGCCATGATATTTTTTGAGGACTGAAACTCTGACCATTTTTTTGTCTTGATCCTAAATATTGTCATGACATTTTATCTCTACTAGCAGCTATCCATTGCTTGAGGAAAAGTAATAGCTTAAGTTTGAGGGTGTGATAAATCCGCAAAAAGGCTATATTTCAAGTCTTTTAACTTAAGTTATTTATTATCTTCAAGCACATTTAGGTTCATTTAGTTTCATTTAGGATTCATAACATTGCATGTAGTTTTATAATTATACCTTGGCATGTTCAGGTGGTAATAGGTGTTATTTCACGAGAAAGGTAGTTCTTTTCAGTTGTGTTGTGCAGGTCAAGCAAAAATGGAAGTTGAGACAATTTGTCATGGCATTCGCACAAGGATAGCAATGGAAAAATGTCATGACAAATATGGAGAACTCATGTGTTTCACTACATGACAAGAAGATATTTTGAGAGAAGTGCCAACTAGTGCCAATATAGTCTGACCACAGGCATTTCAGCCGTCCTGGACCACTACAGCCTGGCCACAACCACTTCAGCCAATATGGCATGATTACGAGCCACCTTAGTAGGGAACCACTATCACCACTATCAGCTTTGTAGAAATGCCATCTGGTGATGGGGCAAAACCTTAGGGTTTTTCACCCTCTCTTTATAAGGGATGGTTACCTAATAAAAAGGCAACACCTTTGAGGCCTTTTTGAGAAGCAAGAACACAGAAAAGAGGGACCTTTGGAGCTGGTTGCGGTGGAGGAAAGCTTCCACCTTTCTCCTTCAAACTCTGATCAAAATGTCCTCCATTGATAGAGCTCGAAGGGAGTGGTGTGCTAAGCACTCAGAAGGAGCTAGCACACCAAGGCGTCTCGTGGTGGTTGAAGATCCGGCGACCTGATCAACCGACTCAACCTGACTCAACCTGGGACTCCTAGAACTGACTCAACCTGGGATCTGATACCATTAAATGTAACACCCGACCCGGATGTCACAGTGGGCCTCCGGTCCAAAACCCATATTTCAAAATTTCCTTTAAAAGTCCAATAATAAAAATCACGTAAGGTCCAAAACCATAGTCCACTTAAATTTAAAACAACCCAAAATACTCCAAAGTAACTCGAGCTCCAAAATATATTACAGACCATTTACAAAAACATTCGACCCAATAAAAATAACAGAGTTACAATACATATAGGGTTCAACATAGTACTAAGCCCACTACATCTAATAACTGTACTCTGACAACACGGTAGATGCTGAAAGTCCAAACCTTGATGGTGCTCCACGAAACCCGCTTCACCTAACCTACGTACGAAAATAGATTTCGAACGCTGAGCAACACAAGCTCAGTGGATACGCCAAACTCGGCCAACATCATGCATATCAAAGCAGTAAAGCATGGCATATAATCTCATGCATGGTATGATGGTCTAGCATGCTTGCCTAACACATGGCATAAATGAATGTATATTATCGCACACATCATATACAATCATATAAGTCAACACACAAGAGCGAGGCCCGCTTCCACACAGCATCAGGATCTTACACTCAGGATTGAGGCCATCCTCAAATCCTATGCCCAGAATGTTACATCGGACATCTTCGAACGAGGTCGTCCAACGTTCGAAAAGGGGTGGAGGCCGCCCAACCAACCCCATGCTCGGAATGTTACATCGAACATCTTCGAGTGAGGCCGCCTAACACTCGGAATAAAAGTCTTCAATCATCACCCGGCATGTTACATCGGATGGCCTTCAACGTGTTGCAATACTTATGGATATCCGGATTCTAACACACAAGGACTCAAACCACACAAACGATCCACCTAGGATCTCATCACAACAAGATATATTAAAGTTTATCTCAATTAGTCTTTCGGGGTTATAACCTCGATCCTAGTTCGATAACTTATTTCATAGCTTTCAGATTTAAGTATTTATTTATTACGATCACCGAGCCTAAAACTCTACTCAACTTACCCAAAATACACAGGGGTACCGACACCCTTAAGTAGGGTATCAGAACACCCTGTATCGATACCCACCCAAACAGGGTACCGAAACACATAGGTATCGATACCAGTATCGATACCTCTTGACCAAAGTCAAAGTCAACAAAAAGGAAGAACCCGTTTCGATACATGTATCGATACAAAAAATTTCTGGAATTCTAGGTATCAAAACAAGGTTCGATACCCCTGAACAACAAGACAAAATGCTCTAATGGGTATCGATACCGGTAGCCTGAGTATCAATACCCATGCACTAAGAATGGGTTTGCACTTAGAAATTCTAGATTTTCAACCCCAAACTTAATCTAATCGATTCCAAGGTGTTCCTACTCAATATTAATGATGTTTAGAGTGTTTTAGCACCAATTTCCAACCCTTAATCACATCAATACGGATTTCACCATTAAAACACCCAAAGCATAAAACCAAGCATTCATGCACAAAACCTACATGTATGCTAACTACCATGAAATGCATGATGATTAGAAGAGTTGGGAGTACCAACCTTGACAAGCAATAGTAACAAACTCGAGCTCCTCTTCCACACAAGCTTTCACCTTTCCAAGCTTGAAGATGGGTCCTCCACTTGTTTCTCTACAAGGGAGAAGTTAAGCCAACTCTTAGACACGTCCAAAGGTGACTATAACTCTTAAAAGCATCAAGAAAACACAAAGGAAACTCCTAAAAACTCAATCCCGGATTAAACCTTAAACCCCCACCAAAACCATACCTCCACCAAAACAATCTGTTCTTACCTTATTTAAAAGATCTCTAGCAACCCTACAACTTCCTCTCTTGCACCAAAACGGGATTTCAACCTAAAACTCTCAAGATCTTACCATTGTTCTTGGGGTGGATGAGAGAAGAAGATGAAACAAGAAGGAAGGAGTGATGACTTCAACAAAAGGATTTTCTGCAGAGAAAATCAAAGCCTCACCCTTCCCCCTTGTCCTAAACAAAGGAAAGGACCAAAAAGTCCCTCTACCACCCCTTGGGCTCAATGCAACCCAAACAAAGGCCCAACACAGCCCAAAACCTCACAACTCGGGGCCCAAAACCGGAGCCCAACCCAACGGGTAAAACTGATGCTCGATTACGGAAAATCCGGGTCGTTACACTTTGGCTATATTCAGTAAAGACATTGATGTTGGTAATGTAATGAGATTTTTGGAAATGCATAAACATGATTTTGAATTGGTGCATGCATGAGATAATTGCTGAAAATACATGGTTTAAAAGGCATACATGGTTAAGGAAAAAATGAAAAAAATAAATTTGGAATATATGTGGTTATTTGCCTTCAAATTAAAGGTTGAGCATATTATGGATGCATTATGAGCTGAAAACGAATTGGAATATTAAGTGGTTATTTGCCTTGAAATTGATAGTTCCATTGGACATGACATTTGGTTCATTTGTGAACATATTATACATGCATTATGAGCAGTAAATTATCATGCACATTTATTATGATATTGGCTTAGTGACACTAACTTTAGATTCGAATATGAATAACATGTCATTAGGATTGTCTTAAGTGCACTATAAACATTATTGAGAATAAAGAATATTGCCTACACGTAACAAGGGTGACTTTGTGTCCAATCGTGCGTGGTAGAGCCGCCTACACGTAACAAGGGTGACTATGTGTCTAATCGTGTGTGGTAGTACTATAATGGTGACTTCGTGTCATGTCAATGGTGACTTCGTGTCATGTCAATGGTGACTTCGTGTCATGTCAATGGTGACTTTGTGTCATGACGAGACTAATGGTCTCTAACAATGGATCCGTGTATTCGGTGAACTTAAGGTTCACAATAAGTGATCACTAGTAGCCAATATGCATACATGGATTAAAAGAGAACATTGTACATCATTCATGAAATGTATTGATAATGTTGAACATACTCAAGAAAGTGATTTGATATTATAGACATGAATGTGGAATGTCAAGCATGCATGTTTTAATGATGCATTGCAAACTATGGTTTCATTATGGTTTTAAATAGATGCATTGATGATCTTGTGTAGAGCTTCCTCACTAAGCATGTTTGCTTAGGCTATCTTTTCATCATTGCAGAAAAAATAAAGACACTCGGGACTATATTCGGAGCAAGGAAACCAAGGGGAAAGGCTACTTCAAATTCGGTATGTTTTGACAAATAAGTTGGGGCTTGACAATGTGTAAACCCAACCTATATGAGGAGTGTGAACTTAGACTTTGGTTTATGTTGAAATAAGACCTATGTTGCTTGATTATTAATTGATGGACTATGGTATTGTTTGGATTGTTGGAGCATGTACTTGCATGATCGTTAAGACTTTAATCATGTTCTAGGTAGCATGCCTATAGTTTGCTTGATATTCTTGACGTTGATAATCATGTGTCATATGTTGTTAATTATGCCTAGGACTTATGAATATAGATGGTAGTGTTTGACGGTTGTGTTTGAGCCGATGATGTTCACTTAGTGTGATGAAATTCTTAGGTTCCAGACCTAAAGTTTTAAAACCTTAGGGAAAGTTTCGAAACCTTGCGGACAATTTCGATTCTGAAAAGTTACTGGACGCGAAAAGTTTCAAAACTTTTAGAGAAGTTTCGAAATCTTTTACAAAAATTTTAGAAACCTTTATGATTCGAAACCTTTGACTACCAGGAATTGATAGTTGATGAAAATTATACTTTAGTCCCAGATACCTTCCTTTGTTCAATTAGGGTACCTACAGATGCTATTTTGAGCTAAAATTTCACATGGATGCATAAATTTAATTTAATTTCAATATGGATGAATTAATTTGGACGAAGTCCTTGTAATTTGAAAGATTTACATTTTGGTCCCTAAATTAGAAAAACATGCAATTGATGATGTTAGAATGATCCGTTTGACTTGAAATTTACCGTGAAGGATACTTGTGTGTTTAATTGAACTTGGATGAAAAGAATTTCTACTTTGTTACTAGAATTTAAAAATTTTCCGTTTTAGTCCTTAATTTACTTAAGTGTTTAATCGGATGTTTGTTTATGATCGGATTATTTCCGTTAATGTCTTTTATAAGACCTTGACATGTAGGAATACAATTATGTATCTAGAAAAAAAATATAATGGTTTTAGGGTTGTTTATCGAATCGGACCTTTGCGGGTTTGGTTTGATATTCCCCGTATAACCCATTAGTGTCGGTTCCGTCTAGGCAGGGCTAAGGGGGTTACATTTAGTGGTATCAGAGCCAGGTTTATAAAGTGTGTAGTTGGTTGGTTAAAGCATGTGTAGGATTGCTAAGTTATGTATTTAAATGTGCGATTGATCATGATATGTGTGATATAGCATGATATGTTGTTGGTGTGTGAAAATCTATTCATAATGATTGTACTTTGAGTAATGAGGGTTAAACTGGGGTTATCGCTTACACATTGCCAATACCAACATATTTTTAGGTGCTCTACAGTTTTTCCCTTAGATCTTGCCCGAATGTAAGTCTAATATGTATTGATACTATATGTTTTAAATTACATGTTTAAAGTTTTTGGAATATGCTTATGAGACGTAAGTCACTAGCTAGTGTTGGTATGAATATTGATGGTCAAGATTGAGGATGAAACGACTGTTAAGGAAGAGTAATTTCTTCTCCTCGGTAAGTGTGCCTCCGATTATACAGGGAGGTCAATTTAGGGATGTTGCACCATTCTTTTGGGCTATATCGGGTGCATTTTGGATTGCTGAAGCTGGTGCAGCAGTTGCTAATCTAACTAGGGAGTAGTTAACAAGTTGGTAGTTGAAGTTGTTGGAATTGAGAATGTTATTTGTGAGTGTGAACAATAATCATGCATTGAGTAAGAGCACATATATGTATATATCTATAGATAATGTAGGACATGCATGTATTTTTGAGCATGACATTAGAAATTGCATTTACATGCACATGCACTTGCATAGGCATTTATGAGGGCATACAGGAAATCATGCATACATTTGTTCACACTTGCGAGTAGCTCCTTGAGGGTGTAAGTAGAGTGTGGTTGGTTCTTTTAAGGTGAAGGTATGGAAAAAAAAGGGGGATGAAAGAACTTTCTTGTGGTGTTGAGCTGAATGTGTAGTGGGCAAGCTACCCTTTTGGTTATAGAATAGTCTTGGATAAAGAATGAGTGGTTGGTCTCAGAGTTGTGAATGTTTGAAACTAAGGTAAATACCCTGAGTTATGGTTAGTTTGAGTTGGTCATTACTAAAGGTAAGGCTGAGTTTTACGGATTCTTTTTAGTTAAGATTTGGAGGTTGTAAGAAGATTGCAGCATATTTTGTAGAGAAAGGCGGGTTGGTGTTTTTCTAAGTGATGTGAAATTATTTTGTGGAAATTACAAGGAATTCTTTGTAGTGTGGTTAGTGTGCAATTAGATCGGGGGTTGTGACCAATCTGGTATGGTCAGGATGGAAATAAAATATGAGATATATATTGGTATGGGAGTTGTGAAATCGAGGGTTTGAAACATAGATTATTGTGACCTTCAGAGGTTTGGTTGTACTATATAGAAGGAAAGTGTACATGTTGGATTTACAGGATGTTAAGTTGGATATACCTCGGGTAAAGTTAGTTTTTGATGATGTTTGAAGTGGTGTATCGAGGATCACTGGACAATTTATGGTTTGTATCGATTGTTTAGTCTTGTGGGTTTACTTTTATCAAAAAGTGTTGTGAGGGTTTGTGTTCGGTGGGTCTATGTTCGTGGATGTTTCATCAATATGGTTACTGCTTTGGCAAGGTTATAAAATAAGAGATGTTGGAGCTAGTGGAAGGAATAGTTTTACAAGCTTGGATTTCGTTGTGGTATAGTTGAGGTAAGAGTTGGTTTGTCGATGAGTTGATAATGGGAAGGAGTTTTGAGTTAAGTGTCAAGGCACTTAATGATGTATAGATTTTAAAGTTTGAACCATGGTGTTGAGTTGGTTTTGGTGGCTAAACCTTAAGTTGGAGGTATTATCGTTGAGATGAGTACAATATTGGGTTTAACACAAAGTTGGTAAGTTTCTTGTATGGTATGTTTGTAGAATGTTAGTTATCGGGGATGACTTGGCTTACATAAGGATGCTTGAAATGGGATTTTGTTATGTGGGATAAGCCAGGGTTGTTATGGAGTTACGAGGGAAGATGTTCAGTTAATCTATGGGGAGACCTAGTAAAATGGTGGAGCTGTGAGCGGGACTCTACCATGGTAAGTTGATCAGGGACAAGTCGTGGTCAGGTGTTTGTTGAGGGTGTAGTTAAGGATGTGTTTGGCGATGTTTGGTTCTGTGTTGAGAATCTTTTTATGTTATGTGAGCCGCATGGTTGTTTCAAAAAGTGCCAAGATAGAATGGTATCTTGATCAGGGTTTATGGTAATCTTTTTCCGTGTGATTGGTGGTAAGTGTTATGGTAGAAGTTGGGGAAAACATGTGTTTTTGATTGAGCTTGTTTGGATTATGTTTGAATCATGTGTGGATTTTTATCTTGCTGATAAGGTAAGAGTGAGTATCAATTTTCTTTAGGTTATTAGTAGTAGTAAAGGTGCCAAGGTTGAAATCAGAAAGAATCATCATAAGTTTGGTAGTAAGTTCTATGGATGGTATAGAGTTTTCTTATGAGGGTTGTTAGATCAATCGTTTGTTTGAGTACGGTTTTCTTGGGTTTCTAAGTCCCATTGGAAAGATGTGTGAGTGGTGCATCTATAATATATTAAGATTTGAGAGTTTTTTTTAAGACCGACATAGATTGTCGTTTGGATGTTGGGTTTTATCATTCATAGGTAAATGGATGATATGCTGTGATGTTGTGATATGGTTAATATGACTCATAATGAAGTTGTTGGTGGTGGTGGAGTTGCGTGAGATAGTGTTGACAGTTCTGTGAAAAGTTAGTTTGAAGCTTATTGGTGGAGCATCATTGTGTGGGTGAAAGTTGGTGAAAGGCTTAGTTGGTTACCTAATATGTGGGGGAATGTCAAAAATCAGGTTAGTTCGATGGTAGTGGTATGGAAACCATTGCGGTTATCAAGAGTTGGTTATCAATCTTAGGGGGGTTTCATTTTGAGTTATGTTTTCTGTAAAAGGTTGAGTGGTGTGGTGGGTTGTGCATTGTTGCTTTAGTGTGAGGAAATAATCTGTTGGTTGTCCGAAGAGGGTAAGCGTGAGTTGTCTGTTGCATACCATCCGGGGAAAGCTAATATGATGGCTGAATCATTGAGCCATAAGACGGCAGTTGAGTTGAGGGTGATGTTTGTTAAGTTGAGTATTCCAAAGGAAAGGTGGTGGAGTGGTGGAGTTGTAAGTAAAACCTATCTTGGTTGAGATGCTAAGCTGAATCAGTTAGAGGATGAGACGTTGGTACCTTTTGTGGAGGATATTGTTGAGAGTAGACCAACCGAGTATCATTTTGATGATGACGAGATGTTGTGGTTTAGGGGTCAGATTGTGGTGCCAGATGATGTTGAGTTGAGGTAAACTACTTTGGTAGAAGCACATACAAGTTCGTTTGTTATACATCCGGGTAGAGTGAAGATGTATAGGGATCTTAAAAGTATGTACTTTTGGATTGGTTTAAAGAAAGATGTGGCGGAGTCCAAGAAGGATTTTATATGGGTTATTGTTGATAGGTTTTCAAAGTGTGCACATTTTCTTGTCATACATACGACGTGTTCTATGGATAAGTTGGTAGAGTTGTATGTTTCTGAGGTGGTAAGGTTGCGTGGTGTGTCTAAATCGATCATATCGGATAGAGATCCGCGTTTTATCTCTATGTCTTAAGAAGAGTTTGTAGGTTGCTTTGGGTACAAGGCTTAGTTTAGTACTGCTTATCATCTTCAGACAGATGGCCAGTCTGAACGTGTTATTCAGACTTTGAAGGATATGTTGAGGTGTTGCATCATTGAGTTTCAAGGTTCTTGGGAGAAACAGTTGCCTTTAATGGAGTTTTCATATAACAATAGCCCCAAGCGAGTATAAAGATGGCATCGTTTGAGGCTTTATACGGGCGTAGGTGTTGTATACCTTTGTGTTGGAAAGAAATTGGGCAAAAGTATGTTTCTTTGCCTCAAGTTTTAAAAGATACGGATGAGAAGGTTAAGTTTATTTGTGCTAAACTTAAGGAAGCTTCGGATAGGCAGAAATCCTATGCCGATTTAAAGCGTAGAGAGATAGAGTATGTTGTTGAAGATAAAGTGTTTCTTAAGGTTCTCCGTGGAAGAAGGTGTTAAGGTTTGGACGTAGGGGTAAGTTGAGTCCTCGTTATATTAGGCTGAATGAGGTGTTAGAGCGAATTGGTCTTGTTATTTATCGGTTGAGGTTGCCGATGGAGTTGAGTTGGATGCATTATGTTTTTCATGTATCGATGCTTCGTAAGTATAGTTCAGATCCTTCTCATATTGTTCTAGTAGAGGAGATTGAGTTAAGAGCGGATATGAGTTATGAGAAGGAACTAGTGAGGATTTTGGATGTGGATACAAAAGTTCTTCGAGGAAGGACCATAGATTTGGTTTAAGTGCTTTGGAAACACTGAGGTGTCGAAGAGTCAACTTGGGAGACAAGGAAAAAGTATGGAGGAGCAGTTCCTCACTTGTTTGCTTCAGGTGAGAATTTCGAGGATGAAATTTTCTTAAGAGGGGGAGAGTTGTAACATCCAAATTTTGGGTTAGTAGTTTGGGCTTTAGTTAGGAGAATTCGATTTGGGTCGAATCGGGTTCTCCGGTTCGTTATTCTGGGGAAATATAAAATAAAAATATTTTTAATTAGAAAAGTAATAATTTTGGAATAAGGTTTAAAAATATTAAAAAGATGTTTCAAAATTAAAAGAATGTAATTTGAACTTTAAATTGATTTTTAATTGTGTCTAATTATGCACTAGTGATCAAATTGTAATTTTTAGAAAAAAAATGGAGGATTTAATTTGTAATTTTCGGAAATTGCTATTTTTAGTGACTAAATTGGAAAGCAAACTATACTTATAATTCTTAGAGGGTCATAAACCCAATTTAATTTTTAATTAATGATTTATCCACCAAAATGAATTTTATTAGTTTATTAAAAGATGATAATTTTATTTTCTCACTTAACCACTTATTTTCACTCATCTTTTTCTCTCATTTTCTCTCCATTTTTCTTCATCTATTCCCTTCAATTCCTTGCTGATTTTTCCACCTTTTTCAACAAAAATTACTTCATTTTAATCATCTCTTCATTCTTTACAAAGCCTAATCATCAATTTTACTAAATCAACAACAATTTGCAAGGAATCAAGAAGAGAAATTCTCATCTTTTTGGTGGATATATCTCAAAGGTGATTTGCTGGATTTTAACTCTTTTCTAAGGTTCTTTATTGAAATTCTCATGTATTAGTTTGCTAATCTTTGAATGAAACTTGATTTTATGTTTTCAATGCTAGATCTAATGATTTTGTAAATGTTTTTGTGAAATCTTTTTAGATCTCATTCAATATTGTAATTAGATGGATTTAATTATGTTATTATGTCAATTAAATGATTAATTGAGTCTTCAATTGATGGTACATTAATTTAATCCCGGAATAATGCAATCGGTATTGTTTTAAGGTGATTTTCGGTTGTTTTAGGGGCTATTTTAGGTGTTCTTATGTTTCTGGAGATATAATGATGGTTTGGATGTGTTTTTGGTTCATAATTGAGGTAGATTAGATGTTAGATTTATTAGGTTTTTGGCTGATGTTGTTCAGATGCGTTTTGGCTTAGTTTTCGGTCTTTTCGGATAAGTTTTCGGTAGTTTTGTGGAGGTTTGATTTGGCTGTTGATTTGAGCATATTATGATGTGAATATGCTCTGTTTTTAATGATGTAGAGTTAGTGCAAGAAGGTGCATAAGTGGTTGGTGTATTGGCGTTGCTTTTGGAGCATCGACGAAGGATCGTTTTACTTGTCGGTGAGTGTTTTTTGGACTTAAAGTGAATCGTAATGGTACGGTTCTATTTTAGGGACTATGAAAGAGTAAAAACTTTCTATAGTTCAAGAGTAAGCAAAGTAAATATTTTTGATATATTAACATGAGCTTCGGCTACATTCGGTAAAGACATTGATGTTGGTAATGCAATGAGATTTTTGGAAATGCATAAACATGATTTTGAATTGATGCATGCATGAGATAATTGCTGAAAATACATGGTTTAAAAAGGCATACATGGTTAAGGAAAACATGGAAAAAATGAATTTGGAATATATGTGGTTATTTGCCTTCAAATTAAAGGTGCCATTGGGCATGACTTTCGGTTCATTTGTTGAGCATATTATGGATGCATTATGAGCTGAAAATGAATTGGAATATTATGTGGTTATTTGCCTTGAAATTGATAGTTCAATTGGACATGACATTTGGTTCATTTGTGAACATATTATGCATGCATTATGAGCAGCAAATTATCATGCACATTTATTATGATATTGGCTTAGTGACACTAACTTTAGATTCAAATACGAATGACATGTCATTAGGATTGTCTTAAGTTCACTATAAATATTATTGAGAATAAAGAATATTGCGTACACGTAACAAGAGTGACTTTGTTTACAATCGTGCGTAGTAGAGCCGCCTACACGTAACAAGGGTGACTATGTGTCCAATCATGCGTGGTAGTGCTATAATGGTGACTTCGTGTCATGTCAATGGTGACTTCGTGTCATGTCAATGGTGACTTCGTGTCATGACGAGACTAATGGTCTCAATAATAGATCCGTGTATTCGGTGAACTTAAGGTTCACAATAAGTGATCACTAGAAGCCAATATGCATACATGGATTAAAAGAGAACATTGTGCATCATTCATGAAATGTATTGATAATGTTGAACATACTCAAGAAAGTGATTTGATATTATAGACATGAACGTGGAATGTAAAGCATGCATGTTTTAATGATGCATTACAAACTATGATTTCATTATGGTTTTAAATAGATACATTGATGATCTTGTGTAGAGCTTCCTCACTAAGCATGTTTTCTTAGGCTCTCTTTTCATCCTTTCAGAAAAAATAAAGGCACTCAGGACTACATTCGGAGCAAGGAAACCAAGGGGAAAGGCTACTTCAAATTCGGTATGTTTTGACAAATAAGTTGGGGCTTGACAATGTATAAACCCAACCTTTGTGAGGAGTATGAACTTAGACTTTGGTTTATGTTGAAATAAGACCTATGTTGCTTGATTGTTAATTTATGGACTATGGTATTGTTTGGATTATTGGAGCATGTACTTGCATGATCGTTAAGACTTTAATCATGTTCTAGGTAGCATGCCTATAGTTTGTTTGATATTCTTGACGTTGATAATCATGTGTCATATGTTATTAATTATGCCTAGGACTTATGCATATAGATGGTAGTGTTTGACGGTTGTGTTTGAGCCGATGATGTTCACTTAGTGTGATGAAATTCTTAGGTTTCAGACCTAAAGTTTTGAAACCTTAAGGAAGGTTTCGAAACCTTTGTCAAACAGTTTCGAAACCTTGCGGGCAATTTCGATTCTGAAAAGTTACTGGATGCGAAAAGTTTTGAAACTTTCAGGGAAGTTTCGAAACCTTTTACAAAAAGTTTAGAAACCTTTATGAAAGGTTTCGAAACCTTTGACTACTAGGAATTGATAGTTGATGGAAATTATACTTTAGTCTCGGATACCTTCCTTTGTTCAATTAGGGTACCTATAGATGCTATTTTGAGCTAAAATTTCACATAGATGCATAAAGTTGATTTAATTTCAATATGGATAACTTAATTTGGACGAAGTCCTTGTAATTTGAAAGATTTACATTTTGATCCCTAAATTAGAGAAACATGCAATTGATGATGTTAGAATGATCCGTTTGACTTGAAATTTACCGTGAAGGATACTTGTGTGTTTAATTGAACTTGGATGAAAAGAATTTCTACTTTGTTACTAGAATTTAAAAGTTTTATGTTTTAGTCCTTAATTTACTTAAGTGTTCAATCAGATGTTTGTTTATGATCGGATTGTTTCTGTTAATGCCTTGTATGAGACCTTGACATGTAGGAATACAATTATAGATTTAGAAGAAAAAAATATAACGGTTTTAAGGTTGTTTATCGGATCGGACTTTCACGGATTTGGTTTGATATTCCCCGTGTCACCCATTAGTGTCGGTTCCATCTAGACCGGGCTAAGAGGGTTACAGAGGGTCAGTTCAACATATAGTTTAAACATGTTCTTGCATCCTGCTTTTGCCTCCGCATTTACAAACTGCTTTCTTT
This sequence comes from Abelmoschus esculentus, assembly GCA_035048815.1. Classification (NCBI taxonomy): domain Eukaryota; kingdom Viridiplantae; phylum Streptophyta; class Magnoliopsida; order Malvales; family Malvaceae; genus Abelmoschus; species Abelmoschus esculentus. The sequence continues at coordinate 12,326,734 of JAUCBN010000006.1, read as the reverse complement.
ACTTTACTTGTTATCTTGTAATCACGCTACTATGTACTTCACACGCACTTCCACTCAACTATCCTTCCATCACCATCCACCATTTTGCCTTGGCATATTTTAGTTGCTTATATTCTGAAATTGCCAGAACATATCTACATTACACCTTCACCGTATATATTCCACTTGTTTATATTTTTTATCTTTATTTTTCTTTTAGTTAGTGACGTCTTTTGCCTTGACAAAATTAACTTATACTTTACCCCGATCCTCGTAGGAACGATACTCACTCACCCTTTATTACTTGTATGGCTGCGTATACTTGCACATATATGTGTGTTCACATACATTAATTATAACACTACACAGAACACACCACTAAGTCAGCTAGCTAGCTCAGCTCAAGTCAGCTCACTCTCAACTCAATTAACTCATCTCAGTTCACCCTACAACTTTTAGCTCAACCATTGAAGGACATGTTCCCTCCCCAAGAGACACAACTGACCAGCCATGGAGGAAAACATGTTTGGGCTCCAAGATTATGGAGGGAAAGCAAGTGGGCGCCAAAATAAAGAGATAGCACTCTTCATTGAGCAGATTCATGGTGGTCTACTTTTTTGCCATTTTAAAAGCAAGATCCAAGTATAACTAGGTTTCGGTGTCATCATGAAAGTTGTTCCTCTATCTCTTATCTTTCCAATCCATGTTTAATCGCATCAATCCTATATCGAGGACTCGAGATATGTCCAAATTATTGAAGAATGTGCATGCTGGAATTTTAAACCAAAAAGTTCTGACAACTCTTGGAAGGAGATACCATTCAACCGAACGGTTAACGAGGGACACACCACAAATTAAAAAGACACCAAGGCCACTATTTGACCACCTTTTTAAAGATAAATGTCCCTTGGCCACACTCTTTTATTTCCTATAAATAAGATTTGAATTTTCATTTATAAAGGACACCATTTAGATTATATAAAATTACTTGTGAGAATTTTCTCTCGTTTAGTTCTTCTTAGAACTTTATCGACTTATCAATTACTTTTGTACTTGTGGCATCAACCTCCTTCTATCCATCTTGATACTTCTGGTTCTTTTAGTTTATTATACTAAAAGGGTCAAAGTCTGTTTTATCACCCCTAAAAGATCAATATAAGGTTCAGAATTAGGTTTTCTATAACCTAGTTTCTTCCTTGAGTATCTTTAAGATGCTATCTCCACTTCACCATTCCTTTTTCACCATATCACCCTCGTTACATATCTTCTCATTCCATTCACCATTCCCATGCTTTATCATCACCATAAAATGTCTTAAACATCTATTTACACTTATCAACACCACGCATCCTTCAGCTTTCAAATCAGTCTCTAAACTATTATATTCATTCATTCCGCTTATGTTTTTCATTCCTTATACTTATTTTTTCATTTTTAGCCACTTCTTGTGAGAGACTAGCTTTCTTCTTAGGTCCTACAATCAAGTGTGTCGTTCAGCATCATCAACAAGATCAACCTACATTATTACCTATTGAAAAACACATAGTACTTAGTATATACAATGCACACACTTATATACTTAATAAGACTAATATAAATTTTTAAGGAATGAAAAAAAATGAAAAGATACATCATTACCTATTAAAAAACACAGTACTTAAACAAACATTTTAGTATCTAACATGTTGTAAACTCAATTTTCTAAGGCACAAGCATATTAAGGGAATCAAAAAAGTGTAAACACTTAAAGAAAGAACTTCCCTAAATTGTTTTGCCTTAGAATGCATGATCATGGCTGGTGGCATAGGCGTTCTAACATCACCCCATCTTTCTTTGAAGCGATTTGTCCCAAAATCGACTATCACTACGAAGGGAAACAACTTTGACTTTCACTTGGCGGGGAACTTTGTCATTCTTCTTACTCGGCACAAATTCTATCTATCGGTACAAGTTTGTTGTTTTCAAGCACAACAAAATTTGAAGGTGTATGATGGGCCTTCATTCTTGTACATTTTTTAATAATGTACATCATATATACAAATAATGCGTGCTGTACATCCGTAATCCAACAAACAATTAGATACAAAGAAAACTCCAAAGAACAATCATAGCCTCAACATTCAACCAGAATTCCAACACAAGGTAGTACAAAATTCGATGTACATCTAAAGAAATTAGTATATATAAATGAAAATCCAATAGCACAATCATAGTCCCGGGAAAATGCTTGAATGGCTTTGTTTATCTCCCCTTCTTTTCTCACAACACTCGGTGCCTTTTTCCCTCACAATTTCTTTATTTTAAGTTCTTTAAAGGACTAATCCAATGTTTCAAAACCTGTTACAAATGTATTGACTAAAAAGAAACACAAACAAAGATAAAAACGATGAAAAGAAGAAACAAAAGAAAATAGGGCTAAAAATTGAAGAAAAAGTAAATGAAAAGCCAAAAATAGAAAATCTTACTACAAAGAAGAGCTTTACAATGCAACTATCATCGAACAAACAAGAAAAATTTGTTTCAATTGATTTTCAAGCACTTTATAATCACATAGCACACAAACTTGTACAATCTTCATGATTTCACAACAGAAACACACTTTCTTTTTTTCAATTTTTGAATCTGATTTTTTTAGAAATTGTGGACTTTTTAGTCAAACCTTGGCTTTGACTTTGTCTTCTTTTTTTGAATTTTTCGAAATTTGTTTTTTATTTTATTATTTCATTTTACTAAATTGCAGAAAATTACAACAAATCTAAACTAAAGCTCTGATTACCATATGATATAAGGTAGCCTATCGAAATAAAAATAAAAATTAAAGGAAAAAAGAAGTTTGGGTGGTTTTAGAAGGAAATTAAAACGAAGAGGTTGAATGCTTCATGAAATGGCGCCATGGAAGGAACCTGAGTGTTCATCAAAGGCAAACGAAGTTGCTAGATTGAAAATAAGAACGTTAAACTCGAAAGAACCTACCGATCTATTGAGTAAATCCAAATCAAATATGTATAACGTCAAAAGAACTTGGACCCTCTAGAGGACAATCTAGGAACTCAAAGTATCAAGTTTGACGATCAAAACAAGTTTGAAAGTCAGAAAAGTTCTAAAAAGAACCAAATAAGAGAAAACTCTCAAAGTGATTTTTATTTCACAAAGTCTAACCATTGTACATTTTTAAAGTACATATATAGGAAAAAGAAGGTGTGGACGAATTAGATTCTGTGGCTAATATTAAAGGATTTTAAAAATAAAATCTAAGTGAAAATAACTCTTTTTGGGAGGAATTAAATTGCAACCACATGTTTTAACGAATTAAACACATAAAACATGTGTTTAATGTTTGAAATTTGAAGCAAAACTACTCAATCTTATCTTTTGTTGTCATTTGGACTTCAAAAGAAGGTTCATGTTTGGCTTACTGATGTCAGCACATCTATACAAGCACAATCTGATCCAGAGATTTTACCAACAAGGCATATTACTCGTTCTAAGGCAAATAAATTCAGGGAAGTTCTTTTCCTTATACTATAATTCTTGATTCATTCGATAATGTTTATACCTTAGAAAATGGGCTTTATAATGTGTTGCAAGCTGATATGTGACAAATTAGTTTATACTACTTATTATATATGTTTAAGTATATATATATATATATATATATATATATTCTATTATGTATATTTTAAGGATTGGTTTCATAGTGTTTGTAATATTTATAACTTATTTATAAGTTCATGTGTGTTATTGAATAAGTTTGCAAGTGTTTACACCTTGTATTTATGTTTTCATTGAGTTTACATTACTTTGATGGATTCTTTTGATGTTTACATGTAGTAACATAGGAGAACACTAGCTCAAGAGAGTGTATGTAGCTCAACTTCAGCTGAAGAGAGTGTATGCAGCTCAACTCCAGCTTAAGCGAGTGTATGCAGCTGAACACCAGCTCAAGTGAGTTCTATTCACATCAGATAAAGCTTAACGGAGTACACGTAACTCACCTTAGCTCGAGACAGCTCAAAGGCTTAGCTCCTAGATCAAGTTAGTTCCTAACACTCTTAGCTAGCTTGTTTCAGCTCAACTCCATTTCCAGCTCAACTCAACTCAAGCTGAGTGACCTACAACAACTAAAACCTATCCTACACGAAGAGCAAGTGTCCTAGGCATGTGCCATGTATGTAGGACCCACATAACATCCTTTACAAATGTTTCGACGTGTAAAAACATGTAAGTCAAACAAGGCTCTTGCTCTTACACACCAAAGAAGGGTATTTTCATTCAAAATCCAAACATTTAACACATGTTAAATGTATTTTTATGTGCCAAAACAAGTGGATAAAACTAAATGGTGCCTAGGATAGTTATTTTAATTATTTTCGTTTTGAATTATGGACATACATTCAAAATTTGGCCAACTTCTTTCTCTCCTATATATTTTCTTAATTTTGTAAACATAAGGTTAGATAATTTTATGAAACAACACTTTTGTGAGAATTTTTCTCAATTTTAGTTCTTCATTGAACTTTTCTTGACATTTTTAGACTTTGTTTGAGCGTGTCAACTCCTTGATACTTCGGGTTCCTAGACCGCTATCTATAGGGTTCAAGTCCGTTGACGGAGAACATATTTGATTCGGGTTCGCTGAGTATATTGTTCGGGTTCTTTCGAGTTCAACGTTGTTATTATTTTTCAGCAACTTCAATATCCAATTCTGCCATTTTGGATATTTTAATGCAATAATAAAAGCCCTTGAAGCATTTCATCTTCCTTAAATCCCAGAAATGCCAGAATTTCTACATCTCTTTTCTTTCTTTGTTTTTTTTATTTTTTTTTTTTGTTTTCTAGCAGTTTTAACATCATCCTCACGTCCATATTCTTGTGTTTATTGCAGATATATGCTTGCTACTATCCTAGATCCGTTTCAAACAACGATGGTTGTTTTTGAAGTAACGTATCCCTATATCAAAATTTATCATGCATGCCTTATTCTAGACATGCAGATCCTTTAACCCTAGCCCAACCTCACTTTTTGAAGGCAAATGTGCTTCCAGCTAACATGAGCTCCTGCAGCAACCTTGTTTTTCCTTTTCCAGAAAAACTTATAGCATAAAGATTTAATCTCATTCAGAACACCTTTTGGGAGGACAACCTGCACACACCAAAAATTGACCATATTGAACAGCATTTCCCGAATAAGTTACAATCTCCTTGCATAACTTAAATGCCTCCCTGCCCATTTACTCATCATCGCTTTAATCTTATCTATAGGAATCACACAGTCCTTCCTACTAAATTTTCTTGTAACCAAAGGAAACCTTAAGTAGCTCACAGGAAGAGTACCAAGCTTAAACTCAGTAACACCTTGCAACTCTTCTAGCTTCTGAACCGAGACCCCAAATACAAAAACGTCAGTCTTAGAAGCATTCAACCTCAGTCTAGACATCTCATAGAATTTTTCCAAGACATTTTACACCCAGCACAAACTTGAGATTACCCTTGAAAAAAATTAAAAGATTACCAGCAAAACACAAATGTGTTAACCCAAATTTTTTACACTTACGATAAAATTGAAAAATGTCTTTTACAACTGCAACATCAAGCATATAAGACAACACGTTCATTGTTAGGACAAACAAATAAGGAGAGGGAGGATCTCCTTACCTTACACCCCTCATTCCCTTAAAATAACCTATCAAACTCCTATTAAGAAAAATAAAGAACCTTGAACCTATAAAAGAAGCTTTTATCCAGTTCCTAAATTTCAATGGCAACCTCAAAGCTTTCAATACCTTCAATAGAAAAGTCCAATTAACTAAATCAAAGGCCTTCTGCAAGTCCACCTTCAAAGCACATCTAGGTGAAAGACCCTTCCTACCATACCCCTTTACAATCTCCTGGGCTAACAAAGAATTGTTTATAATGTTCCTTCCCTAAACAAAAGTTGTCTGATTACCAACAATCATTTTAGGAAATAAACCAGAGATTCTAGATACCAAAATCTTTGTTATGGTTTTATAAACCATTGAACAGAAAGATATAGGTCGAAAGTCCTTAGCTAAAGAAGCATTCATGACCTTTAAAACCAAAGCGATAGTTGTGGCATTAAAGGTTGAAAACATTACAAACGAGTTGAAAAATATCTAATAACAGCAATAAAATCATCTTTCACAATCGTCCAAGTAGCCAAAAAGAAACCTGTAGTATATTCATCTAGACCTAGAGCCTTATCCTTTCCCAGACTAAACACAGCACCCTTAACTTCATCCAATGTTACTTATATAATCAAACTATTAAGCTCAAAAGGATTAAAGTTCAGAAGCTCTCTAAGAAGTTGGTCATTACATCTAGAAACATTTTCATCCTTAAAATAAATCTATCCCATATAAAAATTTATTAATTCCTCATACATTTCTTTAAAACTCTCCAACCGAATCCCATAATCATCAATTAATACCCTAATTGTATTATGCTTCTTTTTTTAGGTCGCAGTTACATGAAAAAACTTGATTCTCTGGTCATCATCTTGTAACTAATTTACTCGAGCCTTCTACTTATAAAAATCCAACTCAGCCTTCTCTAAATTAATCAACTTGAGCTGTAACTGCTTCTCTAATTTTATATTACCAGAAGGACCAATAAGGTTTTTAATAATTGTTGCTCCTCCAATACTTGCCTCTTGGTTCTGACATGCTCAAAAATATTAACAAATTACTCCTCATTCAACTCACCAACCTCCTTTTAAGTCGTTTCAACTTATGAAAAAGAACCTCCATTGAATTCCCTAATATCGGCTCTTCTCAAGAATTTCAAACAAGACTGTGAAAATCAGGATGATATATTTAGAAATTAAAAACACGAAAAGGTTTGAGCTTGTTCACAAAAACCTCTTTATACTCTCAAGCTAGAACAAGACAATGATCTGACACCCATGAAGCTTGAAATTCAATAACTGAATCAGAAAACTTCACATCCCAAGCAAAGTTAACCAAAACTCTATCCAACTTTTTTGTTAAATAACCTTCCTCTTGTTTATTGATCATGTAAAAAGAGGACTAGTAAAAGAATGATCCACCAACCCACAGTCACTCAAACAATCTTGAAAATCCATCATATCTATTGTAATAACAGGCCCAGAAAGCTTCATAATGGAACTCTCATCAGCAACAATTGTAACATTGAAATCTCCCTCAATTAGCCATGGAAATGATAACGAACAACTGAGATGCCTTAAATGATCCCATAACACCCTATGTCGAATGACATCATTGCTTCAATAAACAACTGTGATGAGTGTTAACCTACCTCACAAGTAACCCTTAATACAAATACTTTGATCAGTAACTTAAAAAGCAGAGAACCCCAACACTTTCTTTTATAACACCTAAATCTTACCATTTAAGCTCTTAGAGTAATTAACACAATAAGACCATGTATAGGAGAGTTTAACAAAAATAGCTTCTGCATTACACTCATGTACCCTAGTTCAGAAAACAAACAATATCAGCATTCAACCTACGTACACGCTGCATTACTTTCTCTTATTTTCGAGGATTACTAAATCCTTTAACATTCTAACATATAAGTGTCATAGAGAAGAGGAAGGAGGATCACAACACAAATCCACCTTCTCCAAGACGCCTTTCTTTTTAACCTTCAACTCATACAAAAGATTTACAACCCCTTGTGCAACAGTTTTAGGCTTTTTTTCCTTCGACCCATCAAAATTATCCTTTCTTAGATCAATATACCCACCTTATAGACTCTTTTCCTCTCTTTCTTCTTATCAATAGAAGACCGTGGGACTAAAAATTCCTACAAATCCACTAAACCAAGAGAAACCCTTCCCCCTCCTATAACACCAGAAGAAGACATACACTCAACTAGATCAACCATCATAGCCACAGTAGTATCATAACTACTAGCCATACCCACGGACTCAACTACAATCTTCTTAGTAGAACTCACATCAGAAATATTTTTTAAAATCGATTCAACACATTTTAAACCAACATCAGCACAACTAACATCCTTCACTCTCTATACTGTTTTATCCTTTTGCGATATAAGGTAATATTTAGTAACATGATCAAATGTCTTGCACTTATCATAACTGGAGGGCATCCAAGGCACATGAACACTAACCTGAACACATATTTATCCTGCATTTGTACAAAGATTGAGCTTAGAATTTTTACTCTAAACTCAATCTCAATGCAAACCTTTGCAAACTCCAATCTCTTCTTCAAAGCTGTAATAGAATCCATGAACAAAAGAACCCTAAAACACTAGCTATATAACGAATATTCTTCCGAGAATACAGATCAAGAGGAACATTATTTAGTTGCACCCAAATCGGCATCTTCGATAGATTAAAATTAAGTTTCTTGAGATTAGGCTCCCACTTTCTTAGAACTAAAGGCTTGTATTGAATATGTCATGGATCATTATCCAACACCCAATCATGCACACTCGCATTAGAAAATGAAAACACATATAAATTAGATCCAACAAGACTCACCTTAGACAATGAATTCTTCCCTCATAACGATGAAACAATATTCTATAGAGCACTAAAATTTGGGGGGCCGTCGATGAACTAACCAACCAAAGTAAACCGCCACTCAGAGACACCCTCATCAAAAACCTCAAGTGTCGACCAAACAATCTCAGAGTCTTTAGAAGGAAAGAACTCCAATGACTACTCATTATCACCCCAAAAAGCTTCCTTCAATCCATATTCATACATGCAACCAGCAAAAGATCCCAAAAACCTAACTAGGATCAAGCCAAAAATCAAGAAGAACGAAAACACAAGAAAACTCCTAAACGCCATTAGTCCTGCTAACATGCACCTAGAGAGAAAACCCGCATGTCATAACTGCTCCAATTTAATGATTATGAATATTTATTTTTTGTTTATTTTATATAAATTTAAATTTTAATATTATTTTAAAAATATTATTATATCATTAAATAAAAAATAAAATTTTTATAAAAACAATGTAAGAAAAACTTATAACATCGTTAGATTCTTAAAGTTTATTAATTATAATTAAACATGTGTTATGTACTAAAAAAATTATCAAGATCATTATAGATCATTTTATTTAACCATTACTAAAATATATATAAAAAAATAATTCAAAAGGATTAATTTGTTGTATTTCAAAACTAAAAATATCTAAAAGTGTTTAAACTAAATTATTTATATCCATTAATTATGGATGAGTGTGTCACACTCAACGAGTATCGTTGAATACCATAAACAATGAATATTATTAAACATTATTTAAATTATTTTATAAAGATAAAAGATTTAATATATAATTATAAATTATTTTATATGTATTTATAAATTATTTAAAACAAAATATTAATTAAATTATTTTTTATATAATATTTTTAATCTAAATTCTAAGACTTTAAATTCTAACATCTTAAAATTTAAATATTAAACCCTAAATTTTAACTATAAAGTTTTAAATATAACTCAAGTTCTTCGTAAACTAGTACGAATAAAATAATAATCCCTTTCACAGCTGACGTGCCTAAACCCAAGCATTGGCGAGAGATTATATCACGGGTCTAACTCGCCACGTCATTTGTGGTCCTTAACCAATAAAAATCACTCATTCCACCACTAATCATCCATGTCATTAATTTAATTTTTAGAAAAATATATTTTTTAAATGACATGGAAAAATGCGCGAAGTTTCATTGGTTGGAAGAAAATGATTTGAAAGATAGTAGTAAAGTGGATGATTATGATTGGATGAGATCATAACCCATGTGGTAAGCCAAGTTTATTATATAATTTCTCATTGACAAGGCAAATTATTAGAAAGATTAAATGAGTAATGTTTATTGTAAGGATAATTATTTGATATATTGACTTTAGAAATTTTTAGTTTTTACGAGTGTTTTAATTTTTAGGGTTTAAAATTTTAATTTATATTATAAGATTTAGGGATTTAAATTTAGTACTTTAAAATTTAGTGATTATGAATAAAATTTAGGGTTTACGGTTAGAATTAAAAATTTTGAAGTTAAAACTTAAATCTTCAGCATATTATCCTAAGCTCTAAACTCTAAACCACAGTCATTAGTGACTAAATTATATATGGGTAGGAAGGGGCAATCGCTCTCACCCAAAAGAATTAAAATTTTTCTTCCTTGAGTGCATATAATGTAGGATAAGTCTATCACGTGTGTCGAATATCGTTGAATACCATTAATGTTGAACATCAGTAACGCTGAACACTATTAAATTGATTAAAAAGATTAAATATTCTAAAGATTTAACGTATAATTATAAATTATTTAAAATAAAATTTTAATTAAATAATTATTATATACTATATATTAATTTTTTAAAATAATTAGACCAAATGTTAACCTTAATAATTAATTTTAAAAAATATCGACATAAATTATAAATTCAAAACCCTAAACCCTAAAAGTATTATGTCCAACATTTAAAATAGTACAACAATAAACTCAAAATCTTAAACTTAAACATAATTTTCAAATTTAAAGTTTTAAGTTTAGGGTTTTGATTTTTTATGAATTAGGGTTTAAAGTATTTTAATTTAGGGTTTTAAATTTTAGGATTTTTGAGTTCAGGGCTCTTAGGCTTTCTGGTTTCCGTTTTTAGGTTTTGAGTTTAGTTTTTTATTTTTGGTTTAGAGTTTTTGGATTTAGATTTTGTATTTTAGGGTTTAGGATTTAGAGTTTTTACTTTTAAGTTTAGGTTTTCTTAGTGTTTATGATTTAAGGGTTTAGGTTTAGTTTTTTAAAAATTGAATGAATTGATATTTGATCTAATTATTTAAAAAATATATTATAGAAAAATAATTTAATTATAATTTTGTTTAATATAATTTATAATTATATATTAAATCTTTAAATTTTTAATATTTATTAATCTTTTAAATATTAACTTAAAAAATAATTAATTCAAATACTAACTGTATATTTAAATCCTATTTATAGTACTTTTGAATTCAATGCATAAATAACGAAAATATCTAAATTTAATTATTCTTTTAAATAAAAATAAAAAGTAAAAAAAAGTATCCCACTATATGCAACTTGTTCTCCTGCTGTTGGAGTGAAGACCGTGTGGATAGATAGGCGGCCTGCCTGCCTGAGCATCCTCCCATCTTGCAAGTTCCAAGGCCACAAATGCATGCATCTGCTGACTCAAATCAAACGCTCGGCTCTTTCGTACCGGCCGGTCATTAAATTCACGGCTCAGTCTACACCAATGATGGCTCACCAACACTTAACAAAAACCCAAAATATCTCATTGCTTATTTATTATTTTATTTGGAAATTTGGAAATCCCACATGGCCATATGAGGAACGGTCCAATAAAGCGAAGTTGCTCGATGTTTAGCTACAGACGTTGCTCCTATATAAACCAACCTTCTACTCCACCATGACTCGCGCATCCAGTGTCAGAGAGAAAAACAGAGACATAATTAGCGGAAGAGGAATTCCCTTCGTTGGACTGCGATTCGGCTGGATCTTTTTGTCTACTTTTCTTACCTTCCAAGTAAACAGGAGTCTCAAGCTTTTTGCTCCCTCGACGGCATAAACACATAAACGTAGCTCAGTCGGATACTGGTGAGTTCATTTGGGATTCCCACTTCGGAGAAGTGAAACTATAAAATTCTATTGTAATTTTCGCTGGATTCTTTCTTTGAGTAATTAGTTTTCCGTCTTCTATGATTTTGTTGCCGGTTTCGTGGCGATCATGAGATGAAACCTGATTTGGGTTTTGGAGTTCTATGATTTGATTTTTAAAACTTGTTTTTCTTTGATTTTGAGATTAGAATAGAGTAAATAGATTCTTGATAAATTTTTATAATACTTAATTTAAATTGTTATTAATGTATTAAAATATTATAATTAATTAAAAATTTTAAAAACTCTTTAATCTAATTATTTAAAATTAAATATTTAAAATTTATCATCTTTAATATATAAATTAATTATTTATAATAAATTTTACTATATTCGATCAATAAACTAAATATAAATAATTATAAAAGTTTTAAACACCCTCCAAATATACATAAATTGTTTCTTTCTTTTTCCTTGGTTCCTAATTGTCCTAGATATTTCTCCATAGAGATAATATACTATCCCAATAAACAAAGGAAAAGAAATATACGGAGGGCAAGAGAGTGTTCTGGTATCCTCTTGTCTCTACAAATAAAAGATGACTTCTTTAATCTCTATAAGTTTGTGTGGGTTCAGAATTCAATGCTTACTCAGAGGTTAGGTGGGAGAATGTTAAGGACATTACCAGTGAAGCAATTGGGGTGGTTTCTTCCTTCAAGGAAATCTCATGGCACTGGAAATGTTCCTTCTAATACCCTAAACTTCCCAAGACCCATAGGTTAAAATTTTAGACCCTCACTTATCCATTTTTTATTTATTTGTTTTGCAGCAATCTTAATCTGCGAATGGATGGTCCTTAATCTTGTTTTTATCTAGCATGATTCTTAATTAGTTTGGTTGAAACTCTGTTTCCAAGCTCACCTGAACATGTTATTTTTGTTTTTATCTATGTTATTTGAGTTGTCAATGATGTCGTTTATTGTGTTGTTTCGACAGTTATCAAGTGCTCGTCAACAACAATGACTGTCACACCAAGAATTTCCATCAACGATGGGAACCTTGTGGTTCATGGGAAGATCATCCTCACTGGAATACCAGACAACATCGTTGTGACGCCAGGATCTGGTGTCGGGCTTGTTTCTGGTGCTTTCATTGGTGCTACTGCTTCAGACAGCAAAAGCCTTCATGTTTTTCCTATTGGTGTTTTAGAGTAAGCACTTTCTCCTTTTTTTCAAACTTCATTGTCCTCGGTTTTTGTCGTGGCATCTTTTATTAATTGTAAATGACGTTGTTTTTGTGATTTCCTTTTTTTTATTGATTGTTGCCTTAAGATTCCACTTCAACCTTTTAGTTTTTTTTTCACCCTTTTGATGTACGTACATGTTTAGAAGAAGGTTCATCTGTCTATTAGAAAATGTGTCCTAGTTAATCTAGAAATAAATAAATTATATGAGTACGCTATGAATTGGAATCTATAGTTTCATAATTATTTTCAAATGTTGGTTCAAATCTATTAATACTCACGCTTAAATATATTTAAATTAATTTTAATGTACATGTTTGCTGGATTGATTGTTGTTTTGCTGATATATACATATGGTACTTGAGGATTATAAAACCTGTATGTTTTAATGAGTACCCCAAGTCATGATTTGTTCTTATTTTTTCCTTTGACAGGGGTCTCCGATTTGTGTGCTGTTTCCGATTCAAACTATGGTGGATGACTCAGAGAATGGGAACATGTGGGAAAGATGTCCCTTTGGAGACTCAATTTATGCTCGTAGAGAGCAAGGAAGAAGATGATCCTAATGCTCCAACAATCTACACTGTTTTCCTCCCACTCCTTGAAGGCCAGTTTCGTGCTGTTCTTCAAGGCAATGACAAGAATGAGCTTGAGATATGCCTCGAGAGTGGTGAGTAGCTTGTGGCACTTTCTATATACATCTTATCTACCATGTATTCAGTAAGGCGAACCTCTAGTTATCCTCCATAAATGAAGGAAGCAAAGCATATGAAATCATCAATAATGGGGTGAAGTTGTCATTAGTGTGAACAACCAGGGTGGATAAATTACGAATGACGACGCATACATAGAATTTTTGCAAAGAGAGTAGGGTGAATGGATGGAGTTCCAAAGAATCGAAACGACTTGTTCTTTTTGGCGTGATTCGGTTTTGCAGGTGATAACACTGTTGAAACAAACCGAGGCCTTTACCTTGTCTACATGCATGCTGGGACCAATCCATTTGAAGTTATCAATCAAGCTGTAAAGTGAGTAGATTTGCTGCTTCATGCATGTTTTCTACATTCGTTTATCCTTGATATGTAATTGAATTAAAAAAAAAAACTTTAAAGGAAAAAAAAAACAAGCTGTCCGTTTTGTGTCTCTGGAAATTGGATAACTTACTATCATATATCAAGATTTTTGTTTAATTTCCTAAATATATTGTGTTTCTTTTGTTTTGTTAATGATCTCTTTCATGAACCAACCAGGGCTATGGAGAAACACATGCAAACTTTCCATCATCGAGAGAAGAAGAAGGTATACTTTCTTGCATTGATGTTTACCTCCCATGCCATTTGTAGAATTTTTATTATGCTTCTAAATTTGTTTGAGACAAAACTTAGGTCGTCTTTTTGAATCCTTTCTAATATTATTGTGTTGGTTGTGAACAGTTGCCTTCCTTTCTTGATTGGTTTGGCTGGTGCACATGGGATGCTTTCTATACTGATGTTACTGCAGAGGGTGTTAAGGAAGGCCTCAAAAGGTAGTAGAAAATTATAGCAATTGATAAGTTGCAAATGGCTAGAAACTGCTGTGATTGTAATAAGATGATCATCACTGAATTCTTTCTTTTAATTGCAGTCTATCAAAGGGAGGGACTCCACCTCGATTTTTGATCATAGATGATGGCTGGCAGCAGATTGAAAGCAAGTCCAAGGAGAGTGATTGCCTTGTACAAGAAGGGGCACAGTAAGATCTCTTTCTCGCTCACATACATATGCATGGACTGAACCCAACTCTGTAGATGGCATGTTTTGTCTGCTTCTTCCATCAGATTTTAAGTTCTTCGGCCTTCATTCAACTATTTCTATTTTCTTTTTTGGATGAAGGTCTTGCACATTTAGCAATTTATTACTGAAGTTGGATAATGATATAATGCTCAATTGCTTGTTGCAGGTTTGCGAGTAGGTTAACTGGGATTAAAGAGAATGCAAAGTTCCAAAAGAATGACCAAAACAAAGAACAGATTTCTGGCCTAAAACATGTTGTAGATGAAGCCAAGCATCATCATAATGTAAAGTAAGTGGTCGAAATTATTCTGGGTCTTGGTGTTTATCAGTTGATTGTGGTGCATTCTACTATGAGTATGAACACTCTTATGAAAGCAAAAGGACCATTATACATGCTATGCAGATGTCTTCCTCCCAACTGGATTCTTTTTTATAAAAAGAAATTAATTAGCTCTTTCAGTCACAGTAATTCACTGATTTTTCGATGTCCTACTTTTAGCCAACTTTATATGTTCTTATTACAAGAAACAGCTCTAAGTTAATTGTGGTTTATCTGGAGATGCGTTGACTGGTGGATTCAATATATTAAAGTTTAAGAATTCACTTTGCAAATCCACATTGCAGCACTATCGGTTAGAAAAAACTGTACAAATTAGTCTTGACATGAAAATGTTGAGCCCTGCCACTTGGTCATTCATCCTATATTGATCTCATTGATCTCGAATAAAAAATAGCATGTGTTGGCTACAAGTAGTATATTTGTCTCTAATCATGTTGATTTCTATTGCAAGTAACATTTTGGCTTACCTGTGCTTAGGAATGTCTATGTGTGGCATGCTTTGGCTGGCTATTGGGGTGGGGTCAAACCAGCTGCTTCTGGTATGGAACATTATGATACAACATTGGCATATCCTGTTCAGTCCCCTGGTGTGATGGGCAACCAGCCGGACATAGTTATGGACAGCCTTGCTGTTCATGGCCTGGGTTTGGTGCATCCGAAGAAGGTTTTCAACTTCTACAATGAGCTTCATGCCTATCTGGCTTCATGTGGAGTTGATGGAGTGAAGGTTGATGTGCAAAACATTATCGAGACCCTTGGTGCTGGACACGGTGGCAGAGTATCTCTTACCCGCAGTTATGTACAGGCTCTTGAAGCCTCAATCGCACGAAACTTCTGTGACAATGGATGCATAGCTTGCATGTGTCATAACACCGATGGAATCTACAGCACCAAGCAGACTGCTGTCGTTAGGGCTTCTGATGATTTTTATCCTCACGATCCTGCTTCGCACACTATCCACATTTCATCGGTGGCTTACAACACTCTTTTTCTTGGAGAATTTATGCAACCTGATTGGGATATGTTCCATGTAAGTCAAAATAAGTGAAGTGCTCTCTTTTTTTTTTAATTATTTCCTGCCTTAACTGAATTTATTGTTGTATTTACTAAAGAAAGGTTAAAAACAAGAGGGCTCATGTGGTACTAATGAAAAATCTCTGGTTTGCAGACCTTACACCCAGCTGCAGATTATCATGCTGCTGCTCGTGCTATTGGTGGATGCGCTATCTATGTCAGGTATGTTAGTGGCTTTTATTTTTTTACTAATCCTAATGACTTGGTAACATTTTTCTAATGTGCATTTTGTGTTGTTCTATGCAGCGATAAGCCTGGAAACCACAACTTTGAGCTCTTGAAGAAATTAGTCCTTCCTGACGGTTCGGTTCTCCGCCCCCAACTGCCTGGCAGACCTACTGTTGATTGTCTGTTTGCTGATCCGGCTAGAGATGGGATCAGGTCTGTAACATACTTTCTCATTGCTTATTGCACGTACTTGTTTGTGAGTACTTTATTGTGCAGTTTCACCAACAGAGAATTCTACTTTTCAGCTTGCTCAAGATATGGAATGTAAACAAGTGTTCCGGTGTGGTGGGTGTTTTCAATTGCCAAGGTGCTGGTTGGTGCAAGATTTCCAAGAAAACCCGCATTCACGACGCATCACCTGGTACACTTACTGGTTCTGTTTGTGCCAACAATGTTGATTCGATCACTGAGGTTGCTGGTGCAGACTGGAACGGGGAAACTGTGGTTTATTCTCATAGATCAGGTATCGTGGCAGAGGCTCCCTTGCACTGTATATTTATTCCAAGTTCTGTATTTATGACGTATAATGTTAAAAAATGAATGCCGTTCGACTTTCAGGAGAGGTGGTAAGGTTGCCTAAAGGTGCTTCGATGCCGGTAACACTCAAGGTTCTCGAGTACGAATTATTCCATTTCTGTCCGGTCAAGGTTAGTTTCTTTCCATCGTTTCATGCATTTTTCTGTAACTTGACTATGATGGCTTATTGTATGCATTTTTCCTATGGTGCAGGACATTACAAACAATATTTCATTTGCACCAATAGGCCTGCTTGACATGTTCAACAGCACCGGTGCCGTGGAGCAGTACGAAGTACGAATGACATCAGATGAGAAATCCCAGTTCTTCGATGGTGAGGTTTCCTCCGATTTCACATCTTTTGTCAGTGACAACCGGAGTCCAACTGCAACAGTCAGCCTCAAAGTCAGGGGTTGTGGGAGGTTCGGTGTTTACTCATCTCAGCGTCCATTGAAGTGCAGTGTGGACAATGTTGAGACTCACTTCGACTACGACTCAGCCACCGGATTGGTAACACTGACTCTGCCGATTCCGTCCGAGGAGATGTACAGATGGCTCGTAGAAATTCAAGTCTAAGTTAGGTTCAGTTCATTAGCATCTCATCATAGTTGTGAGGAATATTTCACGACTGTCCAGTCTAGCGGTGATATGTAATTGGGGTACTGTGGTGTATTGTAGCCACTTTTTCTTAAATAAAATTTACTTTAAAATACTTTTAAATTAAATCATTAAATTTTTCTACAGCAAACTAACTTTATTTTTAAAAACAGGTAAAAGGCAAAAAATGCATACATAAAAGAAAACATAAATGACTCGGAAAATATAATAGCATAATATTAAATACTTCCATCAATTTACTATGGGTTTGAATGTGAGATATTAATTTTTTTAATAAATTAAAGGGATATAATTTAAGTTTGATATTGACTTATTTAAATATATATGAATTATTAGTTTTGAATAGATAAAGGCATTAAATTTTAAACCCAAAGGACTCAGAAAATAGTTGAAAAACAATAAAAATTCATGGAAACAAAAAAAGAGAGAAAAGGCCATATCAAGTTGGCACAGTTTCCATTTTTACCGGATCTTTTTTATAACGATTAACGACTACTTCCTCTACCCCAAACTTTCTAATATCATTTCCCATTTCCTTCCAAAAAGAACAACCCAACAAAAATAAATTATACTACAAACTCTTTTTTTTTCCTCTCCATTATTTTTTATAATCCATTCATTGTTTGTTCATTCGTTTCTCTAATCTCTCTCTTTACATCAATTCGTAGAGAGATATCTCTGTAAAGGTACCCTTATCTTCTTTGATCATAATCTGTTCTTGGTTTTATTTCTCTGCTATGATCAAGGGAAATGTCATTGCCTTGATCATTTCCTTTGGGGGTATAAATCATCTAGATTTGCATTTTTTAGTGTTTCTTTTGATGTTTGGTGATCTGGGTACGCTTGATATTGTCTCAGTTTTAATGGTTTTTGTTTTTTTATCTGCATGTGCATGATATTGATATAAAATTCTCGGATTGTTCAATCACAGCGTTTCTCTGTTTTCTGCTTGTTAAATATTTCGTTTTTAAACTCTATATTTGTCATGCATTTTATTTTGTTAGTCGTTTATTTAGCCATTATAGTCTTTGTCTTTTAGTTTTGATTTTCTGTTTCAGGTTTGTTGCTAATTAACAGGTTATGGTAAATAAAATGCAGCGTTTCATGGTTCCCTAAAGGGGTTAAAAGGAAGTTATCTGTGACTAAAGAAATGTATTGAGAAAATGAATGAAAATCTTATCTTCTTCCCTTATTTCTTCTCCTTCCTAATATTATGATTCTTCTCTTCCTTTGCTCTGTTCTATCTTCTTTCCCCTTCAATTATTTTGTTTTTTGATTTTAGTCGTTACAAAGGTATCAGCAGTTGTCGATCCCAGCCATGAATGAAAGTTTTCAGTCATTTTTGTTTAAGTGTAGTGAGGATTTAAAATCTATGTTTGATAGTATTTTTAGCGATCGAACCCTCTTGGTTACAATACACCATAGGATTTGACCCGTTACTCAAGATATATTACATCAAGTCTTCTCACCTTATGGTTTTGTACAAAAGATTTGTCCACTTTAAAATTTGGTTGACCTTCAATTTCTTGTTCATTTCACGGTTATGGCGCTATCGCTGCTAAAAATTCTTTACAAGGTCGTAATATATATGATGGATGTTGTCAACTTGACATTCAACTCTGGAATGTGGTAGAGGAGAAATTATTAGGTGAACCTTGTTCACCACGTTATCTATGGTTCAAGCAATCAGGACCGTTGATCTTTAAATAACCACTTAATAACTACCCACCCACTAAGTCCATGTAGAAAAGAGGTGATGATTCACTTGGAAAAAAAATTAAGATCAACGGTCCTGATTAATTGGGACCACGAATGACATGGTGAACAGGGTTCACCTAATAATTTTTTGTGGTAGAGGTTACATTAACGTAAAACTTGAAAATTGGTTGGAAGGCTCGAGTGACTCGAAGGTGTTTGATAAAATAATTGTGAAAGAAAGTAAAGCCAAAGATATTGCTGATGATACTACAGTGACATCCAAAGATATTGTTCACATCGAAAAATCGAAGGATAATATGGTTATTACATATTCGGATGTATCAAATTCAGAATTGGCTGGTAATATCACAAAAAAATATCATAATTTGTGAGGACTGTGAAAACTTGATCAAGGGTATGTTGGTGTCGTTGTAGACCATAGGTGCTGTTAATATGTTACAGCATAGGAATGATGAAAATTTTCCTACAAAGACAAATGTGGTGCTCGAAAAAAGGCACGAAAAATGTCAAAGCCCTTACTTTGCGTCTTTTCCAAAGCAATTTACTGGCCACTAGTGGAAGTGATGGTGATCGATCCATTAAGTTTTGGAACACGTATCGTGGGGCATGTGTGGAGCAAGAATGAGAGGGAGCTTGAGTTCTCATCGATTTACTCAAAACCAATTGATTCTTTGGAAAAATCCATTGAAGGTGAAAATGGCAGAGTTAACTGGTCACATATCTAGGGTGCTTCATAAGATTTTAATTGATACGGTGAGATCAAATAGAAGCATCACCATCAATTTATTCATGGTTTGGATTGGATTGAAAAGAACAATGTATAATATATGGTCAACCACTTAAAGAAAAAAATTAAGACAATTCGATATTGTTCAAGGATTATCACTTTAAAGACATGGTTGGATATTCATCTTTTAATCCTTGAGGACAAGGATAATTTCAAGGAGGGAGTTTTATCATGCATTTTATTTTGTTAGCCGTTTATTTAGCCATTATAGTCTTTGTCTTTTAGTTTTGATTTTTTGTTTCAGGTTTATTGCTAGTTAACTGGTTATGGTAAATGAAACGCAGCATTTCATGGCGTTTCATGGTTCCCTAAAGGGGTTTAAAGGAAGTTATCTGTGACTAAAGTAATGTATCGAGAAAATGTATGAGAATCTTATCTTCTTCCCTTTTTCTTCTCCTTCCTAATATTCTGATTCTTCTTTTCCTCTGCTCTGTTCTATCTTCTTTCCCCTTCAATTATTTTGTTCTTTGATTTTGGTCGTTACAATATTGTTTAATGTAGGAAACTTTTATTACCATATCTACGGATGTGATTTAATTTGTTCATCGTAGCTTGTAACCACTGAGCAGTGAGCATTAGAGATTAAAGAAAACATTAACTTTGACCCAAGTTTTGAGAGATTGTTTAGTTCATCCAATTCGATTTTTTTTGCTTTTTGATCCCGTGATTGATAGCTTGTAACTGTTGCTTACATTGGTTTATTGCTGAAGACTGCGAAAAGACGTTGTTATACAAAGCAAAACTAATTCAGCTTTTTCCCTGAATTATACTCCTATTATTATTATTATTTTGTAATGTAATTTAACTTTTCCTTGCCTTATTTTTTTACAACTTATAGACAGCAAAAGGTTGGATTTTTAAGCTCAGTGATAAAGAAGAATTCAAAGAAATGTCTGCTGCTGCAAAAGTTTTGGACCCTGCATTTCAGGGAGCTGGTCAGAAATCGTATCTTTAAAACAAAGGATTTACATACATGTATTTAACTCTTTTATACGAGTATTTTTTGGTCTTTTGATCATATGAGAACTGAAATCGATCACTAAGCTTTTTTCCAATTACCAACATGAAAAAAAAAGGAGAGAATGGCATATTCTCTTTTCTTCTTGTAGAGGTCTGTGCTTATGTTCCGTATATGTCCTGATATTTTGTTTGCGGAAAGGCTGTTGGACTTGACATCTTATAGTGGTCTTGAAATTTGGCGTATTGAGAATTTTCAACCGGTTCCATTGCCAAAGTCCGACTATGGAAAATTCTACATGGGAGATTCTTACGTTGTCTTACATGTACAGAATCTACTTTTCTCTCCTCTACCATCCCACGTAACATATATTTCTAGTGAAACACCGTCTTATTCTATTTTTTATATGTATTTTTGCAGACGACACATAACAAGGGTGGTTCCTATATGTATGACATACACTTCTGGATTGGGAAAGATACCACTCAGGTGTGCTTTTGATGCACCAACTTATCTTATATTGTTAAGGATTTAAATGTTCCTTCAAATTAACTAAAGAAACATTTCAAGATAATGTTTCTGTATGCAGGATGAAGCTGGAACAGCTGCTATCAAAACTGTTGAGCTAGATGCTGGGCTAGGAGGTCGTGCTGTGCAGCACAGGGAACTTCAAGGCCATGAATCTGACAGATTTTTGTCATACTTTAAGCCTTGCATTGTACCATTGGAGGGTGGTGTTGCTTCTGGATTCAAAAAATCAGAAGAAGAAGTGTTTGAAACACGGTTGTATGTCTGTAGAGGAAAACGCGTCGTCAAACTGAAGCAGGTATCTGATGATCTTTATATAAGTTCAATAAGAATGGATACAGAGAAGAAAGAAATAAAAAAGTTTTATGAACTAGTTATAAAGTATTCAAGGATGTTTTTGTGGATGAGAGAAATACTATTTCGGATTATTCTCTTGCAGGTTCCTTTTACTCGGTCTTCACTAAATCACGATGACGTATTTATCCTGGACAGTGAGAAAAAGATTTATCAGTTCAATGGTGCAAACTCTAATATTCAGGAAAGGGCCAAGGCATTAGAAGTTATCCAGTTTCTAAAGGATACATATCATAATGGAGTGTGTGTTTGCAATTGTTGGTACGATGATGCATTTACAGTATTGATTGATGATCCTATTTTCCAACTTTTCTACTTTCTCTGCATGTATTAATTGGATTTAGTGCAAGGTTTACTTATCTTATTCCATCTAAAGCTGCCACTTTTTTAATGGTAATTACTCGGGCAGATGATGGGAAACTGGATACCGAGTCCGACTCCGGTGAGTTTTGGGTCCTGTTCGGTGGTTTTGCTCCGATAGGCAAGAAGGTTAGCAGCGAAGATGATGTTATTCCCGAGGCTACTCCTGCTAAACTTTATAGGTAATTGTTTATTCTAAAACTTCGACACTCTTACTATGTATCCTATTTGTATGTGGGTAATGATACTTTAGTTTTGTTGTGATTGTAACCAGATTACTATATAGGCTTGTAGACCCAACTTCTTGCCCAAAGGAAATCAACATATAAATTAAATATTCTTAGAAACTGTTTCGAGGTCTCAAAGACTTGATCAACACTCGTTCGAAAATGTCCTTATGGTCACTATTATTATGGTTAATATTAGATGAACCTAACTTTTGTAGGTTAGATACTTGTTTTCTAGTAGACCATGTAAACCCTAAATTTAACCTAATTTCTTAGATTAAAACTTAGGGATTAAGCTAGTAAAATTTATTTCCCAAGTTAGGGTTTTAAATGAAATAATACTAAAATCCCTGATAAATAATTCAACCGAAAAACTGAAAATTAACATTTAAAATAACTGAAAGTTCAACCCAAAATTATAATAAACTTTACAGTTCTAAAAATCGATTTAATGTCCAAAATCCATTGTTCATTACAGAAATACTGAATATCTGAATTAAAAGTTATTAAACTGAAGTCTGTAAATCATACTTAGAATTTCTGAAAATCAGAATCCTCCAAGTATCGATGCCTAGATCTGAGTATCTTAAACAAAAATTGTATGGGTGCAAGCTTTGGATCTTAGTGTGTCTCTAATATACAGATAAATATATTTACAATACAGAGAAACATAACACAGAACATAATAGTATATTTCAGAACAGAATAACATATTTCAGAACAGAACAAAATATGAGATGTATGTATGTATGATATGATATGCACCCAACACCGAGCACCATCAAAAGAGAAGGTTCCCCTGAACCACTCTAACTCCGTCACACCAATAGAAGTGAAAACTCGACCCGTAGGTGGAGCCAGTGAACAGAAGTGGTACCTCGACCCGTAGGCGGAGCCACTGATCAGAAGTGATACTCACTATTAGGTGATATCACTGAACTTCCCCGTACACATTAACCAACCGATGCAATGACATGAACAGTTAACAGAGTCTGAATGCTTGCTTGAAAACTAACCGAAGGCATGCATAATACTTTTAGAAATAGTAGAATCAGAGTTTTCATAATTTCCAAAACAGATGTAACTCAGAGCATAATAATGTTCATCTAAAATTCAGAGATCATAGAAGCATTGCAATCAACATATATAATTTTACAAAGGTCACCGAATTTGCATACAGAAGTAATATAAAATATCGGGAGACATACACCTTAAGCAACTAAAGCTCTAACTCTGAGATGGACGAGTCTCACGTTCCGGTCTAGCTGAAACAAGACCAACGAGGTAACATAATTGAATTACTATTCATAATTAAAACTAAGCCACCAACTAAAACAAAACTCTGATCTAAAGCTTACTCACGTGGCGATCTCGAAGAACGTGCCCGATTGATCCAAATAACAAAAGGTAACCTAGAGGTCTCTGAAGCATTAACACCTGAACGAAAGAAGATTCTGAATTATATACTATTAAACCACTTTTTAGACCCAAAGAACAAACTCAGATAAAAAAAACTAAAACAGAGCTTTCGGGTTTGAATTTGACAAAACAAACAACGGATTCGGACTCAGAACATCAAAAAAGGTCAAGGAGAAGGTTTTCCGAAAAAGTTAACTCTGGTCTAAGTCAAAGTCAAGTTTGGCTTGATTGACAAAAGTCAACTATAGTCAACTCAAAAGTCAAAGTCAACTTTGATTGGTCAAAAGTAAAAGTCAAAGATGGTCAAACGTTAAAATAGGATCAGATCGATCAACTCGGGTTAACAACCATAAGAGCCTCTCTAAATAGATCCAGTTCACTCATGATGATTCAAAACACCAAACTTGATTAGCTTACACAAAAGGTTTCACAAGATTTCAAGACACATGGACCCCACAAAACATATACACTGTTCAACTCTCCAACTTATTCACATGGCTAAATAAACTTTCAAAACTCCATTACATAGAGTTCCCACACCAAAACATCATCAACTAAACAATTTTGTAAACCAATCACGTGAGTTTTTATCTAAATTAAAAAATCATTGACCAACAAAATACTTGAATTCTAATTTGCTAAAAGTGAGCCCCACCAAAAGCAAATCTCATAATTCCATAGAACAAACCTTGCTGCAACAACCCAACTGATATTAGAATAAGAAAACAGTGATGATACAAGAAATAAAGGAATCCAACGAAAACATAAACAAAACCCCACTCTTTCGATAACAACCTTATCAAAACTTTTTCCTAACCAAACTTACAGCAAAACTGAAACAAAGCTAGAAAGATAAACCATGCTAACATATATCCAAAAGGTGAGAAGGCTTACCACCACAACAACCTTGAATCGAAGAATTCTTCTCAGGTTAACCAAACGAAGGACAAAAAGGAGAAGATTATCTCAAATATCACGGAAGACACTGATGACTGGATTACGTAAGCCACGGAAGAAGATAACCCGAAACAAGAACGATTCTTAAGGAAAAGTGGTTTTACAGCAGAGGGACGAGAGAAGCAAGAGATCTGGGGAGAGAGAGAGACAGAAGACTTCTTTAAAAATGTTTTTCAGCCGAAACAGATTCAAAATGGTAAAAGATTAACTTTTACCCTAAGAAAAAAGGGTAAAATACATATAAGGTCCTCGGCTTATTTAAAACTTGCAAAACAGACTTAAAACTTTACCTTTTAAACGAATAAGTTACTGGAATTTAGATAACTTCAAAAAACTCAAATAGATGTTTTCAACCAAAATTTCCTAAATATTTAGGGTTTTAGGAAATAGGGATTTTAAAATTTAATTTCCGAATTAGGAAAAATTCGGGGTGTTACAGACCGCGTCTTTAGTAAAAATTTAAGTGAGTATCAATTTATGACTTTATGTTACTAATTTTTTTGAAGGTGTACGTTTTAGGTAACTAATATTTTGGAATCACTGGTTCCTGTAGCATAACTGATGGTAAGGTGGCGCCCATAGAAGGCGAACTAAAGAAAAGCCTCTTGGAAAACAACAAATGCTATCTACTAGACTGTGGTTCTGAGATTTTTGTTTGGGTTGGACGGGTGACACAAGTAGAGGAGAGAAAAATTGCCAATCAAGTCGCCGAGGTAGAGCTAGAGGCATGGTAGTGGTTTTTTTATGCATGTCAAGAATATGAATTTTGATCCCCTACCTTTTCATCTCTAGGGATTTGTTGCTAGCAACAACAGACCAAAAGCAACACGTCTAACCCGTCTCATCCAAGGGTACGAAACCAATTCATTCAAGTCCCACTTCGACTCTTGGCCGGCTCTATCTACTTCTGGTGCTGATGATGGAAAAGGAAAAGTAGCTGGTACGAATTACTTAAAAAATTACAATTGACACCATTATATTTTGCGGTTTACATTATTTGATTACTAGTCTTTTACTGCCAGCTTTGCTGAAGCAACAAAAAGTTGCTGTCAAGGGGGTGGTGACCAAAACAGCTGCTCCTGTACAAGAAGAAGTTCCATTGATTGAAGGCGATGGAAAGATGGAGGTAATATTAAAAGTTTTAGTTAGTTATTAATAATTGACATAAAAACAAAAATATTCATATGACTATGGTGTTGCTTTTTTTTTTTTCAGGTATGGTACATCAATGACGGCGCCAAGACACCATTGGAAAAAGAGGATATTGGTAAATTCTATAGTGGAGACTGCTACATTGTGCTTTATACATACCACTCAAGTGAGAGGAAAGAAGATTTTTTTCTGTGCTGGTGGATTGGAAAGGATAGCATTGAGGTAATTTTCATTGCTCATAGTTGCATATCAAATAATTTAACAATACGCCCTCCCGGTCATTCGTCTTCAAGTTTTTGCTAATGATAGATAGCTTCCTTCAATAATAGCAATGAGAAACCGTGTGATGTTAAATAATGTGGAGCAGAGTGCTGCCAAGATGAGCTTCTTGTCATTACTGTAAGAATGATAGATATGGTGCCAATAGGACTGCATCCCGCTGATATAGAATTTTTAAGTTGCCTTTTAAATTTCGTGCACGTCAACTTGGACTACCATTGTTGATTTTAGTGTCTGCAATAAGTTGCACTTTCATTGTCAATGTTGATTTTCAACAATTGCTTTCTAGCTAATTTAGTGGTGACGATATCTACTTCATTCAATTCATTTGTTTTTTGCATTCATATCTTCCACACTTTATATGCACTCATATAAGAAAGTGGTGCTTACGTAATTGCATGTTAACTTGCTTCGTTCCACTGACGATCATTACTATTTAAAATTTCATTATTTAAAAGTATATTTGTTTCTTAAATCAGGAGGACCAAAAGAAGGCCGGCGACTTGGCTGATTCAATGTTTAACTCACTTAAGGGGAGGCCTGTTCAGGTACCATGTTACCTTTTGACTAAGTACTGTTAATGTAATGCTTGTGTTTCTAATAGATGCTTCTTGTAGGGTCGTATATTTGAAGGTAAAGAAACACCCCAATTCATTGCACTTTTTCAACCTATGGTGGTCCTCAAGGTATTCTATTTAACCACAAACTTTTAGAATCTCATCATCAATGTTCCATTTGCATGGGGAGTTTTTGGCTTGAAATTGGAGATACCAATTTTTCTATGACTGATTTCCACTTAGGGCGGCCTAAGTGCTGGTTACAAAAAGAGTATTCAAGAGCGAGGCTTGACCGATGAAACGTACACAACAGATTCGGTCGCTCTGTTTCATATAGTAGGAACTTTGGCACATGATACTAAAGCACTGCAAGTTAATGCGGTAAGCATTAGTTGTTATTTTGTCACTTTTTCCTTTTAAATATTGGTTGGTTTGATTTTACAATGGATGGAAATGCATTTTTCCTAAAAGCATACTTGCAAACAAGTAGTTTAGTTTTGTATTGCATCCAAGTATGCTTAGACCCTAACATTTCTTGCTATTACCGTTGACTGTACAATCTTATTTGATGCAAAAACTTTTCCAATTGGAACTTTTCATAACCTCTTCATTATTTTAGATTTTTACTTATACTGAGGTACGACCTACTTTTATCGGACATCAAAGGTGTTGTGATGGCAGTACTCCCACAGTTTTTTGTTATGATGTGTGCTGTATGACTACCTATTCCTTTTGTAATCTAACATTTATACTGCTGGATGTCTGTATTCCTGGAATTGTAACCATTTTTTAGGTGGCAAAATCGTTGAACACCACTGAGTGTTTCCTCCTGCAAACTGGACCTTCAACAATTTTCACTTGGTACGGAACTCAAAGTTCGAAGGAACAGCAGGAATTAGCCGCGAAAATTGCTGATTCTTTGAAGGTATACTCTACAGAAAGTAATTTACTTTTGGCTTTTCTTGTGACTCAAGATTAAAGAACACGTGTTTATTGAGAAGCCTAGTAATAACTTGATATAGTTACAGTGTAAAATTTAAGTTCCAATAGTTTGAGTCGACCAATTAATCAATAATACCAAAGAATGTCACAACAAGAATATATGGCTAGGTATGTTGTATTGGTCATGGTGTGCTTTAATTCTTATCTGATGATTTTACATTTGAGCCCAATTCTTCAGCTGATTATACCTGTTTTCTTCGTTTCAAAACTTATTTAGATATTTGCTTTTTTACCTTTAAACATATTCTGAAGATATAGTGGGACAATATGAAATCTGTTTCTAGCTTAAATCTTGTGAGTTGCTCCTCGTTGGTAAAGGACAATGGTAATAATGTTTAGCCCTTTGAAAATTTCATTCCCTCATGTCAATCGATCATCTAATAATCTTTTGCATTCAGCCGGAAGCTACTCGTAAACATTGTAAAGAAGGAGCAGAGGTCTCTACCTTCTGGTCTGCACTTGGCGGGAAAGATGATTATTTCTCCACCAAAAACGAACCTGATGAGACTATCAGGGATCCCCACTTGTTCAGTATCTCTCTTAATAAAGGTTTATTTCTTAACCAAAAACGTGTTTTGCTTTGTCCTCGGTTATTAATGAAGCTCATAACCATTCTAATTGTTTTCCATGATTTTACATTTTTCGACACTGGTGCCTCAGGGAAGGTTGAGGTGAGTTTTTCCTTCTGTAATTGGAAACTTGTTCTTAATATATCCAATGTCCTCTATATGTAAGTTTACATTCAATTGTGAAGGTTGAGGAAATTTACAATTTCTCTCAAGACGATCTCTTAACTGAAGATATTCTGGTACTCGACACACGAGCTGAAGTGTTTGTTTGGGTCGGTCAGTGTACAGACACCAAAGAAAAACAAAGTGCATTCGAAATTGGCCAGGCAATACATAAACTTTGAGTTCTTCGTCATCTTATCCTATTCATACACTTGTTATTCATTTTAGAAGATTCCATGCAGAAATACATAAATAGGGCAGTGTCTCTAGAGGGTTTGTCTCCAAAGGTTGCACTTTTCAAAGTCATTGAAGGAAACGAACCCTGCTTCTTCACTGTATTCTTTTCATGGGATTCTCATCGAGCTATTGTATGTTTTCTTGACTAGATTTTTCTACTTTATCCTTGTCACTTTCAGTTAATGCTAGACTGCTTCCATTTTCATCAGCAACAAATTGAAATTAACTCTAAGTTTATATACATAAAATGGGATGAAAATGGATAAAAATTATACCTGAAAATAGACAAAAAGGGTCAAAAGTAGGATAGTAATGTTATATGGTTCAGAGAATTGATTAGCATAGTGTACTTGTTTTAAGAAAGTACCATTTAACCCTACCACAAATTGAACTTTAAGGATCATCCCATTGAGAGCATCCTGTATTTTGGATAAGACAACCATTACCATGTTGGCACTCACTGCCGGGAAAGAATCAGATACTGTTAATTTTACTCACATGCCGGAGATTTTATGTGACAACCTCTTGTTTTCAATAAGCATTACAGCTTGTTGTATGACATGGTTCATCCTTTCTTTCATGTGCATTGCATGCACTACATCTGTTTGATATTTATGCTTAGATTTTATCTTTGGAACATAGGTGCTCGGAAACTCATTCCAGAAGAAGGTGGCATTGCTCTTTGGGGGTGGCCAGGCTAGCCAGGTAGAGGTAATTTCTTTTCAGTATATTAAGTATCTGTTTACCAAGGGATTTCATTTCAGGGAAGTATCTGTTTCCCCCCATCTCGTTTTAGTTAACTTCAGCTTGATAATGCATATGTTTCCTCCTTAGGTTTGAAGATTAGTTAAGCCTTGTTTTCATCCCTCGTATATGTTTTAGCTTTAGGTAGTTCATTTGACCCTATATGTCATAACATGGTTTCATATTCAATGAATCATGATTCAAGTGTTGTGTATTTTGAGGATTCATTTAGATTTCTTATTAGCGCAGGATAAATCCGACGGAGGTCAAGGACCTAGGCAAAGAGCTGAAGCTTTAGCTGCCTTAACATCTGCATTTAATCCATCGTCAGAGACAAAAACCTCAACCCCAAAGCCCGCTGGCTCTGGTCAGGGACAACGAGCAGCCGCAGTAGCTGCTCTCTCTGGGGTGCTTACTGCAGAAAAGAAGAAATCACCCGAGGGATCCCCTAGAAAATCCCCTAGCAGCCCTCCTTGTAAGTACC
Source organism: Abelmoschus esculentus (assembly GCA_035048815.1). Classification (NCBI taxonomy): domain Eukaryota; kingdom Viridiplantae; phylum Streptophyta; class Magnoliopsida; order Malvales; family Malvaceae; genus Abelmoschus; species Abelmoschus esculentus. Next base: position 12,296,847 of record JAUCBN010000006.1, on the reverse strand, counting down.
CTTTTACACTTTGCATAATGTTATACTCCCTGATAACTGATAAGTAAAATAGACATTCTGTTTATACGGATAGTACTCAAAACCGTATCTAATATTCTACAGTTGGGGCAAAGAGCAAACTGGATCCTCAAGAGACAGGTGAAAACGATGGGGATGATACGGAACAGAAGCCCGAGACGGGTGGCGATGTGGGCGAAAACTGTACGTACAGTTACGATCAACTTAAGTCCAAGTCCGAAAATCCTGTAACTGGAATCGACCTCAAACGTAGAGAGGTATGCCTCACCATTGATGTTTTGAAGTTCACTCTTATCCTTTCTTGAATTATATCAGTGTTCTTACCCTTTATCTTTGATCTGTCAGGCTTATTTGGCTGTCGAGGAGTTCGAGACCATATTCGGGATGACGAAAGAAGCATTCTACAAAATGCCAAGGTGGAAGCAAGATTCTAAGAAGAAGGAAGTTGATCTGTTCTAGAGCTACATGAACTTAAAACAAGTGATTTAAGTGCTTCCATTGCATTCTTACCATCAATTTGATCTTTAATCAGCCCCCAAAACCATTTTTTTGGATATATTATGTCTGGATTACCATTTTTGTCTTTTTTTTTTCAATTAACGTACGTACATGTAACTAGTACTCGTATTTATTCTGGTGTTGCATGGATGACCATGATCCATATGTAATTTTTTTTAGGTCAATAACATTGATTCGTTTGTAATATATCTTGTTTCATCTTTTTGGTTAATATTATTTTTTATTATCAATATTAATCTTAATTGACTTAATCATTTAAGAACATGTGCTTTCCATACTGATCCTTATTAGGCCATTCATCTCTTGATAAAAGATTGAAGCTTAACTACTAGCCTTTTAAATACCGTAAAAGTATATGCTTTGTTGAGATTTTCAAAACATTCGGATTCTAATATATGAATTTAGATTTATGTTAATAAATTTTAGGCATAATGTAGAAAAAATGTTGTTTGATTGAAAAAATTATCATGACCCGAATTCGGATCCGCATGTCAGGCTAACCCGAGTTGTGGGCTTCGATGTTTGGGCCTCGGGTTTGAGCTTGGGCCCTAAGCTTGTTGGGCTTTGAGTTGGGTTTTTGAGTTAGGATTTATTGTTAAAGTCATTTTGGTAAATGTTCTTGAGATGAGAAGGAAGAGAGTGGGGGGTTAATTTCTGCTGAGGAATGGCCTCATTCTTTTCTCTCTTCACTCATCATCTCCCTCATTTTAGAAGCAAGAAAAGAGAAAGGTAAAAGGCTTAATCTTTGAAGGTTTGCTAGAGAATCTCGTTTTAGTGTTAGTAGAGAAGTTGTAGAGCTCCCAAGGATCTATCAAACAAAGTAAAGAGGTGTTGGTTTGGTAAAAGATGAAGATTTAAGAGGGGTTTAAGGTTGAGCTCGAGTTTGAGGTTTTGAGAGCTTGAATCTTGGTCTTTTGTGTGCTTGATCTCTGTAGAATATCTCTAAGGTGTTCCTAATCCATTTTTCATCTCTCTTGTAGAGAAAGAGGTTTGTGAGCCATTTACAAGCTTGAGGAAGAAGAAATCTTGAGGTTGAGCTAGGAGCTCAGGTTTGTTGTTTTTGTTGCTAAGGTTGGTACCCTTCCAACCCTTAATCATCATGCATATCATGATTTAAGCTTAATTGCATGTTTATGTGCTTGCGGTGTTGTATGATAGCTTAGGAGGTCTTTAATGATAAATTTTTTTTATATTGACGAACCTTCATAAAAATGGTATAAACATGTTTAAGGTCATTCCCTTAGAGTCTATGGTCGATTTGGGATTGAAAGGATGATTTTTGGATAAAGTTCTAAGTGTTAGAAGTCTCAAAACTGCACCTTTCGTGTAAGGGGTATCGATACACTTGAGGGGTGTTTCAATACCCCAAAGAGAAAACTTAGACAAGAAAGGCATGCGTATCGATACGCCTTGCCCGTGTTTCGATACTGAGTTGTCCAGTGATAATCACGGTTCGATACTCGTATCAAAGCGAGTAAGTCATTTGTAGTTGACTTTGAAGTTTGGTCAAAGGGTTTCGATACCCCTTTGGGAGGGTATAGGTATCGGTCGTTTCGATACCCCCTTGGTATGGGTATCAATACAAGATATTTCAATACTCTATGTAGCGGTATCGATACCTCTGGGTAATTTTACCCAAGGTCTTAGGGACAAGTTGGAAAGCCTCATAATGTTACCATAGGGGTTCTCAGAGGTTGTCTAAACTATAAAATGAGCTTTAAACCGAGAAATAGGCTCCTAACCCTGTTTAAGAGATAACTGAATAATAAATGGAGTTTAGTGGTATAAACCGGTATGTTGAACCATTAAGAGTTCGGTGTGACATGTTCGAGTCTTGTGGCTTACTAGGGACCTTACTTAGTGATGATGGGTTGCCTAGAGTATATTATATACGAGATATGCTACGTAGTAACCTTGCTTAGTTCTGATGTGTTACTAGTGATAAATATTATATAATGGTAAAACCGATAACCTTGCTTAGTGTTGATGGGTTATCGATATTATATTATGCGGAAGACTGGCTAGGGCCTTGGTGTATTTTTGTGTAGTGCTATAAATGATGATGTAAATACACATATATGTGCAAGTATACATGGTTATACAAGTAATAATAGGGTGAGTGAGTATCGTTCCCACGAGGATCTAAGGTAGAGTGCGAGGTAAATTTCCCAAGGCAAAAAGGTGTCACTAACAAAAAAAAAAAGAAAACAAAGATGGAATATGTATGATGAAAGTATAATGGAGAAATGCTATGGCAATTTTAGAATGCAAGCAACTAAAATATGCCAAGGCAAGATGGAATGGACGGTGATGACAGGATAGATGAGTGTAGAGTGGTGTGATTGCAAAGTAATAAGTAAAGTAAAGAAATCAGTTTGTAAATGCGAAGACAAAAGCATGATGCAAGAACACGTTTAGCAATATGTTGTACTAACCCTCTATTAATGAACTCTCTCGGGAACGATTAAGGGAAGTTCTTATGGACTTCTTAACTCTTATTCCTACGAACATAAAGCGACTAAGGTGTACATCTACTCAATAGAGTTTTCTAAAGTGTTCCCGCTCTCTCGAGTCATAGAAACCTGACAAACTAAAAATGCCATGGCATCTCGTTTGTCACACGAGTAGCACTAGTCTATCGATAAAGTACACTCTTTTTAGTTGTTGAAACCCTCACCTACGCCTCTTTCGAGTGCTCTAAGCTTAGATTAGGCTCTATTTGCAGTCTAGAACCCATTCTCACGTAGATCCTCCCTTAGCTCATTCCGGATGATCTAAGGATCTATAGCTATGCCTCTTCTGAGTGCTCTAACATGCACCTAAACACGGGATACTTTCGTGCCTCTTACAATGCCTAGATGATTAACAACAATGAGCAAAACAAATATACAAACACATAGAAGGCAATATATTAATAAAAGCAAAGATAATCATCCATAAAGGCAACCATCTAAATAAAGCAACACATGATGATGCAAAATGTTAAAGAAATATCATCCACATACGTCTTAAACATTCAATAATCATCCTAATAAAATATGAAAAATAAAGCAAAGGAAGGAGGATTAGAAGACACTCTCGGTTGCGCAGGCTGCCGGCTCTTCAACCACCACGAGACGCCCTAGTGTGCTAGCCCCTCTCGGTGCCTAGCACACTGCTCCTTTCGAGCTCTATGAATGGATGACACTTCGCCCGGAGTTTGGAGGAAAAAGGTGGGAGCTTTCCTCCGCCGCAAACCTCTCCAAATGTTCCTCTTTTCTGTGTTTTTACTCCTCAAAAAGGCCTCCTTTTTTTCTAGTAGGTCATCATGTCTTTAAAAAGGGAGAAAACCCTAAAAGATAGTGAAAATTCCATTTCTACCCCCTTTATATGATGGCATTTTTGCAGGGATGACAGTGGTGACAGCGATCCCCTACTGAGGTGGCTCACAATCAGGCAATATTGGCTGTGGTCCCCTACCGGGGTGTTATGGCCAGGCTGTAATGGCCTCGGCCGGCTGTAATGGCACCGACTGACACTCTTATCAAAATATCTCCTTGTCATTTAGCTTAACACAGAAGTCCTCCAGATTTGCCATGGCATTTTCCCATCGCTATCTTTCTGTGAATGTCATGACAAAAATCCTCAACTTCCATTTTTGCTTTACCTGCTCAACACAACTCAAAAGAATTACCTTTCTCATGAAATAGCATCCATTGCCACATAAAAATGCCAAGGCATAACTAAGAAGCTACATGAAATGATATGAACCTAAATGCAACTAAATAAACCTACATGAGCTTAAGAACACTCAATAACTTAAGTAAAAAGGCCTAGAATATAGCCTTTTTGCGGAGTTATTAGGCCGTGCTTAGTGCTGATGGGTTCCTTAGTGAATTATGTAGAATGGTATGCCACAGACCTTACTTAGTGCTGTTGGGTCCCTTACTTCTATACTACTATGAGGTGATATAGACACCGTTATATATATGTATATATATATATGAGATATAAGTACGAGATAAGAACTTGAGATGTTGTGTGGTCTTCTCTTGTCATGCATATGCTATATGTCGATATATATCATCATGATATCATGTGCTTAGGCGATTATGGTAGCGCCATCGTACTCATGCCATGTCATCATTCATGTTGCTTATGCTTATATATGCTATACTTTATGTGGATCGGTTGGTTGAGTATCCTAGTAGTAGCTCAGCGTTCGAAATGTGTTTTCGTGCGTAGGTTAAAGAAAGCTTTTCGGAGGAGCATCATCGTGGTGGGTTTCAGCATTGACATCTGTTGTCAAAGTACTATTATTGGGCATAGTGGGCTATGTACTTAGGACCCTATATGTATAATTTGTAACTTTGTTTTATTTTATTTGTCGAATGCTTTTATAACGGGTTATAATATTTTGGAGCTCTGCTACTTTAACTTACTTGAATTTTTTGTTTTTAAACGGATTGAATTTCTCATCATGATAAAAATGGATTTGGACTTAACTTTTGTCGGGCTTTTAAAAAGAAATTTTAAAACACAGGCTTTGGGCCGGAGGTCCGATGTGACACAGGGTCGAGGGTTTTACAAAATCACTTTGGGTTATGTATTTTTTTCAAGTTATTTAGTTCTCAATATTTTATTTTGAATTAAAATAACATTTTATAAATAAAAAATTATTAATTAACTAACAGTAACTTGATAAAGTGTACATTATCTATATAATATTATAATATCTTTATCTATATAATACTGTAATGTCAATATATATTACTATACAAAGTCATTACGTCACATACAAATAAATTATTTGAACTTAAAATAAAATCAAATTACTTTAACAAAAGAGTATAACCAAAGTAATTATACCTCACTTTAAAGATTTTTTTTAAACTTTATAACTAAATTATATCATTGTACGTGACACAATGTAAATTTACACTGATTATCGCTAAGTGTAGGGATTTTTAGTTTTCCTTCTAAGAACTTATACCATTTTTTAAATTCATCTTGCTTTTATTTAAACCCTGAAAACATACAATTTAGTGAGTGAACATCAATTAACTCGAATAAAAAATAATATATACATATTTTATTTATATTTTATATTTAATATATATCAAATAAAATTAAAGGATAAACTTAATAAAAAAATTGATTTATTAAAAAATTTCATTCGGACTGAGTTTATTGAATAATTCGAATTAAATTCATTTAATTTTTTATTTTAAGTTAAACTAAAATTTTGATTATTTTAAATATAGTTAAATTTTCTCATTATAGAACTTTTAAAATTTAGAACTGCCACCCTAGTCTAGCAACTCTTTCTCCCCATCGTCCTAATAGGCTATGAAGCTTTGGAATTCCATAGCTACTGAAATCCAATAGCCTGCATGTGTCCAGTGGGGATTTTGGACAGGCGCAATAGGAACGACCGCACAGGGCCCACGAAAAAGAGTGACCCTAAATTTTGATAAACTACATTCATTAGATGATGTTAATCTCGAAATTTATTGAAAATTTTTGAAAACGCTATTAAGAAAGATTAGTTATAATTGTTAAAATGTTATAATTATTTCTTAAATGCGACAATTGATTATAGAATCTTATTGATTATTATTATTACTATTGTTTCAGTAGAACTAGTAAGATTTTGGACAGACGCAATAGAAACGATCGCACAGAGGCCCCTGGAAAGGACATTCGCTTCTAAGGGATACAATTCTATAACTAGTGGAAGTCATAGACAATTACTTTTAAAGATCATATTTTAATAAATTGCACAGGACCCCCAAAATTTTTGAACCGCCCCTGCATGTGTCACAAGAAGCCGTTGCATTTTTTTTCTCACACATCGGCACGTGAAGATCACCTTATTCATGTTTGCTTTTTCTTTCTTTTTCTTCATCTTAAAATCTTTTGATTCAAAGTGAAAATAAGGGTTAAATTGTGAATATGATAATAAAATTATAAAAATTTTGATTATTTTAAATGTAGTTAAATTTTCTCATTCTAAAACTTTCAGAATTTAGAACTGTCACCCTAGTCTAGCGTCTCTTTCTCCCCGTCGTCCTAATAGGCTAGGAAGCTTCGAAATCCCATTGCTACCGAAATCCAATAGTCTGCATGTGTCACAAGAAGCCGTTGCATTTTTTCTCACACATCGACGCGTGAAGATCACATTAATCATGTTTGCTTTTTCTATCTTTTTCTTCATCTTAAAATCTTTTGATTCAAAGAGAAAATAAGGGTTAAATTGAGAATATGATAATAAAATTATAAAAAAATATCAAAACTTTATACTTTTTCTAAAAAAATAAAAATTGTATAATTTTTTACTTATTTTTCTAAAGTGTTATTTAACGTTCTTTTTGGGGCATAAGTATCCCTAATATTTTAGGGCTTACCTAAATTACTTTAAAATCTGAAGCTATTTGTTAAAAAAAACTATGACAATAATATTACATCAATGTCCTAATCATTTTAAATATTTAGATAAAATAAAATTAAAATATTTATTAATTTGCTTTTATTTTTTCCACCCCACCCTTCTTCAACCACATTATCTCATGCCTCTTCTTCCGTCTATTGTACTTCACCCTTTTCTTTGATTGCATTTCCCCATTCTTTTTCTACCCATTCCTATCCGATAAACAACTCCCCACACTTTTCACCGTTCAAGAACAAGCTTGTGGGGATTGTTTAAACATTGTAACCCCCAATTCTGATCTAACCTCTTAGATCAAAACTTAAAAATCAAGTTACTAAAATTTTCCCATCAAGTAAATATTTTACGTTAAATAATTTTAAAATTAAGGTTATTATGATAAATTGGAAAAACGAATTGGGTATTTCAGTTATACAAATTCAATTGCTTAAAATAATGTCTCAATAACATTTATAATATCCAAAAATAGTTCCAGAAAAACATTCATCCAATAAGCTCCGAAAATATAACATGTTTCATAACAGATAAAAATATTAAAACTAAAATCATTGTAAGAAGATCATACTGAATAGTAATTATGTTAGAAATGTGCGAGATGCTCCAAGTACCAATTCGCCTAAACTGGTCTGGGAATCTGAAAAGCAGACTAAAGAGGTGTAAGCCAAAGAGCTTAGTATGTCTCTAAAGTGCAAATAGTCACAAACAAAACATGTTTGACATTTCTGAAAAAATTCTGAAAATATTTCTGAATTCAAGAAAAACTAAAGCATGATGCTATGATGACTGATGCATGACAAAAAATCAGAGGGCCCGATATCAGAAATCATATAGAGTGGATAACTATCCTCGTCAGAGTAGAGGTTTCCCTCGCTAGAGTGGAGGTTTCTCTCGCATTTTTTATTTTAAATCCGAAAATATTTTCAATATCAGAACATGATACGATTTGTAAAATATAAATCAGAACTCTTATGAGTAACACTTTCTAGAAAAATCAGATGCATGATTTGCAAAATAGAAATTTCATATGCCATGTATGATGATACCATGTATGAACAGATAAACAGTCATATAGATCAAATCAAGCAATGTGAAAAAATGTTTCACAGATACACACATAAAATAACATAGTAACATAAGCACAGAAACATGTAGCACAGGAAGAGACACACCTTAAGAAACTGAAGCTCTAACTCTGAGATGGACGCGTTTCGTATTCCGATCTAGCTGAAATAGGACCTACGAAGTAACATAATTATATTACTATTTATTACTAATTCTAAGCCACCAACTATGATAAAACTTTGATCCGAAAGCTTGCTCACGTAACTATCTCGAAGAACATGCTCAATCGGTATGAACAACTAAGGTAAACCATAGGTTTCAGAAACGTTGACACCTGAACGAAAGATTTTTTTAATTAGATACTCTTAAACCACTTTTTAGACTCTAAGAATAAACTCAAATGAAAAACACTAAAAAAGATCTTTCGGGTTTAAATTTGACAAAACAAACAACGGATTCGGACTCAGAACATCAAAAAAGATAGAGATGAAGATGTTCCGAAAAAGCCAACTCTAGTCAAAGTCAAGGTCAACTGGTCAAAATCAACCTTGACATGACTGGTTAAACTAGTTAGATGTCAAACCCTAAAGTCAAAGTCAGCTTTGACTTAACTGGTCAAAGGTCAAAAGTCTACGGGTCATAGGTCCAAGGTCAAAGTAGGTCAAATTCCATGGTCAACGGGTCAAGGTTAAAGTCCACGGTCAATGTCAAACTCGATCAACTGTCAAATAAGATCAAGGTCAAACGGGTCGGTCACAAAGATGGGTTCCGGTCACAGATTCGGGTATAGGTATCTAGCCCAACAATTCTTTACCCAACAAAACACACCTTTAGCTCACAAATAACCTAAGCCCAATACCATTCTTCTACCAACCAAGCCGAACCTCTAAACATAAAGCCATAATTAACCCTAACAACCAGCCGAAAGCACTACCCACCGTCGATGGCCAAAACCGACGGAAGTCGAAAGTTCCAGCGATAACCTCCACTCCGACAATACCCATCAACCAGCAAACACTCATCCGAATCCCACGACACCCACAACAAGATACAACACCCCTTTCTTAGACCTCTAGACACTCCGACTCTCCCCCATCAATTACCTGCGAAGGTTCCGGCAATTCCAAGACCAAATTAAAACCAAAGCATTGCCAAAACCCTTAAAATTTTGATTCCAAAACCCAAACATCACCATAACTAAGAGTAACCAAAATAAATCCAAAACAATAATTCATAACCACACTTACCAAAATCGATAAGTTTCACAGCGATACAGAGCAAGAAAGTCAACATAAAAGAGAAACAGTAAAAGGATCTCAGATGGTCTCCAAAGATATTGAACGAACAAGAGACGGGAAAGGTTATGGGACTCAATTAGGTGAAGAAAAGAGAGGAGAGAAAAGAATTATACAGAAACAACAACGGGGGAAAACTGCACAGAGAAGAGAGAAATGAGGCATGCAGCTTTCTTTGAAAGCTTCTGCCGAAAACCAAATCAAAAATTTCTAAAGATTAAACTTTACCCTAAGAAAAAGGGTAAACTGAAAGGTTAGTCCTTGTACTTTTTATGGTTCACGAACCTAATACCAAATTTTACCATTTATTCAAAATGGTCACAAAAATTTCTGAATTAGATTATTTAAGCCATTGAAATTCAAAATTAAAATTTCCCAAATCTTAGGATTTCAGAATTTTAGGGACTTCAAAATTTAATTTTGAATGGAGAAAAATTCGGGGTGTTACAAACACAGTGCTTAGTTTAATGCTAGGAGTTGAAGAGACTCAGAATAGCACAGTGATGTCGAATTTTGTAGTTCAGATTGCGATTTTGATCATCATCGAGTCACTTCCCCTTCAAGTAAGCATCTCGATCTTATATTGTTTTCAACTTTAATAAAAAAACAAAAAATAGGTTTTATCTAACCTCAACAATTACAACAGCCAAAGCTATTGAATTTGAACCCAATCTAGTGTTTTGAAGAACTCCATACTCGATACGTAGGAGTAGAAGAAACAAGTCATCGGGAGACATGGACGTGTAGGTTTGATTTTTATTACTTTTCGATAACAAATTTCTAGGTATATGGGCTTTAATAGGGAAATGTACCCTTTTTATTTTTTAATTGGAAGAATACCTTCCTCGAACTTTTATTTGAAAAAATAATTTATTTTTTACACATGCACAAAATATTATGCAAAATACAACCCTAAATATGTTTGACATGAATTACCTAACTATTTTTATTTTAATTTTTTAAAATATTTTGTATCTTACACAACACAAATACTATTTGTATTTTGCACGACGTAAATTTTATCTATGTGTGTAAAAACAGAATTATTTTTTCAAACAAAAGTTGAAGGAATACATTTTCTCGATTAAAAAATAAAAAATAAATATTCCCATAATAAAGCCGAGTATATGTAAGTTTAAAGGTTCTTTGGAGAGAAGCAGATGGAATGGGAATGGGAGATTTGTGGGATAATTCAATCCCATATTTTATTTAGGTTAATAAAGATCCTCAAATATTATTTGAGGATCTAAACCAAAATCTATAGAACTTTAAGCAAGACGCCACCTGTTGCTACTGGCATTGGAAAGGATGTTGTCACCTCTTGATAACGTTGAGGAGAAAAATGTCAACTAGAATCAATCGGCTTAGTCAGATAAAACCAGATTTCCAGACCTACAATTATTCAGCCTTGCCAGGTCACTACCTTCTAGTAACGTTGGGGAGACCTGCATGCTAAGGTCCCATTGGATTCAATGTTGGCATGTGACTTATGCATGCATGTGATTCATCAACCATAATCAGCCTTGACAAGTCGCCACCTATTCTTGGTGCTGACAGGCTACATGCATACATTTTGTGGTTCACGTGAAACTTTTTTTATATTTAATATGGTATACATTGGTATATAAAAGAGGTAATACTGGTGGGTGTTGAAGGTTGAGTAGAAGAGTGTGATTTAAAAGATAGAAAATTGAGAGAAAGAATTAGTACATGATTTTTTATAATCAAAGGTATTAATTTTTGGGGGGGATTGGTATTTATTTTATGTTTTAATTTTGAGGTAATATTGTTAGTTTCTAAGGATCGTTTTTAGTTTGTTTTAATTTTTTACTATATATTGAATGTATTGTTTAATTTTATTTTAACTGAAGGATTAAGGTTTAATTTTGTGTTTAATTCGAATATCATTTGTTGTCTCCGAATATTTGTTTATTTTTTGTCTTCTAATTTGTTGGAAGATTATTTGAAAATAACGTTTGAAGGTGTTTTATTGTATCCTAACCATGAGCACATTTCATCTCATATTCATGATGAACAAGTAATTAAATTATCTAGTTATTTTTAATACGTTAAATAATTTATTATACTCAATTTTTTTTATAGTTTTGGATCATACTATTCATCATAGAGGGATGAAGATCAAAGAACCTCTAAAAGTAATAATTTGTTACTTAAAGCTTTTTGGTTTTATAATGCTTCCTTCCTTCGTGGTTTTAAAATTGTGCTCGGTTTGATTATTGGTTTGCTTGAATGTTGGAGACCCGAGACACACACTTTTCATTTTCCATTTGGTGAGTGTACAATAACTCTTGAAGATGTAGCTATACAGCTTGGTGTATCAATAAATGACAATTCATTGGTAAGACACAACAATTATCGAGTATTTGAGGTTTGTATGCAGTATCTCAGTAAAATTTCTCCAGATGAATGTGTAAACGATCTTCGTTTGAGAATTTCATAGTTATAGAATAAATTTCTGGTAATTGAGAGCTCTAGTCACGAAGAAATTGTATTTGCAGCTAGAGCATATATACTACAAATTATTGGTGGGATTTTAATACTAGATATATCTAGAAATTTGATTCATACACATTATCTTTCAATGTTGGGTGATTTGAACATAATTGCTAACTATAGTTGTGGATATGCAATATTGTGTTTCTACTATGAAATGTACAATACCGTAATAATGATTCGTGAGAAGAAAAATTCAGATATGAGATGTACCATGTACTATCCACTTGAATCATGCGCTTGTAAGCTAGGAAGCCTTCAATGCAGACATTGAATGCCCAAATTAACTTATTAAATATCATTCTATCCAACAATTGTTCAACTCGTACGTTGCATGCTGGTATGGTCTCATACTCTATAATAGTTCTCGGAATTAAGATTTTTATTGCTCGTAGAAGAGCTGACATGTAACCCCTAGACCGGCCTATGCGGAAAGCCTGACCTAGAGTGATCATATTTTTTTCTAGATATCCAGATTTGTCTTTTATCAGATTTGGAATATAAATATATATATATATATGATAACCTGATTATTTTTTGATGATTCCTGATATTACTCATGTTATTACCGCATGACTGTTACATTAGGATTGTGATATGATTTGAAGTGTTTAAGGTTCAGCCTTGATTCGGCTGGTAATTCTGCTTATTTACGGTTCCTAGCTTCAGTTAGAGTAATCACGCCTGTTATTGGTTCTCGTGCTACAGCCAGGATAATTCCGCCTGTTCCCTAAGGTAATCCCTTAGGCCGGTACCTTCTCCTTATCGGGCTTAGGTTAATGCTTGTATCAGATATTGTTCTAGGGAATTGTATCCAAGAGTTCGGTTGGAGAGTAGCATATCATTCATATACATGATCTATTTTCTGATATTATTGTTTATACGATTATACCTGTGATTTTTTATATATATACTATGTTGGAACACACTGGGCTTTATAGCTCATACACAAATCTTTTCCCTTTCAAATATCAATAGATAGACGAACCCAGACTTGGCACTTGGAGGATCTACGTATTTCCTGGTTATTTATTTTGATGTAATATTTAAATCTTCTAGTTGCATATACGGTGACATGTGCCTATATTTTGTTAATGGATTTGTGAATTATTTTGTGAACAATGATGTTTACAGGATGCTTTATTTCGGTAACACTTTTATATATTCTAAATGATATCCATATTGGTTATTAGTACAGGTTATGTTGATTATATTTAAACTATAATTATGATGGAACTTTGATCAATATAGGTTTTCCTTGATATTATATATCGTAACTTGATTTATGTTTGAAAAAAAATGTGATCACTCTAGGTTGAGTTTTTCGCATAGGCCGATTTAGAGGGTTATATGACAACTCATTATACGACTTATCTCAGTCTCTATAAACCTGTATAATTGTCGTTTATTTTGCCAACCCTGCCTTGTAGCAAGAGAGAATAGATCCAAGTTGATTCCTAATAGATGCTATTAACATTGCAATTAAAATCTTAGGTTCTTTTTCAATCAATAGTCTGATGTATACACAAATTAGATTAGATTCTAAATTAATATGGTCTTATGATATGGATATATTTGAACATGTATGTTGCTCGTTGAATCGAGTAACCTCACAATACTGACTCCTCTATCATTATGAAATTTGTATCTACCAAAGATATTTGATCTTCTAATTAATACAACGTACTCAATAGGTTTGGGTATTCGATTCAACAACAAGAAATCTCGTATGTCTTCTGATGTAATACTCATTAATAACTAGTTGTGCATCTTTCTTGGTATGAAATTGAGCCTTTAATATAATTCTCTATAGTAGAAAGATGAGAAAGAACCAAATACATAAGCTTTACGTTCCAAATCTCGCATGGTAATGTAGTCCACCTCAAGCAACGAGATGGTGGTTCGTAAGATGGGTAAATATGTTGCATTGGATCAAATTTTGGTTCAACATAACCCTAAATAGTTGAATAATTTTTCATATCAAGTTTACCGATAACGGATTTCCAAATATCATCTTCAACACCTACAAGTTGACATTCATTTACATTTGTCAAAACAGTTTAGACATTATCCACATCGAGTAAATTTATGTCATCATCTTCCGTTAGAGGTATAATATTTTCTTCATCCTCGTTAAAATCACCAAGCGATTATCCTTAACGACCAACAAATTTTTCGGTGTCAAGATAGTTTACGAAGCTCATTATAATTGTATATTCAAAAAATATTATCCATAAAAATAGCATAAAAACGAAAAATAATAAACACTTTTAAATTAAAAAGTTAAAAACTCAACAAAACATTAACTAAAAATTAACAATAATATTAAATTAATAGAACTAAAAAAGTAAAACTACCGATAAATAAATAAATAAATTTAAATAAATAATTAAAAATTATATTCAAATATATCTTCAATTATTCTTTTTAAATATTTTTTTCTATCTCAAAATTTCACCCACCTATATGTCTCCTTCACCTTCTCTTTACAATTTCATCTAACCCTCCGCCCTATATATATTATGATGTAATAATAATAATAATAATAAAAGTTAGCTGAGTAGAACAACCTTCCACATGAAATTTTAACCTGCATGCATGCCCCATGCACTGACCGCCAACACCACCTCCTTTTGGCTACCTGTTAAAACTGATTTTTCTGGCTTGTCTAGCGTTGTTTTCACTGAGTCGACTGTACCATATGAGATATTTGGGTTCAATGCCAACCGTAGATGACGCTCTCCCATTATCGCCAGCAGCAAGTGGTGTTAGAGATCATGGTCATGTAGTTTTTGGTCTAGATGTTCAAATATTATTTGAGAATCTTCGTTAATCTAATTAAAATATAGAATTGAATTATCCCACAAAATTTGCCGAATGAGAGGGGGTGTTTGGGGGAAGAGCAGGGGGAAATGAAATTAATTTAATAAATATTTTAATATATTTATTTTATTTTTATCCAAAAATTTAAAAAAAACAAATAGAATCCTGATGTGGTGTGATATTATGGGCCATAATATTTTTATTGGGTTCATACAATTTATTAAAATATAACCCTTAAAAATAATTATTTATAATTATTAATTTTAAAATATAACTCTTAAAAGTAATTGTTCTTTTTAAGGGTTCCTGAGCGATCGTTTTTATTGAGTTGGTCTAGAACCTCATTAGTTCTACGTAAACAATAATAATAGGAACAAATAATAATATTCTATAATCAATTGTCATATTTAGGACATAATTATAACGTTTTAACAATTATCTTATTTTTCTTAAGAGTATTTTTAAAATCTCTACAATAAATTTCAAAATTAACACAAATTAATAAATATAATTTATCAAAATTTTAAAATTTTTAAGGAATTTTATATATTTATTTTTATTGTGTCTATCTAGAACCCGCTATCAATAAAATCTATATTCGGTAATATCACCTGTCTGTGACGCTCAACATTATCCATTTCCCTTTTAGCAAATCTAGTTTGATATCAAATTTCGTCAAGAAAAATAGTCTGCTATCGAATGTTGCGCCTTCTTCTCTCCTTCCTAATCATTTCTTCTCTGCTAAGTTAGTGCAGGCCGAAAGATTTAATGTTAGAAAGTGCAGTTAACAAGAAATGCAGGAGGAAAAATTTAATAAAATATACATCTTTCATTATTTAAATAAAAAACAATACACAGATAAACTTTATTTATAAATTTATATCCCTGTCAAGACATGCAGGAATAAATCGTTTTTGTCACGGATCGTGATTCGTGACTATGCGGGACCGAACGAGATGTTTTCTGGTGGTGCTTAAAGCTTGGGAGCGGAATAGCATTAAGAGTGTAGTACGTGCCGAGAAGCCGTCCCATCTGGGATGGGCGCGCTGATCGTGCACCACACTGGTCGGGAGTTGTCCCTGCTTCCCTGATGAGCCCATGGGAGGGCGAAACCAGTAAGCATCGGAGATCGTTAAGGCTGTTCCTCGAGCATGCGAGTGACCTGAGGTGCCGCACGGGTAGAAGTCCCTGCGCGAAAACTCTGACCCCGTGACAAGTGGTATCAGAGCGAGGCTGTGTGCTAGCTGTGGGTTTACCAAGCGCCCCATGTACTGCGGAGCGAATCATGAGAACGAGCGTGTTAGCTCTCACCGCAAGAGAGGAGGGTGTTCGCAAGTGGGTTCTCTAGAGACGAGGATGGGTAAGCAGGAAGCCGCAACAAAAGTTCTCCGGATGGTCGAGCTGCAATGAGAACACTTGGTTATAGTGGCGAGGGCCATGAGGTGGTTGTATTCTGCAATGGGAACACCTGGTTAAAGTGGCGAGGGCCATGAGGTGGTTGCGATCTTCAATGGGAACACCTGGTTAAAAGTGGCGAGGGGTCATGAGGTGGTTGAGATCGGCAATGGGACACCTTGTTGAAGTGGCGAGTGCCATGAGGTGGTTGCAAGTAGACCTGTGCCTGACATAGGAGGGCGGCCCCAGTTAGTGGGCAAGTTTGGAAGAATTGCACACTAGTTCCTGGCACGTTTCAAGAGAAGTGAAAAAGTTTCCTCCACATGCACGAGGGCGTGCATGAATTGGATGGAGGAGAATGTCACGGACCGTGAGTCGTGACTACGCGGGACCACGCGAGATGCTTTTTGGTGGTGCTTAAAGCTTGGGAGCGGGATAGCATTAAGAGTGTAGTACGTGCCGAGCAGCCGTCCTATCTGGGATGGGCGCGCTGATCGTGCACCACACTGGTCGAGAGCTGTCCCCGCTTCCCTGATGAGCCCATGGGAGGGCGAAACCAGTAAGCATCGGAGATCGTTAAGGCTGTTCCTCGGGCATGCGAGTGACCCGAGGTGCCGCACGAGTAGAAGTCCCTGCGCGAAAACTCTGACCCCGTGACACTTTGCACGAAAATCGATTTATGAAATCGCATCCTACACAGAGTGATTTTAGGTTGATTTGGCATCCTTTGTCACATAAACAATTAAATATAATCTTGATAAAAAATCACTTTGTGTACAAAGCGATTTCTTTAGGGTTTGAAAGCATAAAAACCCTCAATTAAAGAAATCGTTTTATACACAAAGCGATTTCTTTGTTATCCGAATCGATTTTCTAAAAAAATCGCTTTGTACATAAAGCGATTTCTTTTGAAATCAAATCGTCTTCACAGAAATCGCTTTGTACATAAAGCGATTTCCTTATTAAGACGCTTCATGAGGGAAACGACCTCCATATAAATAGCCGACCCTACTTTCTTCTACGTTATCATGAAATCGTTTTCTGATGATTTTCTTCTATTTTTCTTACTTCTAAATTTTTTTTAGTTATTTCTCTCAAAAATCTTCGATAATATGGTAGATCTATGCAGATTAGACGAGAATCATTATTTTAACTTTTGGCGTAATAATGAGGTAATTTTTTAAATTTATATATTATTTTTTAATTTTTTATTTAAATTTTTATTTATAATTTATTTTTTGAAGGGTTATGAAAGGGTTTTGACCTGTTACTGTCAACGAATTACGGAACCGCATCCGACTATTATGCTTTATTTGATCGAAGACGGGTTCGGATCTGTGAGTACTATTATCAGTGGAAGTAAATTGGATCCGTAATTAATTAATGCTTTGCTCGAAAGGTGGAGGCCAGAGACCTACACATTTCATCTTCCGTCTGGTGAGACAACTATTACCTTATAAGACGTTTATTTTCAACTCGGTTTACGTATCGACGGTCCCCCTATAACAGGTATTGCGGAAGATGAATGGGGTAGCCTTTGTGGAGAAATGCTTGGTCGTGTTCCCGAAAAGTTGGCTGAAGGAAAAATATACTTGAAGTGATTAGAACAAAATTTTTCTCATTTGTCCGGTGATGTTTCCGAAGAAACAAAGAAGGTAAATAATATTTTTAATATTTTTTTTAATTTATTTATTTTTTAATAAGTTATTTTATATTAATTTTACCAATTTATAGTGTTTTGCTCGTGTACATATTTTGCGCATTCTTGGCGGGATTTTGATGCCAGACAAAACCCGTAATAAAGTGCATTTGGTATAGTTACACCATCTATGTGAATTTAAGCATTCCTGTAATCTCAGTTGGGGATCGACTGTTTTAGCTTTCTTATATCGGGAGTTGTGTACGAATGTTGATCCCCAGAAACATATCATAGGAGGTTGCTTATTATTACTTCAATCGTGGGCATGATATCGTATGCCTTTTTTATGACCTTCTTTGATTATGCGACGTGACTAAGAGTTTCCACTAGTTCGGAGGTAATGTTTAATGATGTTTAATATTTTATTTTTTATTATTGTTAATAGTTTTTAATTATAATTTTATTTTATTAATGATAAGTGATGTCATCTATTGTCGCATGCTGGATTGTTGGAAACCCAGCGAGATTTCCGATTAATGATTGACATGGAGGAAGAGGTAATTTTTGTGAATTTATTATATTTTAATTCAATTATTATATTTAAAGATATCTTAATCTAATTTTTTAATTTAAATATTATTTTTTGTATTTTGTTTGGCAGCCTTACCTTGAGCAAGATGTTATGATGTGTATCCCAAATGATATATTTGCTCGATCAAACGTCTGGCTTGCGATGGTGCCACTTATTCATTATTCAACTGTTGAGTGACATCCTGCTGATAGAGTTCTACGGTAGTTTGGATTTATCCAAGGCGTTCCAGACCCACCTCCCAATTTTGATGAGTTGCATGCTCTGACCGTACAACCAAGTACTGTCGATTTGAACCATCGGTTTGCAATTACGGAATGTATTGACACATTATAGAAAAGTCCAAAATAACCGTTTAAATTGGCAAACACCGGGTATGACACGATCATTTTCATACGTCAATATTGTTTCTAGTTTGACCATCGTCCTCGGAATATGTTTTTGCATCGGCGAAAGACACGATCTAATTTTTGACCTCGAGCATGTAGAACATGATCCGATACTCTCTTCATCAATGACTATAAGTTAATCTCCGCGGGAGCTCAATTATAACTATATTCGAAGACTGAAAGACCACACCCAGAGATGCATCACCAACCATCTGGATTAAATGATAACTTTTGATATTTATTTTAATATTTTTCTAATTAAATGATAACTTTTGATTCATAATTAAATTAATTATTTTGATTCATAATTAACACCTAAAATACAGGCGTGGATGGATATTTATCAGTAAAAACAACAAAATATAACTTTTTTACGGTAAAGAGAAATTTCGTTAAACGAAAGATCTTACAGAACATCTCTCAACTTGTGAGGAATGACGAAAAAATAGTATAACTTAAAAGATAAAAATATAAATATAAACTAAATTTTTAATAAGGGGAATGAAGAAAAGTGTTCAAATAAAAGTGATTTCAGAAAAAAAATATTAAAAAATATAAATTTAAATTATTTTATTTATAAAATATATATTAACTGCAAAATAATTAATATTATACGTAGTTAAATATTATATTATAATCGTTTTAAAATTATTAAATAAATATTGTTAGTTAAAATTAAAATAATATTTTTTTATCGGTAAATTATATGTCTAGATATATAATATTAAATTATTTGTTTTATTTTTTTTATCTAACATCTAAGTTTTTTATACCTTTATTTCAAATCCATAAAACATGGTACTTATTTTTAAGTGCATTCAAATTCGTAATTTTTAAAATATATTAATTAAAAATACTTTAACCCTTTGTTGTCTCGTACCGACCAGACAATTTATACCCTACCCTTTTCCCATTATTACAAAAATTGTGTACCAAATTTATAATAGTGTGTATAAAATTGGATTTAAAATTATTTATTTATTATTTAAAGACTTTTATTGAATTTAAAATATTAATTTATATTTTAAACAAGAACTTTTGTTATATACGAAATAAATTCACAATTGAGAATCTTGACAAACAAAAAAAGAAAATTTATCATATAAAATTTTCTTTATTTGTTCTTTGACTAAGAAATTCCTATAATCTAAAATCATTTATACAATACAAACAATTATAAAATTATATTTTTAGACGCTAATTAATATATATTTTGGCTAACAATTCCTGTAAACATGAGAATATGTTTCGGATAAACATATTAGCTGCATAATTATGGAATTAAGATCAGGATTACTATTACCGAGTTGAATTATTGAATGATTTGATGCAGCTGAGTTGGACCGTGAATCAGTGAGTGAACTCGCTTTTTGAATTGTTTCTGTAGACGTGATCCTATCAACATTCTTCAATACATGCTCATTGCTGACGAGTTGACTCAATATTTCTGATTCGGATATCGGATCTTTCTTCTTATGCTGCATCGTAGCTCTAACGATCTCCGTCAACATTGCATTGGCTAACCTCCGAATCCCTCTAGCGCCGCCCATTAAAATCGCTGAGTTAATTTGAGAATGGGACTGAGTTTTATCCGAGTTCCTCTTGCCATGCTTACCGGAGCTGATTTCCTTTGTGAATAAATAAACGGACTCGGGACGCCGATTCCTGACACGGCCGAGTGGGTCACTCAGCAGCAACAAGCTTTTAACGTCCAACAACATTATATGCTTAAAATTCCGTCTGATTCTACCTAATAACATTGGATAACAAGCCCATCTTCTGAAACTCATCGAAACGTGATCGAAAAACCCAGCAAGCGAGTTCTCTGGATCCAACTCGTTGGCATCAAATCCCACAACCGAACCGTAAGTCAACCGAGTTGACTCATCCTCAGCTCCAGTTGAATTACCAGAATTCCGTCGGGCTCCCTTCTTGCCCCAAATAGTCTCCCGAACATCTTTCTTCCAAGATTTCCAAAACTGGGTTGAGTCAAAACCGAACACTGAGTCACGGGACCCCTTGTTATTAAACTCTGTGCAGTGTTCAATGAGTTTCAAGAACGACTCGTTCTCTTCATGTATAACAAAGCTGAATCTGGAAGATAAGTAAGGAGAAGAACCAAAAAGAAAAACAATGTCTGCTTTTGAAGTGATACCTGACCTATGCAAGACTCTTAAGAAAAGCCTGAGTTCATTTTCACTCAAATCTTCAGCAATATGGGAGACTATAAGATCGTTCATGGCTTTCGTCCCACGTCTATACAAAGTCCCCATCCTCTGCAAAGCGAAGGGAGGGAGAGAAACACTGGGTTTTTGCTTGAGTGGCTTATAATCCCATATCGGAAAGAACCCTTTAAAAGGAGGAGGAAATTGGGTCTTCTGCGACAAGATTCGACGAGGGTTTTTGATGGTGGGGGAAGGCTCAAAAGTAGAGAGAGTGAATAGAAGAAGAGTGATGAAAACTAAGAGAAGGCAAATCGAAATGATGGATTGAGCTTTGGAGGAAAGGAGACTGGAACTGGGTGTTCTTTTTATGAATCTTCTCGGTGTAGTAGTTGTGGTACTGATTTGGTTATAAATGGAGGAATTAGTGGTGATTTTGTTTTGGTCGGCTCTGCCATGGAAGAACACCAAGAGTAAACTCATTCCCTTGTTTTCTTTGTTGCCGTTGCTGGTATTGGCACCTGGTTTAACTGCTGCGAAAGCCATTTTTCTCTCTCTCTCTCTTTCCATTTTCATGTCCTCTCATGGCCTACGCTTTTTTTGGCTTGAAGCGGGAGTGGGATTGTTGTTTTCACAAGGACAAAAGGGAGAGCCCAAGGCAAAGACATGCGTGGCTCAGGCTAAATCGCTCTCGGTCGCTTACCCTTTTGGTAAATACCCTTGCTTTTTTGTTTGGTGGAAATTGGAAAATAACGTGCTCTACTTCAACTTGTAAGCTCAATTTACTTATTGGGGGTATTTGAAAAGCTCAAAAAGTTTGAATTTTTGAAGGAATTTCTGAAAATCCTATCTATATTTGGAACGGAATTCTCAAGGATTTTATGGAGTTCCGACAACAACAAATACGAGTTGGTCACTTCCGAGGAGTAGTTGGTCTCCATCTCCTGCTAATAGTTTTAAACTTTCAGATTTATCATTTTATAATCGTTTTATTTACCTTTTGTATTGGTAGTCGAAAGAATACATCAGACATTTATTATCGTTATGAATAATGTGAGTATTGATACAACGCCACTCATATTGTTACCTTTTGTGTATCTCAAATTTCAATGATCAATTTTAGTACCGTTATGAGATGTACTGTATTGATACGAGATTTCCGACACATCAAGATCGACACGGTCTCTTATTATATTGATACACATAATCTAATTTTGTAAATTATAACAGATTGAGTACCGATACTTTATATGGGTATCGATACACCTCTATCAATACCTATACTCCTCGAATACCTATACCTGCTCATTGAACATGGTAATTTTAAGTGTGAATTCGTACCAATATACACACCTTGTACAGGTACACAGTACATGTACACACATCATGCCTACTAGTCCCTAACATGTACCTGTACACTTCATAACGTACAAATACACGTTTTAATCGTTGAAATTACCAATAACATAGTAATATCAATAAACCTTAGTTGTACTGTTACACGCTCTGTGAATATCTCATCTTTGTTAATGATTGTACCGATACATGTCTAAATCGTAGTGGTACACAAACCAAGAATTCAATCTCTAAAGCTTAGATTTTCTTGATTTCAACCCTTAACCCCAATGACTGAGTTTAAAATCGTTTTTACATGTTATATAGAATTATTTAAGTGAATTCTTACTCATTTTATACTTTATTTATACCAATTCTCAAATCACTATTGATGAATATCAAACTCTAATCCTAACCAAAATATCATGAAACCAATACAAACATATAAATTTAGGATTTTCACGATTTCATAAGAATTAATAGTATGCTAACTTTGGATTAGCAACTGATATGAAATCTTCCACCAAAGCTTCAAATCTTTTTTTTCTTTTTGGACCTCGATGAAAGAGTTTTCAACCTCTTCCACTACAAGAAAAGATTGTAAAACAAATTATAAGTTATTGAATTGTTATAGAGACCAAAGTTAGAATCTAAATTCAAGATTAGAGCTTTTAAACCTTCAGTCTCGTTCATCTCTCCAAACCTCTAATAATTTTTCTTTCACCATGTCAGTCAATCAAATAATTTAGCCATTGGTTACTTTTTTTATTTGTTATTAATGTTTTTTTTTAGTTTGTTATGCCAGCTATCCTAAGTTGTTAGAAGAAAAAAGATATGTTGCGTTTTATTTTTCAGGTTAAAAGAGGAAGGGTGTACCAAAGAGAATTATCGACCATTTTATGAATGAAGTTTTCTTCTCTTCTCTAAACTCTATCTCACTCTCATCCTATTTTTTATTCTTCTTCTCAAGTTCGATTTAGTCCCTAATACAACATTCTAAATAAAGTTTATCTTGAAATAAAGATATTTTGATGTTTAACAATTGTCCCTCAGTTCCCAAAATAAAATTTAAACCGAAAAGAATAGAAGATGAGATCTTTACCTTAGGTCTTTAGGGAAAAATAAGATGAAGGAGATGAAAAAAAAAAGAAAGAATCAAAAATAAAATTTCTCTTTTATCTCTTTGTTCCATAACAATACAAGCTCACATGCAAACCCAAACACTAAGACACATGCGATAAGATTTCATAAACCTAAATCTCAATCTAATTTTTAGTCCACGTATCAGGTTAAAATGACCTTTAAATTATAAAATACGGATCGTTACATTTACATTAATAAAGTATAGATAATATCAAAAAATATATTTATAAAGAATGTTATTTAATAAATAATTATAGATGAAATATTGAAAATATTTGAATAAATCTGTACTAATATCGTGTTCAATTATTAAATACTTAATAATTATAGTGTCTAATTATTTTATTAAATATTATTAAGTTTAGTTTGATTAATATATTATCAGTAAAATATATACGAAGATGTAGGATTGAACATACATAAACGCTTAGTACCTTTTAATATAAGTAAGGATGAGTTTGAATAGTATAGATATTATATCAAACTATATAATTAGGATATTTTATTTTGATAATAATAATTAAAAAATATTTTTAGACCAATTTAAAAAATTTCAAATTTGGTTTTAAGTTTAAACAACTTTATAATAATTTTAAGAACTTTTTATAAGGTTTTGAAAGTATTCAAAAATATTTTAAATTTGTCAAACCTGTGTTTTAGCACAAGTGTATTGATATAAGGGCAAATGTATTAAAATAAGTTCTTTCAGAACAAAAATCTGTACCGATACGATCTCAGACATATTGATATAGTGTTCAACATTTTGATAAGCTTTCAAATGTTTTGATACGTATGTTATTTTTCTCCAATTACTATTATTCAGGTAAGCATATAGTACCGATATAAACACCTGACATACTGAAATAGGATGAGTTGCACCGATAAGAAGGTTGTGTACCAATACGCTTAACCTAGTTAGCACACAATAGTTATTTTCAAAAGTATAGGTGCATCGATACACTCTCACGTGCATCGATACAAACATCAATGAAAATGAAAATTCAACATGAAAATGAGTTACACATATAAAGTCCTACACTTTTATAGTGCAAGTATACACTTTTGCATAGTTATAGTATAAAAGATATCGTTCCCACAAGGATTGATGTTACTTACGCAACTTATTATTTATGCATGATAAAAAGTAAAGATAAAAGTAAAGTTAATTTATTTTATAACTAAACTAATAGAATTAACTAAAGCCATTAAAGTAAATTATCGAGAAATTAGAATTGAGAAGTAGGTTAGATTACATTGTTTCGTAGTGTGAAGTCTGAGTGTAATTATCTCTATCTTATAATGCAAAGTTAAGAATGTCGCCTCAGCAGATCGCTGAAGGATTGTCTTGGCGGGGTTATGCTGGTACAGATAGTTAACGATTCACACTTCGACAGATATCCTTTGATGACTCATCCTTATCCCTAATTCGGAGTGCTATTGATGACCACGTCTTGATGATACCTCCTGGCGTGAATCAAGAATGAACATCAACTGATTTTACGTTCCTTTTAATCGTTGAAATCCTAATTTATCCTTAAGTCGGATTAATCTTTATCGAAGTAAAAAAAAATCATATTTACTCGTTTCGTGAGTCTAGCTCTCCCGATATTGGATAGATATATTTTTCCTCAAAAACTTCTCTCCCGACTTTGAAAGTAAGAAAGAGTACGAACCAATAGTAATCAAATTATGAATTCAAACTTGCATTAATAAGAACTGAGCAAATGACAAACTTTCTTCCACAACTACTCCACAAAAAAACCTAAGCCTTATGGAGAATTTCGAACATAATGGGACTAGATGTCGGCTAGGTTTCTCAAGGACAACTTGATTATAAGATTCCTTGCTCTGTATCTAAGGTATGATATTTATAAGTTAGGCCTAGGTCAAATCCTTCTAAAGATAGAGGTTTAACTTGGAACAAAATACAACTTTATTAAATAAAAATCCTTTATTTTATTTCCTAGTTTACTCCTATTAGACCTTTTCCACGCGGCTTTGACTATGGTTTTCCTTGCTATTTTGTGCTTCGTTCCTCTTATAGCGTGTCTTGGAAAACTCAGCTCTTTGTTTCCTTCATGTTGCACTCCATATCTGAAGTTTCAAGTTCTGCCTCGGTGGCATGAGTTGCAAGTCTCGGCGGGTACAACACTATATCTTGTCTAGATTTGGTTTGATCTGCTCATTCCTTAGCTCAACATATCTCAATAATATTTGATGGTCTTGGACTGCTATTGTCTTTTTTTTGTTGTGGTGAAATATTGCCAGCATTTTACATATCAAAAAAAGAAAACGATAATAGTACTTTTTTTTATCAAATATTACATAAAATCAATAATTAATTATGTGAATGTTGAATTGTAAAAATTATATATAAATGTCCAGTATTGCCACTTAATTATCTCAAATACAAGCAATAATCAAAGTAAAAAGGACATATAATATAGGACTATTGTGCACTTATCAAAATGTGTCTTTAATGGCTCCAATTCAATCTCAACGGGAGCAACTATTGCCAATATTTATTATGATTGTAAAAGAGTCTTAGTACTTATTTCTCATTCTTTACATAAACTAACACTTGCGAGCAAAATTATTAATGAATGCTCAAGTATTTTAGGTATAGGTGGTGAGATCAAGAGTGCAAACACACATCTTCAAGAGGAATTTATTGTTTGTTTTGTTTTACAAGGAGGTTTCTCAAATGCTCGGATTATGAATTTTGGATGCTAGGTTTGGGTTAAATTTAGGTTGTAATGGTTGTCTTTTTAGCCTAAAAAAGAGGAAGAAATTTATAATAAATTTAAAAAATCTTTAGTAAAAAAATTAAGATAGTGAATGTAGGATTTGGTTTAAAATTTGAACCATTCTAGTTTATTGTTTATATTTTTTTTTTTATCTTTTTACTTGTACCACCAACACTCAAAGTATATTCTTCTCCATCACTTCACGATCAAAACAATTAAAACATTAGACTCAACATATATCTTAAAAAATTGTATATATACACTCTTTTAGGAGCATTCTTTGACAGCTACTTATATATTTCACTATTAAAGATCTTAAAATTCCTTATTATTATTTTCCCTTTTTTGGTAGCGAATATATTATTATTGTTCTCTTTTTCTGGTAGTGAATATACTTGTATATTTCACTATTGATTGTATTTTTTATCTTTATTTTTTAATAATAATTTAACTTCTAACTTAATCAGAAAAATTTAATTGGTTTTTAAGATGATACATAATACAAGTAAAGTTTAAAAATTTTCATATTTTTTTACCACTTTCGTACTTGTGAAATTCACTTGCAAAACACGTGCTTGAACAAGAGTCTGCTATAGGTCAATGATTAAATGCTTCTAATGTATTTTATTCACTTGTTTTTCCTTGTCGCCTAAATTATTTATCAAGTTTTGTTTTGTTCAATTACACCATAAGTCACTCAATTATTACTATGATTGCAAATGGAGTCTCCAGTTTTTAAAATTGCAAATCACACTCAAATACTTAATCACCACAAATAAGTTATTGGATCGTTAAATATCAAATGTTTTTCTGACGTGAAATATTTTATCTATTAAGTAATATATTTTATAAAATTACTATCGAGCCACTTAATTAATTGATTACAAGAATTAGATCACATGTCACTGTGTCGACCGTCGTTCTTATGGTTTATAAATCTCAAACTTCACCGTAAGATTCACTTTGATCTTCTCATTCAACTCATTGAATTTGATTATTAAGAAACAATCTCTCTCAAATATTAAATAAATAATTCCTAGCTATACCTTCTAACCGTTGTTTTATTTTTAAGCTCAATATATTTCAAACAAAATACTTTTAAGCTCAATAAAATATTTGTGATAATTGATAAATTAAGTGGTTTATTTGTAATCGGGGTCGAGCTTTGGGACTAATAGTAAAATATAAATTTTAAAAAGTGATGGATAAATTTATAACTAATTTAAATTTTCCAAAAAAGTATAAAGATTATTTATAGTTAGATGACTTATTTATAATTACTAAATCATTGTATGACTTGCGATGCAATATACCTTTCCTTTCATTCTCATCCTTTAGATTATATTTTTAGAATTAAATTCATTAATCATAAAAGAAAAAAACTGTTTAATAAAATATTAAATTATTGCTTTTCGTAATCGTAAAATTTTATACTATGTTTATAAAATAATTATTTTTACCTTATCCTTTACCTGTTTATTTATTTCAATAATTGAATCCAAAAATATAACTGTAGCTTTTAGTTGACAATTCCATGGCTGTATTAATTATGATTCAAACGACAGCAGATTTGTGGATTCAAGGCCATTATTACGACCGTACTAGGTAAACAGAGTAACATCTTTCACCGACACTGCTCTTGGGGCCCGACAGTCTCAACTGGATCAGCGTGGGTTGTTTTATAACCCCAACTGAGACAGACGAAACAATAAAAACTAAATTTTATTGAATTTAAGAAATAAGCCTATAAGCATGTAAGGTACGGTAAAAAAAAGTCAAAAACAGTTTTTTTCGTACCAGTATAAAGTATAAGGGTAGGTACGATTAGAGCCGAAGCTGATCATGAGTTTGATCGACTCACAAGTTGTTTGGGTTCGATTCAATTAAAGTTTATTTTAAATGAATTTCAATTAAAATCTTAACAAGTTGAATTAAGTAAATTTAAACTCGGTTCAAAAAAATCGTGAACATGTTTGAAATAATTATATATGTATTAAAAACAATTTCTTTAATAAAAGAAAAATAATAAACTAAATCAGGGAAAGTCCATTAAAAATAAATTAATTAAAATAATTTAGACATTACATGTTTGTATTATAAGAATATTTCTTGGTTATTTAAATTAATTTTTTTTTGGATTTTTTTTTCTCTTTTCCGATATTGAATTTTGTTTCGATGTTGGTTATGAAAGAGTTTTCGGAGGCCCTATCTTTTATTAAACTTTATAGAAAAAATATTCATTTCAAGTTAAAACCGACAAGCTTCGAGCTTGAGTCGAGTCCTATAATATTATTTTCGAGTTGAATTCAAATTTAAAATTTTAAACTCGTAAAACCTCAAGTCCGAGCAAAACCCAATATAATTATTTAGGAGTCAAGCAGATCCAAATCCTGAGCTTGGTCAGGTTCGGACTCGGCTCATTATCAGTCGGTGGTCGAACCAAATTACCAAAAACGAATTAACCGAACTTTTTAAATCTTTAACCTTTAATCGAACCAAACTTTTTTCAAAATACATTATCTGAACCGAATAAATTTTAGTTAATTCTGTTAACAAAAAATTGTTGTAAAATTTTGGGTAAATTATACAAATGATTACTCAACAATATTAAAATAATCTTTTTAACCACCGAACTTTCAAAAATTATAAAACAATCATTAAACTTATCTAGTTATTATAAATTGATAATTTAATTATTGTATATTATATATTATTGATAAATATTAAAAATTTTAGTGAATGTTTTTTAATAATTTAATTATCATTTTATATTAATTTGATAAAATTTAATGATCAATTTATAATTTTTAAAAGTTTAATGGCAAAAAACAAATATATATAATATTCATTAGCATTTTTTTAAAATTACAGGTTTATGTTTTATTAAATATTCAAATAAACTAATTTAATGGATCATATTTTTAATTTTAATTAAAACTTTTAATTTTAGCTAAATTCAAAATAAATTTTAATTATTTAGATTTTTGACTTATATAGTCGATTGTTTTAATTTTTTTTTTAACTCAGTCACCCAAATTCTCACTCTACTCGTACATCAGATTTATGTGTCTCAAAAATGCGACCCACTGTATTTAAGCAATAAAAATATAATTTTAAATAAAGTAAAATATTTTTAAAATTACTTTTAAATTATAATTATAATTTAATTAATTTTTCACAAAAATAATTTATATAATTATATTGTATTTTTCATTTTCTTTTCTACATTTCTAAAACTCTCAGAGTTTAAAGTCGCGTCAACTAACAAGAATCCGTTTTCAAATTCATTACTTAAGAGAAACAACTCTTTACTGGTTGAGACGCAAAAAGAAGCTGTTCTGAGTGACAATGAACCTCACTCGCAGAACTGCAGGATGGAAATGAAGAGGATAAAACTGCCCATGGAGATGCCTGAAATTGTTGCTTGTGATGGCAAACTGGTTTCAAATTTGTACTTGAGGCTACAAAGAGGAATGGTAAAGACTGTAGAGGACTCGAACCCAGCCGATGTTGAAGAACCTAGTTGAAATGCAAAGCAAAATGTTTCAAACTCACCCTCTTTTCTGAAAGGCAACAAGCTACTCGTTGACTGGGAAAATCATTAAGAAAACAGTTCATCATAGCCAACACAGAGCTGAGGAGCCAAGCATGATGCCAGACTACAATGTCTCTGCCACAAAAGAGCTGTAAAAAGTGCCAATTGTCGTCGAGATCAGAGGTTCATGTGTTCAAATGAACATCTCATTTGTCTCTACAGTCTTTTAGATAATCAGGCAACGGAGACTAAAGAGCACAATCAATACATGATTACCCCATCAAAATCAGCTTCTACCACCATACGAGACTAAGTGTTATCTTACAAGTCAAAGAGTGTTGATTTTTTATTTAAGAAGTGTTAAAATTATATATATTTTTTAATAATAGGTAAGTATTTTTATTAAAAAAAGTAAAATTTTATTTTTAGTTGAAATATACGTTTTAATTGACTCTAAACAAAACAAAAGTGAATCTTTAATCATCTGTTCCTGTAAAAAAGAAATACTTTAAGCATATATTTCAACTAAAAATAAAATTTTAGGTATACATATTTGTAGAACAATCTTACTCTCAGACGATAAAACAAAACAACAGAGGTTAGTAATATTCGAAAAAATCCGAGAATTAAAAGAGTATAAAATTCAAACCGAATTTTTCATTGGAAAACGGATTCGAGTTGAGGCCTGCTGAAAGCAGTTTCCTTAAGACAGATTTTCTGTTACTCCAATGGTGCTGAGTTGTTTGGTAGTTTGTCTCCCAAGATACAACAACTAGAAGAACTCCAACAGTAGCACTTTTGCTGAGTTCTCGAACTGTTCTTGCCTTTGCCGATCACCGAGAGAAAATCAGAGGAGAAAAAACGATTTTGAGGGATGAGTAAAACTGAGGAAATCATCTCATATTTATAGTAGAATTCTAGGGCAACAATGATCAGTTTTCCGAATTTTAAAAATCGAAAAATCCGGATAATGCTTAATTATTCAGTATTTAAAATGAATTAAATTCAAAATAAATACTAAAATTAGCTATTATCTCTCCAATATCCAGAGCAGTTTCAACTGCTTTTAATTCAAATTTTATCTGAATTAAAACTCTTTTTTGGATATTTTCAAAAAATAAATTAAGAAAAAAAATATGCACAACGAGTAAAATATCCGCAGGCCTCGAAAAGGTCCGACCGGTCCAAACATTCGCATCTCCCACATCGTGCGGGTGCGCCCCAACCTGAATGGGATTGTATTCGCACCCCCTAATGTGGGATAAGGGGTTCTACATTCCTTATTTATTCTTGACCTTCCTACTTTGAGCATCAATTTCTCATTTACTACTCAACGAATTTGAGCATATAAACTACCGTTGTAAAGATCTCACAGCGTAGAATAGAAATCATCCATTTCCTTAATCGAAACCTAATCTTTACTCATTCAAAATATGCTCCAAAGATGGTCACATATCATTGTTTTTCCAACAATCCCCCACATGAATGAAATTGATGATTGTATCAAAAACATTTTGGCATATTATGGTGATAGGCTCTACGATTGATAGATGCATAGGATAGGTAGGTTTCCTCCTTTGAACCTTCCCTTGTGAAAGTATATTTACTTTACTAGCTAATCAGTAGATGTGTTATCCTTGAACTGTTAGTCGTTGGTGTAAACGATGACATACTTCACACATCTATCTCTCTGATAAGAGAACTCTCATGGTTATGCCCTTAAGGCCATGGACATCTCTTGGTTGTGCAAGAGTATAAAAGAACTATGTCCAATAGTCTCCTTGAAGCGGCCCCACTTCACTCTCATATGGGTGACTCATGTTGCTCGGCTCACCGAAGCACACAATGGTCATTAAAAGCTTTTGCTTAACCTTTACCAAATTCTTGTCACTGTTTATATTATAAAAATAGACTTGGGCAAGGAACCCCCATAGTGACCGTATAGGTCTATGCAATTAGATTGTCCCTTTGAACCTAGATCTTGGGATCTCCAATCAGCTAGGTAGGGTTTTTCCTTCACATAGCGCCTTTATTTTTATGGGATTTAGTCTTATTCCTTTCGATGTTATTTCAACTTGATCTCGGTTTAACCCGTTGGTTAGCGGATCCGCAATGTTATCCTTTGATCTTACAAAGTCAATAGAGATAATTCCATTCGAGATAAGTTTTTTGACGGTGTTTTATCATCGACGCATATGTCTCGACTTGCCGTTATATAGAAAATTTTGTACCCTAGCAATCGTTGCTTGATTGTCGCAGTATATGCACACAGTGGGCACTGGTTTTTCCCATTCTGGGATATCCTTAAGAAATTGTCTTAACCATTTGGCTTCTTCTCTAGTTTTATCTACAACCAAAAACTCAGATTCCATTGTGGATCTGGTTATAACCGTTTGTCTTGAGGATTTCCAAGATACGGCTCCTCCACCTAGAGTGAGCACTTATCCACTTATGCCTTTGGTATCTTGTATGTCAAATATCCAACTCGCATCAGAGTATCCTTCTAAGACGGTAGAGTCTTTAAAATAATAAAACTTGTAGTCTCGAGTGTATCTAAGATACCTCAATACCTTCGTTATTGTTTTCCAGTGATCTTTTCCTAGATTGCTTGTGAATCTGCTTAGACTACTTACAGTAAAAGCAATATCTGGTCTTGTACAACTCATGAGGTACATTAAGCTGCTTATGACCCTTGCATATTCCACTTGATTGATACTTTCTTCTTTATTCGTAGATAGATTAAAGCAAGGATCTAGATGAATTATAGTTATACCACAATCTTCCTTACCAAATCTTTCAAGAATCTTATCCACGTAGTGTGATTGAGTTAATATGAGACCTTCTACTAATCTTTTTATTTGGATACCCAAAATTGTATCAGTTAATCCAGTATCTTTCATGTCAAAATTTGAATTTAAAATGTTCTTGGTATGGTGTACCATATCATTGTTGCTTCCTACAATAAGTATGTCACCTACGTATAGACATAGGATGATGTATCCAATGTCCGTAGTTTTGACATATACACATTTATCACACTCATTTATTTTGAAGTCGTTTGTCATCATGACATTGTCGAACTTTTTATGCCATTGTTTTGGTGCTTGTTTAAGCCTATATAAAGACTTCACCAATCTACAAACTTTCCTTTCTTGACCTAAAACTACATGATCCTCAGGTTGTTCCATGTATATTTCTTCGTCAAGTTCTCCATTTAGGAAAGCAGTTTTAACATCCATTTGATGCACTTCGAGAGTTCTTAGTGCAGCAATAGCAAGTATCATCTTAATAGATGTTATTCTTGATACAGGGGAAAACGTATCAAAATAATCAAGGCCTTCATTTTGTCGGTATCCTTTTATTAACAACCGTGCCTTGTATTTATCAATTGTTCCATCTATTTTCATTTTCCGTTTGAAAATCCATTTTGAGTTTAGTGATTTAATTCTCGGAGGAAGGTCCACTAATTCCTATGTATGATTTTGCAAGATAGAATCAATTTCACTTTTTATATCATCTTTCCAAAAGGTGCTTTCGGAGGAACGTATAGCTTCATTATATGTTAGAGGTTCATCCTCTAGTATATAGGTTAGGAAGTCAGATCCAAAGGATTTTTCTATCCTAGCCCTTTTGCTCCTTTTTGTCT
Organism: Abelmoschus esculentus; assembly: GCA_035048815.1. NCBI lineage: Eukaryota > Viridiplantae > Streptophyta > Magnoliopsida > Malvales > Malvaceae > Abelmoschus > Abelmoschus esculentus. The sequence continues at coordinate 12,263,609 of JAUCBN010000006.1, read as the reverse complement.
CTTGTTCGGATTCATTCTCTTGTTGATCATTTGAAGACATATCGTCCAATGTTCGTTTTATAACAAACTGATAAACTTTCCTAGTTTTATTGGGAAATATATTCTCAAAGAAAGATGCATTCTTTGACTCCATTATTGTGTTTTTGTGAATCTCTGGATTTTTTGATTCATACACAAGAAACCGATAAGCATTTCTATGTTTAGCATAGCCAATGAAAATACAATCTATTGTTTTTCGGACCTATTTTCATTTGTTTTGGTAATGGTGCCATTAACTGTAACACCTGGTTCTGGGTAAAAAAAAAATAAAAAGAAGAAGTGTGGTTGTGGGGCTTCAAACCCACAACCCTCAACTTGTTTACCCTATGGCCTAACCATCTAAGCTAATTAGCTCTTGAGTTAGGTTATCCCAAACCTTGCTCTTAACCTGTTCACTTTCTGGTTAAATAATAATAATATTAGTTTTGAAATATATCTGAGATGTTATGTTGGAATCCTTTTAGATCAAATATACTTTATCTATTCGAATAAAAAAAACCTCTCCCTCACCAAACCTTCGATCCACCGTCGATCTCACTAGCCGCTGCGCCGTGCCGTGCACCGCCACCACCGATGTGTTCGCCGCCGTCCCCTGACCAAAACCCCTCCACCGACGCGTCCTTCCTCTACCGTCGCCGCCGTGAATCAGGGATTAAAGTTTCGTCGAACCTAGGGTTTAAACCCTTCTGTTCCTTCGCCGATTCAGGCCGCCACCGGCGTTATCCCGGCGCGTTGTCATCGTCACTGTGACCACCGTGTTGAGGCGAGTAAAACGCCTCCAAGCCCGCATCTTTTCACCGTTGATCAGCCCTTCGCCGGAGTTGTTTTCGGGTTTTGGTAAGTGGGTGAGTTAAACCCCTTAATGATCCGTTTTCTAGTTAATTTATGGCTTGAATCCGTTGTTATGGGTTAAAATCTGGAAAAATCCGAGCTCAGAGGCTGTTTCCGGCCGTTTTAGGCCGCGTGTGGGCTCCACGCGCCGTCACGGGCGATTTTTGGCCACCGTGGACGGCTGCCGGGAGTCAGCCGGTCTAAACCGGCCAACCCGAACCGAACCGAACCAAACCGGTCCAACCCGAACCGAACCGAACCGGTCCAACCCGAACCGAACCGAACTGGTCCAACCAGACCCAACCCGTTGACCGACCCGTTGACCCGTTGACCGACCCGACCCGTTGACCAATGACGTAAGCATTGACTACCGATATGGTTGCTGACGTCAGCGTTGACTGCTGATGTGGCAGCTTACGTGGCAGCTGACGCGACTGCTAACGTGACAGCTAAAGTCAGCATTGACTGCTGACGTGGCTGCTGACGTGGCAGCTGACGTCAGTGTTGACTGCTGACGTGGCAGCTGACGTCAACGTTGACTTTGCTGATGTCAGCGTTGACTTTGACCAAAAAGTCAAAATTTTCAAAACCCCCTATTTTATGTTTTTTGACGTCCTGAGTCCATCCTTGAAGTCTGTTTTTCGAAATTTAATCCCGAAAGCCTCCAAATTGGACTTTAAAGTCTTGAGTCAAACTTTTCTTCTAAGTTAAGTTAAGTTCAGAGTTTTAGTTTGGGTCTGATATCGATACCTGTTTACTTGTAGGATCTCATAGTCCTCCCGATCGAGTACCGACCCAGCCTGGTTCCTCCCGGTTCGACCCGACTCGTGATCCGATCGTGACTCGTATGTATTCTCATCTCTAGTGAATAAATCTAGTATCTAGATTCCTGTATTGATATAAAACCTTATTGTGTACCTTTAGGGTCCAGTACTGCTGCAGAGCGAGGCTCAGCCGCCCAGTAGGCCACCTGTATGCTTCTACTCTTTTGAGGTGTATTCCCTTACGTGCTACATATCGTATATCATTGCTTATTCGTTTTTACAAACCAAGCATGTACACTTGACTATTTCTGGACTTTACCTTGACACACATGTTGAACTTGATCACATTCTGCTTTGCTATATGCTTGATATATTGTACATGACATGTCCTGATTTAGCATTACATGATATCTAGATAAATACTGTCACTGCCATCATTATACCTGTTATTACTGCATGCCTGTCACTTTAGGTTTGGGGATGATGAGTAGTGCCTGTTATTCGGTTCAGCCTTGATCCAGCTGGTAATTTCGTCCTGTTACGGTTCCTAGCTACGGTTAGGATAATTTCGTCCTGATATCGGTTCCCGTGCTACAGTTGGGGTAATTCCGTCCTGTTTACGGTACCTTTGCCCCTTTGAGCTTAGGTTAATGCCTTTACTAGATACTATTCTAGGGAACCGTATCTTGGAGATCGATTGGGGGTAGTATATCATGCCATGCATTTCATGCATTGTTTTTTTGATATCATTATATATTGATTTACCTGTGATTTTTATGCGCTGCTGGAACACACTGGGCTCCATAGCTCATACTTGTTTTCTTTCCCCTTTTAGATATATGTAGATAGGCATCCCGGACTTGGCACTCGGAGGATCTACACCTCTCAGATTGTCTTTTGATGTAATACTTATATTCTCCGGGTTTTTGGTTATGGTGACATGTGCCTTTATTTTGCTACTGTTATGCCTATATTTTGTTATTGAATAGTTTTAACTCATCATGTTTTATTATTGTGATATGGATTGTTTTATGAGCAATGTTTTGAATGTACACTACTTTTGAAATTAACAGTTTACTATGATCATATGGATTATGGTCGAATTTATGAATTTGATGGAACTGTCATTCTTACAGGTTATTCTTGATTTTGGGTTGAATCTTGTATTTGCTTTATATATTCGTTTTGAAAAAAAATGTAACTACTTTAGGTCGGACTTTCCGCATAGACCGGTCTAGGGGGTTACATTTAGTTGGTATCAAAGCTTTTGGTTTTAAGATTCTCGGACTGTGATGGGTCCTAAATAAAACGTTTTCTGTTAAACCGTTTTTAATTAATATCTGAAAGGCCATGTCACCTATATCTTTTTGTATTGTGTATGATTCTCCAGTGCCAATTCTAATCCCGTAAACTCTATTCTTGTAGATTACCTGAGACTCATGAGTGTCCGTAGAGCTCGCCGGACCACCCAAGGGCGTGGACGTGCGACTAGCTTCGTCGATCCTATAAAGGAGCCTATCAGTGGCCCTCTGCCCATCACTCCTGTAGACCCTCCCATTCCTACTAGCACCGTTGTGCCGCCTGGCCCACATCCTCCTACGGGCATAGGTATGTCTACCCCGGTCAGAGGGGTACCAGTACCGAGCACCGAGCCTGCCACTACAGTGACAGATGAGACCCTTAGCAGATAGTTCCTTCAGCTGATTCAGGGAGTTGTCAGAGCTTCAGGTGCTATGCCAAATACTCCTATCTCTCAGATCCAGATCGCCAATGGAGTGAGGACTTTTTCTGGATCCCTGACGGGTGCACCTTCTGAGGCCGAGTCATGGTTGTATGACACTAAGAGACGCATGGACCAGCTGGGTTTAGAGCCAGCTAAGAGATATTTGGGAGTTGTGTCTATGCTTGATGGTAATGCCCACGTCTGGTGGGAGTCTGTGGTTAGTAGTGTATCGCCTGATATGTTGACTTGGGACTTCTTCAAGGAGCGATTCAGGAACCGTTTCCTGGGGGAGCGTTATCTGAGAGAGAGGCATCAGGCCTTCAAGGACTTGATTCAGGGTACCATGACAGTGGCTGAGTATGAGTTACAGTTCCTGGATCTGATGAGGTATGGTGCTGGGTTAGTGGCTACTGAGAAGGATAGGTGCGACAAGTTTCTTGAGGGTCTCCGTATCGGTATCAGAGACAGAGTAGCCACGCACCATGATACAGTATTTGAGGATCTCGTGAACCGTGTAAAGACAGTTGAGGACTTGGAGAAGCTTTCTGATAGTCAGATTATCAGGGATCAGGATCGTGATAGGGGTAGAGATAGGGATCGCAGGAAGGACCGTAACTGATCCGGGAGACACGGCCATGGTGAGTCCTTTAGTCACCCTGATAAGAGGGCTCGATCTGCACTGAGTCAGAGAGGTGGTTCCTACCATCGGCCTACGGCACCTCAGGACTCTGCCGTCAGCCGAGGTGGTTCTTCTGGGTTTCCGACTGTATCAGCATGTGACTTTTGTGGCAACCTGCATAAGGGCGAGTGTAGGAAGAAGACTGGAGCATGTTTCCGATGTGGTTCTTCCGAGCACTTTCTGAGAGACTGCCCACATCCACCTTCTGTTGGTCGACCATCGACTCATACCCCTGTGCATACTCAGACTCCTTCCTGATCTCATACATCTGTCCAAACACCTGCTACGGGGCGTTTTTAGGGTAGAGCTTCTGGATCTGTTGCTAGATTCGATACCCGGGGTCGAGGCCACCAGAGTAGTGGACCACCTATTTCTGAGGCTCGTCAGCCAGCACTAGTTTATGCTACCAGGCGTCGTGATGACCGAGATGAGCCAGATGTTATCGCAGGTACTTTTACCATCCTTTCTGTCCCGTACTTTGCCTTGCTTGACAATGGCTCCATCCACTCCTCTGTATCCAAGTCAGTATCTGGTGATCTTCCGATCTCTGTTGAGGACACCGAGAGTGTTGTGACTGTTATGAGCCCCGTGGGACAATTCTTATCTGTTATGAGCCCCGTGGAAGGGGAAGTGTTTCTTGCGGATCTTATGGAACTTCCTTTACAGGAGTTCGATCTCATCTTGGGGATGGACTGGTTATCTGAGCATCGTGTTAGTCTGGACTGTGAGGCCAAAAGAGCCACGTTAAGGACTCAGGGTGGACGATCCGTAATTTTGGGTGGTGAACGTTGAGGCTATCTGACCAACGTTGTATCAGTTTTGACTGCTGACAGGATGATCCATAAGGGATACGAGACCTTTATTGCCTGTTTCCTTAACACAAAGGGGTCTCTATCTAAGATCGAGGAAATTCGCACTGTTAGCGAGTTTCCTGAGGTTTTTCCTGAGGAGCTACCGGGTCTCCCTCCAGATAGGAAGGTTGAGTTCGAGATTGAGACTTATCCTGGATCAGCACCAGTTTCTATGGCCCCGTATCGTATGGCTCCGAAAGAGTTGAAGGAGTTGAAAGTTCAGTTACAGGAACTGCTTGACCGAGGGTTCATCCGACCTAGCTCTTCCCCCTGGGGAGCTCCAGTACTCTTTGTTAAAAAGAAGGATGGTTCCCTTCGGTTGTGCATTGACTACCGAAAGCTGAATAAGCTAACGGTGAAAAACAAGTACCCTCTACCCAGGATTGATGACTTGTTTGACCAGTTTCGGGGAGCCACAGTCTTCTCGAAGATTGACCTTCGATCTGGGTACTATCAGTTGAAGGTTAAGGGTTCGGATGTTGCTAAAACTGCTATCCGCACCAGGTACGGGCATTACGAGTTTTTAGTGATGCCTTTTGGTTTGAGTAATGCTCCTGCTGCCTTCATGGACCTGATGAACCGTGTCTTTCGACCCTATCTGAACCAGTTTGTTGTAGTGTTCATTGATGATATCCTGGTTTACTCCCGCTCTGAGGATGAGCATGTTGGGCATCTGAGAGTAGTGCTGCAGACTCTTAGAGAGCATCGGTTATATGCCAAGCTAAGTAAGTGTGAGTTCTGGCTTAGTGAGGTGGCTTTTCTGGGACATGTTATTTCAGCTAAGGGTATCCAGCTGGATCCGAGTAAAATTGATGCGATCACCAGTTGGAAGCCTCCTAGAAACGTGTCTGAGATCCGTAGTTTTCTGGGCTTAGCTGGGTATTACCGACGCTTTGTCGAGGGTTTCTCCATCATCGCTGCCCCTTTGACAAAGCTTCTGAGGAAAGATGTTCCTTTTGTATGGTCTGAGGCCCAGCAATCTAGTTTTGACCAGTTGAAATCAGCTTTGACCCAAGCTCCAGTTTTAGCACAACCTGAGTCAGGAAAGGACTTTACAGTTTACAGTGATGCCTCGCACTTTGGACTTGGATGTGTTTTGATGCAGGATGGTAAGGTGATCGCTTATGCATCACGCCAGTTGAGACCACATGAGGGTAACTATCCCATCCATGATCTTGAGCTTGCTGCAGTGGTTTTTGCTTTGAAAATCTGGAGACACTATCTCTACGGAGAGAAGTGTTATATCTTTACCGATCATAAGAGCCTGAAGTACCTCCTCACTCAGAATGAGCTTAACCTGAGACAGCGTCGTTGGTTGGAGCTTCTTAAGGATTATGACTGCGAGATTGAGTATCATCCGGGGAAAGCTAACGTTGTGGCTGATGCTTTGAGTCGTAAGACCATATCAGACCTGAGATCCCTGTTTTCCAGGATGAGTGTATATGATGATGGTAGCCTACTAGCTGAGTTACAGGTCAAACCGACCTTGGCCGAGCAGATCAAGGCCAAGCAACGGTTAGATGACTCTTTACTTCCTGTTATGCAGCAAGTTGAGCAAGGATCCACCTCTGTTTATTCTTTTGATCAGGATGAAGTCCTTTGTTTTAACGGTCGATACTGTGTACCCAACGATTCTGAGTTGAGACAGACCATTCTTAGAGAGGCTCATAGTATTCCTTATGCTATGCATCCCGGAGGGGATAAGATGTATCAGAACTTAAAACAGAGATACCGTTGGGTGGGTATGAAAAAGGAAATCTCAGACTATGTATCTAGATGTTTGACATGTCAGCAGGTGAAAGAAGAACATCAACATCCTTCTGGTCTCTTGCAACCTATCAAGATTCCAGAATGGAAATGAGAGCGAATCACGATGGACTTTGTTACTGGTTTGCCTCTGACCCCATCTAAGAAAGACTCTGTCTGAGTTGTTGTTGATAGACTTACAAAGTCGGCTCACTTTATTCCTATCCGGGTCACTTATTCTCTAGAAAAGCTGGCTAGACTGTATATTTCTGAGATTGTCAAATTACATGGGGTGCCCTTGTCTATTATTTCTGACCGAGATCCGAGGTTTACTTCCTGTTTCTGGACAGCTTTACAGTCTGCTTTGGGTACCGTCTGAATTTCAGCACATCTTTTCATCCTCAGACAGATGGTCAGTCTGAGAGAGTGATACAGATCCTGGAGGATATGTTACGGGGTTATGTTTTAGACTTCCGAGGCAGTTGGGAGGATTTCTTACCTCTGGCGGAGTTTGCTTATAATAACAGTTATCAGGCTAGCATCCGTATGGCACCTTACGAGGCTTTGTATGGTCGTAAGTGTCGTACCCCTATCTGTTGGACAGAGTTATATGATCGGAAGACTTTGGGTCCCGAGTTGATTCAGGAAACTGAGGAGACTGTCAGATTGATCTGAGATCGCCTGAAGGAAGCTTTTGATAGATAGAAATCGTATGCTGATCGGAGGAGGAAGGACATCGAGTTTGAGGTTGGTGATCAGGTTTTCTTGAAAGTCTCTCCATGGAAGAAAGTCCTGAGATTTGGACGTAAGGGCAAGTTGAGCCCGAGATATATTGGACCATACCGTATTCTGAAAAGAATCGGGCCTGTTGCTTATCAGCTAGAGTTACCTCCCCAGCTTAGCCGTATTCATGATGTGTTTCATGTATTCATGTTGAGACAGTATCATCTAGATCCGAGTCACATCATCCGGGTTCAGGATGTTGAGTTACGACCAGACCTGTCTTATGAGGAGGAACCTGTTCAGATCTTAGAGTTTGATGAGAGAGTTCTGAGAAGGAGACGTATCCCTATGATTAAAGTTCAGTGGAGGAACCGTAACCCTTCTGATGCCACCTGGGAGACCGAGGAATCTATGAGGGAGAAATTCCCGCATCTGTTCAGTCCAGGTAAATTTCGAGGACGAAATTTCTTTTTAGAGGGGGAGAGTTGTAACACCTGGTTCTGGGTAAAAAAAAATAAAAGGAAGAATTGTAGTTGTGAGGCTTTGAATCCACAACCCTTAGCTTGTTTACCCTGTGGCCTAACCATCTGAGCTAATTAGCTCTTGAGTTAAGTTATCCCAAACCTTGCTCTTAACCTGTTCACTTTCTGGTTAAATAATAATAATATTAGTTTCGAAATATATCTGAGATGTTATGTTGGAATCCTTTTAGATCAAATATACTTTATCTATTCGAATAAAAAAAAACTCTCCCCCACCAAACCTTTGACCCACCGCCGATCTCACCAGCCGCCGCGCCGTGCCGTTCCGTGCATCGCCACCACCAGTGTATTCGCCGCCGTCCCCCGACCAAAACCCCTCTATCGACGCGCCCTTCCTCCTCCTCCGCCGCCGTGAATCAGTGATTAAAGTTTCGTCGAACCTAGGGTTTAAACCCTTCTGTTCCTTCGCCGATTCAGGCCGCCACCGGCGTTATCCCGGCGTGTTGTCACCGTCACCGTGACCACCGTGTTGAGGCGAGTAAAACGCCTCCAAGCCCGCATCTTTTCACCGTCGATCAGCCCTTCGCCGGAGTTGTTTTCGGGTTTTGGTAAGTGGGTGAGTTAAACCCCTTAATGATCCATTTTCTAGTTAATTTATGGCTTGAATCCATTGTTATGGGTTAAAATCTGGAAAATCCGAGCTCAGAGGCTATTTCTGGCCGTTTTAGGCCGCGCGTGGGCTCCATGCACTGTCACGGGTGATTTCCGGCCATCGTGGACGGCTGCCGGGAGCCGGCCGGTCTAAACCGGCCAACCCGAACCGAACCGAATCGGTCCAACCAGACCCGACCCGTTGACCAGACCCGACCCGTTGACCGACCCGACCCGTTGACCAATGACGTCAGCGTTGACTACCAACGTGGCTGCTGACGTCAGCGTTGACTGCTGACGTGGCAGCTTACGTGGCAGCTGACGCGACTGTTGACGTGGCAGCTGACGTCAGCATTGATTGTTGACGTGGCTGCTGACGTGGCAGCTGACGTCAGCGTTGACTGCTGACGTGGCAGCTGACGTTAGCGTTGACTTTGACCAAAAAGTCAAAATTTTCAAAAACCCCTATTTTATGTTTTTCGACGTCCTGAGTCCATCCGTGAAGTCCGTTTTTCGAAATTTAATCCCGAAAGCCTCCAAATTGGACTTTAAAGTCTTGAGTCAAACTTTTCTTCTAAGTTAAGTTAAGTTCAGAGTTTTAGTTTGGGTTTAATATCGATACCTTAAGCATACAGGTATGTATTCTCATCTCTAGTGAATAAAACCTTATCGTGACTCGTATGTATCCTCCAGTATCTAGATTCCTGTATTGATATAAAACCTTATCGTGTACCTTTAGGGTCCAGTACTACTGCAGAGCGAGGCTCAGCCGCCCAGTAGACCACCTGTATGCTTCTACTCTTTTGAGGTGTGTTCCCTTACGTGCTATATATCGTATATCATTGTTTTTCCGTTTTTACAAACCAAGCATGTACACTTGACTATTTCTGGACTTTACCTTGACACACATGTTGAACTTGATCACATTCTGCTTTGCTATATGCCTGATATATTATACATGACATGTCCTGATTTAGCATTACATGATATCAGGATAAATACTGTCACTGACATCATTATACCTGTTATTACTGCATGCCTGTAATTTTAGGTTTGGGGATGATGAGTAGTGCCTATTATTCGGTTCAGCCTTGATCCAGCTGATAATTTCGTCCTGTTACGGTTCCTAGCTACGGTTAGGGTAATTCCGTCCTGATATCGGTTTCCGTGCTACAGCCGGGGTAATTCCGTCCTTTTTACGGTACCTTTGCCCCTTTGGGCTTAGGTTAATGCCTGTACTAGATACTATTCTGGGGAACCGTATCTTGGAGATCGGTTGGGGGTAGTATATCATGCCATGCATTTCATGCATTGTTTTTTTGATATCATTACATATTGATTTACCTGTGATTTTTATGCGCTGCTGGAACACACTGGGCTCCATAGCTCATACTTGTTTTCTTCCCCCTTTCAGATATCCGTAGATAGGCATCCCGGACTTGACACTCGGAGGATCTACACCTCTCAGATTGTCTTTTGATGTAATACTTATATTCTCCGGGTTTTTGGTTATGGTGACATGTGCCTTTATTTTGTTACTGTTATGCCTATATTTTGTTATTGAATAGTTTTAACTCATCATGTTTTATTACTGTGATATGGATTATTTTATGAGCAATGTTTTGAACGTACACTACTTTTGAAATTAACAGTTTACTATGACCATATGGATTATGGTCGAATTTATGAATTTGATGGAACTGTCATTCTTACAGGTTATTCTTGATTTTGGATTGAATCTTGTATTTGCTTTATATATTCGTTTTGAAAAAAAAAATGTAACTACTTTAGGTCGGACTTTCTACATAGACCGGTCTAGGGGGTTACATTAACTTTGCAAGACACCCCACATTCTTAAGTGTTGGTAGAAAGGTTTCCAACCTTTCCATAATTCATATGATGTCTTGTTTTTTCTTTTCTGTGGAACCTTATTTAAAAGGTAATTTACCGAGAGAACGGCCTCCCCCCACATGTTCTGAGGTAACCCAGAACTTCCCAATAAAGCATTCATCATTTCTTTCAGAGTTTAATTTTTACGTTCGGCTAATCCATTAGACTGAAGGGAATATGGTGGTGTTACCTCGTGAATAATACCATGTTGGGAGTAATATTCACCAAATGGATTTGTCACCAATCTTGAGATTGGTGATAATACCTCGTGAATAATACCATGTTGGGAGTAATCCATTTGACAATTTTTGTATAAACAGATTTGTCACCAATCTTGAGATTTTAGAAAATCCGTTTAAAAACGACATGATTAAATCCTGAAACAGATTATTTGCAATCTCTTTGACGATTTTATCATCTTGGATTAAGAATTAAGAAAAAAATATGTCTTAAGATTGTAGAACAATCTTAATCCAAGACGATAAAACAAAACAACAGAGGTTAGTAATATTCGAAAAAAATCTGAGAATTAAAAGTATAAAATTCAAACCAAATTTTTGATTGAAAAACGGATTCGAGTTGAGGCCTGTTGGAAGCAATTTTCTTAAGACAGATTTTCTGCCACTCTGATGGTACCGAGTTGTTTGGTAGTCTGTCTCCCAAGATACAAGAACTAGAAGAACTTCAACAGTAGCACTTCTGCTAAGTTCTCGAACCGTTCTTGCCTTTGCCGATCACCGAGAGAAAATCAGAGGAGAGAAAACGATTTTAAGGATGAGTAAAACTGAGAAAATCATCTCATATTTATAGTGGAATTCTAGGGCAAAAGTGATCAGTTTTCTGAATTTTAAAATTCGAAAAATCCGGATAATGCTTAATTATTCATTATTTAAAATGAATTAAATTTAAAATAAATACTAAAATTAGCTATTATCTCTCCAATATCCAGAGCAGTTTCAACTGCTGTTAATTCAAATTTTATCTGAATTAAAACTCTTTTCTGATATTTTCAAAAAATATGCACAAGGGGTAAAATATCCGCAAGCCTCAGAAAGGCCCGATCGATCCAGACATTTGCATCGACCACGTCGTACGAGTGTGTCTTAAACCTAAATAGAATTAGATTCGCACCCCCTGCGTGCAAGGCACATAGTCACCTAAAGTCGTTCAATGACCTCTATATAAGTAGTTGTATATAAACACTTTTCACTCCATTTATCCTACCAATGTGGTCTAAGGGGTTCTACATTCCTTATTTATTCTTGATCTTCCTACTTTGAGCATCAATTTCTCATTCACTACTCAACAACTCAACAACTTTGAGCATATAAGCTACCGTTGTAAAGATCTCACGGCGTAGAATAGGAATCAATCATTTCCTTATTCGAAACCTCATCTTTACTCATTCAAAATATGCTCCAAAGATGGTCACATATCACTGTTTTTCCAACAATTGTAACAAAAAAATTAGGTACCTATTAAAAAAGAGACATAGTTTGGACACTTATTTTGAAATTGAGCATTATTATATTTTGAATAGTATTAAGGTGATTATATGTAGGGAAGGAGCTAGGATCAAACGTTAGGAGGGACAATTGTCCATTAAGTCTTTAAATCTAAAATTTGGAAGAGACAAAAATTATATTTTACTACTATTTAAACTAACAAAGACCTTAAATACAGTTATACCTAGGGGTGTGCAAAACTCGACACAACTCGAAAAAACCGAATAACTCAACTCGAGACAAAAAATACTCGAGTCGTTTTGACTCGACTCGAAATTTCATAAACTTGACTCGACTTGAAAAAATTTCAAATAAAGTTTAAGTTGTAAAATGGAACTCGAATAACTCAAAATTTTTAGTAATTAAAGGAATAATTTTTAAGTGTAAGACGAATCTCTCAATTTTTATGATATATATACATTGATATATAAAAATATAAAGAAATATTGCTACCTATGAAAAAAATATACATGTATATCTTATATGATTACAGAAAGTCGTCTCAATTGGAATCAAATCATATTATAACATCATAAATAATTAAAATTAAATATTTATAGGAACTCGAAAACTCGACTCGATTCAACTCGAATTTTTTAAACTCGACTCGAACCGAAAAAAATTTAAATAAAGTTTGAGTTGTAAAATATGACTCGTTAACTCGAATAACTCAAACTTTTTTTGACTCGACTCGACTCGACCGAATACTCACCCCTAATTATACCAAAACAATTGGGAGGGACAAGAGCCCTTCCCATATTAAACATAGCTACGTCCCTGATTACAAGGTAAAATATTTCATACATATTCTTAATTCTTTAACGATACACATATTTTCCCCACAAATAATTTATACTCAAATTTTTTAAACTAAAAAAAATCTTTTTATTAAAACTGTGTCTAGATTCACCGTACATCATTGTCTTATTTACCAACAATGCATAAAAGTATGTGTTACAATGAATATTACTTTGTATTTAAAAGGTTGTCCATTGATACATAGGGTGTTTATCGAGCAAATCAATTGCGAGTTGGGTATTGTTCGATTCGTATTTGTTAAAAAAAATTGTTACTCAGCTCGACTCGTTGCTTGTTAAGCTCATTAAAATTATGTCCGACTCGTGCTTGTTAAAATATTTTATTGTTCAGCTCGACTCGTTGCTCCTTAAGCTCACTAAAAACTTACCTTATTTTTAATTAAAAATAAAATTTAATAATACTATATAAAGCTTAATATTAACATAAATTAACGGATTTAACCAAAAATATTAAAAGAGTGTATAAATCACTTTCAAAGTCTAAATTCAAAAATAAAAATCCATAAATACACCAAACCAACATATTAAAATTAAAGTAACATTTCAAAATTAATGATTATTTTTTAATAAACTTTTTTAAAGTAATTACTAAAAAATACATTAAAAATCAATGAGCTACTCGCGAACTTATCGAGCAGAGTTAGACTTTGCTCAATTTAACTCGTTAAGGTATTGAGTCGATTTTGAGTTCAAGTCGAACTAATCTAAATTGAATATTTATCGAGTTTTAACTAAGTCGAATTCGAACAGCTCACGAGCTACTCAGCTCGTTTAATCTCGTTTATTGATGCATGATACAAGAGAATTGTGACACTCTTAACTTGCCATGTGTTCAAATAATTTTTTCTCTTTAAACAAAAATTTATTGTTTTTTATTCACTACTTTTTACATTCTAACTTATTATAAAATCATATAAAAATCATATTTTATGTTTGTCTTTTTTTTCGTTAAGATATAATACTTTGTTGTACGTTTCTAGTTTTATACATTATATACATACTGTGCTTTTATTGTTTTTTTATACCGTATATGTATTTATATTTATAAAATCAAAATTAATTTTATATAACAAAAAAGTTAAAGAATTAATTTAAAATAAATTTTAATTCCTTAACATATTGAAAAGTCAAACAAATAATTTAAGTCAAACCAAAAACACAATTAATTTTTTAAGTGTTCTTCAAAGCTAAATTTGTGTTTTTGTTAAAGGTGTTTCGATATGCATGTAACTAGTTTCGACACTGCTTGCAAATTTTCAATTAAGTTCTTCAAGTTCTACTAGGTGTTTAGATACAGTCTTGGATTGTTTCGATACGTTTTGAATCTGTGATTTTTTGTTTTGAAACTTTTAAAGTTGGTATCGAAATAGGTGTTTCAATACAGCCTATTGTTGTTTCGGTACTGTCTTGTATTGTAACGCCCCAATAATTGGCTTAGAAATTACGGGCAGATTTATCCTAGTTCGAAATTAAATACTTAAAAATTAGTTTTCAATTGAAATAAATTAAGAAAAATATCCTAAAATTCTTATTTAACATATATTTGACTTTTGTCAAATCAATTTTGAAAATTTACCCTTGAATCCTTAAGATTTTGAAATAAGTGACCATTTTGTAAAAATTGAAAATTCGAGAACAATTTTATAAAATAAGCCAAAATTTTGAATTTTTAAAGGGATTTGATCTAATTATAATCCTAGCTGGTCTAGGCTTTCCTAATTTTAATTAACTAAGACCAAAATTTGATTTTAAACCAAATAACTTAATTAAACTTAATTTTAAACTCGAAAACCCTTTTTAAATAACCTAAACACAACATATTTTTCTAATTTTCGTTTTTGTCATTGGAGGCAGCCGTTCAACAAGTTTTAAAGATTAAAACTCATCACTTTTCAATTAATTTCGTTTTTAATAATTATTACAACTTTTCTTTTTTAAATTTTCTTATTTTCTCATTGTTTTCTCGTTTTAAAACTCGGAAAACGATTGGATCATTTTTGGAGGTGAGATTTCTTCAATCCTTTAGAACATTAAAGTTACTAAAATTCCCAAGTTCTTGTCTTGGAATAAACGTTTTTAATCATTCGATTTCATAAAAATGAGTTTTTCGGCTAAAAATCTCAATTTTCGTTCAAGAGTTTTTACTCACTATTTTTGGATCCTAAATGGATGTTTTTTAATGTGCTAGAATGTTTATAAATTATTTTTAAAATCCCTAATCTTGGACTATAGGCTTAGGTGAAGTTTGATGTGTTTCGGAAAATTTTCAGTTTAGGTTTTGATAGGTTTTAAGGGTTGTTGTGTAGGAATCCGACTTGAGGGTTTCTTTTGTGTGTTTAGGAGAATTAAATCCCTTGTTTTTTATGCTTGAAATAGGACAAGATTTAGAGGATCGTGTTTTAATGGGTTTCGGTTTGTGTCAGTAGCTTGGCGTGCAAGTAACGGTTATCGGTGAGTGGTTTATGAGAGTAGCTACTTGGGAAATGTTTTAAACTTTTTTACAGAGGTGTGGGAGTGTAGGGAAGGTGTGAAAAACCTTTCTATACTCGGAAGTAAGTAAAGTTTAAGTTTTCGCAAAGGTTCCCTTATTACTCTATGATTTTCTACATATCTTTGTCATGCTTGTTGATTTCGCATACTTGTTTATGTATGATATTTTAATTCTCAAGCTACTGTTTTTATGAAGATTTATTATAAGATTGATTCTCCCATGGTTTTATTTCAAAAATGTATTATATATGATTTTACCGTTTTTGAATTTGATGTATAAAAGAATGAGATGCATGTGTTTAATTCTATTTTGAATTAAGTTGAGCATTAATTTGTGATAACATATTGACTAGTTAAGTGATGAACCTTACGGGATAAGTTAACCGATCAATAGGGTCTAAAGTGTACCATAAACATTAAAAAGTCGTACGTGTGAAAATTTCTTGTGTGTTGCATTTTGACTTTTAGTCTAATGCTGTGTGATAGGAGTAGTACTGTAACATCCGGATTGATAGGAGTAGTACTGTCACCGAACACCAAGGTGAGACTTATCATGTTGAGAGTAGTATCAACATGTGCATGATCTGCGTATAGTACTATCATTCGGTTGCCCGTTTATCCTAACGATTTAAAATTGTACAAATCGGATTACTAACACAAATATAATTTATATTTTCTATTTGAAATTGCAAGTGGTATATTCTATTAGGCTTTGCTAGGTGAATAGCATGTTAGCCTTGTTTTTGCTAAAAAGCATATGGAAACTTTAAAAGGGATTTACCGATAAGTTATGTTAGCTTGTGAGCCATGATCTTCAGTTAACACTTGCTGATTTACTGTTGGCATTGTTGTCCATGTGTTTATCTTGTTTTATAAGAAGTATGTCATGTTTTACTTTGTAATATTTGAGTATATATGGGTTGCATTGTAAGAGTTATTTTTAAATGTTTTATTACCCTCACTAAGTTTTAAGCTTAATCACTCTCTTTTTACCTTGTAATGCAGATAAGTAAGTGTTGAAAATAACCGGAAAGCAAAGGATTTATACGTGTCTATATTTAGTATTTTCTTAGCTCAAGTATGTTTTTTCTTAAGTTTTGAACCTAGGTAGTTGAAAGAATTAGAATAGAGAACATATGAGTTTGGAATTCTGTTTTGGAACTATTGGTTATTCAACTTATTATGATATTGAGTTATTTAAGAATTGTTATGACATTTTGAAATATGTGATGCCATGTTTATTGTTGTTGAATTATGCCTATGAGTTATGTGTTTTGCGTATGGAATTAGGTGATTATGCATTTAAAAATGATGTTTGAAGTGTGGTTTATGCCTATAAGATCTTATATGTATCTAGAGAACCTTTGTTTTTCGGTTGAGGCATGACATGTGTAATCTGCACTTTTTGAGCAGAGGATTTCGATATTTGTTCATACGGTATCGATACCAAGACAAAAATATGATGGTTTTCTAGAAAAATTGGCTTGGGTACCGAAACCACATGAACTAGTTTCAAAATAGTATGAACACAAGCAGTTGTTTCGATACACTTGGTTTTGGTATAGATACCAATCTTTACAATTTCAAATGGTATCGATACGGGGTCATAACTGTATCGAAACACGTGTTTATCGCGTGGGGGCATCGGTCGAGTTATCGAAGGAGTATCGATACGCTAGGCCAACATTTCGATACAGTTCTTCAATATGTACACAGGTTTTGAAACGGGACCTAGAGGTATCTATACCCCTGTCTGTTAAGGTCGTTATAGGCTGAAGGATAACTTGAAAACTTTACGTTTTAGTCATTAAACATCTAGTAATCAATTAAGTGACTTGTAGACCTCGTTTTAAGCTGAAATTTGAGATGCAAGCATGTAATGAGCTTAATTTAATATTGGTAACCTTAATTTAACAATTAGAGTACAAATTTTTGGAAAATTATAATTAAGTCCCTAAACTTATTCGGTTAAATTAGGACTTGTTTTTTAAAAATTCCCGTTACATATGAACTCAGTCCTTGCATAAACACGTAAAATCTAATTAAAACATTTAGATAAGATAAAAGACATTTTTTAGGTTCGTTTATCGAGGCGAGTCTTCCGATTAGCCTTGGTATTCCTCGTGTAGCTCGTTCGAGTTGGGTGACGTCTAGACCGGGTAAGGGAGTTACATGTATTTTATGAAATTAATGAAAAATCAAGGTGTTTCGATATTGCACGTATGCGTTTCGATACCAGGTCAAAATTCCAATGACTCTTTTAGCTTTAAATGTTTTTGATCGTTGGTTGATAGGAATTTTTAAAAGTTGGTTGACTCATTTTGATACACCCTCAGAGGCGTTTCGATACTTAATTTGACAGTCCCAAAATGTTTTGGTATATCTCTATAGTTGTTTTGATAAACCCCTTGTTTTGAAGACAGATCATTTCGATATGTCGACATAGCGTTTCGATACCCCTATTAAATGTACATAACTCTTTCTATTTTGGTTCTGTTTTGATACAGGTGCCCTGGGTTACGATACGGGTAATTGCAGAAGTGCATTTATGGTGGGAAGATAAAGGTCTAAAGTCCATATTTATATTTCAACTACTTCAACTATTAAAATTCAATGAAAAGGTATAAAATGAAGCATTTCAAGCAACAACAACAACTATTAATCTTCATGAAAACATCAAAGCATAAAATCCAACCTTTAGCACTTCATTGAATATTCTTGTACACCCAACTCTTACGAGCTTTATTGTAATCTTATTCTTTGAGTTTAGGGAGTGTTATTGTTTTTAATTGGGCAAATTCTTCTATTTGAGAGAAACTATTTTATCATTCTTTTTTATTGTAACCTTGTGAGGTTGAATTAATCTTTGAGTAAAAAGATTGATTTGGTTTGTAACGATTATCCCTTGAACTGAGAAAAATGTCGAATTCTTTAGTGAAATTGAGTTAAAAATCCTTAGTGAGAACTAAGATAGTGGATGTAGAGCTTGTTTGAAGCTTGAACCACTATAAATCACGTGTTCTTTATTTTTCCAACTTTCCAACTTATCCAATATATATTTAAAAGTGTCAATTCACCCCTTTTAGCCATTTTTCATTGATTGATCCACTCAGCAATATTATTCTTCATGTGTTTAGGATATACTCCCTCTATCCCATAAATATTGTCTCTTATTAGCTTTTTTAGGTCAAACTTTTTCAACCTTGACTCTTGATTATTTAAAATTTATTATTGATAAAAATATAAAAATATATATTTTAAAAACTTCTAATCGAGTAGATTTTAGATATATAATTTATAAAATCTAATCATTTAAAATATTTAATATAATTATAGTCAAAGTTTAAAAAATTTGACTTTCAAAAAATAAATAAGAAATATTATTTTTGGGACTGAGGAAGTATAGTTTTTTGTTTTCTATTATACGTATAAAGAAATATGGTTCATATCTATATTTTTTATACTGTATTTGTATTCATATTATTCTTCATTTTATGTTACATGTATCGACTCTTTAATGAACGTGGGTTATTATTATGTAAATTTTAAAGAAGTCTTGAAAATTAAAGTTGTCACCGTTATTTTGATAGATAAGTATTATAAAATTATAAATTTATTTTAAGATAATTTATGAATTGATTACATGTAGAAAAAAATCAACACCATACGATGCTTAAAATTATTACCAAAATTATATGTTAACCTTTTTTCTATAAAAAATATTAAATTTTTATTTTATTTCAATTAAATATTCTTAATTGAATAATATCTCCAATTAAAAGAGTTTTCACCTTTGGTGAATTTGGATTTAATTATTCAATCATTTAATAAGGAAGTTCTTAAATTCAGACCATAAATGAAACCAAGATCACGATTATCGTTCAATTTATGATTTAAACTAAAAATATTAGTTTTATGTACGATGTAAACAAATAAGGATAATGTTATAATTGATCAATTTTTACCGATTGGGAATGACCCAACTATATAAATTAATGCCGGTATCTATAACTATCCAAGAAGCCTGAATATTACAACAGAAATACTTACATTAATAAATACCTTCTTTTTATAGTTATAATTAATCTATTAACAAAATATTTATTGAAATTATGAAAGATATAATTAGCAAAATAATTAGCGATACTAATTATAAATTAAAGCCTAAAAATATAAAGAATTATGAAATTATATTAAATCATAATAATTAATTTTAAATAGTACCCCAATAAGCAAAGTACACTATTAAAAGAAATCGAAATAAGATTTAAGATTTTATTAGGCTTCAATCTAAGCCGGTATTTATATTATATCCTAGAATAATTAAGAGAAATATAATGAATTTAATAAATTTAAAATACATCCCAATAATGTAATTTAAATTAATTCAAACTAATATCTAACTAAGGGTTCTAATCTAATCTAAAGGCTAAACTAATATAAATTTTGGCGACCAAAATGAATACATTCAAATCCATAGACAAGTGCATTCAAATGTATGCTATAAGACCGATTATATGCGCTTTAGAACAACATAGCAATCACAACGAAAGCTTAGATATCTAGTTCATCAAAAGAAAAGTTCAAAGAAACTCTCAAATATAAAAACGGTTTCAAATACTATCAAAGGGAATCCGAAAACCAAACAATTCGTAATAGAAAACGGCATAACGAACTACAAAATCATACCAGCATCTCAATCTGAGTTCAAGAGAAACTGAAACTGAAATTTCTTAGGAATTGTCTCTCAATAGAAGAAGCCAAGTACTTTTCCACCAACATTCTTTCTTCTGGCTTCTTCGTGGTCCATGATTCCGGCGGATGTGGTGAGCACAATATAGCCAAACTGCAACAGTGAAATGCATAAAAACTAACCTCTAATCAAGTCTTTTTTAAAAAATTAATCAGCAATCAAGAATCTCAAGCCAAACTTGAACTCAAGCTTGACAGCGAATAATCAGGTTTGAAGTACATGTAATCCCAGCTCATCAGTAAATAAGCTCACTTTAGCAAGTTCATCAATCAAAGTTCCTTATTATTCCAACAAAACTTTTATAACTTGGAAAATTACTAGTAACTAATAATTCTTATGAAAACATTACCATCAAAAACTAAACAAAAGAGATTAATGACCAAGAAATTTTTCCTAGCTAACCTGTCTTGAAGGAAGTAACCGAGCAGTCCAACCCTCAATCTCCTTCACTCCAATATCAAAACGTGGACTGATAACACCACACTTGTTCAACCTTCCATTCAGTTCAACCACAATTTTACCAGCTCTATGGTCATCTACATACTCAAACTCTCCAATGTAACCTGCAATTTCAGTCAAAAACCAATGTATGGATCATACAATGCAATCCCAAATATGAATACACTTGGCACTGATATGTGAAAAGGCTAACAAAAATTAAACTTATCTATGTACAACATATACTCAAATCAAACACACCCCAATTCAAGTACCATGGATTAAAACTATAATGAATGGCAAAGGCAGAGATTATAGGAGAAACAAACCATGCTTTTGCATGACCATAAGGAACTTGATGATAACTTTTGAGGACGGCCTGATCATTACTTGCCGTTTTCCCCTCTTCTCCGCATTGTACATGCTCTTGAGTGCATCATTCAAAACGCTCACCCTAACCATATTTCCAATACAAGCTGCTCCTGCTTCTGATTTTTTACAAGAAATTAGAAACAATTATAGCATCCATTTCCATACCATATTCAAATCAAAATAATTTTTGTTAACGAGACCAAAGTCCAACAATCTCCCAACAGATTACATGACCGTAAGCAATTCAATACCAAAACATAGGAACCAAAGAATTCTTCTACTTTTTTTCTGGACTAACATAGAGGAAAATAGTTAATAGAAACCATTTAGGAACATCAGAAACAATAGCTAATGGATCCTTTTACTTTCCTACAAGCCATCAGTGTTTCGTTTTCCTTAAACGGAATAAAGGATAAATAACAAATATTCCATAAGAATCAAATGGTAGATTCCAAGATCTACAAACCAAAAAAAAAAAAAGAAAGAGCGTTTAGCTTACCTGAAAGCGAAAAAGAAATGGCAGCTGCGTCAAGGTTGCTAAAGGAGAGTTAATGGAGGAGGAGGAAGTTAGGGTTTTCAGATATTAAAGGGTCGCTTGATATATTAGTCAGAAAAAATTAGGGCTTAGGGTTTTGTGTGGGCCTGCCGGAATCTTTGGAGCAAGTTTTAGAAAAGCATCGCCCAGATAAGCTGTTTGGGCCTAAAAGTGAAGCAAATTTTTTAATGTCGTAATTAATTCGATTTTTATGTTATTTTTGATATTTCAAAATATTTCTTTATTTATGTTGTTTTAATGTTTAGATAAAATTTTAAATATAAAATAAATTTAGATAAAATAAAATATTTATTTAATAAAATAGTATTTCTCAAAATAAAATTTAGTTCGCCCTAAACATAATTGGAAATCACCTTCAAATCAAAATAACTAAAACCCATTTCTCAAACCCCCAAAACTTTCTTTCGAATTTCTGTACAAAAGCTTGCTTTTTCGCCTCCTATGATTCACCTATAACACCCCAAAAATCTCAATTCAAAATCTTAGAATTTAGAGATTTTAAACCCAAATCCTAAAGTTTTGAGGATTAAATTGAACTTAAGTCAGACTTTGTAGCCAAATGGAGAATTTTAGTGACCATTGTGAGATGAGGGTAAATTTTTGTTTTCCTTGCGTAAACCTCGTTTAATGCAAGGTTACAACTTATTGTGGGTATAATGCTTGAATCCCACACTCTATTTTTATAGGCTACTATGTTTTTATAGGTTGTATGAGAGCAGTTTGGTTGATTTAAAATTCTTTTTGAATTTTAAATACTTTACCGAATAGATTTAATAACAAAATATCCGAGATTTAAATAGATATTTTCGGTTATCAAATCTACTATTTTTGGATAGATATTAACAGATATATCTGAGATTTGAATGGATTTGATCTGTTATATTTAGATTATCTCAAATTTAAATTAATTAAATTTGAATATTAAATCAGATAAAATCTGATTTTCGGATGATATTGCCCCCACATCCAGCCTATATAAATAAAAGGCTTTTCTCTCAGTTTTAATCATCCCATTCAGAATTCATTCTACTTCTTTGAGAGAAATTGAGAGCATTCTTTAAAAGCTTAAGCTAGCTTTTGTTCGACTTCGGTTTAGACGACCACTACCGTCATAGTCCACTCCAAATTTTGGGTGTACACTGTTTGGAGCTACCGTACTAACCTTCGGGGGACAACCGCCTAAAGTAGTGAGTACACATATCGGGGCGAATTGTTTCTAAGGCAGTGACCTCCATACCATGACATGGTCCATTTATCTTTCAATTAGTTCATTTTATTTTCTTGTCAGTGCTAACGCCCTGTTTTGCAGTCTATTTAACCAACAATTTAACAATTCTATTGCAAAAATAATATTATTGTCAAGCTGGTTTTGGGTTTGTTCAAGCTTGACGTATTTGACGGGTCAATAATCGAAGGTGGTGGTGAAGTTAAAGATAAAAACCAAAATCCTAAAGATAAGGATATTTTACTATCAATGAATTTTATTTATTTATTTATTTATTATAACTGTTAGTAAATTATTTTCGTGACTAACCATATATAATTTTTATTTGAATTTCGTAGATTCAATATATATGTGAAATATCAGTCACGATGAATTTTAGGGTCATGATGCAAAGATTGAAGTTGCAAGCATGATCAAAATAGATAAGATCTACATGAATTGTGTTTCTACTTATAAGGTCAGATTATTTAATTCATGATTTATAATATATGAATTTATATTAAATTTTTACCTAGTTTGTAAGCTTAGTGAGTATCTTTTAGACTAAGTTTTTAAAACAAGGCTAGGTAACTTTTTTAAGTAGAAAACTTATCTTGAGTATGCTTAATAATTTTTTTTGGGGAATATGTATATTAATCATAACTTTTTTAAGTAGAAATATTTGAAGAGAATGTAGTGAGATAGTTTAAAAAATGCATGTCTAGGATTGATTCTCTAAAAGACTTGGTATTTAAGTGTGCTTTATGCACAACCTCTCTTTCTAAATCTACCTGGTGTATTACTATGCTCATTATTCCAATTTATAAAAGACTATGACTAAATAAATATTCTATACTTAGTGCAAAAGTTAGAATAATAATCTTAATAATTTTTAAGATATCTTTCTTTTAGTCATAGTAGATGAATATTTCTAGTGGTCTTTTAAGACAAGAACCTTGTCTAAAATAAAGAGAAAATGATAGACATTAATGCTATTAAAAGATATTTGTAGCCATTAAATCTCTTTGAGCTCTTTTCTTCAGAGTTTTAAGAAGGAAGAAAAGATTTGTCTATCTTAAGAGTGTACATAAATCTCCATGAAAATTCTCTATATGAAAAAGATGAAAAGTGTTAGGTCCGATAGAGGTGGTGAGTTTGGATCTAAATTTCTTAAAGATGTATATGAGACGAATGACATAGTTCATGAAACTTATGCCCTTTATTTTCCTTAAAAAAACGATATTGCCGAGAGGAAAAACAGAACTTTAAAAGAGATAATAAATTCATTGTTGATAAGTTTTGGGTTAGTTGATAACATATTTGGGGAAGTCATTCTATCGGTAAATCTTAAACCGAGTATCTCATAAAGAAATTATACTTAACCCCATACGAACAGTGAAAAGGTTATGCACCTAAATTACAATACCTAAAAGTGTGGGGGTGTCTGGCTAAATTAGGTTTGCCTGACTTTAAGAAGTCCACCATCGGTCCCTAAACCGTTGATGTAGTATTTATTGAGTATGTGTAATGACCCTTTTTTTTGAAAATTTAAAAAAAAAGTTTAAAAGTTCGGTGGATTTGAAAATTTGGTATCCGAAGATAACACCTGAAGAACAGGATGTCACTTCTAATGGAATACCGTTAAAATTTAAAAATCTGTTAACCGATTGGAATCGCCATCAACCGTTTAAAAAGGTAGATCAAACACCAAGAAAACAAAACCAGAGAAAATTAGGTTTGAGAGTTGGTTACGTTTGGGGAAGGATTAACACCCCATAACCCCCAAAATTGGTAACTAAAGGTTCTCATCGTAATTATTTACGAAAATATAAAATTTGAATTAAATTAATTTTTTAATTTTAAAATACATATTTGGTCCTAATATCCACGACAATTCAAAGAAGATAAGACCCAGAGACCAGGATGATACTCCCAATAGAATATATGGGTATATTAATTTTCTAGCATAAAACCCATAATCACATGAAACAAAAAAAATTAAAAGAAAAATAAAACAAATGCAAATTATATGTATAAAAGAAACATAACAATGACAAAATCATAAAACGTTAATATAATAAATAATGATTTACATTAAAAAATTATAGTAATAGTGGAATAATAATAACATTAGTAATGTATATTTATAACTGATAATAATATAAACACGTATAATATATAATTATGATAACATGAATAATAAACGATAATAACATAATAATAAAAACCAAAAAACAATAATGACAATAATAATATGAATAATAAAATAAAATAATAAAGGAAAATAAAAAACCAAGAAAGAAATAGTGACATAATTGTAAGGATATAAAGTTTAAAAGGTAAATATGACAAAAATAAGGACTGAAATGAAATAAAATGTAAACTGGAGATTCGAAACAGCAAGGATATGAAGTGAAGGAGCTTCGCGTGTGATTATCCCTCTTTTCCGGGTTAAGCGAGGGTACGGGTCGGGTAATCGGATTGGTTGTGGATATCCAATGACCAAAACAACGTCATTTTGGGTCTCAAGAGTAGACACCAAAATGATGTAGTTTTGAGTTAAGCTTATATACCGATTTTTAATCCCATAACATCACCATTTCATTATTTTCATAACAAAAGACTGAGTCATCTTCCTTCCTCTCAACTCTTTGAGTTCCATTCGCCGGTGGGGGGAGTACACGGCGGTCCACCACTCGTTGGCGATGGTCGCCGTCGCCGGTGGTCGTCGAAAACAGAAAAGGTTGGACTTTTCCGAAGCGTCTTCACATGTAGATTACGGATCTAGCGTTGGGCTTTCAAAATGGGATTTATACAAGCTAGATCTGATAAAGAAGATAAGTGACTCGAATATATTTTTTTACCTTTTTCGAATGTATTTCTGATTTCTCTCTTTTTTGTTTATTGGTTTCGTATTTAATGTTGTGGTTATTTTTAGCTCGAAAATCACTTCATTTCCTCTATTTTTTTCCATTCAAAAATCCCCTTTATAGATCTGGTTTTATGGGTTTTTATAACCCGAAATATTACATATAAAATATATAACTTTAGATCTAATCACTTCATTTTTCTGTCATTGCATGGTGGTGGAGCAGATATGAGGCGGTGGAGTAGTGGTCGTTCGCTCGGGTGAATTAAGAGAGCACGTGGCTGCCACGTGATATTTAAACCGCTGTGCGTGGCGACCACGCGCCAGATCTATCATCATAAGAGGATGGCCGGCGGCGACTAGGGTTTGATGTTGTTAGGGTTTAGTTTTTAATTAGGGTAAATATTGGGTTGGGTTTATTCTATTGGACTTGGGTTAGGGTCTGAAATGGGTTATTACAACTGTCCCTCTTTGCTCATTGTTGTGTAACGGCAATAGAGCAAAGATAAAGAATAACCCATTTCACTTGGTATGGTTTTAGGGTTCATTTTTGGAATGGTGAGGGTTCTTTTGGTAAGGTTGGGGCTTTTTTGGTAAGATTGAGGTTCTTTTGGTAAAGTTGAGGTTCTTTTTCATAACCACTGCTTATTTTTTGTCTTCGCTTGATCTTTTCTTCTTCTTCCCTGGAACAAAATTCTTCAAAATCGGGACTTCAAGCTCGCAACTTCTTCCTTTGTTTGCTCTTTTGTCACGTGCCTTGGATGAATAGATTCTTCCTGTTGTAGAGTCATGCTTGTCTTCGATAAGGTCTTTAGGCTGCAAGTTCTTCCTGTTGTTGAACTCTTTACATTCAAATGTCGCTGCCGCAAATTCTTTCTATATAGAATTTTCTACATCTTGAGTCGAGAGACTTTCTTGTATTGAACTTCTTAGTTGATTCTCCTCTTGAATCTTGAGCTTTGCTGGTTTTTCATGCAATCTTCATCTTGCAGTCGTGAGTTCTTTCTTCTCTATTGCATAAATCTAAATTTTCTTATGATTCTTGAATAGCATCTCTTTTCAATTCGACACCTGAATCTTCTTTGCATTTTTCTCAAATGCACAGAGATTAATGGATTTGGAATGCCTTTACCGGTAGCCGTTTGCTCCGGGCTAGTATTGAGTGCCCAAAAGTTCTCATATTTTATATCATTTTCCCACTCGATTATTGCTAATAAAGACTGAATTAGAGGCGATAATAGATATTTCTACGTATTTTCTATATTTCACCATCCAAATATGGATTTTATGAACTTATCTATTATTTGGCATAAAACAGATACATTTGATGCTTTTCTTTCTTAGACAAGAAACTGTATCATAGGAATTGACAAACAAGAAGATGGATGCTAGAAGCTGAATCTAAAATGCAGAAAAACACCCGCCTCGGTAGCATTTTGAGGCCGCGGTAGTATCGAAAAAGCAAATATTGATATGGTAGGCGATCTAAAGAGAAAAATAAGGTGAACATTTTAAGACAAGCGACACAGAAATGGGAGCTAGGAAACACACGAAAAGTCAAGGTCAAAGGCCACGCGAGAAAAAAATCCTAATAAGAATAAACTTGGAAATAAACAAATATTTTTATTTATGTACTCAACTTGTGTTTTACTCCAAGTTGTATTTCTGCTTAGGAAAAGTTTGCCCTAGGCCAAGCCTATATAAACCATAGTCGCCCAAGAAAGAGACATCAGACTTGATTGGAGAGAGTTCATCTTAGCTTTTAGAGTTTTCTTTGTTTTTAGTTCTTTAGGCTTAGGTGAAAGTTGTAGAGTATTAGTGAGAAGAGATTGAACTTTGTTTCTTGTTTCAATGCAATAAAATATCAAGGTTTGCTTATTCTTTGCCATTCATTGTTCTTGCATTCAAGCTCGAGAGAGAAGTTTGTGAGTAATCTATTTATCTAATATTTAGAGAGTTAAATTTACGAAAGGAATAAGTACGGTGTTCCAATTGAGAAATACTAACTCTGCCTAGAGATAGGTTAGAGTTTCAGCGGCTAAAAGAAGTGTGAGATTGGTTGATGATTATAATTGATTCACGCCGAGAGGTATCATTAAGGACTGGTCATCAACAGTAGTTTGACTTAGAGATAAACGGAATCATCAAAGGATACTTTGCCGAACTTTGGTAATGACCTCCCGAGAGTAAGAGATTGCCGTAGCGGACGAAGCCCATCACTATCGAGGCGGTGATCTGTAGTTCTGCCGAGGCAGTGTTGTACGATTGCATTGGACAAAAACAAGTCAATTGAATCCACTATACAACACAACTGGATCCTGACCACTTCTTTAACTGTTTATTCTCTTTTTATTTAGTTTTCCTTATTCAAGTTATCAAATCGCAAATTTACTTGTGTCTTTATTTTTATTTCTTTTATAGAGAAAGAAGATAAAAGAAGGCATATTGAGTAAACCAATCCCTGTGGAGACGATATCTGATTATACTTATCACTTTATTACTTGCGACGTGTTCACTTGCACAATTTGTGCACTTTTGACATGCAACAAGTTTTTGGCGCCGTTGCTGGGGATTGACAACTAAATTTTGTTTTCTTTATTTTCTTGCTTTTAGTTACTTTTATTTAACTTCGGACACTACTATCTTAGGGAATTAGTTTAATTATTTTTGAGTTATTTTTTTAGGAAATAAGTTTATTATGTTTGAGTTAATTTTTTATATTTAGGAAGGAATTTCGAGAAGGAGAAGCCATGAAGCATATAAAACCACCATGAAATCGAGCTCGTCGTCTCGCCCAAGGAGGTTGCCTCAGCAGCATAGTGCCACGACAGAAGGTTGCCTCGGTAGGAAAAATATGAAGGAGGGCTGGCCACCCAAGAATATATAATAATGGGTTTATGTCCTTAGAACTTAATTTCCCCCGTTTTATTTTATACTTCTTCATTATTGTTTTCTAGTGCAGTTTTTCTAGTTTTTTTTCTCAACAAACTTCACACAAACTGATGACCCTCAGGATACAAAAGAGGCAAAGACGCGACATGTAAATATTGATTTATCTTTTTCTTGTCTCTTAATTTTTTATCTTGTCTTTTATTGTTGCCTTATGTTCAGATACATACATTAAGGACAATGCATCCCTCGAGTTTGAGGGAGTATTGATCCTATTTTTTGCCTTATAAAAATATCTATCATGCATAGAAATTATTCGGATTATCCTACTATTGTCTTACTTTCCGTCTTTACAATAATTACAGTTTTATACATGGAATTTTTTTTAAGTTTGTTGAATTTTGTTGAGACTGCCTCGGCAACAATATATTCTCCAGCCGTCGCAGCAGTATATATCATTCACCAGACTTGAATTCGGAAAGGTCTCTTAGGATTAGTACTTAGGATTAGATTATGAGCCTGAAATCACATAAACATTGCTAGTCTTAGTTGATTTTAGAAGTTCTTTTCTTTGAAAAGAAATAAGTACTTAGACTTAGATTTTATACTAGATATGCCTATCATTGGCTCTAGTTTAGTCCATAGAGGTGCCCATGACTGGCTCTAGGACTTAGGTTTCTCCCACTTACTAGAGGTGCCTATCACTGACTCTAGTAAGAATAGCTAAACACTTGAGGTGTTCAAAACTAGCTCAAGCAATATAAATTTATAGCAATATAGATTTATATACCACTGTTGGGAGAAGAAAAGAAAAAGAATTAAAGAAAAATCTTAGTCGGAAGTCTTGAGCTAGAAAAAGGATTAGAACTTAGAAAATCATCGTTGACACAGCTACGCACACACTCATCAAGACTCAAAGTCTAGTTCCGAGAAATTCCTAAAGAACCAAAAAGAGGCCAAGTCAAGTAAGGAATTCTATCGCGGCAGGAAGGACAGTATATTACATTAAAATTCCTTACTTAAAAATCTATATTTTGCATTTCTTGAGGACAACCAAAATTTCTCATATTTTATATCATTTTCTTACTCGATTATTGCTAATAAAGATAGAATTAGAGGCGATAATAGATATTTCTGCGTATTCACTTGTGACGTGTTCACTTGCACAATTTGCGCACTTTTGACACGCAATAGCTAGTTGTACCATTTCCCTGGGTACAATCAATTTGTACCAATCAAGAGATTGAATTTTTCAAAAGTTTTATTTTCTTTCGACCATTTATGAAAATGGATTTCCATGAACATTTGAATGGTCCTTATCTTGATCAATAATTTGATCTTCTTTGCATTTTCCTAACTGCACAGGGATTAACGGATTTGGATTGCCTTTATCGATAGCCGTTTTCTCCAGGCTAATTGTACCATTTCCCTGAGTACAATTAGTTTGCACCAATCAAGAGATTGGATTTTTCCGAAGGATTCATCTTCCTTCGACCATTTGCGAAAATGGATTTGGTGAACATTTGAATGGTCCTTATCTTAATCAATCATTTGGCATCCCTATGGAAGGATTTCAAAATTGGTTTTAAGAAAAACCTTATTTTGAAAGAATCAAATTTGGTTTTAAGAAAAAACTTTTTTTGAAAAGATCGAGATTAATTTTAAAGAAAAACATCCTTATGAAAGGATCAAATTTCTCTGTTTTTTCTCAAGAAAACTCTCTAGGTTACCAGTTTACATCTTTGTCTTGAGAAGACATCCTTGGAATGCTAAATTATCCTGGAATTTTCCGTTTTTCATCGATGAACTCTTAGAACTGCAAACATCAAAATATTTGTTATTAGTCTCAAAAATATATCCTCGTGAAAGGATTGAGATAAGAAATACATCCTTATGAAAGGATTTGGATCAAAAATTTGAATTTTCAAAAGTGTCCATGAGAAATGATCGAATTAAGAAATTCTAATGAAAAGGTTTCCTTAAGAAAGGATCGAAATAAGAAATTCGAATTCAGCAAAATATACTTAAAGAAAGGACCAAATTAAGAAATTCATTTTCGAAAAGTATTCTTAAGAAAGGACCGAATTAAGAAATTCGTTTAGAAAAAGTATCCTTAAGAAATGACAAAATTAAGAAATTTGTTTTCAACAAAATATCCTTAAGAAATGATCAAATTTAAAAATTTGTTTAGAAAATATCCTGTAAAATGATGCCCGATTTTGTCCGTCTTGACATCAAAAGATATCCTTAAGAAAAGACTGAATTAAATTTTTTTTTTTCGAAAAAGTATCCTTAAGAAAGGACCGAATTAAGAAATTCATTTTTGAGAAAGTATCCTTAAGAAAGGACCAAATTAAAAAATTCGTTTAGAAAAAGTATCCTTAAGAAATGACCGAATCAAGAAATTCATTTTCGAAAAAAATATCCTTAAGAAAGGACCAAATTAAGAAATTCATTTTTGAAAATATTATGTAAAATAATGCCCGATTCTGTCTGTCTTGACATCAAAAGGTATCCTTAAGAAATGACCGAATTAAGAAATTCGTTTTTGAAAGAGTATCCTTAAGAAAGGACCGAATTAAGAAATTTGTTTTAGAAAAAGTATCCTTAAGAAAAGACCGAATTAAGAAATTCGTTTAAAAAATATTCTGTAAAATGATATCCCAGTTCTGTCCGTCTTGACATCAAAGATATCCTTAAGAAATGATCGAATTAAGAAATTCATTTTTGAAAAAGTATCCTTAAGAAATGACCGAATTAAGAAATTCGTTTTTGAAAAAGTATCCTTAAGAAAGGACCGAATTAAGAAATTCGTTTAGAAAATATTTTGTAAAATGATGCCCCGGTTTTGTTCGTCTTGACATCAAAAGGTATCCTTAAGAAAGGACCGAATTAAGAAATTCGTTTTTGAAAAGAATATCCTTAAGAAAGGACCAAATTAAGAAATTCGTTTAAGATATTCTGTAAAATGAGCCTCGGTTCTGTCCGTTTTGACATCAAAAGATCTTGTCATTGATGAAGACTTAACATTGGATGTTTTCTCCCTTCTTTTTATTCACAGTGATCAAGGCAGATGACACTCAAGCTTCTTCCTGATTGATACAGAGGTGCACAAAATTCTTTTACAAACTTATCTTCTTGGATATTGTCTGTTCAAAATCCTGTATAAATATTCATGTTGAAGATGATGCATGATCATGATGCAAAGATGCATATGTTATGTAAAACATTATTCTTACTATTAATGAGGATACATAGATGCATGCAATTCGTTAAATATTTCCTTTTTATGTCGTCACTTTTCTTGTTGATGGGCTTTCATCTTGGGACTATCACCCACAATTCTTGTGCCCCAAATAGAATTTCCCCCCTCAAATATTGTCTAACCATTGCTCAATCTTCTAAGTGACTTCGGTTGGTATCATTTATTCACTAAAAGAATTGAATTCTTTCAAGCTCTTTGTCTTCTCTTGTTTATTCGAATCTGAACTCTTATGTACTAGAGATTTTTGTTTCTTGAGTAACAATGCCCCAATTATTGGTGTAGACTCTTCTTTCAAAATTCTATCTCTTTATGTGTCGTGGTATTTTCTTGTTCTTTTGCGGGTCCAACTGAGATCCTTTCTTTGTCATCTTCTTTTTTTCATAAGCATGATGGCAATTTTGCTCCAAATTAGACACACTATCTTCCATCGCTTTAATCCACAAGCATAATGATTACAGTCTGAAGCCCTCTTACATGAAATTGCCCCAATTAATTTATACTTGTGATGATTAATGCATGATAAATGCATAAAGTGGGAAAAATGTATTTAAAAAGAATGAGAAAATGAATGCAAGAGTGTTGATTCTTATGTAACATTAGAAAGACTTTCATTTAGATAAAGAGGTCCTGATTACAATAAGTAGTCATAACGCTAATTACAGATAGAGGTTAACCTCACACTTGAGACCTCTATTTCTTGTAGTAACCTTTGAACACGGGACCCTAGTGGTGTTCCGGAGCTGATACACGCCCTTAGTTCACGAGCTTTCATCGCTAGTTCTGGATGTAGGCAACTCTTCATGATTGTTGCATAAAATCTATCATTGCTCTTCGCTGGTCTCAAATTAACTGTCTAGCTTGTTGCAATTTTATACTATTTGAATGTTATCTTCTTGAAGAGCTCCTTCAAAAGAAATCAATCTCTCTCGACAGTCTTGAAGGGCATTCTGAAGTTTAATGACCCTATGTTTCAGTAGCTCATCCTCGTTTTGCGTGAGGCTTAAGGCAGCAACAAGGTCCTGATTGTAATAACCATGCAAAAGCTTATCCATTTGCATAACATGAACTTTATAGTCTTCATTCTACTATGTCAAATTTGATTCTAGGCTTGGCTAGTGGTTAACTCATGGGTGAGTGCTTTTAATTCTTTGACCTTGTTTTCAACTTGCTTTTAACTTGTTTCATACTTTGGAGTGTATTGATCATATCAATCATTCCAAAAAGTGAAACAATAGTACCCGAGACTCCAAACTGCAGCAAAGCTCCGAACATGTGTTCGTCGGTCTGGACATTCAGCAAAAATGTTATATCGCCAAATTTTTGTTGTAAGGTTTCCTTCAAATATGAATCACGGTTTTTCTCTATCTCTCTTAGCTCATCAAGTTTATTCTGATTTGAAATGATCAAAGTGGGCTCCATAATTTCTGACACGTGGTCTTCCATAAGTTGTTTCCTTTCTTCATTTGTATGCGTTCAGACTACCCCATACTGCAGCGTTAGCATTTTTGTTGATACAAAACCTCTCATCTAGAATTGAGCGTCTTCTAAATTGCACTTTTGAATCAACACCTATGCATGAAATGATATGCAAAAAAGGATGCAAAAAGGAAAACAAAATAAACACAGAAAAGAAATAAGTTAGTAGTTAATTCAAAAATAATATACAAAATAAATAGCATAAAAAACAGTACAAAGCATATAATATTCAACAAGCAAGTAAAACACACTTATAAAAGACAACCTAAAGGGTATTTCTAAACGGACAACATAACGATGTGGTTTCGAAAAGGTTGGTCTCTAAGATTCACTATATGTGTTTCGGTTCTAGAGTAAGCGGTACCCGAACTATCGTTAAGGACATCAATTTATGGGACTATGACCCTTATTTATACAAAGGTGAGAACCCCATGAAATATAAAGACCAAAATTCAAGAAATAAATTACAACACTATATGGAGGTGAAGACCCCACGAAGAGAAGTAATCATTCTCACTTAAAGGTTCTTAATCTAATGTATTATGGAAGTTAAAAATTAATTTAATTAGAATTTTATATTTTCTTAAAAATTATGATGTGAACCGGACTATGTCTTAACTCCTTTTTCTTAAAAAATTATCCCCAGCGGAGTCGCCATCAGTAGCGACCCCTTTTTTTTTGAAAATTTAAAAAAAAGTTTAAAAGTTCGGTGGATTTGAAAATTCGGTATCCAAAGATAACACATGAAGAACAGGATACCACTCCTAATAGAATACCGTTAAAATTTAAAAATCCGTTAATCGGTTGGAATTGCCATCTACCGTTCAAAAAGGTGGATCGAACACCAAGAAAACAAAACCAGAGAAAATTAGGTTCAGGAGTTGGTTACGTTTGGGGAAGGATTAACACTCCCATAACGACCAAAATTGGTACCTAAAGATTCACATCGTAATTATTTAAGAAAATATAAACTCGGATTAAATTATTTTTTTAATTTTAAAATACATATTTGGTCCTAATATTCACGACAATTCAAAGAAGATAACAACCGGAGATCGGGATACTACCCCCAATAGAATATATCAGGATAATAATTTTCTTGCATAAAAACCCATAATCACATGAAGCCAAAAAAATAATTAAAAGAAAAATAAAACAAATGCAAATAATATGTATAAAAGAAACATAACAATGACAGAATCATAAAACGTTAATATAATAAATAATGATTTACATTAAAGAAATTATAGTAATAATGGAATAATAATAACATTAGTAATGTGCATTTATAACTAATAATAATATAAATATATACACGTCATAAACATGTATAATATATAATTATGATAACATTAATAATAAACGATAATAACATAATAATAAAAACCAAAAAACAGTAATGACAATAATAATATGAATAATAAAATAAAATAATAAAGAAAAATATAAAACCAAGAAAGAAATAGTGACATAATTGTAAGGATATAAAGTTTAAAAGGTAAATATGACAAAAATAAGGACTGAAATGAAAGAAAATGTAAACTGGAGATTCGAAACAGCAAGGATACGAAGTGAAGGGTCTTCACGTGTGATTATCCCTCTTTTTCGGGTTAAGCGAGGGTACGGGTCGGGTAACCGAATTGGTTGTGGATATCCAATGACCAAAACGACTTCGTTTTGGGTCTTAAGAGTAAACCCCAAAACGACGTAGTTTTGAGTTAAGCTTATATACCCATTTTTAATCCCATAACATCACCACAAAAAAATGATTCATCTTCCTTTCTCTCAACTCTTCGAGTTTCAGTCGCCGGTGGGGGGGAGTACACGGTGGTTCGCCGCTCATCAGCGACGGTCGCCCCTGCCGGAGGTCGTTAGAAATAGGAAAGGTCGGGCTTTTCTGAAGCGTCTTCGCATGTAGATTATGGATCTAGCGTTGGATTTTTGAAATAGGATTTGTACAAGCCTAGATCTGATAAAGAAGATAAGTGACTCGAATATATTTTTTTTTACCTTTTTTGAATGTATTTCCGATTTCTCTCTTTTTTGTTTATTGGTTTCGGATCTTACGTGGTTATTTTTTGCTCGAAAATCACTTCCTTTCCTCTATTTTTTTCCATTCGAAAATTCCCTTTACAGATCTGGTTTCATGGGTTTTTATAACCCAAAATATTACATATAAAATATATAACTTTAGATCTAATCACTTCATTTTTCTATCATTGTACGGTGGTGGAGTAGATCTGAGGCGATGGGGCATTCAAACCGCCACGCGTGGTGGACATGCCTAAGATCTGTCATCACAAGGGGATGTTCGACGGCGGCTAGGGTTTGATGTTGTTAGGGTTTAGTTTGTAATTAGGGTAAATGTTGGGTTGGGTTTATTCTGTTGGGCTTGGGTTAGGGTTTAAAATGGGTTATTATAATATGCTACCAACAATGTTGTATGAGATGCTCTAGAGTTTGGGTTAGAGTATAAACGAAGATAAAAGTATCTTTTGGACCAGACTTTATTACCTCCTTTATTTCTGAGATAAATGATTTAGACAAATTTATCAGATCTTATAGCTCAAGTTTCTTGTTAGATGAGGATCCTAAGACTTTTGAAGAAGCTATGAGATCTATTGATGCCAGTTTTTGGAGAAGTGTTGTTAATGATAAACTAGAATCAATAATATCTAAATCATACTTGGAAATTGGTAGACTTGTCTAGAGAATTTAAACCTATCAATATTAAATGAGTTTTTAGGAAGAAACTCATGCCAGATGGGAAATACTAGGCTAGTAGTCAAAAAGTTCACTCAAAAAATATTAAAGAGTTTGACAGTTGAGATGTCATCTCTGCTCGAACCCCTTTTGACTCTAGAACTCATCTCGTTAAAAATAAAGGAAGCTGTATTTTCCAGGTTAAATATACTAAAATTATTGAAAGCCTAATGTTCTTAATGAACTATATTCGACCCGATATTGCCTATGTTATGAGTAGATTGAGTAGATATACTCATAATCCAAGTTTTGAATATTGAACGACTCTTAGACGCTTACTAAAGTACCTAAGGGTACTATTGATTAGAAACTCAATTTTGTTGGCTATCATGTTTTTTGAAAAGATGTTGTGACTCCAACTAGGTTTCTAATAGTAATGAGGTAAACTCTACGAATGGATACGTTCACACTTTAGGTGGAGTTATAATCTTGTGGAAGTCTGCCAAGCAGACTTGTATTGCACGCTCCACCATAGAGTCAGGGTTTATAGCTCTAGACTTAACTGGGCAAAAAACCTAGTGGTTGATGAATCTTTTAGCAACGATACCTTTATTGGGAAAATGGACCCCTCCAATATCTTTATTATGAGATTCATAATTTGAGATACATGTGGCTTTAAATCAAGCTTACAATGGTAAGAAGAGACACATTCATATAAGGTATGAATATATGAGACACCTAATAAAGAATAGAGTACTCGACTTAGAGTATGTTAAGTCCGAGATGAATTTGCCAGATCCTCCTACCAAAGGATTGAGCAAGAAACAAGTTCTAGATTCATCGAGGGAGATGGGTCTTAAGCCCATTGGTTGAGTGATTCATGGTGGATACCCAACTTAGTTCTCTAAGTTCAATATGGTCAAACAAAACCATGGAACGAGTCATAGTGTACATGTCCATCTACCCAGTCCCTATGACATTTCATGTACATTCTCAGGTTGAGCTTAAGGCTCTTAATAAATTCACAGCTCAAGTTTGGGTGGTCTTAGTGAGAAGGACTTGATGAATTTACCGATTTTGGTTGAATAACTACTCTTAATAAGTTCTTAGACCTATTGCGAATGACTAATTGAACTTACCGCTCAGAAGGGTGAGTTTATATTAACTCTTAATAAATTCTATCCAAATAGGTTGGGTTGTTCTATTGAGAAGGAAATTATTGAATTTACCAAACAAAGATGTGTTTTTATTCTTAATGATTTCTTAGCCCAAAGTTTGGGTGGTTCATTTATATGAACTTGAAGAAAATCACCTTACTTTCTTGTGAGGTTGAGCTTTATACAAAGCTCTTAATTATTTTATAGCCCGATTTTGGGTAGTTTATGTTGAGATAAACTTCATGAAATAACCTATGTAAGTGAGAATGGTTAGCCGCCTTCTTTGAAAAACGATGGGTCGTTTTTCTAGTACACTTACTAAAATCCCCAAGTAAGATGGCTAAATATATACTTCGTGTATATACATATCTTCATATCGCGGACTTTGGTGGATGAAGGGAAGTTATGTGTTATGAGTTCACCCCGATCTTAGAAAGTTCAAGAGTAGTTTCACTTATCTAAGAGGAGGATTACTCATCATCACTACATACTAGTTCAAGATTCGTTCACTATGTACTTAAGTAACTAAGCTCACTAGTGCTCGTCTTGTGTTAGTCGGACTTTGTGGTTTTTTAGGAGGATTCCTTCGCATTAGTGGGGGAATGTGGGTATAATGCTTGAATCCCACACTCTGTTTTTATAGGCGGTATGTGAGCAATTTGATTGATTTAAAATTCTCTTTGAATTTTAAATACTTAACCAAATAGATTTAATAACAAAATATCCGAGATTTAAATGGATATTTTCGGTTATCAAATCTACTATTTTTGGATAGATATTAATAGATATATCCGAGATTTGAATAAATTTTATCTGATATATTTAGATTATCTCAAATTTAAATTAATTAAATTTGAATATTAAATCAGATAAAATCTGATTTTCGAATGATATTGCCCCCACGTCCAACCTATAAATAAACGACTTTTCTCTCAGTTTTAATCATCTCATTCAGAATTCGTTTTGTTTCTTTGAGAGAAATTGAGGGTATTCTTTAAAATCTTATGCTAGCTTTTGTTCGACTTCAGTTCAGACGACCACGACTGCCATAGTCCACTCCAAATTTTGGGTGTACACTGTTTGGAGCGACTGTGCTAACCTTCGGGGGACAACTGCCTAAAGTAGCGAGTACACACATCATGACGAATTGTTTCTAAGGAGTGACCTCCATACCACGACACGGTCCATTTATCTTTCAGTTAGTTCATTTTATTTTCCTGTTAGTGCTAACGCCCTGTTTTGTAGTATATTTAACCAACACTTATAATTTACCCTTTTGTCATGAATATTTAAACCCCAAAACCCTTCACTCTTTTCCATTGCCACCTTGCCGCTACTCATTTTTTTCTTTGTCGGTTCAAACATGAATTTGAGAAAAAAACCGTTCGTCTCCTTTACTCCGCCATTTATTCCACTGCCCTCGGATTTGGTAAGCTTTGAACTTAATCGCGAATCTATAGTGGGCCTTTTTAGGCTAAGAATCATCTCATTTCTAAATTTTTTTAAATTTAGTAATAATTTTTTATTATCTTTATTTACTTTTGTATGGATCTAAAATTAAAATTTTTTGGTTTCATTATTTTCAGAGTCAAACTTCAAAATTACCATATTTATTATCTTTTATTTTTATTGGGTATAAATGAATAAAATTTTCGTGTAATGTTTGTTTATTAAATTTTCAACATTATCTACCTAAGGAAAGGGATGGGGAGAAAATGCTTGTACTGAAATTTGATCCCAGGACCTAGGAGAAGTGTAAGGCCGAGGTGGGATATGCACCGTTAACTCTGTTGTGCCCGCATTCTCTCGTTTATTAAATTAAATAGATAAATATAAATAATTTTTATGTTCATTTATGAACAAACAAATAAATGTATATTTGATTTATTTATATTTATGAATAAGTTTGTTTATTTATTAATAATGTTTTATAAAAATATTAAAATATTATTTCTTTAATTTTATATTTAAATTTTTAACTCATTATTCTAAGAAATATACACTATATTTATAATCAGTATTGATAATTTGACAAAAATAAATTATAAGTAGTGATAAATAATATTTTATTATTATTTAAATATTTTAATTTATTATATAAAAAATAATTTAATTAATATTTTAATTAAATTAAAAATAAATATAAGATTATGTGTGTAACTAATATAATACATATAGAAAACTACATTCAATATAAATATGTTATGGGATCTTGTATTAAAAAATCACTTTGGTTCATTGGTTTGGGTGTTTGCTATAAATAGCAGAGGGTAAATTTGTAATTATTTTATTTTAATTTTAACGACTGAGTCATCATTTCGTTTGGTTTTTAACGGGTTGGTGGCTATATAAACCCGAAATTGCTGCCAAAGCTGTTTCAGTTGCTGAGAAACGCTTCTCCAGAGACAAATGGCTCGAGTACTATGATACTAAAAAAGCGAGGTTCATCGGAAAATAGGCACAACTGTTCCAAACCTGGTCTATTGCAGGATATCTTGTGGCAAAACTTCTACTTGCAGACACGAATGCTGCGAAAATTTTGACAACCGAAGAGGATTCTGAGCTTGTCAATGCCTTCTCCTGCATGATCAGTTCTAACCCGAGAAGGAAACGCGGTCCAAAGAGTTCGAAACAGACATTCATAGTCTGAGGTAACTGAATTGTGTACATAGTTTGATTTATGGTACATTTTATCGTCTCCAATGGCCATAATTTGGAATTGGCTGTTGAAACGAAATATGAATGTCACTGATCCTTTTATTATAGGCACAGCCACCGGATTTGAATACCGTAGTCGTTAGGTAAATATTGTTTCAATTTGTACGGATGATTGGAACTGTTCATTGTCTTTTCCGGCTGTTATATGCACATATAGGGAATTTTTCTCAAGAATTTGATTGTAAATCATAAAAAGGTTACATATATGGAGTTGTTCATCATGATTTTGACTTTGATGATTTTGGATGTTGAACGTTGAGCCAAATAATGGTAGTATTAGAGTAAGCTGCAATGTCGTTTTTATCATCGAATAGTGATTTAAAAATCGGGGTCATTAATAGGGTTGGTCTAAGTAATAACTTGATATCGCTTAAGCGTGTTTGAATTTGAGGTTTTATATATACATAAAATCTCTATAAAAAAATTCACCTACAAAACTAAGTGTGCGATATGGATCACTCTAATTTAATCACAACAAAACCCGTGAAGAACAAATAAAAAACTGGAATGGCCAATTGAACATGGAAGGGGAATGATGCTCGTTTTGGGATTGTAGTAACTTTTATTGGTTCAAATCTTCGGTATAAAAATATAATTTAAATATTTATTAAATACAAAAACAATTACATACAATACAAATATTAAGATTCAATTCACACAATACAATACGCAACAATATGAAAATTCTTAATTAGTCCATTAATAAATCTATAGAAGTAATATATACTTAATGAGAATTTCTTTATAATATATAGTTATTAGAAGTAATATACACTACGTCATTTATGATTCATTCAATGAGATTCATCCACTTCAATATAACTTTTGAATAACTATCTTTATACCTATATTAAATAATATACGTATATAAAAAACTTACATATATAAGAGTACTATAATATAAGGTAAAAATATTAATTAACATATATAGAGAGATACCTTAAATAATTGGTTTATTTACTTAAATATAATATTCGTATGTTCAAGGCCATTTTTTTGAATAAAATCTATTTAGATTCATATTAATTTTTTTCCCAAATTTAGGGCACCAGATTTCATTGTTTCTCCATATCTACCACTATAAATTGTATAGTAAACTCATAACCTGTACGTTGAAATTGTGTGTTAGAAAAATGACGAGAATGTTAACAACAATCCCTCCAGCAACAATATTTGTAATGATCATGTTGCTTCAATTTTATGCCATTGATTCCAGAACTTTGGATTCTGAGCCAGTCACTTATCATGTGGGAGATGAGGAAGGTTGGGACCTGGCCATTGACATGCAAAGTTGGGCTCGAGGAAAAGACTTTCACGCAGGGGATTTTCTTAGTAATATTATTTATTTTGATTTATATTATTTCTAACAATATACTTTAATTTATTCGAGTATTGATAATTATGTGTTTGTGATTTTTGTTGTTGTTATAGTTTTTGAATACGATGATCAGAGATTCGATGTGGCGCTTGTAAACAAAACAGGGTTTGATACGTGCACCGTTAATGATGGGGCTGAAGTGTTGGAATCGGGCAATGATAAAGTCCAACTGGTGTTCGGGGCTAATTATTTCATCGATAGTGTGTCCAACATCTGTGCTGGTGGTATGAAGATGGCCATCAATGCCACAGCACCGCCACCCATATTTTAAAAACTCTAAACATGTATGGATATGCAGCTTGTAATACCCGGTTTTCTTCTGATTTAATAAATTTAAATAAAGATATTTGTATACTAAATAATAAATAAATACCACATACCTTAAATAAATAAATAAAGACCAATTAAAATTTGGTCTACCATATCAAATCCCTTTATATATTTCTTATTATATCTTACAGACCCAATATAAATTTTTCAAGGTCTATCTCAACCAAAGAAACACAAATTTTCAATTTTTTCCATCCAAATTATACCATATGTCACTTTCCTATTGGTTTATTTTTATTTCACATGGATTGATGAGGGCATAAAGACCTTCTACAAATAATAGGAAAGAGAAGATAATGATTACGCATTAATTACCTATAAAAAAACCAATTAACCCATAATTACCAAGAAAGAAAAGGGAAAACTCTTACCTACCCGTGGAGGTCTGAGCGTCGAACCAATTGCGGACGATTGTCAGAGTTTGATCAGATTCATTTTCACACCCTTCATTTTCACAAGTCATTACTCTAAATCTGCTAGTTGGCGAATGTAGCGAAAGTTCTGCAATTTTGAATTTCATGTTACAGTGATATTCGTTCTTGACATCAACATTCTTCAGCAATCGCTTTTCTTTTCAACCGGCCAAAATCCATTAATTTTCATCTGGTGACCAAAATCATCGATATATCTTCTTTACTGAAACACCACTAAACAAATTCCCCTTTGAAACAGAAAGCTCATCAATAGGAAACTTAATGATATCATAAGGATTGTCAGACACTTCCAAGACAACAGATTCAACCACATAAGTTTTCGGTCTTTTTTCAACTTTGGCGGATTTTAAATAATCTTAAAATGATTTTTTCTTGATTTTTTATATCCAATTGGTACATTTTCTCTTTTATTTGATTATGATTTAAAGTTGATTTTATGATAATTTCTTCCATATTTTTCATCGAATTTGATTTCGGACGAAAAATCAGTTACAACACGTACCATAAATAATACATACATATATAAATAATGAAAATATATTAAATAATATACGTATATAAAAAATTTAAATATATACAAGTACTATAATATATAAGGTAAAAATATTAATTAACATATATGGAGCGATACCTTAAATAATTGATTTATTAACTTAAGTATAATATTTGTGTGATTAGTGTCATCTTTTTTTTTTTTTGAATAAAATCTATTTAGATTCATATTAATTTTTCCCCAAATGTAGGGCACCCGAGTTCATTGTTTCTCCATATCTATCATTATAAATTGTATAGTAAACTCATAACCTGTAAATTAAAATTGTGTGTCAGAAAAATGACGAGAATGTTAACAACAATCCCTCCAGCAACAATATTTATAATGATCATGTTGCTTCAATTTCATGCCATTGATTCCAGAACTTTGGATTTGGAGTCAGTCACTTATCATGTGGGAGATGAGGAAGGTTGAGACCTGGTCATTGACATGCAAAGCTAGGCTCGAGGAAAAGACTTTCACGCAAGGGATTTTCTCAGTAATATTATTTATTTTGATTTATATTGTTTCTAACAATATACTTTGATTTATTTAAGTATTAATGATTATGTGTTTTTGATTTTTGTTGTTGTATCGCTTTTGAATACGATTATCAGAGATTCGATGTGGCTCTTGTAAATCAAACAAGGTTTGATACGTGCACCGTTAACGACGGGCTAAAGTGTTGTGTTCGTGCAGAGATAAAATCCAACTGGTGTTCGGGGCTAATTATTTCATCGATAGTGTGTCCACCAACTATTCTGGTGGTTTGAAGATGGCCATCAATGCCACATCATCGTCACCCATATTTTAAAAACTCTAAACATGCATGAATATGCAGCTTAAATTACTCGATTTTCGTCCGAGTTTAATAAATATAAATAAAACCATTTATATACTAAATAATAAATAAATAAAGACCAATTAAAATTTTATCTACCATATTAAATCCCTTCATATATTTCATTTATATCCCACAGGCCCAATACAAATTTTTAAGGCTCCCACGAGAAAAAGATCAGAGATAAAAATCAATTATTTAAAATTAATGTTTAGTGGGACATAAAAATCAATTATTATATGAATAATTTTTTTTTTCAGTTAAGAGGGACACATTTGTCTACTAAAGCATGAACAAAGGAATGTGGGTCAAAAAAATAAAGTAAAAAAAATTACCCCAAATTAATTACCCTAAAAGATATAGGGTAGCCCCTAGAGGTAGGAAAGGAGGCCAAGAAAAACATGTGATTTTTAATTTGTTTAATGATTATTTGGATAATTAAAATTAATAATTATTTACCACGTATGAAAGTGGATTTTTACTTG
Source organism: Abelmoschus esculentus (assembly GCA_035048815.1). Taxonomy (NCBI): domain Eukaryota; kingdom Viridiplantae; phylum Streptophyta; class Magnoliopsida; order Malvales; family Malvaceae; genus Abelmoschus; species Abelmoschus esculentus. The sequence continues at coordinate 12,220,017 of JAUCBN010000006.1, read as the reverse complement.
ATTTTCTCCCGCAGCTAAATATGACTAATAAATAATAATTTGTATAAAATTGTGACAATTTGAACATTGCTTTTACAGGTTCAATGACTCCGTGGCCAAATGCTTAGCTGAGATTTATTTATTTTAATTAAAAGTTTACAGTTTGGGAATTACAAAGACAAAGTTACGTAGGTTAAATCTCCAACTTCTATATTTTATTTGATAGTTTTATTAAAAAAATATTAAGATTTTAATAAAAATATTATTATTTTTAGAAGATTTTGATTTAGACAGTTTATCTAAATAATATATATTAGGTTAAATCTCAGATTCAAAACGTTGCGTATTTAGAAAATCTTTACCGAGGATTCAATCACCAAAATTAGATATACGACGCGGATCAGTCCGAGTTAGTTTAAGGTTAGTGAAATCTACGGTTTTGAGGGTTAAGTCGAGAAAAAAGATTTTTGGATGCTTTCGAAGGGTTTTAAGGCTTCGACGAACTTGCCGGAGTCGAAGAACGATAGTCGGAGCTATAGATTCACGATTGGAGACTTGGTGATGGTAGTCGGAAAACACTTTAGAACGATGGTCGAAGGTGGTTCTCCAAATTAAATGGTGGTTTTGTTGGTGTTTTTGGGCGGTATTCATTATGTTCTTCATTTTCATGAAGAACACGTATGAACATTCATCAGAAATAGGGTTTTTTGATCCGTTTGGAGTTAATTATCATCAAGTGTAAAACTTTACCCTTGAATCTCTAGAATTTTGAAACTAATGACTATTTTGTAAAAGTTAAAAACTTAAGGACAATTTTATAAACTAAGCTAAAACTTTGAATCTTTAAGGGGATTTGATCCAATCCAAATTCTAATTGAATTAAACTTTCATGGGCTTATTTAATTAACACTTAACCAAAATTTTTTTAATTAATAACCTAAATTACTTTATTTAATTCCTAAAAATCTATTTTATATCAAAACTTAAACCCTTATTTTATTATTTTCGTTTTTCCTCTTCCCAAGGCTGAGAACGACCATCTTTTTAAGGTAAATTTAATTTCTTTTCATTAATTTTCGTTTTAATAATTAATAATAAATTTTCTTCTTCAAAAACCTTGTTTTTTCATTCGTTTTTCTTCTCAAAAACCATAGAAATTGGTTAGGTCAGAATTGGAGGTGAGAAACATTTAATCCTCTGATTTTAAAAGGTTATTTATTGAAATTCCTAAGTTATTGGCTTGGTAAAAAACGTTTTTATTCTTTTGGTTTAAGAAAAATCGGTTTTTGATCAAAACCTATAATTTTTGTTTAAGAGTTTTACTCATTGTTTTTGAGTCTTAAATTTTTTATTTTAATCATGTTAGGATGTTTATAATATGATTTTAAAGTCCATAATCCCAGACTATAGGTTCAGGAGAAGTTTGGTGGTTTTCAGAAAGTTTTCGATTAAGGTTTTGATAGGTTTTAAAGTTTGTTGTGTGGGGGTCCGACTTGGGGTTTGTTTTGTGCGATTAGGAGCACTAAATCCTTAGTTTTTTATGGTTGAAACAGGTAAAGAAGTTGATGATCACGTTTGAAGAAGTTTTGATCGAACCGGGGACTTATCGGACAAGAAACGATTATTGGTGAGTAGATTATAAGAGTGGGCTGCTTAGACAGTGTCTTACTTGAGTTTTCAAAGGTTTGGGCTTGAACTAGAGCTATAGCTAAAACCAGGGGTAGGTATGACCCAATTCGGTTGGGCCTCATTAAAATGATACACGTCTTTACAACAAAAGACGGTTGAATGAAGCTGTAGCGATTCACGTGTCAGTATAATTAATGATATTTATAATCGATCACGAAGTAAATAGTGTTTTATTCATGTTTGTTAAAAAATGTTATTTGAATTAAATTATTATTCGTTAAATTCGATAAAATTTTATTCGATTTATATTTATTAAAAATTTTTATTAATCAACTCAATTCGTTACTCATTTAGCTCGTCAAACTTTTTTACTTTACTTTTATAAATCTGGGTAAAATCTAATGATACTTAATTTATTAATTATACTTTTTATATGAAAAATAGAAATTGAAAACCTTTTCTTTCTCTACTTTTATACTTAAAGCAAAAATGGAAAAAAAAAACTTTTAAAAAAACTTATTATTTAATTTTTATTAATATAATGTATTTTTTTAATTATCAAAAACATAAAAAATATTTTAAAATTTTGAAATTAAAATTTTATGGATAAATTACTTAGGAATTTATTAATATTTTTAATCTAATATTTAAAATTTTTAAAGCATAATTTCTTAAAATAATCATAAAAAATCATATAAGACTAAAAAATGTCAAGTTATTCATGAACTTATCGAATCGAACATAGTTTGATTTGTCTTGCTAATATCTCAAATCAAACTCAATTTTAAATAAAATTAACTCAAATCTAACTCAATTTTAAATGAAATTATCTCAAATCAAACATTAATTAAATAAAGATATTTATATAATTTATGTTAAACTTTTTAAATGAGACATGATAAATTTTGGGTTATTTAAGTTCAACACGATCAAAGATCGTTTGAGATTTGATTGTATTCGAATTAAGCTTAAACTCAATTCGAGATCTTAACAAGCTAAATTGAACTCAAAATTTTTAAATTCGTTAAAAAATACTCTAACTTAAATTTAATTCAAAATCTTAATGAATCAAGTCAAATTTTATATTACTTGAACTCAGCTCATTTATATCTTTTTTATGATTAATCTTTCATCTACGACTGATTTTTGAACTGATAAGGCTGTCTTTTATTACCAATGAAATTAAATAAAGACAAAATAAATAATGGTTTTAAAAAATGAATAAAAAACAAAACAAATGAACAGTCAAATCTTAAATGACTTTTCCACCAACAACCGCAGAAAAAGGAAAAACAACAATGGAGAACCGAGTGGGAAGTCAGTCCCAAGGAAATATCAGAGAAAATGATATATAGTGCTCCGATACAAAGGATTTTAAAATAAAATCCAAGAGATAAACCACCAACGATCCTTATGAGCTAAGTCTTCGATTTTCGGTGAAGCTTCTTCGATCCAAACTTGTGAGTGCAAGAAATTTTGTCCTATTCACGCAAGTTCATTTGCTACTTGATTTTGTTCACGACATCAATGACAAAAACATTTTTACTTTTTCTTTGATGTTAATGATTATGGAACGGATATGCGAATAATCTTGATCATGTTGTAAGATTTTCTTTATTACTGCTAGAGAATCACCCTCAACTATTATCTTATTAAAACCAACTTCAAGGGCAACAGAAATAGCTTGTAAACAAACTAAAGCTTTCGCCAATTCAGGATTCAAGACAAATCTGTGAAGGGTGGAGCTTGTTGCCATTATCAAGCCATCAACATCCCTAATTATAACCCCAAAGCACAATGAACTTCGAGATACATCAAAGCTTGCATCAAAATTAACTTTGACCATATCCGAATATAGAGGTCTTCATCTATTATCTCGTATGTATCTTGATTGAATAGAGGAAGATTTTAAACCATCAATTTTATGAATATATAGTTGAACAAAATGCATGATATCCCTTTTACTTTGAGAAATCACCTCGTGAAATTTTCTATTGCGAGCGTACTAAATTGACCGAAATATGACGCAAAGAAATCTTCTTTGTGAAGTATTGCTTGCATGAAATAACTTAGCCAATCAATTTCATGAATATATAGTTGAACAAAATGCATGATATCCCTGTTTTACAATTAGTGAGTGCAATATTAAATTTAGTGAAATCACAAAATCCCATACCTCCAAAGCTTTTTAGCAAACAAAGGTTCTTCCAACTTGCCAAATGTATGCCTTTGTTTGTTCCACTGTTGCGCCACCAATATATATGATTTCTTCCATGGAGTTGCATAATGCCCTTGACGACAAGAAACATTACATAGTATATATAGGTATAGATTGCAGAATCGATTTGATGAAAACTCCATTTGCATCCATAGAGAGAAAACGGTTGCATCAAGAATCAATTCTTATTTTAATTTTATCACACAAACTTGCAAAGGCTTCTCTTTTGTTTCTTACAATCATAGAAGGTTGTAAAACCCCAAATTTGGGCCTAGAATTTTAGAGGTCTAGTGGACCGATTTCGTTGGTTTAGCCTAATTCGGGATTAAATACTTAAAAATTGATTTTTAATAAAAATAAATTATGGAAAAATATCTTAAAATCATTATTTAATATATATTTGAATTAGGTCAAATAAATTTTAAAAATTGACCCTTCAATCCTTACGATTTTGAAATTAATGACTATTTTGTAAAAATTGAAAACTTGAGGACAATTTTATAAATTAAATTAAAACTTTGAATCTTTAAGGAGCTTTGATCAAATCCTAATCCTAGCTTTTAATAACCCATAACCCATAATTTTAAGTCTTTCTTTCCTGTTTAAGAACAATTCTCAAATTACGGAACCAATCAAGGAAGTTTATGCCATTGAGTTTCTCTTTCTCAAGGAGTGATCTCATTGATATAATATTGTTTAACATTTAGATCTACAACAATGGAAATACATAAAGTAAATTTACTTATTTGAAATATTATAAATAGGTCTTTGTTTATAAAATACTCTCACTATTTTGTTCAAAATTAAAAATCTCTCTCGTTTTTAATTTCGGAAAATTTTAACGAAAATTTTTCTAGTGAACGAGGATCCATAATTCACTAATTTTCTAAAACAACTTTGACTTTTCTTTTAGGATAGATGTTATTTAGGCAAGTAACCTTTTACTAATTACATCTCATGTAAATCCTCCATTTGGTGAACAACTCTTGTTTAGTCATCTCATGACTTAACCAAATATTTAGCCTTTAGGTTTCTAATCCTTTAGAATAACCTAACTAAGCTATTACCAATATTTCGACCGACGAATATCACTTGCTTATTCTTCGCGTTTAACCAAGATGGACTTATGTGTCAATGCTTTGGCAAAACCCACATAAGATCGATCAAGTCCTTAACGAGGACAAATATTTGACGGCTAAATATAACTTAGATTAATTTGAGGGAAATATTTAACTATCTCATCGTTATTTCTTTTAATTTGGCCCTTATTGATCTCATCAATATATACGAGTAGAAGATATATATCATACATTGCATCACATACATGATAGATATAAAACAATAGATATATATCATACATTCCATCCCAAGCCAATGGGAGAACTTTAAAATCTTAATTCTACACTAAAACTGCTTCTCAAGCATCTTCTTACCTTTGTTCCAAACGTCTCGATTGCTTCTTGGAATAATATTAAAATTATAGAAACTCGTTTTACATACGAGGGGGTAAGATGAGAAGAGAAGTACAACAGAGATAGAGAAAGACACGACATGGAGGCCGTATTTAAAATTTACAACTATTGTAAAAGCAAGGGCTATAACTATGCATGTCAAACAAAGTGTAAAGCAAACATATCATATATATGCTATCACGAAATCGTTAATATACCAATATGGGCCTACAATCTATGTTGCCTACGAAGGGGTCAAGGAGCAGAGCCCCTTGCGGCCATCAGTAGTGTCGGTACGTCTGGCAGGAAATTTTGAAAAATAGAGAATATTTTTCTATGAAAAACAATCACGATTTGATAAGATTTATCAACAGCATCGTGTTTTTGGGATTTTCAAAATTCCTTAGATTTTTTCATATCGGAATAACAATTATTCCCTTTTCCTTGATGCGATCTGCTGTCGCACTTCTACTGATCACTATATCAACGATTGACATATGATTATCATATAACCATTGTAGCAACATGGCGACTGTAATTAACATATTAATCGTATTCCTATTGATTACTAATATCAATATTTATATCGTCGATATAGTAAAATAAATCATGCATCTCATATATCGCATCATCTAAGTATTTAACTCGACTAGGGATCGTACAAGTGGCTCTGATACCACTGTTGGGATCGCCGGCACACCCCATGGCGCAGTGGAAAAAAAATACGATGATCTTTCTAGTGATCCATGTACGTTTAATCCAAAATTGGAAGGAAGAGATGCGATGACTTACATTGGGTTTCTTGATAAGTAGAAAAAACAACTGGATTTGCTACAATCATGATCGCTCGACAATTCGAATCTTTAGCCTCCACGAATATCGTCTCGATCTCTACTTAATTCACCCGGTTGATAGAGCAAAATCCCGAAAAACAATTTTTCGTGATTGGGTTTGGGAATTAAGAATTCTCTATTATGACTGCTAGACCAAAGATCCTTTATATAGGTGTATTATATCTTTTATCGTCTCGATCTCTATTATGTTCGTGACCAACTATCTTAATGTATTATATACTTTTGTCCTTTTATATCTTTAATAGGTACAAATCTTGGAATAGTCACACTTTTATTGTCTATTTTAATGTTTTTTGATATCTAGAGTGGACTACTTTTAATGAATAATTTGTGATATCTCATATCAACGTATTCAAACATGGCCATGCATTTCTAGTCTCACTCAATCAAGTGACCTTTGATATATTTTCCTATTATGTAGGAAGGACAAATCCTATCTTAATCATTCACATCTCACTACATACATTGTAATATGTCCAATATCAGTTTTTTATAGTGTAACTAATTATGAGACACGTTTAAATGCATCAAAACATAAAACAATATATGTTGAGATAGTAATAATCTCAAGTCTAAGAATCATACAAATAGTTGTCACTATGAGCAATATCATGATCGTCACATAATAATCCAAGATATATACTCATAGTTGGTCAATCCAATATATTATTCTCTACTAATATATTCATGTATTAATTCTGACAACTTATTGTCATCAATTAATAACATGTTAGTCTTAAGCGTATTATTATTGTCTATACCCATAATAATACTTGACTAAGGATCTTTTAATAATAATACATATATTAATATATGAAACTTTATTGTTTCTTGGTTTATGTTATACATTGACACAATGCATCTTTTCCAAAAATAAATCCTTTGGCTAGAACAACAACTTTCTAGGTTGCTTAGACAAAAAATTCAACATTCACAGAATCTTTATTCTTTGTCGCCTAAGGTTATTAGATGGCTTATAATTAGGAACCAACTCTAGTGGATGACTTATAATTATAAAAACCACATGAGTTGTATAACACTCATTCCAGTTCGATAGAAATCCATGTCAAAATGTGTTACCAATAAACAGTACGATGACTCTATGCAATGTTTTCGATGATCTCAAAATTGAGTCAATAATACAATACTAATACTATGAATCAATGAACTTAGATGATTCAATATGTACAATATAATGCAATAATTTCTATAATTAAAACCAATTTAAACTTTTTACAATGTATAGGGTCTAACTTATAATTAAGTATACCAATTTGATGTTTAAAATTTAAACATTAGCATGTTAATTTTCATCTTAATTAAAAGTCAATTACGAATTCAATTGAGCCATTTTCTAAACATTGACCATTATATGAGTTTTAAAACTTATTTTAAAACTTTTAACTGAATTATGTGTGGTACTTGTACTTTAGGAGTTCGAATCGGTATACATGTGCCATGCTTGTTATTAATATTATAACGAACATGAGAATAATACACGTACAAGTAAAGCCATATCAATATATGTGATAACTCCGTAAAAAGGCGATATTTTAGGCCTTTTTATTTGTTATTGAGTGTTCTTAAGTTCATTTAGACTCATTTAGTTGCATTTAGGTTCATATCATTGCTTATAGTTTTCTAGTTATGCCTTGGCATTTTTGTGTGGCAATTCATAAGAAAGGTAGTTCTTTAGAGTTGTGTTGTGCAGGTAAAGCAAAAATAAAAGTTAAGGATATTTGTCATGGCATTCGCAGAATGATAACGATGGGAAAATGTCACGGCAAATCTGGAGGACTCTTGTGCTGAGCTAAAAGACAAAAAGATATTTTTGATAAAAGTGTCAAATGGTGACATTATAGCCTGACTACAACCATTACAATAGGGGACCCGAGTCAGCTCAGTAGGGGATCACTGTCGTTGTTGTTATCTCTACAGAAATGACATCACGTGAAAGGGGGCAGAAATGGAATTTTCACTATATTTTAGGGTTTTCACCCTTTTTAGGGCATGAAGACCTACAAGAAAAAAAAGAGAACTTTGAGGAGCAAGAACACAAAAAAAGAGGTACTTTTGGAGAGGTTTGTGGTAGAGGAAAGCTCCCACCTTTCTCCTTCAAACTCCGGCCGAAGTGTCCTCCATTGATAGAGCTTGAAGGGAGTGGCATGCTAGGCACCCAAGAAGGGCTAGCATGCCAAGGCGTCCCATGGTGGTTGAAGAGTCGACGGCCTGTGCACACCGAGGGTGTCTTCTATCTTCCTTCCCTTTGCTTTTATTTTTTCATAAGTTTTAAGAGGATGATGTTGCATGTTTAAGGATGTATGTGGATGATATTTTCTTTTACATTTCGCAACACATGTGTTGCTTTGTTTAGGTGGTTGCTAATATGGATGATTAACTTTTACTTTTTATTAATATATAGTCTTCTATGTGTTTGTGTATTTGCTTTTGATGCGCACAATAAAAGCGCAATTGAGTGCAAGTGTATACGTCGTCAAATAATAAAGTGATAAGTATATCGTGTATCGTCTCCACAAGGATTGGTATACTTAATATGTATCCCCTTGTTCCCTTTTTCCTGAAAGATAAAGTAAAAACACAAATAAGTAGATTTGTTTAACTAACTAAATAATTAAATAACAAAACATAAAATACATGGTTGAGAACGATTATAAAAAAAGTGGGTAGGATCCAGCTACGTCAATTAGTGGATTCTATTGCTCTTCTTCTTGTTCAATACAATTACACAATACTGCTTCGATAGTACTACAGATACAGTCTCGGCAGCATTAGTGTTCTTTGCCGCGGCAATCTCTTACTCTTGGGCAGATGCATCAAAGTTCAGCAAAGTGTCCGTAGTTGACTCCGCTTATCTCTAAGTCAGAGTGCTGTTGATGACTGGTCCTTGACGATACCTCTCGGCGTAAATCAACGATAACCAACAACCAATGCAATATTTCTCTTAGCTGCTGAAACTCTTAACCTATCTCTAGGCTGAGTTAGTGTTTACAACACCGTACTTATCCCTTTCGTGAATCTACACCTCTCGATGCTAGATAAATATATTACTTACAAACTTCTCTCTCGAGCTTGAATGCAAGAACAAGGAATGGCAATAGGATAAGCAAACTTTGATATTATTATTGCATTAGAACAAAGAAACAAGAATCAATCTCCTCTCACTAATATCTACAACCTTCACCTTTCCCTAAGAATTTTAGAACATAATATCGTTAGGTACAATTCTTAGGGAGAAGGGTTTCTCTAAAAATCGGCTCTCTAAACAATATGGCCGACTAGGGTATATATAGTCTTAACCTAGAGAAAACCTTTCCTAAATAGACTCGAACTTGGAGTAAGGAACAAGTCTTCTTCAAGGGATTTGATATTTCTATGTTTGCCGCCTTCTAGAAGGGTTTTCCCGTTTGGTCTTTTACTTGGGCTTTTAGTGCGCTAGCCTGGTCCAATTGGTGTGCTGCATCTTCCAGAATATTCTCTATATTTTTATCTTTCATTGCACCTCCAATGTTGGTGCTGCCACTATGGATGCTTCCGCGGCTTTGTCTTCTGCCTCAGCCTCAATATTGCTTCACTTCTGCTTTGGCCCTGAATATTCCTACATGTATAGAATATGTAATAATATCTGCATTCTCTATAAATATTGACTTTGTAAGTGGCGATAACGGAATATCCAATATTTGCGCAAAGAGTCCATATTTCAATTCAAGTTGGTGTATAATAGATGGATAAAGTACCATGAGAAGGGTAGTAAATAACTGCCTTTTAGGCACTCATCAAATACCCCCATACTCGAATTATTGCTTGTCCTCAAGCAATGTAAGACATCAAATTTACCGAACCTTACTCCCCTTTGGTCTTAATTTTCCATCTATTCTCCCCACCATAGTCATGTCTATCTCTCCGTTTAGCCATTAGTTTACCCAAGGACTTTTACTAAGAAACAAGCTATAAGGCTAGGTGAGTGTGTGCGTTTTATGGACAAGGTTGATTCAAGGCTTTCTTAGATAAACTCTAAGTTCAAGACAAATATAATTTGGACTAAAGCTGTGTCCTTAAAACAATAAGTCTTGAGCCAATTTTGGACACATCAAGATATGCGTTTTTCTATTTTCTTATTTTTTTCTTATTTTTTTAATCACTTATTTGGCATACTAGAACTAGTTTTGGTCACCTCTAGCACGAAGGAGAGCAAAACTAGAGCCAGTGATAGACACCTCTAGTTATTTTTCCAAAAGGTTCTAAGTTTTTATCACCTAAGTTTATTAAAAGAACTCCTAAATCAAACAAGTCCAAAAAGTGTTTATTTTCTTTTTTATCTAACCCTAAAACAAGCTTCTAAGTTTTATTCCATGAGTATCATATGGTTATCCATTCAAAACAAAACTTGGCCATGGTAAGGAAAAAGATTTCTATAGCCTTAAAGGAGTAAATACAAACAGTAATTCAAGAAAAGAGAATATTGTAAAAAAAATTCAAAAAAAATTACTCTCTTTTTTCATGGTAATGCCGCGGCAGTGGGTTACCTCGGCAGTGCTTCTGCACCTACAATACCCCCAAACTCAAACTGAGCATTGTCCTCAATGCTCAAAATATAAGGCAAACAACAATTAAAATATGGAAATAGAAAAAAGTAGTAAATGAAATTATTTATAACGACTCCAAGGAGCTTCTTGTACAGAGCATTCTCCTAGGCCTTGCTGCTGACGCCTTTCGTCTGGATCCTTGTGCTGGTGATTATTGTTGTTTGGCCTGCCGATGCGGCTGAACTTGACAGGGCGGTGTGCGGTACGTTGGTGTAGTAACTTCATCTCCCTCTTCCACTTCGTCCATATTTTCTGTTTCCACTATTTCTGTCCCACCCTCTTTCGTGGCAGTGGGTATTGCTGATTCATGTGACGAACTATGGTATTCATCAATCTCTCGAGACAGCATGTCTCTGCTGAGACTGGGCATAGGGATTGGTTCCCTTTAGGGAGAGTTAAAGACAGCTTGCCTCTTGGATGACCTTTGGCTGGTAGATGATACTCCGGCAGACCTGGCCGGCCTAGAAGGTCCGGCAGCATGAAACTGTTGATGCGGCCATGGCTGGAAAAATGGTTGCAGCCCTGGGGAAGGTGTTGTCTCAGTATAAGGGGCGACAGTAACAAATATGTTGACTGGGAATTCAGGGAATTGCGCCCCTTGATGTGGGAAGCTTTGCATCATCATATTGGCTAGAGATGTGTTGAACTCGCGCTAGTACCCCATGTAGCGTTGTTGGTGAAGTTCCATGGCTGCCATTCTTTGTAGAATTTCTTGGTACGGGTCCGCTGCGGTATTTGGCTCGGTAGAGGCTGGTGCTTCTGTTGAATACTGCCCTCCGGCAATGAAGTCGGCAGTAAACTACTACGGTGTTGCCTGGACAGGTTCTACATGTGTGATCTGCATAACTCAGTCAGAAGTCTCTTGTCCATCTCTGCCGAGTTGGCGTATATTCATCCGTGTCTTCGACCGGAAGTCCTGCATTAATGCACAAGGCCTAGATTGAACATGGGAAATAAAGCGGTCCACGTTCCTTCTTACCACATTCATGAATTTCGTGAAGAATGATCTCTCCAATGTTGATGCTTCTCTTCTTGATGATAGACTGGATTAGCACCAATCTTTTGCGATCCACTGTGCTGTTATGGGAGGTTGGGATAAGTCATCTCTTGGCGAAAGTATACCACATCTTGGCCTCGGGTATTAGACTCTACCGTGTTAATGAACCTTTATGGGCATCGGTTTCCCATGAAGTATTATTGTAACAAAGCTCATCTTTAATCTCTTATTAGTCTTGAGTAGTGATACCGTCTACGAATTCGACATGAGCATCGCGTGTGGGAGTGAGACCATAAAATTCATTGATACTTGCGGCATCAAGTCGAGTAGGCTTGCCTCGGTAGTGGAAAAAGAGGTTGTCCTTGCTCGGCCCATGTGCGTAAAATTCTCTCATAATGGTGGCGTTTGCCGGTGGAGGCTGTAGGCAGAATGCCTACCAATCTTGATATTGAATCTTGTTGAAAAATTACGATTCAATGCTGAAGTATATCTTATTGGTCTGTTGAAATCCTTGCTCTTCCCATAACTGCCGAGCAACGAACGAGCGGTTGAATCGGTCAACAATAGTGGTCGGGGCGAATCTTATGTAAGAAGCCATTGATTGTTTGTGGAGGATGGTTTGAGAGAAAAATTCTGGAGTAATAGAGAGAGTTCTGAAAATTTCAAGAGATTGGAAGAAAATAGTGAGAGCAAGATTGTTCAAGAAAACAAAAGTAACAAGAATGCAAGAGTAAATAATGCACAACAATGAGTCCGCTTATATAGACTGTAAAAATATGACTGTTAAAAAGTAGCCGTTAGACATTTACTACCTTGATGCACAGTGATTGTCGCGGCGGATTTTTCTGCAGTGAGCCGTTACACTGTTTCTTCCCGTTAAGAATTCTACGGCTCTGACACAGTACACTGCCGCGGCAGCAGACCTCCTGCTGTGACATAATTTTTCTGCATTCGTTGCTTTATTTATTCTAAAAAAAAGGACATAAAAACATAAAATACTAGAAATAAAACATAACAACATAAAACACTGAAAATAATAATATATAAACTAATCCTAATATAATAACTAAAATGGAAGGGAAGAGATTATGTTACTTATGGAGTGCATGTAAATGTATCTCCCACTTTCATTATTTCTTTCTGACCCCGTATCTTTCATCGCGTGTTGGCCAGTCCCTTTAGAGCATTCGACTTCTCCTTTGGGTTTTATTCGCTTACCGAACAGTCTGTCGAGCGTACTGCCCAGGCAAGATATTTTAGTACCCTGGTTTAGTGTATGGAGAGCCTTGCATTTTGCTGGAGCGTCTGAATTTGTAAGATTGTAGAAGTCGTTTAACTTAACTTGTTGATCGTTTATCCACATTGTGAACTCGCCATTTTCCACATCGATGATGGTACGTCTAGTAGCAAGGAAAGGTCGACCCAATATGATCATTACATTATCATCGGCCTCACAGTCAAGGATACAAAAGTCGACAGGAAATATAAACTTATCAACCTTCACCAGAATATCCTCAATTTTTCCTTCAGGATACACGTAGGACCGATCCGCAAGTTGGAGCGGTATTGTTGTTGGTTTTGCCTGTCCTATTCCAAGTTTTTGAAAAACTAATTTGGGCATTAGGTTGATGCTTGCTCCCAAGTCGCATAGGGTCTTTCCTTTATAACCATCCCCAATCGCACAGGGGATTGTGAAGCATCCATGATCCTTTAGCTTGGGCGGCATGCGATTATGCAGCATGGCCATACATACAACCTTCAGTGGCTGCCACCGCTTTAAACTCCCCTAACCTTCGTCGTTTGCATACTATGTCCTTTAAGAACTTGGCATAGTTGGGCATTTGTTCAATAGCCTCAACTAGTGGCAAGTTGATATGGACTTGCTTCAAGATGTCTAGGAATTTCTGAAATTGGTGGTCCTGTGTGTGCTTATTTAGCTTCTGTGGGAAAGAAGGTGGTGGTCTAATATCCTCCAGGTTTTCTTGGATATTGAGTTTAATACCTGGATGAATTTATCTATAGCTGCCTTGGAAGGTGTTTCTGATACTGCTGGTTCTGCTGCCGTGGCAGTGCTTTCGGCAGGTTCTGCTCAGCTTTTGAGTCTTCATGATGTTGCTTTTCTGATTGGACTCTATCGGTTGAGGTCCCTTCTTTATCTTTTAATTGTAGGCCACTTCTTGTCGTAATTACCTTGCATTGACCATGGCCTAACACCTTAGCAACTTCAGTATTCTTGGGTAAACCCACTTGTGGTCAAGTGTTTGTCGTTGGGCAAATTGACCAACTTGGGTTTCTAAAGACTTTATTGCAGCCTCCTGGTTCTGCAATCTTATCTCAGTTCGGTTCATGAAGTCATCAGTACGCTTCATGAAGCGGCTATTCTCAATCATGTATGCATCAGTCTTAGACATAAAGGCCGTGAGAGAATCTGCCAATGCATTCAGAGATTGTTGCTGTTGTACCTGCTGCTGTGGCATGGTCTGCTGATTGTGCTACTGCGGCAGGTTCTGGCTTTGGTGCTGGAATCTAGGGGCTTGATTAATTGGATTTAAGGCATTATTAGGGTTACTCCATGAAAATTTTGGATGCCTTTTCCAAGATGGGTTATAATTGTTGAACATCATTTGATTATTTCTATTATAGTTTCCAGCATATAGGTTGGTTTCCTCATCTTGCATGTGATCCGATGAGTTAACTACCTTAACCTCATGTATAGTTCTCTAGGCTTGCATATTCTAAGCCATCTTTGTCAGAGAAGCCAATTGGAAATCGTTCCTTGTGAGTTTGTTTAGAATCTCAATGACCTTCGCGGGTACTCTATCCAAAAGTGTCCCATTTGCGGAAGCGTCTAGCATCATCCTTGTGGAGGCATTGGTAGCATTATAAAACATGGAGACTTGTGTCCACAAAGGAAAACCATGTAGTGGGCATTTGTTTAATAATTCTCTGTAGCGTTCCCATGCCTCATACATTGGTTCATCATCATCCTGCCAAAATGATGTGATTTCATTACGGATGCAATCATAAAGATTTGTCGGATTAAACCTCGTAATGAATTCTCGGCAGAGTTTCTCCCAAGATCCTATGGATCCTATTGGGATGTCATTCAACCAAGTTTTCGCCCTATCCCTCAGTGAATAGGGAAACAATTTTAATCGTAAAATATCTTCATGGAATCCTTAGATCTTGAAAGAATTGCATACTTCTATGAAAGATTTAAGATGCTGCCTTGCATCTTCAGTAGCAGACCCACTAAACTGTCCAATTGTGTTCAACATGTTGAACATCACTGGTTTGAGCTTAATATGAGTTGCTTCGATTTCTGGGATGACTACGCCAGAGTTGAGTCCGTTTAGATCATCCACCAAATAGTCTCTAATAGTGGGCTGCCTCGGTAATGGTTACGACAGTGGCTGTTGCGGCATTGCTGGTGGCAGTACATTATGTTCAACTGGTGGAATATGTCCTCTAGGTGGATCATCCATGACTTGAAATAGGTTACGCCTCAGCTGGTGTCTTGTGCGTTTGATTTCAGGATCCAATTCGTACAATGGACCACTCGGGTTTGCCCTAGTCATATACCAAATAAATCAAAGTAAATAAAAAGAAAGATAAATAATTAGAATTAAAGTTAGATAAAGAATGGTTAAAGAGAAAGAAAATAAAGAAAACAAAATTTAGTTACCAATCCCCGACAACGTCGTCAAAAACTTGATGCGTGTAATAAAAGCGTAATTGAGTGCAAGTGTACACGTCGTCAAGTAATAAAGTGATAAGTATATCGTGTATCGTCTCCACAGGGATTGATATACTTAATTTGTCTTTCCTTGTTCCCTTGCTCCTGAAAAGATAAAGTAAAAACACAAATAAGTGGATTTGTTTAACTAACTAAATAATTAAATAACAAAACATAAAATAAAAGGTTGAGAACGATTATAGAGAAAGTGGGTAGGATCCAGATGCATCAATTAGTGGATTCGATTGCTCTTCTTCTTGTTCAATACAATTACACAATACTGCTTCAATAGTACTATAGATACAGTCTCGGCAGCATTAGTGTTTTCTGCCGCAACAATCTCTTGCTCTTGGGCAGATGCATCAAAGTTCAGCAAAGTGTCCGTAGTTGACTCCGCTTATCTCTAAGTAGAGTGATGTTGATGACTGGTCCTTGACGATACCTCTCAGCGTAAATCAACAATAACCACTAACCAATCCAACACTTCTCTTAGCTGCTGAAACTCTTAACCTATCTCTAGGCCGATTTAGTGTCTATAATACCGTACTTATCCCTTTCGTAAATCTACACCTCTTGATGCTAGATAAATATATTACTTACAAACTTCTCTCTCGAGCTTGAATGCAAGAACAAGGAATGACAATAGGATAAGCAAACTTTGATATTATTATTGCATTAGAACAAAGAAAAAGAATCAATCTCCTCTCACTAATATCTACAACCTTCACCTTTCCCTAAGAATTTTAGAATATAATATCGTTAGGTACAATTCTTAGAGAGAAGGGTTTCTCTAAAAATCGACTCTATAAACAATATGGTCAGCTAGGGTATATATAGTCTTAACCTAGGGCAAACCTTTCCTAAATAGACTCCAACTTGGAGTAAGGAACAAGTCTTCTTCAAGGGATCTGCTATTTCCATGTTTGCTGCATTCTAGAAGGTTTTTCCCGTTTGGTCTTTGACTTGGGCTTTTAGTGCGCTAGCCTGATCCAATTAGTGCGCTGCATCTTTCAGAATGTTCTCTATATTTTAATCTTTCATTGCACCTCCAATGTTGGTGCTACCACTCTAGATGCTGCCGTGGCCTTGTCTTCTGCCTCGCCTCAACATTGCTTCACTGCTGCTTCGGCCCTGGATATTCCTGCATGTACAGAATATGTAATAATGTCTGCATTCTCTATAAATATTGACTTTGTAAGTGGTGATAACGGAATATCCAATATTTGCGCAAAGTATCCATATTTCAGTTCAAGTTGGTGTATAATAGATGCATAAAGTACCATGAGAAGGGTAGTAAATAACTGTCTTTTAGGCACTCTTCAGCTTTGCTCATAATTGTTAATCATTTAAGAATTATAAGAGGCGTGAGAATATCCCGTGTTTAGGTACATGTTAGGTGTTCGAGAAAACTCGAGCTATAGATCCTTAGATCATCCGAGAGGAATTAAGGGAGGATCTACATGAGCAATGGGCTTCGGATAGTAATCAGAGCCTAATCTAGGCTTAAAGTACTCGAGAGAGACGTAAGTAAGGGTTTCAATGACTAAAAGAAGTGTGCTTTATCGATAGGCTAGTGTTGTGTCTGAGACCGAGAGGAGATGTCGTGGCATTTTAGTTTGTTAGGTTCCTATGATTCGAGAGAGCGGGAACACTTTAGAAACCTCTGTCGAGTCGATATACACCATAGATGTTATATGTTCGTAAGAGTAAGTCTGAAAACAACAATAGGAATGCCTTTATTCAATAAAAATTGGTAAATAAAAGTATCCTTACAATCATCATATGTTTGGTCTTTGGGCATACTCTAACATTTAGGGGCTGCAATATTTTGGTCCGACTTGAGGGATGTTTGGGTGTGTTATAATGCAATAAACCCTCTAGTTTTGATGCTTTAATTAGGTCAAGACGTAGTCATGTGAGTACATCTTCACCAACACTTGAGACTAATCCAGAGATCTTGCCTTTAGGATAAATTACTCGATCTAAGGAAAAATATTTTAGGGAAACACTTTTCCTTACTTGTACCAACATGTCTAATTCATTTGATAATTTTAGTGCCTTAGGAGATAAGACTTTTAATGTGTTGCATGTCACAATGTGACATTAGATTATACTATTTATTAGGTGTGTTTACGTATATATATATATAGTTTCGTATGTTCACATTATGTTTTATGTGTGTTTGTGTGATTACGATAAACTACTTATTATATAAGTTTAAATATATATCTAACTTATTTGTTATATATAGGTACATAATAGATCGGTTGATGCTAACATTCGGTTGAAGCAACATAGGAGAGAACTTGTGCCTTATAATTTAGTTACATGTGCTTTACATGTGAAGGTAATTTGAATTGGTTTTTCAATTTGCATTTGAAAAACCAAAGCATGTAACATCCCGATTTTGGGGTTATTAGTTTAGGCTTTAGTTAGAAGAATTCGATTCGGGTCGAATCGGGTTCTCTGGTTTATTATTCCGGGAAAATATAAAATAAGAATATTTTTAATTAGGAAAATAATAATTTTGAAATATGGTTTAAAAATGTTAAAAAAATGTTTCAAACTTAAAAGAAGGTAATTTGAAATTTATATTGATTTTTAATTATGCTTAATTATGCATAAGTGACCAATTTGAAATTTTTGGAAAATTGGAGGACTTAATTTTTGATTTTCGAAAAATTATTATTTTAGTGACTAAATTGAAAAGCAAGCTAAACTTAGAATCCTTAGAGGGCCATAAACCCATTTTAATTTTTAATAATGATTTATTCACCAAAATGCTTTTTAATTACTTTAATTAAAGATAATAATCATTTTCTTTCAAAACTACCTTTTTTCTCTCATTTTCTCTCCATTTTCCTTCATCTCTTTTCTTCAATTCCTTGCTGATTTTTGCATCTTTTCCACAAAGATTACATCATTTTAATCATCTTTCTATTCTTTACAAAACCTAACCATCAATTTTATCAAATCAACATCAATTTGCAAGGAATCAAGAAGGGGAAAACTTCATCTTTTTGGTGAATAAATCTCAAAGGTAATTTTCTAGATTTTAACTCTTTTTATAAGGTTCTTTATTGAAATTACCAAGTATTAGCTTGCTAATCTTTGAATAAAACTTAATTCTATGTTTTCAATGTTAGATCTAATGATTTTGTAAATGTTTTTGTGAAATCTTGTTGGATTTCATTCAATGATGAAATGAGATGGATTTAATTATGTTAATATGCCAATTGGATGATTAATTGAGTCTTCATTTGATGGCACATTAATTAAATCCTGGAATAATGCAATCGGTGTTGTGTTAAGATATTTTTCGGTTGTTTTAGGGGTTGTTTTAGGTGTTTTAAAGTTACTGGAGATATAAGGATGGTTTGGATGTGTTTTTAGTTGATAATTGAAGTGGATTAGATGTTAGATTCTTTAGGTTTTGGGCTGATGTTGTTCGGATGCGTTTCGGCTTAGTTTACGGTCTTTTCAGCTAAGTTTTCGGTAGTTTTATGGTGATCGGATATGGCTGCTGGTTTGAGCATGTTATGATGTGAGAATGCTCTGTTTTTAATGTTGTAGAAGAGGTACAAGAAGGTGCTTGTGTGCTGGTGCGTTGGCGTGATCGTTGAGATATCGACGAAAGATCGTTTCGGTTGTTGGTGAGTGATTTTGGATTAAAAGTGAATTACATTGGTTTGGTTCTATTTTGGGGACTATGGAATAGTGTGAAAACTTTACATAGTTCAAGACTAATTGGATTAAATGATTTTGATGCAATTTCTTATGTACGACAATTTCGGAAATGGCTTTGATGATGATTTATTGAGATTTCGGAGATGTGTAACTATGATTTTGATATGATGCATACATGTGTTATTTGCTGGAAATTGCATGATTTATAAAGGCATTCATTGCTTATGGAAGCATAAAAATATATTGGAATATGATGAGGTTATTTGCCCTATAATGATGAAGCCGTTGAGCATGATTTAAGGTTCACATGATGAACATTATATGAATGCATTATGAGCAGCAAGTTGACATGCATGATTGATCTTGATATTGTCTTAGTGACACTAACTTTAGATTCGAATACAAATGAAATGTCATTAAGATTGAGTGCACTATAAAATAAAGAGAATAATGATGTTGCCTACACGTAAACAAGGGTGACTTTGTGTCCAAACGTGCGTATAGTTGACCCATACGTAAATAAGGGTGACTTTGTGTCCGACTGTGCGTAGTGGGGGTAACCTGTATACAAGGGTGACTAAGTGTCCGACCGATGCATTTTGAGACCAAGAGTCTCCAATTATGAGAAAAAGGATCCGTGTATTCGGTGAACTAAGAGTTCACATTAGGTGATCACTAGCAAGCCAATATGCATACTTGAAGTGAAATGGTATTCTTGTGCATATCACATGAAATGATTTGACAATGTTGATGAGCATGATTTGGTTTTACTTTTTCAATTAAGCATAAAAGATGCAAACATGACATTAAGAATGATTTATGTTTTATGCATCGATGACCTTTTGTAGAGCTACCTCACTAAGCATGTTTGCTTAAGCTCTCCTTTCATCCTTGCAGAAAAATAAAGGCACTAGGGACTTCGTTCGAGGCAAGGAAACCGAGGGGAAGGATTACTACAAATTTGGTATATTTTTGGCAAATAAGTTGGGGCATGGCAATGTGTAACCCAACCTATGTGAGAGAGAGTACTTAGACTTTGGATTAGTATGTACTTAGACTATGGTTTATGTGGAAATAAGACCTATGTTGCTTGTTTGTTAATTGGTGGACTATGGAATTGTTTGGATTGTTAAATCATGTACTTGCATGATTGTTATGTTTTTAATCATGTACTAGGAAGCATGCCTATAGTTTGATTGATATCCGTGACGTTGTTAATCATGTGTTATAAGTTGTTAATTACGCCTAGAATTTATGCATATAGTTGGAAGTGATTAGTAGTTGAGTATTGATTTGATAGAGTTCACTTAGTGTGATGGATCTTTTGAGTTCTAGACCCAAAGTTTCGAAACCTTAGTGAAGGTTCCGAAACCTTTGACAAATAGTTTCGAAACCTTCAGGAAGGATTCGAAACCTTGCGGGCAATTTCAAGTCTGGAAAGTTACTGGATGCGAAAAATTTCGAAACTTTCAAGGAAGTTTCAAAACCTTTAACAAAAAGTTTCGAAACCTTCTGAAAGGTTTCGAAACCTTTGACCACCAGGAATTGATAGTTGTTGGAAATTGTACTTTAGTCCCGAATATCTTTCTTTGTTCGATTAGGATACTTACATATGTTAATTTGAGCTGAAATTTCACATGAGTGCATAAATTTGACTTAATTTCATGATGTTTAACTTAATTTGCAAGAATTCCTCATAATTTGGAAGATTACATTTTGGTCCCTAAATTAGAGAAACAAGCAATTGATGATGTTAGAATGATCCGTTTAACTTGAAATTTATTGTGAAGGACACTTGAGTGTTTAATTGAACTTTGATGAAAAAAATTTATACTTTATTAATAGAATTTAAAAGTTTTACGTTTTGGTCCTTAATTTACTTAAGTGTTTAATGGGATGTTTGTTTATGATTGGTTTGTTTTTGTTAATGCCTTGTATGAGACCTTGACATGTAGTAATAAGATTATGCATCTAGGTAAGATAAAGTAAAAAAATATAACGGTTTTAGGGTTTTTTATCGAATCGGACCTTCGCGGATTTGGTTTGATATTCCCCGTGTAACCCATTAGTGTCGGTTCCTCTAGGCCGCGCTAAAGGGGTTACAAAGCATGTACAATGGCTTTGACATTTTAAATAGCTGCACATTTCGGTATGTGCCCTTTGTTTGAAATTCAAATGGAAGTACACACATATTTCCTTGAAATGAGCATATTTAACATGTGCCAAATTATTGAAGTTTATCAGATTGAAACATTAAACATGTGCTCTTCAATTGGCAAACTAAGTTCAAATTTATGGACGAAAATTGTTGTCCAAGCAGTTGTGGTTACCCTAGGGCTACCGCTAGAGCGACTGCATAGCTTGGATGGTGTAGAGTTTCGTGGGTCTGACCCGAGTTCAGCTGAGGAGTGGTTGGCTAACATTGAGAGGATTTTGGACCAGATGGACTGTCAGGATGCCCGGAGATTGGGTTGTGTGGTCTCTCTGCTTTAGGGAGATGCTTATAGATGGTGGACTACAACGAAAGCGGGTGTAGCTATTGCTAACCTGACATGGGAGTACTTCAGGACCATCTTTGTGCGGAAGTTTTTGGGTCCGTAGTACGAAGATGCGTGGAAGAGGGAGTTTATGTCCTTGGTGCAGGGCACTATGACTGTGGCTGAGTACGAGATACAGATTATTAGGATAAGCCACTATGCTCTTGAGTTGATCCATACTGATCGTAAGAGGTGTGATAGGTTCCGATATGGGTTGGATCCTGAGATCAAGACATATTTGTTGGCGGCGAAGTACATTGAGTTCGATGTGCTTGTTAATAGGGCTAAGGATGTTGAGGAGTCCCTGAGGGAGGCTAGGAAGTCTTCTGATGTCGAAAAGAGGCCTACTGAGGCTAGCACCCAAGGTAATAAAGGTAAGAGATTTCGGGACAATCGATATAGAGCCGATCGACGCCGAGGTGATTTTGGAGGAGGCGGTCGTGCTCAACTATTTGGTAGGGGCGTTGGTGAGACCCCAGTTTGTAACTTGTGTTCTAGGCGTCACCTGGGCGAGTGTTGGTGGGCCAATGGTGCATGCATGGGATGTGGATCAAGGGATCACATGAGGCGTGATTGCCCAAGGTTTGCTGGTGAGACGGGTGATCGTGCTAAGGCTGCTGTGGTGCTTGGTAGAGGATGTGGACGTGGTCGAGGTCTTTTCCAGAGGCAGGGTGATGGGCGTAGAGTCTATGCTCAGCGTGGGAACCATAATGCCACAAATGTGGTTGCAGGTACTTTTTCTTTGCAAGATGTACCATTGTTTTCCTTGATAGATTCGGGATCTACACATTATTATGTTTTGATTGAGCATGATATTTGTTGGATATCCCTGTCGAGGTTTTAGATGTTGGGGTTGTGGTTACTAGCTCTTTGGGAGAGACGGTGACCGTAAGGAGGTTGTTTAGGAGGTGTCCGTTGGAGGTGCAAGGGCATGTCCTTGAGGTTGATTTGATGGAGTTACCGTTTCATGGTTTTGACCTTATTTTGGGTGTTGACTGGTTGACGGAGCATAGAGCTGTGGTGGATTTTGAAAAGAAGCGGGTTACTTTGAGGTTGTTAGATAGTGGCGAGGTTGTGGTAAAAAGTGAGTATACCGGATTCTTAACCAATATGGTTTCGGCTTCACAAGCAGAAAAGTTGATGCAACATGGTGGCATGGCATATTTATCATATGTAATGAACCCGGGGATAGGAGAGGTTCGAGTGCAGGACATTCGAACGATATGTGATTTTTCGGAAGTTTTTCCTGAGGAGTTACCGGGATTACCTCCCGATCGTGATTTGGAGTTTAGAATCGAGACTTATGCTGGTACTAATCCGGTGTCCATTGCTCCTTATCGCATGGCACCTCAGGAATTGAAGGAGTTAAAGATGCAGTTGCAAGAGTTGCTTGACCGTGGTTTTATACGACCGAGTATATCACCTTAGGGTGCACCGTTGTTGTTTGTGAAGAAGAAAGATGGCACGATGAGGATGTGCATTGATTATCGACAACTGAATAAGTTGAACGTGAAGAATAAGTATCCTTTTCCGAGGATTGACGATTTGTTTGATCAGTTTTGAGGAGCAAGTGTGTTCTCGAAGATTGATTTGAGATCAGGGTACTACCAGTTGAAGGTGAGAGAGGAGGATATGTTAAAAACGGCTTTTCGGACAAGGTATGGTCTTTATGAGTTTTTTGGTGATGCTGTTTGGATTGACAAATACCCCTGCTGCTTTTATGGATATGATGAACCGGGTGTTTCATGAGTACTTAGACTAGTTTGTTGTAGTGTTCATAGATGATATCCTTGTGTATTCACGTACCGAGGAAGATCATGATAGACATTTGTGGATAGTGCTGCAAGCATTAAAAGAGAACCAGTTGTATGCTAAGCTAAGTAAGTGAGTTTTGGTTAAAGGAGGTGGTGTTTCTTGGTCATGTGGTGTCGAAAAAGGGTATTAGTGTTGATCCAAAGAAGGTAGAGGCTGTTATGGGTTGGAAGCAACCGAGATCGGTGTTAGAGGTTCAGAGTTTCCTAGGCTTGGCTGGATATTATCGTAGGTTCGTTGAGGGTTTTTCGAGCATTGTTTCTCCTATAACCAAGCTATTGCAAAAGAAGGTTCCTTTTGAGTGGAAAGAAAGTCAACAAAAAAGTTTTGAGAAGTTGAAGGAAGTGTTGACTAGTGCTCCGGTATTGGTTCAACCCGAGTCCGGTAAGGATTTTATGGTTTATAGTGATGCATCATACGTAGGTCTCGGGTGTGTTTTGATGCAAGAGGGGAAAGTTGTAGCTTATGCTTCTAGACAGTTGAGGATGCATGAAAAGAATTATCCGACTCATATTTGGAGTTAACGGCGGTGGTTTTTTCTTTGAAGATTTAGAGACATTATTTGTATGGAGAGAAGTGTACTATATACACGGATCATAAGAGTTTGAAGTATCTCATGTCATAAAAGGATTTGAACCTTAGGCAACGAAGATGGATGGAGTTGCTTAAGGATTATGATTTATCTATTGAGTATCATCTGGGGAAAGCCAATATAGTGGCTGATGCTTTGAGCCGTAAGGCGGCGGTTGATTTGAGAGCAATGTTTTCTAGATTGAGTATTCCTAAGGAAGGTGGTTTGGTAGCGGAGTTGCAAGTAAAACCTATTTTGATTGAGATGATTAAGGTGAAACAGTTAGAGGATAAGGCTTTGGTACCTTTTGTGGAGGATATTGTTGATGGTAGACCGAACGAGTACCATTTTGATGATGATGATGGGGTGTTGTGTTTTAGGGGTCGGATTGTGGTGCCGGATGATCAGGAGTTGAGGCAAGCTATCTTGGCGAAAGCTCATACTAGTCTGTTTGCTATGCATCCGGGTAGTGTGAAGATGTATAGAGATCTCAAAAGTGTATACTTTTGGGTTGGTTTAAAGAGAGATGTGACGGAGTTTGTATCTCGTTGTATGGTGTGCCAGCGGGTGAAAGCTGAGCACGAGTTTCCTACAGGGTTATTGCAGCCGGTTCAAGTTCTGGAATGGAAATAGGAGAGAGTCACCATGAATTTTGTGACGAGGTTGCCATTAACACCGTCCAAAAAGGATTCTATATGGGTGATTGTTGATAGATTTACGAAGTGTGCATATTTTCTTGTCGTGGATACGATGTACTCCATGGATAAGTTAGCAGATTTGTATGTTTCTGAGGTGGTAAGATTACATGGTGTGCCTAATTCGATCATATCGGATAGAGATCCTTGGTTTACATTTAAGTTTCGGAGGAGTTTACAGACAACTTTGGGTACGAGGCTTAGCTTTAGTACAACTTATCATCCAAAGACGGATGGTCAGTCTGAGCGTGTTATTCAGACTTTAGAAGATATGTTGAGGTATTGTGTCATCGAGTTTCAAGGTTCTTGGGAGAAGTAATTGCCGTTGTTGGAGTTTGATTATAATAATAGTTATCAGACAAGTATACAGATGGCACCGTTTGAGGCGTTATATGGGCGTAGGTGTCGTACACCTTTGTGTTGGAAGAAAGTTGGACAGAAGTATGTTTCATTGCCTCAAGTTTTGAAGGATACGGATGAAAAGTTAAGTTTATATGTGCTAAACTTAAGGAAGCTTTGGATAGGCAGAATTCCTATACCGATTTAAAGCATAGAGAGATAGAGTATGATTTTGGAGACAAAGTGTTTCTCAAGATTTCTCCGTGGAAGAAGGTGATTAGGTTTGGACGTAAGGGTAAGTTGAGTCCTCGTTTTATTGGGCCCTATGAGGTGTTGGAGCATGTTGGTCCTGTTGCTTATAAATTGAGTTTTCCAGAGGAGTTGAGCAGGATGCATGATGTTTTCCATGTATCAATGATTCGTAGATATAGATCGGATCCTTCTCATGTTGTTCCGATTGAGGAGATTGAGTTGAGGGAGGATATGAGTTACGAGGAAGAACCGATGAGGATTTTGGATATGAATACAAAGGTTCTTCGAGGGAAGACCATAGATTTGGTTAAAGTGCTTTGGAAACACCAAGGTGTGGAAGAAGCAACTTGGGAGACAAGGAAAAGCATGGAGGAACAGTTTCCTCACTTGCTTACTTCAGGTAAATTTCGAGGATGAAATTTTCTTAAGAGGTGGAGAGTTATAACATCCCGATTTTGGGGTTATTAGTTTAGGCTTTAGTTAGGAGAATTTGATTCGGGTCGAATCGGATTCTCCGGTTCATTATTCTGGGGAAATATAAAATAAGAATATTTTTAATTAGGAAGATAATAATTTTGGAATATGGTTTAAAAATGTTAAAAAAATGTTTTAAACTTAAAAGAAGGTAATTTGAACTTTATATTGATTTTTAATTATGCTTAATTATGCATAAGTGACTAATTTATAATTTTTGGAAAATTGGAGGACTTAATTTGTGATTTTTGAAAAATTGTTATTTTAGTGACTAAATTGAAAAGCAAGCTAAACTTAGAATCCTTAAAGGGCCATAAACCCATTTTAATTTTTAATAATGATTTATTAAAAAATGCTTTTTAATTACTTTAATTAAAGATGATAATCATTTTCTCTCAAAACTACCTTTTTTCTCTCATCTTTTTCTCTCATTTTCTCTCCATTTTCCTTCATCGTTTTCTTCAATTCTTTGTTGATTTTTGTATCATTTTACAAAAAGATTACATCATTTTAATCATCTTTCCATTCTTTACAAAACCTAACCATCAATTTTATCAAATCAACACCAATTTGCAGGGAATCAAGAAGGAGAAAACTTCATCTTTTTGGTGAATAGATCTCAAAGGTAATTTTCTGGATTTTAATTTTTTTTCTAAGGTTCTTTATTGAAATTCCCAAGTATTAGCTTACTAATCTTTGAATAAAACTTAATTCTATGTTTTTAATGTTAGATCTAATGATTTTGTGAATGTTTTTATGAAATCTTGTTGGATATCATTCAATGATAAAATTAGATGGATTTAATTATGTTAATATGTCAATTGGATGATTAATTGAGTCTTCATTTGATGGCACATTAATTTAATCCCGAAATAATGCAATCGGTGTTATTTTAAGTTGTTTTCCGATTGTTTTAGGGGTTGTTTTAGGTGTTTTAAAGTTGTTGGAGATATAAGGATGGTTTGAATGTGTTTTTAGTTGATAATTGAAGTGTATTAGATGTTAGATTCATTAGGTTTTGGGCTGATGTTGTTCGGATACGTTTCGGCTTAGTTTACAGTCTTTTCGGCTAAGTTTTCGGTAGTTTTATGATGATCGGATATGGCTGCTGGTTTGAGCATGTTATGATGTGAGAATGCTCTGTTTTTAATGTTGTAGAATAGGTGCAAGAAGGTGCTTGAGTGTTGGTGCGTTGGCGTGATCGTTGGGATATCGGCAAAAGCTCGTTTCGCCTATTGGTGAGTGATTTCGGATTAAAAGTGAATCACATTGGTTCGGTTCTGTTTTGGGGACTATGGAATAGTGTGAATACTTTCCATAGTTCAAGAGTAAGTGGATTAAATGATTTTGATACAATTTCTTATGTATCGGCAATTTTGGAAATGGCTTTGATGATGATGATTTATTGAGATTTTGGAGATGTACAACTATGGTTTTGATATGATGCATGCATGTGTTAATTGCTGGAAATTGCATGATTTATAAAGGCATTCATAGCTTATGGAAGCATGAAAATATATTGGAATATGATGAGGTTATTTGCCCTATAATGATGAAGTCGTTGAGCATGATTTAAGGTTCACATGATGAACATTATATGAATGCATTATGAGCAGCAAGTTGACATGCATGATTGATCTTAATATTGTCTTAGTGACACTAACTTTAGATTCGAATACAAATGACATGTCATTAGGATTGAGTACACTATAAAATAAAGAGAATAATGATGTTGCCTACATGTAAACAAGGGTGACTTTGTGTCCGACCATGCATGTAGAGCTTGCCTATATGTAAACAAGTGTGACTTTGTGTCTGACCTTGCATATAGTTGACCCATACCTAAACAAGGGTGACTTTGTGTCCGACTGTGCGTAGTGAGGGTAACATGTATACAAAGGTGACTAAGTGTCCGACCGATGCATGTTGAGACCAAGAGTCTCCAATTATGAGAAAAAGGATCCGTGTATTCGGTAAACTAAGAGTTCATATTAGGTGATCACTAGCAAGCCAATATGCATATCTGAAGTGAAATGGTATTCTTGTGCATGACACATGAAATGATTTGACAATGCTGATGAGCATGATTTGGTTTTACTTTTTCAATTAAGCATAAAGGATGCAAACATGACATTAAGAATGATTTATGTTTTATGCATTGATGACCTTTTGTAGAGCTACCTCACTAAGCATGTTTGCTTAAGCTCTCCTTTCATCCTTGCAGAAAAATAAAGACACTTGAGACTTCGTTCGAGGAAAGGAAACCGAGGGGAAGGATTACTACAAATTTGGTATGTTTTTGGCAAATAAGTTAGAGCATGGCAATTTGTAACCAACCTATGTGAGAGAGAGTACTTAGACTTTGGATTAGCATGTACTTAGTGTATGGTTTATGTGGAAATAAGACCTATGTTGCTTGTTTGTTAATTGGTGGACTATGGAATTGTTTGGATTGTTAAAGCATGTACTTGCATGATTGTTATGTTTTTAATCATGTACTAGGAAGCATGCCTATAGTTTGATTGATGTCTGTGACGTTGTTAATCATGTGTTATAAGTTGTTAATTACGCCTAGAATTTATGCATATAGTTGGAAGTGATTAGTAGTTGAGTATTGATTTGATAGAGTTCACTTAGTGTGATGGAACTTTTGAGTTTTAGACCCAAAGTTTCGAAACCTTAGTGAAGGTTCCGAAACCTTTGACAAATAGTTTCGAAACCTTCAGGAAGGATTCGAAACCTTGTGGGCAATTTCAAGTCTGGAAAGTTACTGGACGTGAAAAGTTTCGAAACTTTCAAGGAAGTTTCGAAACCTTTAACAAAATGTTTCAAAACCTTCTGGAAGGTTTCGAAACCTTTGACCACCAGGTATTGATAGTTGCTGGAAATTATACTTTAGTATCGAATATCTTCCTTTATTCGATTAGGATACTTACATATGTTAATTTGAGCTGAAACTTCACATGAGTGCATAAATTTGACTTAATTTCATGATGTTTAACTTAATTTGCAAGAATTCCTCATAATTTGGAAGATTACATTTTGGTCCCTAAATTAGAGAAACAAGCAATTGATGATGTTAGAATGATCCGTTTAACTTGAAATTTACCATGAAGGACACTTGAGTGTTTAATTGAACTTTGATGAAAAGAATTTATACTTTATTAATAGAATTTAAAAGTTTTACGTTTTAGTTCTTAATTTACTTAAGTGTTTAATCGGATGTTTGTTTATGATTGGTTTATTTTTGTTAATGCCTTGTATGAGACCTTGACATGTAGTAATAAGATTATGCATCTAGGTAAGATAAAATAAAAAAATATAACGATTTTAGGGTTGTTTATCGAATCAGACCTTTATAGATTTGGTTTGATATTCCCCGTGTAACTCATTAGTGTCGGTTCCGTCTAGGCCGAGCTAAGGGGGTTACAAAGCATGTACAATGGCTTTAACATTTTAAATAGCTGCACATTTTGGCATGTGCCCTTTGTTTGAAATTCAAATGGAAGTACACACATATTTCCTTGAAATGAGCACATTTAACCTATGCCAAATTATTGAAGTTTATCAGATTGACACATTAAACATGTGCTCTTCAATTGGCGAACTAAGTTCAAATTTATGGACGAAAATTGTTGTCCAAGCAGTTATAATATTTTTATATTTTAATTATTATTATTATTATTATTTTAACTTTAGCCATATATTTCAAATGACAGCCCCTCCCTTTATTCCTATATATTCACATACTTTTTTAAAGACAAGGTTACACACTTTGATGAATAAAATTTACTTGAGAGTTTCTTTGACAATTCGGTTCTTTTTAGATCTATTCGACACTCAACTCGTTTGATTGTCTTTGATACTTTGGGTTCCTAGATTGTTATCTAGAGGGTCCAAGTCCTACGATGTTAAACATATTCGATTCGGGTTCGTTCAACATATTGTTTGAGTTCTTTCGAGTTTAGCGTTCCCAACACCGGTCGTTTTTGAAGCCTTTATCATCGACGTTGTTGAAGTCCTTTCCAAAAATTCTAAAATTATTTTTGTTAAATATATATATTTTTATGTCGTTTTTTTCATCTTTAAATTTCCTTTTTAATATAATTATATCGTATAACTTTTGTTATTTTTTTGTCGTTTTTATTGCATGAATATGCCTACAACACTCCTAGATACGTAACAAACGAGGAAAATTCGAACCGACGAACTCCGTGTTATATTATGTGATAATCAGAGCCTATGTTATTGGATTCATTGTAAGTTTCTGCACATCGAGTCTTGTAAGTCGTAAAAAAACATTCGAATAAAAAGAAGATTGAAATAAAAAAACATATTTGAATAAAAAACATATTCGAATAAAAAAATAGATTCAAATAAAAAAACAGTTTCAGATAAAAAACTATCGAATAAAAAAATCAGATTCGAATAAAAAATAGATTCAAATAAAATACATATTCGAATAAAAAAACAGATTCAAATTTTTAAAAAAATAGATTCGAAAAAAACAAATATTTTTCTCTTTTTTTTTCTTTATATCTATATGTATTTATTATATATCTCTATATGTATTTAGTATTGTGTCTTTGTATAATTAGAAATTTTGTATGAACTCTGAAATGCAACTTCAATGTAATTGGAAATCGTCGGAGTGTACTTTACCTGTTTGTTCAGTGATAGGGACATTGTAAGCCCGTATTTGCAGTAAGACTTTCTAACTTTTTATTTTTCCCATATTTTGTTCGTTTTTCGTGTCATTTTCCTTATTTTTCTTTCTTTCTTTTATTTTCCATCTTACTTGATTTTCTTTTGTTTCGTGTCATCTTTGTTCTTATTTTCATTATCTGTTGTTCTGTTTAGCCACACCATTGTAACGAATTTCGAGACATTGAATTAGTTCTTTAAAGAGCTGATTTTTGAGAAAATATAAAGGAAAAATACATTGAGCGTGTGAGATCAGAAGGGAAGACAAAAAGAGACATTTAAGTATTCTTCTGAGTGAAACACGAGCGTTGAGTGCTACATTTTGAGTGCACTGTTTCTTGGAGTGACTATTGTGAGACTTTTGTTGTGTATGATGTGAGGACCTTTTATTTATTTTTCACTAACCGATAATAGTATTATTCTTTTGTTTGTTTGTTTATTTGTATTATTTGAAAATGACAGGTTCCGATGATAATACCGTTAACCAAAATTCACCATTTCCTCAAATGAAAGTCTTAGAAAGAATGATGCAACGAGTATTGACTTCTTCCATAGAGTCATTACAATCTAGGATGGATAGGCTTGATGGAGGTTTCAACTTTGTTCATGAAATATTGAACGAAAATGAAATCGATCCGTCACCAAGACAGCATACTCCTAAACAAGGACGTGTGCAACAGGTAGACAATAATTTGACTAACATTAAGATTGTTATTCCTTTTTTTAGGGATGTTCAGATCCTGATGCATATTTGGCATGAGAAAGCAAAGTTGAGCATATTTCGAGTGTTATAATTACTCATAATAGAAGAAGGTTCGACTAGCAGCGAAAGAGTTTGTTGATTATTCCTTTATATAGTGGGAGCAATTACTGCTTAGCCGGAGGAGTTCTGGTGAAGGTTTCGTTGCAACGTGGAACGAGATGAAGCGAATAATGCGAAAAAGGTTTGTTCTCATTCATTATCATCGTGGTTTATTTCAAAAATTGCAAAATTTGAAATAGGGAAATAAGAGCGTTGAGGATTATTTTAAGGATATGATGATGGCTATGATGCGTGCAAATATCGAGGAGGGTCGAGAAGCTACCATGACACATTTTCTAGCAGGGTTGAACATCGAGATTTCCAACGCTGTTGAGTTGCAGCATTATGTCGAGGTTGATGACATGGTGTACAAATGGCAATAAAGGTAGAACAACAACAACGCGGGAAGTCTTCAAATCGAGTAACCCTCCTTTTATATCATTTTCGACTCCATTAAATGCTTTTAACAATTTCAGGAAGTAAACACTGCAAGCCTCACTTCGGATACGTGAGAAAGGAGAACCAAGTCAGTCAAGACACCTATTACTGAAAATAGGCGAGACAAACAAGTGGTAACACAGGAACGTTCGAGGGACGTTCTGTGTTTCAAGTGTCTAGGACGAGGACATGTCACCAGTCAATGCCCAAACCGAAGGACCCTATTGATGATGGAAAATGGTGAGATCGAGTCTGATTCTAAGGATGACTATCATATTCCACCTTCAGTAGGTGATGAAGAAGATGATGACAATGTGTAAACTTTTGCCACCGGTGAAGCACTTGTTGTCAAGAGAAGCTTGAACACTCAACCAATTCAGAATG
Organism: Abelmoschus esculentus; assembly: GCA_035048815.1. Lineage (NCBI taxonomy): Eukaryota > Viridiplantae > Streptophyta > Magnoliopsida > Malvales > Malvaceae > Abelmoschus > Abelmoschus esculentus. The sequence continues at coordinate 12,187,854 of JAUCBN010000006.1, read as the reverse complement.
AACAACAGCGGGGGAACAACTCTCGTACAAGGTGTCTCGTGAATGACAAGGTATGTGTTGTGATTATCGATAGTAGTAGTTGCACTAATGTTGCTAGTTTTATTAAGATTGACAAGCTAGGTTTGAAAACGACAAAGTACCCAAATCCTTACAAATTATAGTGGTTGAATAACAGATGAGAGATTAGAGTGACCAAGCAGGTTATAGTTTTGTTTGCCATTGAAAACTACAAGGACGAAGTACTTTACGATGTCGTTTCAATGGACTCAAGCCATTTGTTGTTAGGACGTTCGTGGCAGTTTGATAAGAGGGCTATGCACGATGGCTTCACAACTAGGTATTCTTTTGTACATGTAGGTAAGAAGATCACATTGGCACCATTGACCCCGAGTCAAGTATAAGAAGAATAAGTGAGATTGCAAAAGAATATTGAAGAATCGAGAGGGAAAAAGAAGATGGATGTGTATGCAAGGAACAAGGAAATCATGAAATGTCTTTCCTCTCAGCTTTCTGTACTTGTTTTGTTATTTAAGGATAATTGTTTATTAGCTGAGATTCCTAGTGATTTGTCTACTTAGATTTCATCTCTTTTGCAGGATTTTGAGGACATGTTTCCAGATGAAACACCTAAGGGATTGCCCCCTATTTGTGTCATTGAGTACCAGATTGATTTTATTCCAAGTGCCACAATTTTGAATAAACCAGTATATCAAAGTAACCCCAAAGATACGAAAGAGATTCAATGATAGATTTCTGAATTATTGAACAAGGGTTACATTCGAGAGAGTCTGAGTTCGTGTATTATACTAGTGTTGTTGTTACCAAAGAAAGACGAAACTTGGAGGATGTGTGTTGATTGTCGAGAAGTGAATCAAATTACAATCAAGTATCGACATCCCATTCCTCGACTCGATGAAATACTGGATGAGTTGTGTGGAGCAACTATCTTCTCCAAAATTGACCTGAAGAGTGGATATCATCAGATTCGCATGCGAGAAGGCGACGAGTGGAAGACAACCTTCAAGACGAAGCTAGGTTTGTACGGATGGTTAGTGATGCCTTTTGGTTTAACTAATGCGCGTAGTACTTTTATGTGATTGATGAATCATGTTCTGTGAGCTTTTATTGGTAAATTTTGTGTTGATTACTTTGATGATATTTTGATTCATAGCAAGACTTTACTAGATCATGTAGAGCATTTGAGAGTTGTTTTGTAGACCTTGCGAGAAAAGAAGTTGTTTGGTAACATGGAGAAATGTGTGTTTTGTACTGACAAGCTTACATTTCTTGGTTACATTATTAGTTCTCAGGGAGTTGAAGTTGATCCTGAGAAGGTCAAGGTGATTCAGGAGTGGCCATGACCGACTTTAGTTAGTCAGGTTAGATCGTTTCATGGTTTAGCCAGTTTTACCGTCAATTTGTTCCCCACTTCAGTTCTATTACTGCTCCTTTAACAAGATTTATAAATAAGAATTCATTCTCTCTTGGGGTAAAAAACAGGAAAACGCCTTTTTGAAAATTAAATATTATTTGACAAGAGCGCCTGTTTTAGCATTACCTGATTTTGATAAGATGTTTGAAATTGAATGTGATGCTTATGGAGTTGGTAGAGGTGTTGTTTTGTCACAGGAAAAGAAGCCCGTTGCGTATTTCAGTGAGAAGCTTAGTGGAGCGACGTTGAATTATCCTTTCTATGATAAGGAAATGTATGCACTGATTCGGGCTTTAGAGACTTGACAGAATTATTTGTTGCCTAAAGAGTTTGTAATCCACACTAACCATGAGGCCTTGCGATACATTATAGGTCAACATAAATTGAACAAAGGATATGCTAAATGGGTTGAATTTTTATAGTCTTTTCCTTATATCATTCGTTACAAAAGGGTAAAGACAATGTCGTAGTTGATGCTTTATCACGTCGATATGCACTGTTGAGTTCTCTTGATTCCTATTTAATTGGATTTGTATATATTCATGAGTTATACTCCAACGATCCTGATTTTCGAGATAATTATAATGCTTGTGAGAAAGGTATTGTTAGAAAGTTTTTTAGGCACGATGGTTAGCTTTTCAAGAAAAACAGGATATGCATTCCACAGGGTTCTATGCGTGATATTTTGATTCGTGAGACGCACGAAGGTGGATTGATGGGTAACTTTGGAGTCACCAAGACGTTAAAAAACTTGAAGGAGCATCTATTTTGGCCTAAGATGCGCAAAGACATTGAAAGATATTGTGAACATTGTGTGACTAGCAAAATCGAAGGTTTCACCATATAGTATGTACTTACCTTTACCTATTCCTGATTCCCCTTGGACTGATATTTCTATGGATTTTGTACTGGGATTACCTACAACTAGGATTGGTGGAGATAGTATTTTTGTTGTGGTTGATAGGTTCTCTAAGATGACACATTTTATTGCATGTCATAAGATTGATGATGTTGTTAATGTGGCTAACTTGTTCTTTAGAAATGTTGCACGATTACACGATATTCCTAGGTCAATTGCTTCTGACAGGGATGTGAAATTCTTGAGTCACTTCTGCAAGACTCTTTGGAGTAAACTAGGTACAAAACTTATGTTTTCTACTACTTGCCATCCCCAAACTGATGGACAAACTGAGGTTGTTAATAGATTTTTATCTACTTTACTTCGTTCCATCATTAAAAAGAATATTAAGACTTGGGAAGATTGTTTGCCACATGTTGAATTTATATATAATCATGTTGTACATTTTGCTACTAAGATGTCACCATTTGAGGTTGTTTATGGTTTTAATCCTATTACTCCTCTAGATATGTTGTCTTTGCCATAGGAACAAGTGATGAACAAAGACGGTAAAGCGAAAGCAGAATATGTGAAGAAATTGCATCAACAGGTAAAGGAGAACTTAGAACGAAAGGACCCAACAGTATGAAAAAAAAGCAAACAAAGGAAGAAAACGAGTCACCTTCAATGTTGGTGATTGGGTTTGGGTTCATTTCCGAAAGGAATGTTTTCTAGCCCAACGATGATCAAAGTTGTTACCACGAGGAGATGGTCCTTTTCAAGTATTGGAGAAAGTGAATGACAACGACTAGAAGTTGGATCTACCGAGTGAATACAATGTAAGTGCAACATTTAATGTTTCCGATTTAACCCCTTAAGACAATTCTATAGATTTGAGGATAAATCCTTTTCAAGAAGGGGGATTGATGAGTGCCCAAAAGGCAGTTATTTACTATCCTTCTCATGGCACTTTATGCATATACTATACTCCAACTTGAGCTGAAATATGGACTCTTTGCACAATATTGGATATCCCGTTATCAGTACTTACAAATTCGAAATTTATAGAGAATGCAGATATTATTACATATTCTGTACATGCAGGAATATCCAGGGACGAAGCAGCGGTGAAGCAGTGTTGAGGCCAAGGCAGGGACAAGGCCGTGGTAGCATCCAGAGTGGCAACATCAACATTGTAGGCGAATGAAATACCAAAATATAGAGAACATTCTGGAAGATGCAGCACACTAATTGGACCAGGCTAACACACTGAAAGTCCAAGTCAAAGACCAAACGGGAAAATCTTTCTAAAAGGCTGCAAACTTGGAAACATCAGATCTCATGTAGAAGACTTGCTCCCTACTCCAAGTTAAAGTCTATTTAGGAAATGTTTTCCCTAGGTTAAGACTATATATAGCCTAGCCGGCCACATTATTAAGGGAGCCGATTTTAGAGAAACCTTTCTCCTAAGATTTGTACTTATCGATATTATGTTCTAAATCTCTTAGGGATAGGTGAAGGTTGTAGATATTAGTGAGAGGAGATTGTTTCTTATTTCTTTGTTCTAATGCAATAATAATATCGAAGTTTGCTTATCCTATTGACATTCTTTGTTCTTGCATTCAAGCTCGAGAGAGAAGTTTGTAAGTAATCTATTTATCTAGCATCGAGAGAGTTAGATTCACGAAAGGGATAAGTACGGTGTTGACGACACTAACTCAGCCTAGAGATAGGTTAAGAGTTTCAGAAGCTAAAAGAAGCCTATTGACATTCTTTGTTCTTGCATTCAAGCTCGAGAGAGAAGTTTGTAAGTAATCTATTTATCTAGCATCGAGAGAGTTAGATTCACGAAAGGGATAAGTACGGTGTTGACGACACTAACTCAGCCTAGAGATAGGTTAAGAGTTTCAGAAGCTAAAAGAAGTGTTGGATTGGTTAGTGATTATCGCTGATTCACGCCAAGAGGTATTGTCAAAGACCAGTCATCAACAGTGCTCTGACTTAGAGATAAGCGGAGTCAACTACGGACACTTTGCTGAATTTTGATACATCTGCTCAAGAGCAAGAGATTGTCGGGGCAGAGAACACTAACACTGCCTAGGTTGTATCTGTAGTACTGTCGAAGTAGTGTTGTATAAATTGCATTGGATAAGAACAAGATCAATCGAATCCACTAATTGACGCAGCTGGATCCTACCCACTTTCTCTATATCATTCTTCATCCTTTATTTTATGTTTTGTTATTTAGTTACTTAGTTAGACAATTCCACTTATCTGTGTTTTTAATTTATTTTTCAGAAGCAAGGGAACAAGGGGAGACATATTAAGTATACCAATCCCTGTGGAGACGATACACGATATACTTATCACTTTATTACTTGTGACGTGTACACTACACAGTTGCGCTATTATTACACGCATCAAGTTTGTGGCGTCGTTGCCGGGAATTGGCAACTAAATTTTTGTTTTCTTTATTTTCTTGATCTTTAACCATTCTTTATTTAACTTTAATTCTAATTATTTATTTTTTTATTAACTTTGACTTATCTGATGTATGACCAGGGAAAACTCGAGTGGTCCATTATACGAATTGGATCCTGAAATTGAACGCACAGGACACCATCTAAGGCGCAACCTGTTTCAAGTCATGGATGATCCACCAAGAGGACAAATTCTACCTGTTGATCATAATATACTGCCACCAGCAATGCCGCAGTAGCAACTGTCGCGAACATTGCCAAGGCAGCTCACTGTTAGAGACTTTCTGGTGGAAGACCTAAACGGACTAAACTCTGGCGTAGTCACCCAGAGATTGAAGCAACTCGCTTTGAGCTCAAACTGGTGATTTTTAACATGTTAAACACAATTGGACAGTTTAGTGGGTTTGCTACTGAAGATGCAAGGCAACATCTTAAATCTTTCATGGAAGTATGCAATTCTTTCAAAATCCAAGGATTCCATGAAGATATTTTAAGATTAAAGTTGTTCCTCTATTCACTGAGGGATAGGGCAAAAACTTGGTTAAATGGCATCTCAGCAGGATCCATAGGATCTTGTGATGAACTCTACCAAGAATTCATTACGAGGTTCAACCCAAAATATCTCTATGATCGTATCCGTAATGAAATCACATCATTTCGGTAGGATGATGATGAACCAATGTATGAGGCGTGGGAACGCTACAGAGAATTGTTAAACAAATGCCCACTACATGGTTTTCCCTTGTGGACGCATGTCTCCATATTCTATAATGCTACCAATGCCTCCACAAGGATAATTCTAGATGCTTCCGTAAATATGACACTTTTGGATAGAGCACCCGCGGAGGCCATTGAGATTCTAAACAAACTCGCAAGGAATGACTTCCAGTTTCCTACATCAAGGCGAGGAGGAATAAGACGCCATGCCACGGTACATGAATTAGACACAACCAGTTCGGTGGCAGCACAATTGGCTTCTCTGACCAAGATGGTTCAAAATATGCAAGCCCAGCAAAATATACATGAGGTTAAGGCAGTCAACTCATCTGATTACATGCAAGATGAGGAAACATAAAAGGAACAATCATATGATGTCCAACAATTACAACCCATCTTGGAAAAGAAATTCAAACTTTTCATGGAGTAACCCCAACAATGCCTTAAATCCAGTCAACCAAGCTCTTGGATACCAACACCAAAGTCAAAACCTGACGCAGCAGCACACTCAACAGTCTATGCCGCAACTGTAGGTCGAACAGCAACACTCTCTAAACGCACTAGAGGATTTTCTTACGACATTCATGTCAAAGACTGATTCATACATGGCCGAGAATAGCCGCTTCATGAAGCGTACTGATGACTTCATGAACCAAACTAAGATGAGAGTACAGAACCAGGAGGCTGCCATCAAGTCTTTAGAAACCCAAGTTGGTCAATTTGCCCAACGACAAAACACTCGACCACCAGGGGGTTTACTTAGCAATACTGAGGTTGCTAAGGTGTTAGGCCACGAGCAATGCAAGGTAATTACGATAAGAAGTGGACTATAATTAAAAGATAAAGAAGGACCCTCAACCGATAGAGTCCAACCAGAAAAGCAACATCACGAGGACTCAAAAGCTGAGCAGGACCCTGCTGAAAGCATTGCCCCGGCAGCAGAACCAGCAGTACTTGAAAATCCTGCCGAGGCAGCTGTAGATAAGTTCACCCCAGGTATTAAACTCAATATCCAAGGAAACCTAGAGGATATAAGACCACCACCTCCTTTCCCGCAGAGGTTAAAAAAGCACAAACAAGATCACCGATTTCGGAAATTCCTAGACATCTTAAAGCAAGTCCAAATCAACTTGCCATTAGTTGAGGCTATTGAACAAATACCCAACTATGCCAAGTTCTTAAGGGACATAGTATCCAAACGTTGAAGGCTAGGGGAATTTGAAACGGTGGCAGCCATTGAAGGTTGTATGGTCATGCTACATAATCACATGCCGCCTAAGCTAAAGGATCCTGGATGTTTTACAATCCCCTGTGCGATTGAGGATGGTTACGATCGGGGATGGTTACAAAGGAAAGGCCCTATGCGATTTGGGAGTAAGCATCAATCTAATGCCCAAATCAATCTTTCAAAAACTTGGAATAGGGCGGGCAAAATCAACAACAGTACTACTCCAACTTGCGGATCGGTCCTATGTGCATCCTGAAGGCAAAATTGAGGACATTCTAGTTAAGGTCGACAAGTTTATATTTTCTGCCGACTTTCTTGTCCTTGACTATGAGGCTGATGACAATGCACCGATCATCTTGGGTTGACATTTCCTTGCTACTAGACGCACAATCATCGATGTGGAAAATGGTGAGCTCGCAATGCGGATAAACGATCAACAAGTGAAGTTGAACGTCTTCCACAATCTCATAAATTCAGACGATCTAGCTGAATGTAAGGCTCTCCATACACCAGACCAGGATACTAAAATATCCTGTCTGGGCAGCACACTCGGAAGACTATTCAGTAAGCGAATAAAGCCCAAAGGAGAAGCCGAATGCACTGAAGGGAGTGGCCAACACGCGAAGGAAGATACGAGCCAGAAAGAGATAACCAAACTAGGAGATGCATTCACATGCACTCCACAAGTAATATAATCTCTTCCCTTTCATTTTATTTATTATATTAGGACTAGTTTTATATGTTGTTATGTTTTATTTTTAGTATTTTATGTTTTTAAGTTTTGTTTTTTTTAGGATAAATAAAATAACGAATGCAAGAAAATTATTTCACACCAGGAAGTCTGTTGCTGCGATAGTGCACTGTGTCAGAGCCGCAGAAATCCTAACGGGAAGAAACAGTGCAATAACTCTCTGCCGAGAAAACCGTCGTGGTAGTAACTGTTTAGCAAGATAGTAAATGTCTAACGGCTAATTTTTAACAGTCATATTTTTTACAGCCTATATAAACAGTTCTCTTACTTAGAATTACCCACCCTTGCATTCTTGCTAATCTTCTTTCTTTCACAATCTTGCTCTTCATTACTTTAGCTCTCATCTACTTCTTGAAATTTTCAGCAATCTTTTCAAGTACTCCAGATTTCATTCAAGGCATCCAATAACTACAATTATGGCTGCTTACAACCGTTTTTATCCTACCGCCATTAAAGAGCGATTCAATCATTCTTTTGTGGCCCGACAGCTATGGGAGGAGCAAGGATTTCAACACTTGGATGAAGATAATAACGGCATTGAACAATTCTTGTTCGAAAAAATCAAATACCAAGATTGGGAAATCTTCTGTCTCCAACCTCCCCCAGCGAATGCCACAATCGTCCGAGAGTTTTATGCCTACATACCGAGCGAAGGAAATTTATATGTCCACTGTCGAGGGAAGCCAGTCGCCCTTAATACCGAAACAATCAACCAATACTATGGCTTCACTCCGTTGTCCAATGCACATAGTGGTTTTGAGGAGGAGGTCACTGATATCGACTTCGAATTGATCAAAGATGATCTTTTTTACAGTGATACCCCTTGGGAGACCGGTAACCATAGAGGATTCATAACAAGATTGAGGCTAAAACCCGAGGCTAAGATATGATGCACCTTTGTCAAAAGAAGTCTAATGCCCACGTCGCACAACAGCACAGTCGACAGGAGACGTTTGGTGCTCATCCAGTCCATAATCAACAAAAGGACCATCAACGTTGGAGAAATTATTCTCTAAGAAATTTATGATTGCGGTAAGAAAAACAAAGGCTCTTTATGTTTCCCTTCTTTAATCTTTGTTTTGTGTATTACTGCAGGTGTACCAGTCGAGGCTACAGACGAGTACACACCGAATCGGTCGGGATGGTCTAAAGATTTCTATCGCTGAGTCATACAGATAACCCAGGCATAACCTATCCAAGCAACACCTCAGCAGTTCACTACAGACTTTACTACCGGAGGGCAGTACTCGACAGAAGCACCCACAATGCCTAGGGCCCTACCACAGCAGAACCTTACCAAGAAATTCTACAGAGGATGGCAGCCATGGACCTTCACCAGCAATGCTACATGGATTACCAGCACGACTTCAACACATCTCTCGCCCACATGACGATGACAAGATTCCCAAATCAAGGGGCGCAATTCCCAGAATTCCCAGCTAACATCTTTGTCATTGCCCCCCTTATACCGAGATAAAACCTGCCCCAGGGCCGCAACCATTTTTCCAACCACGGTCGCCTCAATAGTTTCATACTATCGAACCTTCTAGGCCGGCCAGGTCTATAGGATTATCCTCTACTAGCCAACGGCTGTCTAAGAGGCGAGCTGTTTTTAACTCTCCCCAATGAGAACCGCCTAGTCTCAGCAGGGACACTCTGTCTCGCGAGATTGACGAATACCACAGTTCATCACATGAACCAGCAATACCCACTACCACGGCAAGGGGCGGGATAGAAATCATGCACATAAAAAATATTGACAAAATGGAAGAAGGGGATGAAGTTACTGCACCACCGCAACGCACACCGCCAGTCGAGTTCAGCCACATCAGCAAGCAAAACAACAACAATCACCAGCATAAGGATTTAGACGGAAGGAGTCAGCAGCACGACCTAGGAGACTACTCCGTACAAGTAGCTCCTTAGAGTCGTTAGAAATGATTTATTTTAATGCTTTTGTCTATTTCCTTATTGAAATTGTTGTTTTCCGCATATATTGAGCATTGAGGATAATGCTCGGTTTAAGTTTGGGGGTATTGTAGGTGTAGAAGCACTGTCGAGGTAACCCACTGCCGCGGTATTACCATGAAAAATGAGTATTTTTTTGAAATTTTTGACAATATTCTCTTTTCTTGAATTACTGTTTTTAATCTTGCACGGCTCTACATCAGCTTTGCTTTAGTTTACTCCTTTAAGGCTATAGAAATCTTTCTCCTTACCATGGCCAAGTTCTGTTTTGAAGGGATAACCATAGGATACTCATGGAATAAAACTTATAAGCTTGATTTAGGGTTAGAAAGAAAATAAACACTTTTTGGACTTGCTTGATTTAGGAGTTCTTTTAATAAACTTAGATGATAAAGACTTAGAACCTTTTGGAAAAATAAATAGAGATGCCTATCACTGACTCTAGTTTTGCTCTCCTTCATACTAGAGGTGCCCGAAATTGGCTCTAGTATGCTAAATAGGTGGTTAAAAAGAAAAAAGAAGAAGAAAATAGAAAACGCATATCTTGAGGTGCCCGAAATTAGCTCAAGACTTGTTGTTTTAAGGAGACAGATTTAGTCCAAATTCTATTTGTCTTGAACTTAGAGTTTATCTAAGAAAGCCTTGAATCAACCTTGTCCATAAAACGCACACACTCACCTAGCCTTATAGCTTATTTCTTAGTAAAATTTCTTGGGTAAACTAGTGGCTAAAATGGAGAAATAGTCATGACCATGGTGGGGAGAATAGATGGAAAAGTAAGACCAAAGGGGAGTAAGGTTCGGCAATTTGATGTCTTGCATTGCTTGAAGACAAGCAATAGTTCGAGTTTGGGGGTATTTGATGAGTACCCAAAAGGCAGTTATTTACTACCCTTCTCATGGAACTTTATGCATCTACTATACTCCAACTTGAGCTGAAATATAGACTCTTTTTATAATATTGGATATTTCGTTATCACTACTTACAAAGTCGAAATTTATAGAGAATGCGGATATTATTACATATTTTGTACATGCCAGAATATCTAGGGCCGAAGCAGCGGTAAAGCAGTATTGAGGCCAAGGCAGGGACAAGGCCGCGGCAGCATCCAAAGTGGCAACATCAACATTGTAGTCGAATGAAAGACAAAAATATAAGAATATTATGGAAGATGCAGCGCACTAATTGGAAAAGGCTAGCACACTGAAAGTCTAAGTCAAAGACCAAACGGGAAAATCTTTCTAGAAGGCTGCAAACTTGGAAACATCAGATCTCATGTAGAAGACTTACTCCCTACTCCAAGTTAGATCTAGTTAGGAAAGGTTTGCCCTAGGTTAAGACTATATATAGCCTAGCCGGACACATTGTTAAGGGAGCCGATTTTAGAGAAACCCTTCCCCTAAGATTTGTACTTATCGATATTATATTCTAAATCTCTTAGGGATAGGTAAAGGTTGTAGATATTAGTGAGAGGAGATTATTTCTTATTTCTTTGTTCTAATGCAATAATAATATCGAAGTTTGCTTATCCTATTGACATTCCTTGTTCTTGCATTCAAGCTCGAGAGAGAAATTTGTAATTAATCTATTTATCTAGCATCGAAAGAGTTAGATTCACGAAAGGGATAAGTACGGTGTTGACGACACTAACTTAGCCTAGAGATAGGTTAAGAGTTTCAGGAGCTAAAAGAAGTGTTGGATTTGTTGGTGATTATCGTTGATTCACGCCGAGAGGTATCGTCAAAGACCAGTCATTAACAGCGCTCTGACTTAGAGATAAGTAGAGTCAACTACGGATACTTTTCTGAACTTTGATTCATCTGCCTAAGAACAAGAGATTGTCGGGGTAGAGAACACTAACGTTGCCTAGGTTGTATCTGCAGTACTGCCGAAGTAGTATTTTGTAATTGCATTGGACAAGAATAAGATCAATCGAATCCACTAATTGATGCAGTTGGATCCTACCCACTTTCTCTAATTCATTTGATAATGCTTGATCAATGCAGTGATCCAGCACAAGATGAAGTCGATTGGCAAGGGCTTTAGAGATGATTTTATAAAGAACATAACAAAGACTTATTGGGCACAAACGATCCAGTCTTCTTGGCGAATCAAATCTTAGGAATTAAAACAATACTAGTCAAATTAATGGGATTGAGAAGCTGATTACCCGAAAGCATAGTGATGAAAAAATCTACAATATCATTGCCAATTATATCCCAACAGTTTTGATAAAAAAGAGCTGAAAAATCATTTGAACCCGATGCTTTTAGAGGTGCCATATCTTTAACAATATAATGGATTTCTGTCCTTGTATATGGTGAGATAAGGACTTCGTTCATTTCACTTGTAATACAAGGTACAATTTTATCCAAAATTGAATTCTAGATAGACACATTGAAGCTTGAATAAACCTTTTTGAAATGGTTTGTAGCTAGCTCACAAATTCTGCTCAACTCTGAAACTTCATTTTCGTCATCTTCGAGGAGAGACTTAACATAATTTTTCCTTTTTTTGATAGAAGCCCAGCAATGAAAAACATTGTATTACGATCGTCGCTCCTTAATCCATTAACTCTTGGTCTTTGCTCCCAGAATATTTCCTTTTTATCCGCTTCCAAGTTCAAAGCTAATTTAACCTCCATAAGCTCAAGAAGGCTATCATCATCAGAATCAGCATTACTTAGCTCAGCTCATTTAATTTCTTATTAAGAATATGGGAGCTAGCTTTGCGACGACTACGATTTTCTCGATTCTAAATACTAAGAGCATTTCCAAGATTCTGAAGTTTCAAGGGAATTTCATTTATTCCATTCATCCAAAAATTACGAACAGTCTTTGAAATCATTCTTTAGAATCTAATTTGCATTAAATTTAAACTTTGGAACACAATGTGAATTGAAAACATGTACAACAGGCATGGTGTCAATTAAAATGGGGCAACGATCAGAGCAAGTATGAGACAAATGGCTAACAGAATAATTCAAAAATAAATCACACCAGTCTGCATTTTCCAAAGCTCTATCAAGTCTTTCTCTTATATTAGAAATTGAGAATTTTCCTCCCTCCCAAGTGTGCCAACGACCAGAATATCCCAAGTCTAATATGTTACAATCATGGAAAGAAACAAGAAAAGCATTTAAACAATGTTTTGATCGAGTTCTGCCTCTGTTTTTTTCATTTGCATAGAAGATTTCGTTAAAATCTCCAACGATCATCCAAGGAAGACTTTGACCTGAACCTATATTTCGTAAAAGTTTCCAAGATTGTTCTTTCTAACTTTCAACATGATTCCCATAAAAATCTGTAAATCTCTAAGAATTTAAGCCTCGACATCAATGATTATAGCATCAATACGAGAAAGAAAAAGATTGTATAGAAACTCGAACATCGCTCGACCACCACAAAGAGAGGCCTCCTCGTGAACCGTCTGCTGAAACATCAAAACCATTAACAAAATCACAACTTCGACGAATAACATCCATTCTAGTACAATTTATTTTAGTTTTCATAAGAAACAATAACTGGGGACGAATATTTCTCAGCTTATGCCTGAGATGGATAGCAGTTCGTGGCTTCCCCAAACCACGAACATACCAACTTAATATTTTCATTGTGCACGGTGGGTCTGATGAGTAGAACCGGACGATTGAAATAGAGGATTAACATTCAAATCCCTTAGAGGGAAAACTCTTGAAGATATGTTATCAGTTCGTGATCTTTTAGCATCATCAATTTCACCAATATGATGTTCTTCACCAACAAAAATCATGCGAGTATCATAGGTGTCTGAAGGTCCTATGTTTACTCCAACATTATTACTATTTTAACGCCAATATATTTGCCCAAATCAAAAGCACGAGAATTAAAAACAGATAATGAAGCTTTCTTAAATGGTGGAGGAAATTACGATGATGAATATTCTCTGTTACGGAAAGAATCAGAAGAACCCCTTGAAGCATGCAAATTGATATTTAACGCTTCTCTCAGCCATATACTCGACCGTAGAGTATCTCTCTATAGGGATGTAAAAAGTTGACCCGATCTAGAAACCTACCTGAAACTTACTTGAAAACTGTTCGAGTTAGAATTTGGTTTGACCTAGAGATGTAATGACCTGAACCTGATCTGTATCCGACTGTTGTTGATCCGAACACGAGTTGGACATGTTACTGTAGTAACCAAACTCAAACTATATCCGATCGAGAATGACCTGAACCCGATTTCAACCTGTTCCTGTAGACCTAAAACCCGACCTGTATCCGACTGAAACAAACCCGAACTGGAGTCTGACCTGGCAGATAACTGATATTACCCGACTGAATTAACCCGAAACCTGATTTTATTCGACCTGTTTTGAATCCGACCTGTTTTAAACTCGACCTAATAAATGACCAGATCTATTATTAACCTGAACTAATATAGACATAATATTTCTATAAATAATTTATATAACATACTTATAACATATTTATATTATATTTTTAATATCAACATAAATACGTAATAATCTATGTAACATACTTATATTTCTATTTATTACTAATTTACTTATTTCAAATATGTAATAATCTTATATATAAAATACTTCTTAATTTTAAATTATATAATAAATTTATCTTATATTATTTTTATATTTGAAGGGAAAGGGAAAAATAAAATTTTAGAGGAAAATAAATAATCAATTTTTTAAGTTTTGAATTAAGTTATTTTTAGTGTAAAAATTTTGGAGGGAAAGAGTTAGAGAATAAAAATAAACTTTTATTATATAAAAAATAGGGAAAAGACAATTTTAGAAAAATTATAATAATAATTTTAGAAGAATATTATTATTCATTAAGCATATATTAAAGTATACAATTAAAGTATATATTATATACTAAAATATATATTAGAAGAATTTTAATATATTAAAGTATATATTATATTTAAGTATATATTATTATTATTATATATTGTACACATATACATTAATACATATTATATATATATATATTAGTGGTGAAGGATGCTTATCCTGCTTTATCTTGTATGGGTTCGAATTCCTGTAAGAAAAAAAATTATAATCTCTCTACTTAATAAAAAAATATACATATTAAAATATATATTTTAATGTATATATATTTAAGTTTAAAAATTAAAAAGTGAGAAAGAAAATAATTTTTGAATTGGTGGATAAGATAATAACGAAAAAATGTATTTTGATTTAAATTTCGACAATCACTGATGAGAGTGAATGGCGACGGGTGGTGGTATATGCGTGTGTTGAAATAGGAAAGTGCATAAAATATAAAAGTTGAAAAGCATGAAATTTGGTGGAAAAATGTCCTTCATTTTTTTATTGATGCAAAATATGAAAGTTGAATTTGGTGGGAAAGTGTCCGTCATTTTTTTTTATTAAAGCAACACTAAAATTGAATTTGGTGGAAAAGTGTCCATCTAATATATTTACATATGTATGACATATATAAGAGTATATATTAATCTATATTATAATTTATATAGTATATAAATATACATATATTAATATTTACATATAATGTATATTATATGATATATATATATAATGTATTATACATATGCATACATACTTATATTATATATATAAATATATTATACATACATTAATAGATTATTATACATAATACCTACATACATAATTATATATTATATACATCTAATATATTAATATATATAGATTAATGTATTATACATATACATACATATTTATACATTCTATATATAGTATATAGTATATATAGAATGTATATACATACTTATATATAATACATATATTAATATAAAGAATATTATATATATATATATACATGTACTAAATACTAATACATATTAACATACATATATATAATACATATATTAATACATATTTACATGATACATATATATACATGTACTAATACTATATACTAATACATATATTAAAAATTAATATACATGTTAACACTTAACATGTATGATATATGTATAATATATTATATATACATATAACATACATGATACATATATATTAATATATAAATGTACTATATATTAATGTATATATATATACAAGTATTATATACTAATTACTATATATAATGATACATATACATATGTTATATATACATAGTATATAATATACATTTACTAATTACTATATATACATATACATATAACATACATATATGATATATATATATTAATATATTAATGTACTATGTATAATATATAATTAATAATTGTATACATTATACATATCTAATCCCTATAAATTTAATTATCAATATATATTATATAAATACTTATATTAGTTATTAAATTATTAATGTATTATATATATATATATATTATGTATTTCATATTTTAATATATATTATAATTTTATTTTTTATATATTGTATTAATTCATTTATAGTATTATTTTATATATATTATTAATTCATATATAATACTATTTTATTTCAAAAAAAGTATTAGTTCGTATTACTCTATATATAGTATAAATTTTTTATATAGTATTAATTTTATATATACTATTATTTCATTTATAGTATAAATTTATATATTATCTAAATTTTATTTTTTTCATTTTTAAAATATATTAAACTATAGTATAATTATAAATTATAAATTTATAATGTATTAATGTATATTAAAGTTAAATTTTTCAATACTTTTAATTATTATTAATTAATAATTTTTTTAATTTGATCCTTATAATTTTCAAGTTAATTTTTTTGATTTAATTATTACTGATTTTTCTAATTTACTTTAATGTTTCTAATCTTTAATTATTATTTATTAATAATTTTTGTAATTTGGTCCTTACAATTTAAGGTTGATTTTTTAAATTTCAAAGTTTAATCTTTAACTTTATAGTCTAATATTTATTCGTTTTTTTACGTGTTTATACAAAATCAAAATTAATAATTTAAATTATTAATTATTTAAAACCAAAATTAATTCCACCTGAAACAAAATCAACTTGAAATGAACCCGACCTGAAATGCGACCGACCTAAAATAGACCCGACCTAAAATGAAACTATCAATTATCCGATTTGGATCTGAACCGTTTAAACCCGATCTGAAATAGACCTGACTTGAAATGGACCCGACTTGAAATAGACCCAACCTGAAATACATCCGACCTGAAATGGACCCGTACCCGACTTGAATCAAGTCAAAACATCAAATAAACCTGAAATGACCTGTATCCGATTTTACCTGACCTGACAGTACCCGACCTGAAACTTATCTGAGTAACTGTTTTTACGTCCCTAACTCTTTGAGAAGGCGCCCTCAAACAGAATCCTAACCACAAGTCAAATTTTCTAGACCATAAACAACCCTTAGTGGACTGAAGCTTTCACCATGGCCTAATTTACCACAAATAAAGCAGAAAATAGTCAATCGTTTGTATTCAAAGCAAACATAGAGATGTTGACCATTTGCTAACTTAATTTTTTTTTTCTTTTTAATGGCGACTAATATCCAATCCGACTCAAATAAGCATAATTCTTTTGTAACCTAAGAAAATAGCCGATGAATCCTATTGAAGAAAAGATCCAATAAAATTTCCTAATGAACGTGCAATACCAGTAGACAGAAAATCATGTGGAACATCATGTATTAAAACCCAGAAATCCACAGTTGTGAGAGGAATTAACATCGAATCATCACAGGGGTTGAGTCTATGTAGTATGAGAAGATGGGAATTAAAATTCCATGGACCCCATTTGAGATGCGATCTGCATCGATAATGTTGTATAAACGGAAAAGAAAATGACCACCACCAAGATCTGAGATAAAAATTGCTCCATTGGGTGCCAAACATTAGCCAAAGTCGCACGCATAAATTGAAAGTTAACCACGTAGGTCGTCAAGAAAATCCCAACAAAACAATATTCATAAGAAATTTGAGTGGACAGAATTGCTTGCTCTACTTGTAGAACATCATCTTCCCCATCCGAAATAGATAATCCGACAAGATCAGGATCATTAGAGGCTATATAAAATAGAACTACAAGTCTAAAATAAGAAGAAAAAAAAAAACTTAAAAATCGTGTTAAAAAATAGAGAGAAAATCAAGCCAAAAACCTGAAAATCGTGCCAAAAAGCAGAAAGAAAAATCGTGCCAAAAATCAGACAATGTGTGTTAACATATATCTACGACTTTAACTTATCTAAGTTTGTAATAAATACATGGTTTTTGGATGATTGCTATGAAATCTAAATATCAGAATTTTTTCTTTAATTGGTAAGAATTTATACAGCCGTACATGCACGATGCGTGGAATCAACTTTCTTTTGGTGTCGGCGCATTCGAATATTAAGTGTGTATAAGGTTTTGTTGTAGTTCAGTAGGGGGTTAATTAATATTATTTTAGACATATTTTAACCCTTAACGTTTATAATTTTTATCATTTTGGTCCTTACTTTTTTAGGATAAATTTAGTCCTTAACCTATATCTTTTATATATATAAATATCTCATTTTTTTAACTAGCATAATTATTAAATAGTTAAAAAATTAACAATAATAATATGTCATATATATATAGAATGATATTTCAGATTTGAGAATTCTTAATAGCATTTTATTTTAGATTTAATTAATTTTTACTCCCTTTGTCCCATATATGGTGTCCCTTTTGCGTTTTAAAATTACCCCACCTAAAATGTCTCATTGAAAAAATCAACAACTTTTACGAGGTAGATTTCCCTTTCTACCCTTTCTTTTGTTTTCTAGCAAAACAAAATTTAACCTTTTAAAGATAAAATTATCTTTTCAATTATTTTACATCATATTTCTTACACAATTTTTTTTCTAAAACTACTTGAAAAGTCAACAATGGATAAAAAATGTGGGATAGGAGGAGTAATATTTTATTTGAATTTTAAATTTTTATATTTTATGCTAGAATAAAATTATATTTTACATGTATATATTTGTCATTATCCTAAAAAATTTAATGATAATGACATATTATATATGTAGAATGAGGTTATATGCCATGTTATTTAAAATATATTATCACATATATATGACATATCAATTAGGGGTGAGGAAAACTCGACTCGACTCGAAAAAACTAAATAACTCGACTCAACTCGAGGCGAAAATATTCGATCCGTTTTGACTTGACTCGAAATTTCATAGACTCGACTTGACTCGAAAAAATTTCAAATAAAGTTTGAGTTGTAAAATGGAAATTCAAATAACTTGAATAACTCGAAATTTTTAGTAATTAAAGGATTAATTTTTAAGTTTAAGACGAATCTCTCAATTTTTTATGATATATATACATTGATATATAAAAAAATAAAGAAATATTGTTACATATCAAAAAATATATATGCATATCTTATATAATTATAGAAAGTCATTTAAATTAGAATCAAATAATACTATAACATGATAAATAATTATAATTAAATATTTATAGGAATTCGCAGACTCGACTCGATTCGACTCGACTCGAATTTCTTAAACTCAATTCGAACCGAAAAAATTCCAAATAAAGTTTGAGTTGTAAAATATGACTCGTCAACTCGAATAACTCGAAATTTTTTGACTCGACTCGACTAGATCGAATATTCACCCTTAATATCAATATCATTAAATTTTTAAAGGTCTAATCATTATGTTATTTAAAAAATAAGTTATTTGTCAAAAAAACATGGATTAAAGGTTAAATTTATCTCGAAAAGAAATGAGGATCAAAATGATAAAAATTATAAACGTTAAGGGTTAAAATTATCTTTATACCATTATTTTATTAGATGAGTTTAGTTAGTTTACTACGTGAGTCAAATATTCTCAAATATCTATAACATTGAATATTATTGGATATTGAATATCATTAAATTTATTAATAAAAATTAAGAAGATCAAGGACTCAATGTATAACTAATTTAATTAAAATTTTATTTTAAATAATTTATAATTACATATTGGGTCCTTAAAATTTTTAATCTTTATTTTTTTAATTTAATAACGTTCAGTAATATTCAACATTAATAATCTTTAACGATGTTCGACGCATGTTATAAATTTTTCCTACTTTATTTGTTTGCTTTCATTTTTCAGATTTTAATTTCAGAAAACGATAAAATCATGTCACATATTCGTATTTATTTCAAATAACAAAATATAACATTTGCCACTGTAGAAATCTTAAATGGTACGACTAATAAACCTTGTTTTAAATCCCTTGTACTTGGCGCAAATTGTCTATTTTCTTTTCATGCCTTTATTTATACCTTTGTTTTAAATTAGAGGTTTAGGGTTCAAGATTAGGGGTTATTGTTAGAGTTTAGGGAATTAAGGGTAGGGTGCATTTTTTAAGGTGTAGGGTTTAAGATTTAAGATATAAAAAATAAGGGTTATGATTAAAAATTTGATTTTTTAAGAAATTTCAAAGGAGGCATGAAAGAATGTATAATAAAGAGGTAGATGATTTTTACTCCTTGTGCTTGTATCAAGACAAATCTTAAATGGGTTTAGTTTGAATAAGTTGAGTCGGGTAAAAGCAAAAAATTATTATATTATTTCAGTTTATTACATCATAAATGATTTTAATTAATAAAATTTATTCAAGACATATAAAAAACAGGTAAAGTTTTATATTAAAATATAAATGAAGATTTATTTAAAAAATAGATAAAAAATATTATTGAACTATACCTATCTAATAATATTTGGATTTAGGGTTGAGTATAAATAAAAAGAGTGGATTGGGATTAAATATGGATATTGAGTTTAAGGATAATTATATATAAAATATGTCAATTTATTTGATTCGAAAAATATGAAATTGATAATTGAAAAACTAATGTATTTTTAACTAGGTGGAATGATAAATAAATCGTATATGTATTTTTTTTTATTAGAAAAGGGATACAAACACGGATCTCATTAAAAAATCTCTCTAATCCTAAATTGGGAGAAAAAGAGTATCTGTATTGGTACTACAAACAAGCAAGGCACAAAAACACAAGATACACAGCAGAATCAAACAGTATTCACATCGCTATGCAGCATATCAATAATATTCAGAGGAGGCTCCATGAACCTGTAATAATCAAGATGAAGGTCCTTTAATTTATGTTTCACAAATACAATATAATTACATCTTAAATTTTTATGTTAGGTTTGATTCTACAAAGCTCAATTATACTTTAAATTTAAAATATATTAATTTTTATAAAAATAAATTAACCTTAAATCTAATGGCTCAAATTCGATTACAAAAATTAAAAAAACAAATTGTAATGGTATCAATTAATATTTTAAATAATAACATTTTAAATATTTTCAAATGAATCAAATTAACTGTAATGGTGAATTTTATATTATATATTAAAATTGAAATTTAAAACATTTAATTTGGAATTAATTGAAAATAAATGAAAAAATACAATAAAAGATGATACATATAAATCATGAAAGTTAACATAAATTTTTCAAATAATTAAAATTTAAAATATAAGTAAAAATGTGACATTATCATAAGATTTAGTTGTTAGTTGTAACTTGTAAAAATGATTTCTCAGATCCATACGACGAAAAAGAATTGCAAGTTTATAATATTATTATAAAATAAAATTTTAAAATGAGCGATGCATATTATTAATATCACCAATGTAACATATTATTAAATTTTAATAATTATTTAATGATTATTAAAAATTTTAAAATTTTGATATGCAATTAATTATATTTTAAAACAAAATTAAAAAATATATATTTCATGAGCCATATTCATAATCTCGTGTTACCCAATTAAATAAAGGGAAAATTATATAAATAACATCTCATCTGTTCTAGTGTTATTATTTGGACATCATAATTATTTTTGAAAAAAAAAATACTATCTAGTGTTATATTTTTGTTCTATTTAGTACATTCGTCATTAAAAATTAACAAAAATAATGATATAACTTAGGTTAATAATGATTTTAGTCTAAAAACTTATATAATCTATCAATTTATTTTAGAATTCTATTAACTTAAATATTATTTTAATTTTCAGATTAAAATCATGAATTCCTTTTTTTCTTATTTTAGTCGAACACTTTTTTGAGTTTGGAGTTTAAAAAATACGATAAAGAAAATTAAAAATATAAGATTTGGAGATCAATGAATGGCTAGTTTGGGATTTATTAAAAGACTCAAATTCCATAATTAAGACAACGATAAAAATACGAGGATGAGAAAAGATGAGACAAAATGAGATCAGAACAAATCTCTTTGTGAGAATATATAAAGGTTCTAAACTAAATTGATTTTGAAATAAAACTATAATTATACCAAACTACACCATTATTTCGGTTAGTTTTATTTAATGGTTGAAGTACTAAAAAATATAATGTTAGACATTATTTTTCCAAAAACAATAGTTGGACACCAAAATAATAACGTGAGAATAGGTGACATATTATTTATGTAATTTTCTCTTAAATAAACTCACATCATCTGTATTTTTATTTTAATATTTTTTATAAATTAAAATTTATAAATCATCATTTGTTTTCTCATACTTTATATCAATTAAAATTTATAAATCATCTTCTATTTTCTCTTACTTCATATATTTAATTAATATGATTTTACATTAAAATAAAAACATCTTAAAAAATTAAATCACGAATTGAAAGAGAAAAATAAAAAATATTATTAATAAAATATTCTTCATTCCCCTCTATTTTGCTTATGTCACAGGCCGCACACTGGGGTCCGAGACATTGGCACCACATGGTGTATTTTGGTCTGTCCAAGTATTTTCAAGAGCGATGTTGGGCTTACGAAGACCACAAACGTTGGTCCGATCCAAAGAGTGTTCTAAAAAACTTATCCATCCAAGATGTGTGAACACATTGTGCGAACATAGAAGATATTTTCTATAGTTAGAAGAGAATATTCTCAGAATTATGCTTTGTGAATGGATAGAGTTGTATCATAGCCGTCGATGTAAATTTGTATAGACCGTAGGATCAGGGGGAGTCAAGTATAAATAGAGGCCTTCCCCCACCTCATTTGATGTACTGAGTTATTCCAACTTTTTAAGGAATAAAGGCATTTTCTCTAAATCCTTTGAGTTGTTCTTGTTGCGTTCTTTCTTTGTTCTTAAGGGTTCTTGAGCGTTCTTGAAGAGTTCTTCCTCGCTCATCTCTTTTGATCTATTTTTGCTTAGAACGCTTCACGTTTGTCGGTGCTTAGGAAGTTTGATCTTTCTTAAGTGATAAGAAGGCTTATTTAGTCGTTTGTCTTGAGGACTCGACTAAGACCGCACGGTTTAGCTGATTCAAAAGTCTAGCCCCGTGACAAGTGGTATCTAAGCAAGAGCTCAGAGCCTTGTTCGAGCAATGATTAGGCTGTTCGAGGTACGAAACATCGAGTTGAGATGGCACCAAAGAGGGAGACTATTGCTGCTGCTGGCCAGAAGGGTGTGGAAACTAGGGGTGTGCAAATCCGGGTTCGGTTAACCTTTAGTAGATTATTTCGGTTAATCGATAAATTCGGGTTATCAAATTCTTAACCCTAAACCGTATCCGTTCAACCGATTAACCGTTTGGTCGGTTAACCAAAAAAATTGGTTCGGTTCGGTTCGGATAACGGTTTTTTTACTTTGTTCATAAATTTAAACATATTAAAACATTACATAGTTTTAAAAATAACACTATGGGTAATATTTCAAACACTTCACAGTTTACAATAAAATATTATTTAATAAAATATTATAAACAATACTAATGAATAATCTAAAGTATAATACATATGTCCAATGTTTGCACTTGCAGTTTGCAAATGCTAAAGATAATTAAATATATAATATTATAATTTATACATAAACATCATCCAATAAAATTCAAAAGTCTATAATCATAATCCTAATAAAATAAACATTGTCATCCATTATAAAAATATAACCATAATAGAACATAAAGTTATCCAATTACAACTTATAAATCTAATAAATATTCAAGAGAGAATTAAATGTATAATACCGATGGTAGCAAAACAGAGTCATAAGTCATAACAAAATGATGATCAACACTAGATTCAATACTTAAAGAAAATCACAACAACAAGCTTAATCATCGTACATGTTGAGAATTTCTATATCTTTTAAGATTGCAGCATCTACTAAATCTAAAAAAAAAAAGTAAAAAAAAAATAGTTAGTCAAATAAAATATAATAGAAAGAAAACATATGAAGAAAAGAAAAAGGTAAAATATATTTTACCCGATTCAAGCTTTTCAAGATCTTCAAGTGTCTCCTTTACAAAAAGTGGAGAATGTGAAGTCCTCAACCAATCTTGAGCACAAATTAATGCCTCTACTGTTCTAGGACTCAATGAACTCCTAAATGGATCAAGAACTCGACCACCGGTGCTAAATGCCGATTCAGATGCAACTGTAGAGATAGGCATAGCTAACACATCTTTGGCCATTCGAGAAACAATAGAAAATCTCGCAGCATGCTTTCTCCACCAATCTAATATGTCAAAACTTTTACCAGAAATTTTTTCACAATCTTCAGCTAGATACTTATCTAACTCTGTTTTTTTTTTCGAAACACCATAACCAATCTCTACCTCAAATTGATGCTCTAACATAGTTTGAACATCATCCATATCATTAATATCAATGACATTCACCTCTGAATTTATGGGAGTAACACTAGAATCTAACCCCTTATCATTTGCATCAAACATAATAACATATGAAGCAAACATAGAAGATAAAGCATGACTAATTCTTTCACGTAAATCCGCTACAATATCCTCTTCAAATAATTTCTCAATCACCCAATTAACATATTTCCATTTACGCCTTGGATCCAAAAGCACAGCAATAAATAACATCAAATTGATGTTATTAATGTTCCCCCAATATTTTTCTTGCTTCTTCATGCTTAATGCCATTTTTCTAAGTTTAGGATCTGATGCACTATCACATTTCATTGAAATCAAAATTCCAATTCCAAAAATTTCTTGCAAATACATATTTCCAGTAACATAAAGCGAACCGGACAGCCTTATTGTAGCTTCATAAAAAATCTTTAGAAAAAAAATCAAGTTCCGAATGCAATCCCAATCATCATCAGTAGGCACCCCATCATACTTAGCTAACTCAGCACGATATTTACCGTCATTCTTAGACAACAAATTAAAAGCTTTTTGAAATTTTAGAACACTTTCTAACATTAAAAATGTAGAGTTCCATCTAGTTTCCATATCTAAGCACACAAGACTCTTGTTATCAATCTTCTCTTGTTGCACACAAGCCTTAAACCTTTGTAATCTAGCTGGAGAAGAACGAACATATCTAACAGCAGCACGCATCTTAAAAACGGAACGATCACATTCTTTCAAACCATCTTTAACAATTAAATTTAAGATATGAGAAGCACATCTCATATGCAAAAATTCACCATTTAAAACACATCCATCCCAACTATTAAGTCTTTCTCTCAAATGAGCAATCCCCACATCATTAGAACTAGCATTGTCTACTGTTATAGTAAATACATTTTTAATTCCCCAATCAAGCAAACATCCTTTTACAGCTTTTCCAATTGCTTCCCCAGAATGACTAGAAATTGGACAAAAATTCAAAATCTTTTTGTGCAAATTCTAATTTTTATCAATAAAATGGGCAGTCAAACACATATAACTAAGATTTTGACAAGAAGTCCATGTATCAGTTGTCAAGCAAACTCTAGGCTTAGTATGCTTAAAAAAATGTTTCAGCTTATTTTTCTCCTCCCCGTATATACCAAAACAATCCCTAGTTATAGTCCAACGTGAAGGAACAGTAAACTTCGGTTGCATCACTTGACAAAATTCAAGAAATCCCTCACGTTCTACAAACTTAAAAGCTAATTCATCAACAATCACCATTTTTGCTAATGCTTTCCTACAGGCATCATGATCAAATTTCCAAGTTTCAAGTCTAGGGGGTGTATTGTACCATCAAGACGCACACAACCAGACTGAAAAGATAAAATTTTTTGAGACTTATCAACATTAGGTGGATACTTTTTACACCTTGATAGATGATTAGACAAAGAACTAGTTCCATTATAGGATGCACAAGCAATTTGTTTGTCACAGTACGAACATATAGCTATATTTTCACCAAGAGATTCAGATTTAGTGAAATGATCCCATACCCAAGATCTTTTTTTGCTGCCAACTCCTTTTTTTGCCTTTTTTGAGGGTGGAGGCATTGAATATTGAGTTTCATTTGTTGTTGAATGAGTCTGATTTTGTGGCTGATTGGAGCCTGAAAATTCAGGATTACTGCCATCAGTTTCTATTGAAACACTTTGATGTTCAGGGATAGAAGACATCTGCAAAATAAAATAATAAAATATTTCAGTTCATAAATAACAATATAGCACTGCAAAATTATTATAAACTACTAAAGAATAAAATGCTACGAAAATTTTAAACCGAACAGAAACAATTAAAAATATATGAAACAATGTAGAAATTAAAAAGTGAGAAGACATGAAAGGATCCCTGTTTTTATTTGGTTTTTACAGGAGACAATTTAATCAAAAAAATGTAGTTCTCCTCACGTAATCAGGTTTCTAACCCAAAATAAAAATTAAATAACCCCTAAAACAAAGTAAAAGTTAATGATATTTACCTTAGAACAATTTCTTCACGCTAATAGTGTAGTTGGAGATTAATATTGATGCCGATTGCTGAGTGGTTGAATTACTTGAGTAGTAAATTGATTGATGGATGCTGTGAAATTGTGAGAAATTGAATCAGAGAAAAATAGAAAGTGAAGAGAAGAGAAAGAGCCGTCGACTAGAAAGTAAGGAGAAGAGAAAGAGTCAATCGGTAGAACGATAGAATAAGGTTAGGGATTTTACTTTTATTTTTTGGAAATAAATACATATATTAAATAATAATATAATATAAATATATAATATAATATAATATTTTTTTAAATAAATACATATATTAAATAATAATATAATATAAATATATAATATAATATAATATTATCGGTCGGTTCGGTTACCCGAAATTTTTTAAAATTAAAAACCGTAACCGAACCGATATTCTATAATTAAAAAAAACCCGAACCCGAAACCGATTTATTCGGTTCGGTTAACCAAAATTTTGGTTCGTTTTTTCGGTTTTTGGGTTCGGATTCGGTTTTTCGATTTTCTTGCATACCCCTAGTGGAAACCCAGGCTAACAAAGAAAGTCAATTTGACTCAAGGGACAAATTGTCTGCACTTGAGGAAAGGGTCACCAGGCTTGAAGGATCCGTGAAGGATTCTGTGGATCGAATCGACGTAGTGGACATATGCCTCGAGGAACTGGATGACCAAGGTGATAAACTGGAGGTGAAGAGAGATGCTCTCGAAGCCAAGTTTGAGGCATTGAGGGAAGAAATGTTAGGACTCAAGGCCGAAGTTCTGGTTTATCAGGCTACTATGCGGAATGGTGTGTTGAATCCAACCACACCTAAACCAGTGAAAGACTTCTCAAAACCCAAAGAGTTCAATGGAACCAGGTCAACGAAAGATTTTGAGAGCTTCATCTGGTGCATGGAGCAATACTTCTGGGGAATGAGCATCACTGATGATGGCGAAAAGGTAAACACTGTGGTAGCCTATTTGACTGATGTTACCATGTTGTGGTGGCAAAATAGATATTCTGAGTCGAGTGACGATGACATTCCAATCGGGACATGGAAGGATTTCCAGTCTGAGCTTAAAGAGCATTTTTATCCAAAAAATGCCAACGAGGAAGCTCGAGACAAACTTCATCAGTTGAAGCACGATAGCTCAATTCAGGATTATGTGAAAAAGTTTACTGAACTCAAACTGCATATTAAAGACTTGAGCAAATCGGAGGTTTGTATCTCTTCAAATCTGGTCTCCAGAGATGGGCAAGAATGAAGCTAAAGAGAATGGGTGTTGAAGACCTTTCAGGAGCGATGGCTGCTGCTGAATCCATTGTAGAATTTGAGATCAAAATAAAGTCTTCCAAGCTCTGCGATAAGGGTAATGGTAGAGGAGACGAGAAATTTCCTAAAGAGAAGAGCGTTGAGGGAAAGCCATCCCCCAAGTCTAATCGGTATGATAAGCCATATGAGTGGAAGGATCAAGGAACCGTAAGGTGCTACCATTGTAAGGATCCTCACGTAGTGAAGGATTTTCCAAATAAGAAGAACCGCCTCGATGCCATTGTCCATAAGGACGACGATTCAGATGGTGAATCAGGCAAACTTGGTGCAATCACCAGTGTGAAAGATGGGAAACCGAAGGTGACAGGTCGAAAGTGATATTGTTGCAATGGGCCGCATATAGAGTGAGAGTGCCCTAATCGAGTGAAGTAGTCCAAGAAGGAAGAGCCCAAGGGTGATGAGGCTGTGATGCTTGGCTCGATGATTCTGAGTTCTGCCAAGAAGAAAGGCAAGAAGCAAAATTGGTTGATTTTTTCGACATCAACATGGTGGGACGATCAAAGAGTGCTCTGCTGGACACCGAGGCAAGCGATCTGTTCATGTCCAAGAAGGTTGTATGGAGCTTGATCTTAAAGTTACGGGCTTAACAGACAAGATCAAGATTGTGAATGCCAAGGAAGTTCTTGTTATAGGGAGTGTGTGGAAAGTTGATCTGCAGATTGGTGATTAGAAGTCCAAGGAAGACTTCAAGGTAATCGAACTAAGACTAAAATTCCTTGACCGTGTTCAAGCGATCATCATTCTGTGTCTCAATGTCGTGTGCATCTTGGATCTGAGACAACGATGTGTTGTTTTAGTACGACCAGACATCAGGCAAGGGACCAAGAAGCTGACAACTATTCAACATGTTGAGGATGCTCTAAGATGAGGAGTCATCGTGAAAGAGGCGATAGTTGGGGACATTTCCTTGGTGGGGCATATGTTGCCTGAGCCTATTGGCGTAAAAGCTATCGATGAGTCATCCGTGGACAAGAAAGCTAAACTTTGGTTTATAAGAGCACCAGGAGGTAGTATGGCTTAGGCTTGTTAAGGATGATTACTGTTTTGAGTGTCTATTTAAGTGTTTTGTTCAAGAAAGCTAACAACTTTATCATCTAAACTTTGGTTTATAAGAGCATCAGGAGGTAGCCATAACTAAGGGGTTCGGGAAGCTTAGATCTAGGGATAGACAAAGATAGACCAACTTGAACAATGGGGTTACTGTAGGAGCAGAACCCTAACTCACCTTAGGGATAAGGTAGAGTTTCAACGACTAAAAGGGGTAGCACTTTATCAATATTAGAAGTGTTAGGGTTGAGACTGGAAGATAATGCCTTAGCATTTTCGAGTGTTAGTCCTTCTGACTAGGGATAGTGGAGGCATTTTTAGTTAACTCTGTCGAGCACTTGTAAACCAGTGGAACAGTAAGCTTTCAGGATAAAAAGTAAGATCTTTACCGTAGCAAGCCTAGCATGTCTTAAACTTGAATATCTTCTTTGTGTTGTATTTGTACAACTTTATTTTATTTACTCCGTTATCTGTTTATTTTTCTTCCGCTTTTTAGTGACAAGCTTTATTTTGCTATCACATTCTTTGTGACATCTTTATTTTGCTAAAGCATTTTGGTGACATTTGTAGAATTGCTTTAGCATATGTTAATACAAATGATTATCTTATCTTTTGTGTATGTTAACTATTTTTGAAATAACCTACCCAATCTTCGTGAGAATAATCTCACTCACACACTTTATTACTTGTTCGATGTGTATACTTGCACACAAACCAATCGCACATTAACACTTAAAATCAACACCTTTTTAGGGAGCAACAAGTTTTTGGCGCCATAAATGGGTGTTTGTGAGAAAGAGAAATGAATGGGGGGAAATTGCAAGATATAAAGCTCGTTTGGTTGCACAAGGATTTTCACAAAGATCTAGAATTGATTATGAAGAAACATATTCTCAATATTGGATGCAACCACTTTTCGATTTTTGATTAGTCTATGATAAGTGTTTAAAATAGTTAATATTTTATGATTAATTATTCCTTGGTTTGATAAATATATTACTGATTTTTTTGTTTTTTGAGTCTTTTTGTGCAGGACTCTGAATTTAGAAAATGCACTTAAATGGCCGATTTCTGAAGTTTTTTTTATTTAGTGGATCGAATTTGGATTCGTGGGCTAGACTTTGGGCTTGAAATCTGATGCAACACTCTGTCAACAGCTTTTAGAAGATGACGTCAGCAGGCGCGTGATAGCTTATCAACATTCCAGATAGCTTATCATTCGCGTTTTGAACTTCAAATTAGGATTTATCTCGTTGTAATTTGAATTTAATTTTTTTTAGGATTATCTTAGATTTATCTCTTATTTTTAGGGTTTGTAAAAGGCTATAAATACCCACCTTGGGTAAGCCTAGAACTCATATATCTCATATTCCATCTTTTGTTCTAGGTTTCAAGTTTTATAAAGCTTTATTTCTTTATTTTTCTTGTTCTTAATTTTTTTATTTTTATGTCGAGCATAATTTCTTCCATAATTATGCTCGACTAATTTTTTATTAGCCAAGGGCTTAAGCGATGACTCATCCAAACGTGAGGATTGAAAAGCACACAAATAATTTCATCTTTTTATTTCTTAAAGTTTTCTTTTAGAACTTATTTTTTCAAATTGATTTCAAAACTAAAGATTGACTTTGGTCAAGATTTTGATTTGATCATTTATGTGGGAGGAAGGATCGATTATTGAAGTAATCCGACTTCCTGGGAACACACTTAGCAAATTGATTGCTAAAGCGAAAACTAAAGATTGGATCAGTTATTATTGAAATAACATAATCCAAGTCGGCTTTTAAGATTTAAATGATTTTTCTACAAACATTGAGTTAGTGGATTAATACATTAAACCAATATCAAAGATAGACTTGGGTATTCAGTTTAGAAGTTTTGCTTCAAGGATTAAACCTTGAAAGTTAATTACTGACGTAAAATCCCGAAGTGAAAATCCTTTTCCGATGATCTATTAAAGTTGAGTCAAAGCGAAAGCCTAAGGCTATTTTTATTTTATTAAATCAATTTCTTCATTTTAATTTCTTCAATTATTAGTTTACTCAATTCAACAATCCCCTTTTACTTAAAACACCATTCAACATTCTTGGATCACTAATCAAACAAGTGTAATCAGGAAGTTTTTAGTCCCTGTGGGATCGACCCTTACATCTCCTTTACTATATTATTTTCCTACTTATTAATTGAGAATAAGGAATTTATTTTTGACACTTTACGACGCGTGTCAGTCTAACAGTAAAAGAAAGACTTAATTTCCGCTTAATGATGTTGTTACAACCTATCTTTATGGGCCTCTTGATAATAATATTTATATGAAACTTTTGGAAAGATTTAAACTGCCTGAAGCAGTTAATTCAGGTTCTCGAGAATATTATTTAATTAAATTGAACAGATCCTTTTATGGATTAAAATAATCTGGGTGCTTGTAGTATAATCGCCTCAGTGAATATTTATTAGCAGAAAGCTATAAGAATGATCTAATTTCCTCGTTTATTTTTATTAAGAGGTTTAGCTCTGGATTCTTCATTATTATTGTGTATATTGATGATTTGAATATCATTGAAACTTCTGAAGAGATCTTATTGACAATAAAATATTTAAAGAAAGAATTTGAAATGAAAGATCTTGGAAAAATAAGATTGTCTTGGATTACATATTGAGCACTTAAAGGATGAAATCCTTGTACATCAATCAACATACATATAAAAAATACTAAAGAGGTTTTACATGTATAACGCACATCCGTTGAGCACCATCATGGTTGTTAGGTCACTTGATGTTAAAAAAGATCCATTTCATCCTCGGGAGAAGGATGAGGACATTCTTGGTCCAAAGTTCCATACTTAAGTGCTATTGGTGCATTAATGTATCTTTCTAGTCACACACGACCTGACATATCATTCGTTGTCAATTTTGATAAGTGCTTAAATCACTATCACTTTTTACATTTTTCATGAGCATTTATCATCAATTCTACACCTACTTGAACCAATGCATAGACTTAATGTGATATATTTAGGGATATGCTATCAAAGAGTATATTTGTAGAAAAGACATACTTTACTGCATTTTCATATCTTTGCAAGAATAAGTACTGCCGAGGCAGCAGAATGAGGCCGGGGCAGGACCTGATGTCGAGGCAGCAGAGAAGAAAAAGGCAATATGGTTGGCGATTGAAGAAGAAAATTGAGGAGAGCATTACGGAACAAAAAGCCCAAGATTCGGAGCTAAACAACACAAGAAAAGACCATGGACAAGGCCACGCGGGATTAAACCTTCTAGAAGATCAAACTTGGAAATATTTAACCTATGTACATAGCTTGTTCCCTACTCCAATTTGTACTCTAATTAGGAAAGATTTGCCCTAGGCCAAGCCTATATAAAGGCATAGCCGTCCTAGGATTTAAGAGAGGCGAAAATTAGAGAGAATTAGATAGACGTATTTTGAGAGATTCTTAGGAACAATTCTTCCCATCATGTTTTAAGCTTTCTTAGGGTGTTGGTGAAGGTTGTTAAGTATTTGTGGGAGTAGATTGTATTTTGATTCTTATTTCAATGCAATAAAATATCGAAGATTGCTTACTCTTTGTCATTCTTTGTTCTTGCATCCAAGACTGGGAGGAAAGTTTATAAGTAATCTATTTGTCTAGACTCAGGAGAGCTAGACTCACAAAAGGAGTAAGTATGGTATTCACTTAATTGGAGGATACTAACTCGGCCTAGGGATAGGTTAAGAGTTTCAGCAGCTAAAAGAAGTGTGAGATTGGTTGTTGGTTATAATTGATTAACGTCGGGAGGTATCATCAAGGACTAACCTTCAACAGCGTTTCGACTTAGGGATAAGCGAAACCATACAAGGACACTTTGCCGAACTTTGGTAAATCTGCCATGAGCAAGGGATTGCCGCGACAGAGGACATTGTCACTGCCGAGACAGTATCTACAGTACTACCGAGGCAGTGAAGTGCAATTGTATTGGAACAAAAAGCAGATCAATCGAATCCATAATACGATATAATTGGATCCTACCCTCTCTCTCTCATAATTGTTATTACCTTAGTTAGTTTAGTTTATTAGTTAATTCGATATCAAACTAAATTGTGTTTTTACTTTTCTTTCACAAAAGCAAGAAGACCAAAGAAAGCATATTAAGTATATCAATCCCTGTGGAGATGATATTCGATAAATGCTTATCACTTTATTACTTGACGACGTATTCATTTGTACTTAATTGCGCATCTTTTAGCACGCATCAAATTCGTTGGTAAGATTTAACTCATGTCCAACCCGAAGACACTAGAATGAGGTTAAACACGTATTTCGTTATCTTTAAGGTACGAAAGATATTGGATTATTTTTCCTTAATATATCCAAAAAAGAATTAGTCGTTTTTGCGGATGCATGATACTTATCTAATCCTCATAATGCTCGATTACAGACTGGTTATGTATTTATATATGGTAGTACAATAATTTATTGGCGTTCAATGAAATAAACTATTACTGCCACTTCTTCTAATCATGCTGAGATTTTGTCTATCCATGAGGCTAGTCGTGAATGTGTGTGGTTAAGGTCTGTAATCCAACATATTCGAGAAAATTATGGTTTACCCTCTAGAAAAATAGCTCCGACAGTCTTATATGAGGATAACACATGTATTGCCCAACTTATGGAATGATATATAAAGGGTGATAAAACAAAACATATCTCACCAAAATTCTTTTTTCCTCATGATCTATAAAAGAACGGAGATATTGCTATGCAATATATTCATTCATATGATAATTTGGTAGATCTATTTACTAAGACGCTCCCTATTGCTCCATTTGAGAATTTAACTTATAATATTGGATTGCTTTGTGTCAGAGATCTTGTTTGATGCATTTATGAGGGGGAGTAAAACATGTGTTGTACTCTTTTCCTTATCCATGTTTTTGTCCCATTGGGTTTTCTTAGAAAAAGTTTTTAATGAGGCAACATATTTTGTGTATTAAAGATATGTGTACTCTTTTTCTTTCACTAAGTATTTTTTTCTCACAAAGTTTTTATCTTAGTAAGGTTTTAACGAGGCACAATATCTTCATGATATTCGAAAGGGGTGCTAAGAATATTTTATTTATGATGAATATCCATGTATTAGATAAAGTTTTAATGGGTTTTATTATTAGGGTCTAATACCTATTGAAATTAGGGTTTTTATTCTTATGTCTATAAATATAGATTTCTAAAGAAAACATTGTACACAACCCTACTTTGAGAATATAATACAAAACTCTCTTTTGTCTATCATCTTTGTTCTCCTATTTTATTCTTATTCTTTACTTTATTCACAATAAATTTATGAATTTTAATTTTTAAAAATTATTATATGAAAAATAAGAGTAATATGGGTTTATTTAATTGAGTAAGACCATAATTATAATAATGAGATAGTAAATTACATATCAAACCTTTGATATTTTAATAACTATTTAAAAATTATTAAAGATTAATAATGTTTAATACTATATTACGTTATTGAGTGTTTAATATTGTGCGTAACCCGTTATAAACTCATCTATTATAAAATAATGAAAATAAAATTATAAAAAAATTATTTAAATGGTACCATTACTTTCCCCCCTCAAATAGTCTATTTAAGCGAATAAAAAACAAAACTAAGAAATATATGATAATATTTTTTTATTTATTATGAGGTTAAATTGGTAAAACTACATATTTCCACCGACAAGCAATTAATCATTGCAACGAGTGTCAAATTTTCAATAATTTGCATTCATGCCCTTAAGTTTTATGTTATTAATGTTTTGAGCTTTTAAAAAGGTTTCACAATTACAAATATTTTAATTTGTTTCCCTTCCATTTGAGGTTTATTTATTTTAATCCCTACCAAAACCTAATTTTTCCAATTTATGTTTAATTAACAAGGTAATTAAAAAAAATGATGTCACAGGACATCTAATTGAACAATGTGATTTGAACACGACATTATTGACTTCTATTACCATCATTAAATTTTATTAAATTAGCAACTACATTGGTTGTATTTCTTACCCTAATATAAAGACAACACATGCGACTGTAAGGAAACAAGTTCATCCAATCATTTTTTAATTTATCAAATATTTGTTATTTTATAGTATTATTTAATTTTATCAGTATGATTAAAATATTTTAAAGAATTTAATAAAAAATAATAATATTAATTATCAACTGATTTAGTGAGATGAGCTTATGGATGACAATGGAATGGTGATCCCGACCCGAAAATTAAAACATTCATCTCAATTTTGATCTTACTGAGTCTTAATATATATATATATATTGATTTAACCCCACTTAACATAATAAAAACTATAATTCGACCCTAACCTAACATCGATATTTCAATAAAAAACCGACTAAATCTAACGTGACCCAAGAAAAATAATAAACATATTAAATATTATATATAAAAATATAATAAAAATATATCGAGTTGGGGCGGGCAATTTTTCCCTAAAACAGACCCGACCTGATTTTAAATTTTCAATAACTTAACCTATTTTTTAATTAAAAAACGCGTCCCTATCGAATTTGATCGGAACATATTGACTTTAGGTTAAATTGACATCCCTAGATGAGATGCTAGATCCCTTAAGCAAAGTTAGAGTTTCGAACTCTGACATTGAGAATGAAAAACTAGGATGAAAGGATATCTCATGATGAACCTTTATAAAATTCGATCTAACTTAATCGATCAATAAGTCGCCATGATTAAAAAAATAGACAAACCATAATTAAAATGAAAGGTAAAATTTAAACGATTTATTATAATATTTAGCAACTAACCAATGTAAAGTGTTTAAACATGTTTGTAAAGTACTTTTGAATAGGGCGTAAAAGTGAGAAAACGTGAAAATCGTGAGGCATATATAAAAATATGGAAAAGTAAAGGAGTTGTAAGAAAAGGAAAATTATGAGCTAATGTTCACTCGGTTTTGTTTTTTTAAATATATTTTTCCAACTAATTTTTTTGGTAGGAAAATCATTGTAGTAAAGCCCCAATTTGGCATCTTTAGCCTTTCACTACACCTTCCTCGCAACAGCGTCTCAGGTCTTCATAACTTCTCTTTTCCCAGCTTCTGAAACTTTGTGCGTTTCTTCCACTTCATGTGATCGGTAAGTATTTATTTTTTGCAACATTTTTTTTACCTTTTTTTGGCTTTTTGTTGGATTTTCTTTCTGGGTTTTGTGTTTTGTTCTGCTTGGAATTATGGGTTACTGTTGCTGGATGGTTGGAATCTGTGGATTTTTCTTTGGATTTGTATAATATTTATTTTCTTTCTTTGTTTAGCATGGCTGAACTTGAATTTTATTTTATTGTTTATTATTTGATTAAACTTTATACGCTCTTTGTTGAGTTTCTTACCTTTTATATTGTAGTTTTCTTGAAACAATTTTATATTGTAGTTGGATTTTCTCTGTTGAGATTTTTTGTTACCTTTTAGGGTAATATCTTACTATTAAACCCTAAATTTAGTTTGTTTGTGTATGTGCGTGTTTTCAGTTTTCATGTGGATGATTTGGTTTGATTTTCTAATCTGGTTGGTTGAGATTTAGTTGGTTTGAGGATTTAGAGTTACAAAAATAACTATGAAAATGTTGAATTTCTGAGCTGGTTTTTATGTTAGATACTTTTGGGACTAAAAGATGGTGGCGGAGTCGTGGTTTCGTAGTCTTTGGAAAATTCCAAAGGAGGCATGATGGAATCTCCGAGAAGGTTGAAATCGGAGTATTAGCGTTTGAAGTTGCAAGCTTGATGTCCAAGCTCGTGCACCTATGGCAGTGTTTGGGTGATAAACAGGTAATTAGGTTGAGAGAGGAAATAACGAATTCTGTTGGGATTAAAAATCTAGTGTCCAAAGATGATGAATACATTGGACGCCTCATATGTGCAGAAATGGTGGAAAATGTTACGCATGTGGCGAAATCTGTGTCTAGGCTTGCATAGAAATATAGTGATCTGGGGTTAAAAAGGTTTGAACTTGTCTTCACCGAGTTGGTTCAGCTTGATGCTGATCCTTATGGTTGGATATTTTCGTATAAGAAGATGGACAAGAAGGTTAAGAAGATGGAATGTTTCATTTCGGTGAATGCGACTTTGTATCAAGAGATGGAACTGGTTGCTGATCTTGAGCAAATCCTAAGGAGGATGAAAAGCAGTGATTTGGCACCGGAGAATGTTCTTGAATTTCAGAAGGTCATATAGAAACAGCACGAAGTGAAGAGCCTACAGGCGAACTCTATTTGGAATAAGACGTATGATTATACAATTTGCCTTTCAGAAGATCAATATTCACAATATTGGTAGGATCAAACATGTCTTCGGAATTGAACACAATGTAGACGTCGGGGATTCAAGGGTGATGAATTCTGATTTCATGCATCGCAGGCAATCAGTTTTTGCCTTCATGCATTCTTCAGTTTTCCAACCAAAAACACTATCCTTCCCAGATTTTCTTCAGGTCCTTTAGGTATTTTTAACCCTAAACCAGGCCTGATTCCAACACCAAATAAAACAAATTATTTTCACTTAGGGCCTCTTGGTGGCTCAACCAAAAAATCAGACTCAATTTCTGGAAAGAATAGAAATTTCAACTTCCATTCAGGTCCACTTGGGAGGCCTGCTGGAAGGTCTGGACCATTTTTTGGAATGGATAAAATCAGTAAGATTTGGCATACTAACAACCGCTCAGCTGCTGTTAATGGAAGGAAATTGCATTTGAAAAACAATAGATTGACTCAAGTGGAACCTTTTAAAGGATGCATGGTAGCGGTTGATGGTGGTACCGTAAGAGATTGTTATGTAAGTTCAAATGTCGTTCATTTAGGAATTCTGAATGGAACCAATGATGGAAACCTTAAGCTTCGTGAAGGAAATGCTGCTCAGAGTAGTTCATCGGTGTTCAGATCTCAATGCCGGTTGTTGGATGCTCCACCTGAAACTCTAGGTGTTTCTGCTTTAGCATTGCACTATGCAAATGTTATCATTGTAATCGAGAAGATAGCTGCATCTCCTTACTTGATTGGTCATGATGCCCGCAACATGTTACCTGCAAGTGTGAGAGCGGCTCTGAGGGTGAGGCTAAAACCATATGCAAAAAGTTTAGCTTCATCGCTTTATGATACGGAGCTTGCTGGAGAACGGACCGAAGCAATGTCTTCCATGTTAGAGTGGTTGGCACCACTAGCTCATAACATAATTAGATGGCAATCCGAACGGAGTTTTGAAGAGCAAAACTTTGTTTCCCAAACTAATATGCTTCTGATGCAGACTCTCTACTTTGCAAATCGAGAAAAGACAGAAGCAGCAATCACTGAGATTCTTGTTGGTCTTAATTATGTCTGGAGACACGGGAGAGAACTCAACACAAAGGCACTACAGGAATGTACAGGCAGTAGAATATCTGATGAATGCTTGGATCTTAAGAAATGAAGCTCTTGAACCTCTGTCGCAGTACGATATCTCCACGCATCAATAGTATCAAGTTAAATTTGAGCTAGATTCTGTTTCCAGCCCTGCATGACCAAAGTTGAAAGAATACTCCAACCTACCGCGAAACTCAAGCCAAAAGAATTCTTTTTCGGAACAGGTATTGTTTGAATGGTGAACTAGTTTCAAAGACTCCTCGTAACACCCTTTTTCTAATTAAGCCATTATCATTGAAATGTGTATTAATTAGCAACATGGATACCCTTTGGAATTAATTGTACATTTGCCCTGTAGGCTATTTATCCACCCATTTATATGTAATGGGTGCAACTCGGTTGAGTGTTCTTTTATCGGCCAACAATGTTTGATGTGAGTTTTCCGATCATTGATAATTGGCTTGCTTTGCCTGGATTCGAAGTTGAATATCGTCGTTTTTAAACTCAGCTTAAATGTTACAGCTAGGAAATTGCAGGAAAGAGATTTTTGCCTTCTGGTTGAATGATTTCCCCGCGATATCTAATGTTCAGGAAAGAGTTTGCTCGCCTTTTAGCATGATTTTTGCCATTGTATTGCTTAAAAAGTCTATTATAGTAAATTACACGATCAATTAATTAGTTATTGCTAGTTTTTATTTTCATTCAATCGAGTCAGTATTAAAAAATAATCAATTACATTTTTTAATAATTAATGATATTGCTTGGGAACACATTAAAGGGGTAACTTAAAAAATATCGAATTTTTAGAGGTGAAAGAAATTTTTAATAGAAAATATATAAAAAATAATTTATATATATATATGTTAGGCTTGATATGGCTTGATTCACAACCAATTAAACTTTACCAAGTGGTGGAGAAGTGACAATTTGAGTGTTAGTTGTGGAAACAATAAAAATAAACAATGAACACAAGAATTTATAATAGTTCGGACTGAAATCACTCGTTTTGTTCGGGCTATTATTATCGTATTAAAATGCATACATGTTATTTGTTTATATATGTTTGTAAATTAAGGGTACAGTTCAAATTTATTTGAATTAGATCACACGCATGTTTTGTAATTAATTGTATACGTATGACTTGCTGAATTTTTTTTTTTTTATTATTACGCTATTATTATTATTATTATTATTAAGTTAATATAAAAAGAAAAAAATAGATCAGATATAAAATTAAAACTCATTTTATTTTAATGTCCAAAGTCCATTAATAAACATCCCATAATAAATTAATTACACATGCCCATCTCGGGCTAAACCCATAACTGAAACCCTAGCCCACATTTAAAACTCTAATAGCCCTTTTATTTTCCTTTGCAGCCGCTTAGCATGGACCATCAGATCAAGAGAGAATCTGACAGCTCAGATTAAAACTGACGAAACCCTTCATCTACGCCTGTCACATGTCATCATCTAAGAGGCCCCTTCGGCACCAAGGCTCGAGCTCAGTTGTTCATCGTCGAGCCATTCAAGCCATCCGATTAGATCTGATCTAATGGCCCAAATTGAATCTGAAAAATAAGGACTCTTCATCTTCAACCATTCCTCCACGCGGCAACAAGCCGGCCAGCCACCGTACGACGCTCCACCATTTGCGGACCAAGCAACCATAAACAAAGAAAAAGAAATCAGAATAGTAGTAATAAGATTTTGTACATCCTTGCACACAAAGAAAAAAAACAAATATATATACATGTAATCCATTTCGATGAAAAAGGGGGATTCATAGAGATTTTCAGAGAACTTTGTAACAAAGAGATTAGGGAGATTTTTTAGATTTCAAGAACCATTGTAACACAGTTTTGGATCATTAATAAGAAAAAAAAAAAATAAACTCAATCTTTCGAGGTAAAAAAGATCTCATCTCATTTCTTGTTTTCTTTTATTCGAATGGTGATAAAGAATAACAAAAGAGGCGATTTAGATCTTACCTCGGTTAGATTCTGAACCGTCGTCGTCGCCGTCCTGAGGGTAAACTGTCGATGATATGGTTCTAGCCAAGCCAAACACTTTATTGCTTTGTTTTCCTAATTGTTTATTTCTTTCTTTTGTTATTTTTCCCTTAATCGGTTATTGGAATTTATTTTATCTAAAATTTACATTTATCTTTCTGGCTTTAATTTATTTCTTCCTTTTCTTTTTAATTCGTTTTTCTTTAATATTTTCATTTATTTTATTACTAATGATACTAAATATGTGTTATAATATATATAGAAACAAATTACATACAAATATATTATGGTATTTTCTTTTTTGGGATCAAAAATGAAGATGTCACCTCATTAAAAAACATATATTATAGTATTTTCATTTCTCCTTAAATATATTTATATACGTGACCTTCTTTTATTTTATTTTATTATGTATATTTTTACTATTAATAATATATTTTTATGACATATTTATTTATGTATATTTTTATAGTTGTTTCTATAATATCTCTCATATGGTGTATATACAATTACTTAATAATAAGACATATTTATTGTATATATGGAATTTATAATTATCAATTTATTGTCTTGTTTTCATTACCTTGCACTTCATATATATATATATATATTATTTATTTATTAACCGTATATTTATATTAATATTTTATTGTATGTGTTGTTAATTTTTTTATTTCATTATGTACATGTATTCTATTTCTTTTAATTAGGTTCCTTATCGATGTATTAATCGTTAATGTGGTGCTTTTCTTTCGACGATAAATTTGGCTATCAATCTAAAAGAGTGGATGATAATTTTTGTTTATTTCTCGAACATTAGAGCCTTTAAAATTCACTCGCAATTATAACCAAATTTTAATTGTCACTCTAACCCGTAAAGTTTGATATTACTAAAGCGGTAATTAAATAGGTACTAATTTTAGGCGGTATGGGAGTGCTAATTCTTCCCTATTCGTAACCAACTCCCGAACTCAGTTCTCTGAATCTCTGGTTTTGTCTTACGGTGTCTGGTCTACCTTAGTGATCGGTGGCGACTCCAAAAATTTTAAAAACACGAGCCTTTTTTAAAGTCTCATTTTTAATAAAAAAATGATACACCTTTTTTAAATTAAATAAATCATTATTTTTCGTAGCGGACGAAAAAAAGGTCGCTACATGGACTTCTAACACATGTCCTACATTCACTACCTTAGCTTCCACTAAGGATTTCCACAATTCACTAAGAAATCAACCTTTTGAGGAATAAAGGAACCTTACGACCTTGATTCACAACCCGAATCAAGCATCCAAAGTTCACAACCGAACTTTGATAATTCACTCACAAAGAGAATTCTAAGTAATCTTGAATCCTTCTAATAAGGCTAATTGTTTGCAACTAAGCTCTCACCCAATTCTAAGACACTTGAGCATACATAAACATTAAGCTAATAAGTGTTGTCTACCCAAAAGATGAGAATTATACACTAAGACATTTCTTGATCATAATGTTATTACAATTGAAGTATTTTTCTTCTCTTGATGTTTGAGGCTTCCTTTTATCATCTCAAATGAGCTTCTAGCCGTTGGGATTGGTTTGGAGCCGTTTGGAGCTAATTTGAAGGCTTATTTCTACTTCTGGTATATTTGGTATCGAAACACGTAGAAATTGTTTCGATACTACTTTGGGAAATAGCTGTTGAACTTGCATTTAAGAACCGGTATCGAAACACCTACAAGGTGTATTGAAACCCTTAGCTCATGGTATCTTAGCCGTTTCGATACTACTCCCAGCTGTTGGGGGATTTTATAAAATCGTTAAAGATCATTGGGGGTGTATCGAAACATTTGTTTTTGGTATCGAAACCAAGATTCACAGTGGACAAGACTTATCAAAATGATCCAAGACCGTATCAAAATGCCTGTGTAATTTTATCTTTGAAAAGCGTCGTTGTATCGAAACACCTGGGAGATGTATTGAAACGCCGAAGTTAAAAATATTTCTTTGGTTTCTTTAAATAATTTAAAAACATATTTAAAATCTCTCAAAAACATCTTAAATATATTTTCAAGTTGTTTGGACATAAAAACTATTTTTGAAAATTTTTCAAATTAATCCAAAACTATTTTTCAATTATTATATTAAAATATTAGTTCTACAATATATGTATGATTATTTGTCGATATAATTAAATTTGAGTAGCGGAATAAATAACATGATAATTTAATTCGTTCACCCTTTTTTTTTTATCATGTAAAACTTTTTATTTAGATAGAGATAAAGAGATGTGGGAAGATTTTTTAGATTTTGACAGTATTATTAAACTCTATGAAATTATTTTTTTATACTTTTGAATTTTTATAAGATTTTAGTGATCTAGTATTATTAGTCATCTTCTAAATGGCTTATGTTTATAATTTCTTTCATAATTTTTTCTTTAATAAAATTCAGTTATCATTAAAAAACTATACGTAAAATAAATCGTTTTTAATTTCATTATAGGACTTAGATGTAAAAATCTAATAATTTAATCCGAATATTTGTCTTATTTTTCATGTTATAATTATTAAAAGTGTTAATTAATGTATTATATATTTACATAATTTATTTATACGTTAATCAGTTGTTTAGTACATTTTGTTTTATATCTATCCGATTCTTATATATTTTTATATGTA
Source organism: Abelmoschus esculentus (assembly GCA_035048815.1). Taxonomy (NCBI): domain Eukaryota; kingdom Viridiplantae; phylum Streptophyta; class Magnoliopsida; order Malvales; family Malvaceae; genus Abelmoschus; species Abelmoschus esculentus. Next base: position 12,145,312 of record JAUCBN010000006.1, on the reverse strand, counting down.
TTTAAATGACATTTAAAAGGTTGATTAAGAGTTTTTAAGAAGTAGGGTGGACTAATCAATATCACATAATTTCATTATAGAATTTACATGTCAACCTTATAATTTTGTAAAAAGACAACCGTATGCAACAAAATTTAAAATTAAATTTAAAAAAATTTAAAAATCAAATTAAATATTTAAAATTCAAAAAAATCTAGAATAATCTTTAAAAATCTGAAAAAATAAATAAATATTTAAAATTTAAAAAAAATCAAAAATATAAAAAAAAATCAAAAAAATTCAAATAAATCTAGAATGAATAATCTTAAAAAATTGAAAAATAATAAATTTTAATAAATTAAAAAATCCAAAAATTAAAAAAAATAAAACTAGAGTAATCTTTAAATCTGAAAATAATTTAAAAAAATTAAAAAATCCCAAAAATTCTTCTATCCAAGTAAAATCCTAACCAACTCCTATTTTTAAAATTTAAACCCTCCTAAAATCCTAGTTTCTACGTTATAAATACCCCTCAATCCCTTTAGAAACAACACAAGAAAAACAAAGCAAAAGACAAGCAAAGCAAACCAAAAATACAAGAGAAATTCAAGAGAAAAATCTTATGATTTTGGAGCAGTGGAAGGGTTCGAAACATGATCAAATTTAATATCTTCCAAGGGTAATCTGATCCAACAACGGATTTACGATTTTAAGAGAGGTATTCTCTTTACTTAGATTTTATTTTGTTTGAATTAATTCAAATATATATATTTTTAATTAATTTGAATTGATAATAAAATAATTTTATGTTAAAAACCGGATACAAAAGAAAAGTGAATTTTGTGTGTGTATCGGAAAATGAAAATCCAATTTCAAATTGAAATTAAAATTGGTATTGTTGCTGGGGTAAGTTGACAGAGAATTAAGGAAAAATTATGTATTAGGCCCTTCTAGATTTAGATTCTTAAATGTTATATTTTATCTTAATTAGATTCTTATTTATGAATTTATTTAATAATTGAATCAATAAATTTATTTAGATTGTATCTAATGATTAGTTGATTTTATTAAATTAATTAATTTGTGAGTTGAATTTTAATTAGATATTTATTGGAACAATAAAGTAAAAAAATAGATTATTCTTTTATGTAGTTTAATTTCTTTGATTTTTTTTTTAATTTAATGTTATGTTTTAATTATGTTTGGTATGTCTTATATTATGTTCTTAATTTTTTATATAGATAGTTAATTTTATATAATTGTGCTATTAACCACCTTTCAAGCTTGGTAGACAATATACCCCCTTTTAGGTACAAATTTTGGGCGTTGTGGGGGTGCTATAACCTTCCCCACACATAACCGACTCCCAAACCCGATTACAACTCTGATTCAAACGCAGATCAGTTTCATAAGTTTTTAATCGTACCTATTCAAAATGATTGATGACGACTCCAATTATTGAGATTTTGAAGGTTCAACCAATTTCGACCCGGACCAAAAACGGTGTCGACAGCTTGACGACTCTACTAGGGACTTCTCAAGAGGGTCAAGCCACAAAAAGGGTACATTTTGTGTTGCATCATTCCATGAGCTTTCTACCCAAACTCAATCCTAATTAAGTGGGGGTAAAACGTTGCTCCTTCGTGAGGTTAACTTTCGTGTAGGATAGTAGTCACTTCCGGGTTGCATGTGATCTATGACTTCGTAAGGTTAACCTTTGCATAGTCATAGGGAAGTGCATCCCTTCGAGTTGAACTTGGTTCTATGATCCTATAATGGGAGAGCACCAAGGGCCTTACTAGCCTTAGTAGGCGATAGTAAGGACAATTCGGGTACCCTATCTAGAATTATAACCTCATGTAATAAACCGTAGGAACCTACCCTATTTAGAGCCATGATAAACTTAAACCTTAGTACGTTACCCGTTAATAATGTGTTATTTTATTTATTTACTTTGCTTTGTTTTATTTTATTTAATCAAACATGTGTTATATTTTCCATGTTATATTTAATTTATTAACCGTTTTTTCTTTTTTCTTTATGTTTGTATGCATGTGCATCATCAACATTTAGTTGCATTTATTTTTGCATTTATCATTGTATATTACATTCACAATGTATACATCTCATGTGCATTGGCACTAAATAAAGAAACTAATTTACGAGAGTTCAATATCTGTAATACTGGAAACAAAGCACGATCATATCAATCATCCTCACAACACACGATTTAAAGCTAGAAGGGTGGAAGAAAGACTTCAGAAGTTAGAAGAGTTTAGAACAAATTACCCAAGATATCAAAGGCTTAAAAGAGGACATAGCGAACAATCAAGAGAATCTTCTAAGCAAATTAGAGGATAAACTGTTGCAACTATTATCTAAGTCAACAAGTGTTGAGAAAGGAAATTTCATAAAACACATGAAGAGGATCTTCATCTTTACATTTTGGAACAAAAGAAACACATCCTTAATTCGTGTTCTCGGGTAGTGGGTTACAATCTAATATCCACAAGCAAGCAAATCCTCATGGTGCTTCTGCTTCGAACATGTGGGCTGGATCATTCAAACCAGAAGTTCTAAATTTTGATGACCCGGTTGAGTTAGAAAAATTGAAAAAATCTCAACCCAAATCTTCTGAGACAAATGATGATAAGTTCAAATTCTTAGAAGAAAGAATCAAAGCTATGGAAGGTACTGATGCCTTCAGTGGAACTGATATTATGGAGCTAAGCTTAATCCCTGATCTAATTTTGACTCCAAAATTTAAAGTACCAGAATTTGAGAAATTTGATGGGACAAGTTGTCCCAATGCCCACCTTACCATGTTTTGCCGCAAAATGACAAGGTATGGAAATGATGATAAGTTGTTAATTTATTGTTTTTAGGATAGTTTAGCTGGGTCTGCCATACGATGGTACAATCAGCTGAATAGAGCCCAAATAAGCACATGGAGAAACTTAGCAAGAGCTTTCAAAGAACAGTACAAACATGTTCTAGACATGGTTTCTGATTGTCTAACACTACAAAATATGGAAAAAAGGCATAATGAAACTTTTTGACAATATATCCAATGATGTAGAGACATGGTTGCACAAGTTCAACCGCCACTACTCGAGAAAGAAATAACTACTCTTTTCATCAATTCCTTAGAATCCATATACTATGAGAAGCTTGTTGGTAGCACCACTAGAGACTTCGCTGATCTAGTGACAACAGGTGAAGCAATTGAGCGTGCCCTTAAAAGCGGGAAACTTAATAGTCTCGAGGCTTCTAAAATGTCATATGCCAAAAAGAAAGAGAATGAAGTTAGTTTTGTGGGAAATGATGGACATCCATATCCCAAATATCAATCTCCACCATAGTTCGTGTATCCAACAGGATATTCGAAACCCAATACAAACCCTTCAAGCCAAGAAAAACAATCACAAGGTGGACCCAAAAAGTCGAGGACTAACACGAAAAGATAATATTTCACCCTTATTTCAATTTCCTACAAGGAGTTGTATGTTAAACTGTTAGAAGAGAGGTTAGTATCTCCCGTTTTCCTTACACCACTGCAACCACCCTACCTAAAATGGTATGACCCTTCTACATATTGCGAATTCTATGCCGGAATTCCTGGACATACAATAGAAAATTGTACAGTTCTCAAAAGAAGGGTTCAGAGTTTGATTAATCAAAACATTCTTCAATTCAACACGTTAGAGGGACTCAATGTTTCTAACAATCCTTTGCCAACACATGAAGAACTGAGGGTTAATGTTGTGATGAATAATGATGAGATTAAAGACAAAACAAGCTTATTTGAAGTGCAGTCATTGCTAAAATGGGTATGGAAGAAAATGGTGGAAAGAGGAATGTTGAATCCTAAACATGATGTAGTTATAAGTAATAGAAAGAAATTTTGTGAATTTTATGGGGAAGTGGGCCATGAAATCCAATATTGTGACGAGTTTAAAAATATTGTCTAAGATCTGATGGATAACAAAGAAATCAAGTTCTTTGAACGAACTCAAGAGGTTAGTAAAGTTTTTACAATAGATGAACAATTGTCCAAAAATGGTGGTGAAGGTAGTCGACCTTTTGTGATTAATTAGCCACAGATGTATAATGAAGTATTACAAAAGCCTCCACCATGATTGGTAATCGAGGCTTCTACTCCTTTCCCATAAAAGAGTAACCGATAGGTACCATGGATTTATGGTTGTAACATGGCCGTTACAGGGAAGGATGATTCTGAAACCATATCTGTAGAGATTAGTGAAGGTGGGAACTTCACTCGAACTGGAAAGTGTTACCCCCCGACATCTCAAAACCAATGGAAACAGTAGGCACTGAGCCAAAAGATAAGTTTTTGTTAAGTGGAGAAAGATCATAAATTAACGAACCTGTAAATGAGAAGGAAGCACAAGAATTCTTGAAGTTTATCAAACACAATGACTATAGTGTGGTTGAGCAACTGCATAAACAACCAGCTCGTATTTTCATATTATCTTTGTTATTAAGTTCGAAGACTCATAGGAATGCCTTACTGAAAGTGTTAAACCAAACATTTGTCCCAAATGATGTTTCAGTAGACAAACTGGATAGATTAGTGAACAACTTACATGCTGATAATTTTATCTCTTTTAGTGGAGATGAATTTCCTCCTGATGGCGTGGGATCTGTCAAAGCATTGCATATAACTACCCACTGTAATGGGTACATATTACCCCATGTTCTAGTTAACAATGGATCTGCCTTGAATGTCATGCCCATGACAACACTGAATAGACTTTTAGTGGATAAGACTCATGTGAAGCCTTGTCATACAACCGTAAGGGCATTTGATAGAACCAGAAGGGATGTCATAGGAAAAATTGATGTCCCACTTTTGATTGGTCCAGCTACGTATAACGTAGAATTTATCATTATGGACATTACATCGACTTATAATTGTTTATTGGGACGTCCCTAGATTCATGCTGCTGGGGAAGTACCATCAACACTTCATCAAAAGGTTAAATTTGTGATTGATGGATGTCTTATAAGTGTTAGCGTTGAAGATGATATTATTACATCTACATCAACTGATGCTCCGTACATAGACGTAGATGAAAATGTAATTGAATGTACATTTTCATAACTTGAATTTGTGAATGCTACTTTTATTGTTAAAGGAAAAAAGATTCCAAGACCCAAACTCTCCAAAAATACTATGATGGGAATAAGGCTCAATATTGGGAAGGAAGCTAAATCAGGAAAAGGACTTGGAAAGTTCTTACAAGGAATGCACACGGCGATACAACCATTCTTGAAATATGATCAAGGTGGTGTGGGATTCAAGCCTAACTTTCAAAGGAAGATAAAACACGTGTTGAGAAAGAGAACACAAAAAAGAGCTGGACTTACCGATATAAGTAATGAGATGAAAGTGACGGTGTTTCCTCGTATTACTGAAACCTTTATGTCTGGGGGAATATTCATTCTGGAAAGGAAAAAAGAGATGTTATTATCACCACTAGAGAAATTTAAAGAGCTGGGAATAAATGCAACAGTGGAAGAAGGTGAAATTGAAAAAAATTGATCAGAGATCGGCCTATGTCCTCTAGGCTGCATTTTGAATAATTGGACCGCTATTGAACTACCAATTGTTTTTAAATATTTATCAGAGTAATGATCGAAATTTAACTCATTACTTGAGCCCTAAAGTAGTGAGAATTTATTGTAAGGCCCCCCATTTAGGCATTCAGTTTATCAATTCAATAAATGAGCATATTTCCCGTTCCCATTTGGTCTCATTTTCTCTCTTCTATCATTTCTTTCATCGAGACTTGTATATATATCTCTTCTTGTTTATTTGCAGGCCTTTAGATATCAATTACATGAATGACATTGCTTCAAGCTCAAAAGTCGATTTTGAGCAGACTATATGCTTAGGAGAACATGAGTTTAATGAAAACTATGAAGAATGTAAATTATCTCCCGACCTACTCAGACTAATAGAGCATGAGAATAAGAGAATTCTCCCTCACTAAGAACCAATAGATACAGTAAATCTGGGAAATGAAGATGATAAAAGAGAAGCATAGATTGGTACTTTCATATCTTCAAAGACAAGAGACAAACTCATCTCTCTACTTCAAGAGTTTAAGGATGTGTTTGCTTGGACTTATCAAGATATGCCTGGACTGAACACAGACATTGTAATGCACGAACTTCCGCTAAAACCAGAATGCAAGCCTGTACAATAGAAGCTTAGAAGAATGAGGCCAGAAATATTACTTCAGATACGAGAAGAAGTAAAAAAACAGTATAATGTCGATTTTTTACAAGTGGCCAAGTATCCTGAATGGGTGGCAAATGTTGTTCCGGTACCCAAGAAAAATGGAAAAGTACGAATGTGTGTTGACTATCGTAATCTCAATCATGATAGTCCTAAAGATAACTTCCCTTTACCACATATAGATACTCTAGTGGATAACACTGCTAAGCATTATTTGTTCTCATTTATGGACAGTTTCTCAGGCTATAATCAAATCAAAATATGTTCAAAAGATATGAAAAAAACCACTTTTGTGATAATGTGGGGTATATTTTATTATAAAATGATGTCATTCGGTTAAAAAAATGTTGGGGCAACATACCAAAGGGACATGGTAACTTTGTTCCATGACATGATGCTTAAGGAAATAGAGGTTTATGTAGACGACATGATTGCTAAGTCTTGGTCAGAGGAGGAACATATCACCAATCTTAGAAAAAATTTTGAACGTTTAAGAAAGTTTCAATTGAAGCTTAATCCAGCAAAATGCACTTTTGGAGTTTCTTTAGGAAAATTATTGGGGTTTGTTGTCAGCAAATGAGGAATTGAAGTGGATCCTGATAAAATCAAAGCTATTCAAGAATTCCCTCATCCTTGTACTCGCAAAGAAGTTTGAGGTTTCTTAGGGAGATTAAACTATATTTCTCGGTTTATTTTTCAACTAACTGACAAATATGATCCCATTTTTCGCCTTCTAAGAAAGAATAATGCGGACAATTGAGATTTATCATGTCAAGAAGCTTTTGACAAGATTAAACAATATTTATCAAATCTTCCTATATTAGTGCCACCTATGCTAGGAAAATCTTTGATCTTGTATCTAGTGGTATTTAAAAATTCCATGGGATGTGTATTAGGTCAACAAGACGCAAATAGAAGAAAAGAACGCACTATCTATTATCTTAGTAAAAAGTTTACTGATTGTGAATTAAGGTATTCTTCCATTGAAAAGTTGTGTTGCGCCTTGATCTGGACCGCCCGTAGGATTTGTCAATACATGTTATACCATACAACATGGTTAATTGCAAAGCTAGATCCAATAAAATACATGATGGAATTACCAGGTTTATCAGGAAGAATGGCTCGATGGCAAGTTCTGCTTTCTGAGTATGATGTCAGTATGTAAATCGAAAAGCCATTAAAGGTAGCTCCATCGCAGACCTTTTAGCAAGTCATGCTTTACCCGAATATGAACCTTTGAGCTTTGACTTTCCTGATAAGGACCTTATGTGCTTAACTAGCAGTGAAGATAAACCAACTAGTGAAACAAATTGAAAGATGAATTTTGATAGGGCTTTAAATGCACTTGGGTATGAAATCGGAGCAATTTTAATATCTCCCAAAGAAAATTATTATCTTTTTACCAGGCAATTAAATTTTGAATCTACCAATAATATGGTAGAATATGAAACATGTATAATGGGACTTCGTACTGTAATTGAACGGAAAATCGAATACCTTAAAGTATATGGTGATTCATCATTGATGATTTATCAACTTCGTAGAGAGTGAGAAACAAAAGATATCAAATTGATCTAATATCGTAAGCTCATTCTCGAATTAATGAAAAGTTTTAAAAAGATATCTTTCTATTATCTTCCACGATAAGATAATAAATTGGTTGATGCATTGACAACTATGGCTTCCATGTTTAAAGCAAATAGAGAAACCGAAATAATGCCCATACAAATGAGTATCTTCAAATCACCTGCCAGTTGCTATGTCATCGAGGAAGAGGTAGATGATCACTCCTGGTATTATGATATTTTATAGTATCTTAAGTATCAAAAGTATCTCGAGGGAGCAACTAATATTAATAAAAGAATTATTCGGAGAATGGCTATAGGATATGTTCTTGACGAAGAAATATTATATAAAAGAGGAAGTGACCAAACGTTACTTAGATGCATAAAAAGTCATGAGGCAAAAAAAATAATTGAGGAGGTTCATGAAGGGATTTGTGGAATTCATACGAATGGTCTCAATATGGCAAGGCAAATTATGAGGTTTGGTTATTTCTGGACATCTATGATAGAAGATTGCATCAATTTTGCTCAAAGATGTCATAAATGTCAGATTTATGAAGATAAAATACATACAGCCTCATCACCCCTTCATGTTATAACTGCTCCGTGATCGTTCGCAACATGGGGCATGGATGTAATTGGACCGATTACGCCAAAAGCATCAAATGAACATCGCTTCATCTTTGCAATGATTGATTATTTTACCAAATGGGTAGAAGCTGCTTCATATGTAAATGTAACTAGATCAACAATATGCAAATTCCTTAAAAGAGAAATAATTTGTCGATATGGTCTACCAGAAAGGATTATTTCTGATAATGCTTTAAATCTGAATAACCGAATGATGACAGAAATTTGTGAACAGTTTAAGATAAAATATCACAAGTCAACACCCTACCGCCCAAAAATAAATGGGGTCGTCGAAGCAGCTAATAAAAATATCAAGAGGATTGTTAAGAAGATGGCGATAACATATAAAGATTGGCATGGGAAATTACCTTTTGTATTATTATCATATCGTACATTTGTACGAACATCTACAAGAGTAACTCCTTATTCTTTAGTATATGGAACGGAAGCTGTATTACCAATTAAAATTGAGATTCCATCACTCTGTGTCTTAATGGAACTTAAATTAGATGAAGCTGAGTGGGCTCGAGTCAAATATGATCAATTGAGTTTAATAGAAGAAAAGAGATTGAAAGCGATTTATCATGGGTAGATGTACCAAAAACGAATGAAGGAGATTTTTTCATGAATGATTCAGGCTCACGATAAGAAAGTCCGACCAAGATTTTTTCGTGAAGGAGATTTGGTTTTGAAAAAGGTTCTGCCTATGCAAAAGGATTTTCGAGGAAAATGGATGTTAAATTGGGAAGGACCATTTATTGTGAAAAAAGCCTTTTCGGGTAGAGTATTAATCTTAGCCGAGATGGACAAAAATAAGTTATCAAATCCGGTGAACTCGAATTTTGTGAAAAAATATTATGCTTGAATGCATGATAATACCAATAGGTGAAAACCCGAAAGGGCCCTATTGGTAAAAAAAGAAAAGAAAGAAAAGAAAAAAAAAGAAGGAAAAAGAACCATCAGTAGGTGAAAACCCGAGAGGACCCTACTGGTAAAAAAAGAGGAAACAAAAAGAAAAATCAAGGTGAAAACTCGCAAAGGGCGCCTTGAAATCATGGGGAGATTCAAGTTATGAGTTTGAAAATGGTCCATGAAGAAAGTTTATATGTCTTCAGACGTTCATCAATAACTTAAGCTCTACTAAGCAGAAGTCACATGCAAAAAGGTTCTTGAGCGAGATAGCAGCGGAGTCCTTGTAATTGATATCTTAGGGTTTTATTATTATTATCATCATTTTTATCTTTTTCTTTTTGTTCGATATTATATCAAATATTCTATTACCACCTTTCAAGGCCTAAGCCATTTTTATTCAATGAGAAAATTTAATAATCTCGTTACCTTGTGCTTCTTTATCATCTGAACATCTGTGCATTTCTTTGATGAATTTGTTGCTTTACTAAAAGGGGGTCTATAATATGTTTTTATATTCGATGTATTACTTGAATAAATGGTTTAAAACAAAATGATGCTTAATTGAAAGTTTTTTTAAGAGGCACGACATAGAGTGAAGAAGACGAAGTGCGTTGATCGTGATCTAAATAAAGATAAATAGATTCAAAATAAAATCTAATATTCATGCATTTAAAGCATTTGAAAATCTTTCATATAAGACAAGTGCATTAGAAACATATGCATTTTTTTGATAGGATTGGCCTCTAAGAGGAGGTGCCTTCAGGATGAAGTATCACTATTTATTTTCAAGAACAAGTATCAGCAATCGCCTCCGAGATAGAGTGTCATCACTAAGATTCCATGAAGGAATGCCATCAATCGCCTCCGAGATAGAGTGTCATCACTAAGCTTCCATGAAAGAATACCATCAATCACCTCCGAGATGGAGTGTCATCACTAAGCTTCCAAGAAGGAATGCTATCAATCGCCTCCAAGATGGAGTGTCATCACTAAGCTTCCAAGAAGGATTGACATCAATCGCCTCCGAGATAGAGTGTCATCATTAAGCTTCCATGAAGGAATGCCATCAATCACCTCCGAGATGGAGTATCAACATTAAGCTTCCATGAAGGAATGCCATCAATTACCTCCGAGATGGAGTGTCATCATTAAGCTTCCACGAAGGAATGCCATCAATCACCTTCAAGATGGAGTGTCATCATTGAGCTTCCAAAAGGGAATGCCATCAACTACCTTCGAGATGGAGTGTCATCGTTAAAGATTCTGATGAGGAATATCATCGTTTACCTTACCACCTACCTTTAAAATAAAGTATCATCACTACTAGGTTGTTTCTCATTGAAAAAATTTGTTGCGTCTAGTCTTTGCTCACTTCCTCCGTTTGAGGAATGAGCAAAAAGGGGCAGGCTGTATGCAACAAAATTTGAAATTAAATCTAAAAAAATTAAAAAAAATTAAATATTTAAAATTCAAAAAACTCTATAATAATCTTTAAAAAAATCTAAAAAAATAAATAAATATTTAAAAGTTAAAAAATTCAAAAATATCAAAAAATTTAAATAAATCTAGAATGGATAATCTTTAAAAATTTGAAAAAAATAAACTTTAATAAATTAAAAAATTTGAAAATTAAAAAAAATTAAATATAGAGTAATCTTTAAATCTAAAAATAATTTTAAAAAAATTAACAAATCTCAAAAATTCGTTCTCTCCAAGTAAAATCCTAACCAACTCCTATTTTTAGAATTTAAACCCTCCTAAAACCCTAATTTATACGCTATAAATACCCCTCAATCCCTTTAGAAACAACATAAGAAAAACAAAGCAAAAGACAAGCAAAGCAAACCAAAAATACAAGAGAAATTCAAGAGAAAAAACTTACGATTCTGAAGTAGTGGAAGGGTTCGAAACACGATCAAAATTAATATCTCCCAAGGATAATTTGATCCAACGACGGATTTACGATTTTGAGAGAGGTATGCTCTTTAGTTAGATTTTATTATGTTCGAATTAATTCAAATATATATTTTTAATTAATTTGAATTGATAATAAAATAATTTTATATTAAAAGCCGAATACGAAAGAAAAGTGAATTTTGTGTGTGTATTGGATAATGGAAATCCAATTTCAAATTGAAATTGTAATTGATATTGGTATTGTTGCTACGGTAAGTTGACAGAGAATTAAGGGAAAATTACGTATTAGGCCCTTCTAGATTTAGATTCTTAAATGTATATCCTTAAGTTTTGATTTTATTTTGTATTATTTTTTGTTATATTTATCTTAATTAGATTCTTATTTATGAATTTATTTAATAATTGAATCAATAAATTTATTTAGATTTGATCTAATGATTAGTTGATTTTATTAAATTAATTAATTTGTGAGTTGAATTTTAATTAGATATTTATTGAAACAATAAAGTAAAAAAATAGATTATTCTTTTATGTAGTTTAATTTCTTTGATTTATTTTAATTTAATTTTATGTTTTAATTATGTTTGGTATGTCTTATATTATGTTCTTAATTTTTTTATATATAGTTAATTTTATATAATTGTGCTATTAACCACCTTTCAAGTTTGGTAGACAATACAATCCCTTTACGATTGATGGCGACTCCAATTATTGATGAGATTTTGAAGGTCCAACCAATTTCGACCCAGACCAAAACGTTATCGACAACAACCACAAAAATTAAATTGGTAGATCAATTTTAGTGTTTGCTTTGTATCATGGGCAGAGTCACCTTTTGATAAGGGTGGTCAAATAACATCCCAAAATTTTTGGATCAACTTTTTAATATAATTTATATATAAATAAAAATAATTTATAAATAATTAACATCTCTTAAATATAATTTTAAAAAATGACACCTTTTACGTAATTTTCTAGCTCCGCCCATACTTTGTATTATTTGGTAGAAATGCAATCTTTGAAACGAAATGAGAATATGCAGCGGTGTTTTAGTTTTTTTATATAAAAATTATTCATATTTGTTCGATCTTTGGAACGAAATTATTTTTCTCTTGGTTATTCTCATATTATTATGAAAACTAATAATGAGATTTATGACAGTTTAAAATCTAATGATCGATGCAAATTGCTTCCTCTCTTCGAGAGTATATTACTTTATTCAGTAAAATTTTAAAAGTGCGTTTCAATTGGATAAACTGTAAGTATAATTAAGTGATTGATAAACTTATTAAATTAATCAAAGATCTTTCGATAATTTATTATAAGTTTCTTTATCTACCTGTTAACTCTCTTTAGGATATTGTTGATGCGATCTCTGTCAATGATGCACATACTAAACAATGGTTAATTTATTTATTATTGTTATGTCATTTGTATTTTTTGATGTTTACACTTAATTTGTAAAATATGAATAAGTTCTCTTTTCTTTCGTTTATGTTAGAAGGAGTTTTAATAAGATTATTGTTTCATTTTAATCCTTAAAAAAAATAGTAGATCAATGAAATATAATTTGTACAAACCTATGGTAAAAGCTTACATATAAGCTAATATAACAACATTTTCTATTATAATTAGGGATAAAATTAAAAATTAATTTTAAAATGATAAAATAATTATAATATATTAATAAAGTCTAAACTTGGTGAATATTTAGTTTCACTTTTAAATCTGTATTAACAAAAAAAATATCTGTAATATCACCGAGCTATTAAATCAAAGACAATTCTGTTTATTGTATTTAAACTTTTTTTAAATGATTTTTGCTTTCAAAATGGAAATGAAGTTTTTTCTTTAGTTGAATCTAGCATTGGATTGACGATCATTGGATTCATTATGCATGTTTGAATAAGTATACTGTAAATAAGAAAATTTTGTCAAATATTGCATATGAAGAAAAAAATTCGCAAATATTGTTGATGGGAAATTATTTTTTAAAATATTGTGAAAGGAACAGTAAAATTAAGGACAACTTCAGGAGGTTCCGTCTTTGACCATAGAAACAAGATTCAAAGCCAAAAATTAAACCTTTTGGCTCCGACTTTAACTCTTTATTCATCTTTGACCATGCGCAACAGACAAGGCAGAGAGCAGCAGGCAGTGGCAGATGCACTGTTTATAGATGGGAACTTTAGGTTCCGTCTTTAATGTATTTTCACTAGGTCTGGGGGCGCAACAGAAAAGTTGGGGTGATGAAACTCGAGATGAAAATTAATAGGGATGGTAAGGTGATGAGATGAAAACGTGTTGTAAGAGTTTTGGGGTTCAGAAAATTATTTGTTTATATTATTAGGATTATTTATATTTATTTTGATGTTTTATAAAGGGATATGAGATGAAAGTTGAGAAGTTATATTTTTTTATAGAGTTGACAGTGATGGTTGAAGTGGAGAGAAAATCAAAATTTCTATTGAAGTTTTAAAAATATTGGTAAGTTCTTCGTTATTTTTTTTTTACATTTTAGATTTGATATTTTTATTCGTTATATTTTTATTTGTTAGTTGCTTTGTAAGATTATTATTTGTTTTGTCAAGATTTTTTATTTTTTTACTGTATTTTTTATATTCGAATTTATATTTATGTATTTAAAATTAATATTTATTAGTTTCTATTCGAATTTATTTTTATGTATATGTTGAATTTTGTTGTATTTAGTTTTAAAATTTTATAAATTTATTTTGAATATGCAGATAAAATGAGCGAAGATAGATTTTTGACGATCGTGTATTACAATGGTCAAATGGTGAAAAATGAATCTAAAATTTTGTTTGAATTTGAAGACACTATTAAACTAAGATTTTCAAAAGATATCTCGCTTCAACAGTTGAAGGAGAAAATATCAAAGAAAATTAGAGCAAGAGTTCATAGTTTGTGTTATCAGTGATTACTTTGTGAAAATCCAGTTAGATATGTTGCAATTAATCTTGAAGATGATGACGATGTTAGCATGATGATTGCAGGCACGAGTCTATGGAGATTCGATATATTGAATTATTTGTTGAGATCCATGATGTTCCGAACCCATCGAGTAATATCATTGGAGAATCCTCTCGAGTGGACTACGGTAATGATATTAATCTCCCCGAAAGAAGTTTTGTCGCAATGTTGTCTAGTGAGATATCGACTGAATTGAATCTCATAGATACTTCAAGATACGGTTTATCAACAGCATCAAGTAGTGATCTGATTGATGATATTGACATGGAAAACCTACGAGGTCGGTGGGGTGAACCCCAAAATCCGATCATCTAATGGAGTTTTTACCATAGATCGTTGGTATTAAATGTTTCCTCCGTATCCTATAATTAAACCCAAAAAGTTATAAAATATAAATAAAAGATTTTACCATTTCATCAACGGGGAGACTCATATGTCGATCCTCTAAATACAAAAGAAGAGTCTGCTCAGCCATCTGCTAAATAATTAATTTTATTAATAAAAAATCCAAAAAAATTAATATTAATCAATCAATAATAATACTAATATGTCGATTCCATAAAAATAAAATAATACAAGAATTTTTAATAAAGATTCAACTTAAATAAATTGATATTTTAAATAAAATTAAACTAATAAATTTTCCCTAAAATAACATAAAATAATAATATTATTTTCAGTAATAAATTTTCAATAATAAATTAATACTATTTTCCCTAATCGAGCACTACCTTTCCCCCCCTAATTTTCCAATAAATAAACGGTTTAAAGGAAAATGAAAAATTTAAATAGAATTTTCCATAATAACATATTTATAATAAACTTTCCTAATATTTTCCTAAAATATTAATTAATAATAAATAAACTAATATTTTAAATAAAATTAAACTAATAAATTTTCCCTAATAAACAAACAACGACGGGGTAATGGAAAATAAATAGAATTTTCCCTAAAATCTATAAATATTATTAAACTAAAAAATTAAAATAATATTAATAAATTAATCATAATATTTTCCTAATATTATATTAAAAAATTAAAATAATATTAATAAATTAATTCTATTCTTACAAATTCAATATTAAATTAAAATATTTTCCTATCCATTTTCTTCCTCCTAATCAACTCAACTCAAATCTATCAAATATATTTCTCTTCAAATCAAACATGCTTGATTTTAAATAAATTCAAAACATATTCCGAATTTTCCTATTTATTTCTTTCAAATAACACATAAAAAATATATAATAATTACAAAAATTACTAAAATACTTACAATTTTATTTATTTGAATCCTCCTTGTTCTTCAAACTATTAAACAACCCAAACCTATTATAAATAAATATTTTAAAAAAATTAATAATTAAAAAAATTTCTTCTTCTTCAAACTATTAACTCAAATCTATCAATAATATAAAACAATATAACAATAATATCCCAATGCATACATATATAAAAAATTAAAAAAAATAACATTAAGTCTATAAATCTATATTAGAAATATTCAATAACAACAACCAAAAAAATTCTTTCCCTCAAATTCTTTTTTCTCCTTCTTATTCTTCAACCTGTTACTCTTTCAAATTTTATCAACTCAACAACGTAATTTTTTTCATCCTTCTACTCTATTTATCAACAAATAAAACAATCTCAACCACGCATCTCATACCACTTTAATTATTTTATACCTAACTTTTTACCCATTCAACACTCACTCCTATAATTTACAAGTTCAGACACTATTTTATTCACGGGTCTGCAAACCAACACTGCCATGCATTGTTTACTCCCCTGCACTGCTGCTCTGCCTGTAACCCCCTCAACCCGGTCTAGACGCCACCTGACTCGAATGAGTTACACGGGAAATACCGAGGCTAATCCGGAGACTCGCCCCGATAAACAATCCTAAAAATTTATCTTTTATCTTTTCTAAATACTTTAATTAGATCCCACATGTTCATACAAGGACCAAGTTCAATTACAACGGAAACTAAAGAGAAACGAGTCCTAATTTAATTGAATAAGTTTTAGGGACCTAATTGTAATTTCTAGAATTTTATGCCCTGATTATAAAATTAAGGTTATCAATATTTAATTAACTATATTTCATGATGGCACGTAAATTTTCAGCTTAAAATAATATCTACAAATCATTTAATTACATGCTCAAAGTTTAGAGACTATTTTCAGCCTCCAAGGTTTCATAGAATTCTCGATATGCAAATTTACTTAAAAACACTTTAAGCACATATCATGGTATATTATCTAGACGCATTCCTACCTAAATAACCACATTATGGATTCAGGTTATAAATAGTCATGCTTCATTATCAACAACACTCAAATTCACACATAGGGATATCAAGAATCAAATTCCAAAATAACTTCATTATAACCACATATATACTAATAGGTAATTCAAATTTAAGTCACAAAACTAACACCAACTTTAATATTCATCAAATATTTATAAACATATAACTATTTCAAGTATAATTAGCATGAACAATAATCACAATATGCTAACGCATCCCTATTGCTCTCTCACTACTACTAATGTTATAAAGACATACTTGAGCTTTCACTTGCTAGTTACCTAGATCCTTGCTTATCTTTGTTGTCTCCACGTTAAATACTCTACATTGTAAGATAAATGAGAGGGTAAGCATAAGCTTAGTGAGTGAATAAAAATATAGTTAAAAACACCTTGTAATATAGCCCATAATATACCAAAATCAATTTTAAAACAAGTCATGCTCTTAAGTAAAAACAATGTCCATGACCATCAATGCCATTATTTGAAAAATAACAAGTATACCATGACATAAGCCACAAAACCTTTCTCAAATAATTTCGAAAAACACATGCTCATTAAGCATCACTCAAGTCTTACATGCCTATAGCAAAGCTTCATTCAAAACATTATTCAATTAAGAACCTATACTTGCTTATAACATTGTATTGGTATTAGTGAACCATTTAGATTACCACTAAACGTTAGGATAAACAGAAACGAAAGGCATGAAGCCAATCGCCAACATACCACATATGAGAGCCAACCGTTACTCATATCACGTGTGAAGGTTAATCGCCTAATCACACCCATGATAGGATATAACCATTCATGAAAACACACCTTAGCATCCGGGATAAGTAACACTTACATGTAATGCAACACATATATCACAATATAAGTATTAACTCTAATGCATCACCAAGGTATTTTATACACGTACACATTTTAATTATAGTGCACTCACATCCTATTGATCGATCAACTTATCCACATTTCATCATTTTTAATACCAATACTAAAAACAAAACCAATGCTCGAGTTTTAAGTCAAAAATAGTGAATTACCACATGCATCCCACTAACACATGCATTAAATACATAAACCAGTAAAAATCATTTTTCTCATATTTTCAAAATAAAACCGTGAGAGCATCTTGTGTATATAAAAACCTTCATAAAAATATATCATGAGCATTAAAAACACATGTATATTCACATATGCACAACACTATATGAGCATGACTAAAACACATAGTAAAAATAAGACATAATATGAGAACTTTTAAGAAAACAATATTTTAAACTTACTTCCGAGTATAAGGACATTTATCGTACCTTCCTACAACCCCAAACCGTTGAAAACACATTTAAAATCATGTCAAATTGGCATCCCTCATAATCCACTCACCAATTTACCGAAACTTGCTCGACAAGTCACTCGAAAACGTGATTTGGTTTTCTAGTCTCCCTCAAACTTGTTCCTCTACCTCTTGAACTAATTAAAGCATCAAAACCAGAGGGTTTAGTGCATTAAAACACAACCAAACATCTTTCAAGTTGGACCAATACATGACAACCTCTAAAAACACCATAAAACCTAACCAAGACTAACCGAAAACCTCTCTAAACTCCACCTAAATATTAGGTCCATGATTAGATACTTAAAAGCCATCATAATTATATCTAAACACTTCAAGATTCATGTATTTAGTCATAAAAACAACCATGTAAAACTCTTGAACGAAAATCAAGAAAATAATCGAATTTTATCAAGAAAACCAATTTTACTAATTCTAGACTTTAAATATTGTTGCAATCAGCCAAGAACTTAGGAAATTCATTAAAGAACTTTAGGTTTCAGAGTTTTTAATGATTTTCAACTCTAAAATTAATTACATCCCAGGTTTAAAAATTAGAAAACCCGTAAAAAACAAAGAGATTTTGATTAAGAAAAATATCAAGAATTCATCAATGAATTTTTATTGAAAAAATTGGTGATTACTCTTGAAAAGATCATGGAGAATATGTCTTGGTAAGGAAGAAACCAAAACCTTGGAGAAGGTTTTAAAGATTGATGCAAAAATAGAGTTTTTCAAATAAAATCAAAGAAAAACAAAGAGAATTTGAAGAAGAAAAATATAGGAAAATAAACCAACGAAATTTTATTAAAAATAATGAATATTTACCATGAAAAGATGATGAAGAGGCTGCCTTGGAGAAGAAGAAACCGAAATTTAGAGAAGATATATCTTTAAAAGTGAATTTTTGAGTTTTGAATCAAAATTAGGGAATTTTGATTACTTAGGTTAAAACAAGGGATTAAAGGTTATTTATATAGGCTCTTGGAAAGCCTAGACCAACTAGAATTAAAATTATATCAAATTAACTTAAAGATTCAAAGGTTTAGGTTAATTTATAAAATTATTCTCAAGTTTTCTATTTTTACAAAATAATCACTAATTTCAAAATCTTAGGGATTCAAGGTTCAATTTTCCAAATTGAGTTGACCTAAGTAAAATATAAGTCAATTAAGAATTTTAGAATATTTTCTATAATTTTATTTTGATTTAAAACTATTTTTTAATTATTTAATCCCAAACTAGGCTAAACCGACAAAACCGATTCACTAGACCTCTAAACCGACCTCAAAACTTTTAGGCCCAAATTTGGGGTGTTACACTGCCGCTCTGTCTGCTCACCACTGTGCTGACTATGCGCGTCTTAAATTGCATGATAGAGTCAAAGTCGGAGCCTAAAAGCTCCGTCTTCAAATAATTTATCCTACTGTTCAAAGTCGAAGCCAAAAGGCTCGACTCTTGGCTTTGAATCTTGTTTCTATGGTCAAAGACGAAACCTCCTGAAGCTGTCTTTGAATTTACCGTTCCTTTCACAATATTTCGGGAAATATTTTCCCATCAACAATATTTGGGGAAATTTTTTCTCCATCTACAATATTCAACAGAATTTTCCACTGTAAATATATAATGCCATATATAATAATTATGTAATGGAGTTATAATTTATATATAGATGATCAAAACTCGACTTAAATAGAAAAGGTTAAAATTTTTTATTTGACTCGAAGTTAAAAAATTGATTTATTAGAATTTGACTGAAAATTACATAAACACAATTCGATTTAAAAATCAAATAAAATTTAAGTTATAAAATAAAAATTCAAATAACTCAAATAACTCAATAATTTTAATAATTAGTAGATTAATTTTTAAGTTCAAGCACAAACTCTTAATTTTTTATGAATAAATATATGTCACATATAAAATATATATATATTATATGTTAGAGTAATACATTTAAATTGGATTAAACTATACTATAACATGATAAATAATTATAATTAAATTTATATAGGAATTCAAATTCTCGAATCTACTCTAACTCAATTCGAATTTTATAAACTCGACTTGAATAAAAAAAATTAGAATATTACACTTTAATTTGAATAAAATAATTTTTTTTAACTTGACTCAATCAAACACTTACCCCTATTTATATACTTCTAATTAGATAATAATACCATAACGGGCAAACGTTTGATCATACATAGGGGTGATAATGAATTTTAGGCTCGATTTTTTAACTCGGCTCGGGCTTGGGTCAAAAATAATATTATAGGGCTTAGCTCAGGCTCGTCAAGCTCGGTCTGTTCGACTTAAAATAGATAATTTTATTATATTTTTCTATAAAAGATAAGAAAAAATATAATATCTCATTAAAAAAAATCATAACCAACAACGAAACGAAATTCAATATTGAGAAAGGGGAAAAATAGTTAATTTATTTTAGATAATTTGTTTTTAGTGGATTTCTTTTATTTTCTTTTATTGTTTTTCTTTTTTTAAAGAAAATATTTTTAATGTATATGTAGCATATATAATATAATTATTCCGAGCCTGTTCACGAGCTTTTCGAACCGAGCTCGGGTAAGTTCGGCTTGACTCGTTAAGGTCTCGAGCAAAATCTAAATCCAAATCAAACTCACTCAAAAGAACTTTAACCTAGCTTTGACCGAATCGAACTCAAATAACTCGCGAACAGATGAAGCTCATTATTACCCTATTCATATATAAATTGGAATTCCTAATCTAGTGAACTCTCAAATCCGAGGGATATTTTAAATTTTTTACCGAAAATATTAAAAAAATAAATCAATGATCCCGATCAATTGACACGTGGATTCGATAAAAAAATACAAATAACTTTGTAAAAGTTTAACCTCTTGGGTTGAATACTCGAATAAATCCCGAATAGCAAATTCATAATTTTTCTGGTACCCAAGTCCAGATAGAATTTAATTAAAATATAATTTATATTATTTAATTATTTATGTATTAAAATAATAATAAAAATTCTGAAAATCCCTTCTGTTTAGTCTGTTACGTTTTCAGTTCACCGAATTAATTGAAATCCCTAGAAATTCAATCTTCTTCAGTCCTCACTCCTCACAGTCTCGCTCGACACTGGTCCCTGCTTTGCTCTCTTGAGCTGGTCTACTGTCGTCACTTTGGTTGCTCATCTCGGCTCTAAGCCTCTGGCGGTAGCAGACAGACCTCACACAGCCACAGGCCAAGGTAATCGTCACCTCGGTTCTTTCTTTTTTAACGAAACTGGTTCACTTTTGGTAGAGTTTTTAAATTGACTTGATTTAGTTTTATATGTTGAGGTGTATTTGGTTTCTAACCTCGATATGGTTATTATCGCTCTGAGTTCAAATATAGTATATTAAATTCGGTGAAATCTTTGAAGCTTTGGTAAATCTTCTTCTTCGGGTGAAATCTATAGGTTGGCGCCTGAGTCTCTTACATTTTCTCCTTTCTTTTTTCGTCATTTCTCAAGCTAAGCAGCTCCCTCAATTTTCATTGAAAGCAGAAGCAACGTAGCCCAAGTTGTAAGGCTATTGCTTAGTTGTAGAATATAATATTAGATTAACGAAATATCTTTGTATGTGTTTGCTGAATAATTGTGTAAATCAATTATATTTTAAAGACCATTTTATCCAGGTATAAGTTCATATTCATATTTGAGTCTGTATGCTTCGGAGTGCTATGCTCACAGCAAGATGCATCACAATTAGCCTTTAATGTGGTTATACAGATGTTCAGGGGTGAATTAGTTATAAGGAAATATGATTTTATTTAAAACTTAGTTTGAAGCTCAA
Organism: Abelmoschus esculentus; assembly: GCA_035048815.1. Lineage (NCBI taxonomy): Eukaryota > Viridiplantae > Streptophyta > Magnoliopsida > Malvales > Malvaceae > Abelmoschus > Abelmoschus esculentus. The sequence goes on along the minus strand of JAUCBN010000006.1, from coordinate 12,123,575 downwards.
AACTATAGTTTGTATTTTTTTGAAAGTAATTTGTGTTGACTCAAATAACTATTTAGAAGTAGAACTTTAAAGAAAGTATATATTTATGTTTAGAAGTATGAACTTTAATGACATAAACGATTTCTTTTTGCATCTATTTAGACTGTTAAATTTATTTTATATGCTGTACTTGTACCTGTAATTTTAGAAATTTCTGTTTCCTGTCCCCATATCCGTTCCCGCACCCCTATCAGTACAACATAGGTTGGAAATACTTATACCAATGTTGTTGAACTTGAAAGTTTCAAGTTCATATGCTATTGTTTTCCAGGCAGGTTTATTCGTGACTATTTGAGCTTAAAACTTCAAACATTGAACCCTGATAAAAACAAATAATTGAAGCCATGGTTCTGTAATTTCAAAGCAGGTTGTAAATAAAAATGGCTCCATAATCTGTATTTGTCCATGATAATTTGCATGAAAATGGTTCCTTGTGTCTGTTCCATAATTTATTGTCTGTATATGTGTCTGTAATGATTGTGTTGGTTAATAGAGAACCAGTTTTTTTTTTCCTTCCAGATTTTAATGTAGTTTTTGGATTTTTTTTAGCATTGGGTTTAAAGTGGTTTATGAATCAATCACCATTTATTAATTTGGTGATGTTTGTAGATAGTTTTAGACTATATTTTTGTTGGATAAAGCAAGATTGATTATAGACAGCATGTATAATTCATATTTTTTCCTCGAATTTTTGTGATCAGTATTTAAATAAGATCATAGGTAGTCGAGCTTCCCAAATCTAGTGGATTAAGCATCCCAAGAACATTTAGTAAATGGTTCAAATTGTTTGTGAAAGCTACTGTAATTAGCTTTTGATTATTAGTTTTGATACGATGATCAGGGGAGATTTTACACTTTAGTAGTATTGTGGTGTGTTTATGGATTTTATTTCTAATTTACTATGAAATATGAACTTTTATGAATATTTATGTTTTTTTGTATATATTTTAAATTTATTTTATATACCTTACCCATACCTTGTAATTTTAAAGATTGTTGTTTCTCGTCCCTGTATCTGTCCCCGCATCCGTATCAGTGCAACATTGGTACTAATCCTTCCCACGTGTAACCAACTCCCGAACTCATACTCATTTTTCTTTGGATACACTTCAGTGTCTGGACTATTTAATCTAAGTGACCGGTGGCGAATCTAATTTTTATTTTCCTTTTATCCTTATTTTCAATTCAAGATCGAGTTTGACAAATATAACCTTTTTTTTTTTGTTATTATATTGGTGAATAAACAAACTTGAGTTACAAATAAGATATACTAATTGGTCTAGCAGTTGAGGATACTCATGTCCTATCTTAAGTTTGAGTCCTGAGTCTCCTGACAAATAGAAAATTGCCCAAACTGCAGAAAATGATAAAGTTGGGAATTGGGATGGGCCTAGACATAGATGAAAACATTGGAATGATTTAACAGGCCCTCTAACTTCTACACTGTTTCTTCTTTTTCGTAGCTTGTGTCAGAATCCTGTGAAGAAATTATCCCATCTCCTAAGATATGCCATCACCATGTCTCCACCTCTGCAACAATTGTTGTGTAGGTTTTCAGTTTTACCTACCAAATTCTCAAAACTCTCTGTTACTCAATTTCAATTTTCCCAAGCCCACTGGTGCTAACAAAAGACTCATAATCCGGAGTCAGAATCGACCCAGAAACAGCCAAAACGATACAAACCCCAAAGGGAAGGTGACAGTGAAGGGAAAGAAGGAGAATGTTTGGAGTCTTGATAATGAGAGAGCAAAAGCTGAGAAAGAGAAAGGGAGAGAAGGTACAAAACAAAGGAGGAGGAAAGGAAAGAAAGTGGTTATTGGTCGGAAGAGCAAGTTGGGTAGAGTTTTGGTCTCTGCTGCAATGTCAATGGAAGTTGAAACTGTTCTACAAACTCAGGTATTTATTTACTATTTCTTATATTATGCCTTATGAATTCTTTGTGTGTAAGTGGAACAATTGATCTGAACTGCTAATAAAATTTGGCTTAGGCAGTTAAGACTGCATTTTATTTATTTGTAACAATATATCCCGATATGGTTTTGCTGGGAACATTGAGTGATCCATGGCTTCAATCAGAAACTGAAGTCAGTTTCAGATGTGTTGTACTTGTATGTTACTTGTTGTCTTGGATATGTAGATGTGCTGCTGGATTTGGCATGCTTTGGAAGGTTTAGTTTGAACCTGTTCAGAATTATGGTATTTATGCTACTACATTTTTTTAATACAACATATTTTTAAAAGCTCTTCATTGCTATTGGTAATCCCCCCCCCCTCTGAAAGTAAAAGAAAAAAAACAAAATGACCTAGGGTTTGCATGACTTTTAGTTGGTCATGACTTTTCAAGTTTCCATTTTGCTTGCTATAAAAAATGATTACTTTTTCTTGGTGCTTCAATTGTATATTTTTTTTTATTTTTCTTAATATCCAGCTCCTGCATGAACGTTTTAGTTTTCTTTGGCTTTATAGGAATGAATTATTTTCATGTTTGATGCAGAATTATGTATGGTTATCCTTTTCCGTAAAGGAATTTGAGGTTTAGCCCCATCAGAAAGGGGAGAAATGATTTCAAAATCAATGAAAATGGATTTATTTGATCAAGTGGTTTGTTTCTTTGGTTCTCATGTGTTCTTTCAGGAACCTGTAATAAAACCAGCATGGAATACATTTGCTAGTAGTGTGAGTGGGATATGGAAGGGAGTTGGAGCGGTGTTTTCACCCATTACTGCTGAAATGGAGCCAATTGAAATTGGAAGTAGGAATGAAAACCTATATGACTGCTACACTCTTACTTGTGTTGAGGCAGTTTTTCCTCCTTCTGGAAAGACCTCTGAAATCCATAGGAAGATAAATTGGGTTACACTGAATCCACATGGTGAGGTTCCACAACATGTTGGTGTCAGCCTTGGAAATAAAGAAGAGTCCAAAGTCGAGAAAGCAACTTCACCACTGAAAGAAAATGCTAATTATGGTATGACAAATCTTGTTTTGCCTAAATTTGGCTCTTTTGACTTGACAACTAGTGATGTGATGGAAGAAGATGTCATGGGCAATGAGCCTGGTCTTGTTTTCTTTGAGGTTAGTTAATCCATCTCTTTAGTAATTGCTATAAAACCATGAATAAAATGAGAGACTTTCATGCGATGCTCTAATGCTGTGAAGAAAATGTAGGTTAATAAATATATTTATGGTATGGAAAGATACTATTTTAGGGAATATATTATGCATCTTTAGTTATGGAAAATCAACTTTAGGAGAATATTTTTAGTTACCTAGAATACTAAGATTTGTATCTTTAGTTATCTAGAATAATAAGTCAATCTTTGTATATAAATATGCACTCTACCTATGAATAAATTATGAGTGAATTTTTCATAATTCTACATGGTATCAGAGCAGGTCGATCCTTTCTCTTTTTTTTCTGGTTGATTTCATTTATTTTCTTTGGCAAACGAAACCTTCAAATTTCAGAAGGACGCTAATCTTGTTTCTACTGAGAGTTCAATCAGTAGCTTTAGCCAACAACAAATTGATGAAATCAAACCACTTTTTAGTCGCCTCTTCTTTCCTCCTCAACCCACAGCCTTGTTAGCCATTGATGGTAAAATTATCTCTTCCCGACCTGTTCATTCCTTACAGTGGATAGTGGATTCTGGTGCCTCTGACCATATGGCAGGAAACCCCAAGGTTTTTTAGTCTTTTTACAGCCACAGTCCTCCTTGCTTCATTAAAATTGCTGATGGTACCCTCTCTCAGGTATTAGGAAGAGGTTCCGTTCGAATCAGTGCCAACATGGTTCTTTCAAATGTTCTTTATGTTCCTAGTTTGACATGCAATTTACTATCTGTCAGTGCATTGGTTAAAGATGTTAATTGTGAAGTTCATTTTGGAGTTGTTGTTTGTGTTTTTCAGGAACAGGGTTTAAAAGTTGTGACTGACAGTGCTAGGTTGAGTAATGGACTTTACATTCTTGTTGCTTTATCCTTTTCCAAATCTTTTAGCTCCTGGCCCTAATTCCTTAGCCTTATCTTCTACTTTAATTTTCAATAATGTTTTGATGTGACATTTTCGATTGGGGCATCCCAATTTCTACTATTTGAAAAAATTGTTTCTCAAGTTATTTATCAATAAAAGTCTTTCTTCTTTTATTTGTGATGTGTGTCAGATGGCTAAGCATACTCGTCGTACTTATGTTCCTTCCACCTCCAAACCTACATCACATTTTTCCACTATACACACGGATATTTGGGTTCCTTTTAAGGTTAAAACTGTTTCTGGATATAGATGGTTTGTGTCCTTTATTGATGATTTTTCTCGGACCACTTGCACATTCTTGATGAAAGAAAAATCTGGTGTTACTCACATCTTTCAGACTTTTTATACAATGGTCCAAAACCAATTTGCTACCCCAATTAAAGTTGTGAGGAGTGACAATGGGATTGAGTATCTTAGCCAATCTCTTGGACGATTCTTTCGGGAAAAAGGGATCTTCCACCTTACTTCTTGTGTCAACACACCTCAGTAAAATGGTGTGGCTAAAAGGAAGAATCGACATCTTCTTGATGTCACTCAATCTCTCTTATTTGCTGCTAATGCTCCCAAGTATCTTTGGGGAGATGCACTTTTTACAGCAACTTATCTCATCAATCGGGTGCCCAGCAAAACTCTAAAGTTTCAGGTTCTTTCCACAATCCTTCAACAACATTTTTCTCACTTTAAACCTTTCCTTTCTACCCTTCCTTTTCGAGTATTTGGTTGCACAACCTTTCTTCATGTGCATAGCCAAAATAGGGGTAAACTTGATCCTCGATCCTTAAAGTGTGTCTTTGTTGGGTCAGTCCTTAAATGACCAACAATCTTTTCCTATCCTTGATAATCATACCATTGAAAGTCGAACACAATCTTTACAACAATCTAGTCCCTCAAATGATATTGTTGTTGTCTCTAATAATCAAGTCCCTAATCCGGTAGGTATAACTTCTCCACAACAGCCTAGTCCTTCGAAAAGCTTCAGCCCTCAAGCAACACCTCCTTCGACTCTTAAAGCTATACCAAATCTTTTGACTCCTCAGACTGTCAACAACCAACTCAATGTTTATACCAGAAAGAAAAGAACACTTCCTGAGGTTGTTATTCAACCTAATACTTGCCAAGAGCTAGTTTTGGGCCCTGCTACTGATGAAACAGGAGGTAATGATATTTCTCAAGACTCTTCTAATGTTGCTTTAGATGATTTTCCTATTGCTATTAGAAAGGGTGTAAGGAATGCACTACTCATCCTATCAACAGATTTGTGGCTTATGAAAAATTGTTATATGGTTTTAAAGCGTTTACAGCTAGTCTTGGCAGTATACAAATTCCTAAGATAGTGGAAGAAGCTCTCGAGAGTCCTGAGTGGAGAAAGATAGTGGAAGAGGAGATCAAAGCATTGCAGAAAACAACACTTGGAGCATAACTAATCTACCAGAAGGGAAGAAAGTTGTTGGGTGAAAATGGGTTTTTACAGTTAAGTATCAATCAGATGGGAGTGTTGACAGATTCAAGGCAAGGCTTGTAGCTAAGGGATTTACTCAATCTTATGGAGTTGACTACCAAAAAACTTTTGCACCAATAGCCAAGTTAAATACCATCAGAGTATTGCTTTCAATTGCTGTTAATAAAGCCTGAAATTTGCACCAACTGGACATTAAGAATGTATTTCTAAATGGAAACCTCGAGGAGAAAGTATACATGGAGATTCCACCAGGTTTGAAGGAAAGATCAACGAAGAGGACAATGTACAAGTTGAATAAATCCTTATGTTAAACAGAGAGTTTAGATACTTTGTCGACTTGTATTTTATTCAAAGACTTAAAGTCTAATAAGTAGACTCTAAGAGAAGAGTTTACATTAGAATAAACTACCTGTTAACACGAATTTTTGTAAAATAATAATAATAAAATAATAAATAATAATAAAATAAATAACTAAAAAATCAAATAAAAAGATAAAAAATTACAAAAAATAAAATAAAAATAAAAAACAGAAAATTTGAAAATATGAGAGTTTTAGATTTAGTGAGGATTGTGTTGAGAGATTTGAGGGAGAAATTTTAGGGATTTGGTGGAGTTTGAATTAGTTTAGGATGTTTGATTCAAATCCTTTAAATAGAGACCTTCAAATCTGGAAAAAGGGGGAGGGAATCAAAGGACCTGAAAGTTTGAACGACAGAGAAATCGGAAGAAAAGGGGGAAATCGAAGAGGAGGAGATCGGTGAAAGGCAAGCACTTGATGGGAATCATTCAAAAGTATTGGTGAGAGCTTTTTTTGGTTGTTTTTTACTTTTTTTTCCATGTTTAAGTTAGATTCCGGAAAGATGGATCAGTGTTCTTGAATCTGGGTAGATTTAAGTGTTTTTAAGGTGTTATCCGAGTGGTGTTAATTTAATCAAATATTAGATGTTAATTAGGTGTTAATTTAATTTTAAGGTTTAAAAATTATTTAATTAGGTTCTTGGTTGAATTTAATTTAATTTTTAAGGTATGTTAATTAGGTGTTAATTTAATTTTAAGGCTTAGAAATTATTTAATTAGGTTCTTGGTTGAATTTAATTTAATTTCTAAGATTGAATTTAAAATTATTTTAATCTAATTAGATCTAGTTTGAACCTAAATTGAACCCTAAAATTCAAAATTAGTTAATTTAGATATTAATTAGGTTTAATTTTTTTTAAAAGGCTTGGAAATTATTTAATTAGGTTCATAGTTGAATTTAATTTAGTTTTTAAGATAAAATTTAAAATTAATTTAACCTAATTAGATCTAATTTAGCCTAAATGAACCTTAAAACTAAATTTTCATCAAATTTGACTTTAATTAAGATTAATTAAAATTTAAAGTTTAGAAAAATTTGATTAAATTATTAATTTAATTAAAGATTCTAAACCTTAAAATTAATTAAAATTAATTAAATCTAATTGATCCCTTGAAATTGAACTCTTGTCTTTTTGTCTTTACCATGTAAGTCCTTTTGTGCTCAATTTTGATCATTTTGGTTATAATTCGAACTCACATATTTTCTAATGAAAAGTAATCAAGTTCCTTTATTTTGTTTATTTATTTTATTTTATTTAATTATGTTTTATTTTAAAAAATTATATGGCATATTTGTTAGGAAATCATTTAATCATCATTTAGTTAATCTAGAGCCTTTTAGGATTAGTTGCTTTAATTTATTAATTAAATAGGGAGATAATTAGTAACGATAACATTTGAATCTTATACCTCGGATACACTGAGAGGCCGGTGTTTTGACGTACCATGATGTTGGCCTAAAGAGTGTACCTTGGTATCGAATTCATGTGCTATTAAAAAACCTAGAACTTGATAAAATAATTTAGGTTTAGAATTAAATAAAATTGGTAGGTAAATAATTAGTAATATTAGTAAAGTTATTAATTTTGCTAAGTGACAAGATGGTAGTGTCCGAGCATTCGGATGTTATCATACACTTGGTGAAATTAATAATTTAAATAAAATTTTAATATTTAATTAATGGAGCCTTTCTAGGTTATAACTTAAAATGAACAAGATAAATAAATGATCATGCATTTAAAACTTTTGATGCAGAATTTATATTTCTTTAAATTTGGACGAGATTTCCTATCTAGAGGACGTCTTATTCAAGCTCAACTTTAAAAGAGATATATTTTCTTAATCAAAAGGATATCCTCAATTCAAGCGATGTTTAGTTAACAATGAAGAATTAAGTTAATATTTATATTCAAAATATCAAAATGCCACATGAAATTAATAAGGTACCAATTTTTGGGCGTTTGTAAGGGTCGTCCTTACATGTAACCGACTTCCGAACCCAAATGCTTTTAACGAATTTCTGGTTTGTTTTATGGTGTCTGGCCTACCAAAGTGGCCGGTGGCGACTCCAAATCAATTTTTAAAATTAAATAATATATGTTTTTTAATAAAATTTGGGTTTTTCAAGATTAAAAGCAATAAAATTCGATTTTTTAAAACTAATTCGCCAAGTTATTTTCACACGTTTTCGGTTTTAAAACGGTCGCGACACTACCTATTTGAGATAGGTCTCTAAACTAATTTAAATATAAACAAACTAACTAACAAAGCTCCTAGAAAATAGGACTCTATCTCTAGATGATAAGATCCTATAAAATAGAAGATTTATTCTATTGATATAATTAACACTCCCCCTAAAACTGGTGTATATACATTGTATATACCCAGTTAAGATGAGATTTCATCAAAAATTGTTCTTGGGAGAGCTTCTACGAGTTGCTTTGTTGTAGAAACATACTTCAAGATGACTACTCCATTGTTAACCTTCTCATAAATGAAGTGTCTGTCTATCTCAATATGCTTTGTACGATCATGTTGAATTGGATTCTTGGCTATGCTCATGGCAGATTGATTGTCACTGAGAATCTCAAAACTTTCTCCATTATCCAAATCGAATTCTGAAAGAATCTTTTTGATTTATATTCTTTCACAAATTCCAAGAGCTATTGCTCTAAACTTCGATTCTGCACTACTTTTAGAAACAACAGACTGCTTCTTGCTTTTTCATGTGACAAGATTGCCCCAAACATAAGTACAGTAGCCACTAATCGACCTTCTGTCGGTTACTTCACTTGCCCAGCTAGCATCTGTGTAGACCTTCACACTTCTGTCTTGGCATTTTCTAAAAATAAGTCCTGTTCCTGGTGTAGATTTTGAGAACCTCAAAATTCTGTTTACAGCTTCAGATGTTCTTCTCGAGGATCACTCATATACGGCTAACAATGCTAATTGAGTATGCAATGTCAGGTCGAGTGAGTGAAAGATAGATTAATTTTCTAACAAGTTTCTGGTACGATTCTTTATTTGTCGGATTTTCTGCACTTTCTTTATGAAATCTCAATCCTGGTTCCATCGGAGTGTCACTTGGTTTACAATCAAGCATTCCTGTCTCAGTAAGAAGATCTAACACATATTTACGTTGGTTTATAACTAGTCTTTTCTTAGATCTCGTAACTTCAATGCCTAGGAAATATCTCATAGTTCCTAGATCTTTGATCTCGAATTCCTTTGCAAGGTTCTTTTTCAGTTTCTCTATTCCTTCATCATTGCCAGTAACAATTACATCATCTACGTAAACAATTAGAAGAGTAATTTTTCCACTCGATATTTTTTTTGAAAAGAGTATGGTCTGTTTAACTTTGTGTAAATCCACTTTGAACTACTGCTTTAGCAAATCGGTCAAATCAAGCTCTGGGAGACTGCTTTAGACCATATAGGGGCTTCTTAAGCTTACAAATAGTATTCCTGGTAATTTGCTTTTCTAGTCCTGGTGGAACCTCCATATACACATCCTTCTTAAGACTTCCATTCAAGAAAGCATTTTTTACATCTAATTGATGTAATTTCCAGTCCATATTAACAGCAACAGAAAGAAGAACTCTTATAGTATTCAATTTGGCTACTGGAGCAAACGTTTTCTGATAATCAATGCCATTGGTTTGTGAAAAACCTTTAGCAATTAGCCGTACTTTGTACCTGCCTATGCTTCCATCTGACTGGTATTTTATAGTAAATATCCATCTACAACCCACACCATTTTTTCCGATAGGTAAATCTGTCAGTTCCCAAGTGTCATTCTTTTGTAAGGTCTTTATCTCCTCTTCCACATCTTTTCTCCGCTTTGGTAATTGAAGAGTTTCTGTCACATTCTTTGGTATCATCTCACGATTAACATTAGCAATAAAAGTCCTGAATTCAGAACCTTACCCTTTTTCTAATTATAATAGGGAAGTCATCAAGGTTTGTATTGATAGTCTCTTGGAACCCTTCACTAGATTCTGCTCCGGCATCATTAACCTCTTTTTCAGCAACAGGGATCAAATCTGGTTGTTGGACAATACTAGGTTGACAAATTTCTTTTGCTGTAGCTTGTTTTCTTTTGGAATACACCTTAAGTTTTGGTGGTATGGTGGCAAGATCTTTATTAGGTGAAGCTTTCGAAGGAGATGGTGTTTCACAAGGGCTCGGACTAGATGGGCTCGGACTGGATTGTTGAGAAAGAGAAGGATGTATATCTGTGGGAACAGTAGGATTACTGGAACCAGTGGGTCTAATGGAACCAGAGCCAGTGGGAAAAGGACTGTTGGAACCCGTGAGAAATGGACTGTTGGAACCAGTGGGTACAAAAATGCTTCTCGGCTGTAAGATTAAATCAGGTTGAAATTCCATATGATTTTTCCCCTGGATTTCAGTATGTGAGAAAAAAAGGTACATGCTCAAAAAATGTAACATTCAAATGAGACAAATGTTTTTCTAGTAGTTGGGGAATAACATTTATATCATTTTTGAGTAGACGAACATCCTATCAACACACACTTGATAGACTTAGGATCCAGCTTACTTCGAGCATTGTGATGTATATGAATAAAAGTACACCCAAATACCCGAGGAGGAAGTTTGGAATATAAGGGCTTAAAGTGAGGAAAACACTTAAAAAGAACCTCTATAGGGATTCGAAAACCAAGAGTTTTACTAGGCATACGATTGATAAGATAGGTAGCTGTAAGAACAACATCCCCCAAAGATATTTAGGTACAAAAATAGTAAACATGAGAGACCTGGTAACCTCAAGAATGTGTCTGTTTTTTTCTCGGTCATTCCATTTTGTTGAGGAGTATTGACACAAGAAGTAAGATGTACAATCCCTTTGACAACAAGGAAAGATTGAAGAGACTTACTCAAATATTCTCTGCCATTATCACTTTGAAGAATTTTAACTTTTGTGTCAAATTGGGTGAGGATTGTCTGATAAAACTGGCGAAAGATAGAGTCAACCTCAGATTTTTCTTTCATAAGGAAGACCCAAGTAGTTCTAGTGTAGTCATCAATAAAGGAGATGAACCACATATATCCAGAGAAACTTTTTACAGAGGAAAGACCCTAGATATCACTGTGAACAATAGAAAATGTAGTGTTTTCGAAGGATATAGGAGAATAAGATTGTCGAGTATGCTTAGCAAGTTGACAAAATTCACAAGAAAAATGAGAGAGAATTTTATTAATAAATAAAGCTGGAAACATTTTTGACAAATAAGAAAAGCTAAGATGGCCTAATCGATAGTGCCATAGTAAAACATCACTAAGGCCTAAGGTTGAATTCTTAAGTTGAGTGGATAGGGTTATAGTTTGGGAGGTAAGGTTTTGAAGTATATAAAGGCCTTTGTCAAGTCTAGCATTGCCAATCACCTTCTTCAATCCCTGTCCCTGAAACACACAACCACTAGAATCAAACACCACATTACATTGTGAATCACGAATCAACTTATTTATGGACAAAAGATTGCAAGTAAGGTTTGGAACATAAAGCACATTCTTGAGAACCAAACCATCTGTAAATGTAACATAACCAGTCCCTTTCACACAATTTAGAGAACCATCCGCAATACGAATCGAGGCTGGAAAAGTATTCTCACCATAATTTTCCAAGAGAGATTTATTGTCTGTCATGTGATTTGTGGCCCTGAATCTATTATCCAAGCGACAGATGAATGAGAGGAACTAGTACCTGCATTAGCATCGAAAAGCCTCCGAGGATTGTGTGTCTGTTATCGAACTGAGCAACCTCTACAGCTCCTCAATTTGCTTTGGACTGAAGCTATTGTCTGAGTCCTTTTGAGTGATTATGTGAGCTTCTTTTGGAATTGAAGGCCTAGTTGACTTCCAATGGGTTTTCCATGTAATTTCTAGCACTTATCCGCCATATGCCCTGCCTTTTTACAGTGTTCACATCAAGGACGATTCCTCTTTGGCTGGACTCTGGAACTGGAACGAGTAACCAAGGCAAAAGCATCTGATTGCAAAATGGCTGATGGCATTAATTCTCGTCTACTGTTCTCTCTCTTTATCTCCGAAAAAACCTCTCAAACCAAAGGCAGAGGTTTTGAAGCTAGGATCTTCCCTCTTGCTCCATCAAACTCATCATTTAGCCCCGAAAGAAACTGAAACACACGTTTTTGATTCTTTTGTTTGTTAAAAAGGATTCGATCTTCTTAACACTTCCACTCAATATTTTCGTATGAATCTGTCTGTTGCCAATACTTGTTCAAACAACCATAGTATTTGATAACAGAAAGTTCTCCTTGGCGAAGATTTTTGATTCGATTTTTCACCCCAAACAACTCTGAAGTGTTATCAGCATTGGAATATGTATCTCTGGCTGCGATCCAGATCTCTGCAGCAGTCTGATACAGCATAAAATTCTCGCCCACCTCTGGAATCATCGAGTTGATGAGCCAGGACATTATCAGGGTATTCTCACTCAACCATGTATTGTAGTGAGGGTCTGTAGTGGCTGGAATAGGGGAGGCTTCATCTAGATATGCTCCCTTTCTTCTGCTAGTGATAAATATGCGAACAGATTGAGACTATGGAAGGTAATTGTGGCCATTTAATTTGTAAGTGGTAATGAGGAAGAGAAATGTGAGATTCTGATTGGGAAGAAGTATTTTGACTACTAACCTCAGAAGTCGAAAGAACTGGGTTAGTCATGACGTGATGAGAAAAACAGAGAAACAAAAGAGCTGAAACTCAAAGGAATAGAGACGGCTGAAGGATCAACCTAACTGATACCATGTTAAACAGAGAGTTTAGATACTCTGTCGACTTGTATTTTATTCAAATACTTGAAGTCTAATAAATAGACTCTAAGAGAAGAGTTTTTATTAGAATAAACTACTTATCTGAGATAGGTCTCTAAACTAATTTAAATATAAACAAACTAACTAACAAAGCTCCTAGAAAATAGGCCTCTATCTCTAGATGATAAGATCCTATAAAATAGGAGATTTATTATGGATTGAAGCAACCGTCTAGAGTTTGGTTTGATCGATTTGCTAAAGCTATGATTCGGAATGGATTCCAACAAAGTCAGGCAAACCATATCTTATTCAAAAAGGTAGCACTAAATGGTAGGATAACTCTTTTAATAGTTTATGTTGATATAATTATTACTGGAGATTTTGTGGAAGAAATAGAGACTGAAGACTACTCTAGCAAAGGAGTTCGAAACAAAGGACTTGGAAGCCTTCGATACTTCTTGGGAATGGAGGTAGCAAGGTCTAATGAAGGGTTAGTCATTAACCAAAGAAAATACATTCTTGATTTACTGTCAGAAACCAGAATGCTCGAGTGTAAGCCAATTGAGACTCCATGAAACAGGACTCAAATTCTGTAAAGATGGAATGGGCAATCCTGTGAATAAAGAATCTTATCAAAGGTTCGTAGGAAAACTCATTTATTTATCACTCACTCGACCTGATCTTGCCTATGCAGTGAGTATAGTAAGTAACATATGAGTGATTCTCGAGAAGAACATATGGAGGCAGTAAACAGAATTCTAAGGTACCTGAAATTTACACATGGATTTGGGCTTATTTTCAAAAAAAGTCGAGACAGAACAGTTAAAATCTACACAGACTCAAGTTGGACAGGTGAATTAACAGATAGAAGATCTGTAAGTGGTTATTGTACATTCGTATGGGGTAACTTAGTCACTTGGAAAAGTAAAAAACAGGCGGTAATTTCTAGAAGCAGTGCAGAAGCAGAGTATAAAGCCATGGCCCTTAGCATATGTGAAGGAATATGGATTACAAAACTCATTACTGAACTGGGACTAAATGAAAATGCAGAGTTTGAAGTTTACAATGATAGTCAATCAACAATTAGCATAGCAAGGAATCCAGTTAACATGACAGAACTAAGCACATTGAAATAGATAGACACTTTATCTATGAAAAGGTCAACAATGAGACTGTAAAACTTAACTACATTCCTACCACGAATCAAGTTGCGGATGTTCTTACTAAGGCACTTCTTAGAGTTATCCAAACTGGGTGTATACAACATATACACACCAGTTTGAGGAGGAGTGTAGGTTAATACATATATTTATGGTATAGAAAGATATTATTCTAAGGAATATATTATGTATCTTTAGTTATGAAAAGTCAACTTTAAAAGAATACCTTTAGTTACCTAGAATACTAAAATTTGTATCTTTAATTACCTAGAATACTAAGTCAATCTTTGTATATAAATATGTACTCTACCTATGAATAAAATTATGAGTGAATTTCTCACAATTTTACAGAAAATGATTTATTCAATCTTTTATTTTGTCATTATGCCATATACTAATATTTTTTTGTAGAAAAAAAAGTGGATGTTGAATCTGATTTCCGAGGAGAGTAGACTATTGTTTACCACTCTATCTGTTAGACAATTGCTGAAATGCCGATGAGCAATTCACTAAATTCTACATTTTATTTTTAGTAAATTACTTCCTGTGTTTTTATTGATTTCTGACATTTGTTACTTGTTGGTCTACTTGTCAACTCCCAGGATGGATCTTATTCCAGAGGGCCCCTTCATATTCCTGTTGGTGAAGTTGATGATTCTAATTATTATCTTTCTCCAACTTTTAAATTTGAACAAGTAAGTCTTGCATGCCAGGTTTGTTGTTTTCTGAAGCATTATCCAAATTGATTTGCCCGTGCATGCCATGCATTTATGTAAAACAAGGGGTCCGTTTTATTTTTTTCTCTGCCAAAATAGGCCAGAAAAATCGGAGGAATCGACTCTGTTAGTACAAAATGCATGGTGATGTCGATGTGGAAATATCTTTTATAAATTGGAAATGTTAAGACTACTTTTATAAGTCGATTTCTCATATTTGGATAATTGTGTCGGACTCTACTGGTATACTATTTTTAATGAGATTTTCTGGATAACTTGCATTAACTGTGATAGAAATGCTTTAATTAATGTTGGGCTAGTGGAGGATATGGGCTTTTCTTCTTTAGTTTGTTGCTTATTGAATCCAACATGTTTCATTGTGCAGTGTTTGGTCAAAGGTTGCCACAAAAGACTTCGTATTGTTCATACAATCGAGTTTGGTAATGGGGGTTCAGATATTCAGATAATGAGAGTTGCTATTTATGAAGAAGAGTGGGCGAGTCCTGCAAATATTCGTGATACAAGGTATTCTTTTATTACGTTTCTGTTTCGATCTTTGTATTTACGTGTTCAATAACAGTTTTGCCCGAAACTGATTTCACGAGGTTACATGTAGTTTGAACAGTGATCCAGAGTTTGATTTGACACCATTTTCTCAACGGAAAAGAACTCTGCCATCAGAGCTTGTAGGGCCATGGAAGGTTTTTGAAGTTAGTGCCACTCCGATATATGGTGACGATAATGTAACTGCGGAAAGCAATGGTACCCCATATGTGTACCTTTGCATGGAAACCTTGAAGAAGAGGAGCTTGGCCGAGAGTTCATGCTACTTTAGAGAGGAAGAGGTTCTCGACATGCAGAATGTTACAGTTCTGTGGCTACCCGGCGGTGTGACGAGCTATGTTAATGTGAGTACCGATGGCACCCTCACTATCGGAGTTGGATGGTACTCGGACGAGGGAATCAACCTTGTTATGGAGCGAGATTATGGTACAGATGGGAAGCTGAAGGAAGTTCGATGGAAATCTGAGGTTAAAAGAAGATGGCCTGATCCAGTGTCTTTGTAAATATTAAAATACTTGAACTTGTGAATAGAAGATGAAATGGAACGAGATTAAGAATCATGCAAGTTTCACCTATGGCAACAATGTGTTGAAAATAATCTATTTCTGCATGTCCTTTTTTTCATTAATCTCATCTATCCATGTTTCAAGGTTTTGAACAATTTAGGTATAATCATGAGTATGAGTTAGAATTTGATTGTTTCTGCAGCAAAAGAAAAAGGGATTATGTTGGCACCTAACCAACTCTTTCTTTTGTGATTTTGAAGTTGAACGGATGTTAATCTTAAATCTTATTGCAATATTCGTTGAAAAGATGAATTATTTTATGTTAATGAAAATGAGTTATTTGTTAATTTCAATGTATTTTTTTTAATTATTAAAATATTTTAATTATTTTTCAAATGATAATTGTATATAGATTTTTATTAACTATTTTAATTACGGTTGTTTTTATAGAATATTTTTTTTTAAATCAAAGTTTGTGAAGTCGTATTTACAAACAACTATGTAAAAAAAATCAATAGACTTATTTTGATAGTATTTGAGACTGACTTTTCGAAAGAAATTGATATAAAAAATAATACAGATGATTTTACTTTAAAATATACAAAAATAATATAATTTTTCAAATAAAAATATCAAACTTTTAAATGGTTATAAATTATTTTTATATTGTGTAATCCAACATTTTTATATCAAGGAAACTCTATTTTAAAAAAAAATATTTTTACTATGAATTAATGCCTATCTTAATAAATTGTATACGACTTTTAAAATATTTGAATCGTCTTTAAGTATAAACATATATACTAACTTATAATTATCTTAAGAGTATTGAAAAATATTAATTATCACTGTTACACAAATAATAATTATCTACTGAATAATTAAAAAAACTATTACCTACCTTAAAATTTTTTATACTTGACAAAGAAATTCAGATAGTTGATTCAAGAAAACAATTCAGAGCAGGATAAAGGACATTGGACAGTTTAATTTATTTTCTTACTTAAGATTGTCATTCACTTTTAAAATCCAACAATTTGTCGATACATCACGGCATTGGAAACTGTATATTCACAATTCAAACATAATGCCAATAGAATAAAGTTTCACAGGTAAATATTTATATAAAAATTCTTTTAAATGATTAATGTTTAATTATTATTAGAATTCGAAGAGTAGTCCAGTAATAAAAATAATATACTTTATTTAAATGATTTAAATTTAAATATTATATATACACGATATATGTATTATTAAAAAATTAAATAATATTATATTATAATCACATCGATAAATTAAAATATTATTATTTTAATATAAAACTTAAATGAGTGCAATAAAATTACTAAACCCAATTATAGATTGGTCAAGAAATATTAATAGTATGAAAAAAAATATGAATCTTAAATATGTCGATATAAATTAATAAAAAAGTATACTGTACTCTTTTATATTTGAAATTTAAAACTACTTTTATTTTTGGGAATTCACTTGTCATTTTCTGATTTCAAAATTAAAATCCAATTATTAATATCATTAAAATTCTTTGGTTAAACGTGTTCTGTGATATTTTGAAAAAGCAAAAATACTTAACTTTGAAGCCATATAACCAAACAAATAACAATACAATGAAGTTGTTATGTGATTCTCTTCACTAATTTTTGTTTAAACCGTTGAATAGGAAAAATTATTAGGTGAACCCTATTCACCACGTCATCCATAGTCCTAACTAATCAGGACCGTTGATCTTAATTTTTTTTCAAGTGATTCATCACTTCTTTCCTACATGGACTTAGTGGGTGGGTAGATATTAGGTGGTTATTTAAAGATCAACGGTCCTGATTGCTTGGACCATTAATGACGTGGTGAACAGAATTCACCTAATAATCTCTCGTTGAACAGAGACCCTTATAATTTATACGTATAATATAATTATTGAATCTACATGTTTTTTTACCATGTTCCCAGTCCATGTACGTTTGTTACTCCTACCCAACCCTGTCCATATCATTGACAGTTGAATTTATATTCATAACAAAGATATTTAAGGACTTTGATAAAAAATTAATAACCTTTCAATGTAAGACATTTTCATGGTCATATTTTGTTGATATTTAAGGAAAGCATTTTTATTTATGGGTATTTTATTCGATCTGGTCGAATTTTTTAATAAAAAATAAATTTGAGTCAAAATTTTATTGAGCGAGAAATCGAGTCAGGTTTGAGTTTAGAGTGTAAGATATTCAATCCGAGAATAATTATATATTTTTTCCTTAAAAATTTTAAAAGTATTTATAATAATACTCTTTTATTTTTATTTTTTATAATTTGTCCTTAAAATTAAATTTTTTATTTATAATTTAGTTTATAAAATTATAGTTTTTTATAATTAATTTTTCTAATTTTTTTTATAATTAAATCCCTAAAATTATTATTTTTTATAGGTCAGATTGGGGGCGAATTTAAGATAATTTAATTTTAGGTTGGATTTGAATGGGCCAAAAACTCGAGTTGACCGACTTTTGCTTAGGGCTGGCAATGGGTCGAATTTGGGTGGGTTAGAGTTTCATCCACTCCATTATCCGTATCCAAAACTGTCATTCAACCCATCCACCATCTGTTTAATCATTAACCTAAATCCGTCCGACTCATTAATTGCGGATGAAACGGGTGAATCGAGTCATAAATAGGTTGTATTATTAAAAAAAATTGAATTAAAATCATATGTAATAATTTACTGAAAAATATTTAACACAAAATAAAATTAAAATATTTTACATATCTTGGTGAGATTCTAGGTTGAAATAAGATAAATAAAGAAAAAATTAAAGACAATTGAAGAATAATTGATATATTAAAGCTGGAAAATCAAACTATGTATACGAAATTACAAGAGAATGAAAAATATTAAAATTTAAAACACAATATAAACATAATATATTTTTTATTTAATTCTCAATTGAAATCGTAGAAAAAAGTGTGAGATTAAAAATTTAATAAATGATGTTGAAAAGAGAAAATAAAAAAAAATATATATTATAATGTTTTGTAATTCAAAACAAACAAAACAAGTTAATAAGATGTTAAACACACAATTCTGTAATATAAATAAATCATATAAAATGGAAATAAAAAGATCACAGAAGTAAAGAAAAATCAATAAATGTTTCTGAAAAAACTTAGACCGAGGCTTGTGCTACCACAGTGTCCTTAAAACAGATTCGTCCCCTCCCGGAGCTGAGTTTCTATAGAACGTTTGTCTCCCAGGATACAACGGTAGACTGCAGGAAAGAGAGCAACACAACTTTAACTGCAACGGCGAACTTCATAGAAGCATAACACTATCAAGAATTTGGCTAGAGGATATTTTGTTTTTCAGTGTGTGGAGATAGGAGCAAGGGGTCTCTTTTTATAGTGTTCAGGTAGGGGACATGTTTAATTATAAATTAATCTGTAATTAATAATTCTTGAAGAGTTACAACTCTCAGAATTCAAAATGGTATTTAACAGAGAATTAATACAAATAAATTAGAGGTTACAACCAGCTGAAGGGTCTATAACTCCATAAAAGATGGTTTAATTCTGTAATAGATGGATGGGCGATGACGGATCGGATGATGGGTTGAAAATTTTTCACCCTAATCCATCACACACACCATCCACCACCTATTTTTAATAGGTTAACCTATATTTTATCGGATTTTTATCTATTTAATTAGATTGGGTAAATCGAATAAACCATCATATATGGATAATTGTCAGCTCTACTTGTGTCCATCTCTATTTTCATCCATTTTGACAATGAGTTATAATAATGCACACAAGTAGAGTCGTTTTAGATATTTTTAGATTTCGAACAAAAATTTAACAATCCCTTTTACAACGAGGATAAAATTTTTCTACTCTTTTTCGATATTTTTGTACGTCCCGATACAAAAACACTAAAAATTAAATTTTAAACTTTAATCATAAATTCTAAATCTTATGCTTTACACTTTGTACCCTAAAAATATATTATATCCTAAATTCTCTAAATCATAAACTTTGACTTTTTTTTAGTGTAGAAAAATAAATAAGAACAAAATAAGATAGATGATTTCTACTCGTAGAATAAAAGAATATTCTATTACAATGAACAAATAATTTAATTTCATTAATAGATGGTTATTTCTAAGATTTTGCTATAAACAACCCTCACTGTTGTCAATAAAAAGTTTATAAATGTGTTATGATTAATGTTTATTTTATTTATAATAAAATTTAATTTAATATCATTAATTATATTTTTTGAAAAATATGTTTAATTAATTTAGGTTGTTTAATGTAATTAATACTCACCTAAAATAGTTTGTGATTTAGATTTTAGGCTTATAATTTAGATTTTAAATTTAAGTTTAGGGTTTTGGTTAGGCTTATATTTAGGGTTATATTTTGATTTTAGAGTTTAGTAGTTAATGTTTATGTTTAGGGGTTAGTGGTTATAGTTTAATAATTAAATTTTATGGTTTAGGGTTTAGAGTTTAGTACTTAAGTTTTATGTTTAGAGTTTAGGATTAGTGTTTATTGTTATAGTTTATGATTTAGTTGTTTAGGGTTTTGGATTAGTTTTTAGGTTTAGATTTTAATGTTTTATGGTTTAATGTTTAGAGATAAGTGCTTTATAGTTTAAGATTTAAGATTAATTAATACAACATAAATTTTTAACGATATAATTAATTATATTTTATTTAAAATTCAAATAAACATTAGGCATAAAGATAATTTTAACCCTTAACGTTTATAGTTTTTGTCGTTTTGGCCTTTATTCATTTTTTGGATAAATTTAGCCCTTAACCTATATCTTTTTTGACAAATAGCTTATTTTTTAACTAGTTTGATGACTGGACCGTTAAAAATTTAACGATGATATATATATGGAATATAATTTTAAATGAAATGGAATGTAACCTATCAAATATATATATATATATGGAATATAATTTTATTCTAATATAAAAATATAAAACAATTAAAATTCAAATAAAATATTAAAATTTAATTAATTCTAAAATAAAATATTATTAAACATTCTTAACCTTAACTACGATAAAATCAAAATCTTATTCGAATTGTGTTTATATTTTTATTATATTTTAAAATTAAAAAATAAATAACATATTTTTTAAAATTTCTACATAATTATTGTGACACAATTGTCTCATGGAAACCTTTTTTCTCGTAAATTTGGTTTATTGTATGTAATATTTAAGATTAAATGTGATGGATTTTGTATTATTTAAATTATTGTCTAGAATTTGACATTTAAAATATTTGTTATATAATAAAAAATGAAATATTATATTAGTTTATGATATTTTATTTATATAATATTATTCCCGTTATTTTTTATTTGTTCATACATCTCAAATAAAAAATAATTACAATACACTATGATTACAAATTCTAAAATAAAAATATAAACATAATTTGAATAAAATTTTGATTTTATCTTAGTTAGGATTAATAATGTTTAATAATATTTTATTTTAGAATTAATTAATTTTTAATATTTTATTTGAATTTTAATTGTTTTATATTTTTATATTAGAATAAAATTATATTCCATATATATATATATGTATTTGATAGGTTACATTCTATTTCATTTAAAATTATATTCTATATATATATCATCGTTAAATTTTTAACGGTACAGTCATCAAGCTAGTTAAAAAATAAGCTATTTGTCAAAAAGATATAGGTTAAGGGTTAAATTTAACCCAAAAAAAGAATAAGGGCCAAAACGACAAAAACTATAAACGTTAAGGGTTAAAATTATCTTTATGCCTAAACATTAATAATAAGAATCTTTAATTTTTTTTGAGAGCCTAAAGGCTATCAGTAACATAATCTTTATTTTTATTATTATTTTTAAACAATATCTTAAATACAATTAAAAATCTAAAACAAGAAATGTCGTTTATTAACTTATAAAATTATCACTTAAACAATTAATGAAGTTATAAAACTAAAAGCTATAACCCTAAATTATCACTCATGATATTCCTCGTCAGAGAGATGTCCCTAGACACAAATATTTCTTCTCTAGACAAAAGGGAACATAACAAATAAATATTTTTTTCATATAATTGAATTATACAGTATTATTTCTTATATGAATTCAGGGATGGAGCTAGGATGTGACACCCTCACCCTGGGTTAGAAGACGGGAACTCGACTGGACTTACAAACTTATAATTAAACCGAACTTGTATTCGTTTATAAGATATTTCAATTCAAACACATGTTGTATATACTAAAATCGGGGACAAATTAAAACTTTTTTTTTTTCCAATTACAAGTTTGTTCATCAAATTTAATTTACTTATTATTCCAATTCGATCTTAATCTAGAAGTTGGACCAAAAGAAACAAGATGAGAGACTCTCAAACCTTATTCTCAAATATTGAACTAAAAGGGTTGGGGTATCGAAACATAGTTCGATACGCCTGCCTTGTTGATTCGTTGACCTAGAGTTTTACTATGATGCTGATTTTTTTACACAGTTGTGACTTGTTGATTGATAGAGACGTTGTGAATTTAGGTTGTTAGAATTTTGAGGAAATAAATAAATAAAAATTAATAAAAAAAGAAAAGTGGATAAGCAATATCATTCTAGAGGTGCCCAAAACTGGCTCTAGTTTGTGTGCATTGACGAATCACTAGAGGTGCCCGAAACTGGCTCTAGTAAAATTGAGATTTATGTTCATGCAATCACTGTGTTAAACCGACTGTTCACAGACTTTTGAAAATTAACTTGTACACAACTATGCACACACTTTGTCACGGATATTATATTTTGATTCTGGAAAATTTCTTTTTTTTTTCAAAAAATCAAAGGTGATCATACTTTGTACCCCGGTTCTGAGGTTAGAAGTTAAATTTTGAAGCATGTCTTTGAAGATTGGATGCCTTGGTAATTAATTGTTAGGTTTGCATTGCTTGAGGACAAGCAATAGTTCGAGTTTGGGGGTATGATGAGTGTCCAAAATTACTATTTTTATTACCCTTTTTACTTGTATTATTGTTAGAATTAAGCATATTATTAATTATATTATTAGTCATTCATATATATTTACAAAATTTCGTTGGTTGTCATATTAATTTCGTGGTTTGGTTAATATTTGTGGAAAAAGATACTGCTTTGGTGTATTTCCATGTTTGCAGGATTCCTTGCTTGATGAAGACGTGACAAATGGGAAAAAAATCAGTGAAGAAAAGATCAATGGGAGAAGACATGAAAAGATTTGGAGATCGACACAAAGAAGGAAAGTGATGATGGGAATCAAGTGAAGAATAAAAATATTCTTTACAATTATTTCCAATTTAACCTTAACTTGTCATCCAAGTTGACCAAGCAAAGCCATTAAAAAGGAGAGCTTGTCGTCCAAACAAAGTGAGTTGATCGAGTGTGAGAGAGTACACAAGGAGGCTGCCGATTTCCATTGCAATTTCCTTCTTTGTTTTCTTGTTTTAATTTGAGTGATGAGAGGAAATACTCTTTGGATATTTTGCCCAACCATGAACTAATTCTAAGTTGGCTTGGGTTATTTTATTATTTAGATGATTTAGTTTGATTTCTATTTAAGTTTATGGTGTGCTTAATTGAGGTTTGAACCCTCGGGACTTTTATTTACTAGGGCTAGTCTTGTATCAACCATACTATAAAAAGGGAAAACAAAATTGTTTAAATAAGCAAGAACACAAGCAAGTACGGTATAAAACTCCTAGGTGGCATAGTTTAATCCTATATGATGCATGCATACTCATTTCGGTCCGAGAATCACGTAACTGAAAGCTCTGATATCACTAAATGTGACACCCTCACCCCGGGTTAGAAGACGGGGGTGTCGATCAGACTTACAAACTTATAATTAATCCGAACTTGTATTCGTTTATAAGATATTTCAATTCAAACACATGTACATATTAAAATCGGGGCCAAATTAAAACTTTTTTTCAATTACAAGTTTGTTCATCAAATTTAATTTACTTATTATTCTAATTCGATCTTAATCTAGAAGTTGGACCCAAAGAAACAAGATGAGAGAATCTCAAACCTTATTCTCAAATATTGAACTAAAAGGGTTGGGGTACCGATACCCCCTAAAGAGAGGTATCGAAACACAGTTCGATACGCCTGCCTCGTTGACTCGCTGATCAAGGGTTAGAATAGCCTGATTTGATACGGGTATCGAATCGAGGAGCTCACTAGACGATTCTGTATCAAATCGGGTATCGAACCATTTTTGCTATTAGAAGTTATGGTATTTAAACGGAGGCTAGGCATTCCGAAACGCCTACCATTCATACATAGGCCTTTCAAGGGGGTATCGATACACATGAAAATGGTATCGATACCCCTACTCAAATTTGTAGGTTTTAAGCCTCTAAATTATCTTAAGTTCTAACCAAAGGACTTCAATCTAACCTCAACTTATCCCTAAACCTTAAGGGACAATTTTAACTTGTTTAGACAACAAGGGATAAGCCTAGCAATTCCAATACCTTTTACCAATGATCATTCATTCTATCATATGTCATCTAACAAGCTAGCTACCCCTCTTATGCCATGTACTTTCACTATGGTACCTACATACCCATAATATGGTTTTAAGGATTCACGTGTTATCCTACTTAGTTCCATGTTTTACATGCCAATATAGTCACTTACATACCACATGAATATTAGAAATGCCCACATATACAAATCGTAAGCCAATCTCAAAGATATAAGGCTAGTCTAACATGATTACCATGCCATAAGGCTTACATACTAAGTGTTCAAATGGCCATATATACAAACCATGAATCAAATGTCAAAATGCACAAACTAGTCTAAGCATGATCACTAATGCCACCAAATACTAGGAGTTAGCAAAATTAAAAATACCATATTTGGCTTGCTTGGTGTCCTTGCTTATAATCAAACTCGATCTAGCTCCTCGACTCGATAACCTGTTTTTTGGGGAAGAAGGAAATAAACGGTGGTACGTACTTATTAGGTACTTAGTGAGGCAACCTTAAGTCTAACCGATTTAGACATTAAACATATAACAAAATAACATGCTCCAATTAAGCAATCAATCAAGTTCATAGTAACATTTCAACCGTATATGCAAAGAGTGTCATACTTTTCATGCTTATCTTAGTATCATGTTATCATGCTTATCATGCCACTACCATGCAAACCAAGTTCACAAACTCTATGTTCAATAACAAATTCATATTCAAATGCTTAATAGCAACTTATATTCAAATAATCAATAGCAAAATCATATTCAAATGTTCAATAGCAACTCATATTCAAATGGTCGTTCTATATCTTAAGTTTAATCTTTCAAATTAGTTTCAAATGATGCCTTTGTATAGTTAGACTTGGTAAGCGAGTCAACAGAAGTACCACGAAGACACTGAAAGAAGTAGCACAAAGACACTAACAAAAGACACCCACGGTATCTAACAAATGGTGGCTAACCACCGATCAAAAGTACCCATAGTACCGAACATAAGTACCAAAGTACTAACAAATAAGCTCAGACCCTAGGCATGTCGTACTACCTATGACCAACTATCGACCAAGTATCAATAACATTTTCATTATTCATTCAATTATCTTTCAAATCACATTATTCAAGTTTCTTAATATAGAAGCAATATCCATAACATGTTATCACAAAAGCATTTAACTCATGCTATCAAAACAATAGCATTCTTATCATGCTACAAACAAAACACGTATATCATGTGCACAAACAAACTTGCATACCATGATGCCAAACAAATATTCATATCATCATAAACATGATTCATGCATGATTCACATACTTGGCATCCTGTGTCGCGTACCATAGCTTACCTCGACATTTTCGAGCTATGCAAATGTACTAAGCTAGCCTTAACGATCTAGCATTTAAACATGTTATCACACAAGTCCATTAACCATTAAACCTCCTTCCCTTTTTACCAAGTATATGATTAGTTCATTTATATGACAAATCAAATAACAAAGGGTGGTTAGGACCTAGGTCCTAACCCTAAAGTTTGCCACACTCATAATTTTTCCAAGCAATTTAAGGGTTAGAGATGGTGATCCCATTGCCCCTTTTTCTAGGTAGCTCGAGCCTTTCCTCTTCCTCGATATTTTGTTCTCTTAGATTCTCTAGCAAACCATATACACATAGCAATTCATTAGGACATATCCAAATCACTTAATTCAAGTGAGCACATGCTTAACAAATGTAAATATTCACATTTGTTCATTAGGGATAATTTTTCTACCCTTTAAAGAATCGATCATATCTCCTAGCTCTCATATCCGAATTCAACTCATTTTACCTCTTTAAAATTCTAAGAAGATCCTCTAAAAGGAAAAATTAACCTCATATTTTAATTCCCAACCAATCGATACCAGATTTCACTCGAAACAGACTTGTCCAGATTCGGGACTGTTATAACAGCCCTTAAGGAAAAACTTATAACTTTTTTCTACAAAACTCCAAATGAGGTTTCGTAAATTTTCACTTAAACTAGGTATATAAGAGTATTCTAATGCAAAATTTTAGACCTTAATTCCTTCAAATTCTACCTAGGGAATTTTTCCAAAGTGGCTACCCGGAATTGTATTTCTAGGCAAAATTAGCTAACTTTCATTTAATAAATTTAATTCCTAATCCCCAACTTGTCCTCATGAATTTCCAGCATTTCAAATATAAAATTAAATCACTTAAATCCATTTTTCAACAATTATTTTCATACATATTTAACATTGAATCCATTAATGACCACAATATTTCCAAAATTCTAAACCCAAGCTTTCGAACCCACTTTCTCATGCTTCTAACATCATAACCAAGCCATAGCAAACATCAATTCAATTTCTAACAACCTATCCCCAAAAACATTTCAAAGAAAGAGCTAAAACATTACCTTCTCTTCTTAGAATGACCACTTTTTCAAACTTTCTAGCTCCTTTAGCCTCTCATGGCAATTAAATTCACTCTTAATCTCACTAATTTGATGGGTAAAAGATGGAATGCTCAACAAGTATAAAGCTTTCTCTCCTTCTTTTGTTGTTCACGTGAAAATGAGGGGAAGAAGAGAGGAAGATGGCTGATTTTGTTTGCTCATTAATGGGGTGAAAGGTCTAGTTTACCCTTTATTTTAATTCTTGAATAACTAGGTGACCAAGGGCAAAAGAGAAAATTGAAATTTTAGCATGCAATCCTCTTGTTCTACATTTATTTTATTCTAGTCACCTTGCATTAGTCCTTTTTACTTTTCTTTTATTTCAATTAAATCCAATCTCTTTAATTAAATGATATTTGATTAGATTATCTTACATATTATTCAAATCATTCTCTTAGCCCGGTTTTAGGGTATTTTATAGGATTTGGGGTTGAGGGGGCAAAACATAAATATTTAGAAGAAGTGGAGGCAAATTCATAAAAAATAATTTTTAAAAGAATTTAAATAAGAGGACAAAAGTGAAAAAGAAATTCTTCGGGGTGGGGGCATTTGCCCCATCCAACTATAATATGCAGAATAGCACAATATTCGTATGTGCTATCTTAGAGACTTCCTCATCCATCCATATCTTACCTGTAAAATAAACTGACTTAATACAAAATCTACGACCATTACGATGAGTTAAACCAATACCACGCTGAACATCCGATAAACAAGTGACCGATCCAGAATGAGGAACAACTACACGGGTATCGAATGACTGGATCTTACACGGCCCTTCACAACCGTAAGGAATGCCCAGGCCCCTCTTCTGATAAAATGGCTTCTTGTTCAATGGCCGTTTTTTCCATGCAGTTCGACGGGCTAAGCGTCTGTACATGACAGGAGCTCTGGCAACCGGAACAGAAGATACGGGAGTGAAGGTCAAAGTTCTTCGCACTTTGTTGCACGTCGAGGAACTCAACCAATCTCCTCGACGCTTTAACATATTCTTGCATGGGTGGGGGCGTTTGCCCACCCAACTATAATGTGGCTCCGTCCTTGTATGAATTCTATTAATCCATTAATCTTAGCTTAAAAAACTATTCCGTCTGAAATACACTCGTTGTCAAGGTAAATATTTATTTATTTATTTTGAATAGTTTAGTAAGATTATAAAATAATATAAATATTTATTAATTTTAATAATTTAATAATGTATATACGTCGTATAAATAAATTATTTATATCTAACATATATATATATTCATCGTGCTCGTATTAGGTTCAAGGTAGCATATGCCATGCTTAATCAAGAAAGAAACTAGAAGAAAATGAAAAGAAAAAAAGGGAAAAGGCATATGCAAATCCATACAAACACTCAATAATACAGCGAGCAACGGAGTAGTCCATCTTCAATGACCCAAAGAAAAGAAAATGAAAAGAGGCACGCGACGAAATATATAGGGATAGATAGAGAAATCGTCATTCATTTTCAAGGATTTTTTTATTTAAAATTTTTAAAAATTTAATTATTCATAAATTTATCATTTATTTTTAAATATTTATATTTTCTACAACTTTAAATTGTGACTCTGTTCATGGACACAATAATCAAGGAATATTTGATATACCGAATTACAGACCGCTTATAATAATTTTTTTAATTCTTTAAGATTTCGAAATATTTTCTTTTCTACTCTCCCATGGCATATTTATTTATTTATTTATTTATTTATTTATTATTACTGATTAAAAATGAAGATTACAAAACAAGAAACCTTAAAACAAGACTTCTTGTGAAATCTTCTTATCTGGTATCTGATATAATACCAGACTGTGGAAGAAGAAAAGAAAGAAAAGCTTAGAGACAAAGATAAATTCTTAAACAAGCTTTGACACAAGGAATAAAGTTGAAGATTTAGAACATTGTTGTCTGGTTTCATCAGTTCATGAAGAACTTCAAAAAAGGGTTTTCATCCATTGACTTTCACATGATCACTATTCATTAGGGTTTTATAAATATATTCCCCAGAATTCTGGGTAAAAATGATTGTTTCACAAGTTACGAAACAAATGACCCAGGAAACCAGTCAAGTAAACATATATTATTTGAAAAACGAGGTGTTTAGCAGCTTTACAAGTGGGTTATGATTGGATTAAAGAAGGGGTTTGTTTGTATATTTTAAGGAATATAATCCAACATATTTACCTTTTAAGACAGAGATGTAAGCAGAAACAGACAGATTTCACGTGGAAAGTTTCATATCTTTGGTGAAGATGAGTTGGTATTCGGTGAAACCAAATCCAATAAATTTTCCCATTAAAATAATGAAGGAAGAGATCTGGTAGATAAGAGTCTTCGAGGCTCTAACATGGTATCCTAGGCTAAACAGATAGAGGGGAGAGAAACACGAACCATAACCTACGTAATTTTTTTGAATAATCCAAAAATATTATATAAATTAGTGTCTGTTTATATTTTTGAATAATCTAAATCTTTTGGGGCTCCTTGGATTGTACACTGTTTGAATAGGGAGTAGGGACACTATTTGTCTGCCTAAAGATTGTGGTGACTTCGGTTTGTTGGATTTCAGAACCAATAACCAAGGTTTGAGAAGTACGTGGCTGTGGAGATTTGGTTTTGAGCCTCTGCCTCAATATCGTTTGTGTCGTAAAATAATAGCTGCCATATACGAATCAGAGACTCAGTCTATTCTTCCGATGACTCTCAATCCCTCGAACAAATCCTGGATTTGAAGTCACAGCTTGCTAACCAGTAACCACGATACTATGTTTTCTAAAACATCACTTTCCTTGTCTGTACAGTTAACGCGGCTTTAAGAGACCAGTATCCTAAGATTTATGCTAGTATCAGTACAAAACAGGAGGTATCGCTAATTTTGTTTCGATCGAAAATGGCTCATGGGACTGGAAATTTGATCTTCGTAGGCTAAGTGAGTGTTAGTGGAGTTTTGAGTTTTGTAAGTATTTAAATTCAAAATTCATGAGACAATGTTTATTTTGTCTAATGTTTTAACCGTATAATGAATTAAAAAATTTAAAAATATATGTTAATTTGATTCTTATTTGATTATATATTTAATAATTTTTATATTTTTAAATTTAAATTTTTTTTTCAGGGACCAAATTATTATTTGACATATTGCCGGACTGACTTATGGAAGGGATAGTTTGGTAATTGGAAAAAAGGGATCTCTCTGGCGCTACCATTGCTGGTGGTTCTTTGGAGACAGATTCTTCCAACAGTTTTATGGTAGACTTTTTTCCCTTCCAATTAAAAGTAATAAGGTTTATTAACGAGACTTACAACTATATAGTTCTACATTTGAAGGAGAGAATAAAAATCCTGAAGTTATATTTTTTTAAAAAAATGATGAGAATTAAAGGGATTAGCTAATTATCGATAAGGATTGGGTTTAATGACAAAGACACATTATTCTCTTAAGAAGAGAATTTAGGTATAAATCTTAAAAAAATATTTGGGGGATAGAAAGCTACGAATCTCAAACATAAACCAAAGTAGTGTTTCGATTTTTTTAAAACTATTGATATTTGCTCAAACTTTGAAGCGAAACTATGAGCTTTAAAGATTGAGCAAAAATAAGTAATGTTGAGTTGTTTGTAAAATTTTATAAAGTTTAGACATCATTTAGGCGCTTACATATCGGTACGGGTGACATTAAAAGATATTTTGAAAGTCTAATATTAATACGGGAACAATGATATCGGTACAAGAATTAAATCTAAAATTTATAATTTTAAAGATTTATCGATACGAGAATAGTTGTACAAATACTCATTTTAAATTCTATGTAAAATATAAAATACTCCATATGTTGTAATTTGAGAATCTAGAATTTTTTTATCGGTACGGTAAGTGATCGTACTATCCTATGTTTTGAGGGTTTTGTACCGTACACCGTAACTCATACCCAAATTAATGATAAACCAAATATTAAATCTATAACACAACGGTAAAATATAATAACAAGGACGTTGAATAGTATTATTATAATTGAATATCTGAAAATAATAATGATAAGCCAAATACCCAAATTAATGTATGTAACTTAAAACATTTCGATCCTTAATATTCCTAAAACAATAAAGTATAATCTCTGATAACTAACATACTAAAAATAATAATTGAAAATAAGTTTCTGGTTGAGATCTCTGAGTACCAACTACTAAGGCCGAGTATCTGAAACATTAAATAAACAGAGTGAGCTATAAAGCTCAGTGTGTCTCTATAGTGAGCTATAACAAGGAAATAATCACAATAATGTCTCAATGAGTGATGAATGCAATGTCACAGAGAATGCAGTCCCATACTCCAAACGCCAAACACAGTGGTGGCAAAGCTAATCGATCACAGTGGAGGTAGTTCCCCAGAACCCCTCACCTCTTATTTCTCCAAAACACAGTGTGGTAAACCCACCTTCCTCCGTACAATCCACCCCATGCACATGTAACACTATGAATGCAAATGATCTCAATATCACACCATAATTAACGCATAAATACGAAACACAAAGTTCAATAACTCTGATCACAAATTCATAATGCAACACAAAGTTCACAGTAACGCAAAGCATATTAAAATACCACAGTTTCAGTTAAAAAGACAAGCATATTGTACAAAATCACGCACAAGAAGAGAACACACCTCTCGAAGCACAAATATTACTATTGACACGGACGTTTCCCACGATCTGAGCTAGGTCCTACTCTAGCTGAGTCAGAGTCTCGAGCGGTGCTCGCAAGAGCCGGTTAAACACGAGGTGGAGGTAAAACGTCTTCTTTAGAGTCCCCGTCGTCTAAAAAAGACCATAAGATTCCAATTAAATTCTTATTCATGTCTACTAACATAAGCTATAATTAAAACGATCAAAATAGGACTTTCGGGTTTGAATTTGACAAAACAGACTCAGAACATCAAAAAAAGTCAAAATAGGATCTTCAAAAAAGTCAACTCGGGTCAAAGTCAACAGTCAACGGTTAATAGGTCAACAGTCAACTGTCAATGGTCAACGGGTCAACGACTGACGTCACTGCTGACGTCATTAATGACATCATGGATGACATCATTGATGACGTCACAGATGATGTTATCAAAGATTCGGGTTGGGTCATGGGTCACGGGTCGAGTTTCTGAAGTGGTTTGGTTCTCCAGTTCGGTTCGGTCCACTCTAACAATCGGTTTGGTTCATCACACCCCAAGAACAGGTTCGGTTCTAGCCTTCTCTTCCCCACATCACCCAACTGCTAACCAACAAACCCTACCAAGCCATAGCATCTACAACACACTGTCGGCGGCCACAACCGATAGTGGTCGAGGGCCCTGATGACCGGCAACACTCCAACGACGACCACTACTCCGACAGCACCTCAACGACCAATAACACCCTAACCCTCAACAGATCGGCCAAAACCCGTCCTTCCCCACCTATCCTATCCTCTGGCCAACAAACAAGAACAACCAAACGACGGTAGCGGCGGCGGCCCGACCCTTAACCGATGCTCAACAGTCCGGCAATGATCGAAGCCATCACCAAACCCCGGTGAACTCACCCACACCACCGACGACCCACACATCCGACAACCAAAATCCCATAACCAAGAATTAACTCCACTTACCAGATCCGGGGAGACTCACGGTCGTTCGCCGAAGACACAGGCAAACACAGATTCGATCACGGAGGGGCGACGCAACAGACATCGATGAATACCTCCTTCGCCGGGAACACAAAAGAGAGAGAGAGAAACAAACAAACACAAAGAAGAGATAAGGGAGAAGAACGCTCAACCGGATATATCCAAAAGGGGTATTTTAATTCAGATAAATTTAGGTTAACCTTGAAATTCCTATAATGCCCTTAATAAAATCCCAAATCGAATCAAATTATGGCACAAACTAGATTGGGAAATTTCAAAAATTAGGGTTTATTTTCTTAAATTAATTTTATGGGTGTCACAATATAGTTCTCCATTTGAAGGAGAGAATAAAAATCCTGAAGTCATATTTTAAAAAAAATGGTGAGATTTAAAGGGATTAGCTAACTATCGATAAGGATTGGATTTAATGACAAAGACATGTTATTCTTTTAAGAAGAGAATTTAGGTACAAATTTTGGGATAGAAAGCTACGAATCTCAAACATAAACCAAGGTAGTGTTTCGATTTTTTTAAAACTATTGATATTTGCTCAATCTTTGAAGCGAAACTATGAGCTTTAAAGATTGAGCAAAATAAGTAATGTTGAGTTGTTTGTAAAATTTTATGAAGTTTAGACATCATTTAGGCCCTTACATATCGGTACGGGTGACATTAAAAGATATTTTGAAAGTCTAATATTAATATGAGAACAATGATACCGGTACAAGAATTGAATCTAAAATTTATAATTTTAAAGATTTATCAATACAAGAATAGTTGTTCAAATACTCATTTTAAGTTCTATATAAAAAATAAAATACTCCATATCTAGAGTTTTTTATCGGTACGGTAAGTGATCGTACTATCCCCATGCTTTGAGGGTTTTGTACCGTACACTATAACTCATATCGATATTAAAATTGGATATTAAAATTTGATAATTACTTAAGGTGACGATACAAGTAATATTGTACCGATACTCATATCAAGCATAACAATAATAACGGTCAAGCATACACGTACGGCCATTTGAATACCAATATCGAAGATAGCTAAAATGATTATGAACCTAGAATAGGTAATCAGGAATTTCTTTAATTATTCAAATTGGTCCAAAAAGAAGACATAGCTTAATTAGCAACTTAATAATAAAGATAACAATCTAAAAATTTACAGGTAGTATCCTTAAGACAAGAATTAAGGTTCGATAAAGTCGGTTTTTAAAAATATATAAATTTACTTATATTTTATAATTTAGTCCCTAAAATTTATACAATAAAATTAGCTATGTAAATGTTGTCAGATCAATCCGGAAATATAACCATAAGATTTTAATCGGTTCAGTTGCATGTTTATGAACTCATATAGAGGAAATGAATAATAAGAGTAAAATTACAATCTCACCCCTTAGTTAATAGTTGCTGTAAAATGGCCACTAGTGGCAAAACTGATTAAAAGAATAAGAAACAAGGTATGTATGCTTGCTATGTGATGTATGTGTGACATGAATTATGATGTGATTTTATAATATAAGTTTTCGATCAAGGACGAAATTACATGGGGTTGCCCCTTCACCCTTGAATAATTTTTTTTATTTTTTCTCTTTATT
The DNA here is from genome assembly GCA_035048815.1 of Abelmoschus esculentus. Lineage (NCBI taxonomy): Eukaryota > Viridiplantae > Streptophyta > Magnoliopsida > Malvales > Malvaceae > Abelmoschus > Abelmoschus esculentus. The sequence goes on along the minus strand of JAUCBN010000006.1, from coordinate 12,089,669 downwards.
TAAATTTTTTTAAAATTGTTTTTTTTATGAATTTGTCCACTTACTTCTAAAAATTTATGTTTTGCCCCCTTAACCCCAAATTCTGACTCGTCCATGTTTTCTATAGCATCTTCGAACGGGTTCACAATCAAATCGGGTAGGGGTGCTATAACAAGTCTTTCCCACCTTGTGACAATACTTATAATTTAATTTGTTTCATCCATAACTCTAAAATTTAAAATCCAATATTTTTTCTTACTAAATTAACAAATAATTAATTAAATTTTAAAAATCAAACTCTTTTATTTTTTACTTTTTTGAAAAATAAAGTTTATTAGATATAACAACGATAATCATGTCTCATTTAAAGAAAACCTAAGCCTAGATGGAAAAAAAAGAGTACAATGATTATCGCTTGAAAATTACAACCTCACTTTAAAGATAATGCCTCTTTAACCATTTGCATCTTAAGAAAGTCCAAGAAAAAAAGAACCATAGAAAAATCATCACACATGGTCAAAAGCCGAATCCGTAAACTAATGCTAATAACTAATTGAGAAAGTATCTCGATATGCCTTTATTCGCCAACATGTCAGCCGACTGGTTTTCCTCCCTAGGGATCCACTTTATGGATCATGAGAAGCTGGAGCACTCTTTTAAACAAAGGATGATAAACTCCTTGAAATTGGTTGGGCATGACAACGGATTAAACAATCATTTAACAACAATAGAACAATCACTCTAAGATCAGTGTCTTTTTTTTTCACCAAGGAAAATTCTTGAATTGTTTGCATGCTTCTAAGACAGTATGAATCTCTGCCGAAGTCGCATTTGTCACCCCGATTCACAAAGAAAATTATAGTAGTGTCCAAACTCTTTTATTTTAATAAATTAAACTCAAATTATAATCCAATTTAAGCGTTATTCATTATATTAAAGCTCATATTTTATTTTTTTTCTTATAAAAATTATTAAAGAATAAAATTCAACATGTTACGCTTAAACTCAACCAAAAATCAATATAGTATAACCACGTTTATAATATAAGATTTAGGGTGAGTATTCAATCGGATTGAGTCAAATCAAATTAAAAAATAAATATTTTGAGTTAAATAGTCCTATTTTGTGTATGCGCGTGCATGTGTGTTTCAAGTTTTTCGAATTTTTAATTTTTAACTCAAATTTTATTTAATTTTTTTAATCAAATTAAATTTATTAAATTTTGAATAGAATCAAAATGAGTCAAGTATTTTAAAATTTAAAATAAAAAATATGTAAAATATTCTCATTGGTAAAAAAATATTATTTTAATAGAGTTATATTTTAAGACGATATGAATAACGACATAAAACTTAAAGGCGCGCAACATATAAAAAAATACTTGAGGTGATAAATTGAAAAAAAAATATTTTATAGGCAAAATTTACATTAAACCTTAGTTTTAAAACAATAGTTTTACAAATTTATTATTTTTGGATTACCTATAACTCCTTATTTTTTTATGTGTTTCATTTGAACAGAGACATGGAGATTTAGGAAGCTTCTAAATTTTATTAGTATGCTTATCTCGATAAAAATATTTATTTTTAAGTTGTAAAAATCTTTAGATTGTTTAATCCAATTATTTTACTTCTTAGTTGTGATGTAATTATAATTTTTCCATAGATTTAATAAAAATTTAACTACACTTATAAAAAAATAAGTGTTTACCGATAGGTAAATTTTAATTTGACAAGTCAGGTTATAATATATTCATTGATTTTTCTCTTTAAAACCATTCCCAAATAAATTCCGCAAAGAAATATATTGATATCGCCAGAAAAGTCATGAATTTTGTAAAATATTACCGGATCAGGTAAGTCATGATTTATAATATATTAAAGTATTTTATATTTCTATAAATTTTGATAGAAATATAATTTTCATTAAAGTTTGTTACAAAGTGTGTTATTAAAATAGTAACGATGGTTGATTTTTTTATTTGTGTCGATCTTAATTTAAAAAACAACCATATTTATTTTTAAAATTCAGATTCAAATAATTATATATATATATGCTATAGATATGTTATTAAAAAATTAAGAATTAATATAAATAATAATCATAATAAAATTATTAAAAAATTATAATAAAAATATATTTCTTAAAAGGACACTTATTAAAAGAATTCTCATTTTTATAAATTATATTTTATGAAATCCGAACATGACAGTAAAATTTTTTGTGCCTTCTATGGTAGTGTATTAATTTGCCATGTGGTATTAAATTACTTTTGTTTATTATCAGTTCCAAAACCGAAAAATATTCCCAAAAAAGAAAAATACTAAAACAAAATTGTTTTACAAATTAAGATTTTAATTTTATTATCTTCTATCTTTTATATATGTTTTTAATCATTTTCTCTATAACTGTCTATTTGATATTTTAAGTTTTATTTGATTAACAGAGATCGGTTTACATTGTACAGTAAATTTAGTAGATGAATTTTTCAATAAATTTTTTATATATAATCTAAAGTTTAAATTTTTTTCAATAATATTAAATTATTTTTCATTCGAATAATCTCGTTATATTATATTTACAATGTTTTTTTATTCTCCAACAGCGTTTTTTTATTAAAAAGAACAGAAAATCTTGCTGTCAAATCTCCATAGCTAAACAATCGAAAAGGTAAAAGAAAATGAGGAAAAAAAGAAGCCTAACAAAGCAATCCACTCAGTCTTTAAGCCAAGTCATCAAATCCCCCAAGCAGAAATAAATAAATAAATAAATAATTTTATTTGATTAATTTATTTATTTCAACCTGCAAATAAAAAAAACTGAGCAGTAAATTCTGTTGAGAAGAATATAAAAGGATCCCACACTCACCAATCCCGCAACCTTCCATTACACGTCTTCTTCCTCTCCCTTTCTGGGTTTCCCCCCTTTAATTCAAACAACAATGTCTACAGATCTTGGATTACTACAGGATTTGGCAAAAACAAAATTACCCAAACTGATCATTCCATCTTCCAATCAAACTGAACTCGAAATTCACCTACAAAACAACAATCAAGACGAAAACAGCAGTGGCGGAGAGTGTGTAACGCCGACATCCGAAGAAAACAAGATCCCGGCAGTTTTGTTATGTCCGGGAGCACCAAGGAAACCTAAGAGAACCTATGCGTCGTGTAAAAGGAAGCTGTCGGAATTCCAGTTCTTCGAGATCCTTAACAGAGACGAAGTCGATGGGTTTTTCGAAGCTGGTTTCCATGATTCCATCTCTAAAAGAAGGTGCCCACGTACATAAATTAATTATATTTATATGTAATTTTTTTTGTATGTATTGAATTGAAATTACACGCAAATCTATCACAAGGATTCAAAAAAAATTATGTAAGTAATAAGTCTGTAATATTCAGACAATTTTTGGTTTTATGGATCCGATCTCTACATGTTAAATGTTTCCAATTTAAGTATGTGATTATATATTGAATTGCTTCTTCTTGTTTTCAAATTTGAATCCAAATCCTACTTCTAGTTAAGATTAATCTGCAGCTAACCCTCAGCAAATCTCTGATTAATCCCTTTTTTAAGACAAAAATACTATGGCTGTAAGAGAATATGCCATCTTTTTAATCTGTTTTTTTTTTTTTTTTTAAATTATGGAATAAGATAGAATTTCTCTTATAATTATTATTATTATTATTTGATTACAAATGGTTGATTTTCCTTGATTTGTAGGATTATTGTGGGGGGAGTTTGACATGTGTGGAAATTTTAAATTAATTTAGGCGGCTTTGGGATCTGCCGGAACTTATTAGATTTGAAAATTTCGGAGATGATTTTTTCTCTCGAGAAAGTGATAGAAAGTTGGGAATGGTGTAATGTGCTTTGTGCATATGCCGTTGTTTTGTCTCTTTTGATAAGAAATCGTTGGTTTCATGTTTTATTCCTTCAAAGAAAAAATGATTGATTTAATTTTATATGGGGACAAAAAATTAGTTTTACGCAGAAATTACTTTCATTCACCACAAGGAAAAATTATTAAATAGATTTGTTTTATAGGGTCGAGTTTATGTGGATCCAAAATCGATTATACTAAAATAAAATTTGATCGATCCTATATGATTATATTTTTAAAAATTTAATTAAAGCTAAGAAGTATATATCTCAATCCAAATTTAACCCGATTTATATATAAATTTAATTTTAAATATTTAATTATAAAAATTAAAATTTTAAAAGCTTAATTATAAAACATATAACAAAAAATAATATTGTAAAATATCTTTAAAATATATAAAAAATTATATTAATTGCTTTAGTCAAATTATTTTACCTTAAATACAAACCTAATTCGAACTAACCCTTAATAAAAAAAATCCAATTCAAATTTGACTTTTTCATACAAAACATCAATTCGACCGGACCACATCGGAACTGAACAGATATGTTTAAAATGTCTATCCTTAATCATGTTATTCGTGGCCTTAGCCAAGAAGAATCATCTATCTTATTTTTTTGAAAGACGAATCCTTACCTCTTCCCTACAAATAGAAAGCAGATAGTTATTTAAAATTTAAAATATAATAAATAAATTTTATTGGTTGAAATCACGAATAATATGATGAGTCTAAATTCTTTGTTTTAAAAGGTACTCCTTAGACGCTTAGAAGCGAAAGGCGCGGTCAAGCGTCAGAAAAAAGGCATTGAACAGTCCAGACAAAGCACTTTGCAGGAGACGAGCGCTTCGGACGGCAGGCGTTAGAGGCAAAAGACGAGTGCCTCAAACGCCTCAAATCGGTTAAACTTTTACCAATAATTTTTTTTTAAAAAAAATGAAGTAGAAGATGGATTGATTGACTGGATCTTGAAGAAGAACGGTGGGAAAAAGAAACACGGGAAAAGGAAGAAGACGAAGAGATGCTTTATTATACATGGGAAGTTATTTTATTTTAAGGGTAAACTACACCAATGACCACCCAACTATTTAGGGATACCTATTTTGATCACCCAACTAAAGAACTCGTTAATCAGGTACCCTAATTTTGAAACCCTACCTATTTTGGCCACTGCCGTTAAAATTTTGACTGAAAAGTTAACAGTGATGACGTAGCAGTTAATGGTGATGACGTGGACGTTAATTAAAATTTGTAAAATTATATATTTAATCCCTCTAATTTATTTATTATTTTAAATTAATCATAAAAATAAATTAATAAATAAAATTAATCACCCAACCGATTTGTGACACGTGTCACAACAACATTGGGTGATTAATTTTATTTATTAATTTATTTTTATAATTAATTAATAAATTTTTCTCTCCAATCAGGTGGTGACACGTGTCACCACCTGGTTGGTGAGAAAAAAGGGAAAAATGAAAATGAAGTGATAATACCTAAAAGGGGATTTGAACCCTTGCTTACTGAACCACTAGGCTAATGTAACTTTGTAATATGAAAACCGAAAAAGTGGTATTAAATGGTTATCTCTTAGTATTGAATTACCTTAACAAAAGTCAACTGTTTAAATCGATTAATATTTAAATAAAAATATTAAATATTTAGATTTTAATTATTCGAATAAATTAAAATCTAAATATTCGAATAAAAATATTTAGATTTTAATTATTCGAATATTTCAATTTCGTTGTTTAAATATTTTTATATTTTTTGTTCGAATAATTAAAATCTAAATATTTTTATTTGAATATTTTTAAATTCAAATATTCAAATATTCATGATTTTTATTCATATATTCGAATAAAAAATATTTAAATATTTATGATTTTTATTCGAATATCCAAATATTTTTATTTGAATATTTAAAATATAAATATTTTTATTTGAATATTTAAAATATAAATATTTTTATTCAAATATTTTTTAATCAAAATATTCAAATATTTATTATTTTTCAACTAATATTTTTATTTATATATTTAATATTATTCATATATTTTAATTCAAATAATGTTAAATAAAAATATTCAAATATTTAATATTCGAATATTTAATATTTAATTATTTTGATTTATTTATTAAATGTTTTATTATTTTAATTTAAATATTTAATATTTTAATTTAAATATTAATGGACTTGAAATTTTGTTATTCTAGGCTTTTACTAAACTTTATCACTTAATAATACATATGAATATACTGTGATATTAAAAGTAACTTGGCTTAGTGGTTCTCTTGTTGGTTAAATGTTTATTATGCTGGAGGTTGTGAGTTCAAATCCCCTTGGATGTAGAAGCTTTACATTTTATTTCTTCCATCTGGTGGTGAATAAAATAATAAATAAATAAAATTAGGATTAAATTAAAAAAATAAATAAATTAGAGGGATTAAATATGTAATTTTATCGATTTTAATTAACAGCCACGTCACTGTTGTTAACTGCTGTTAATTTTTCCGTCAAAATTTTAACGGCAGTGGCCAAAATAGGTAGGTTTTAAAGTTGGGGTACCTGATTGACGAGTTCTTTAGTTGGGTGGTCAAAATAGGTATCCCCAAATAGTTGGATGATCACTGGTGTAGTTTGCCCTTATTTTAATGTTTTATTTATACATGGGAGTTGAACCCTTTATTTTATTTTAATTTTTTAATTATTACAAATTGACAGTAACTAAATTTAGACATAAAGATAATTTTAATTCTTAACGTTTATAATTTTTTTCGTTTTGACCCTTATTTTTTTTGGGATAAATTTAGCCTTTAACCTATATCTTTTTAACAAATAGCTTATTTTTTTAACTACTATGATAACTGAACCGTTAAAAATCTAACAATGATGATATATCATATGGATATGATAATATATTTTAAATGACAGGACATTTAACTATCAAATACATATATACAATATAATTTTATTCTAATATAAAATATAAAATAATTAAAATTCAAATAAAATTTTAAAAATTAATTAATTCTAAAATAAAAGACTATTAAATATTTCCAACCCTACCTATGATAGAATCAAAGTCCTACCTTAAAAAATATGAACGCAATAGTATTTTATTTTAGAATTAAAGTCCTACCTTAAAGACAATTCGAAATTAATTAATTTTTTTAAGGTAGGATTTTAATTCTATCGTAGCTAGAGTTAAGAATATTTAATAGTATTTTATTTTAGAATTAATTATTTTTTAATAATTTATTTGAATTTTAATTATTTTATATTTTATATTAGAATAAAATTATATTATATATATATGTATTTGATAGGTTAGATGTCATATTATTTAAAATATATTATCATATGCCTATAACTTGTCATCATTGTTAGATTTTTAACGGTCCAGTTAATATGGTGTTAAAAAATAAGCTATTTGTCAAAAAGATATAGGTTAAAGGCTAAATTTATCCAAAAAAAGAATAAGGGTCAAAACGACAAAAATTATAAACGTTAAGGGTTAAAATTATCTTTACGCCTTAAATTTATTCTAATGACTAAAATAACCTATTAAATAAAAAAAATGAAATAACCATAATTTATAAGGATAAAATTATGTTTTAATTTAAATTATTTAAAAATATTTTCTTGTTATTAATATTTTGTTTTTAATAATTTTAAATATAATTAAAATATTTTTATTATATTATTTTATTAAAATAAAATATTAAAATTATATATTTAAACAATGAATTTTATTAATTATTTAATATTTTTATTTTTATTTTTAATAATTTTAAAATTTATATAATTAAACTATTTTAATATTTATAATATTATAATTATCATATTTTTAAATATAAAATTTATTATATATTTTATTTATAAATTTTTAAAATAATAAGGAAGATGTGTCTATTTATCTATCTCTTGACTCGAAATGGGAGCAGGTTTGAAAAAGGATCTTAGAGTGTTTAGGGTTGGGATCCTGCCTTGCCCACCTGAGTCCAATCCCTTCTTTGATGGTCGGAGGTCAGCCCCATGGGATAGGATATTTGCCTTCATTGGTCCTTCCTCTCCTTTACTTGTATTAGTAGGGCGTTCTTCATCTAAAGGCTCTTCATATCATGAACTTGTCCAAGTAAAACTATTCTTGTTGCGGGATAAGGTTCTGGTAAGCTCGCCTGCACCTGACGAGTCTTCCTTTTATTTCGGTCAAGTAACAAGGCCATTGCTTGGCTGGTTTCTTAAGTTAATTGGGTCAATAGCTGGTGTGAAGCAAGAAGGAAGAGAGAGGCCTGTCCACAAGCTTGATGTTCAAAAACCCAGGATCAGAGTCCTTCGCCCTAGAACTTGTAACTCTATTTTCATTGGTCGCTCCTTGATTAGAGCATGGCAATTCGATTAAGATTTTGTTTGCAATCAATTAAGAAGGAGCTACCCGAGCTCAAGAGATAGCTTTTAGTCTTGCTACTGGATTGACTTCTCTCGGGTATGACACCTCAGATAGTTCCCAGAGAATAGGGCGAATAGTTGTATGGATCTAAGCAACTAAGGAATCAAAAGGAAATTCTACCGAGACTTAGGATTCATGAAGGCATTATATACTTTTCAAGGCGAGTCGATTAGGACCGATAAAGCTGAAGACCCGAAGCCTCCGTACCTTGAAACATGCCATACCCTTGCTTTCTTTGCTCCAGTGATAGTGAGAAGAAAAAGCTTTTGTATGCTCATACGCTACTACCTGTTAGCTTGTTTTATCCCTAAGGGAGATTGTTAAATGAGGGAAGGGATATCTTAGTTCCAGTAGCACCGTTAGAAACATCAGCTACTAAAGCATCCTTAGCTAAAGGAACGATTACCGGAAAGTAGCACGAAACCTCGGTATTCTCTGTGTAAGCCGATTTGTGAACAGACGTCGCTTTTTCTTTCTTTTCCTGGTAAGGGTTTGTTTGGCGATATTCTGCCTCTTCCATCCGTATTTCCAGTTCCTTAATCAACTCTGAGCGTACTTTTATCTTAGCATCCTCTTTCTGTTTTTGCTGATGCAAGCAAGGGCAGATAAAAGTACCAAGGAAAGAATGTTAACAACAACCGATTTCCTAAGACTTCTTAGAAAGAGAAAATGTGCCAAAGGGTAAAGATAGGCATTTTCCTGGGTCTATCTTCTAAAACACTAGCAAGGGCGAGTTTGATACCAAATGGCATAAGCCTTGTTGGTGGCAGGATTGGGAATTAAAATGGTGGATATCGGTACCGGTTACGTGCAGCTAGACCTGTGAATCAATCCTTCCCTCATTCGAATTATCTTTCATAAAGATGAACCGTCCTTTCACGCTATTCTTTACCATTGGCAGGTCTTTGCTAAGGACGTTTAGAGCTCCTCGTGGTTAAGATCTTCATACAAAGACTAACTTAATCCTCAATCTTCTGCCAAGACAGGCTACTACCATCAATCGATAGATGAATAAGAATGCTACCCAACCGCACGCACCAACAAGAGAATCTCTCTTTACGCTTTACTGATTCTCCTCAAATGGAGGCTAACATCTACTTTGAACTTCTTTTAATAAGGTCTTCCCTTAACTCAATTCCTTTAGGCTAGGGGTGGCGGGAAGCAAAGGCACCAATAAATAGCTACATGATATGATCGCATAGAAGCTTTAAGAGATAGATAGGGGGGCCGTCCACCGAAGATGGAAGCGGGAAAGACGAGAGCACAAACGGGGTAGCTTTTTTTATCCTTTGGTTTATAGTCGAATCTGGAGAATATGAACTCATCACATTCTTCTTTTCGGTACCTTGTTATGAGCAGCTCTGGTGCTCAATCTCGGGTCGGATCATGATAAAGAGGGTTCGGTCCTTATCTAATTCCCAAGCGGAAAGTAGCTGTGATAGAAGGATGGATTTCATTCGATTGAGGAAGGATTGGTTCTTAGTATTAGAAGCTAAGATATTGTTTTTTGATAATTGACTCTTAGATTGAATATCAACCCGGCCCTTCAATCATTTTGCCACGAGCCCCCCTCTCTCTGAAGAGTGACGATTTCTGACATCGAATTCCCGCAAGCACTTTCAGACGACTGACTGAAGCAAATAGGACAGGCGGGCGGGAACGACGGAAGTGGAGTTGCAAACTGCTACTAAGCACATGCTAATAGATGTCCAGGATACTACTAGACTTTCGCTGGGAGGAACAGAAGAGAGAGAGCTTATAATCATGCCGGAAGAAAGGTCTGCTAGAGCTATTGCAGTATGGGCAGCAGTGGAGTTGTCAAGAACAGGAAGAGGCAAATCTCCATCTTCGCTGCGAGAGTATGTCTGAGGAAGAGGAAGATGCAAAAATACTGCGTTCTAACGATACTTTGGGACACCTCTTGGCTGATTCCCTGAAGGGGGGTGATAAAAGAGCTTTCTCTATGCAAAAGGGTGCTTCGGAGTAGCTTTTCCACTAAGTAGAGCCCTTATTCATGTTGGGCTAACCCCTTTCCTTTAGCATCCTTGCACCATTGTGCTTACTTAAAGGTAAGGAGGAAGGATTCTTTCAAATGGCAAGTGATAGATCAATAAGTTCATCACGTTCGAGTGCTTCTGTCTTCATATATCAATAGTGAGTTATAAGGATAAGCTAGTTCAGTTCCATCACTTATCCCTTCCTTAACCAGAACAGTTAGAAAAGCAGTAAAAGGAGGATTCTTTAATCCTATAGCCCATGTGACAATCTTTCTAGTCCTATCTCTACGGGAAGGACAAACGGTTCATCCCCTTGAACCCTAGAAGCTTTGAGTTAATAACTTGCTTTCAGTACTACCAATAATGGGCACAATGGGCCTAACGGGACTTACAGGATGGACTATCGGGGATAGCTTGGATACGATCAACAGGTCTGAATGAGACTTTGTTGGATTGACCATGAAATACTAATTCAGATTTACAGAACTATTTTAGCAATAGCTTTGGACTATGTATTAGGGGAGGAAGGGTAAAAGATGAAGAAGAGCTAACCATGCGTTCACAGTCGACTCAAAAAAAAAATTCTGTAAAACTAAATTGATAATAATAGAGACGAAATCAATACTCATTCATGGGGAATAAGCTATTTAATTTTATTACAGCTAATAACGTCAATAACTCAGACTGTTTTTACTCAATGACTAAGTGGTCGTTTTGTTACAAATCAAAAATGTTTATGACTAAATCATAAAATTTTAAATTTTAGTAAAGAAAAGAAAATTTTACTCAAACTTCAATGATCACTTTATGTAATTTACCCTAAAATAATAGTATATTTAATTAATTCTCATACAACACATTTCAAAATTAATTACGTATTAGTTTTGTAATAAAAAATGGTTCTTTTTTAACCTACAGAAAAATCAAGCAATCCATTAAACTAAAGGGACAAATTAGTAATTAAACAAATTTGTGCCCAATATTTCATTTTCTTATGTTATTGGTAAAATGATTGCCTAACATTTTAATTGTATTTTAAGCTTCTTAATTTGTAAGTTTTTTCATTATGTCAATCACTCAATACATAAATAGGATGATAAAGTAATTTATATATACATATATTGTCCTAACTTTTATATTTTTTTAAATAATTGACTTAGTGTTTTAATTCAAAAAATTCTTAGAAATTAAAAACAATTTGGAAGTTAATGTTCAAATTTTATAAAATGCCAAGGTAATATATAATATGTATTTTTATTATTTACTTTTCGGATTTCCTATTTAACTTTAGATTCAAATTTTTGTTCTTTTAACTTTAAAAAAATGAATTTAAATTTATGTGAATTTAAATATTCGGCATATGATTTTATATTTTTATTTTTTATAAATTTAAATATTTAATTTAAATTTAGATAATTGTATTTATGTGATTTGCATATATAAATGAATAATTTTGAAACAGATTTACATATTCAAAATCATATAATTCAAAGATTTACAAAATCTGTTGTGTTTATTCATCTTCTTTTATTTTTTAATAGTTTAAAATAATTATAATATAGTATACGTTCACATATATCTTTAGTCCTGTGACAATGTACACATATTTTAAAAATGAAAAATATTAGTTTTTTTATTAAGACTGTTTCTCGAATACTATTCCTCCCGTCTTATAATAATAATAATAATAATAATAATAATAATAATAATAATAATAATAATAATAATAATACTTTACATTGTGATTTGGAATAAAAAAGGTAATATTTGCATGGGTGGAAAACTATAGACAAGCACTAGAATTGAATTGATGAAACTTTGGGGACCATTATGCATGTTGGAGTAACACAAACTTAATCTATGTAATAATTGCTGTTGAAATAATTATTAAGAAAGTATATTATAAATAATTATTAAAAATGTTTATTACACGTGAAAGAAATTATAAGACATATAATAAAGGCATAAAGATAATCTTAACCCTTAACGTTTATAATTTTTATCGTTTTGGCCCTTATTTTTTTCTGGGATAAATTTAGCCCTTAACCTATATCTTTTTGACAAATAGCTTATTTTTTAACACCATGGTAACTGAACCGTCAAAAATCTAACAATATATTTTAAATAACATGGCATGTAACCTATCAAATACATATATATAATATAATTTTATTCTAATATAAAATATAAAACAATTAAATTCAAATAAAATATTAAAAAATTAATTAATTCTAAAATAAAATACTATTAAACATTCTTAATCTAACTACGATAAAATTAAAATCCTAGCTAAAAAAATTAATTAATTTCGAACTGTGTTCATAATTTTTTTAAGATAGGACTTTGATTCATCATAGTTAGGATTGAGAACGTATAATAGCCTTTTATTTTAGAATTAATTAATTTTTAAAATTTTATTTGAATTTTAATTATTTTATATTTTATATTTAAATAAAATTATATTATATATATATATTTGATAGGTTAGATGCCATGTCATTTAAAATATATTATTATATCCATATGACATGTCATCATTGTTAGATTTTTTACGGTTCAATTTAAAAATAAACTATTTGTTAAAAAGATAAAGGCCAAAACGAAAAAATATAAACGTTAATGGTTAAAATTATCTTTATGTCTATAATAAAATATATTTAATTATTTAATATTCTCTAATTTATATATATGAACTATAGAAAGATTTAAATAGAATGGACATTGTACATTAAAAGTTCAAAAAATATTTATTATAGGTAAGAAAAATTGGAATAATGTTTCTATTTTGGTTAAAATATACTCTAATTTCATGTACTCTTCCTATTTTTACATTTTAGTCCTTTATTTCTAGGATTTAAAAATTCAAACACAATTGAAACTCTTCTATTAAGTCCAAGTCCATTACAAATCAGTTTTTTTATTACTAGACTGTAAACTAGTATTTTTCGATTATTTCAAAATGTCACAATAACATTTTAACATAATTTTTTTTAGTAATATTGACAATTAACTTTAAATTTTTAACTTCCAAATAAATTGAGAAACTAAATTTCAAAAGTATAAAAGATATATGAACTAATAGCATATTTTGACATTTGATTTTCCGGCACATAATTAATCATGTTTTTTCTGTTATTCCACAAACAAGAGTTGCTGGTGTACATGATTATTGTTAAAGAAACCAAATCATGTGTATTTTCTTTAACCACAAACTTTAGGAAACTTAATTACTGTCAAACCCACGCTAGCATAATTAATACACAGGTAAGGTAATGAAAGTAAATGTCGGATATATATGAATGCCTGGAATTTAAATATTAAAAATACATTATTTAAAGGATAACATTATATTTTTATATTAAGTGTATTAAAAAATGATAAATTAATAAAATTTATAATTAATAATTTATCATCGACTACCGATAAACGAAACGATTAAAAATAGAAGAGTGCACCCCTGGGATCAGGGTATAAAAAATTTGGTTAGCTAACAGGGGCGAACCCAGAATTTTATATAAAAGATGCAAATTATTAAAAAGTTATATTAGAAATATAAAAAATATAAAATCATAATAATTTAATGGGTGCATAATAATAAGATTATTAATAAAAAATAATATATAAATATAATAAAATTTAAATTTTTAGAAAGTACAATTATAGCTCAGTACCTTTAGATCTATCCCTGTTAACAGTAGGTAGAATTCTAGTATTGATTTTTAGTGTTAAGATTTCAGTTATTTTTTTACCATCACGAAATAATTTATCATTTTACATCCCCAGTGATTTATTTATTTCAGTTGTAAGCTAAGTTGTCTAAACTGCAAAGCCCAATAAAATCCAAAGCCCACAGTTGAACAATCGGATCGCATTCTACTCGATCATTTGGACAAGTAAATGTTTACCACCGGTAGGAATCGATCCTTGGATAGGGACGTAAAACAGTTATTCGGATGGGTTTTAGGTTGGATATTGTCAGGTCGGGTAAAATCGAATATAAATTATTTTAGGTTGATTTAATATTTTGATTCGATTCGGGTTGGGTGCAGGTATATTTTAGGTCGGGTAGATTTCAGGTCAAGTTCAAACGTTCGTGTCCAAATCAAATAATTGACAGGTTCATTTCAGGTCGGGTAGATTTCAGGTCAAGTTCATTTCAAGTCTAATTAATTCGGGTTTTAAATTCTTATTAATTAAAATTAGTAAGTTTGAGTTTGATACAAATAAGTAATTAAATAATAACTCAATAGATTTTAGTTTGAATGATTAATATCTAACACTTTTAACTAGCATGAATCCGATTAAAAATAAATATAGTACGTATGTATGTATATGCATATAATATATAAGTATGTATGTAAATATATGTATACTTATATACTATATAGTATACATTAATTTATGTATATAATATATAAGTATGTATGTATATGTATGCACTAATATATGTATCCTTATATATCAGTATGTATGTATATGTATTGTTGAGATATTGATTTTGATATAATAATTGAAAAATATTTTGGACTAATTTGAAAAAAATTCAAAAATGATTTTTATGTTCAAACAACTTAAAAATAAGTTTGAAAAGTTTTTGAGAGATTTTAGAAGTGTTTGAAATGTTTTTAAAATAGTTAAAATTGTATTTTAAATGAAAGTTTCGAAACCTCCTTTAAAGGTTTCGAAACCTCTCAAGGCAGTCTCAAACATTTTGCTACTGGAATGAAAGTCTCGGAACTTTTAGCAAAAAGTTTGGAAACTTTTGATGAAAAGTTTCAAAACCTTGATAAAGGTTTCGAAACCTTAGACCTGTAACGGTTATAATTTTTGAATTGCTTAAAGGTTTCCAAACCTTTGGTAAAGGTTTAGAAATAGTTTTGAAACCTTTGGTAAAAGTTTCGAAACCTCTGTGCAGGTGAAAATTTAATGTTCAATTTTTTGACTTCCCAACGGCTCCAAAACATCCCCAACGGCTCCAAAACATCCCCAACGGCTATAAACGGCTAGAGTATGATTTCACACTATAAAAGCAAGCTTGAGACACTTGAAGAAGGTTAGAGACAACATCCAAGAAACATGGTCAAGAGAAATTAAGTTTAAATCTCCATTTTCCTTTTCTCTTGTATATAGTCTTAAGAGAGTGATTTTATTGTAAATCTTGTATTCTCTTGTGAGCTTAATTGTGTAAACACCCACCTTTGTGAGATACTTAGTTTACCAAACAAATCCCTTTGTAAAAGGAAAGGTTCTAGTTTAGCCTTAGACAGAAACTAGAGTTGGTTCTATCTTAGCCAAGTCCAAAAGATAGGGTTGTAACGGTTATCCCTTGAACAGGTAAAAAGGTCGAATTCTTTAGTGAATTGGTTGAAATCCTTAGTGGTGTGCTAAGGTAGTGGATGTAGGCGTGGCTGAACCATTCTAAAATCATTGTGTTCTTTGTCTCAATCTTTCGATTTTAGCAAATTCAACCAAGCACCAAAAACAACCCTCTTGATGGTAACCGGTGATCGATTCGAGCTTGTGCATCAACGCCTTTCAATTGTTATCAGAGTCTCGTCTCCATCGATTCGGACTAATATCCGGGAGCAAAGATCCATCGCTTGAAGTCTACCGTTCAAGAAAATGACTTGCTTTGAAGAAGGTCGCTCTATCACGTGTCCTCCGCTCTTCGAAGGAGAAAGCTACTTCCAATGGAAAAATATCATGAAGCTATTCATGAATTCCCATGATTTTGAAGCTTGGGACATTGTTGAAGATGGCTACATCGAAGCTCCTAAAAAGAAGAAGAAGCAACGGAGTATAAATGACGCGAAGGCAAAGCTAAACGCCAAGGCGATGCACATCCTTCTTTGTGGTCTTAATAAAGACATCTCAAAGAAAGTCTCCACATGCAAGAGTGCCAAAGAAATGTGGGAGAAACTTGAGAGACTATATGGTAAAGAAGAGAAGAAAGATGGAATCCCATCAAGTGTAAACCTTCTCCAAACAACCAAGGTGGAAGGTATTTTGGCTCTCGATGAGCCCGAGGTATTTTCTAACTCTAATGAATCTAATTCATATTCTTTTGATGAGTTACAAGATGCATTTGATGAATTATTTTTGAAATTTGAGACCATGAATTCTAAATTTAAGAAAATAATTTCTAAACTTGAACTTGAAAATGATTTTCTTTTGAAATCAAAAGTAGAATTTGAAAACCAAATTACTACTTTGAAAAATGATTTAGAGTTTTCAAATTTGAATAATAAAGCTTTAGAAAAAGAAAATTTTGATTTAAAAATTAAGCTTGAAAGCTTAATAAAAGAAAAAGAAATTATTTTAAATAATTCATCTTGTCCCATAATGGCAAAATGCTCACATTGTCATTATCATGGTCATTCTTTGCATACTTGTCCTATAAAGAAGAAGAAATCTTATAGGATTAGACAAGTATGAGTTCCTAAGGGAACTAAAGATATTGTACTTAATGCAAATGGGTCCAAAGCAATTTGGATACCAAAATCCAAATAAATGTCTTTTGTAGGTGTGTGGAGCAATGGCAAGCATATCAAAGATTGAAGAATGCTCAAGTCACACACATGAAGGAATTGGGTAACCTCTAAGCTTATTACTTTTGTTATTTATATTTGGTTGCCTATTTTTTATAAATGTGCATGTATTATTACTTACCTATTTTTTAAATACATGACATTTTATGATGCTTTATGCATATGAATCACATTGTTTCATTCTTGTGTTTGCATAAAGATTTTAAAGTTTTGGATAAATTGAATTTTCATGTGTTCTTAAATTGATTTATTTTAATATAACATCGAAATTCAATATCTTTTAAGTGTCAAGCTTTTGAGCCTATTTTTGGAATGCATTGAGTAAGGGGAGTTTTTGTTTTCATAACCTTTGTTTTGATACTTAATTTTTTCAACAATTGGTATCTTTCAAATTCTCCTGCGTTATGAACTTTAAAGATTTTTAAATTTGTTTGAACCATTTTTGATATAACAAAAAGGGGAGAATGTTTTGAAAAATTAGTTTTTCAAATGAATAAGGGGGAGCTTTAATGTGTTCAAATCTTTATTTCTCTTATTCAAATTTTGTTTTACAAAGGGGGAGCAATCTCAAAAATAATTTTTCAAGTTAGTTTTATTATATCAAAAAGGGGGAGATTGTTGAGATATTGATTTTGATATAATAATTGAAAAATATTTTGGACTAGTTTGAAAAGAATTCAAAAATGATTTTTATATTCAAACAACTTAAAAATAAGTTTGAAAAGTTTTTGAGAGATTTTAGAAGTGTTTGAAATATTTTTAAAATAGTTAAAATTGTGTTTTAAATAAAAGTTTCGAAACCTCTAGGGCAGTCTCAAACATTTCGCTACTAGAATGAAAGTCTCGAAACTTTTAACAAAAAGTTTGGAAACTTTTGATGAAAAGTTTCGAAACCTTAAACCTGTAACGGCTATAATTTTTGAATTGCTTAAAGGTTTCCAAACCTCTGGTAAAGGTTTGGAAATAGTTTTGAAAAAGTTTCGAAACCTCTGGTAAAGGTTTCGAAACCTCTATGCAGATGAAAATTTAATGTTTAACTTTTTGACTTTCCAACGGCTCCTAAACATCCCTAACGGCTAGAATATGATTCCACACTATAAAAGCAAGTTTTGGACACTTGAAGAAGGTTAGAGACAACATCCAAGAAACATGGTCAAGAGAAATTGAGTTCAAATCTCCATTTTCCTTTTCTCTTGTACCTAGTCTTAAGAGAGTGATTTTATTGTAAATCTTGTATTCTCTTGTGAGCTTAATTGTGTAAACACCCACCTTTGTGAGGTACTTAGTTTACCAAATAAATCCCTTTGTAAAAGGAGAGGTTCTAGTTTAGCCTTAGACAAAAACTAGAGTTGGTTCTATCTTAGCCAAGTCCAAAAGATAGGGTTGTAACGATTATCCATTGAACCGATAAAAAGGTCGAATTCTTTAGTGAATTGGTTGAAATCCTTAGTGGTGTGCTAAGGTAGTGGATGTAGGCGTGGCCGAACCACTCTTAAATCATTGTGTTCTTTGTCTCAATCTTTCGATTTTAGCAAATTCAACCAAACACCAAAAACAACCATCTTGACGGTAATCGGTGATCGATTCGAGCTTGTGCATCAACGCATTTCATGTATGCATTAATATATGTATACTTATATATATATATAATATAATATGTATATAATATAGTTTAATACATATATTATATACTTTAATATATATAATATATATACTTAAATATATACTAATATATGTATTTAATTTATTTATGAATTAATGTATGTATATTATTAATTCTTTAAATCCAACACTAATCCTCTAAGCCCAAATCGCTAAATTAGTTCTCTAAAACCAATTCTTTAGTCACTAAACTAATTCCATATGATTAAATTGAAACAATTTTAAAATATATAATCTGATTTTAATTAAACGAGGACCAAACCGAATAAAAAATAATTTTAAAATTTAATTTTCGAGTAATCATAATCAAATTGAAATAATTATAAAATAAAATATAGTGCGACACGAGTTTCGATTTTTAAGTACAACCTATATAAAAATATGCGATTTTTTACCCGACCTAGAGTAGTGTCAAATGAATATCTAAATATAATCTCATTTTTTATATTTTTAATTGATTATATTTAATCAAATTCTATTATTTGATATATATTGTGATAACGATAATCTTCCAAAATTTACTATATATATTAATTTAATCCAAATTTTGTTTTTTTTCCCTCTTCTTTTATATAATTATCAAAACTTATTTATAATTCTCTCCAAAATTTTTATAACTTATATTCCTCCAAAATTTTTATAGTAAAAATAAATTAATCTCTAACTTTAAAAATTAGTGGCTTATTTTCCTCCAAAATTTTATAATTTTACTCTTTTTTTATCAATTAATTTTTTATTTTATCAATTATTTTGTTTAATTTAATTGAGTCATAATTTAGATTAAATTAATAAAAAATTAATTTCGATTTTAGAATTCTTTTAATTATGTTTTTATATTTTAATTTAGCTTAATTAATCCTAAGTTTAATAAGTTAATTAAACTTAATTAAATATTAATTTAAAATTATAACATTTAATGAAATATTAACTTAAAATTATAATTAAAATTAAATACATTAAAATTCAATAAAATAATAAATAAATTAATTTAAATAAATATGTAATACTAAATTTAAATATTAATCCCTAAATTAATTCTCATGTCTAATTCTATTTTTAAGCGTAATTATATTTACCAATATTTTAAATTTATCAAATTATAGATATACTTAATTATATTTTATGTAAATGTTAAGTCTTGTTAATATTAATTCAGGTCAATAACAAGTCGGGTTCAAAACAAGTTGGGTCATTTATCAGGTCGGGTTCAAAACATGTCGGGTAAAATCAGGTATCGGATCGATTCAGTCGGGTAATATCGGTTATCTGCCAGGTCAGACTCGGATTCGGGTTCATTTTAGTCGGATACAAGTCGGGTTTTGATCCATAATCACAAGTTGAAATCGAGTTTGGATCATTCTCGGACAGATAAAATTCAGGTTCGATTACTACAATCGAGTTTGCAACTCAAGTTCGGATCAACAATAGTCAGATACAGATCATTACATCCCAAGTCAAACCAAATTATGACTCAAACATATTTCAGTTGATTTTCAGGTCTAGTCAGCTTTTTACAATCCTATCATTGGATGGATGGTTTGAAGAGGTAACAACCGCTTATTATTGTTAGACAAGTAATAATACGATTTAGGAAAAAAACAATAATCTTATATTAAAATGATAATTATGTATGATCATTATTATTTAAATTCTTTTATTAAAGTCGTTTGAATGACTAATGTGACAATTGATAATTAATGGTAACGTTTGTACTGAGTTTTTATAAGGCTGATTAATAATGATAATTTAATTTGAATTTGATTTAATTTAAAAAAATTAGATTTGATAAAAAAGTGTGAATTTAAATTTAAAAAAAATTGAATCTTAATAAGAGGTGGATCGAATATAAATATTGTTATGATCATATTCCAATTCAATACGAATCCATATAAAATATGAATCAAATCCATATATAAATCCGAATAAAACTATTTAAAATTCTTAAATTAATATATATATTGAAATTCTAATTAAATTTATATACAATTAATATTTTAGATCATTAATATCTTTTATAATTTTATTTATATTTTCCTCTTATTTTATAGATTTTTGTTTGAGTTATTACTTTAAAAAATAATTAGATTTAGAATTTTAGAAAGTAATTGTATTAGTAGATTAATAAGACAATATTGTTTATGTAAGCGTAATTTATTTATTGTTGAGTTTTTTATTAAAGTTTGAGTTGTTACTTTAATTTTTTTTATTGGATTATAATATTTGTTGAGATTTGTTTGTGTTATTAATTTAATATATTTATTAGATAACAAATATTCAAATATTTTTTTATTTAAAGATATTTGTTTGAATTATTACTTTAAAAAATAATAAGATTTAAATATTAGATATTTTATTGGATTAAACTTAAATTCGTAATTGAATTTAAATTTTTTAAAAATCTGATTATTAATTAGATTAAACTTAAACTTTATAAAATCTGATCTAAGTCCGATTTATTGTAATCCATAAAGCCCATTAGGACCACACGAATAAACTTCGTTTGAATTTTTCGCAACACTCTTTCTTCCCGCCAAACAACACTCCGGGGGAGACTGTGCCAAGCCATTCTACGTGATCTTTCGCAATTGCCGTCCACTGGTTCGAGTTCACGGTTCAACACATAACCAACAAAGATTTCGTGTGGCTGCTTACAACTCCATAGTATTAAATTGCATCCGTAACATAATGTAATGCCCACATCGTAACAATTTTTAATGTAACCACAACGTATTATAAGTACAACACGATAAAAAAACCGTATCACGATTTTTACGACGTAAAACCATTACATAACCCTACAATAGGTCTTATATTACGCCGTAACGCCGTATCGTCATAATAAATTTTAAAAATGATCCCAAATATAATTTTTCACAAATAAAATATTCAAATATATTAAAATTTAATAAATCAACTACACCAATATGACATTGATTGATCAATTAGCTTTAATTTCTAATAAAAAGTATAAAAACTTGAAGATTTTATTATGAGAATTAAAAAAAATATTCTTGTAGTACTATGCCATCATTCAAGAAATAAAAGAAAAATAGCATACAAAGTAAAGTTTTAAAGCCAAGTTAGCATATTTTGTTTTTTAGTGTTAAAAAGTATAAAAAAATAAATAAAAAATAATTATATATATATATATAATATTTTTATTTATATATTTTTTTGATAAAGTTTCTGTCATAGAATAAAAGGAGAAATATTGTATAAGATAAAATGTTAAAATTAAGTTATATATTTTTTTAGTGTTTAACATATAAATAAAATATAAGTAAAATAAAATGGATTATTATATATAATACTTATATATATATTTTTTTCTTTAAAAATCTTGTACATTGGAATAAAGAGAATATGTTGTACGAGAAAATATGTTATACAAAAGAATAAATTATATATTTTATCAGTGTTCAAAATATATAAAAAATAAATTAGTTAAAATAGATGATACTTTTATGAATATTTTTTAGGGGGTAAAGAAATCAAATAAAAGAGGGATAAAGGAATCAAATGAAATGTTGAGTTTTACATTTCTTCTCAACTCAACTGTGAAGTGCAAATGTTGTCATAATATGTAATTTTTATTATATTTTATAATTAAAATATATTTATCTTATTTTATTTTTTTTACATTTGTATTGTTTTGTTTTATTTATTTTAAAGGTTTGGGCAGTAAATATAAAAAAAATAGTATTTTTATTAAAATTAAATAATATTATTTACTTGTTCCAGAGTTTGAGAAAACTCATAGAACCTAAAATATTCATGCATTGTTGATTTTGGTTTGGCCAATAGTGACTGAAGAGAATTCTAAATTTGAAGTAAATGTAAGTATCAAATCTTTTACTGTTTATTAGAGGTTTGTGTCTTTGTTTAATATTTAGTGGTAGAGGTTGTATTACATTTATTCACCGTTATTTAGAGATTTTTTTTATAATTTATAGTATTATTGAATAATAAATAATAATTTATGTGTAAATATAAAAAATATCTCATTCAAAAAGTAAAGAAGGTGCAGCCCGTAGTGATGATTATGGTTGGAAGTGGAAGAAACTATTGAAGGTTCTCGGAATAATGTCAAATATAAATTTTATAAAAGAATTATCAAAGGAAGAATAACAAGGTTGAAAGAATATTGGTTGGAAAAAGAAAAATATATTATCTTGTCCAAATATTTCGACAGAAATAAAAAAAATGTTGCTGGACAACTTAAAAATATAAAAAACTGCAAGGCAGAGGAGAAAAAAATTAGAAGAAAGAATAAGATTAGGAGATCTGGAGATTATGGTGATAGTGACAATAAAGACGAAGAGTTGACTTTTGTGATGCGGGAGAGTATAAGATCAAGAAATGAATGAGAAGAACGACAACAAAAAAAAAAAGAATTGGTCAAGATTCAGTTTATGAAGCCGAAGATAGTAATTCTTGATGAAACCATGAATGGATCTAGGAAAGTTATACAACGAATAGAGCCTACCATGAATGATCAAATTTTGGCAATGAATCATGTATGTATTTATATACTTAAATTCTTAAATAAACTTATAAATTATCATGTTATAACTAAAAATTTATTTATTTATAGTTATTCTTATATCGAGATAAAATGGATTCTTTTAGAATACCATTAGCTCAAGCTGTAATTCTAAAAGTTAATTCAGGTAAAAATAAATTTATCTTTATAACTTCATTGATAGTAAAGCTACATGTATACTTTATGAATCTTGTCTTATTATTTGTAGTTGAATGATGGATTAATTATGAATGTTGTGTACCTTAACTTCAACGTATTGCTGTTAAATTTTTGAGCCAAACAACTTCATCTTCAAATTGTGAGCTTAATTGGAGTACATTTAGTTTGATTATACAAAGAAGAGAAACAAGATCAAGCATAAAAAACTTCAAAAATTAGTTTATGTTCACTATAATATGATATTAAAGCTAAAACATATGCGAAGAAAAAGTACACAAGAATTAGAAATGAGTTTTAATTCGATCAATCTCGATAATATTTTTGAAGATGATGATCCATTAACTGCATGGATTGAGAGAGGATCCTATGCTTGACAATGAACATAATTTCTCATGGTTACATGAAGAGTTTCTTAATGAAACCGATGAAGATGTTTAGGGTGAAGATATAAATGACAGTTCACATGATTCGTACAATGATCAAAGTGCTCAACTATCAACTTCAAATAGCGATGAAGGTGATGGTGACGGTGATGGTGATGATAACGATAATGATGATGGTGACGGTGATGATGATGATAATGAGGGTGATAATACTTACGAGAATAATGAAATGTCCAAATATCCGTATGTTGCTGATCCAGTTTTGTTTGGAGCAAATACTTTCATGATTCATTTGTAAGTTCATTGTCGCATAGTTTAGTTATAAATGATAATGAAATTAATGAATCATGTCAAGATTCTCATTCTAACCAACCAAATGTTTATTATCCATCTTACCTTGAAAAAAATCCAAACTATGGATTGTCGAGTTATAATTTACTATATCAGATATTTCTTCCTATCGATGCATCATATAATGCTCACAATATGATGCATTTTTCATATGGAATGAAAAATGATCAAAACAAGGAAACGACGAAACTGTAGATGTTTTAGATCCTCCACGACATTCATTTTGGTGTGGATTATCAAAAGTGAAATTTTTATATTTGTATGAATGTATTTTAAGTTAATGTAAACTAAAATTGTAGTATGTAAACATAACATTATTCAATATTTATATGATTTTTAGTATGCTTTTATTTATATGTTATTCATTAAAATTATGGTTATAATGTTTATATAATTTATATTTTTAATAGCTTTTTATCTATAAACTATTTTTTTTAAAAAATTAAATAAAATACATAAACTAATATATTAATATTAGAATATTAAAATATGGTTGCCAAAATATACATATAAATAGTATTTTAGAAAAGTTGTGAATTTTTAAAAATAAATCACGGCCGCATCAATCGTTACGCGTTACATAACATCCGCAGCGCCCGCAATCGTAACACTGCGATCGAGGCCGCAACCACAATTTAATACTATGTACCATCCTATGCCTATGGACACTATGGAATTTTAGAAACGAAAACTTCTTGTACAAAAAAAACCGAGACAAGGAAGAAAACATGGCTTTAGACTTCGAAAGATCGAAACTGACCACCTTTCTGATGATGACCAGATGGAATAATATCTTACGGCGGGGTATTTAGAGACGATGAGACCATTGGTACCGGGGTATGTTCGACTATGGAGAGTCTATGAAATTATGCTCATAACACAAATATACGGGTGTTAGAAAAGGATAGTTTGGATGTCGCACGATTGCTTAAAGGGCAAGAAATAACGGGTGTATCATCAATGTTAGTTCACTGTATTCGTAGAGGCGTAAATGAACAGGGTGTTCGACGAGTAACTCGTGAATCGTTCGTATAATGTTCGTTTATTAATTTAAATAAACGAGTATGAATAGATATTTTATGTTCGATTAATAAACGAACGAACACGAACATAAGCACGTTCGACTCGTTTATGTTGGTTTATAAGCTCGTTTATATACTCGTTTATAGTCTTGTTTATGTTCGTTTATATACTCATTTATAAGCTCATTTATGTTCGTTTATTAGCTCGTTTATGTTCTTTAATAACCCTAAATTCAAAGTATATAAACGAGCATGTTCACGAACGTTAAACTGATATGTTGGTAAACGCTAAACAAACATGTTCATGAACACTAAACGAACATGTTCGTGAATGCTAAATTGACAAGTTGACGAATATATACAAACGAACTCGTTCGCGAATGCTTAACGAACATGTTCATGAACGTTAAACGAACATATAAACGAACACGTTCGTGAATGTTAAAAGAACTAAGCCTGAACACGATAAAATAAATGAATCAAGCTCGAACATACCATTAAAAATTTAAACGAACATGAACAAAGTTTGAACATCTTAAAAAAAAATAAACACGAATATACCTTTGCCCGTTCAAGTTCGGTTCGTTTACACCCCTGTGTATTCGTAACTTATTTCATCAAGATTGGTAAGTTCAAGTTGAACATGTGTTATGTGAAGCTGATCAATTGATTGCTGTGATAGTAAAATTAATATGAGGTTAAACTCTCGGATCTTAATTATTTATATAATGCTTATATTAGCTAAAGGTCATCTTTATTAATTCTTACTTTATTTATTAAAAAAATTTAAATCAAACGTATTAATACACGATTATAAATAATTTAAATATTAATTAACAAAAAATTATCATAAACTGCAAAGAAAATTAGTACGCTCTTAAAAAATGTATGTTCCATTATCATATTGAATTGGTTTAAGGGTCTTTTAGACTTTTCAACTTTTGTACGTACTAATTAGAGTTGTTATTAGGGATGACAATGGGTCGGATCTAGACCGAATCAAGATGGATCCAGATTTAGATTCATTTTTATATCATGGGTTTAGATTCTCCCCAAAACCGTGGGTCTAGAAATTTGAGACTCAGATCTATATCCAATAGATGTTATGGATCCGGATCCAAAACAAATTTATTAAAAAACGATCATTCAACCTATTTTTTAAGGTAATACAACTGTCATTAATTAATTTCACTTCACAGAAAGATTAATTTTGAATAACATAAACTAAAAACTGTAAATCATGAAATATTCTATTATCGCAAATTGAGTACCATACTTCTACCTCTTAAAATGTTAGTCTTCACCATTATTTAAATCATAAACATTCTAAAACAAACAAGAAACAATCGACTAAAGAAAAAAATATTTTATGAAAATAATACGTGGAATTAAAATATTAATATTAGAATTATGTAATATAATAACTTTCTTATATAATATGTCAATGATGTTCACCATTTCTGCATCATCATCACAATCTTCGTTAATAATAGAACAATCATGTATTCCTTCAAAAAAGTTTTTTTGTTATAAATAAATAAAATTTATATTAAACAATAATGTGAAATATAAAACCTACTATTATATATATATATTAAATTATTATATATCTAGATTCGAATCTTATTATTAGATTCGAATCTAAATCTGTACTTTAAACAGAAGGTCCAGATCCATCGAGTCTAAAATTTTAAAATCCAAACCCTATAAAATAGATTTAAATCTATATATTCGGGTCAGATCCATGATCCATTATCATCCCTAGTTGCTACACGTTCAAAACACGTTTAAGATAATAAAGGGATTATAGATCACTATTTAAAGTAGATGAAATATTTATTATCTCATTTAAGTCAAAATTTTTAATTTTATTTTTTCAATTTTTAAAGCATCATTCTAATTATTTCGAACCAATCGGTGTTGTATTATTGATTTTGATAGGTTTCTTTTAGTAAGAAAATTTACACGAATAACTCTCAAACTCGAAACATGTTTAAATAATACCAAATTATTTATCATTTAGGTCAACCCGCCGATTTTAATTTTAATGAACTATAACTTATAATCTTTATATAATTCACATTTATAATCTTAATCCTATTAGAAGGGATAAAAAAGAAGAATAAAAAAAAGAGAACTCATCATGTCTTGAGATGAAATATATAATTCTTCTATCGGTAAAATACTTTTAATGTCTAAAATTTATAATTTAAAAATATAATAAATAAAAATAAATAATTTAATCAACAATATATATATATTTACTTTTTGTGTTATTAAATTATATAACTCTTAGAGATCTATTGATTGGTTTAGTGGTCAAAGATACTCATTCTATCTATTTTTTATTGATTTGAATTTCGTTATAAAAAATATAATATCTATTTAATCAAAAAATTATATAACTCTTATTCGATAGTGTTTTGTAATTTGTTCAATAAAATAAAATATTATATTAATATTTTCATATGGTTTAAAGGATAAATGTTGAACATCAATGATTTGTGAGAATTTAACTAAAATTAAAAGTGACGTAAGTAATATTAAATTATATACATTATTACGAGAGATTATATCATGAACTCTTTCCACCACATTATTTGTGGTTTATAAAATCAGGTTCGTTCATCTTTAAGTAATTAAATAGAAAAAAATATAATAATTCACTTTTAAAAAAATATGAAATGGATGAATCTGATTGGTTGAGACTACAAATGACGTGTTGAAAATGGTTTATGATATAATTTCTCTGATATTACATATTTAATGAAAATTAATTTAAAACCTAACTTTTATTATGTAATAATTTTAAATTTTTAATATGATTTTTTTAATTTTATTAATTTAGTTTATGTAGTGTTTTAAAGTCATCAAAACTTTCTCTCATTTTAATCTTATTAATTTGATCTTTAAACTCTTAAATTAGATCAATTTTATTTTTTATCCGTTATTACCATTCTTTTGTCATATTACACATTTTATTGTTAAATTATTAACAAATTTTAAGTTAGCATGTTCATATGTCAATATCTTTGATAAATTAATATTCAATAAGATGATGATGTGTCAATTTTGATTGTGTGACAACATAATTAACATATTTTTTAAATTATAATCTTAAATTTATAAATTAATTTTTAATCTCTTTGTTTGATATATCATGTCATCAAAAATTAATTTATCAACGTGGTAAAACGATAAGCGATAACGATCAATATGAAAATAGATATAATCACACGTAAAATATTTAATATCTTTATTTATCAGTCGATAACAATTAAAGAACAAAATTAATATAATTTAAAAAATTTAGTGTTATATTTGTGAAATTAAAAAAGTTTTGAAAAACTACAAAGACTAGATTGATGTAATAGAAAATGTGATGTAATATTGTTAGTTTTAAAAGATTACAAGAACTAAATTGATGCAATTTAAAATGATGGATAATTTTACTATTTTTTTTGATAAAATAGGATAGTAATCTTATTAATTAATCAAATTCGATGTGAGTACAACATTAAAATCATCATCATCATGTAAGAAAGATACCACCTCATCAGTAGGGAATGAAAAAATACGTGGCTTATAACTATCAACAACATAAAGCTTAGATAACCTATCGATCACCTTATTTGCTTCACGATTGATGTGAATAAACTAAACTCTCCATGGTTGTTGAAGCAGTATACTAATATGTTGAAGAAGTGTAGAGCAAGATCTTATCATAGAAGATTCATTAAGCAATTGGATCACTTCTAGACTATCAGATTCCATAATAATTGAAACCACATTCATTCCAATCATACATTTCAGCCCCTCATAAATAACCCATAATTCAGATTCTAATACTTAGCATTTTTCGATTAGTTTTGTAAAACCAATGATCCATTTTCCAGTTGTATCATGTACCACACCTCCACATGAAGCTAGTCCATCCGACAGTCTTTTCACGCCATTCACATTAAGTTTCCAAATGTCAGATTCAAGCGGATTCCAACCTATTGATTGTCTATGGATATTGTTGCTATAGTGTAGTGGTCTATCCCGCACTAACACCCTTTGTACCTTTTGTAGCATTCTCCAACTAGCCGTTAACAAAGATTCATGTTTGTATGTATCTTGTTCAAATACCTTTCGATTGTGGAAAATTCATATATTCCAAATAAATATTACAAAAATGTTTCCAAGTCACTAGAAATATTCAAGAAATAATTAGGAGTAATGATGTTCACCCGGAATCAGTCATTAAAACCTAGTTCAAAAAATCCAGTGAGCTTATCCGATAGTACAACTTTCTTCCAAGCACAAGCAGTATCAGTACGTCGTCTAAAAAGATGATCTAGATCTTCTATAACTGCCCCACAAATAACACATCTTGGAGACTCTGTAAGATCCCTTTGCGCTCTTTCATCATTAGTTAAAATCCTCCCCTAACACATTATACAAAAGAAGCATTGTATATAGCGAGGTCCTCGATATAGCGAGGTCCTATTTTAGTTTTATTTTCAACCTGGTCGATCCATCAAATTTGAAATACAAGGTGGTTTGATTGCTACAATATGCTGAATAACATATTGTGGTAGTAAATGTGAAAACTTATCCCATGACCATTCACCAGTATCACGAACCATTGATAAGATTGGAGTAAAGTGAGACCAAAAAGTCGTCAAGCCATTAACTTTCAGAATGAGAGGACCAATATCAGTAACCCAATTATTTTATCAAAAATCTATCTGTGATCCATTTTCAATATTTCAGATAATATTATCTCTTACATTCTCACATATGGAACACATGCCTCTCCATACATGGGAGCAATTGCACCTATATAAAGAGTCTAACACCACGTCAAAACATTTATATTTAGCTCTGATAAACTTGACCCAAAGGCTTTCTTGCTAATGCACAAGATTAAAAGCAAGCTTCATTAAGAAAGCATAGTTTTTTGGTTTAAGTTATTGTATGCCAAGACCTCCCATCAAAGATGGCTTACATACTTGTTCTCAATTGACTAAATGGATCCCTTTTCTATCTCCCGAAGCGCTCCATATAAATCATCGAATGATTTGCTCAATTTCATCTCAAATTCCCTTTGCGATTAATGTAGTCTGCATTGAGTAATAAGGTATTGTTGCAAGCACCGATTTTTTTAGTGTAACTCTCCCAGCAAAAGATAAATATCACATTTTCCTTCCCAATAGACGATCATATACCTTTTGAACCAAATAACGATAATATGCTTTTATAACCCGTCAATATAATAAAGGCACTCCTAAATAACGTTCTAAGTCATTAACTTCAGAAAAGCCAAAAGACGAACTTATAGACTATCGTACCTCATGATCCACATTTTTAGAAAAAAGATGTTTGTCTTTTGTATATTAACTTTGAGCCCAAACACTATGCAAAATTTTTCAAGAATTTTTAATGACAATAAGTTGCTCCATATTCACGGCAGCAAATAACACCATATCATCCGTAAACAAAAGATGTGAAATTTGAGGTCCATTCTTACTCGTCGAAAACCCTTCCCAAACACCTACTTTGACATTTTCTCGAATAGTTTGTGCTAACATTTTCACACATAACACAAAAAGGTAAGGAGAAAGTGGATCACCTTGTCGGATGCCGCGTGTAGAAGAAAAAGATTCAGTCAAACTATCATTTCAGAGTATATGTGTAGAAACTGTAGAAAAACAACGGATAATTATCTCCTTGTTGTTATTCGAAAACCCAATGTACCTCAAAGTATCATCAATGAAAGACCATTCTAGTTTTATCATACATTTTTTTTAAATCAAGTTTGATCGCCACCCATCCTTTTCCCCATCTTTCGTCTCATAGAATGTGTATGACTTTTTGTGAGATGATTATATTATCAGAAATTGATCGACCAGGAACAAAGCTAGTTTGATTATCGGCAACCCAATCTGGAAGAAAATGCTTTATCTGATTAACAATCACTTTTGTAACAATTTTATATAACACCGTACATAAATTGATTAGCCAAAATTGTATCATAAATTCTGGCGAATTGACTTTTAGAATTAGAACCAATAATGTTCTGTTCAAATCTTGTAAAAGTTCCCCCTTTGAATATCTGTCTTAGACAGTTACATAAACTAGTACCTATCATGTCCTAATTTTTCTAGTAGAATGCAACATGTAATCTATCAATATTCAGGGCTTTTAGTGGGCTCATATCGAACAATGCTGTTTTTACTTCCTCATTTGATACTTTTGCTGTTAAGAAAGTAATCACATTCGTATTCAACTTGAGAAATTTTTTACCTGTAGCATATTGTTGCAGTGGATGGCCTATAGAAGTGGAGAATAAATCAAGGTAAAACCGAACATGATTTTTCAAATCTTGAATATTTGTACTCCATAACCCACTATTAACTTTTAGTCTCACAATTGAATTCGTCTTGTGTCAATTAATAGTAGTAGCATGAAAATATTTAGTATTTTTATCTCTATCAGTAATCCATTGGCATTGCGCTTTTTGTGCCCATAAATTTTCTTCCTGCTCAAGTATAATGTCTAGTTCAACTTTCAATTGCTCTTCCAAAGTTAATAGAAACTCTCAATTTGAATTTTGGAGAAATCTATCGATACTACGAAGTCTCGTTATCAATCTTTTCTTCCTTCTACCTATATGCCTAAATACTTCAATATTTCACTTTGTAGCTTCGTTGAGTATTAGATTCAATTGAGTGGTTATCATCCCATTTAAACTTTAAAAAATCTTTGAACAAGGGATGATTCTTCCAAGAAACTATAAAACGAAAAGGTCTCATTTTTGTAGCCAAGACTTTATCCATATTCTTCACTAGTAAAGGACAATGATCAGATCCCACTCTATCCAGATGCAAAACTAAAGAATTCAGATAAGTTAGATTCCAAGCCTTGTTAGTCAAGCATCTTTCTAACCGTTGATATAGTAATCCATACCTCCATGTAAAATCATCACCAAGATATTCAAGTTCAAGAAGGCCATTGTCAAATACAAAATTATGAAAGAGTGAACTGGTCCCTGAAGAAGAAATAGATCCCCCAATTTGCTTATCCGATCTTACAAGGGCATTAAAATCTCCTCCTAGTAGTCAGGCTGAATCACCTCCTGGATTTAAATGGCTCAACTGTTCCCATAAATGTTTCCCTAACTATGCATGTGGGCTTACATAAACAGCTGTAAAAAACACCCAAGTTGATTTATCTTGATCAAAGAATTTTTCATGAATAAATTGGTTAGCAACTTTTAAAATCTGAACATTGTTCTCATCTTTCCACAAAAGCCAAATTCCTCCCTTAAATTCATTACTTTCGACAAGAAAAGAATTTGCAAAACCAAATATCTTAATCACTTCATCTGCTATTCTGCCACTCACAGGAGTCTCTATCAATGCAACAATAGAAGGATTATCCTTCCGCACAAAATTTCTTAAGACACCTTCGAAAACTAGGGCTTGCTGCACCCTGTGAGTTCCAAAATAATATATTAATCATTAAAAAATGACTAATAGATACGATACCTTAAAGAGAATGAGGTATATTCTCCTTTCCCTTCACCATAACATCTACCAACCCAGAATTTATATCCACCAATTCTACCATAGAAGTATCCAAACATGCATCATTTTTTGCTTCCTCTACCCTGGATCGGTCTTTCAATGTTGTAGATGATGTCTCGCTTGATTGAGTGGTATCGGGTAACTGTTGTAGCAAGTTCGTCACCCATTCCGTTAATACCGGCCTCCACAGTACACATGGTTCTTTCTTTTGATGTACTTTAAGTGTTTTCATGTTAACACTCTTCAAATTAACACCCTCACGACCTACCTTAGTTAATGTGCGATTTGTTTGCTTTCCTTCAACAATGGATATTGCTTTATGATTTTCCTTCACAATCAAAGGTTCATGATGTTTCAACTGAATTTCTAAGTCAGTGACTGTTGGAACCACGTTAAACCGTTCAACCATTATATTAAAAGTACTCGATTTATCAACCAGAGAAGAACTAGATAAGCTCGCACCCTTTGTATTAGCATTTTTATTCCCTAAACATGAGCTGGTAGCACCATACTGGATTCCTTTGCGCGTTGTGATTGTGCCTCAACCTCACCTTCTTCTCCCAACACTTGATATTTAGATCCCTTCAACTTATTCTTATTGTAATCCCCTTTGGTTACTAGCTCCATATGAGCCTTTTTTTTTCAACCATCATCCATGAACCATAAAGATCATCCTCACGTTCATTCGCATTCTGACCCGCATCTAACTTTCTTGAGGCATTAATCTTCGTTATCATATGTTGTTACGATACTAATCCATAAGAATCTTGTGTGTGCCCATACTTACCATACTTAAAACAGATTTTTTGTAAACCTTCCTTCGTACTCTAATTTTTGAACAAAACTATCTATTCTAATACAAGGAAGAAGAGGTTCATTTAAATTCAGCAAGATAGCCAACCTTACAAACTTACCGCGATCACCCACTGTGGTATTATAATCGATATTGACTACCCTTCCGATTGTCTTCGTTATTATTCAGAATAAAGCTTTCGAATAGTACCGGTACGATAATCCAGGAAGGCGTATCCATACAATAACAATTGAACGATGTTTTTCCAAAGTTGAAAATGATCTCGACCATGATTGCACTGTCAGGTAATTGCCAAAGATTGTCTATGGCCCCTTTGTTAACACTTTTATATAATCCTTTATTTTCTCAAATTTAATCAAAAAATAATTGTTATCAAGGTCAAGTATTTGAAAATTTCCCGTCAGCTTCCATAAAGCTTGAATCCGAGGGAGGAGTATCTTGTATCCAATTGATCGTCCCAATAATCTCATAATCACAACCCGCTGCATACCCTGATCAATTGACTCATTAACCTTCTCAGAAAACTTAATTGTTGGATATTTCCCTGTTCTATCAATCATATAATCATTCTCAGTTACCACGATATTATCATCAAACATGGACATCGAAGATTGTCCTCCATTTACCATAGATTTATTGGCAATGTCCACGTACGAACGTCGAGTATTACCTTCCATGTCGAGAGTAGTCTCTTCCATACCTTCGACGCTAGTGGATATCATCTTCATGTCTGAACCAATATTTATGTTGACATCTCGAACCTTCTTAGACTTTGGTTGGATTTCCAAGGGGATCGAAGATCCAACACGTTCAAGAGGTGGGGGGATCGAAATCGGCAGTGATTCTTCACGTGGCCGACCATCGAGGTTGGTATACAAAGATAAATCATGATTAATTGCATTAGTTTTTTGGTGCAATGAAAATCCTAGAGGAAAAGCAAAACTCATGGTATACTATAAATAATTTAAAATTACTACATGAACAATTTTTTTAAGCCATGAAAATTTATTTGTAATTTTAAATTATATCCTCTTAGTTATCAAAATTATATAAGTCTATTATCTAATCGATTAATTATATCAATCAAATAATTTATTTTTTAAATCCATGTTTAAATTTAAATTATTCTTATTAAATAACTACGATTCACAAACCTATATAAAATAAAAACAATATAGATTTAAATTATTAAAAATAAAGAATCACATGTCTTGAAACGAAATCATCAATACACGTCTAACATAATCAAACAAAGATAAATAAAGCTTAGCTATAATGAATTCAAATTATAGTAATATTAATAGATGGTATTCCTAAAATTAAAGATACCCTTATTTGGGTACAAATCATCTACTTCTTTGTCATGTTTTCACTTGTGCCTCCGCTTTAAATTAGAGGGTTTAAGGCGTGAGATATAGGGTTTATGATTAGGGGTTGTGGTTAAGGTTTAGGAAATTAGGAGTAGGGTGTATTTTTAGGGTGTAAGGTTTATGATTTAGGATATAGAAAATAAGAATTAAGTTTTAAAATTTATTTTTTTAAAAACTTTCAATTGGGGGCATGATAAAGAGACATAAGACTTTTACCCCTGATTTGTACTAATGAAAATTATCCATGTAATAAATAATTTACTATAATTTAAGTAGGTATCAAGTTTGATATTTTATTTATACAAAAAAATCTTATTAAAGGCCTCATTCACCAAAATCAAGTATACAATACGAATTGGTTTGGATTAACAAGGCAAGCCTTGCGAACAGAACGAAAAAAGGGTTAATTACTGCGGAAGTCACTTATGTTTGAGCGCAGTACAAAGTTAGTCATCCATTTTGAAAATAAATCAGCAAAGTCACGTACGTTTTCGGTGTGTAAATATTTGGTCACTCCGACGTTAGGGACCGTTAATGGATAACAAAAAGATGATCTGGTGAATTAAAAAATATTTTTTTTCCACGTGAGATGCTTACGTGGCTCCCTTTCTCATCATCTTCTTCATGTCAACATGAAAGGGGAAGGATAACACTCCCACTTTCAGTACCACAACACAACCAACCTATTCCTCCATCACTACCACAACACAATCATCGGTTCATCATATTGCCGTTGCGACCACCCTTCACTTTAAGCACTCTCCCCGTGAGACACATCATGACATGGATTTTGCCTTGCAAGTGTTTGATGAAAGTTCTAAGAGAAACAAGAGTAACGAAAAATTGAATTCCAATAACCTTCTGATGATACAAAAGCACATGCAACGACATTTCACTTTAGCCCAAGGATCTGAACCTTGAGGTCGAGATACTAGTTTGTATTGCAGATACATATGTGAATCTAATTCAAATCATCATCCTTGTTCACCATTGCCATGACAGTTAAGGATTAAATTTTTACTAAACTTAAAGATTTTATTTTGGTTCCTTTTAGGCCATCCTTGGGTACAAGTCGATGGGTGGTTCCGGAAAAACCACTTGATTCCGTAGTCTTGAGCCGTTTGAAGCAATTTTCTGCAATGAACAAGCCTAAGAAAATGGCCTTAAAGGTACTTTTTTTTATCTCAAACAACATTCATCATAAAACATTTGATAAAAGATGCTAAATAAGTAAAATTATTTTTGATGTTAAAATCCCACAAGCTAAAATGGCTTTCCCCTATTCTTTAGCTCCTTTTCTTTTTATTTTTTTAGGTCATTGCCCAAAGACTTTTTGAAGAATAAAATTGAAAGTAACCTTTGGGGGTGGAAACCAGTAAGATCTGGTGTTGCGACGCAACCAATCTTAAGCTGCTTTCGAAACAAAAGAAAAGATTCGAGAAAGGAATTTGGCAGTGAAAGGAAGGGGTGATTGTGGTAGATTTTCTGAAAGTGGGGGTGGTTTCCTTCCCCTTTCATGTTGACATGAAGAAGATGATGAGGAAGGGAGCCATGTAAACAGCCCACGTGGAAAAAAATATTTTTAATTTACCAGATCATCTTTCCGTTACTCATTAACGGTCTCAATGTCGGAGTGACCAAATATTTACACCTGAAAATGTACGTGACTTTACTGATAAATTTTCAAAACGGGTGACCAACTAAGGTGTTTTTGTAACCCCAAATACGACCTAATTTCTTAGATCAAAACTTGAGAATTAAGTTATAAAAACTTTCCCTTCAAGTAAATAATTTAGGTTAAATAATTTCAAAATTATGGTTATTTTAATAATTCATAAATCATATTTGGTATTTCAAGCTTATATATAAAAGATTGAATTGCTTAAAAAATGTCTGAATATCATATAAAACATCTGAAATAGTTTCATGAAAACATGCATCCAATAAATTCTAAGTCAAAATATCTCATAGTTCGAAAATATAACAAATTCCATAACAGATTAAAACATTAAACCGAATTAATTAAAAGATCATACTGAATAATAATTATCTCAGTATTGTGCAAGATGCTCCAATTACCAGTTCGCTTAGTGTGTTCCTAAAGTGCAAACAATCACACACAAATAATATTTTAAATTTCTGAAAAGTTTCTGAATGCAAATACAATCCAAAGCATGATGCTATGTTGACTGATGCATAACTGAAAATCAGAAGGTCTAGTATCAAAAAACATACTGAGTGGAGTATTATCCACGCCATGGTGGAGGTTTCCCTAGCTAGAGTGGAGGTTTCCCTCACATTTCCAATTTTAAATCTAAAAATATTTCTGATTACAGAACATGATATAATTTGTAAATTCATAAATCAGAACTTTTACGAGTAGCAATTTTTTAGAAAATCATATGCTTGATTTGAAAACAAAATTTCACTTTCCATTTAGGATGATACCATGTACGAACAAATAAAATTTCACAGATACACACATAATGTAGCATAAACACAAAAATATGTAGCACATAAACATATACACCTTAAGCAACTGAAGCTCTAATTCTGAGATGAACACGTCTCACATTACGGTTTAAATGAAACATGACCTACGAGATAAAATATCTACATTATGATTCAATACTAAAGCTAAGCCACCAACTAAAATAAAACTCTAATCCGAAAGCTTACTCACATGATGATCTCGAAGAACATACCCGATCGGTACAAACAACTAAAGGTATCCCAGAGGCCTCAAAAATGTTAGCATCTGAATGAAAGAATATTCTGAATTAGATACACTAAAACTACTTTTCAAACTCTAAGAACAATCTAGATGAAAAAAAACACTAAAACGGAGCTTTCGATTTTGAATTTGATAAAACAGATAACAAATCCGGGCTTAGAACGTAAAAAAAGGTCAAGGAAAAGGTTGTCTAAAAAATTAAAATTTTGGTCAAAAGTCAAAGTCAACTCTGGTCAAAGTCAAAATGGTTAAAGTCAACCTTCACTTGACTAGTCAAACTGGTCAAAGATCAACTCCAAGAGTCAAAGTTAAAATCAAATTCAACTTTGAATTGGTTGGTCAAAGGTTAAAAGTTAACGTGTCCAAGGTCCAAGGTTAAAGCTGGTCAAAGTCTTTAGTCAAGTTCAAAATGAAAAAAGTCATACCTGATCAAAGGTCAACAAGGTCAAAGGTCCAAAAGTCAAACTTAGTCAAACTGGTTCAAATTACCCAAGCAATCTTGGTTCATTACACAACTTTGGCTAACCCAAAATAAAACTCTCAACATAAAGCCCAACCACTAGCCCAACTCATAGGCTTACCAAAACACACAACTCACTTCAACTAATCAGCCCAACCATGGTAATTCATCTACATCTAACTCAAACCACAAACACATACCATCATTTTACTCTACTAACATGCACCAACAACCCATACATTTTGGACCAAATAGCAAGCCCAAACCACCACTCACAACCTTTTCCCACAACTCCTACACTAGCTAACATAGAAGGGTAAGCATAACTAGGGTTTCCAGCAACTCTATAAACAGTGACAACAAAAAACCGATGGCGACAGAATTCATCGGCGACAAACTCTGGTGACTCCAAAAAATAATAACTCCTCTTCACACACTCTACACAATCTGATTTTTAAAAATAAAACTTAATAAACATAATCAAACCTGGAAGACCATTTTATCACAAGAAAAACAAAACCCAAGCAAAACTCTTAATCAAAGGATCCAAAAACTTGATAATAAAGACTTACTCAACTGATATCAGAATAAGAGAACACTGATGATACAAAAACAACTCAAACAATAACGAAGATGACGAGAAGATGAAGTTGTGTGAGTCAAACTAGAGAAAGGGAGAGAATGATTGTTGCTGTTGTGAAATAATTTCCAGCAGATACATTTCAGGCTATTGACAAGGTTTTTTAATTTTTACCCTAAAAAATGGTTAATTTACAAAGTAATCCATTGAACTCTCTTAAATTTACAAATAAGCACCAAACCTTTCTTGTTTTTCACTAAGATTCGTGAACTTTCATTTCCAAACAATAACATCATTAACAGAATTATACCCAAATTATTAGGGCTTTAGATATTTAGAGATTTCAAATAGATTTTCCAAATTGGGAAAAAAATTGTGTGGTGTTAAAATTTTCTTGCTCGAAAGAAAGTTTTAGATTGTTTATGGGAGTTCATAGCTTAACCGTCTTGCTCCCAACAAAACGAAGGATCAAATAAGTGGTGAAAGAACTTGCTCTTTATTAACCAAACATAATAGGGTATTTTCTTGTTAAAAAGAAGGCTTCAGATTGTACCCGAGAGTTCGTAGCTTAACATCCTTGCTCTCAACATAAAAATGGATCAAATAAGTGGCGAAAGAACCTTGCTTTTTATTAACCCGACATAATATGATGTTTTCTTGCACAAAAAAGCCTTTAGATTGCATCCGAGAGTTCGTACTTAACACCTATGCTCCCAACAAAAAGAAAGATCAAATAAGTGATGAAAGAATCTTGCTCTTTATTAACCAGATATAATAGGGTGTTTTCTCGCTCAAAAGAAGGCTTTAGATTGCATCCGAGAGTTCGTATCTTAACCACCTTGCTCCCAACAAAAAGAAAGATCAAATAAGTGGTGAAAGAATCTTGCTCTTTATTAACCAATTATAATAGGGTGTTTTCTTACACAAAAGAAGGCTTCAGATTGTATTCTGGAGTTCGTAGCTTAACCGCCTTGCTACCAGCAAAAAGAAGGATCAAATAAGTGATGAAAGAATCTTGCTCTTTATTAACCAACATAAAAATGAATCGATCGAACATCTTTGCAATGTCCTCTTCCGGATTCATCTTGAAGTTCTCATACTCTTGGTTGAGGAGTCCAATCTTGGTCTCCTTTACTTTATTTGTAGCCTCGTATGTGACTTCTAGCTAGTCCCAAACTTCCTTGTCACTCTCACAAGAAGACATCTTCTCATAGATTGTTGGATGGAAAACACAAAAGTAAATGTATAAAGCCTTGCTATTTAGCATCATCTTCTTGCGATCTTCCATTCTCTATTCTGCCTTAGTTCCTTTTAAAACAAATGGTTCATCTTCTACTATATCCCAAAGCTTGTAGTCTATTGAGTTGATGAAATACTTTATCCTTATCTTCCATTGAGAGTAGTTGGACCCGTCAAAGAAAGGTGTCTTGTCAATGGATTGAGTCATGAATTATCAGTTGATTGTAAATTGATTGAACTCACTAGATCTTCTTAATAGGATGTTAATTATCCTCGATAAAGCTTTGTTCTGATACCAATTGTTAGGCTTGAAACTGCATTTAAGAATCGATATTGAAACACATACAAGATGTTTCGAAACCCTTAGCTCATTGTATCGAAACAGGCCTTAGCCGTTTCGATACTACTAGTCGTTGGAGGATTTTATAAAATCGTTAAAGACCATTAGGAGTGTATCAAAACATTTGTTTTCGGTATCGAAACCAAAACTCAAAGTGGAAAAAAAGTATCGGAACTGTCCGAGACTGTATCGGAACGCTTGTGTAATTTTGTCTTTGAAAAACATAGTTGTATCAAAACACTTGGGGGTGTATCGAAATGCATGAGTTAAAAACATTTTTTTGGTTTCTTTAAATCATTTAAAATATATTTAAAAACTCTAAAAAACATCTTAAATATATTTTCAAGTTGTTTGGACATAAAAACCATTTTTAAAATCTTTTCAAATTAGTCCAAAACTATTTTTCAATTATTATATCAAAATATTAGTTATATAATCTCCCCTTTTTGGATATAATAAAACCAACTTGAAAAATTATTTTTTGAGATTTCTCTCCCTTTTTGAAATAAAACTTGAATAAGAGAATAAAAGAATCAAGTCACTTAAAGTTTCCTCTTATCCATTTGAAAATCAATTTTTTACAAGATTCTCCCTTTTTTGTTATATCAAAAATGATTCAAAACAAGTTTAAAAATCTTTAAAGTTCATAACATAAGAGAGTTTTAAAATTGTAAATTGTTATAAAATCAAATACCAAAAGGCTCCCACTTACTCAAGGCATCACTAAGAGGTTGGTCCAACAAATACGATAATCTAGTGTAAAAAAAGATAATCAAAATTAAAGTTAAAACTAGAATTTTATCATACTTGAACTTAAGGAAGGATGTGAAGCATTCCCTCTTCAATTGTCCTTCTTGTGTGTATGGAGCTCCCCCTTAAACTTGCAGTTTGATGCTCATACATCCATCACACCTATAATAAGGCAATCACATAATTTTTGGTATCCAAATTGCTTTGGATCCTTTACCATTAGAAGTACAAATTTTAGTCCCTTAGGAATTCATCTTTCAATTGTATCCCTTTTAGTTGAAGTGAATAGTCCTTTTGGGACCCAAACATTTCTAAAACATTTTTCATCAATAAATCTAGGGGAACTAGATTGCTTCATTTAAAAATTTGACTTTCTCAAATTATTTTTCTTTTCAAGCTCTTTGAAAATAATTTTTTTTTTCTTAAGACATCTAAAGCCATTTGATGATCTTTTTCTATTTTTTGAAGCATGTTTTACAAATTTCAAACTTTAAGTTCAAAATTTTTTAATCTTACTTTAATTTCAAAATTGGTTTTTGGAAGCAAATCATTTTCTATTTTAAGCATTGAAATTATCTTTTTATTTTTAGAAAATGAAATCCTAAATTCAAAATCCAATTTTTCCTATACTTCTTGTAACTCATCAAAAGTTTATGAATTTGAAATATATGAGTTAGAAGTTATCTCCTCTTCATTGAGGGCCATCAAGCATAGGTTTTCTTCTTTATTTTCGGTGGAGTCTCCATCACTCCTAGTAGACACATATGCTTGTTTATTAGAAAATGATCCCATCATGATAGACTTGTGGGAGTCCTCCATCTTCTTCTTTGATTCATAATTTGGGAATTTCTTACTTTTTTTCCTTAAGAATCATCGAAGTCCATGAAGAGTTGAGCAAACTCTTCATTTTCTTAACTATCCTCTTCAGTTGATTCTTCAAAATGAATTCACTTGGAGGTCTTGAGAGCAATGATGTTGACATTTACACCAAGCTCTTGAATTTTCTTCTTCCCCATAGATCTAATCTCTTCCTTTTTCTTCTTATCTTGTCTTCCTTTTATCATAATTTGATGTTTGAGGAGTGGCCCGATGAGTTCATCAAGATTCTTGAGATTTTTAGCTTCGATGATGGCAATTGTTTTTGAGTCTCATGACTTGGGAAGGGAATAGATGAGCTTACGAACAAGCTTTTCCTCTTGAATGATCTTTCGATATCCTCTAAGTCCATTGGTGATGTTGGAGAACAAATCAAACATCTTTGAATGTCCTCCTCCGAATTCATCTTAAAGTTTTCATACTCTTGGTTGAGGAGTCTAATCTTGGTCTCTTTTACTTCATCTGTAACCTCGTATATAACTTTAAGCTTGTCCTAAACTTCCTTGGAACTCTCACAAGAAGACATCTTCTCATACATGGTTGGATGGAATGTAGAAACGAGAATATGCAAAGCCTTGCTATTAAGCATTATTTTCTCGCGATCTTTCATGCTCCATTTCACCTTAGATCCTTTTGGCACAAACGATCCGTCTTCCACTATATCCACAAGCTTGTAGTCTCTTAAGTTGAAATAATTCATCCTTATCTTCCATTAAGAGTAGTTGGACTCGTCAAAGAAAGGTGGCTTGTCAATGGATTGAGCCATGGATTATTGGTTGATCAAAAATTGATCGAGCTCAACATATATTCTCAATAGGATATTAATTCTCCTCGATTGAGCCTTGGTTTAATACCATTTGTTAGGCTTGAAGGTACTCGATTGATAACCGATTAAGTAAGCCAAGTGATGGAGAATTGACTATTTGGGTGATTTATGGTGGAAGCAAAAATATAAAAACTTGATACAAGGATTTAGAGTGGTTTGGACTTCTAACCCAAGTTTTACATCCACTACCTTATCTTCCTACTAAAAATTTCCACAATTCACTAAGAATTCAACCTTTTGGGAAAAAGGATAACCTTACAAACCTTGATTCATAACCCGAATTAAGCATCCAAAGTTTACAACTGAACTTTGGGAATTCACTCACAAAGAGAATTCTTAAGCAAATTTGAATCCTTATAATAAGGCTAATTGTTTGCACTCTAAGCTCTCACCTAATCTTAAGACACTTGAGCATATATAAACATTAAGCTCACAAGTGTTGTCTAGCCAAAAGATGAGAATTAAGCTCTAAGACAATTTCTTGTTCATATTGTTGTTAAAATGTAAGTATTAGTCTTCTCTTGATGCTTGAGGCTTTCTTTTATCATCCCAAATGAGATTCTAGTCGTTTTTAACCATTGGGATTGATTTAGACCCGTCTGAAGTTGATTTTAAGGCTTATTTTTGCTTCTAGTATGATCAACATCGAAACACGTGGAAGCTATTTAGATACATTTGCTTTGAGAAATAGCCGTTGAATTTGAATTTAAGAATCGGTATCAAAACACCTACAAGATGCATCAACACCCTTAACTCATGGTATTGAAATATGCCTTAGCCATTTCAATACTGCTCCTAGCCGTTGGGGGATTTTATAAAATCATTAAAGATCATTAGAGGTGTATCGAAACATTTGTTTTCGGTATCAAAACCAAGACTCAAAGTGGAAAAAACGTATCAGAACGGTCCGAGACTATATCGGAACGCCTGTGTAATTTTGTCTTTGAAAAGCTTGTTTGTATTGAAACACTTGGGGGTGTATTGAAATGCATGAGTTAAAAACACTTCTTTGGTTTCTTTAAATCAATTAAAACATATTTAAAATCTCTCAAAAACATCTTAAATATATTTTCTAGTTGTTTGGACATAAAATCATTTTTAAAATCTTTTCAAATTAGTCCAAAACTATTTTTCAATTATTATATTAAAATATTATTTCTACAGTTTAGGACTTCTAATTTTAGCTATTTGTTATTTTTAGCTATTTTTTATTTGTGTGTTGCTTAAGTTTAGAAGAAAGTTGCGCATAAGTTGCTTTTATTTAGTAAAGTTGTTGATTTCATCTTTTTTTAAATTTTGAATGATGTTAAATAAAAAAATGTGTTTAGTTTTCTTTATCTATTGAGATTTTTTTATTAGAATACCAATAATTGGCAAGAAAGCTTTTTTTTGACAGACCTGTGTCCGTTAT
The DNA here is from genome assembly GCA_035048815.1 of Abelmoschus esculentus. Lineage (NCBI taxonomy): Eukaryota > Viridiplantae > Streptophyta > Magnoliopsida > Malvales > Malvaceae > Abelmoschus > Abelmoschus esculentus. The sequence continues at coordinate 12,045,710 of JAUCBN010000006.1, read as the reverse complement.
TGCTATAGCATGAAAGGCAAAAATAATTTTTCTTTGATAGCTCTACCTATATTTGATAGAGACAATTATCTAGTTTAGGCAGTACGTATGGAGACTTACCTGGAGGTTGTAGATCTTTGAGAAGCTTTGGAAGAAGACTGAGATTTCTACATTGCTGAGTTTAGGTTTTAGGAAAGAAAACAAGGAAAGTAAAAGCAAAAACATGTTTATTTGCTACAGCATTACCAAAATTTTTCACTCGAATCATGTGTCTAAAGTCAACAAAAGAGATATGGGATTATCTCAAAGATGAGTACGAGCGAGAGAAAAAATTTCAAGGGATACAAGTGTTTAATCTTGTACGTGAATTTGAGCTGCAGAAGATGAAGGAGACTAAGACAATCAAGGAGTATTCTGACAGGCTCGTTAGCATAATTGATAAGGTCAAATTGTTAGGTTCATCTCTAGCAAATTCAAGGATTGTATTGAAAATCCTTGTAACGATACCTGAAAGGTTTGAGGCCACTATCATCATTGTAAAGAACATGAAAGATATGTCAAAGATGACTTTGGCAGAACTCGTAATTGCTTTGCAAGCACAAGACTAGAGGCGTGTAATGAGGCAAGAAAGGACCGTTGAAGGTGCTCTACCGGTTAAGGATCAAGATGATGGAAAGAATAGGAGGTCAAAGAACAAAAAGTTTCACGATCCGAATTGAAAAAATTCTACACTTGGGAACAAAATTAAAGCTTGGAATAGAAGACCAAGAGTAAAAAATGATTATCTTCCATGCCAATATTGCAAAAAGAAAGGTCACCCACCTTTAAAATGTTGGAGAAGACCAGATGAAAAGTGCAACAAGTGTAACCAGATGGGGCATGAAACTATTATTTGCAAATATAAAAACAAACAAACAAATATTACAATCATTACAGATTTAATTATTTAATCTAGAATATAATAGAACAGAACTGGCCATCTTGAACACCTTTATAGAATGAGCTTTGAGCTTGAGATTGTTTTGAGGAATGTCCTGTGAATCACTCAGAAAACTAAACATATTCTTTACAGTTGGAGCTATCTCCAATATCCTAAACTCCATCTATACCAGACATATGCATGAACACCAACAACAATATCTGCAGTCTGTAGCTGTACTATATCTATATGTATATCTAAAGAAGAAGACTTATAGAGAAAAAAAACCCAGGCTGAAACCAGGGATGTCTTACTTCAAAACATCCCAAGATTCCTTCACCAATTCTTCTTGATTCATTGTGAAACTCATTTCTTCTTCTCTTAGAATCAAACAGATTAGCAGGTAGTGATCTGGTGGGCATTTATATACATAGTTAAAAAAACAGGGATTTTGTAGGATTATATGCCTTATTTCCGGCCCTTAAGTTTAGGGATTTTGTATATATTTCCTTTTTTATTACAATTCCTTATTTTAAGGGATTCTTTCTTCTAGGTTTAGTTTATTTCCATACTTAGAATTTTCTTAAGTAGAGAGAAGTTTGTATATATAAAGAGATGTATTTTTACCTATTGAAATAAGAAGTTTTATAGAGAATAACTCTATTTTTTACATGGTATCATCTTGGGTTTCGATTCTTCCTTTAAAAAAACTAGTTAATGGCCACCTTCTCTTTTTCTTCTAATACTTCTTCCACCGAAATCACATCTTCATTAGATTTTATTTCTGGTTTTGATGATCTTCATGAATCATCCAACCTTGTTATTATATGTCACAGATTGAATGGAAATAACTACTTAGAATGATCTCAATCTGTCAAAATTTTTCTTTCAGGGCGAGGCAAACTTGGGTATCTAACTGGAGTTGTTTCATAGCCTGCAGCTACTGCTGTTGGATATCAAATGTGCATGCAAGAAAATAGCCGAGTGGTGTCCTGGTTACTGAATTTTATGGCTCCATCTATAGGCAGAAATTTTCTACTTTATCAAACATTAGCTGAAATCTAGAGTTCTGTCCGAGAGACATATTCCAACACCGATAACATCTCTGAATTGTATGGAATTGAGATTCAAGCATCATTTCTTAAACAAGAAGGGATATCTGTCACTCAATACTATCATTCCCTCAATACTCTTTGGCAACAAATTGATCTTTATGAGCAAAATGAATGGAAAACATCAAACGATGCTGCTTTGTATAGGAAACTCACTATACAACGCATAATTTTTCAATTTCTTCATGGATTGAATAAAGAGTTAGATGAGGTCCGTGGAAGGATTCTTGGCAGCTCCCCTCTTCCTTCCATTCAAGAGGTTTTTTCTACTATAAAAAGGAGGAAAGTAGGCGGTCGATGATGCTTTCTGACTCCTCTTCCCATGAAGGATCTACTCTTATCACCTAGAAAAATTCCAACTTTAAAAGAGGTAGGACTTGGTGTGATCATTGCAATAAACCAGGCCATTCCAAGGACAAGTGCGGGAAGCTTCATGGCAAACCAGCTGAGTGGAAGCCAAGGTCATCTAGAGATGCATAGTCCCATTTAGCTTCTTTCTCGAGTATTACTAGTTTCACTAAAGACCAAATTGCAGATCTTCAGAACTTATTTGGTAAACCTACTTTCCCTAGTGAGGCAAATCTGGTATTGAAAGAATCTAAAGGTACACCCTTCCCTACATCCCTTTTATCTACACAACTCACTCCAAACTAGATCATCGACTTTGGGGCCTCTGACCATATGACTGGTAACAAGGAGTTATTTTTTAAATACTCAGACTCTTCTTCTAGTAGATCTATAAGAACTGCTATGACTCCCTTTCTCAGATACAGGATTCTGGTTCTGTTATTATTAATACTCATCTACAATTGGGTGATGTTTTATTTGTTCCAAATCTTGCTTGCAACCTTATCTCAGTTAGTAAGCTCTCTCAAGATCTAAAGTGTTCCACAAATTTTAATGCTTCTGGTTGTGTTTTGCAGGCAATGGACTCGAAGAAGATGATTGGCAATGCTAATTTGCTCAATGGCCTCTATGTCTTTCCCGGCACTCCATCCTCTTCTTTATTTCAATCTCATTTTTCCTTTACAGATTTAGGACAAATTGATAATGTTTTATTGTGGCATTTTCGATTAGGACATCCTAGTTTTCAATATCTTGCTAAGATGTATCCTTCTTTATTTCATAATAAAAATCCTAGTTTGTTTAAATGTCATATTTGCACTCTTGCTAATCAAACCAAAGCATCTTTTTTACCATCTACATATAAACCCTCTCACCCTTTTTCTTTGATCCATAGTGATATTTGGGACCCTTCAAGAGTGAAGAATGTTGATGGTAGTAAATGGTTCATTAATTTCATAGATGATCATAGTAGGATTACTTGGACGTATTTGATGAAGGATAAATCTGATACTGAACAAATTTTTGAGATATTTTATACCATGGTGTTTACCCAATTCCACACAAAAATCCAAATATTTAAATCTGAAAATGGCAGTGAATTTTTTGCTAGATCTTTGGGTGATTCTTTTTGAAAAAAGGGTATAGTGCAGATTAGTTCTTGTGTCGATACAACTCAACAGAATATAGTTGCAGAGAGAAAAAACCGACACCTTCTTGAGGTTACTCGTTCTTTTTTGTTTACTAGTAATGTGCCTAAGTACCTATGGGGAGAGGTTTTGTTAATTGCCACATATTTGATCAACCGTATGCCCAACAAAGTCTTGAAATTTCAATCACCTAAATCCACTTTTTTGGAGAGTTATCCCCACTAGACTCTTGCTAGTATATTACCTCCTAAAATTTTTGGTTGTACGGTTTTTATTCATAACTCAACCTCTAATAGGTCTAAGTTAGATCCTAGATCTGTAAAGTGTGTTTTGGCAAGATATTCTTCACCAAAGAAGGGCTACAAATGCTACCACCCATCATCTCAAAATTTTTTTATTACCATGGATCTTACCTTTTTTGAACAAGATCCTTACTTTACCAAGGTTGTAATTCCGGGGGAGACATAGGATGATTTTCAACCTTTCCATCAACATCAGATAACTTCTCCTATTTTTCATTCTATACCTCCAGACTTCTCATTCAATCACTCTACATATCCACCTTTGTTGCCTACACCAACTTCAGTTCCTACATGTACTCCTCTACCAAATCCTTTATAAGAATCTACAATTCCTTTAGATCCCTCTACAATATCTACTCCTCCAAAACAAATTTTGACCTATACAAGGAGAAAGAAAACCTTACCCAAGGCTATTTTACAATCTGACACTTGTCGAGAATTGGATTTGAGTTCAATTACCAATTTGGAGGGTGAAGGTAATACACTCGGTGAATCTATTACTCCTAATCTTGATGATTTTTCTATTGCTATTAGAAAAGGAGTTAGACAATGTACTAAACATCCTATTCAGAGATTTACTACTTACAGTTCTTTGATGCCATCTTTCAAAGCTTTTACAGCAAATTTGGACAAGGAAGACATTTCTACAACTATTGACGAGGCTCTAAGGCATCCTATATGGAGAAAGGTTGTTGAAGAAGAGATCAATGCACTTGAGAAGAATGATACCTGGTCATTGACAAATCTTCCTCAAGGTAAAAAACCTGTTGGTTACAAGTGGGTTTTTTTCTATCAAATATAACTCTGATGGCAGTGTACAGAGGTTTAAAACAAGGCTAGTGGCTAAAGGATACACACAAACCTATGGAATTGGTTACACTAAAAATTTTGCACCAGTGGCTAAACTCAACACTATTCGAGTCCTTTTGAGTCTTGCTGTTAATAATGATTGGAAACTGCATCAACTGGATGTCAAAAATGCAGTTACAGGAGGAAGTTTATATGAAAATTCCACCTTTTCTGAAATCAGTTGAAGGAAATCAGAAAGTATGCAAACTCAATAGATCGTTGTATGGTCTAAAGCAGTCTCCTCGAGATTGGTTTGACAGGTTCACTAAAGTTATCTTTAGAGGATGGATATAGGCAATCATTAGCCGATCACACACTCTTAATTAAGGTAACTTCAAGGAGTAAAAAGGTTATCTTAATTTTTTATGTAGACGACATAATCTTGACTGGGAATGGTGATGAAGAGATATGTTATTTGAAGAATCTTCTAAACAAAGAGTTCGAAACAAAAGACCTAGGGAAGTTGAAATACTTTCTTGGCATGGAAGTTGCAAGGTCAAATAAGGGGTTGGTAATTAATCAAAGGAAATATGTCCTTGATTTGGTAAATGAAGTTTGAATGTTAGGGTGTAAACTAGAAAATACACCGATGAAAGCTAGCTTAAAGTTCTCTAAAGAAACAGGTTCCCAAGTTGATAAAGAAATGTTTCAGAGGTTAGTGGGAAAATTAATATATTTATCACTAACTAGACCGAATATAGCTTTTCCAGTGAATGTAATAAGTCAACATATGACCAACCCTAAAGAGGAATACTTAGCAGTAGCAAATCGAATTCTTATGTACTTGAAGAAAGACTCCTTGATATGGTTTATCATTTAAGAAAACTCAAGACAGATCAATGAGCGTTTTTACAGATTCTAGCTAGGCCAGGGAACTCACAGAAAAAAGATCAACTAGTAGCTATTGTACTTTTGTTTGGGGAAATCTCGTGACGTGGAGAAGCAAGAAGCAATCAGTTGTATCCAAAAGTAGTGCAAAAGCAGAATTTCGAGCATTAGCACTAGAAATGTGGGAAGGAGTTTGGTTACTCAAGTTGCTCAAAGAGTTGAATATAGACCAAGAATACAAGTTTAAGATTTTGTGTGATAATCAGTCTACGATTCAAATTGCTAAAAATCCTGTTCAACATGATAGAACCAAACATGTTGAAATAGACAAGCATTTTATTTCAGAAAAATTAACAATGGGGTAGCTTCTTTGTCATACATCCCAACTAAAGAACAACTAGCAGATGTACTCACAAAAGCTTTACCAAAATCAACTTTCGATGCATTCTTATCCAACCTGGGACTATACAATGTATACTCTCCAGCTTGCGGGGGAGTGTAGGATTATATCCTTAAGTTTAGGGATTTTGTATACATTTCCTTTTTTATTACAATACCTTATTTTAAGGGATTCTTTCTTCTAGGTTTAGTTTATTTCCATACTTAGAATTAGTAGATAGAAGTTTGTATATATAAAGATATGTATTTTTACCTATTGAAATAAGAAGTTTTACAGAGAATAACTCTATTTTCTACGGTTCTGGAATTGGAAGTATACAAAATGATATGAATGTGTTTTTTAAATCAATGATGATAAGCTCAGCAGCGTTTTATCACACAGATATGAATAATAATGCAAATGAAAGATATATCTTTTTTGGATGAATTTAAGAACAACAATGCAGTAAGGTCTTTTCAACTCTTAGATATTGTTGGCCATGTTGTTGAATTCAGGTACATGTCATGGTGCCTTCTCATATGTTGTAAGTGCACTGATTCTTGTAATTTACTGAGTCTAATTCTATTGTGCAATGCAGTACAGATCAATATGGTAGTCGTTTTATCCAGCAAAAATTGAAAACTGTCACAGAGAAAGAGAAAAACAAAATATTTCCTGAGATTATTCCTCATGCTCGTGCTTTAATGACTCATGTTTTTGGAAACTATGTCATACAGAAGGTATGTGCTTCATGATGGTCTTATTTAAACCTGTGAATCATCCTGATTATGCATTTATAATCAATTTATCTAATCTTGATCTGGATTTGTAGTTCTTCGAGCATGGTACAGAAAGTCAAAGAGTAGAGCTAGCCAGTCAGCTTATTAGTCATGTGTTGGCTCTCAGTCTTCAAATGTTTGATTGCAGAGTGATTCAGAAGGTGCATGGACAGTAATTCCTCATATTTTTTTAAAGAAAAAAGACTACTGCTTTAATGGAGTTAATTTTTTAGTCTGGATAGTTGTATCCTCAATTTTATGCTGAAGTCATTAGTTTACATTCCTTGGCTTAGTATAATGTATATGCTGCATAGGACCATTTTGATGATCCAATTATAATAACATGGTTGTTTTGTTATTCGAGGATCTTGAATACAGAAGAATCTGTTACTAAATTAATTAACATTTTGTTGATGAATTAAGATGTAGAAGGGGTGATAAGGATAGAAGTTTCAATACCTTTTTGCCTGTTTAAATATTTTTACCGAACATTTGAAAATTTTCTATGATTATTGTATGAGATGAAGTCCTGTTTTATCAGGATGGTGAGAAAAGTTAATGTTAATTGCTTGTATGTCCTTTTTGAGTTTATGAGGTTATGAAAGGCTTGCTAAAAATCTGATGACCGTAGGCCTTGGAAGTGGTTGATGGGGATCAGTAGACTAGAATGGTAGCAGAACTTGACGGTTCAGTCATGAAATGTGTTCACGATCAATAAGGGAATCATGTTATACAGAAGTTTATTGTATTCCTCAAGATCGAATTCAGCTTATCATTTCAGCTTTCTATGGCCAAGTTGTGGCAATGTCTACACACCCTTATGGTTGTTGTGTCATTCAGGTTTGAAATTTACTGATCATACCCTTTCATTTCTGGGAATTTAGCATTACTTTTATTGATTTTTACTCGTTGGTGCTCATAGAGGGTGCTGACACATTGCAATGATGTGAAAACCCCAGAAATCATTATGGAAGAGATCATGCAATCTGTATGCACTCTAGCACAGGATTCATATGGAAATTATGTTATTCAGGTATCTAAGCTTCATTTTGAATCTCTATTATATTTTCATATGCAATTTGATCTACTTTATCTGCCATCAGAGATTGATGTTTACTTTGTCTCCAGTTAATCACTTCGCTTAATAGTGCATAACTGCATATATCTTGCCTTTTGTAGTATGTTTCAGGAATCAGTTAGTAATTAATGTAACTTTTTTCTTTGAAATGTTTTTACACATTATAATGCTTTATCTTGGTTTGTAGATCAGACATGATCCATTCCTTATATCAGATCAATGTTCCTGTTCTATTTGGATTATCATGAAACAGTGTGCCATGAACTCAGTTTTGAACTTAGTTTCATGGACATATTACTCTTTATTGTTCCTTTTATCGTGTTATTTCATCCTTCACTTTTTCCGTCGCTTGTTGGTCTCACCACCTCTGATGTATGTCCTATTTTGACCACCCATGGGATTATATTACTTATGTTTCGTTGTGTGATAGCATGCTCTTGAACATGGTAAGCCGCATGAGAGATCTGCTATTATCCGTAAACTTGTTGGACAAATTGTGAAGATGGGTCTGCATAAATTTGCTTCTAATGTTGTTGAGAAGTGTTTGACTATTGGTGAGCCTGAGGAACGTCAAATTTTGGTCGATGAGATACTTGGTTCTACTGATGAAAATGAGCCATTGCAGGTATATATAATATACAGATATATTTTTATAACAAATAATAAGCTCAATTATTCTTTTATTTGCTGTTGAATGCATAACTGCAGGCTAAGATGAAAGATCAATTCGACAACTTTGTCGTGCAGAAGGTTCTCGACACCTGCGACGATCAGAATCTTGAGTTGATCCTTTTTAGCGACGATCAAAATCTTGAGTTGGTCCTTTCTAGAATCAAGGTTCATTTAAATGCCCTGAAAAGATACACTTACGTCAAACATATTGTTTCTCGTGTTGAGAAGCTTATTGCAACGGGTGGTATGTACCATCTTAAACTTCAATACACATTATATTTTTTGCCATTCATATTAGTACCATTCATGTCATCTTATACAAACCAGATTTCTTGACTGCAGAATGACGCATAGCATTGCTATCCTCATTTGACATCCTCCTGAAGAATCCATATATAGATAGATAAATGACACTTTTTCTCCGCTGCCACAACAAGACAACAAATAGATGCAGTTTCTACAGCCTGACATAAAAAGGTGATTATAGTATTCATCATCTCAATTCCCTTGTTCGTTATAATAGATAGATAGATAGATATCTGAACTAATAAATATTTAGATAGATAGGTAGATAGATAAACTTTACACTAGCTAATCTACAAAATAAGATGATTGTTATTGATATTTCATTTTTATATTTTCCGCACTATTATAACTCGGAGAAGAAGCCCACTTCATATGTCATTTCAGACAAACTAGTTCAGATTATGGCTTCTATTTTTTTTCCAATATCCATTTCGCTTGTAGATATAGATCCATATATCGTAAATCGAAAGTTTGGTTGCAAATGCTTAAATAAACAGGTAGAGTCCTAATTTTCAGTGTTTGATAATTTTTTCATGCATATGTATGTAAATATTTTAACCCTTAAATCCGACTTAAAAGAAATTGTTGAATTTAGAAGGTTACTGTTAAAAATTTTCTCTCAAATAAAAGATTTTAGGTTTAATTATTTTGTAAAATAAGTAAATTATTAAATAATAATAATTAACATAAAATATCATAAATTTTACCGAGCCTACGACCGATGTCAGAAAACTGGGAACATCTCCAGACGGCATGAAATGCCACGACAAAACATATTGGAGGTCGAGTTATTTGACGTATGGGGTATAGACTTTACGGGACCATTCTCATCCTCATTTGGTGATTTATACATTGTTTTGGCAGTAGACTACGTGTCTAAATGAGTTGAAGCCATTGCAACACCAAGGAACCATGCAAAGACAGTGCTTAAATTCCTGCACAAGCACATTTTCACAAGATTTGGTGTGCCAAGGGATATCATCAGCGATGAAGGCACCCATTTTGACAACAAGTTAATTGCCAAGGTATTACAAAGATATGGGGTGCGACACAAAATTGCCACGGCATAGCATCCCCAAGCCAATGGGTAAGCCGAGGATTCCAACCGTGAAATCAAGCAAATTTTGGAAAAAGTGGTGAATCTGAGAAGTAAGGATTGGTCACCAAAGCTTGATGAAGCGTTATGGGCGTACCGAACAGCTTTCAAAACCCCATTAGGGATGTCTCCATTTAAGTTAGTCTATGGCAAAGCTTGTCACCTACCGGTCGAACTAGAGCATAAGGCTTATTGGGTAATAAAGAAACTCAATTTGGATGCCGATTTAGCTGGTGAGAGAAGACTTCTAGAGTTGAACGAGATGGAGGAATTCAGGACCCAAGCTTATGAGAATGCAAAACTCTATAAGGAGAGAATCAAGCGATGGCATGATCAAGCAATTTTGCCACGACATTTTCATGCGGGACAACAAGTGCTCCTATTCAACTAAAGGCTGAAGCTTTTCCCTGGGAAGCTGAAATCGAGGTGGTCCGGGCTATTTGTTATTCACCATGTGTACCCCCATAGAGCTGTAGACATCAAGAATTCGGACGATGGAATAATTTTCAAAGTTAATGGGCAGCGTCTGAAGATTTACACTGGAGCCCACGTGATGCGAGATAAACCTATAACATATTTGATAGATGCATGACATACTAAAATGTCATGGCATTTTCAGTTTACTCCTATTCATAAATAAATATTTTTTTTAAGTTTGTTTTATTTGCTTAATCTCTTTTAATCTTTTTAGGATTATTTTACACCCTTGGAGGCGGACGACTGAAGGAAAAAGAAGGAGAAAAGTAGGAAACCCTACTTGGGAAGCCTTGGGCGGCAAAAAGACAAAAAGGAGACACCTTTTTCAATTTTTAATTTGAATTTCAAATTTGAACCCCCTCTCTCCTATTAAAAAACTGTCAATACCCCCACCAATCACCCCCCTCCACACGTCCTAGTTCATAAACCCACACTAGGAAACAAATAAAGGTTCCACCTTTATTCTTTTCCTTTTTACTTTACCTTCATCTTCTTCTTCCCTCAAACCTCCATAGCCGAAAACCACCCTTCTCCTTTATTAAAGCAAAGTTCCAAGCTCTCATGTTTTTTCTTTTTTCTTTTGAAAGATTGTACGCACCAGACCCTCAGGATCCGTACCACCTTCTTCCGTTTTTGTAGACCAAGAGGTGGAAGAAAGATTTAAAAGCTTCAAGAATCGAAGGATATTGTTCAAATTCGGCTTCAATCTCTCCGATGAAATGGAAAAAGAGGTGAAAGATGTGGTGGCGCAACACCATTTGGAGAAGTTCGCCGCCCATCCAAGCTTCGTCAACGCCACCTTAGTGCATGAATTTTAAGCCAACATACACAGCTCAGACCAGAAATTTGTTTATGTCCGGGGCAAAAACATTAACTTCATCAACACTGCCATTAATCGCTTCTTCAAGATTTCCCAAAGAGTGGACCGCCACGCCAAGAAAGAAGAAGAGGCCGATTACGAGACTTATCAATGAGTGAAGGAGGATTTATGTTTGCCCGAGATAGAATGGAATGGCCAACAAGCAGCACGACGCACGATAAATTGAGATTTTTTGCTTCCCAATGCCCGATTGTGGAGCCAATTTGTTCGATACAAGTTGATACCTACTTCGCATCACACCACTGTAAGTTTGCCCCACCTCATGCTGTTGCACTCTATTCTCTATGGCTGCCCCATAGATGTTGGAAGAATTATCGTGCAAGAGACACACACATGTTGGAAAAGACCTAAGAGCACCCTTATGTTCCCAAATTTGATCATGGTTTTGTGCCGCAAAAAGAATGTCCCAGAGGATCAGTTTGATGAAATTTTAGAAGGCATGAAAGGGCTAACACCTGAGAAGGTGACCGCCTTGATGGGAATGTAGATGAGCAGCCGGAATCATCACACGTTGTTGCTGCTAAAGGACGAGCTCCATTCTATAAGGATGAAGCCCTAGAGCTGTCCAAGAATACCATGGCAAAAGTAGATCACCTGTCCAAAAATCTAAAAGAATTCTTCCTTTACACGAAGGAAAGAGATGAAGTCATCAAAGCCTACCTGGCAGAGCTACTTCCTCCTTTCGATCAAGAATTCCCTGCTTTCCCGGGCTCAATATTGCCCACTGCAACAAGGAATACCACGACATTTACAGCTGTTTCAAATCCGACCAGGCGAGCTGCTCCTGATCTAAATCAGGTACCATCACCAGCTGAGCCGTCTGAAGAGGCACGACCAACTAAGCCAGAGACTGAGAAGCAAGCACAGGAAGCGCAGTCACCTGCTCATGACCAAACTCCCAAAAATGTCGCGACATTTTTAGAGGAACAAGCCCAAACTCACGATTAACCGGACCCTACTGCTGAAAAAGAAGCCGACTTTATTTCTTCATTTTTTGAAGACCCTTTCCCACCGCTAGCACAATAACAAGAAGAGCATCAACTAGCAGCACCGACAGTTGAACCATAAATGCCCTCTCTATCGAGGAAGAAATCCAAACGTAAATTCAAAATGTCGATTGGGAAGCAACCTACCCCACCTTCAGCTGCTAGTAAGTCCAAATCATGGGGAGTCGATCAAGAGATTGACCCTGATGTTAGCCCACCCCCATCGAAGCGTCGAACATCACGCCGAATTGCTACCACACCGCCAAAGTAACCAAGGTACATCTTATTGCATCTCATTGCATCTTATTGCATTTAATATAGTTTATTTTTTAGTTGCATTGAGGACAATGCTTTCCTCAAGTTTGGGGAAAGTATCATTCTTTAATCTTTTTCATATACATGATAGCAGTAGTTGTAGAAATATGCAATGACATTTGTGAAAGTTTAGGTTAAGTTTTCAGTTTTATAGTTAGTGATACCCGATGATGATATACCTTATATGGCCAATGCTTGAATTGAATATGCATGACTTGGGATTTGAATGGAACTTGCCTAGGGATTTGGTTGTTTGTGTTTAATTTATTATTACACGAGTGTATGTTCTCCATGCTTAGGAAAGTTAGAAATTTTTTATAGAATGTAAACTTGAATAGCTTAGCATGCTTTAGTAAATTGTAAATAGAGAAACCCCAACAGTTTAGTATTAAAAGTTAAGAATAAATGCTCGAACATATCTGTAGAGGGGTACTCCGTTATGCCAAGGCATTTCCATGTGCATAAGAGTTACTAAAAGAGGCACACGGTGACGCTACACTTATAACTTGCCATGACATTGCCTGGATACTGCGTTTAAATAAATGACAGCTATGGTATGAGTAGAAGGTAGTGTGACAGGCTGGCTCCTCTCGTAGCAGCTTGTTGGCATTTAAAAAAAGATATATATATATATATATATATACATGGGGAGTATTAAAATCGTGCTTAAATGAGAAAATATGCTCTACTAGGATAGTGAATATTTCTTAGAATTTTTCTAAGTTAACTAAGCATGGAAAGGATACACTCACCCACACACGCACTCACATCCGGCCTGGTCCTAGGGCAAAGTTCTTGCAATTTCTTCAAGTCTTATAAGTTTATGCCATAACATTTTCTAAGGGCTGAAACTCTGACCTATTACTTACCTAGATTTTGACAATGTCATGACATTCTTTCTCTGCTAGCTACTATCCATTGCTTGGGGACAAACAATAGCTTAAGTTTGGGGGTGTGATAACTCCGTAAAAAGGCTATATTTTAGGCCTTTTTACTTAAGTTATTGAGTATCCTTAGGCTCATATAGGATCATTTAGTTGCATTTAGGTTCATGACATTGTATATAGTTATTTAAACATGCCTTGGCATTTTGAGATGGTAATAGGTGCTATTTAATGGGAAAGATAGTCCTTTTTAGTGGTGTTGTGCAGGTGAAGCAGAAACGGAAGTTGAGGCAATTTGTCATGGCATTCTCAGAAGGATGGCAAAAGGAAAATGTCATGGAAAAGCTAGAGAACTCCTAGGCTGTGCTAAACGACAAAGTGATATTTTGATGAGAGTGTCAGCTAGTGCTACCACAGTCGATCGAGACCACTACAACTGGCTACAACCACCACAATGGGGGACCACAGAGAAGATGGCCTATACGCATTCCACGTTAGTAGGGGACCACTTTCACCTCTGCCAATCCTGCAGGAATGTTAGGACAAAAATGAGGATAGAAAGAAATTTTTGCATATCTTTTAGGGTTTTTCACCCTCTTTAAAAGACATGGTTACCTACACAAAGAGAGAGCTTTTTTTCAAGAGAGAAAACACAAAAAAGAGAGACCTTTGTGACGGTCTTTACGGCGGAAAGCTCTCACCTTTCTCCTCCAATTTCCGACCAAAGGGACCTCCATTGATAACACTCGAAGGGAGTGGTGAGCTAAGCACCCGAGAGGGGCTAGCTCACCAAGGCGACCATGGTGGTTGAAGAGCCGGCGGCTGTGCATACCGAGGGTGTCTTCTAGTCCTCCTTGTTTTATTTTGTTATATTTTCATGAGGATTAATGTTGGATGTTTAAGATTAATATGGTTGATTACTCTTAACATTTGGCTCCACCATGTAACCTTGTTTCGGTGGTAACTTTTATGGATGACTAACTTTTGTTTCTATTTAATATATTGCATGCTAAGTGTTTGTATATTTGCTTTGCTCATTGTTGGTAATTATTTAAGCTTTGTAAGAGGCACGAGAGTGCCCATGGTTTAGATACATGCTAGAGCACTCGAGAGAGGCGTAGCTATAGATCCTTAGATCATCTGAGAAGAGCTAAGGGAGGATCTACGTGAGCAATGGGTTCTAGACTACAAATAGGGCCTAGTTGGATCCTAAAGCACTCGAGAGAGGCGTAGGTGAAGGCTTCAACGACTAAAAGGAGGGCACTTTATCGATGGGCTAGGGTGTCATTCGCGTGACAGGCGAAAATACCATGACATCTTAGTTTGTCAGGATCCTATGACTCGATAGAGCGGAAATACCTTAGAAACCTCTGTCGAGTAAGTATACACCATAGCAGCTTTATGTTAGGTAGGGGTAAGGCATAGGAAACCATATAAGCCACCATCAGTCATTCCCTAGAGTAAGTTCATCAATAGAGAAAAAGTCCAATATATTGTTTAACGTGTTTTTGCATCCTGTGTTTGCCCTCACATTTACGATTTACTTCCTTTACTTTGCCTGCTATCTTGCAATCAATCTGCCATACACTTACATACCACTTTCATACATCCATCTTGCCATCATCATCCGTTCTAATTTGCCTTGGCATATTTTAGTCGTTTGTACTCTAGAATTGTCATAGCATTTCCATCTTACACCTTCATCATACATATCCATTTTCTTGTGTTTTTATCTTTATTTTCTTTTAGTGACAACCCTCTTTGCCTTGACAAATTCGACTGCACACTTTAAACTAGATCCTCGTGGGAACGATACTCACTCACCCTTTTATTACTTGCATGACTGTGTATACTTGCATATATATGTATGTTCATATACATTAATTATAAGAACTACAAAGAACACACATATATGCCCGAAAATCGTTCCTTGCGAGTTTGTTCAGAATCTCAATAGCTTCCTCCGGAGTTTTGTCAAGGAGTGTTCCATTTGTCGAGACATCTAACATCATACTTGTCGGGGCATTGGTGGCATTGTAGAACATGGTCACTTGTGTCCATAGTGGAAATCCATGCAATGGGAACTTGTGCAGTAACTTACTATAGCGCTCCCATGCCTCTTACATAGATTCATCATCAGCCTGTTGAAAAGAGGTAATTTCATTATGGATTCGATCATATAAGTTGGTTGGATTAAAATGCGTAATGAATTCTCGGTAGAGTTCACTCTAAGATCCTATAATCATGTCGAAATGCTATTTAACCAGGTCTTAGCCTTATCCATCAGTGAATAGGAAAAGTTTTAATCTCAAAATATCTTCATGGACTCCTTGAATTTTGAATGAGTTACAAACTTCCATGAAAGACTTGAGATGTTGTCTGGAAACTTCAATTCTAGACCCACTAAATTGTCCAATAGTATTAAGCATATTGAACATCACAGGTTTCAGTTCAAAGTGGATTGCTTCTATTTTTGGTGTAATAACTCCAGGGTTCAATCCATTCAGATCTTCCACCAGGAAGTCTCTGACAGTTAACTGTTGCGGTAGTGGTGGCTGTGGAAGGCCTCCATTGTTGGTAGGTAAGTTCTGATTTCCTTGATTTACTGCCATGGCTCCTTGGATCTGTCTCCTCAATCCTTGATAGGTACGTTCAATTTCTGGATCTAACGCGTACAAAGGATTGGTAGGGTTGACCATGGTCATACACCAAAAATAAACCAAAGTAAAATAAAAATTAAAAATAAAATAACTAAAAAGCAAGAAAATAAAGGAAACAGAATTTAGTTGTCAATCCCTGATAGTGGCGCCAAAAACTTGTTGTGTGTATAAATAGCGCATTTCTGTTCAAGTGTACAAGTCAAGTAATAGGTGATAAGTATTTATCGAGTATCGTATCCTCGAGGATTGGTGTACTTAATATGTCATATTTTGTCTTCTTGCTCTGTAAAGGAAATAAAATAAAACACAAATATTTGAGTTTTGATTAAACTAAATAAAGTAATTAAAGAAAGCTAAATAGACTGAGATCAAATTGAGAAAGATGGCAGGATCCAGCTGTGTTGTATAGTGGATTTGATTGATTTTTTTTTGTCCAATGCAATTGCACTACATTGTCTCGGCAACATTATAGATTACTGCCTCGACAGCAATAGTGTTTGTCTGCCACGACAATCCCTTGCTCTTGGGAAGATTTACTAAAGTTCGGCAAGGTATCCTTTGATGGCTTCGCTTATCCCTAAGTCGAAACATTGTTGATGACGAGTCCTTGATGATACCTCTCGGCTTTAATCAATTATAACCAACAATCAATCCCATACTTCTTTTAGTCGCTGAAACTCCAACCTATCCCTAGGCCGAGTTAGTATTTTTCAATCAAGTTAAATACCGTACTTACTCCTTTCGTGAATCTAACTCTCCTGAGTCTAGATAAATAGATTACTCACAAACTTCTCTCCTGAGCTTGAATGCAAGAACAAAGAATGACAAAGAGTAAGAAACTTTTGATATTTTATTGCATTGAAAACAAGAAACAAGATACAATCTCTTCTCACTAATACTCAACAACCTTCACCTAAACCCTAAGAAAACTTAGAACATGATGGATAGAAGAACAACAATGATTCCTAGGGTGAACTCTCTCAATTCGACTCTCTTCTTCCCTTGGACGGCTATGCCTTATATAGGATTAGACTAGGAGAAACCTTTCCTAAGTAGAATACAAATTGAAGTAGGGAACAAGTTATGTACATAGGTCAAATATTTCCAAGTTTAATTCTTCTAGAAGGCTTTCCTGCGTGGCCTTTTCTTTGGGCTTTCTTTAGGCTATTCAGCTCCGATCCTTGGGCTTCTTGTCCAACAATTTTCTCCTCATTTTTCTCCTTAGTTTGCCTACCATGTTCCTCTTCGTCCTCTGCTGCCTCGGCATCAAGTCCTGCCTCGGCCATAGTTTGCTATCGCGATAATACTTTTTCCTGCACAGACATAAGAATACAATAAAGTATGCCTTTTTTATAAATATTATCTTTAATAGCATAATTCCTAAAATATCACATTAAGTTTATACATTGGTCTAAGTAGGTGTAAAATTGATGATAAATGCCCATGAAAAATGTAGAAAGTGATAGTGAGTTGAGCACTTATCACTTATCAATAAACTAAATTATCTTATAGTGATACGTCTTGATATATCTTTTCTGGTAAGTGTTTAGAGTCAATATATTTCGTCACCAACTGTTGATCATTGGAAAGCAGTAGAAAAAGTTTTAAGTTATCTAAAAGGTGCTCCTAGAAGTGGAATTTTATATGGTAATCATGGTCATTCTAGAATTGGATGTTTTCTGACTCAAATTGGGCAGGATGCAAGGAAGATAGAAGATATACTTCAGGATATTGTGTGTATGTTGGAGGAAACTTATTTCGTGGAAGAATAAGAAACAAAATGTTGTCTCACAATCTAGTGCAGAAGTCGAATATAGAGCAATGTGTTAGTCCACATGTGAGAATATATGGGTATATCAGCTCCTTGATGAAGTTGCAATGAAAGTCTCAATATCGGCAAAACTTTGGTCTGATAATCAGGCTACAATACACATTGCTTCGAATCTGGTGTTTCTTGAAAGGACAAAACATATTGAGATTAATTGTCATTTTGTTCACAAAAAAATACAGTAATGCTTGATATCTACAGGTTATGTGAAAATCGTAGAACAACTATGTGACATCTTCACCAAATCTCTCAATGGTGTTCAAATCAATTATCTATGTAACAAGTTGGGCATGACCAATATCTATGACCCAACTTGAGGGGGAGTGTTAAGTATGGGAATATATTTTGTATCTTGTACTTATGAAAAGTGAACTTTATTAGAATATTATGACTAGGGTTTTACCTTTTCTATTAATTAGTTACCAAGAATATTAGGTTAATTCTTATATATAATTGCTAGCCACCTATGAATAAAATCAAGAAAATTTTTTCTACAATCGAAAACCCAAAATTAATCAAGAACAATAGAGAAAGAGAAGATAGAACACGAGGAAGGGAGATAAACACGATAGCAAGATGAGAAAAGAAACTGTAAGGTTCCTTAATGGTTTCAGTCAAGACAAGCAACAAAAGAAACGATGGTTGGTTGGGGTTGGTTCATGATTCTGATAGGATTTAGAACCAGTTGTAGTGTCGAGAACGTATGTCAGTAACACGCCTGGAGAATCACTCTAAAACATAAGGGGATTGACATCGAAAGGAAGAGATGTAAGGTTGTTGAACTGAGATAATAACTCCTAGGGTCAATCCAACAAGAAAAAGGGATTTAAAACCTAGATGAAAAAGTAAAATTACAAGGTAAGACCCTAAGTTTTTTAGGGTTAACCAAAAGGTACCAAGGTTTACTCGTTTTACATAGTAGTCTATTTTTTTTTGAATTGAACCACTAAATCTAATGTTTACCTCAAAATAGGTCTTAAATTCAAATTAAAATAATTTAGATCTTTAATGAAAATTAAGGTTTTTGAACTAAAAATTCCCAAAAGTTAGGATTTCAGAATTAAGGATCCTCTACTTTGAAAACGTTTACCTCTATCAATAAAACAAAAAAGAACTGACCTAAACTTCCCTCTATCACGATAAGAAACCTGAACAAGCGCCTTAGCCTAACTCTAAACGGATGAAACCGTAGGTAAACAAGGACATTCCTTTAAATAATGGTCATGAGAGCCACATCTAAAACATGATCTATTCAATAATTTACTCTCTTCGTTTTGTTTTTATTATAACAAGAACATATTTTAGTGAGACGAGGAACCCTAGGTTTGCAGGTACTAAGAGTCAAAACTGTCAAAACTGTAGATCTCATATTCCGATGACTATGAGAAATAAACTCATTTCTAGGTCTCTTCCTTGTTGAATTGATAAAACTTGACTGAACTGATATATCCGATGACATTTTAATTTAAATTTCATTCTAACGTTCTTCTTCTCTCACACGTGCCTATATCCTTTAAATAGTCTTAGCTCGACTAGCGAGCTCACTGAACACCTTATTATAGTGTGTGGCAACCACTCTTTGAAGAGGTAGACAAAGTCTGTTTAAGAACTAATCGCATCTAATTCTCTCGTTCGCAACTAACTGAGGAACATACTCAACTAATCTTTGAAACTTTATCAAAAAGTCATTTTGTAATATCCCTAAAACTAGGTCAAAAGTTCTATGAGATAAATAATAATCGTAAAATTGGAGTTGAAGTTTTAAAAAATCAATTGGAGTTAATTGAATAAGTCAATGAAATTAAAGGTGGAAGAGCTAATTAAGATAAATATTAATTCGAAAATGAGTAAAGTAATAATAAATAAGATAAAGGATCACACTAAATTACAAGCTAAATTTAGTAACTAATTTCGAAAGGAATAATAAATGATTTCAAGTGGACCAAATTAAAGTAATGGAAATTATAATATCTAAATCTATAATGAATAAATTGAGAAGTTAAATATGAAATCAATTTAATGAAAGCCTAAAAGAATCTTGAAATTGGTGGCTAAAAGGAAAGAATTGAAAATTTAATGACCAAATTAAAAAGGATTAAAATGTAAGCAAATCATAAATTTATATTTACATGATAAAATTTAAGGGAATAATGGACTTGCACATGTGTCTAATCCTACACAATGTCCTGCCAGTATGTGTCTAATTACTAGAGTTTTAATTATGGTAATTAATGATAAAATGATCAAAGTTTAGTGGAAGGAAAGGGAGAAGACTAGTTCATCTTTTTTCTCCTGTCTACCAACCAAAAAAAATGAGAGAGAAAGCTTGAGTTAAGGAGGTCCCGCTGCCTCGGTGATTTAGAGAAGGAAAGTGAAAAAATCTAGCTAAGAATCTTGAGTTGGGAAGATTAGGAAGAAGGTGATATATTTTTTTCTTAGAATTAAGTTAAAAATTAAGAAATTCATGTACAAATATTGCTTGTATTACTGAAATAATGTTAGAAATCTTGCATTTAAGTGTAGTGTTTATTAGAAAATGAAAGATAGATGCCAGAAATTTGAGATTTCATGTGAGTTAAGTGAAAGCATGAATTAGTGACCGTTTTATAATAAATAATAAATTAAAGGACTAGTTTGTATGAATTAATACAGAAATTTAATGATGATTTTATTAACTTTAAAACATTATAAAATAATCAAAATTATGATTTAAGGATTAAAATATATGGTTAATTTAGTTAACATTATCCAAGCTGTCTGGTAGGAACAATTTTATTGTTTGTATTTTATGCATTTAAAAATATAGATTACTTTTTATTAGAATCATTATAATGAAGTGTATATGCTTATATGTCTTACATGAGGATCTAAGGATTGAATAAATTATGGAAAAGAAAGAAACATATGATAAACATGTTTGGAGTATTTTTAGTATAACTACCTTAGGGTTAGGACTTAGGTTCTAACAAATCTTTGATTGTTTAAAATGTAATCTAAATAAACTAATTGTATATTTTTTATTAATAAGGGAAGAAGGAATAAATTTTTTGATGTCATGACTATTTGAATGGTTGATAATATATTATATACTTGTTTATGTTTGGTAGTATATCATGAATGAATGCATATATTTGCATTGCTTGAAAATACCATGGTATGTGTAAAATATGGAAATATATAAAGTGAACTTTATTAGAATATTTTATCTAGGGTTTTACCTTTTAAGGTTTTACTTTTTCTACCTAGAATATTAGGTTAATTCTTGTATATAGTAGTTAGACACCCTATGAATAAAATGAAGGAGAATTTTATTATACTTGGTATCAGTTGTCTAGGTTTCTCTAAAATATTTTTTGGGTTATTTGGATTCAAAAAGAAAATTCTCTTTTTTTTTGGTTTTTGGTCGTTCTTACCTAGCCACCTTCGGAGTCTCTTCTATCGACACAGCCTTCATCCTAGCCATTGGTCCTTGCATTCAGACTATTTTTAGGTTAGGTATTTGATTTTTTGGTATCGATAGTTTTTCGGTATTCTTTTCTATTTTTTCTATTTTAGTTTTTTTTTTATTTTTTAGGATTTTGTTAATTTAATCCTATGGCTGACAAGAAGATTGATATTATATCTGACATTGCTCTGGTTACATCTAAAATTACCGATAACAAATTAAATGGTTTTAATTTCTCAAGTGGAACCATACAATCGAGTTGTATTTGTTCAGCCTTTCTATGGACATACATTTAACTGATGATCCTCTTATGAATGAATATCGCCTTCCATTGATGCGTGAAGATGCTCATCTTTATATCCAAATTCAGAATTCTATTGACACTGAGGTGGTAGGCCTGGTTAATCACTGTCAAACGATGAAACAATTGATGAACTATTTACAATTTTTATATTTAGGAAAAGGGAATTTTTCATGAATCTATGATGTTTGTCAGAATTTTTACAGGATTAACAAAGAAGATTGAACTTTAACTAGTTATTTTATGGATTTAAGAAGAGGTATGAAGAACTTAATATGTTGCTTCCTTTTAGTTCAAATATTGAGTTTCAACGAAGTCAGCTAGAACAGATGGAAGTTATGAGTTTTATTGTTGGTCTTCCACCAGAATTTGAGACTACAAAATCTCATATTCTCTCTGGTTCCAACATCTTCAGTATCGATATTATTTTTCGGAGGGTACGTCATGCTGAGAATTCTTTTCCTTTTATATCTTACCTACAAAATAGTGCTCTACTTAGTCATACCCCTTCTTTTGACCATGGTAAGAAACACTTCAAGACTGGTGGTCCTAGTCGTTCTCTTGGATCCATGCCCAACAAAATTGATCCATAATTTAGAGCTCATAGTCAGAATTACGGTACAATTATATGTTATTACTATCACAAACCATGACATACCAAACGTGATTTTCAAAAACTTCAGCTTAAGAAAACTTCGTCCACTCATATTGCTTCTATTCTAGATACTTCTTCATCGGATGTTACGATATCTATGGAGAGTATGTCAAGCTTCTTAACCTTCAAGACACAGTAAAGCCTAATTTTGGTTTTGTTTTTGCCCTTGTTGAGTCAGGTACATGATAAGTACTCAACTCACTATCACTTTCTACACTTTTCATGGGCACTTATCATCAATTCTACACCTACTTGAACCAATTCATGTACTTAATATGATATATTTAGGAATTGTGCCATTGAAGATTATGTTTGTAGAAAAGGCATACTTTACTGCATTTTCATATCTGTTCAAGAACAAGGATTGTCGAGGTAGCAGAATGAGGCCGAGGCAGGACCTGATGCCGAGGCAGCAGAGAAGAAAAGGCAATATGGATGGCAATTGAAGGAGAAAAATAAGGAGAAGGTTGCTAAAAAAGAAGCCCAAGAATCAAAGCTGAACAACACAAGAAAAGCCTAAGGAAAAGGCCACGCGGTAAGAAACCTTCTAGAAGATCAAAATTGGAAATATTTACCCTATGTACATAACTTGTTCCCTACTCCAAGTTGTACTCTAATTAGGAAAGGTTTGCCCTAGGCCAAGCCTATATAAGGCATAGTCGTTCTAGGGATTAGCATATACCTTGAAAGCCGAATTTTGAGAGCTTTTACCTAAGGGACAATTCTTCCAATCCTGTTCTAAGTTCTTTTAGGGTTTTGGTGAAGGTTGTCGAGTATTTGTGAGAGGAGATTGTATCTTGTATCTTGTTTCTATGCAATAAAATATCAAAGTTTGCTTACTCTTTTCTATTCTTTGTTCTTGCATCCAAGCCCGGGAAGGAAGTTTGTAAGAAATCTATTTGTCTAGACTCGGGAGAGTTAGACTCGCAAAAGGAACAAGTACGGTATTCGACTTGGTTGGAGGATACTAACTCGGCCTAGGAATAGGTTAGAGTTTTAGAGGCTAAAAGAAATGTGAGATTGGTTGTTGATTATAATTGATTAACGCCGGGAGGTATCATCAAGGAGTAACCTTCAACAGTGTTTTGACTTGTTTGCCAAATTTTGGTAAATCTGCCCAAGAGCAAGAGATTATTTTGGCAGAGAACATTGTCGCTGCCGAAGACAATATTTGTAGTACTACCGAGGTAGTGCAGTGCAATTGCATTGGACAGTAACAAATCCATCAAATCCACTATATAACACAATTGGATCCTACTCTTTTTCTTAAATTTGATCTTATCTTATTTAGTTTAGTTTATTTAGTTTAAGCCACACCAAACTTATATGTGTTTTACTTTTGTTTTATAGGGCAAGAAGATCAAAGGAAGCATATTAAGTACAACAATCCATGAGGAGACGATAACTCGATAAATACTTATCACTTATTACTTGACGTGTACACTTGCACTCCAATTGTACATATTCAACACGCATCAAGTTTTAGCGTCGTTGTCGGGGATTGACAACTAAATTTTGTTTTCTTTATTTTCTTGCTTTTATTTTAGCTTTAGTTATTTTTATTTTTTATTTTATTTGATTTTATTTTTGGTGTACGACCAGGGCAAAACTAGCAATCCACTATACGAGATTGAACCAAAAATCGAAAAAAAACTACCAAGGGTTAAGAAGATAGATCCTAGGACATTGGCAGTGAATCAAGGAAATCAGAACCTACCTGCATGCAATGGAGGCCATCAACAACAACCACTGCCGCAACCACTGTCGCGGCAGCTAACTGCCAGAGATTTTCTGGTAGAAGATCTAAATGGATTGAATCCTGAAGTGGTTACACCAGAGATAGAGGCAACCCACTTGGAACTCAAACAAGTGATGTTCAATATGCTTAATACTATTGGAAAATTTAGTGGGGCTGCAACTGAATATGCCAGGAAGCATCACAAACCATTCATGGAAGTTTGCAACTTTTTCAAAATTCAAAGAGTCCATGAAGATATTTTGAGATTGAAACTTTTCCCCTATTCACTAAGGGATAGGGCCAAGACTTGGTTGAATAGCATTCCGGCAGGATCTATTGGATCTTGGAGTGAACTCTGCCAAGAATTCATTACGTGATTTAACCCCACAAACTAATATGATCGAATCTGTAATGAGAATACTTCTTTTAGACAGGTTGATGACGAACCTATGTACGAGGCTTGGGAATACTACAGAGAGTTACTGAACAAATGTCCATTGCATAGATTTCCACTTTGGAAGCAAGTAACCATGTTCTATAATGCCACTAATGCCCCATAAGGATGATGTTGGATGTCTCGGCAAATAGCACACTCCTTGATAAGGCTCCGGAAGAAGCTATTGAAATTCTAAACAAACTCGCAAGGAACGATTTCCAATTTCCTACTTCTATGGGAGGAGGATTAAGACGCCAAGCCACAGTGAATGAACTAGAAACCAACAATTCAGTGGCAGCACAGTTGGCATCTTTAACCAAGATGGTTCAGAACATGTAAGTACAGAAAAATACTCACGAGGTAAAAGCAATAAATTCTTCCGAGTATATACAAGACGAGGAATCTGGTTTCTGTATGGGTAACTACAATCGGAACAACAACATGATGTCAAACACATACAATCCAACATGGAAAAGGCACCCAAATTTTTTATGGAGCAATCCTAATAATGCCTTGAATCCCAATAACCAAGCCTCAGGATATCATCATTCATTGTCACAGCAATAGATACAACAGTCACTACCGTCGCAGTAGATGCAGCAGCAGCAGCCTATGAATTCTTTGGAAAATACTCTCAAGGCCTTCATAATGAAAACAGAATCATATATGTCTGAGAACAACAGTTTCATGAAGAGGACTGATGACTTTATGAATAGAACAGAAATGAGGCTGCAAAACTATGAAGCTACTATAAAATCATTGGAACCCCAAGTTGGTCAATTTGCTCAAAGATAAAATACTAGACCATAGGGGGGGACTACCTAACAATACTGAAGTTGCTAAGGGAATGGGCCATGAACAATGCAAAGCAATCACAACAAGAAGTGGCCTACAACTTAAGGAAACAATATGCAAATCAACAACTAAAGTTCCACCAGCAACATAGGAGGAATCAGACAAGGAGGACTTGGATATTGAACAGACTGAACATGAGAACACTGCCCCAGTAGAGAGCTCTGCAGCGCCTCCACTCCTGCCGAGACAGCAAGACACACAGTGGTTCCAGGTATTACATTCCAAACCAATGAGACCCTGGACGAGATGCGACCGCACCATCTTTCCTAAAAAGGTTGAAAAAACAGAAACAGGATCATCAGTTTAAGAAGTTCCTAGATATTCTAAAGCAAGTCCACATCAACTTTCCATTTGTTGAGGTAATTGAATAGATGCCCAACTATGCTAAATGCTTGAAAGACATTGTGTCTAAAAGAAAGAAGCTAGATGAGTTTGAGACAGTGGCAGCAACTGAAGGATGCATGGCAATGCTGCACAATCGCATGCCACCCAAACTGAAGGATCCTGAATGCTTTACCATACCTTGTGCGATTGGTAATAATTATGAAGGAAAGTCACTATGTGACTTAGGAGCAAGCATCAATCTCATGCCCAAATTAGTTTTTCAAAAGCTTGGAATAGGAAGGGCAAAGCCTACAACATTGTTGCTCCAACTTGCAAATAGATCTTATGTGCATCCTGAAGGAAAGATAGAGATATATTGGTAAGGGTAAACAAGTTTATTTTTCCTGCCGACCTCTTTGTCCTTGACTGTGAAGCCGGTGATAATGCACCGATCATCTTGGGAAGACCTTTCCTTGCTACTAGATGAACTCTAGTTGATGTGGAAAAAGTAGAGTTGACTATGAGGATTAATGAACAAACTCAATGTTTTCCAAATCCTAAAGAGACATGATAATCCAGAAGAATATCAGAGGCTGGACTATACAAATATAGTTCATACAATACCTTATCTTAGCAAAAACTGCCTCGACAATAGCCTTAATAATACATCACAGGTCTGTCTCGGCAGTACAGTTGATGACTGCTACAGCAGTATCTTGGACAGTGTAAAAGCATCAGAAAATGAGGAAGCTAACTGGACAACACATCTTCCAGGCAAGTATTTTTAACCTTTAGACTACCCAGGAAAAACTGAAAAATCCATAAAAGAACCCTTAGTAACTGAATTAAAGCCCTTACCTGAAAAATTAAAATATGCTTATTTGAGATCCAACCACACAATGCCCGTAATTATTTCCTCTAAGTTGCAGCAAGAACAGGAACAAAACTTGATCATGATGCTGCGGCAGCCCAAGAAAGCACTTGGGTGGTCCATTGACGATTTGAAGGGAATAAGCCTAGCAGTGTGTATGTATAAAATCCTTTTGGAGGAAGACACTAAACCCACTGTTGAGGCCCAAAGGATATTTAACCATGAAATGAAGGAGGTAATACGTAAAGAAATAATCAAATGGCGTGATGCTGGAATCATTTACCCTATTTCTGATAGTACATGGGTAATCCCGGTACAATGTGTACCCAAGAAAGGTGGTATGACTATCATAAGCAACGAGAACAACGAATTAATCCCAAATAGGATTGTGACCGGTTGGATAGTTTGTATGGATTATCGCAAGTTGAATAAGGCAACAAACAAAGACCACTTTCCTTTACCCTTTATTGATGAAATGCTTGATAGACTTGCTGGTAAACCTTACTATTGTTTCTTTGATGGTTATTCAGGATATAATCAAATTGCCATTGATCTAGAAGACCAGGCAAAAACCACTTTTACCTGCCCATATGGAACATATGCATTTAGAAGGATATCGTTCGGCCTCTACAATGCCCCGGCAACCTTTCAGAGATGCATGATGGTAATTTTTTCTAACATGATAGAGGACTTCCTGGAAATATTCATGGATGATTTTTCAGTCTTTGGAGACAGCTTTGATCACTACCTTGGCAATTTGGAAAAAGTACTGCAAAGATGTGAAGAATCAAATTTAGTCCTCAATTGGAAAAAAATGTCACTTTATGATAAATGAGGGTATAATATTGGGACACAAAATATCATCAGAAGGAATTGAAGTTGATAAAGCCAAAATTGATGTGATAAAGAATTTACCTCCACCAATCTCAGTGAAAGGAGTTTGAAGTTTCTTGGGCCATACAGGTTTCTATTGAAGGCTTATCTCTAACTTCTCTAAAATTTTTAAACCTCTTTGTGACCTTCTTGAACAAGATAGGAAATTTGAATTCAACAACGAATGTACTGAAGCATTCGAATCCCTAAAGGAGACACTGATCACAGCACCAATAGTGGTCCCACTGGATTGGTCCCTGCCCTTCGAATTAATGTGTGATACGAGTGATCATGCTGTCGGGGCAGCACTCGGGTAGAGAAAGAACGATTTGTTCCATGTCATTTACTATGCTAGTAAAACACTCAATGATGCTCAAATCAATTACACCACAACAGAGAAAGAATTACTAGCAGTAGTATTTGCTTTTGACAAATTCTGATCATATCTTATTGAAACAAAAGTGATTGTCCATCCTGACCACTCAGAATTCAAGTACCTATTCTCGAAAAAGGATGTCAACCCAAGACTGATAAGATGGATCCTTCTTTTACAAGAATTTGATGAGGAAATAAAGGATAGAAAAGGTACAGAGAATCAAGTAGTCGATCACCTCTCCAGACTGGAAAACGAAGGCAATAACAATACACTGGAAGAAATACAAGATGCCTTCCCAGATGAACAAATACTACATGTCGCAGCAACTGTCGAAGACACTGCCGAAACAGCAACCATAGTAGTGTATGACCGTGCGGCCGAGGCATTGAATGAATACATCTCGGCAACCTTAACAAAAGATCTGGTTGTAGTAACAACCACTCCCTGGTATGCTGATCTTGTTAATTATTTAGCTAGTGGTGTTATTCCTTATAACCTTAACTATAACGAAAAGAAGAGGTTTCAACATAATGCAAAGCATTATTTCTGGGATGACCCTCTCTTGTTTAAGCAATGTGCAGATCAGGTTATAAGAAGATTTGTTCTAGAGGATGAGCAACAAAAAGTGCTTCGACATTGTCATGATTCACCTTGTGGAGGATATTTTGGAGGAAATAGAACAGTATCTAAGGTACTTCAATCAGACCTTTATTGGCCCACACTCTTTAAGGATGTCCAACTCTATTGCAAGAATTATGACATATGCCAAAGGACGGGCACTAGACACAATGAGATGCCATAAAAAACCATACTAGAAGTATAATTATTTGATGTTTGGGGAATAAATTTCATGGGGTCATTCTCATCATCTCAATGTAATCTCTACATCCTAGTAGCAGTGGACTATGTGTCAAAATGGGTCGAAGCAATTGCCACCCCTCACAATGACTCTAAGACTATACAAAAATTTCTCAAGAAGAATATTTTCATAATATTTGGAGTCCATAGAGCCATTATTAGCGATGAAGGTAAGCACTTCGATAATAGAATCATTATCGTGACCCTAAAGAAACTGGGTGTCACACACAGAATTGCCACAGCATACCATCCACAGACAAATAGGCAAGCTGAAATTTCAAATAGGTAATTAAAATAAATCCTTAAAAATTTGGTAAGCCCATCTAGAAAGGATTGGTCTCATCGTTTAGATGATGCTTTGTGGGCATATAGGACAGCCTCTAAAACCCCCTTAGGAACATCTCCATACAGGCTGATATTTGGAAAAGTATGTCAATTGCTAGTGGAAATTGAGCACAGAGCTTATTGGGCAGTAAAGAATTTGAACATGGAATAAGAGAAAGTTGTCCAGAAACGACTACTAGACCTCAAAGAAATAGAAGAATTCAGAGCGATAACCTATGAAAATGTCAAGATCTACAAGGAAAAGATGAAACGATGACATGAAAAAAAGTTGCTACTGCGGCAGTTCCTCTCAGGGCAGCAAGTTCTACTTTTCAATTCTAGACTCAAATTGTTCCCAGGCAAACTCAGGTCAAGATGGTCAGGCCCATTTGAAGTTGTCCAGGTTTCTCCACATGGAGCAGTCACGATCAAATCACATAAGGATAGGCATGAATTTAAAGTGAATGGCCAATGGTTGAAGCACTATTCTGATCAACAAGAGATGAGAACTTAGAGACCATCATGTTCGGAGATGCACTTACATGCATCCCTATTGTGAATTAATTATTTCCTCTTATATTCATTTACATTCTAGGATTAGTTTTAATTTAAGTCGTTTTTAGTAATTTTTCTATTTGTTTATTTTAGGATACGAGACAAAGGTCAAAGATACAATCACTCTACAGTAACCAACTGTCTATAGCAGCCCTTCAGAGTCCTCATGATTTCTGCTGCTCTTATATTCACCTGCTTATAATAATTTACTTACTGTCTGCCCTTAAATTAAGCATTGAGGACAATATTTGGTTTGAGTTTGATGGTGTAGAGCCACTACCGAGGCCGTGCCATGAAAAGGAAGTTTTTCGTGATAAATTTTTTTTGTTTTATACCTACCACTTTAGTTGAAATTGTTGTCATACTCTTGCCCTGCCCATCATCAGTATTGTCTTAGTTTACTCTTGAAGGCAATAGAAATCTTTCTCCTTACCATAGTTAGAATCTTTCTTGAAGGTTTAATTCTAGGATACTTAAGGAGAAAAACTTAGGAGCTTACTATAAGGTCAAACTTCAAAATACTTTTGGGACTTGTTTGGCTATAGGAATTCTTTTAATAAACTTAGGTGATAAAGACTTATATCTTTGAAAGGTGACTATAGGTGCCTATGACCGGCTCTAGGAAATACTCTTCTTCAAGCTAGAGGTTCCCAAAATTGACTCTAGTATGCATAAAACAATAGCAAAAGAAATAAGGAGTTAAGAAATAGAAAACACAATACTTGAGGTGCCCGAAATTGGATCAAATAATTGTTGTTATAAGAAGAGTACACTAAATCCAAATCTATTTGACTTGAACTTAGAGTTTATCTAAGAAGGTCTTTAATCAAACTTGTCCACAAAAACGTATACATACACTAGCCTTATAGTTTATCTTTTAGGTACATCCTTAAGTAACCTTTCGCCTAAAGAATAGACATGGTTATGATGGGGAGAATAGATGTAAGCATAAGACTAATATAGAATAGAGTTTGACAAATTGATGGTTTGCATTGTTTAAGGACAAGCAATAGTTCGAGTTTAGGGTGTGATAAGTGCTCAACTCACTATCACTTTCTATACTTTTCATAGGCACTTATCATCAATTCTACACCTACTTGAACCAATGCATGTAGTTGATATGATATATTTAGGGATTGTTCCATTGAAGATTATGTTTGTAGAAAATACATACTTTACTGCATTTTCATATATGTTCAAGAATAAGGATTGTCGAGGTGGCAGGACTTGATGCCGAGGCAGTAGAGAAGAAAAAATAATATGATTGGAAATTGAAGGAGAAAAATGAGGAGAAGGTTGCTGAATAAGAAGCCCAAGAATCAGAGCTGAACAACACAAGAAAAGCCCAAGGACAAGGCCACGTGAGAAGAAACCTTCTAAAAGATCAAACTTGGAACTATTTACCCTATGTACATAACTTGTTCCCTACTCCAAGTTGTAATCTAATTAGGAAAGGTATGCCCTAGGCCAAGCCTATATAAGGCATAGCCGTCCTAGGGATTAGCATATACCTTGAGAGCCGAATTTTGAGAGCTTTTACCTTAGGGACAATTTTTCCAATCCTGTTCTAAGTTCTCTTAGGGTTTTGGTGAAGGTTTTCGAGTATTTTTGAGAGGAGATTGTATCTTATTTCTTATTTCTGTAAAATAAAATATCAAAGTTTGCTTACTCTTTTCCATTCTTTGTTCTTGTATCCATGCCCGGAAGGGAAGTTTGTAAGAAATCTATTTGTCTAGACTCGAGAGAGTTAGACTCATGAAAGAAGTTTGTAAGAAATCTATTTGTCTAGACTCGGCCTAGGAATAGGTTAGAGTTTTAGAGGCTAAAAAAAGTGTGGGATTGGTTGTTGATTATAATTGATTAACGCCAAGTGGTATCATCAAGGACTAACCTTCAACAGTGTTTCGACTTAGGGATAAGCGGAGCCATTCAAGGATATTTTGCCGAACTTTGGTAAATCTGCACAAGAGCAAGGGATTATCGCGGCAGAAAACATTATCGCTGGCAAAGACAGTATCTGCAGTACTATCGAGGCAGTATAGTTGCATTAGATAGAAACAGATCAATCAAATCCACTATACAATACAACTGGATCCTACCCTCTTTCTTAAATTTAATCTTATCATATTTAGTTTAGTTTATTTAGTTTAAGCCACACCAAACTTCTATGTGTTTTTACTTTTGTTTTATAGGGCAAGAAGATCAAAGGAAGCATATTAAGTACATCAATCCCTGAGGAGACGATAACTCAATAAATACTTATCACTTATTAGTTGACGTGTACACTTGCACTCTAATTGTGCATATTCAGCACGCATCAGTACACCCAATACATGCCTTGTTTCCACATCTTCAAAACGGATTATTGATTCTAGAGCCATAAATCACATGAAAGGTAACCCGAATCTTCTTTCTCATTATACAACCCAACCTTCCATCAATAATGTTACTTTAGTTTATAGTTCCACATCTTTTTTTATTGGCTCTGAAACTTCGTGTCTAACTCCATCTCTTCATTTTTCCTCTATTTTGAGTTTACCAAATCTATCCTTCAACCTAATGTCCGTTAGTAAACTTACTCCTACCCTTAATTATTGTGTCTCATTTTTTCTTGGTTATTGTGTGTTTCAAGATCTTTTGAAAAAAAGATTATTGGTAAATGACATGAGTCTGACGATCTTTACTTTCTTGATACCCGTACTCTAGAATCTGTTGCTTGCACTAGCAGTATCAATCCTTTTGAAGAACATTGTAGATTGGGTCATCCCTCCCTACCTTATTTGAAGAAACTTTGTCCTCAATTTTCTAGTTTAAATTTGTTAGATTGTAAGTCTTGTCATTTTGCTAAGCATCATCTTCTTAGCTCCAGTCCAAGAGTCAATAAACGAGCTTCTGCTCTTTTTGAATTAGTTCACTCTAATGTTTGGGGTCCTAGTCTTTTTACTTCCAAACCTTGGTTTTGTTATTTTATTACTTTTGTTGATGGTTATTCTAGAATGAGTTGGCTTTATTTAAAGAAATCTCGTTCTGAATTATTTACTCATTTCTCTTTTTTTGTGTGTTGAGATTCGTGCTCAATTTGGTATGTCCAAAATTTGAGAAGTGATAATGACAAGGAATATGTTTTCGGTACTTTTCAGAAATACATGATTGAAAATGATATTATCCATCAAACTTCTTATGTTGACACCATTTCTCAAAATGGCATGGTTGAACGCAAAAATAGACATCTCCTAGAAATTGCTCAGGCTTTACTATTTCACATTGCAGGTTCTAAAATGTTCTTGGGTTGATATCGTCTCTACGGATTATTTTTTTATCAATTGTATGTCATGTTATGTTCTGATAGGTAATATTCCCTTTCTTACCCTTTTTCCCAAATAAAAGTTTATTTCTTATATCCTCGAAAATTTTTGGTTGTACTTGTTTCGTTCGAGATGTTCATCCTCAAGTCACCAAACTTGATCCTAAATCTTTAAAATGTGTGCTTTTGGGGTATTCTCGTGGACAAAAAGTGTATTGTTGTTATTGTCCAAGTCTGGGTAGGTATCTTATGTCTGTTGATTTTCTGTTTTGGAACATAAACCTTTTCCGTTTTCTTCAAGATCTATCGAACAAAATGATGATGATTTTTTGTTTTACCAAATCAAGTCTTCTTTGGAGTTATCCTTACCCTCCTTTTTTAAGCCCCCAATTAAGAAAATTTACACCCATCGACCACCACCATCTCCTTCTGATCCAATTGAACATGTTCCGGATATTTTAGATTCATGTTCTGATGAACCAATTTCTTTTTCATCGAATCCAACTCCTCAAGATGATCTTGACCTTCCTATTTCTCTTTAGAAAGGTAAACATACTTTCACTTACCCCATTTCTTTTGTTGTTTCCTATAATTGTTTATCTTCTTCTCCTCTTGCTTTTGTGACATCCCTCGATACTTTTTTTGTCCTTAAAACTATTAGCAAGGCACTATCTCATCCTGAATGGTGTGCAACTATGCTTGATGAAATGACTGCTTTGGGTGCTAATGGAACGTGGACTTTGGTTCCTTTGCCCACTGGTAAACGAGCTATTTGATGTAAGTGGTTGTTTACTATTAAATTTAATCTTGATGGCTCCCTTCATTGTTTGAAAGCTCACCTGGTTGCCAAGGGATACGCTCAGACCTATGGTGTGAACTATTATGATATTTTCTCTCCTGTTGTTAAGCTTCCTTCTGTCATGTTATTTATCTCCCTTGTAGCTACTTTTGAATGACCTTTGCATCAGTTTGATATCAAGAATGCTTTTCTTCATGGTGATCTTCATAAGAAAGTATATATGGAGCAACCACATGGTTTTATTGCTAGGGGGAGTCTGAAAAGTATGTTTTTATAAGAAATCTTTATATAGCCTTAAATAGAGTCCTCGGGCTTAGTTTGGTAAGCTTAGTCAAGCTATTGAAAAGTTTTGGATGCAGAAAAACGAATCAGATCACTCTATTTTCTTTAGAAACTAGTGGGGGCATTATTCTATTAGTCGTATATGTAGATGATATTATGCTCATTGGTAGTGACACTAACAGAATCTCCTCACTAAAGTCATTCTTCCACACTCAGTTTTACCCCAAAGATCTGGGGGATTAAAATATTTCTTAGGGATATAGGTAAACATAAGTAAAAAGGAGATCTTCCTATCTCAAAGGAAGTATGTGCTTGATCTTTTATCAAAATCAGGAAAATTGGGAGCCAAACCTTGTAGTACACCAATGGTCCCTAATCTACAATTAACAAAAGAAGGTGAATTGTTTGATAAACCTGAAAGATACAGAAGACTTATCAGTAAACTAAATTATCTCATAGTGACACGTCCTGATATATCTTTTTTGGTAAGTGTTCTCCATCAATATATGGCATCACCAACTATCGATCATTGGAAACTAACAAGCTTTATGTTATCTAAAAGGTTTTCCTAGACGTGGAATTTTATATAGCAATCAAGGTAATACTAGAATTGAATGTTTTTCTAACTCAGATTAGGCGGGATGCAAGGAAGATAGAAGATCTACCTCAGGATATTGTGTGTTTGTTGGAGGAAACTTGATTTCATGGAAGAGTAAGAAGCAAAATGTTGTCTCATGGTCTAGTACAGAAGCCAAATACAGCAATGGCCAAAAATGCCAAAGTTCAACAATAGAGAAAAAATAGTATTTTTCAACAGAGAACAATGTGTTTCTCTGTATTTTCTTATTATCCACTATATCAAATGATTATAAAGTAAGACTTTAAATAGGCTAAAATAGAGTTTTAATTTGACTAAACTTATACTTATCTCTAATTTAAATAATATTTATTCCTAATTTAAATAAGACTTCTAATAAATCTAAACTACTAATTAGGAATAAACTCTAATTAAATATTAAATAAAAACTCTAACACTCCTT
Source organism: Abelmoschus esculentus (assembly GCA_035048815.1). Classification (NCBI taxonomy): domain Eukaryota; kingdom Viridiplantae; phylum Streptophyta; class Magnoliopsida; order Malvales; family Malvaceae; genus Abelmoschus; species Abelmoschus esculentus. The sequence goes on along the minus strand of JAUCBN010000006.1, from coordinate 12,010,852 downwards.
GTTAACTTAGATTTCTCCTCAAGCTCTAACACTTCTTGGATAACTAACACTCCCCCTCAAGCTAGTGAACAAATGTAGTAAAGCATCAACTTGGATCTTGGATGTGATGCCCTACTCTTTTTTTCTTTTGTTTTTTCTTCAAGAAAAATACTCCCTGTTCTTGGGTTAGGAGTCTTTGATTTAGATGCTCCAGCATGCGGTTCTTGATTAAAAGATTTGATATGAATGATGTACAAAGTGATCAAAAGAAACTACACTCCCCCTCAAGTTGATAGTTACACAGACTAAAGTTTCAGCTTTGGATCTTTGATGTAAAATCTTTAAAGAATATTACCTAGTTTTCAAAGCTAAACTATAATTTTTTATCTATCTTTTTGGATGGATGGCTAAGATAGAACCAAATAGTTTTTAAGGCTAAACTATAACCTTTTTTCTATCTTTTGGAACAGATGACTAAGATAGAACCCAATAGTTTTTAAGACTAAACTATAACACTTTCATCTATCTTTTTAATTGGTTGAGATAGTACCATTAAATAAAGAACCAACAAACTTAAACGAGTAGATATTTCACTAGAGATGTAAGATTTCCACGAGGAAAAAGTTAGAGAATGAGTGTGATATAATAACAGCAACAAAAAAGTAATGTGTATCTAAAAACTCAGACCGTTGATATATTTCAGACTAAAGATGACAGTAGCAGTGAGATCATCAAGATCGTTGTTGGCTCATGTTACCATGTGAGAAAGGGGTCATGATGGTCGTAGAATACGAACGCCATTTGGAACCTTGTTATCTTCTTCTTCTTCTTCTTCTTCAATGCAACTATGATGGTTCAAAGAACAATTTTGTAAAGATCTTTCCAAATGTACTATGATCGTTGCCATGCTTGGTTGTTTCATGAAATATTCTGAACATGAAATCCCCAGAAGAAATCAATGAAGAAAACAGCGAAAATTTTGACGAAAAATGCTACAAAGAAACAAAGAGAGAAATATTATGTACGATGAGAAAAAGGTCATGGTGTCCGTAGATGCAACAGATGATAGTGGTTTGTGTGTAATCAGTAGTTAGGGATTTATTGTTTGAAGAAGATGAAGATGATATTTTTCAACAGAGAACAATGTGTTTCTTTGTATTTTCTTATTATTCACTATAGCAAATGATTACTGTAACATCCCATTTTTGGGGTTATTAGTTTAGGCTTAGTTAGGGGAATTCGATTCGGGTCGAATCGGGTTCTCCGGTTCATTAATTCCGGGAAAAATAAAATAAGAATATTTTTAATTAAGGAAAAATAATAATTTGGAAGGTGATTTGAAATATTAAAAATATGTTTCAAAATTAAAAGAAAATAATTTGGACTTTATATTGATTTTTAATTATGCTTAATTATGCATAAGTGACCAATTTGTAATTTTTGGAAAAATTGGAGGACTATTTTGTAATTTTCGGAAATTTCATGTTTTAGTGACTAAATTGAAAGGCAAGCTAAACTTAGAATCCTTAGAGGGCCATAAACCCATTTCTAATTTTTAATGATGATTTATTCACCAAAATATATTTTAATTACTTTAATTAGATTTTTAATCATTTTCTCTCAAAACCACTTTTCTCTTAATTTTCTCTCATCTTTTTCTCTCATTTTCTCTACACTTTCTCTTCATCTTTTCTCTTCAATTCCTTGCTGATTTTTGCATCTTTTTCCACAAAGATTACATCACTTGCATCATCTTTCCATCCTTTACAAAACCTAAGCGTTGATTTCATCAAATCTATATCAAATTGCAAGGAATCAAGAAGGGGAAAATTATATATTTTTGGTGAATAGATCTTGAAGGTAATTTTCTGGATTTCTATTCTTTTCTAAGGTTCTTTACTGAAATTCCCAAGTATTAGCTTGCTAATCTTTGAATAAACACTTGATTCTATGTTTTTAATGTTAGATCTAGTGATTTTGTGATGTTTTTGTGAAATCTTTTTGGATCTCATTTAATGCTGGAAATTAGATGAATTCAATCATGTTTTTATGTTGATTTAATGATTAATTGAGTCTTGATTTGATATCACATTAATTTAATCCTGGAATAATGCAATCGGTGTAGTTTTAAGGTGCTTTTCGGTTGTTTTATGGGCTGTTTTAGATGCTTGAATGTTGCTGGAGATTTAAGGGTGGTTTGGATGTGTTTTTGGATCATAATTGAAGTGGATTAGATGTTAGATTCGTTAGGTTTTGGGCTGATGTTGTTCGGATGCGTTTCGGCTTAGTTTTCGGTCTTTTCGGCTAAGTTTTCGATAGTTTAACGGTGTTCGGATATGGTTGTTGGTTTGAGCATGTTATGATGTGAGAATGCTCTATTTTTAATGTTGTAGAAGAGGTACAAGAAGAAGCTTGATTGCTGGTGCGTTGGTGCGATCATCGGATAGCGGCGAAAGCTCGTTTCGCTTGTTGGTGAGTGATTTTGGATTTAAAGCGAATCGCGTTTGGTACGTTTTGTTTTGGGGGGCTATGGAAGAGTATGAAAACCTTCCATAGTTCAAGAGTAAGTAATGTAAATGTTTTTGATAAACCAATATAAGTTTCGGCTATGTTAGATAAAGGCATTATGTTGATAATGCATGAGATTTATGGAAATGCATGAGCATGTTTTGAAATGATACATACATGAAAGATACTTGCTGAAATGCATAGTTTATTTAGCATCAATGATTATGGAAAATTATGAGAAATATTTTGGAATACAATATGGTTATTTGCCTTATATATGGTGGTGCCTTTGGGCATGGCTTTTGGTTCATTTGTTGAACATATTATGCATGCATTGTGAGCAGCAAGATATCATGCACATTTGATTATGATATTGTCTTAGTGACACTACTTTAGATTCGAATACGATGACATGTCATTAGGATTGTCTTAAGTGCACTATAATCAAAACTGAGAATACAAAATATTGCCTACACGTAACAAGGGTGACTTTGTGCCCAACCGTGCGTGGTAGAGCCGCCTACACGTAACAAGGGTGACTATGTGTCCGATCGTGCGTGGTAGTGCTAATGGTGACTTCGTGTCATGTCAATGGTGACTTCGTGTCATGTCAATGGTGACTTCGTTTCATGACGAGACAAATGTCTCATGGATCCGTGTATTCGGTGAACCCAAGGTTCACATTAAGTGATCACTAGAAAGCCAATATACATACATGAAATTGAAAAGAGGTTTGTGCATCATTTATAAATTGTTTGGACAAGGTTATGTGAGCCCAAGAATGCATATGATTTATTGAATATGAGCATGAGATGTAAGCATTCATGATTTAACAAAGTATTGCAAATTATGGTTTTATCATGGTTTTAAATGAATGCATTGGTGATTTGTGTAGAGCTTTCTCACTAAGCATGTTTGCTTAAGCTCTCTCTCTTCATCCATGCAGAGAAATAAAGGCACTTGGAGCTTCGTTCGAGGCAAGGGAACCAAGGGGAAGAATCACATTGAATTTGGTATGTTTTTGACAAATAATTGGGCAAGGCAATGTGTAACACAACCAATGTGAGGAGTGTATACTTAGGCTTTGATTCATGTTGTAATAAGATCATTAATGTTGATTGTTATTGTTGAACTTTGGGGATTGTTTGAATTGTTGAAGCATGTCCTATCATGATTGCTATATTGTTAATCTCTTCTTAGGGAGCATGCCTATAGCTTAAATGAGGTCCATGACGTAGTTAATTATGTGCCATATGTTGTTAATCATGTTTAGGATTGATGCATTTAGTGACTCTAATTAATGGTTGAGTATTGAGTACTTGGTGTGCACTTGGTGTAATGAAACATTTGGTTCCAGACCCAAAGTTTCGAAACCTTTGATTGAAGGTTCTGAAACCTTTGTCAGATAGTTTCGAAACCTTCATAAGGTTTCGGAACCTTTCGGGCAGTTTTAATTCTGAGAAGCTACTAGACGCGATAAGTTTCAAAACTTTCAAGGAAAGTTTCGAAACCTTTTTCAAAAAGTTTCGGAACCTCTGGGAAGGTTTCGAAACCATTGATCACCTAGAATTGAAAGTTGCTGGAAATTAAATTTTAGTCCCGGTTATGTTCCTTTGCTTGATTAAGGTACTTGTAGATGTTATTTTGAGCTGAAATTTTGCATGCATGCTTAAAGTTGATTTAATTTCAATAGGGTTAATTTAATTTGGTTGAAGACCTTGTATTTTGGAAGGTTTACATTTTGGTCCCTAAAATAGAAAAATATGCAATTGAGGATGTTAGAACAATCCGTTTAAGTTAAAATTTGCTGTGAAGAATACTTGGATGTTTAATTGAACATTGATGGAAAGAATTTCTACTTTACTAATTGTATTTAAAAGTTTTAAATTTTTAGTCCTTAATCTATATTAGTGTTTAATCGGATGGTTGTTTTTCATTAATGTGTTACCGGTGTTGCTTTGTATGAGACCTTGTCACGTAGGAATAAGATTGTGCATCTAGGTAAGATAAAATAAAAAAATCTATAACGGTTTTAGGGTTGTTTATCGAATCGGACCCTTGCGGGTTTGGTTTGATATTCCCCATGTAACTCATTAGTGCCGGTTTCGTCTAGGCCGGGCTAAGGGGGTTACAATTACAGAGTAAGCCTTTAAATAAGCTAAAATAGAATTTTAATATGACTAAAATTATACTTTAACTCTAATTTAAATAATATTTATTCCTAATTTAAATAAGACTTCTAATAAATCTAAACTACTAATTAGGAATAAACTCTGATTAAATATTAAATAAAAACTCTATCACTCCTCGTTAACTTAGATTTCTCAAGCTCTAACACTTCTTGGATAACTAACAGAGATGTCTCTTAAAGTATCTAAATATTAGATTATTTTGAGAAAATATAAGAATTAAAGGATTGTTTTGACATGTATATTTGGGTACATGATTAAATGAGTTATTTTAGAATTGATTGAAATAAGAACTAATGTTATAATAAGTTGGACTTAAATTGATAAAAATAAGAATACTCAAATTGGTTAATTTGATTCACATGAATAATCAAATAAGTTCATACCAACTTATAAGTAAATACCTCGATGTTTGGTTATGTTGAGTGGATCGAACAATTGAATTTGGCTGAGAGGGAGTGAATTGACACTTTTAAAAATTTGTGAAATGATTGGAAAATTGGAAAAATTAAGGATACAAGATTTTATAGTGGTTCAAGCTTTGAACAAGCTCTACATCCATTACCTTAGGTCCCACTAAGGATTTTCTAACCAATTCACTATTGAATTCAACATTTTTCTCGATTCAAGGGATAACCGTTACAACAAGTCAATCTTTTTATCCAAAGATTAACTTAACCTCACAAGGGTTACAAGAAATCAAGAAAGGCAATTGGGGTTTCTCTCAAAATAATATTTACCCCAAATACAAATACAACACTCCCTAAACTCAATTACAAAAGATAAGAATAAAGTACAATAGTGAGTGTATGAAATTTGACAATAAGGTGGTTGGAGTTGGATTTTAATGCTTGGATGTTTGCTTGAAGATCAATAGTTGTTGATGCTGCTTGGAATGCTTGATTTTATACATTCTCATTGATTTCTAACCGTTGAAGTGGTTGAGAACATAAATATGCACGTTAGACCTTCATCTTCCCACCATAAATGCACTTCTGTAACTATCGATATCGAAACACATGTACATGTATCAAAACGATATCAAAATATAAAGAGCATTGTGTGCATTTAATAAGGGTATCGAAATGCGTGGTCAGCGTATCAAAACGAGTTATCTTTAAAACATGGGTGTATCAAAACAACTACAAAATTGTACCAAAACATTTTGCTTCTACCAAAATGAATATCGAAATGCCTCTATGGGCGTATTGAAATGGGTCAACTAAATTTTAAAAATTACCAGTCACAAAATCAAAATATTTAATGCTCAAAGAGTCGTTGAAAATTTAACCTGTTATTGGAACAAACACGTGACGTATCGAAACTCCTTAAATATTTCATTAAGTTCATAAAGCAAGACAATACCGAAACAACCTTTGGCTGTATTGAAACGCTTGTTTCGATACCATTTTACAGAGTTTCGAAATCAATTTTCACAGTTTTAAAACGTATCAAAATTGTCTAAAACCGTATTGGAACTTCTGATAAAACTTGAAGAACATTACTAGAAAATAGGCATGTTGTATCGAAACGGCTAAGGGGAATATCGAAACGCCTACAACTAAATCAAAAGTTTGGCTTTGAAATAAACTTAGAAAAATATTTATGGGTTATTGGTTTGATTTAAAAATATTGTTTAACTTTTCAATTTAAATAAGGACTTAAAAATTTATTTTAAATTAGTCATTTTACTTCTTTGTTATATTAAAATCAAATTTAATTTTACAGGTTAGTTAGTTAGTTACTACCTCACTAAGTACATATTGTACTTATTAATCGTTTTTCTCCTTCTTTCAAATCCATAGGTTTAAATTGATCAGTAGTATCGTTTCTTGATCTAGAAACAAGACACAAACAAGATTAAAGCATAATCGAGTAACTATTGTAATACTCCTAGATGGTGGCACAAATTACATTTCGATCATTCATTTGATTTGGTTTGTATATAAATCTAATTTAAAGCTCTCGTTGTATTAATTAAAATTATATGCTTGCTTTGATTAGTATGGTTGATATGATTGATTAATTGGTTGATAGGTGATTAAAATGATAGATGTTTTATAGTATAGATCAAAGTAGATCTTAATTATATGCATGCATGACTTCAAAAGGAAAATGTTTGATATGTATTGATAATTGAATTTCTAGGTAATTGTGATGCTAGTTAGGTAGGGGTGAGCAAAATTCGACTCGACTCAAAAAAATCGAATAACTCGACTCGACTCGAGGCAAAAATACTCAAATTGTTTTGACTCGACTCGAAATTTCATAGACTCTACTCGAAAAAATTTCAAATAAAGTTCGAGTTGTGAAATGAAAATTCGAATAACTCGAATAACTTAAAATTTTTAGTAAGTGAAGGATTAATTTTTAAGTTTAAGGCGAATATCTTAATTTTTTATGATATATACATTGATATATAAAAATATAAAGAAATATTGCTACATATGAAAAATATATATATGTATATCTTATATGATTATAGAAAGTTGTTTAAATTGGAATCAAATCATACTATAACATGATAAATAATTATAATTAAATATTAATAGGAACTCGAAAACTCGATTCGAATCGAATTTTTTAAACTCGATTCAAACCGAAAAAATTTCAAATAAAGTTTGAGTTGTAAAATATGACTCGACAACTCGAATAACTCAGAATTTTTTGACTCGACTCGATCGAAAACTCACCCCTATAGTTAGGTGTTAAGTGTTTCATATGATATGTTAAAGTTTAATGTAAGGACCCTTTTTAAAAAATAAAATATAACGTTTAAAATTCTTTTTGAAAATTGAAAAAGAATTGAAAATATTTGAAAAAATAAAAAATTTAAAGATTTGAAAATCGGAAATTAAAAAATGATTAGGAAACAATTAAAAATATTTAAAAAGAAATAAAATATGTTGGAAAATAATTAAGAAAAATGGATTGAAGTCATCATCGGACACTAAAATAGATCAAATATCATAAAATCAAAGATTCAACAAGATTCAGGTTTCAGAATCGGTTACGGTTAAAAAATGGTATCAATATTTTTTAAAACCGTCCAAAATTGGTACCTTTAAAACTTATCGCTTTTTCATATTGAATTTCGTGAATTAAAGTGAAATTAAATTGAAACTTAATTATAAATTTAAGTAAATTTTAAAAGTCTTGATATTCAAAAATAAACGCCTAACTACCACCACTTCAAATGATGACAATTCTGTTTAGTTCGAATAATTAGATACCGCATCAATAACAAATAGAACAAACGAAATACATGGCAAAAATGAACTCACTAAATAAAACATAACCATAATATACATACAAATATACATGAAAGAAAGAAAAACATGATAACGATGCTGATAAAGCATGCGACATAAATATATGCATATACATGTAACAAAATCATACGTAGAAAAGATAGATTAAGTAAATTATATTGATAGAAAAAAATAAATTAAAAAGCTATTTTTTTATTTTAAATATAGAATATGTTAATAAAGTAAAAAATGAAAACCATAGTAAACTTTATAAACAAATATGTACAAAAGGGAAAAAAACAAATGTTTAAGCATGAATAAAGGACTAAAATAATAGGAAATAAAATGCAAAGGAAAATAGGTTATTTCAAAACATAGAAGACGAATTAAACTAAAACAAAATAAAGGTTCAACGCCTAAAACAGAACTGTGTCATTCGATTTCGGATTAAAAAAAAAAAGCAAAATTAAGGTGCTAAGGATGAAAAAGGACTATATTAAAAAGACCAAAATCCTTTGAGGTAAATTTAAAAAGAGCAAAGACCCAATTATAAAACCGGGTGATCAAAATAAAATAGATTAAAACATTAGGGGACCAAAATAATGATTTATCTTTCGGGAAATCAGATTAAAATCAAATTCGTTACTAAATTGTAAAATGTCACAAAGCTAAGAAGACTGCGGAGTAGAATATTTTGGGACGGAAGGTTTTATGACGCAATTTTTTTTAAGTCTCGAATGAGTATAAAACTCATTTTTTATCGATAATAACCTCTTTCCTTATTTTTTGAAAGCCAAAATTTAAACCCTTTTTCTTTGAACTCTTTAAACCGAGCCTAGAAAAGGAAGAACATTCGTCCTTAATTCATTTGAAAACCTAAAAAATATCATAATTTTCAAAAAATATTGTGTCATCCGTCGTTAGCATCGGCCAACGAGGTAAAACAACCGTAAAAAAACTTTTTTTCTCTTTATTTTCAAAATCTAAACTCTCTCTTTTAAAAAAAAAACTCTTTGTTTTTTTTTTTATAAAAATCGAAGCTTTTCTAAAAATTCAAGCAAAAGACCCCCGATTTCGAAATTCAGAAACCAGATCTCCATTATACGACCCACCATTTATGCAGATACAGGATTTGAAGGCTTATCATCAAGTGAGAGATCTATTTTTATTTCGCATGCAAATGAAAAACGAGGAAAAGTACCTCAAAAATTCATTGTTCTCTATTGATAATCAGGGGAAAAGTCCCTTACAATGATTTTGGTTTCGGTTTTTATAATTAAATACTACAATGAATTTCATAAAAGAAACAAATCTCTAGATAATTTTTATTGGTTGTTGCTTCAATTTGTTTGTATTCATCTCTAGGTCTGTAAACAAACTAAACGAACACGAACGAGAGTGTGCTCATGTTCATTTGTTTAACTTTAATCGAACATATAAACGAACAAAAACATAAATGAATGCAATTTTTTTGTTCGTGTTCGTTAAGGATTGTAGTTTGTTCATGTTTGTTTATGTTCGTTCGTTTAAATGATAAACGAACGTAAACGAACGAGAAGATAAACGAACGTAAACAAACGAACATAAAAGAATGTAAATGAACGGACATAAATGAACATAAATAAACGAACGAACATATATAACATATATAATATACTAAATATTTAATATTTTGGATTAATTCGATTAATTAAGCTAATTAACTAATTTTAAACCAAATTAATCGATAATTAAAATTTTAAAAAAAAAACTCTTATTTATTAGACGAAACAAAATTTAACTGATTAACAAATTTTGTTTTGGTTCAAACCTTTAAAACGGTTTAACTAAACAATGAACACCCCTAGCCTATATATAACAAGGAAGTTTTTAACGAGTCATAAAATAAGACTTCTCAACTCGAGTAACTCAAAAATTTGACTCAACTTACTTGATCTAATGTTCACCCTTAGATATACTTGAATAAATTTAAATGAACATAAACGAACGAACATAAATGAACATAAATAAACGAGCACAAATGAACAAATTACCGAACGTTCACAAACATAAATGAACGAACGAGCCCTTTGTTCATGTTCGTTAGTTTAACTAAACGAATGAAAAATCTGGTTTATGTTCGTTCTTTTAATAAATAAGCGAACATAAACGAACTTTTCGACGAATGGTTTACAAACGATTCACCGAAAGTTCGGTTCGTTTACAACCCTATTCATCTCTGTTTTGCTTTAATTTTAACTTGTGTATTAGTCGAAATCTCTTTGAAATTTTTCTGCGATTGTTTTAATGTTGGTTTGACTTTAGAATTTGGTTTATTTGTGCACATTTGACAATTTTTTGTTATTTGTTGAGGTGGTCGATTCTATAGCGAGGAAAGATCATCGGAGCGGATATCGTAACCGACGGAGGAGTAGAGAAAGATGGGACGAAGCAGTCTAAACGTTTGGAGAGTTGGGCTTGAGAAACACATTATGCGTGAGGAACTCGAACAGGTTAGCGTGGGCGCGCAGTGAAAATTGAACCAACTTTCATTTTTTTGTCTGGACCGTTGGATCTGATTTAGATCCATGATTGATAGACAGTTGTGCGAAAGGAAAAACAAATTAGAGTGTTGGTGTTACCTGATTAGGGCAAATATGTGCTTAAGGAAACGAGCTGTTGTAATTTATTTTTTTAACTTTAATTTGTAATGAATTTTTAATTTTTATAAACTTTGGGCCTTTAATTTCTACTGCATTATCAATAAGATCAACCAATGATTGATAGCGTTGTAATGCCTTAGAAATGAGCTTGTTATAATTAAATATATATTTTTTTGTTGGTTGTTGTTTCAATTTGTTTGTATTCATCTTTGTTCTGCTTTAATTTTAACTTTTATATTATTCGAAACCTCTTTGAAATTTTTCTGAGATTGTTTTAATGTTGGTTTGACTTTAGAATTTGGTTTATTTGTGCATATTTGACATTTTTTGTTATTTGCTGAGGTGGTCGATTCTATAGTGAGGGAAGATCATCGGAGTGGATGTCGTAACCAACAGAGGAGTAGAGAAAGATAGGACCAAGCAATCTAAACGTTTGGAGTTGATCTTGAGAAACACGTTGTGCGCGTGAGGAACTCGAACAGGTGAACGTGGCGCGTGATGTTATCAGATTAGGATAAATATGTGCTTAGGGAAATGGGCTGTTGTAATTTAATTTTTTTTGAACTTTAATTTGTAATGGATTTTTAATTTTTTTTTTATTTTGGGACTTTAATTTCTATTACATTATCAATGAGACCAACTAATAAAAATATTTATTTTTTTACTTCATCATTAATATTTATTATAAATTAAGTTTAAAAATAGTTTTTACATTCACTTAGTAAAATAATGAAATAAAAAATAATTAAATATATATTTTTTTATTTTTTAATCCATAAATAATATGAAAAAAACTTATAGTATAATTTCTCTTTACTTATGAGAAAATTTATTTTATAATACGGGTCATTAAAAACAACAACAACAAAAAAAAAAAAAACACTTAATCCCCTTAATAACATAAGTTATGAAGGGCTTAGTAAGGAATTTTTCAAATTGTTGAGTAAAGGTCAAGGCATCCTTAGGCTTTCATTATGCTCATCTCTAAAAATATTTAAACTCCGAACGTCAGTTTAAACTATATTAACTACTAACCAGAACATAGCTGTGATAAATTTAATTCATTTCTTGATTTTTCATATTAATTTAGATTTGATTTAGTAAAATAATTTTGTTTTGCGACCTTTAAACTCTTTTTGATAGCGTTTATATTATTTATATAGATATCTAAAATTATTTTTTTATAATTTTTTTAAAGTTATTTTATAATTTTTATTATAAAATATTTTATTTTTTATTATGAAAATAAAAAAATAATTATATCCTCTGATAATAATAATTAAAAAAATTAATATTCGTGTGATTACATGATTTTATTTTTTTAATTTAACCTTTTAAAATCATAAATATCCTATAAATAAATTGCTCGAATCTAAGTTTCTTGAAATAATAACATTATATTTTTCATAATAACTTGATGATTTCATATTCAATACAATATTCTTTTATATAATTATAGATAATTTTTCGTATTTTTGTACAAAATTTAAATGTAATGTTTAAATTATTCAACCATTCTTCACTCGTAAAGTAAAAGAAATATACGTTTAATTATAATATTTTTATGCATTATAATAGTAATAAGATCAACGGAATAAGATATATAAATAATTTGGTTACAAAATAAAATTAACACATTATAAAACGTCTTTCGAAACCTTTTCTATTACGAATTTTCAAGTGATAAAAATATATACAATTCTTATAAAATTTAAATTATGTACAATTAATAAATAAACAATTGTTGAAGCAATTAAATTAATTTTGTTATTCACCGCTTTTAAGGTTGTTATAGAATTTCATAAATTATTACATGTAATATTTATTTTATTTTATTTTATGAAATCAAATAAAACGTAATTAATTATGTTTTAAAATATTATATTTAATTAATTTAGGTTATTTAATATAATTAATATTGATTTAAAATAATTTATGATATAATTAAGGAATTATATTTTATATTTAGGTTTATGATTTAGTAGTTGAGGTTTATGTTAAGGTTTAATGTTTATGATTTAGGTTTAAGATTTATGATTTAATAGTTTAAGATTTAAATTTTACGTTTTAGAGTTTAATATTTAAAGTTTAAAATTAATATTTATGGTATAAAGTGTAGGAGTATAATTAAAGAAATACAATTTTTTTAAGATACAATTAATAAATTTTATTATAAAGTTTAAGAAAGTAATTTAACTTTTTAAATATATTATTAATATTGCCATTAATAACATGATTTTTTTAATTTACTTTATTGTTGTTTAAATATCCATGGTAGCCGTTTTCCAATCATCAGATAGAAGACGTTGAGCGATCTCCTCCTTTTTCCCTCTTCGTCTCCTTCCTCTTCCTATTTTCAGGCTATAGTATCGTTCTGTATTTGCTTTTAGTTTTAAAATTTCGAATGTATACTACAAAAAGGAGTGTTGATCTTCAAGCAGGCAAGTTTCTCTCTAATGGCATCGTCAATAATTGAAATAAATATTTTTGCTGTTTTTGGTTTCGTTTCTTTAGGGACTGGATTTTATAGGTGATGAATTTGATGCTGAAGTTTCCGTGGTTTAATTTATTTGGTTAAGTTTTAATGTTAATAAGCATTGTGGTTGGTGAGAAAACGCAGTGGGATTTTTTTTGTTAATGTGCTTTTTCTTTTCTCTCTTTCTTGAGCTTTCCCTTCAGTTATATGGTAGGTTAGTTGCTGAGATAATACTGTGGGGCTTTCTTTTCTCGAAAAAGGGATTTGCTAGTTTTTGTTTCTATAATTGAGATGTTATCGTGCTCTGTATGGTTGCTTAAGATGAGACCTTTTAAGAATGGGAAAAGGAACTGTTTGTTTTATATTGAATTCTAGTATTCGATTGAGCTCTGTTTATTTGTTGAGATTAGGATTTAAAGATGTTTATTTTATATATATATATATATATATATATATATTGTTGATTGGATAACCAACCATTTAGTGGTTCTTATGAACCGTTTCCATGTTTCCACGTTACAATAATGGATATGGAAACTAAAAGTGCACTCCCACGTTCAGCATCATAGTTCGGTTAAGGCTATAATGTCGTGTAGTTAAGGGTCAATTTTATCCATTTCATTGGTGGTTCTGGATGGATGAACTCCTATAAATACTAATTGAGTCTAAGGTCCTTAAGCATCAAACACAAGCATCACATATTTCATCTAGTAAGTTTTTGAGTGCTTAGAAGATCTTGACGGTTCTAATTATTTTATAGACGAATTCTTTGATTTTTACGGTGGTTCGAGGTGTTACCACGGTGGTCCGACGTGGTGTAACCACATCTCATTTAGCATAAGGTTTTGACAATGACCAGAGGAATTTATTTCGATCCTTTTCCGGTGCGTTTATGCTCGTTTAATACTTATATATATATATTATTTAAACTTTTTTGTGGATACAGGTTTTGGAATGGTTACCGGCCAAAACATAAATCCGAGGCCGCACCTACCGTTGTTATCAAAAGAGGATTGGCGTGTTGCACAAAGGTTTCAGGCCAGTCTAGTCTTTCTGCTCAACAAGGAAAAATTGATTTGCTGGTTCTAAGGAATGCCAATCCAAGGAATTTACCTAGGAATATGTCAGTTGACTGGCTTGATAAAGGCTCAGACAGTTTGGTTGGGTTGTATGGTTCTGGACGTGGTGCAAGGAGGAAGAGTTTTGCTGACATTCTTCAGGTGATGTAGCCCCCCGTACAGTTAATGAGTTTGTAGTTTTCTTTCTTTTTTTTCTTTTAACCTCCTTGTAACATGATTCTTCTTAATGTTTATTGATTTGGGTTGTTTTGTCCTCTTTTCTTTGTGATATTCTCGTCAATATGGATTCCCATGCAGGTGCTTTCTTTTTATTTTCCTTTTCTTTGTTTATATTTTTTTCTTGCATTTTGTCCTTGTGATTTTGATGAAGCAAGATTTTTGTTCTGATTGTCGATTTGTTTTTCCTTTCCCTATCATTTAATTCCTTACTGTTGGACTTATCATTTGAATGCTATACTATTTAGTCAAGACATTTTCTAGATGAAACAACTTCCAGGATTCGCTAGATATGTGGGTACTTAAGTATATATTTATTTGCTTAGTGTATTTATTCCGAAACCCTTCTCTGCTTCTTTGCTTGTCTTTCTTGCTATAAGGCATATAATAAAACTGTGTGATACAAACAACAATGCAATAAGAACTTGTACCCTTCATATGATGATCAAATCAAAATAAATGGTGCAAAGAAAAGGAGGATATCAATTTTCAGTTTCTAGACCCTAAATTGTTTTCGCTTGCCCTTCAAATAATTTCTCTGCAACATTTATATTTGAATGTATCCAATTATTTCCATGTCTTGGATAATGATGTATGGTTATTTTCGTTGAGTTCTTGTGTTTGTTTCTTTAATGCACTTTCTTTTAATATCTGCATTCTTTTATCCTTTTTTTATGCTTCAAACATCTTGATATCAATAACATTATCTGATCTAATTCTACTGAAAATGGGTTATTGATTAAGCGAAATACCATTTATTTAATTTAACATGTTCTGTAGTGAACTGACATGATAGTTCCCTCCAGGATGGACTTGATAGACCTTCCACCTTATCAGGTCACCTTTCACGGCCAGCAAGTCGTAATTCTATCGGTGATATGTTAGATGAAGCTAGTATTGCTGATTTGGGACCACCTGGTTTCTTTAATGGACCAGAGTCAATGGAGAGGTTGCCTGCTGGAGTAGCTCATCCAGGTATGGTTGGAGTTCAGAACCATGGTAAAACCACTTCTAACTCTTTTGCGTCTGCTGTGGGTTCATCATCATCGAGAAGTACAAATCCTGAATATCCTTTGGTTGGGAAGTCTCTTGGTTCTGGACTTCCTCCTGTTGGAAGTAAGATCAGCCACACAGAAAAAAAGAATATTGGATCTAATGTCCAAAATGGAGATTCATCTGATGTGCCTGAACTTACTGAAATTGCAGCCACATTATCTGGATTGAACTTGTCGAGAACTAAAAATGTAGATACAAATGCTCATATGCGATCTCATATTCAGGCTGATTCAGGTAATCAGCTGGACTTTTCATTCAACACGCCAAATGGTCGTAATCAGAGTGTGCAGCAACAATTCATCGACCATTCTAATGCAGAAAAGCTCTCATTTTCTACAAACTATGTTGACTTGGCTAGGAAAAAGGGATTGCACCAAATATTAATTCTTCTAAGATTATTTCCAACGGGCAAATCAGCCTTCCTAGAAGAACCTCATCCTCTGCAGATCTTTATGCAAAAGCGCATTCGGAACTTTGGATTTTGGAAGGATCTGATGTTGGTCATCCCACTGTGAACCTTGCTAACACAGATTTTGTTGGCTACTTGCCTGGTACTTATTCTGTTAACCAGAAATTGAATTCAGCTATTAAGAACCATTTAAATGCAGGTTTTGTATCTTTTGAAAGCTTTTACCTTTTGTGGGGTTCTTATCATTTTATGCATTTTTCTCTAACATATTTCGTGATTTTTTTTTCTTTTAGGTTCCCCTTTGACTGGTACCAGTGATAGAACAAGTTTAAATAGAGATGGAATTCAAGGGTCTGATCTTTCTCCAATTCCTCAATATATCCAATACTTGCAGAAAACTGCTCAGTATGGGATACATGCTGTAGCTAGTTCTAGTTCTTTGTTTGGTGGGAACTATGCTGGTACTTTACAGGGAATTTGAACGGCCTTCAAAAAGCATATCTTGAAGCAATATTAGCTGAAAAGAAGCAACAGTATGAACTGTCACTTTTAGTTAAATCTGGTGGTCTGAATCATGGCTATTATGGGAATCCCTCATATGGTCTTGGCAAGCCATTTACTGGAAATCCACTGAAAAATTCTGTACACCCGTCCATTGGTTCTGGAAGTATACAAAATGATAGGAATGTGCTTTTTAATTCAATGATGATAAGCTCAGTAGCAGTTTGTCACTCATATATGAATAATAATGCAAATGGAAGATATATATTTTTTTGGATGAATTTAAGAACAACAATGCGGCAAGGTCTTTTCAACTCTTAGATATTGTTGGCCATGTTGTTAAATTCAGGTACATGTCATGGTGCCTTCTCATATATTGTAAGTGCACTGATGCGTGTAATTTACTGAGTCTAATTCTATTGTGCAATGCAGTACAGATCAATATGGTAGTCGCTTTACCAGTAGAAATTGGAAACTGCCTCGGAGAAAAAGAAGAACAAAATATTTTCTGAGATTATTCCTCATGCTCGTGCTTTGATGACTCATGTTTTTGGAAACTATGTCATACAGAAGGTATGTGCTTCATGATGGTATTATTTAAACTGTGAATCATCCTGATTATGCATTTATAATCAATTTATCTAATCTTGATCTGGATTTGTAGTTCTTCAAGCATGGTACAGAAAGTCAAAGAGTAGAGCTAGCCAATCAGCTTACTGGTCATGTGTTGGCTCTCAGTCTTCAAATGTTTGGTTGCAGAGTGATTCAGAAGGTGCATGGACAGTAATTCCTCATATTTTTTTAAAGAAAAAAGATTGTTGCTTTAATGGAGTTAATTTTTTAGTCTGGATAGTTGTATCCTCAATTTTATGCTGAAGTCATTAGCTTACATTCCTTCGCTTAGTATAATGTATATGCTGCATAGGACCATTTTGATGATCCAATTATAATAACATGGTTTTTTTGTTGTTCGAGGATCTTGAATACAGAAGAATCTGTTATCAGATTAATTAACATTTTGTTGATGAATTAGGATGTAGAAGGGGTGATAAGGATAGAAGTTTCAATACCTTTTTGCCTATTTAAATATTTTTACCGAACATTTGAAAATCTTCTATGATTATTGTATGAGATGAAGTCCTGTTTTATCAGGATGGTGCGAAAAGTTAATGTTAATTGATTGTATGTCCTTTTGAGTTTATGAAAGGCTTGCTAAAAATCTGACGACCGTAGGCCTTGGAAGTGGTTGATGGGGATCAGCAGACTAGAATGGTAGCAGAACTTGACGGTTCAGTCATGAAATGTGTTCACGATCAATAAAGGAATCATGTTATACAGAAGTTTATCGAGTGTGTTCCTCAGGATCGAATTCAACTTTCTATGGCCAAGTTGTGGCACTGTCTACCCACCCTTATGGTTGTCGTGTCATTCAGGTTTGAAATTTATTGATCATACCCTTTCAGTTCTGGGAATTTAGCATTTCATCCTTCACTTTTTCCATCGCTTGTTGGTCTCACCACCTCTGATGTATGTCCTATTTTGACCATCTATGGGATTATATTACTTATGTTTCATTGTGTGATAGCATGCTCTTGAACATGGTAAGCCTTATGAGAGATCTGCTATTATCCGCAAACTTGCTGGACAAATTGTGAAGATGAGTCTGCATAAATTTGCTTCTAATGTTGTTGAGAAGTGTTTGACTTTTGGTGAGCCTGAGGAAGGTCAAATTTTGGTCGATGAGATACTTGGTTCTACTGATGAAAATGAGCCATTGCAGGTATATGTAATATACAGATATATTTCTGTAACAAATAATAAGCTCAATTATTTTTTTTATTTGTTGTTGAATGCATAACTGCAGGCTATGATGAAAGATCAATTCGGCAACTATGTCGTGCAGAAGGTTCTCGACACCTGCGATGATCAGAATCTTGAGTTGATCCTTTCTAGAATCAAGGTTCATTTAAATGCCCTGAAAAGATACACTTACGGCAAACATATTGTTTCTCGTGTTGAGAAGCTTATTGCAACGGGTGGTATGTACTGTAATCACCAGTTTTCGTTCGAGGAGTCGCCACCAATCGATTTTCTTGTCGGTGCGATTGAAACACTAAAATTGCGTCTGCGAACCAAAGTCGGATCCGGGAGTCTGTTACGCGTGAGGAAGGGTGAGCACCCCCACAACGCTCGAAATCGGCACCTGTCGGTTACATAATATTTTATACGACCGAAAATATTAATCCGTTAGCGAAATCTGTAATAAAAAGGTTAGTACTTATTTAATAATGTTGACAAATATAATAATAATGAAAATAATATGAAAATAATAATAATTAAATTTTCAGGGGGCCACATCTGCAAAATAATAAATTTGTAGGGGTTAAAATATAATAAATATAGGATGAAATTGAATAAAAATAAAAGAAAATGGCTTAATTTAGCGAAATTAGTGACCAAAATTGGATGCAGGACAAGCTGAGTGGTCAGTTCGAAGGCGCTTTGAAAGTTCAGGGACCTGGGATGCAATTTCCCCTTTTATCCAGGTAAAGACGCGGGTCAGGTTGCTGAACCGAGTCGGTTCGGGGCTCCAAGGCTAAAACGGCACCGTTTTGGGCCTTCAAATCCGGCACCAAAACGGTGCCGTTTTGGATGCGGTATATAAGGGCCTTATGCTTGATTTTTTTACTCCAATATTCATTTGTTCATCTTCTTAAAAGAGGCAAAATAGAGCTGCAAGGGGCTCTCCACTCTTAGGCAACCATGGTGCCGACTACCAGGGACCATCACCGTCCGCCGCGCCGGTCGCCGGACCGGCGGTCGAAGAAGAAAAAGGATTATCTTTTCTGGCACTCCTCAACGTGGAGATTGCGAATCTGGGCTTAGATTTTTAAAATAATGCACGCACAAAAGTAGATCTAAAAGATAAGCTCGACTCCTCTTCTCATTTTTTTTACCTTTTCCTTTTTTGATCTAGCTTCCGACTGGACTCTTTTTTTGCGTTTCGAATACTCGTGATACTATTTGCTTTGGGACTGATTTTCTATGCTCAAAATATTGTTTTTTTTGTATTTTTGGTGACCGGTTTCTAACCGGTGTTACAATCGGTTTAGGGGGTATTTATACCCCAAATCTCATACATTATTCTATTGATATAATAGGAATTTTATCCTATTTAGATCTAACAAATAGATCTAATTATGCTTATCCTTCCTTTGCAGGTGAAAGACATTGGCGGTGGTGTCAGAGGATGGCGGTGGCCGGCCACGCTAGCAAATCAGAAGGCGAGTGGGATACACGCGCGAAGAAGGAGTGTTCACCGGTGCGGCGGCGGCAGCCGACTTATCAGAGGGTTAGGGTTCTGTTTGTTCAGACCTAGGGTTTATTTTCTATTGGGTTTGGGCTCGGTTTGTGGGCTGGTGTGTATTGGGCTTTGTTTTATATTTTTTGGATCTAATAATAATAATAAAAAGAAGTTTGGTCTGGGTTGTATATAATGGGTTATTACAGCTGCCCCTCTTTGCTCATTGTTGTGTAACGATAATAGAGCAAAGATAAGGAATAACCCATTTCATCAGGTTTGGCTTCAGGGTTCTTCTTGGTAAGGTAAGGGTTCTTTTGGCCACCGCCTCTTCTTGTGGAGCTTTGACTTGACGTACTCCACCGTCCTTTCCATAAAATCTTCAAAACTGATGATCCGTTGGAGAGTATGGCATAAAACTCGAGCTAAAATGATAATGCTACTATTTCTGGTGAAGACTTGACCTAACTACAACACTGCCGAAGAAGCAAGGTCTACAAACTTTAATCCATCTCAACACTACCGATGAGGTGGGCACAACATTTGATCTAGCCGCAACAATGCCGGAGAGACACGATCTGACACGAGCACTGATATCTGATCTAACTGCTACACTGCCGAAGAAGTAAGATCTATCGATGAATTCTGATGATCGATTAAACTGTAACACTGACGTTCCATTTGATCTATCTACAAACACTGCCGACGAGACGGAGAGCAATACTTGATCCACTTACAACACCGCCGGAGAAGTGAGGTCCACTGCTGAAGGTTCTGATCTAGCCACAACACTGCCGAAGAGACACGATCTGATGACGAGCACTAATGTCTGATCTAGCTTCATTGTCGAGGAAGCACGATCTGTCAGGTTCATCTGTAACACTGACGTTAAGATTTCGACCTGCTTACAGCACTGCCGAAGAAGCGAGATCTGATGACGAGTTCTGTCACTCTAAAGCCGCAACACTGACGAAGAGGCTTGATTTGTATGTTCCATCTACAATACTGTCGCCGAGATGAGAATCATTCGATCTGCTTGCAACACTGCCGAAGAAGCGAGACCTGATGACGAGTTCTGTCACTCTAAAACTGCAACACTGACGAAGCATGATTTGATGTTCCATCTAAACACTGCCGTTGAGATGAGAATTATTCGATCTGCTTACAACACTGACAAAGAAGCGAGATCCTTACTGATAGCCATTTACTCTGGGCTAGTTGTACTATTTTCTTAAGCACAATCGGTTGATATCGGATATGAGATTGAATTCCTTCAAAGGATTTGATTTCCTTTGACCATTCGTGAGAATGGATTTTAAAGGATTTTTGAATGATCCTCTTTTATGCATTTTTCCCAAATGCACAGGGATCAATGGATTTGACTTGTCTTTATCGGTGGCCGTTTGCCCCGGACTAGTTGTACCATTCCCCTGGGTACAATCAGTTGGTACCAATCCTGAGATTGGATTTGTTCAAAGGGATTGATTTCCTTTGACCATTCGTGAAAATAGATTTTATAGGATATTCGAATGATTCTCTTTTCGTGACATACCTGTTAAGTAGAAATAATAATAAGTGTTAAGGGTGAGGATTCTTACCTGCATTCCCGAGGAGTAGTTGTGTTTTAGGATAGAGTCATACTATTCTACCAACGTGTCTTGATGATGTCTCTATGTTCGCCTGTTCCTTCGCTTCCTGAAGGGACGAGACCTGTATGCGTTCATGACTAGATTCAAAATATTAGGGTTAGCATGCACTGCATATATGATGCATGTATGCATGATCCTAGCATGAAATGCAAAATGCATGTGATAATGATTTTGTCTCAAGATTTTTATCAGTTGGTCTGCTGGCTCATTGAAACTCTGATAGTCGCATCTCTTTCTTCGGGCAAAATATTTGACTTTGCTCGGCTTGTTGAATGACTATTCTCCGTTTGAGATGTTTTCTCGAAGAATACTCTTAGTTCCTGTACTTTTAGGAATGTTTCTGGATCAGCATAGATAAAGTTCAAGTACCCACATTGATAGTTTCTCAGATGAATTCGCAAAATATGATGCCCCACGAGTTTGATAGAAAGCTTGATATAATCAATTTGGCGAGACATTTTGTGTCTTGTAGGTTTTGAGTAGATATTCTCCTCGTAGCACAGCGCTATGTCATTTTGATCTTAAGAACATTCATAAAGAAGAGGCGTTTATCCCATAAAATAGGAAAAAAGAGGTTGCCCCCAGTAAAGGTTTGTATTGATATAAAGCACTAGATAGATTCTCATGTTCCCTCCATGATTAGTGGAGGATTTTTAACTTCCAAGGGTTTATAGCGTTTATCCCCTATATTAGGGAAAAAAAGGCTACCACAATAGAAATTCTAATTGAAATAAGCACCTGACGGCTTTCGTGTCCTCTTCGCGACGAGGGAGAGATTTTCAACTTCTTTGGAAATTATAGCGTTTATCCCCTATTTTAGGGAAAAAGAGGCTACCACAATAGAACTTCTAATTGAAATAAGCACCTGACGGCTTTCGTGTCTTCTTCGCGATGAGGGAGAGATTTTCAGCTTCTTTGGGAATTATAGCGTTTATTCCCTATATCAAGGAAAAAGAGGCTACCCTTAGTAAAGTATTGATATAAAACACATGATGGTTTTTTTATGTTCCCCCCATGTTTAGGGGAAGATTTGCAATTGCTATGGGCATTATAGCGTTTATCCCCTAATACCCTATATTAGGGAAAAAGAGACGACCTAATAGAAATTGTGTCGACGTTTCATTAGCATGCAAAGCAGATAGTAGCTTCTCGTGTCAATCTCCATAGATTTCTACCATTTTCAATATTAATGTTCTTGTCAAGTTTTGTTGCCTCGTTCATCTGTGGACGGTATGACAAGGAGATATAGTATCATGTGTTAGATTGTTCACATGCTTCAAGTCTAGCGCAATATCGACGATGATGCTTTCTGATGCTCCCATCGGCATATGATCTCCTTCTTTAGGAATCTGCTCATAACTGTTTGGTAATATTAGTCTAAGTGGTTGTCTCTACCCTTATTGGCAAAGTGTCCAATAACCGCGACGATGAATCGATATTTTTTTGGAAAGTGAGGTAGGTTCAATGATGTCTATGCCCCACATGAAGCATGGCCAACCTGGATTGTAGCATTTGCAGCCCTTTTCTAACATGATCTATGCTATTTTTCCATTGTGGGCCAATGTTACCCAAATCTTGTGATGTTGGTATGAATTCAACATACATCTCTGTAGACTTTCAAAGATCACTTTTGCTTCAGCGTCACTTATGCATCCTAGAGGCGTTTGATCTGTCACATCATCATTTAGGATGTCATCACTTGTCAGTCTTTACAGCTTTTTCTCATTTTCAGCGACCTCCTACAGGTACTTACAACTTGGATTTTCGTGTAATTAAAGTTGAGCTTACTGACGAAAAGGTTGTAATCATTTTCTGGGATACTAGCATTGCCCCAATTTCTTGTGCCTATGAGATTGAAATCATCATTAAAGTTTAAATCTCGGGTTTCATGGCCTCTTTGACGATAAGATCAAACAGTTTCTCAGATGCAGCTCCGATCTGGCAGGATTCAATTTCAGTGGAAACTTTCTTAATTTCAAGAAAAGTTTTATGCACGACTTGACACTGATGTCTTCAACATTTGAACTTCAATCATCATTTTCGAGAACAAGATGATCATGCCTCGTTGATGTGTTGCCCCCAACATTTAGTCAAATAGGGCGTTAATTTATAGCAAAAGGTTCTCTCATACATCGAACCTTATTCTCTTCCACTTTTGTTGAATTGGCTTGCAACTCTCCTTTATAAGATACATGTATCATGATATTCGTTTTTATTCAGGCATACCCTTTTCGTCTGTTTTCTTTCTATCAGTCTCAGTTGCTGAAAAGACGAATTATGACCTTGATCATTTTTAGGTATCTCCCCGAGGTGTTTTTCTCGAACGTGAGTCGTAGAGTCATCTTGACATAGTTTGATACATTGATACTAGAGGATTTGAGCACTTGTGCGTCATTTGTTCGACATTTGTATATAAAAAGAAAACAAGAATGCTTGTCATATGTAGCACAAAAGGTTTTATTTTATACGGATACTTTAAGCCCCTTTTACAAAAGCTCTTTTTACTCACGGGCTAGAGCAACAAGCATTTTCTGTACATAGTTTTAAAACATTCGCAAAACAGGAAGGAGCTATTTAGTAGTCTGATTTTTTCGAGTAATTATAAGGTGAAGCATTCTTCAGACAAAAAGTTGTAAACAGGGGGGAATCAAGGGTTCCCGATCACACTAGTATCTTCAGAGTCCCCGAATTGTACGACTCCCATTTCTAAGAACTTTTCAATAAGCCTCTTAAACCTGATGCAATTCTCGATGGAATGCCCCGCCATTCCGGCATGGTATTCACATTGAACGTTAGGATCATACCATTCTGGGTAAGGAGGTTGTCGCGGTTTCACGTATACCGGGGAGACTGCATGTGCACTATACAGAATTTGATATAATCTACCATAAGAGATTGGGATAGGAGTAAACTTCTTTTCTTCTGCGCTTGTTTTCTAGCCTGATTTCGCTTTTGGAAAATTCATATTTGCTTTTGCACCAACCGCATAGTCCCGGTTATGATGTCCCTCTGAGGGTTTTTCTAACTCCATCATTCGCTCTTTCAGCCTGATGTTCTCAGATTTGTTGTGGGCTAACTCTTTTTGCACAAGGGCTTGTTGTGTCTGTGCAACTTTAAATTTCTTTTCCCAGTAATCAGCCTTTTCCTAGACTTCAACGTTTTGATCAGTAAAGGACTTCTTGATTCCCGCATATTTATAATTGTCTTGTAAATCATCCAGGTCTTCAGCGGCTTTATTTTTTCCCTTCATCAACCTTTTTATTTCCTTTTCTTGGGACTGTACTCCAGAGCTCAACTGGCTCCTTTTGTTTTCCAGTATCGATATCCACATCTCCAAATCAGCACATCTTGCTTCAAAACACCTCGTATTCGGGTCTTTCTTTCTTTCGAAGTCCCTCTCGGTCAAGATCTTGTCCATCTTCTCGATCAGGTCATCATGCGACCTTGAAATGCACACATGAGTATCTTGCTATATTTTTTCCAACTTGTCCTTTATGTCCTTCTGCATATTTTCGTAATCTTGCTCAATCCTTGCTAATCTTGCCTCCATTCTTTTGGCCCTTGCCTTTGACGAGATGAGGATGTTGACTGCAACGGAAATGCCCCCCTAATGTTAGGTTCATAGTAAAAATGATGTGATATGTAATGCTTTGATGCAACTAAAATGATGTCATGATATGCAGAGTGCTGCAAAGTATTATAAAAAGGTGTTGATTCAGTACAACTTTGAAAAGAGAAGCTCGAGTCAGAACGAAGCTTTCTCTACATAAGGTGGGTCTTGCATGGCCTTCATCTTTGAAATTTCGATTTTCTAGGACAACGCTGTCGGCTTCTTGCCCCAAATAAAAATTTGGGCTTGAACTGTTATAATGCGTAGATACATGACCACCTCTTGAACTTACTTCGGGGCTCTGATAGGGATACAAATTTAATCTTGTGTCTGGTCAAGGTAAGCCTTCCATTATTTCTGGAACGAACTATCTCGAACTTATTCTCTTGACGTCATCAGTGGAACCCATTTCGTTGTCCCTCACTTTATCGAGAAAGCGGTTCTTGTGCGACTAAACCTTTTTAACGGTTGTACTTTTATCAACACCTCTTCTAAAACTTAAATGCGTGAATGCAAAAACGGGAAATAATGCAATACAAGGATGCATAAATATTAGTATCGAACTAGAAAAATAATAAACGTGCATGTTTTATAATGCATGAATAGGCACATGACAATTTATATTGCAAAAATAAATAACAAAATGAATAAATAACATGGTTAAAAGGGTATAAATAAAGAAAACCCCACTTTCTCTTTCTAAAAGAAAACCTACAAGGTGACCCTCTAATAAGGCAGAGGTTCGGCATGACGGCTCTAAAGGCGGGCTTCTATGGCTCACTACATTTGGTGTAGTTCTAGAAGGTACCCGAACGAAACTTATTATCCTACTAAGGATAATAAATTTAATTGAGGGGGATACTTTTCTCTAAATCTATGCGGAGACATAGGTCTCACGAAGACAGGGGAAAAAATATCCCGAAAGCAATTCATCATCCTACACGGAGGCATAACCTCACGAAGGAGTGGTTTCATGCTCCCACTTAATTTGGACGTGCTAGCACACAGCCTCGCTCTGATACCACTTGTCACGGGGTCAGAGTCTTGGCGCAGGGACATCTACCCGTGCGGTACCTCAGATCTCTCAGATACCAAAGGTTCAGCCTTTACGATCTTCGATGCTTACTGGTTTCGCCCTCCCATGGGCTCATCAGGGAAGCGGGAATAGATCCCGACCAGTATGGTGCGCGATCAGCACGCCCATCCTAAGATAGGACGATTGCCCGGGTTGAGGGCTTATGGGATGAAGGGTCCTGAAAAATGATTTAAAAATATATTAGTAAAATATTTAAAATAATAATAATAATAAAAATAAATAGTAAGAAAAACAAAATAAATAAATAAAAGAAAATAATCGAATTTATATTTTCGATCGTTAAATAAAATGTAACCGAGTTGAGGCTCGACTCTCGAAAATTAAGTCCCCAGCGGAGTCGCCAGCTGTAATCACCAGTTTTCGTCCGAGGAGTCGCCACCAATCGATTTTCTTGTCGTTGCGATTGGAACACCAAAATTGCGTCTGCGAACCAAAGTCGGATCCGGGAGTCTGTTACGCATGAGGAAGGGTGAGCACCCCCACAACGCCCGAAATCGGCACCTGTCGGTTACATAATATTTTATACGACCGAAAATATTAATCCGTTAGCGAAATCTGTAATAAAAAGGTTAGTACTTATTTAACAATGTTGACAAATATAATAATAATGAAAATAATATGAAAATAATAATAATTAAATTTTCAGGGGGCCACATCTGCAAAATAATAAACCGGTAGGGGTTAAAATATAATAAATATAGGATGAAATTGAATAAAAATAAAAGAAAATGGCTTAATTTAGCAAAATTAGTGACCAAATTGGATGCAGGACAAGCTGGGAGGTCAGTTCGAAGGCGCTTTGAAAGTTCAGGGACCTAGGATGTAATTTCCCCTTTTATCCGGGTAAAGACGTGGTCGGGTTACTGGATCGGGTCGGTTCGGGGCTCCAAGGCTAAAACGACACCGTTTTGGGCCTTCAAATCCGGCACCAAAACGGTGCCGTTTTGGATGCGTTATATAAGGGTCTTATGCTTGATTTTTTTACTCCAATATTCATTTGTTCATCTTCTTAAAAGAGGCAAAACAGAGCTGCAAGGGGCTCTCCACTCTTAGGCAACCATGGTGCCGACCACCAGGGACCATCACCGTCCGCCGCGGATTATCTTTTCTTGCACTCCTCAACGTAGAGATTGCGAATCTGGGCTTAGATTTTTAAAATAATACACACACAAGAGTAGATCTAAAAGATAAGCTCGACTCCTCTTCTCATTTTTTTTTACCTTTTCCTTTTTTGCTCTAGCTTTCGACTAGACTCTTTTGTTGCGTTTCGAATACTCGTGATACTGTTTGCTTTGGGACTGATTTTCTATGCTCAAAATATTGTTTTTTTTTTGTATTTCTGGTGACCGGTTTCTAACCGGTATTACAATCGGTTTAGGGGGTATTTATACCCCAAATCTCATACATTATTCTATTGATATAATAGGAATTTTATCCTATTTAGATCTAACAAATAGATCTAATTATGCTTATCCTTCCTTTACAGGTGAAAGACATTGACGGTGGTGTCAGAGGATGGTTGTGGCCGGCCACGCTAGCAAATCAGAAGGCGAGTGGGATACACGTACGAAGAAGGAGTGGTCACCGGTGCGGCGGCGGTAGCCGACTTATCAGAGGATTAGGATTCTGTTTGTTCAGACCTAGGGTTTATTTTCTACTGGGTTTGGGCTCGGTTTATGGGCTGGTGTATTGGGCTTTGTTTTATATTTTTTGGATCTAATAATAATAATAAAAAGAAGTTTGGTCTGGGTTATATATAATGGGTTATTACATGTACCATTTTAAACTTCAATCTACATTATATTTTTTGTCATTCATATTAGTACCATTCATGCCATCTTATACAAACCAGATTTCTTGACTGCAGAAAGGCGCATAGCATTGCTATCCTCATTTGGCATCCTCCTGAAGAATCCATATATAGATAGATAAATGGCACTTTTTCTCCACTGCTACAACAAGACAACAAATAGATACAGTTTATACAGCCTGACATAAAAAGGTGATTATAGTATTCATCATCTCAATTCCCTTATTCGTTATAATAGGTAGATAGATAGATAGATAGATAGATGGATAGATAGATGGATAGATAGATGGATGGATAGATGGATGGATAGATAGATGGATAGATAGATGGATAGATAGATGGATAGATAGATGGATGGATAGATAGATGGATAGATAGATGGATAGATAGATGGATAGATAGATGGATGGATAGATAGATGGATAGATAGATAGATAGATAGATAGATAGATAGATAGATAGATAGATAGATAGATAGATGGATAGATAGATGGATGGATAGATAGATGGATGGATAGATAGATGGATAGATAGATGGATAGATAGATGGATGGATAGATAGATAGATAGATAGATAGATAGATAGATAGATAGATAGATAGATAGATAGATAGATAGATAGATAGATAGATAGATGGATGGATAGATAGATGGATAGATAGATGGATAGATAGATGGATAGATGGATGGATAGATAGATGGATGGATAGATAGATGGATAGATGGATAGATAGATGGATGGATAGATGGATGGATAGATAGATGGATAGATGGATGGATAGATGGATGGATAGATGGATGGATAGATAGATGGATAGATGGATGGATAGATGGATGAATAGATAGATGGATGAATAGATAGATGGATAGATGGATGGATAGATGGATGGATAGATGGATGGATAGATGGATGGATAGATAGATAGATAGATAGATAGATAGATAGATGGATGGATAGATGGATGGATAGATAGATGGATAGATAGATAGATAGATAGATAGATAGATGGATCGATGGATAGATAGATGGATAGATGGATCGATGGATCGATGGATCGATGGATAGATAGAGATGGATAGATAGATGGATAGATGGATCGATGGATCGATGGATAGATAGATGGATAGATAGATGGATAGATGGATCGATGGATCGATGGATAGATGGATAGATAGATGGATAGATGGATAGATGGATAGATGGATAGATAGATGGATAGATGGATAGATGGATAGATAGATGGATAGATGGATAGATGGATAGATGGATAGATGGATCGATGGATCGATGGATCGATAGATGGATAGATGGATAGATGGATAGATGGATAGATGGATGGATAGATGGATCGATAGATCGATGGATCGATGGATCGATGGATCGATGGATAGATAGATGGATAGATGGATCGATAGATCGATGGATCGATGGATCGATAGATCGATAGATGGATCGATCGATCGATCGATAGATAGATAGATAGATAGACAGACAGACAGACAGACAGACAGATAGATAGATAGATAGATAAACTCTATTTTTCAAAAAAACATATTAAATCTGACAAAGTCATTCTTGAAAACTCAATAAATCCAATAAAAATCTATACCATAATAATATGGTGTCTGATGCACATGATGATAAAATACCCAATCTCCAAAATACCAAAAGAGTAAGGTTTCCCAGAACCTACTCCCATCCAATGTCACCATTCGAAGTGGAACCTAGCCCGAAAGGTGGAACCACTTACCCGAAGCAAAATTTAGTCTGAAGGGTGAAACCAATGAATAATGTAACCTCTTAATTTTGACTTGAGGTGTACGGTAGGTTAAAATCGTTATTTTAATACATTAACGTCATGTAAGCATATGAAATAATTCAAAATAAAAATTTATAAACCAAGTATTAAGTAAATAATTTAAAAGTAATTATTCTAATTAAAATAGAAAAAATTAGATAAAACAGTTTTATGCATGAAGTTTAAAAACATCTTAAATCCCTAATAATCCCAAAATATTTGACGTAAAAATGTTTATAAATAATCGTACTGAAAAAATATAACGTTGTACAATAGAGATCTCTAAGTACCGTAACCCCTAAAATTAACCAAATTGCTTAGATTAAAAGCTAGGGTTTTATGTTACTGAAACTTGATTCGTAAGTTAGGGTTTATAAATTAAAATAATATTGTTCAGATAAATTATTAAAATAATTAATAATTTAAAGTACTGAAAATAATTTGAAATAAAACAGTTCAAGGTTCAACCCAAATTTAAATAAACAATCCAAATCCAAGTAATTATTCAAAGTCCAATACAGAAATTATTAACTGAAATTAAATATAAGTCTGAAACATTAAAAAGTACGGAATAACAGAAATTGCACACACAGAATAACAGAATTAACAGAAGAGAACACACTTGAAGCAAAAAACTCAACGTCGAGAGTGACGTCTACTGGAATCGGCTCTACCACTAGATCGAGCGGGTGTAGAGTTTACGAATAACAGAATATATCAGACACACTACTATGACACTAACAGATAAGTACACATAATAGAATTAATACAAAACTCACGTGCGGGTCTCGAATGCTGATAAACAGAAGGGTGTCCAGGAACAGAAGGAGGTAGATGCTCGGGGACGGAATCCATGTCACCTGAACCCAAACAAAAACTGTTTTAGAATAAAAACTGATAACTTCCAAATAAGCATTCGAACTTAAAAGCCCTAAAAATGAAACTTTGGGTTCGAATTTCAAAAAACAGATAACACCATCGGACTTAGGATATCGAAAAACATAAAGTGAGACCGGGTCGGAAAAAGTCAACACTGACATCAGCATTGGTCAACACTAACGTCAGTAGTGACATCATCAGGTTAAGGCTGACGTCAACAAATGACGTCAGCATGACATCAGCGGGTCATAGGTCGGGTCGGTCGGTTCGGATCAGGTCGGACACAAGTTCCAGAAATTTTCTTGAGAAAATCTGGGTTTTCCAGATTCTCCTAGGTTCGATTTTACTGAATTTTTTTCAACACTCTTCCCTCCCTGAATCTATTAAAAACTCAATTTAAAACAACCTTTAAACCACAAAACAAACAACCGATTCAAAGCTTACTCCTACTCCAATTCAAACATAAGAACAAACCACATTCAACGATATGAACCAAACAAACACTCCCCCTACAAACACTACTGAACCAAACTAAAGGAAAACAAGAAGTGGTTCGAAAGCTTACCAAACCACCTACCAAAGATGCGAAACAAAGCCACAAGAACATATGGTTGAATGAAACAGAGAGACAAATAGACAGGGT
The DNA here is from genome assembly GCA_035048815.1 of Abelmoschus esculentus. Lineage (NCBI taxonomy): Eukaryota > Viridiplantae > Streptophyta > Magnoliopsida > Malvales > Malvaceae > Abelmoschus > Abelmoschus esculentus. The sequence goes on along the minus strand of JAUCBN010000006.1, from coordinate 11,979,759 downwards.
TATTGGGTGAAGGATGGAAACAAAATTTTCAAACTGAAAAATTGTTGTCCGAAACAAAATATAAGGGAATCAATCCCACTAAAACCGAAAGAAAGATTTAAAAAGATACATGAAACTAAAACGGGAAATCGGGATAAAGAAGTTACCAAAAGTAAGATGATAAAAATACCGTGTAAGGGTCTGATCTTTTAAAACATAACAAACAAGTCCCCAAACTTCCAAAAATTACAAAATGGTCCCTAAATTCAAATTTTCAAATTCCCAATTTTTAGGGTTCAAAATTAGGGTTTAGGGTTTTAAAATCTAGGGATATAAATTTTCAATTTAGGGGAAAAAATTTAGGGTGTGACAAGTACCAACTCCTAGGGTCAAATATCTAAAAAAAATAAATTAAAAGAATGAGCTACAAAGACTAGTGTGTCTCTAAAATGCAGTCAAACATCACATTGTCACTGAATTCACAATCACAATTATATCCTAACTTTTCGTGGTAAATAAACACAAATATTGCTCAATACAATATCACAGAGAATGCAGTCCCATACTCCGAACGTCAAACATAGTGGTGACAAAGTCAATCGATCACAGTGGAGGTAGTTCCCCAGAACCCCTTACCCCTTATTTTGCCAAACACAACTGTGGTAAAACCACCTTTCTCTGTACAATCTCATTCCATGCACATGATTATGCAATCATTATCACAGATCACAAAAGTCTCATCACAAATATTCGTATAATATACAAGGTACACAGTTCTGATAATCTGATAAATGCAAGGTCATAGAGAATACAATCTCATACTCCAAACGCCAATCACAGTGGTGGCAAAGCCAACCGTTCACAGTGGAGGTAGTTCTCCAGAATCCTTTACCCCTTATTTCACCAAACGGTGTGGTAAAACCACCTTCCTCCGTACAATCCACCTCATGCACACGTAATGCAATCAATACTAATGATCTCGAATTTCTCAGCACATATAACCGTATAGAATACGAAACACACAATTCAGATAATTCGATCACATTATCACATAAAATCTCAAGATCACAATATCATAATAAACAATTAATCACAGAAAACAAATCTAGCACAAAAAGAGAACACACATTTAAATTCATTTAACAATAGTACAAGAAGAAACACATATTTAGCACAAGAAGAGAACACACATTTATATTTATTTAACAATAACACATGAAAACACATACATTTAACGCAAGAAAATAACACAATTTAGCACAAGAAGAAAAGACACATTTGAATTTATTCGATAATAGCACAAAAAGAAAAACTTATTTATTACAAGAAGAAAAACATATTTGAATTCATTCGACAATATCACAGAAAGAAACACATATTTAGCACAAGAAGAAAAGACACATTTAAATTTATTTAACAATAGCATAGAAAAAAATATACATTTAACACAATAGAAAATAGGTTAAATTTAAGAAATTAACGTTAAAAACTTTACCCTCAAAACCAATTTAATTTATATTATTTCATAATAATTGTAAAAAAAAATTAAATACTTAATAGTTTTTAAAAATCAAAAGTTAAAATTATAATTAAAAATTGGTAATTTAGATAGTTAAAATTTCGAAAATACATTATCTCATAAACTTATTAAAATTAACATTATAGTCTGATGGTTCAAATAAAATATCTGAATATAATAAAAATATTTATGTATACTGAAAATAACCTTAATTCCCAAATATATTAAAGTTTCTAAAATAGTAATAATAATTTGAATTACTAAAAGTTGGTTTTAGATTTGAATAATAAAATAACTAGATAAAATATAAGATTCTTCAAGTGTATCGCATTGCCTAAAGTCCAAAGATTTGTAATAGAGAACTAAGATGGAGAAACCTAAAGAACTTAGCGTATCTCTAAGATGTAGATAAAAAAAACATGGTTTATAAAATTATTTCTCAAGAGTAATATTTTAGAAAAATAATGCAAAAACATGATGTACGCACAACATAAATCACTATATATTTTAATCATAGTTCAATACAAAATCATAATTTATTCGAAGACACAAATTCACAGGATTTAAAATCATAATTACTCGCAAAAGTATGAGATCTCAAACACAAGTATGCAATCAAAGTCACAATACAAAAATTAAATATGCCAGCAAAACACAAATATTTTTCAAAGCATATCATAGGAAAGTATATTAAAAAATAATATAGCATCAGTAAGACAACACACCTTAGTCAAAGCAACTCGAATTATCGAATAACATGGTTTTGAACTTGAACAAAAATAAAGAATGAAAACATAAACTTCAGAGAATCTTGATGAAAGAAAATAATGTAGGATTTTCTTTTAGACCATAATGTGTATTTATAGAGAAAAAAATAATTGATTCCAATTAGAATTAAAATTCTATTTGATCACATTATATAATAAATATAAAAAACAAGATTGTATAATTTCAAAGAGATTTTTTTTTCTTTTTATAATATATATAATATTAAATAAAGAGGTTTGATAAATAATAAATTAAAATAAAATAATATTTTTAATAAAAATATTGATCGTAGAAAAACTCTTAATAAGAAATAATTAATCTCAGTAAAATTAAAATTCAATTTTAAAAAAATTGTTTATCCAAAAGTCATCAAATCACAACTTTTAATCTTTAAATTCACATTTCAACTTTCAAAACTTTATAATTTTATCTCAAAAAAATTCTCTCAAATTTAGAAAATCAATTTAAAACCTCAAAAAAATTAAGGTTTCAGAAAATTGGGAATCTATAAATTAGAGTTTTAAAATTAATAATAAATTTTAGGGTGTTGTAAATAATCCAAAGGGGAGTTCAATCCGAAGCTTGAAGCCCTTCCTACGATATGATATCTCAACCTACGATCATACTACGTTGTGATACTGATTCAAAATCTGAATCTTGTTGCGTGTCAAAAGTGCGCAAGTAGTGCAAGTGAACACTTTGCAAGTAATAAAGTGATAAGTATTATTATGTATCGTCTTCACAGGGATTGGTCTACTCAATATGTTTTCTTTTATCTTCTTACTCTGTAAAATAAATAAAATAAAAATACAGGTAATTTGGGTTTGAGTGAACTAAATAAACTGAATAAAGAAAACTAAATAATAAAAGAATAAATAGATGAAGAAAGTGGTCAAGATCCAGTTGTGTTGTATAGTGGCTTCAATTGACTTATTTTTTTCCAATGCAATCACACAACTCTGCCTCGACAGCACTGTAGTTTACTGCCTCAACAACGATGAGTTTGTCCGTCGCGGTAATCCCTTGCTCTTGGATGAACTTTACCAAAGCTCAGTAAAGTATCTTTTGATGACTCCACTTATCCCTAAGTCGTAGTAATGTTGATAACCAGTCCTTGATGATACCTCCCAGTGTGAATCAATTATAATCACCAACCAATCTCGTACTTCTTTTAGCCGCTAAAACTCTAACCTATCCCTAGGCCGAGTTAGTATTTTCTGAATTGAAAAATGCCGTACTTATTTCTTTCATGAATCTAACTCTCCTGATATTAGATAAATAGATTACTCACAAAGTTCTCTCTCGAGCTTGAATGCAAGAACAATGAATGACAAAGAATAAGCAAACCTTGATATTTTATTGCATTGAAACAAGAAACAAAGTTTAATCTCTTCTGACTAATACTCTACAACTTTCACCTAAGCCTAAAGAAAATTAGAACATAATGAAAAGTAAAGAAAACTCTAAAATCTAAGATGAATTCGGCTCTCTAGTCTCCGATGTCTATGATGCTACTTCTTCTTGGACGGCTATGGTTTATATAGGCTTAGCCTAGGGCAAACCTTTTCTAAGTAGGAATACAACTTAGAGTAAAACACAAGTCAAGTACATAAATAAAATATTTGTTTTATTCCAAGTTTATTCTCACTAGGATTCTTTTCCCGCGTGGCCTTTGACTTGAGCTTTCTACTCGCTTCCCAACTTCGATCCTTATGTTGCTTGTCTAGAAACGTTCACCTCATTTTTCTCTTCAACTCGCCTATAATATCGATACTTATCCTTCAGGTGCTGTCGCGGCCTCAGGTTCTGCTTTGGCCTCAATTGTTGTTGCGGCAATAGATATTCTTGCAAATGTACAAAAGTGTAGTAAAGTTTGTCTTTTCTATAAATATCATCTTTATATGTTACAAAAGTAGAATATCTAAATATCTCACATTAAGCACATGCATTAGTCTAAGTAGGTGTAGATTGAATGATTATTGTCCATGAAAGGTGTAAAAAGTGATAGTGAATTGAGCACTTATCACACCCCCAAACTCGAACTATTGCTTGTCCTCAAGAAATTCAAACCATCAATTTGCCAAACCTTACTCTCTTTTGGTCTTACTTTTTCATCTGTTCTCCCCACCATAACTATGCCTATTCTTATGCCTTAACCTTTCGGTTACCCAAGGGGTTACCTAAAAACAAACTATAAGATTTTGTGAGTATGTGCGTTTTTGTGGACAAGTTTGATTAAAGGCTTTCTTAGAAAAACTCTAAGTTCAAGACAAATAGACTTGGATTTAGTGTACTCTTTTTAAAACAACAAATTCTTGAGCCAATTTCGGGAATCTCAAGGATTGTGTTTTCTCATCAATTTTTCCTTCTTTCTTTTGATAGTCTTTTTAGCATACTAGAGCCAATTTTGGGCACCTCTAGCGCGAAGAAGAGTGATTCCTAGAGCCGGTGATAGGCACCTCTAGTCACATTTCCAAAATCTAAGTCTTTATCACCTAAGTTTATTAAAAGAATTCCTCTAATCCAACAAGTCCCAAAAGTGTTTTAGGATCAATCTTATAGCAAGATTCTAAGTTTTCTTCCTCAAGTATCCTAAAGTTAAGCATTCTAAATAGGAATTAATCATGGTAAGGAGAAAGATTTCTATAGCCTAAAAAGAATAAACTAAGGCAATACTGATGTGGATACAGTGCAAAAGTATGGACAATAATTCAAGTAAGGTAGTGAACATAAAAAATTTTAAAAAAACACTTAAATACTTCCTTTCATGGCAAGGCCGCAACATTGAATTACCTCGGTAGATGATCTACACCCCCAAACTCGAACCAAGCATTGTCCTCAATGATTATATCATTGGCACAAAGTAGAAAACAAAATATGAAAGTGAACAAGTAAAGGTATATAACAACAGCATAAATATGTAAAAATTAAAAAGACTTCAAAGAACTACTGTCGATAATAAGTTTTCGTGGCCTTGCTGCTGATTGTTTCATTTTTGGTGATGGTGATGACTGAGTTTTGTCTTGTCGAGGCGGATGAACTATTGTAGGTGGTATCCGTTGCGTTGGAGCGTTCACTTCTTCTCCTTCTTCGGTAATTTCTTCGGTGACCATAAATCTGTCCCGCCTTTATTCATTGCATCTGCCCAGGCATGGTGAGTGCTTGGCCCAACACCGGTTGAACTTTGATATACATAGGCATCTATCTCTGCTGAAAGACTATCCATGATGATGGGGATCCTAGTGGAATGCTGAAGACTAATCTCCTCTTTTATGACCGTCGGCTGGCAGATTATGCTACGATAGTCGCTACCGGCTTTGAAGGACCAACAACATAGAATGGTTGTTATGGTCCAGTAGGGAAGAATGGTCGTGATCCTCCTAGGGTTGGAGTCGTATCAGTGTAGTGTGCAGTTGTGACAAACATATTGGTAGGAAATTCTTGAAATTGCACCCCTTGGCTGGGAAAATTGTAGAGCATCATCTGGGCAGGTGTGTTGTTGAAGTCCCTCTGGTACTCCATGTACCATTGCTGTCGAAGTTACATAGCTGTCATCCTCTGAAGTATCTCCTAGTAGGGGTCTGCTGCGGCAGTGCTATGGGCAGCTTGAGCTATGTCTACCGTAAACTAAGCCCCGACAATTATGTCAGCAGTGTATTACTGTGGAGTTTCCTTGACTGTTTCTTTCTAGGTGATTTGCATGATTTTGTGGCAAAATTCTCTATTCCATCCACGCCTTTTGACGGTAAATTCATCCGTGTCTACCATTGGTACCCCCTACAGCATTGCAAATACCCGTAATTAAACAAGGAAAATATAATGGTCCTTTATCCTTCTTACCGCACTCGTAGATTTCCTTAATATTATTTCTCCAACGTTGATGCTTTGTTTGTTGATGATTGATTGAATGAGCATCAATCTTCTTCGGTCGACCGTGCTGTTGTGGGAAGTTGGAATGAGACATCTTTTGACGAATGTATTCCAAGCTTGGCCTCGGGCCTAAGATTCTGCCTTGCCACCGATCCTCTATGGGAACCAGTTTACCAATTAGTATTGTCGTAGTAAAGGTCATCTTTGATCAGCTCGAAGTCTTCATTGGTGATTTCCTCCATGAATGCAAAATGGTCATCACGATCAGGGGTTAGGCCATAGAACATATTTATTATCTTGGCATCAAGTTTGACCGGCCTACCTCGGTAGTGGACATACAAAGAGTCCTTGCTCGGTCCATGAGCATAGAATTCCCGCACTATTATTGCATTGACTTGGGTAGGTTGTAGGCAAAAGATTTGTCAATCTTGGTACTTGATTCTATCGAACAACTAATGCTCGATTCCATAGTTTTCTTCATCCGAGTGTCGGAATCCTTACTCTTCCCATAACTGCCAAGCAATAAAAGACATGTTGAAGCGTCTGTTGTATACAACCATGTATAAGTAGTGGAAAGTAATAAAGAAGCTTGGAGATAAGTAGAGAGTATTGCAAGAGAGATAGTAGCAAACAATTCTAAAGATTCAAGAATGCAAGAGTAGTTCAAGAGGAAGAGGATGCTTATAAAGGCCTCGGCCTTGTATCCGTTTGAATCAACTAGCCGTTAACATTTACTGCCATTAGCTTTTACTATCGCGGCGGGAATTTCGGCAGACTAGCCATTACATTGTTCTACCCGTTGGGAACTGCTGCGGCCCTGAAACTATTTTCTGCCACGGCGGTAGATTTCCTGCTATGAACTTCTTCATCTTAATTCTTGTTTATTGTCCTAAAAAAGAATTAAACATCAACAAGAAAAACAATTAAATAAAATATAGTAATAATTAATTCTAAACTAAACTAATCCTAAAAATAAAAGAAAATTAAAAATAAGGAAAAGAGATTATGTCAAGGGAGAAGTGCATGAAAGTGCATCTCCTAAGGTGATTGTCTCTTGTTGGCCAGAATAATGCTTCAAATGTTGGTCATTCTCTTTGGATTCATGTTCATCTCTTCCTGATTTGAACTTTAATGCACCATGTGGTTCTGACCATTTGGACCTGAATGTGCCTAGACAATGTGTTGTCCTATTGGCTTCCTCCACCTCTGATGTTTTAGTACTGTCTAGTATTCTGTTGTAACAAGCATCAATTTTTCTACCGAACATACTATCGAGGCAGTGGTTACTGAGATAGGATATTTTGCTGCCTTTATTCTGTGTTATGGATAAATTTGCACTCCTCTAGATCATCATGTCATTTTAAATTATGGAAAACATTAAGTTTGACTTGCTGATCGTTAACCCTCATTGTCGACTCTCCTTTTTCCATATCTATGAGCATGCGTCCAGTGGCTAGGAAAGGTCTCTCCAAGATGATCGGTGTATTGTCATTTGCTTCATAATCAAGAACAAGAAAACCAGCGGAAAAAATAAATTTATCCACTCTTACCAATATGTCCTCGATTTTTCCTTCAAGTTGCACATGCGATCTATCCGCTAGTTGGAGCATCATTGTTGTAGGTTTTGCCCTTCCTATTCCAAGTTTTTGGAAAATAGATTTAGGCATCAAGTTTATGCTTACTCCAAGGTCACATAAGGCCTTTCCTTCATAGTGATTTCCTATCGCACAAGGTATAGTAAAGCATTCAAGATTCTTCAATTTGGGAGGCTTGCGATTATGTAGCATTGCCATGCATCCTTCAGTTGCAGTCACTGTTTCAAACTCACCAAGTCTTTTTCTTTTAGACATAATATCTTTTAAGAATTTGGCATAGTTTGGCATTGTTTTATTGCTTCAACAAATGGCAAGTTGATGTGCACTTTTTTCAAGATATCTAGGAATTTTTAAATTGGTGGTCTTGTTTCTACTTTTTTAACCTTTGTGGGAAAGATGGTGGTGGTCGCATTTCCTCCATGGTCTCATTAGTTTGGAATTTAATATCTGGCATCACTGGTTCTTTTGTTGTCTCAGCGGCTTATTGAGATACTGTTGAGTTCTCTATCGATGCAGTACTTTCTTATGGGATTTCTGTGACATAATCTCATGGTTCAGCATCCAAGTCCTCTTTGTCTGATTCTTCTTGTTCCACTAGTGGGACTTTATCTGTTGGACTGCCTAGTATCTCTTTAAGTTGTAGGCCACTGCTAGTAGTAATTGCTTTGCATTGTTCATAGCCCATTACCTTTGCAACTTCAGTATTGTTGGGTAATCCTCCTTGTGGTCTAGTGATCAGGTTTTGAACAAACTACCCAACCTGAGTTTCCAGTGATTTGATAGCTGCCTCTTGGTTTTGCAACCTCATCTCAGTTCTGTTTATGAATGCATCAGTTCTTTTGATGAAGTTACTATTCTCTACCATGTATGATTATGTTTTCATCATAAAGGCCTTAAGAGAATTTTCCAGTGAACTTGTAGGCTGCTACTGATGCATCTACTACTGCGGAAATGGTTGTTGGACCTGTGGCGGCGGTAAATGTTGCATTGATTGCTAGAAACTTGGGGTTGAGTAGTTGGATTCAAGGCATTGTTAGGATTACTCCATGAGAAGCTGGGATGTCTTTTCTATGATGGGTTGTATGTGTTGGATATCATGTTGTTTCGGTTGTAGTTTTCAGCATATATGATAGACTCTTGATTCTGCATACATTCAGAAGAACTATGGTTACCTCCATATAAATTACAAAAAGAATCTATTGCCTTAACCTCATGGGTATTATGCTGCATTTGCATGTTTTGCATTATCTTAGTAAGAGAGGCCAATTGTGCTGCCACTAAATTAGATGTTTCTAACTCATTTACTGTAGCTTGGCGTCTTACTCCTCCTCGCCTAGATGTAGGGAATTGAAAATTGTTCTTTACGAGTTTGTTCAAGATCTCAATAGCTTCCTCGGGTGCTTTGTCAAAGAGTGTTCCATTGGCAGAGGCATCTAACATCATCCTTGTTGGGGCGTTGGTGGCATTGTAAAACATGGTTACTTGTGTCCATCATGGGAATCCATGTAAAGGACACTTGTGCAGTAGCTCCCTATAGCGCTCTCATGCCTCATACATAGGTTCATCATCTGTCTGCCGAAAAGAAGTAATTTTATTACGAATATGATTATATAAGTTAGTAGGATTAAAACGTGTAATGAAATCACGACATAATTCACTCCAAGATCCTATAGATACTGCTGGAATGCTATTTAACCAGGTTTTTACCCTAAACCTCAGCGAATAGGGAAACAATTTCAATCTAAAGACATCTTCATGGACTTCTTGGATTTTGAAGGAATTACAGATCTCCATGAATGACTTGAGATGTTTCCTGGCATCTTCAATCATAGACCCACCAAACTGTCCAATAGTGTTTAGCATATTGAACATGATAGTTTTTAGTTCAAAGTGGGTTGCTTCTATTTCTGGTGTAACTACTTCAGGAATTAACTTATTCAAATCCTCTTCCAGGAAGTCTCTAACAGTGAGTTACCGCAGCAGTGGCGGTGGCGGAAGGCCTCCATTGCCAGCGGGTAAGTTTTGCTCTGTTGGATTATCCGTCATAGCTGCTTGGATTTGTCTTCTCAACCTTTAATGTGTACGTTCGATTTCTGGATCTAGTTTGTACAAAAGTTTGCTTGGGTTTACCCTGGTCATACACCGAAGTAAAATAAAAATAAAAATAACTAAAAGGAAGAAAATAAAGAAAATAAAATTTAGTTGTCAATCTCCGGTAATGGCGCCAAAAACTTGTTGCGTGTCAAAAGTGCGCAAGTAGTGCAAGTGAACATATCGCAAGTAATAAAGTGATAAGTATTATCATGTATTGTCTCCATAGGGATTGATCTAGTCAATATGCCTTATTTTGTCTTCTTCCTCTGTAAAATAAATAAAATAAAAACACAGGTAATTTGGGTTTGAGTGAACTAAATAAACTGAATAAAGAAAACTAAATAATAAAAGAATAAACAGATGAAGAAAGTGACCAGGATCCAGTTGTGTTATATAATGGATTCAATTGACTTGTTTCTGTCCAATGCAATCACACAACTCTACCTCGGCAGTACTATAGATTACTGCCTCGATAGCAATGAGTTTGTACGTCGCGACAATCCCTTGCTCTTGGGTGGACTTTACTAAAGCTCGAAAAAGTTTCCTTTGATGACTCCGCTTATCCCTAAGTCGTAGTACTATTGATGACCAATCCTTGATGATACCTTTCGGCGTGAATCAATTATAATCACCAACTAATCTCACACTTCTTTTAGCCGCTGAAACTCTAACCTATCCCTAGGTCGAGTTAGTATTTTCCGAATGGAAAAATACCGTATTTATTCCTTTCGTGAATCTAACTCTCTCGATATTAGATAAATAGATTACTCACAAACTTCTCTCTCGAGTTTGAATGCAAGAACAATGAATGGCAAAGAATAAGTAAACCTTGATATTTTATTGCATTAAAACAAGAAACAAAGTTCAATCTCTTCTCACTAATACTCTACAACTTTTACCTAAGCCTAAAGAAAATAAGAACATAATGAAAAGTAAAGAAAACTTTAAAATCTAAGATGAATTCGGCTCTCTAGTCTCCGATGACTATGATGCTACTTCTCCTTAGACGGCTATGGTTTATTTAGGCTTGGCCTAGGGCAAACCTTTCCTAAGTAAGAATACAACTTGAAGTAAAATACAAGTCAAGTACATAAATAAATATTTGTTTTATTTCCAAGTTTATTCCTACTAGGGTTCTTTTCCCTTGTGGCTTTTAACTTGGGCTTTCTACTCGCTTCCCAACTCCGATCCTTGTGTTGTTTGTCCAGAAACATCCACCTCATTTTTCTCTTCAACTCGCCTACAATATTGATGCTTTTCCTTCAGGTGTTGTCGCAGCCTCAATTGCTGCCACGGCAATAGATATTCATGCAAATGCACAAAAGTGTAGTAAAGCTTACCTTTTCTATAAATATCATCTTTATATGTTACAAAAGCAGAATATCCAAATATCTCACATTAAACACATGCATTAGTCCAAGTAGGCATAGATTGAATGATTATTGTCCATGAAAGGTGTAAAAAGTGATAATGAATTGAGCACTTATCAAATCTCATCCGAAATTTTAATTGTTAAAATTTAAGTTACATAGTTTATATATCCAATTTAATATTCTATAAGTGATATTTCATATTTCGATAAATCTGATTTAAAACACACTATGAATACTATGCATGATGTCTGAAAACTTTCACAAATTGTACACAGAATAAATCACATAATATTTATGAATCACATCTCAAGCAATCATAAAGTATAGATAGAACACATAAGTTTATAACACCGGAATAGACATACCTTAGTAAGTCGTAGCTCTAATGCTTAGAAGGAAGTATCTCGTGTTTTGGTCTAGCTGAAACAAAACCTACGAGGTAAAATAACTAAATTATGATTCAATACTAATACTAAGCCGCCAACTAAAATATAACACAAATCCAAAAGCTTACTCACTTGATGATCTCAAAAAATGTTCCCAATCGGTCTAAATAACATGAGGTAACTCAACGGCTTTAGAAATGTAGTTACCTGAACTGAGGGATATTCTGAATTAGAGTCTAATTAAACAACTCAACATATTCTTGAACAACTTAAAAGAATAAATTGAATTGAGGCTTTTGGGTTCGAATATGATAAAACAGACATCGAATTCGGACTCATAACATACAAAAAAGGTCAAGATGAAGGACATCTAAAAAAGTTAACTTGACTAAAGTCAAAGTCAACTCCGATCAAAGTCAACTTTGACTTAATTGGTCAAACTGATTAAAGGGTATCTCAAAATTCAAAATCAAAGTCAACTTTGACTTGAATGATCAAATGTCAAAAGTTAAACTTAGTTAAACTGTGTCATAGGTCAAATTGGTCAAAGGTCAAAGCGGGTCAAAAATAATAGGGTAAAACTACTGTAATAGTCACTTTTGTTTGTCTCCAGTACAAATTTGGTCATCAATTTTGAAAAACAATCGATAAAGTCACTTACTTTTTCGATTTATAAACTTTTGGTCACTGAAACGTTTGTTGCCGTTAAATTTTAACGGGAAGCTGATCTAGTACAATAACAAAAGGTTAAATTACCTAAATAGTCCCTAAATTATTATTTCACTTTTATTTTATCTTTAATTTAACTCTCGAAATTTTAAAACTTTATATTTTCACAATCTTTCTAAAAAAATTCTCATTCTCTTAAAATTCTCTAACCCAAATTCTAACTATTCCATTTCTCTCGATGTCTTGCTCTAAGAAAACATGAATTATATATAAAATTTTTGTATGTTTAACTTTTGAAACTATGAAGTTGTGATAAATGGGTCGAGTCTTCGGAAGGGTGATATTTTCTTAAAGCTTACTATGAAATTGTATCAGTAAATGGTAACAAGCACTCATGGGCATAACGAAAAACAAAGCTCTCTTTTATTGTTATTGCTCTCTTCCATAACGAGAAATAAAGGTAATTTTATGATTATTGTGTTCAAAATTTGTGAGCAGAGATGAAAGGCAACAGTTTTTTTAGGTATAAGACGTGTTAATAGACAGCCCACAATTATTATCATCATTAGTATTTTCGAGTGATAGCATACATATTGACATCCTTGTTGCAGCAAACAATAACCCCTTTACTGTGTTATATAATCCAAGGTCAAAAGATACCTTTCTGCATTTTAAATTAAGTTCAACCATGTTGAAAGCATAGATTAGTATGTTATTAAGAAAAGTTTTTTCCCTGTAAGTATTCATTCCAAAACTTTTTTTTTCTTTAGGACTAGTCCTTCCGAATTTGTTATTCCTTCAGAAGTATTACAAAACTGTGTACAACAATAAACTATCACCTGACATGTACTTCAAATGGTGTTTGAAACTGAAGAGTCAAAAACAAGAAGGGAGCTTTTATGTTTTTGTCTGTTTTTATAATTGATTAATATCTTCAAATTAGTCATATATTGATGATTACTTTCTTAGATTAAAAAAGTTTGAGTTAGAGAATTCTAAGCGAAAGAAAGTCTTTTTAAAAAGATAGTGAAAATATAAAGTTTTAAAATTTAGAGTGTCAAATTAAAAATAAAATAAAAATAAAATAATAATTTAAGGACTACTTAGGTAATTTATCCTTTTGTTATTGTGCCAGATCAACTCTCGTTAAAGTTTAACGGCAAAAAACATCTTAGTGACAAAAAAATTTATAAATCAAAAACGTAAATGACTTTATCGGTCGTTTTCCAAAATTAGTGACCAAATTTGTACTGAGGATAAACAAAAGTGACTATTGCAATAGTTAACCCAAAATAATATTGGTCAATTTTCATGGGTTCGAGTTTGAAACAAGTTAAGTCAGAATTGATTTACAAAACCAATTTTGGTCAAACCCACTGATTTTAGTCACTCAACAAACTCATAAAACCCATACCCACATTTCATATAACTCGGCCCATATTACACAATCGATTTAGATACTCCTCTTACATAACTCAAACTATCTAGCTCAAAGACCACCGGTTAACTTAAAGCTTAAAACTCACAACTTTTGAAATAAGAAAATCTAGGGTTTTCAGAAACCTCGACGATAGTGGTAAGGAGAACGAAGACAATACTTATCGACAACAAGAAAGAGACGAATACGGTAAACAGGGATAAACAACAATACTGTCAAGACAACGACACAAGAATTTTGGTGAAAGTATTTCGTCAAAAATCCAAACTGAAACGATAACAATAGAGAAAGAGAAGATGGAACACAAGGAAGAGAGAGAAACACAACAATGAGACAAGAAAAAAAAAACTCAAAATGTTCCTTAATAGTTTCGGTGAAGACCAACAACACAAAAAATAACAGTCATTCGGGGTTGGTTCGTGAGGCTGTGAGAAATTTAGAACCAGTGATAACATCGAGAATACATGTTAGTAACATGCTTGACGAATCACTCTAAAATATAAAGAGATGATGTCGAGTGGAAGAAATTTGAGGATGGTGAACTGAGATAATGACTCCTAGGTTCAATCCAACAAGAAAAAGGATTAAAAACCTAGGTAAAAAAGTAAAATTACAAGGTAAGACCCTAAGGTTTTAGGGTTAACCAAAGGCACCAAGGTTAGCTCGTTTTACACAATGATCCAATTTTTTTTTGAATTGAGTCACTAAATCTTATATTTATCTCAAAATAGGCCTTAAATTTAAATTAAAACAATTTATATCTTTAATAGAAATTAGGGTTTTTGAACTAAAACTTTCCAAAAGCTAGGATTTCAGAATTAGGAATTTCTCAAATAAGCGTCTTACGACTTGGGGTAATTTTTGGGGTGTTATAATTCTCCTCCTTAAAAGAAATTTCGATCTCGAAATTTTTAAACATCAAAACAGTACCCAAACCTTAACTGAAACATTCATATGCTTCTCATTCTAGACACATAATCTGGTATTGAAACATAAACTAAAATATCATAAGATACTTGTTATGTCATCAGATGCATCCTTATAACCAATGTGAGCTCTAATTTCAACTACTAAGCTTGGTCGTTTGACTTCGAATCTAGTTGATCCTCTACTTTGAGAACGTTTACCTCCACTAATAGAACCATAAATAATTGACCTAAACTAGCCTCTATGACGAAGAGGATCCTGAACCAATGTTTGAGTCTAACTTTGACCGGATGAAACCGTAGGTAAACGTGCACAATCCTTTAAATAATGGTCATTAGAGCCACATCTAAAACATGATTTGTTCAACAATCTGCACTTTCCGTATGTTTTTTGTTAAAAAAGAACATATTACAGTGAGACGAGGAATCTTTTGTTTGCAGGCACTAAGAGTCAAAACTGTTGAAATTATAAGTCTCATATTCTGATGACTATGAGAAATAAGCTCATCTCTAGGCCTCTTCCACGATGAATTGATAAAAATTGATTGAACTGATATATTCGATGACCTTTCGATATGATTATCATTCTGGCGTTCTTCTTCTCTCATACGTGCCTCTATTCTCTCAACAGTCTTAGCTTGAATAGCGAGCTCACTGAACACCTTATTATGGTGTGTCGCAACCTCTCTCTGAATAGGTAGACAAAGCCCGTTTAAAAATTATTCACATGTAACTCTCTCATTCGCAACCAAACCAAGAACATACTTGGCTAATCTCCGAAATTTTATCTCAAAGTCATTTTGTAATACCTCTAAAACTAGGTTAGAAGTTCTATGAGGTAAATAATAACCGTAAAATTGTAGTTGAAATTTTAAAAATTCAATTGGAGCCAAATGAATAAGTAAGTCAATTCAATTAAAGGTGGAAAAGCTAATTAAGCTAAATATTAATTATTAGCAAATGAGTATAGTAATAATCAATAAGATACAGGATCGAACTGAATTACTAGTTAAATTTAGTAACTAATTTTGAAAGGAATAATAATTGATTTCAAGTGGACCAAAGTAATGAAAATTATAATGTCTAAACTTATAAGGGCTAAATTGAGAAGTTAAATATGAAATAAATTTAATGAAAACCTAAAAGAATATTGAAATTAGTGGCTAAAATGAAAGAACTGAAAATTTAGTGACCAAATTAAAAGTGATCAAAATGTAAGCAAATCAAAATTTTAGATTTACATGAAAATCTTAAGAGAACAATGAACTTGCACATGTGTCTAATCTTCCACTGCCAATATGTGTCTAATTACTAGAATTTTAATTATGGTAATTAATGGAAAAAAAAATATCAAAGTTTAGTGGAAGGAAAGAGAGAAGACTAGTTCATCTTCTTCCTCCCGTCTACCAACCAAAAAATGAGAGAGAAAGTTTGAGTGAAGGAGATCTTGCTGCTTTGGTGATTTAGAGAAGGAAATTGAAGAAATCTAGCTAAGAATCATGAGCTAGAAAAATTGAGAAAAGATATGATGTATTTTTCTCTTAGAATTAAATTAAAAATTAAGAAATTCATGTTCAAATCTTATTTCTATTGCTGAAATAATGTTGAGAATCTTGTATTTAGGTTTATTATATTTTAGAAACTGAAAGATATATGCTGAATATTTATTTCATGTGATTTGGGAAAAGTATGAATTGGTGATTGTTTTGTAGTAAATGATAAATTAAAGGATTATTTTGTATGAATTAATGCAGGAAATTAGATAGTAAAAACAGACAAAATGTTGCATAAAATTCATAAAGTTGGACTGCCTTAGATTGAATTAAGTCATGCCATGTTTTGATGAGGAATTAAGCACTTAAGTTGATCTAGGGACTGTTTTGGTATCCTTACAAAATGCAAGTTGCTGAAATTTCCTAAAAATTTGTTGAGTAAGAACATGCATGTCGCGAGAAAATTTGTATATGACATGAACTAGAGAATTAAATAAGTAGGTATGATAGTTATATTCTAAAAGTTAAACTAGTAATAAAACTAGTCGCATAGCAAGCTTAAATCACTAGTATGGATTGTTTTGAATAAATTAGTAAATTCAGGATCAAATTACATTAAATTAAAATGGGATAAGTTATCTAAAAATAGGAGAAGACCTATAAATAAATGCTAGATAACTTAAATTTTATGAATTTAAGCTAAATGAACTGCTTACAGTGTTAGTCGGTGAAATTAGTAGGAAAATGGACTAATCTGAAAAATTGTTAAATAACTTGAAAAGTATACAAATATAGAGAAATTTTTGTAGGAAAAACTTTTTGAAAATTTAATTTTTATAGTGAATTAAATTATTGAACAAATGAAAATAATGATAGAATTGATAAAATTAAAGTCAGAAAAATAAGTTATTATAATCTATCCAAAACAGTCTTGTTCTAGACAACGATTTTAAAAATTCACCAAGAATGATATATATGAAATTTAAATCTAAATTTAGATGGATTAATTTTTAAGTATGTTTATTGTTGCTCCCTAAAAAGGTGTTGATTTTAAGTACAATAATGTGCAAGTATACACATCGAACAAGTAATAAAGTGTGTGAGTGAGATCGTTCTCACGAGGATTGGGTAGGTTATTTCAAAAATAGTAAACATACACAAAAGATAAGATAACCTTTTGTATTAACATATGCTAAAACAATTCTGCAAATGTCACCAAAATACTTTAGCAAAATAAAGATGTCACTCAAACTGTGATAGCAAAATAAAGCTTGTCACTGAAAAGAGGTAGCAAAATAAACAAATAAGGGAGTAAATAAAATAAAGCTGCACAAACACAACACAGAGAAGATATTCAAGCTTAAGCCAGGCTAGACTTGCTACGGCAAAGATCCTACTTTTTATCCTGAAAGCTTACTGTTTCACTAGTTTACAAGTGCTCGACAGAGTTTACTAAAAATGCCTTCACTATCCCTAGTTAAAAGGGCTAACACTCGAAAATGCTAAGGCATTACCTCCTAATCTCAACCCTAACACTTCTAATGTTGATAAAGTACTACCCTTTTTAGTCGTTGAAACTCTACCTTATCCCTAAGATGAGTTAGGATTCTGCTCCCGCAGTAACTCCATTATTCAAGTTGGTCTAGCTTCATCTATCCCTAGATCTAAGCTTCCCGAACCCTTTTCCTATGGCTACCTCCAGTCCTCCTACAAACCAAGGTTTAGATGATAAAGGTGTTAGCTTTCTTGAGCAAAACATTAAGATAAACACTCAAAACAGTAAACACTCATTCAAAATAAGTAAAGATCATCCATAACAAGCCTAAGACATACTAGTTTAGTTCATGGCTAGGTAAGAAAAACTATTCAACTTTCGTCCATTGAAATACATTTTCAACAACTTAGAAAAGAGGTAAAGCAAAGTTAAGAGGAAGAAAGTCCCAAACGCATATGCCGTGAAGCTTTCCTAGCTTATCGTTCCTCCCGAAGTCGTACAAATCCCTTGCTTGAAGCTCTCTAACAATGGTGGCTTGGCTAGAGGTTGAAGATGAAGGAAAGTGACCGCCTTTCTTCTTTCTTCTCCCTCGTGCTCTCTCTAAAAGTTTACTCCTTTTTCTTTTGGCTCTTTTGCTACTTTTTCAGCTCTATTTTACCAAACTGGTAGAAGGAGGCTTGAGGTTGTATTTATAGGAGGCTTCTAGGGTTTTGTGTCCTAATGGTGCAAGGGAATATTCCCTGACATTTGCTAAAGCAGATGACAATAAAATGCAGGTTTGTAGGAGCGGTGCAACGCCTGCCAAGGAGAGGTACAACGTCTGTAGAGGAGGTACAATGCCTGCAGAGCAGGTGTAGCTTGCCTGGAAAAAAGCGTGAGGACAGTGGGTTGCATGTATGTCCTTTCTTTCGTTTTGTTTTGTCCGTCCACAATGCTATAGCATCTTGAAGTCCGATCCAACACTTGAAATTATGCTAAAGCATATCTTCCAATCTTTCAACTTTGCCCCATCATCTGCATATTATCACCGAGAAAAATATCCTTCAAAGCAGCATCTTTTAAAATAAAAGAGAAAATAAAATAAAAACCTAAACTAAATGCAAATGCACATGAAATGTAACTAAATGAACTAAATGCAATGCAAATGACCTTGAAATCAAATACAACCTTAAGTAAAATGGTATAAAATATACGCTTTTTAGAGCGTTAATATTTATTTTCATTGAGAGAAAATATAATTGAATTTTGATAGGTTCACTGGAATCTGAAATTGAATTAAGTTAGACGGTGAAAGTTTTCCAAAAAAAGTTTAAATGTCCTGTAAAAAAGTTAAAAAGTACATTGATTGGATAAGAAATAAAATACAAATATTATATGGATTTGAATATGATTTTATTAAATTTAAAATGGTATAGAGTAATCAAAATTCTAATTTATGGATTGAAAGATATGACTAGTTTAATTAACATTATCCAAACTACCTGATAGGGACAATTTCATTGTTTGCATTTTATGCATTTAACAATATTGATTATTTTTTATTATAATGATTATAATGATGTGTATATGCTTATATGTATTACAATATAAGGATGGAAGAAATTGAGAAAGAAAGGAACATATGATAAGCAAGAAAAAGGAGTAAAGGACAAACATTCAAAATTAGTAAGCTCAGAGTATTGTGAATAAAACTATCTTAGAGTTATGATTTAGGTCCTAACCAATCCTTGATGGTTCAAATTGTCATATAAATGAACTAGTTGTAAACTTTTTAAAAATAAGAGAAGAAAGAATAAATTACTTGATAACTTGTTTGATATCATGATTATTTAAATGGTTGATAATATGTTATATATTTGTCTATGCTTGATAACAATGGCGGATCTAGAAAATTTTTTCAGGGTAGGTACAATTAAATTAATACACATATTTTAAAGACAGAAATACTAATTACTTCCATAGGAAAATAAGGTATCCCACCCAAAAAAATTGAATATACGATACTACGAAAAAAATTAATCAACTACAGTAATATCTACAGTGCCAAAGTGAGAATGCCACTTTCTCTTGGCGTTCTCCATTTTAAACTAATTACCTCCATAGGTAATTACATCATCATTAAGAAGTCAGTTATCATCATTAAGAAATCAGTTTATTGATAAATTACCTCCATAGGTATTTACACTATAAGGTGAAATAAATTAATTTGAAATAAAAAACGCCAAGAGGAAGTGACATTCACCCCTTGGTACTATAGAAATTGTCGTAATTGACTAATTTTCTCCCGTAACACTGTATATTCAAAAAAAATTGAGTGGAACACCTTATTCCTCAAAATATTGTTATTGAGTTTATTTTGTGTTTATTTTGTTATTTGGGTTGGGAAATGACAATAGTTATTAGGTTTGGATGTAGAGTTGATTTGGACCTCAATTAAATAAATTTTAGGCTTTAATTTTGATCTACCTTGGTGATTTAAATCTGAATTGGACAAAAATAATGGCACCAATTAATCCAGGATGGGCACCAATTATATTCAGGCTGGGCAACAACATATAAAATAAATATTTATCAAGTCAAATTTAAATATCAGGGTACATTGGATTCGCCACTGCTTGATAATATATGATGAATGAATGCATACTCATGTTTGCATTGCTTGAAAATTCTAATGTATGCATACGACAAACTGCTTGCTAGGATGAAAGATATACAAGGTATGCATAAATTTTGTACTCATAAAATGATGTTTTTTTGTTTGTTAAATAAACCTTGAAAGTTTTAACTTGTAAAATGGATCGAAAGATTTTATTATATGAACTTAAAAATTGAAAATAAATTTTATCGTATTAATGTATCAAGTATCGAATCTTGGTAAGATATCAAACACTGAATCATGTTAAAGTGTCATTTACACCACATGTTAGAGCATACAAAGTACTTATTATGTTAAGGTGTCAGTTACACCGAACTGTAAGGTACACAAAGTGCCAATCATATAACTATATCAAGTTCGATTTTTACACTCTAGGCATGCTATACTACGTAAAATTGACTAACAATCAAGGACTTCTAAAGTCTTTTAATTACTTTTATTAGCATATCAATTCTTTATAAGCAAACTTATAAAAATCAGCATCATGACAATCAATATTCCATCATATCAATTCAAGCTTATAAGCATCATATCATTCTCAAACATATCATATCATCATACAAACAAATCTATTTTCAAGCTTTCAAATAATAAGATCGGTACTTAACACATAAATTAAAGACATGAATTATGAAATATATGTAGTACATTGAATGGTACTATTAAGCTTGAAATAAAATGAAAGTGATATGATTAGACTGTATTACACGTCATCTGTAACACAATTTTATTTCGAAACGATCAGAAGGAAATATCAGATATTAGTAAACCAAAATCAAATCGGAATTTTAGAATTAAAGAAAATTCAAACCGAAAATTAATTTGCAAACGGAATAGTTGAGGCCTGCTGAAAGTAGTTTCCTTAAGACAGATTTGCTACAACTTCGAGTGTTGAGTTGTTTGATAGTCTGTCTCCCAAGATATAACAACTGGAAGAACTTCGAAAAGTAGCACTTTTGTCGAGTTCTCGAACTGCTCTTATCTTTTCCAATCACCGAGAGAGAAAACGAAGGAGAGAAAAGTTTTTGGGATGAGTAAAACAGAGAAAATAAACTCATATTTATAGGGTAACAGTGGTCATCATTTCCCGATTTAATGACTAGAAAATCCAGGATTTAATTTCAATCTGAAAAATTCGGGATTAAAATTCAATCTGGAAAATCCGGGATTAAATCCCAATTAGGAAAATTCAAAGTTAATTTCCAATATCTGAAAAAATCAGAGATAATTGCCATTTATCCGGTATTTTAATTCAAATTAAATACCATATTTGACAATTACTTCTCTAAATAACCAGAGCAGTCAACTGCTAATTAATTCAAAAATGATTCTGAATTAACACTCTTTTTTCTGGATATTGCCAAAAAATAAAATAAGAAAAAAATATGTGCACAACGGGTAAAATATCCGTAGGCCTTGGAAAGGCCCGACCGATCCGGACATTCGCGTCGCCTACGTCGTGCAGATGCACCCCAACCCGAATAGAATTGGATTCGTACCCCCGTAAGCGCGAGGCACAGAGTCAACTAAAGTCATTCAATGACCTCTTTATGGGTGGTTGTATATAAACAACTCTCACACCATTTATCCTACCAATGTGGGATATGGGGTTTTACATTCCTTATTTATTCTTGACCTTCCTACTTTGAGCATCAATTTCTCATTCACCACTCAACGATATTGTGCGTATGAGCTACCGTTGTAAAGATCTCACAGCGTAGAATAGAAATCAACCATTTTCTTATTTAAAACCTCATCTTTACTTGTTCAAAATATGCTCCAAAGATGGTCACATACCACTGTTTTTTCAATAATCCCCACATGAAAGAGATTGATGATTGTATCAAAATATTTTTGTCACATTGTGGTGATAGGCTCTACAATTGATAGATACATAGGATAGGTAGGTTTCTTTCTTTGAACCTTCCCTTGTGAAAGTATATTTACTTTACTAGCTGATCAGTAGACGCGATGTCCTTGAACTGTCATCCGTTGGTGTAAATGATGACATACTTCACACACCTATCTCTCTGACAAGAGATACATCTATCATGGTTATGTCTTTATGGCCGTGGACATCTCCTGATTCTGCGAGAATTTGAGAAAACTATGCCCAATAGTCTCCTTGAAGCGGCCCCACTTCACTCTAACATAGGTGACTTATGTTGCTTGGTTCTCCGAAGAATACAATGGTCATTAAAAGCTTTTGCTTAACCTTTACCAAATTCTTGTCACTGTTCACATCATAGGAATGGGCTTGGGGAAGGAACCCCCACAATGACTGCACAAGTCTATGAAATTAGGTTGTCCCTTTGAACCTAGATCTTGGGATCTCTAGTCAACTAGGTAGGGTTTTTCCTTCACATAGTGCCTTTATCTTTCATGGGCTTGAGTCCTATTCCTTTCGATGTTTTTCCAACTTGATCTCGATTTAACCCTTTGGTTAGCGGATCCCCAATGTTATCCTTTGATCTTACAAAATCAATAGAAATAACTTCATTTGAGACAAATTTTCTAAGGGTGTTGTGTCGTCGATGTATATGTCTCGACTTACTGTTATACATAAGATTTTGCGCCCTAGCAATCGTTGCTTGATTGTCGCAGTATATGCACACAGTGGGTACTGGTTTTTCCCAATCAGGGATATCCTCAAGAAATTGCCTTAACCATTCGGCTTCTTCTCCAGCTTTATCTAGAGCTACAAACTCAGATTCTATTATGGATCTTGTTATAACTGTTTTTCTTGAGGATTTCCAAGATACGGCTCCTCCTCCTAGAGTGAACACATATCTGCTTATGTCTTTGGTATCTTGTATGTCAGATATCCATCTCGCATCGGAATATCCTTCTAAGACGGTAGGGTCTTTGGAATAATGCAATCCGTAATCCCGAGTGTATCTAAGGTACCTTAATACCTTAATTATTTCTTTCCAATGATCTTTTCCTGGATTACTCGTGAATATGCTTAGACTGCTTATAGTAAAAGCAATATCTAGTCGTATGCAGCTCATGAGATACATTAAGCTGCCTATGACCCTTGCATATTCCACTTGATTGATACTTTATTCTTTGTTCTTAGATAGATTAAAGCACGGATCTAGAGGAATTGTAGTTGTACCACAATCATCCTTGCCAAATCTTTCAAGAATCTTATGCACATAGTGTGATTGAGTTAATATGAGATTTTCTACTGACCGTTTTATTTGGATACCCAAAATTGTATCAGCTAACCTCATATCTTTCATGTCAAAATTTGAATTTAACATGTTCTTGGTACGATGTACCATCTCATTATTGCTTCCTACAATGAGTATATCATCTACATATAAACATAGGATGACATATCTAATGTCTGTAGTTTTGACATATACACATTTATCACACTCATTTATTTTGAATCCGTTTGTCATCAAGATATTATCGAACTTCTCATGTCATTGTTTTGGTGCATGTTTAAGCCCATATAAAGATTTGACCAATCTACAGACTTTCCTTTCTTGACCTGAAACTACATGACCCTCAGGTTGTTCCATATATATTTCTTCGTCAAGTTCTCCATTTAAGAAAGCTGTTTTAACATCCATTTGATGCACTTCGAGATTTCTTAATGTAGCAATGGCAAGTATCATCCTAATAGATGTTATTTTTGATACGGGGGAAAACGTATCAAAGTAATCAAGGCCTTTCTTTTGTCGGTATCCTTTTATTACCAATCGTGCCTTGTATTTATCAATTATTCCATCTGTTTTTATTTTCCGTTTGAAAATCCATTTTGAATTTAGTGGTTTAATTCCCGGAGGAAGATCCACTAATTTCCAAGTATGATTTCGCAGAATGGAATCAATTTCACTTTTTATGGCATCTTTCCAAAAAGTGCTTTTAGAGGAACGTATAGCTTCATTATACGTTAGAGGCTCATCCTCTAGCATATAGGTTATGAAGTCAGATCCAAAGGACTTTTCTATCCTAGCCTTTTTGCTCCTTCTTGGCTCTTGTTTGGATTCATCCTCTTGTTGATCATTTGAAGATATATCATCCAATGTTCGCTTTGTAACAAACTGATCAACTTCCCTAGTTTTATAGGGAAATATATTCTCAAAGAAAGATGCATTCTTTAACTCCATTATCGTGTTTTTTTGAATCTTTGGATTTTTTGATTCATACACAAGAAACCGATAAGTATTGCTATGTTCAGCATAGCCTATGAAAATACAATCCACTGTTTTTAGACCTATTTTCATTTGTTTTGGTGGTGGAGTCATTACCTTTGCAAGATACCCCCACATTTTTAAGTGTTGGTAGGAAGGTTTTCGATCTTTCCATAATTCATATGGGGTCTTATCTTTGTTTTTCTGTGGAACCTTATTTAAAAGGTAATTAGCCGAAAGAACGGATTCCCCCTACATGTTCTGAGCTAACCCTGAACTTTCTAATAAAGCATTCATCATTTCTTTTAGAGTGTGATTTTTACGTTCAGCTATTCCATTAGATTGAGGGGAATGCGGTGGTGTTACCTCATGAATAATACCGTGTTGGGTGCAATATTCACCGAATGGATTAACATATTTGCCACCACGATCACTCTTTACCATCTTAATTTTCTTATTAAGTTGGTTTTCGACTTCTTGCTTATAGATTATAAACTTATCTATAGCTTCGTCTTTGCTTTTTAATAAGTATATGTGGCAATATCTTGCACTATCATCGATGAAGGTAATAAAAAATTTATTTCCTCCTCTTGTTTGGACAAATTTAAGGTCGTAAACATCGCTATGAATTAAGTCAAGCGGTATTGTACTTCTTTTAATAGTTTGAAACGAAGTTCTTGTTGATTTTGCTTCAACATATATTTCACATTTTAACTTATAATCAATGTGAAATGAGGGAATGTGATCCATTTTAATTAACCTTCACAAGGTATCATAATTGACATGTCCAAGTCTACCATGCCATAAGTTAAATGACTCAAGCATATAAGCAGAAGAAGAAGTTGCATTCTTATTCTTATTCTTAATATGGGATTTTATAGAGATGGCATTGAGTTTCCACATTCTATTTAGTACATATCCCTTACCCACAAATACTCCTCCCTTAGTTAAAATTAACTTTTGGGATTCAAAAACCATCTTAAACCCGTGAACGCTTAGAAGTGTTCCAGAAACAAGGTTTTTGCATATATAAGGTACATACAGCACATTCTAAAGCCTGAGTTCCTTTCTAGAAGTCATCTTCAACACCACGGTTCCCTTCCCTTTTATCATGGAAGTTGCAGCATTACCCATGTATAGTTTTTCTCTATTAACGCATGGTGTCAGCTCATGAAAAGAATTTTCATCACAACAGATATGACGTGTGGCTCCTTTGTCCAGCCACCATTCTCCTGGGTTTGAGTCAACCATGTTGACTTCAGATATTAAAGCAACTAGGTCTTCATCTTCCACGATGTTGACCTCTTTGGCTTTCACTCTCCTTGAAAGCTTGCATTCTGAGGATCTCTGCCCCATCTTTCCACAATTGAAGCATGATCCTTTGAACTTCTCTTTCTTGACGATCCCGCCACTTGGGCCCAACTTTGGTTTTCTTTGTGGTTGCTTTCCTTTCCTGGCTTCGACAACATTTGTCTTGGCTTCTCTGACGTGAGATTTCCCGGCATTACCTCTATTGTCTTCTTCAATTCGAAGCCTGGAGATCAGCTCTTACACAGTCATCTCCTTCCTCTTGTGTTTCAAGTAACTCTTGAAATCATTCCATCCGGGAAGCAATTTTTCTGTGATGCCAGCTACTTGGAAAGGCTCGTTGATGATCATTCCTTCTGCAAGAATTCCATGAATAATTAGTTGGAGTTATTCAACTTGAGTTACTACCGATTTTAAATCAACCATAGTAAAATTTAAGAACTTTGCGACTAAAAACTTTTAAGCCCCAGCATCATCTGCTTTGTATTTATTTTCCAAAGCTTCCCACAGCTTCTTAGTAGTTTCGTATACATTGTATACCGGATACAAATAATCTTGTAATCCGTTTAGAATGTAATTTCGACACATATAGTCGCCATCTTCCCATTCTTCTTTCATCTTTACGGCAATGACCGTATCAACCTGCCCTTCTCCGTCCCCTATATTAATGACCAGAGGATCAACTGTTAAATAGTTCCCCAAGCTCAACATGGAAAGATAAAACATCATCTTTTGCTGCCATATCTTGAAGTTCTGTCGAGTGAATTTGGGCAGCTTTTCATTGTGATTGACATTCACAGCCGGTGCATTCATAGTCTAGACTTGTTTGGAGCTCAGTGCAGGTGCAGAGACCTTCGTATTTCCAGATTCTCCAGTAGTCATTTGTTTCTGCGAAAGAAATGATTGGAATTCAAATTAATTCCAATAAACAGAAATAAAAATTCTTGTTTAAATCTGACAATTTCTGCGAACAGATTTGTCACCACTTTTTGAGATTTTTCTGTAAACCCGTTTAAGAACGGCAGGATAAATCCTGAAACAAATTGATTGCAATCTCTTTTAAGATTTTATCGCCTCGGATTAATAAGGTATGTTGAAAAAAAAACTCTGTCTTAAGATTGTAACACAATCTTATTTCGAAATGATCAAAAGGAAATAACAGATGTTAGTAAACCAAAATCAAATCGGAATTTTAGAATTAAAGAAAACTCAAACCGAAAATTGATTTGCAAACAGAATAGTTGAGGCCTTCTGAAAGCAGCTTCCTTAAGACAGATTTGCTGCTACTCCGATGGTGTTGAGTTGTTTGGTAGTTTGTCTCCCAAGATACAACAACTGGAAGAACTTCGAACAGTAGTACTTTTGTTGAGTTCTCGAACTGCTCTTGTCTTTTCCAATCCCCGAGAGAGAAAACGAAAGAGAGAAAAGTTTTTGGGACGAGTAAAACAGAGAAAATAAACTCATATTTATAGGGTAACAGTGGTCATGATTTCCCGATTTAAAGTCCAGAAAATTCGGGATTTAATTTCAATCCGAAAAATCCGAGATTAAAATTCAATCCGGAAAATCCGAGATTAAATCTCAATTAGAAAAATTCAAAGTTAATTTCCAATATCCGAAAAAAATCAGAGATAATTGTCATTTATCCGGTATTTAATTCAAATTAAATACCATATTTGACAATTACTTCTCTAAATAACCAGAGTAGTCAACTGCTAATTAATTCAAAAATGATTCTGAATTAACACTTTTTTTTCTGGATATTGTCAAAAAATAAAATAAGGAAAAAATATATGCACAACGGGTAAAATATACACAAGCCTCGGAAAAGCCCGATCGGTCCAGACATTTGTGTCGCCCATGTGGTGCGGGTGCGCCCCAACCTAAATGGAATTGGATTCGCACCCCCTTGCTCACGAGGTACAGAGTCAACTAAAGTCATTCAATGACCTCTTTATGGGTGGTTATATATAAACAACTCGCGCACCATTTATCCTACCAATGTGGGATATGGGGTTTTATATTCCTTATTTATTCTTGACCTTCCTACTTTAAGCATCAATTTCTTATTCACCACTCAACGATATTGAGCGTATGAGCTACCGTTGTAAAGATCTCACGGCGTAGAATAGGAATAAACTAATTCCTTATTCAAAACCTCATCTTTACTTGTTCAAAATATGCTCCAAAGATGGTCACATACCGCTGTTTTTCCAACATTACCTTATATGAGTTATGGTTTGATTTGACAAATCATGTAATATATATGAAAAAAATAAAATATAATTTGATGAATACCTTGCTGGAAATTATTGATTTCCTTGATATGTTTATACGCTTGAAATGAAAATAAAAATAAAAATATGAAATTACATGATATTTTGGATTGTTTCGGTGAGATAAGGATTAATGAACTGGTTTGAAAAGTTTAGTCTTATATATGATTAATTAGATTATTTTGTGATAGAATAAAATTTAGTGGGTTGATTTGAGATGTCCCTTAAAATATTTGAAATATTAGATTTTTTTGAGAAAATATAAGAATTGGAGGATTATTTTGACACGTATATTTAGGTACATGATTAGATGGGTTGTTTTAGATTACTAGAATTAATAGCTAATGTTACAATAACTGTGACTTAAATTGATACAAATAAGAGCAATCAAATTGTTTAATTTGATTCACATGAATAATCAACTAACTTCATACTGATTTAAGAGTAAAATATCTCGATGTTTAATAGTTACTACCTCACTAGGTACATATTGTATGTACTATTTTCATTTTTTCTTCTTCCCAACCCACAAGTTTAAATTGATCAATAGTAACGTTTCTTGAACTAGAAGTAAGACACAAACAAGATTAAAGCATACTCGGGTAACTCTTGTAATGCTTCTAGATAGTGACACATTATATCTAGATCATGCATTTGATTTGGTTTGTATATAAATTTAATTTAAAGCTCTTGTTTTGTATTAATTAAAGTTATATACTTGCTTTGATTAGTATGATTGATCTGATTGATTAAGTGGTTGATAAGTGATCAAAATGATAAATGTTTTATGTTATAAATCGAAGTAGATCTTAATTATATGCATACATGACTTCGAATGAAAAATATTCGATATGTATTGATAATTGAATTACTAAGTAATTGTGCTGTTAGTTAGATGTTAAGTGTTATATATGATATGTTAAAGGTTGATGTAACAAACTTTTTTTTAAAAAAAACAAAATTTAACGTTAGAGGATGGTGGTTTGATAGCCGAGTTATAGATTGAAACTTCTTTGGATGAGTTGATCAAGGAGAAATAGTTGTTAGATGAATCTTTGGTACCTCATGTTCAGGATATAGATGAAGCTGTGTCGACAAAGTATAGTTTCCGTGGAGACGGTCTTTTATGTTTCCGAGATCATGTGGTTGTGCCAAGTGATGTTGATTTGATATGTTCTATCCTTGCGGAGGTTCATAGTTGTCATTTTTCTATATATTCGAGTAATACCAAGTTCCGTCAGGTTTGTTGCAACCTTTGAAGATTCAGGGATGGAAGTGACAAAGAGTGACTATGGACTTTGTGGCGGGTTTGCCTTTGACATCATTCAAAAAGTATTCGATATGGGTTATCATGGATAGGTTTACTATGTGTGCGCATTTTATTCCAGTGCATAGTAAGTATTCCTTGGACAAGTTAGCCGAGCTTTATGTTGTTGGTATTGTGAAGTTGTATGTGCCGAAATCTATAGTGTCGTATAGAGATCCGAGGTTCACGTAGAGGTTTAAGAAGTCTTTACAGAAGGCTCTTTGTAGTAAGTTGAGTTTCAGTACATCTTATCATCCGTAGACAAATAGACGGTTCGTGAGGGTTATTCAGGTTTTGGAGGATATGTTGAGATGTTGTGCGATAGATTTCAAGGGTTCTTGGGAGAATTATTTGCCTTTAGTGTAGTTCTCTTACAATAACAGTTATCAGGCAAGTATTCAGATGGCACCGTATGAGGCTCTTTATGGTAGGAGATGTCGTACTCCGTTGTGTTGGCCCAAGACAGGTGAGAAGTTTGTGACCCTACTCAGTGTTCTTGAGGATAATGATGAGAAATTTAAGCTCATTAGTGATAGAATTAAGACTGCATCGAATTTTCAAAAGTCCTATGTTGGTCTTAAGGGATAGGAGATAGAGTTTGTCGTGGGAGAGAAGGTTTTCCTCAAGGTTTCTCCGTGGAAGAAAGTGATGTGTTTCAGTAAGAAAGGGAAGTTGAGTCCGAGGTTTATTGGATCGTTAGAAGTTTTAGAGAAAATCAGGTCAGTGGCTTAACATTTAAGGTTACCATCCGAGCTTTAGAGGATCCATGATTTGTTACATGTGGCAATGATTCGGAGGTACAGATCGGATTCATCGTATGTTTTGCCGGTGGGAGAGATTGATCTTAATATTGATTTTTCGTTTAATGAAGAACCAGTAGAGATCTTATCATCAAGTACTAAGGTTCTGTGTTGTAAGACCATCGAGTTAATCAAAGTGCTTTGTCGATATCGAGGTGTCACGAAAGCCAAATGGGAACAGAAGTCAAATATGAAAGAGCAATTCACTTATCTTTTTTCACCAGGTAATTTCGAGAATGAAGTTTCTTTAAGTGAGGGAGAGTGATATCGCCCCAAAAATGGACTTAGAAGCTAGTGAACCGATTTTGTCGGTTTAGCCTATTTTGGGATTAAATACTTAAAAATTAGTTTTAAATCGAAATAAGTTACGGGAATATACTAAAATTATTAATTAATATATATTTAACTTTGGTCAATTCAATTTCCAAAATTGACATTTGAATCCCTAAGATTTTGGAATTAGTGACTATTTTGTAAAAATTAAAAACTTGAAGAAAATTTTATAAACTAAGAAAAAAATTTGAATCTTTAAGGGGCTTTGATCAAATTATAATTTCAGTTGAACTAACCTTCCTTCTTCTTATTTAATTAACTCTTAACCCAAATTTTAAAACATATAACCCAAATTACTTCATTTAATTCCTAAAAACCTATTTTATATCAAAACATAAACCCTTTATTATTTTTGTTTTCCCTCTTACCAAGGAAGAGAAAATCTTTGTTTTTAATGTAAAATAATTTTATTTTAAATTAATTTCGTTTGAATAATTATTTATAACTTTTCTTCTTCAAAATATCGTGTTTTTCACTTGTTTTCTTCTTCAAAAACCATGAAAGTTGGTTGGGTAAGAATTGAAGGTAAGAAACATTCAATCATCTGATTGTAAAAGGTTCTTTACTAAAATTACCAAGTTATTGGCTTGGTAGAAACGTTTTTAATCTTTTGGTTTAAGAAAAATCAGTTTTTGATCAAAACCTATAATTTTTGTTTCAAAGGTTTTAAGTCACTGTTTTAGGTCCTAAATTCATGATTTTGTATGTTTTAGTATATTTATAATATTTATTTAAAGTCCCTAATCTTGGACTAAAGGTTTAGGAGAAGTTTAGGGTGGTTCGAAAAGTTTTGGGTTAAGGTTTTTAAGGATTGCATTGTTATGATCCAAAAAAAGATGTTTTTGTGCATTTAGGAGTAATAAATCTCCTGAGTTTGATGATTGAATCAAGTCAAGAAGTAGGAGATCACGTTTGAAGGAGTTCGGTTAGTTATCGATGGCTTATCGTAAAAGAAACGGCTTTTGGTGAGTGCATTTGAGACTGGGCTGCTTCGACAATGTTTTACTTTGTTTTTTAAATTGCTAGGAGTATGGTAAGGTGTGAGAAACCTCCTTATATCCAAATTAAGTTTTATGTTTGCTCTCCTAAATTGATTTTTACCATACTATGCAATTTTTTATGTATTAGTCATGGTTGTTATATAATTATGTATATGTGCTTATGCATGTGAATAAATTCTCATGTGACTATTTTTACATTGATTTTAATGTTTTCTCGTTTTTTCAAAATATATTAAATATAATTTTATCGGTTTATGCAAATTTGTGCATGAGTTAGAGGAAAACATGTGATCTATTTATTGTTTTTAATGTAAAACTTGAGCATTTGGTTTTGGTTTTATGTTGGATGTTTAGATGAAATTTATGGGATAAGTTGATCGATCAATAGGATATACAGAGTACACTACAAAAAACAAATTCATACATGTTTTAAATTCTTTGAGTGATCAATAGGAAAATATGCAAGTACCCTAAACATGTAAAAAACACAACTGTAAACAATTTACTATTTTGGTGAAATTAGATAATTACATGTTTTTTTTTTTAAAATGAGCTCGAATTTTTTGTAAGCCTTGCTAGGTGAAAGCATGTAAGTCTTGGTTTTATGGGATATGCCACGTGACAAACAATTGTTGATTTTTATATATATTAGTGACTATGTAGTCACAAGTGATTTTTTTGAGCATGACTTATTTTATAAATAATTTTTAGTACATTATGGGCTTCATTACAAGTAGTTAAAATGTTTTATAATTCACTCACTAAGCTTTGGCTTAACCTTTCTCATTTCCTTGTAATGCAGAGAAATAAGTGAAGGAATCGTCAAAAGAAGAAAGGAAGCTACTTGGTGATTTTATTTCATAATTAGCTCAAGTATGTTATTTTTAAGTTTGAACCTCATGTAGTTTGAGAGCAATGGTGATGTAGAACCTTATGATTGCAGAGTTGGTCATAGAACAATTGAGTGTTGGATTTGGTACTTGCATATTGGTATGCTTTTGTGATAATGAATTTTTGGGGGGGTGATTTTATTGTTATCTCATATGTGTTTAATTATGTTGAATTATGATATTGACGAGTGTTTATACTAGTTTGTGTTATAATTATGGAACTAGGGCGATATGCATCTAGGGAGTATGTTGAATTGTATGATTTATGCTCCTTAGGTGAAAATATGAATCTAGAATATGTTTTAACTCGTTTTATACTTGAATAAGGAAATCATGTAGCTGATGGACAGGTGGTATCAAAACAATAACCTATAGTTTTGATACCCAGGCAAAATAACGAAGGAAAAGCTAGAAAATAAGCTTCGGTATCGGAACGGTAAGATATCGTTTTGATACAATATGATGAACACAAGCAGGTATATCGATATGTTTGAATTTGGGATCAATCTGATTTTTACAGTTTCAAATAGTATCGATACGGGGTCATAGCTATATCGAAACGCAGGCTTGCTACATAGGGCATCGAACGAATTATCAAAGGAGTATCAAAACACTTGAACAATGTTTTGATACTTGTTTTAATTTTACCTTGGTATCAATAAAGTGGCAAGGGGTTTCGATACCCCTGATAGTTAATGTCGTTATAGGCTGAAGTAAACTTTGAAACCGTTCATTTTAGTCATCAATCTATGAGAAAGCAATTAGTTGACTTTTAGATATTAATTTAAACTGAAAATTTACGAGAAAGTATAAAATATAATTAGTTAAGGATTGATAAATTTAAATTATAATTAGTTCATAAATCCTGGAAAATCAAATTAGGTCCTAAAATTTGTGCGGTTAAAATTAGGACCAGTTTCTCATTAGTTTTCGCTATAATTGAAATAATTCTTTGTATGAACATATAGAATATAATTATAGAATCTAGGTAAGATAAAAAGAAAAATTTTTAAGGTCGTTTATTGGTGTGAGTCTCTGGATTAGCCTCGGTTATCCCCGTGTAACTCGTTCGAGTCGGGTGGCGTCTAAACCGCGAGTCAAGAAGGTTACACACTCGCTGGCACATGAGGCATCTAGAAACCAATTCAACTATAGCTTGCTTTATGCCTGGCCAACAATATAGTTCCTGAAGATCTCGATACATATTTACCGAACCCAAGTGTAGAGAAAATGAGTTAGAATGAGCCACCTTTAGGATATCGATAGAGAAAACCTCATCTTCAGGTATATAAACCCGATCACGATAGCAACAGAGTCAATCAAAATTGACTCGAAAATAAGATTTATGCTTTCTTGTAGTTTAGAAATGATAGACTATAATTGGGGATCTTGATTCTATAAGGCTTTAATTCTGGATATGATGGTAGATTGAACTTAGAGTTCAAATACAAGACAAAGATGCTTTTGAAGAAGAAATAGAAAGTTAAGTAATGAGTTTTCAATAATAACGATACAGATTTAATGATCACTGACAATAATTACCAGGTTGAGGTTTGAGGTTGAGTGCATCAGCCACAATGTTAGCCTTGCCTAGATGGTAATCAATAACTAGATCATAATCTTTGAGAGGTTTCATTCATATTCATTGTCGAAGATTCAACTCTTTTTGAGTTAATATGTATTTTAGACTCTTATGATTAGTAAAGAGATAGCATGTCTCTCCGTAGAGATAATCCTTTATATTTTTAATATAAAGATAACTACAGTCAATTCTAAGTCGTAGGTGATATAATTCAACCCGTATAGATTTAGTTGTCGACAAGCATAGGCAATAACTTTAACTTCTTGCATCCGAACACATCCTAAACTGAGATGTGATGTATCACTACAAATGGTGTAGTTCTTTCCACACTCATGTTGGCTCAAGATAGGTAGGTGCATGAGCCAGAACTTGTTTCAATTGATCAGAACTCTTTTGCTAAGCCTCGATCCATACAAATAATGTTTTTTATTTAGGGGTTTTGTCAATGGAGAAATTATTATGGAAAATTCCTTTACGGAACTCCGATAATAGCTTACAAGACCGAAGAATTTCGAACTTCTATAATTTTGTTCGGTTGTTTCTAATCTATAATTGCTTGGATTTTCTACGAATCCATTTAGATTCCTAAAGTCGATAATATACCCGAGGAAGGCAACTTTCGTGACCTAGAACTCACACTTAGAGAACTTGGCACACAACTATTTTTCTTGTAGGATCTACAACACAATCCTTAGATAATCGTGATGCTTAGAAGCATCCTTAGAGAAAATAAGGATATCATCTATGAACAATACCGCGTATTTATCGAGATAAGTCCATGAAAGTAATTGGTGCATTAGTTAGCCCCAAAGGCATAACTAAGAATTCGTAGAGTCCATAACGGGTCCTAAAAGTTGTCTTGGGCATATCAAACTCTTTAAATTTCATCTAATAGTAACCCGACCTTATATCTTCAAAAACACTATAGCATCCTTAAGTTGATCGAAAGGGTCATCAATTCTTGGCAAGGGATATTTGTCCATAATAGTTACTTTATTTAACTGTAGGTAGTCGATACATAACCTCATGGATTCCTCTTTTTTCTTCATGAAGAGTATTGGATCTCCCCAAGGTAAAGAACTTGGTTGGATAAAGCCTTTGTCAAATAGATCTTGAATATGTATCTTCAATTTTTTCAACTCAACTGTTGCCATACGATAGGATGCAATAAACACCGGTGATATCCCAAGTTTCACCTTGATGCCAAACTCAACTTCTCGATTCGGTGGTAAAACTAAAAGCTTCTTGAGAAAAACATCAAGAAATTCACACATAATGTTAATTTTGAGCAATTGAGCTCCTCCTTGGTTTCCATAGCCAAAGCATACAAGATTGTTTCTTGAAACTCAAAAGAGTAACACTTTCCTTGTCGATACATCAAAGCTAAAACTTCTTCTTAGAGCAATATATTCAGGCTTGATGCTTGTTGAGAAAATCAAATACCAGAATTGTATCAAACTCATGGATCGGTAGTGTCATCAGATTGGTTGAAAAATGGATTCCTTAGATCCATAAAGTGCATTTCTTTGCATATCAAACTGATAGTAACACTATCACCTAGGGGATTCGTTACAAAGATTCTCAATTCAATAGGTTCACATGTCATCTTAAATTTCTTAACTAATATGGTACTAATGAAGGAATGCTTAGAGTCAGGATCGACCATTGCATAAATAGGATGAGAGTATACCTCAATGGTACCTACTATGAAATTAGGATCCTCCTCGTCCTCCTAGCTCCTCACATGGTACACCTGTGTAGAGGCCTTTGATTCATGTTTTTTTAGTTCCTTAGACGAGACACCCAATCTCTCAGCACCTCTATAAGAACCTTACTTATGTCCCTTACTCTTGTATGACTATATATGTGATACTGCAGCAAATTGGATAATAATAGACTTGTTTGAAGTATTTGGGTAGTTACCGATGAAATGTCTTTGTTCAACACAGAAAAATATACTCCAAACTGCTTACAACATTGACCGGCTAGATATTTATTCTAACAATAGTTAAATACTGGGTAGTCCTTCTTGAATCACCTGTGCTCTCCACTGATATGCCTTCCCGAACGATTGGGTTATAGAATATTGTTTAGCAATATTTCCAGATCGAGCAGGCTGTGAATAAAATTATTGTTTGTTGCCTTGATACTTTCTTGCCCTTCTTGTTTGGCTTAGGAGTTTGAAAATCATCAAAATGTCTCTTGGCGAACCCTCTATACCTATGTGCCTTATGTTCAACTTCGGTGGCTTTGAAAAAGTTTACAAGTCCTAAAAATTGGTGATTCCTAATATAGTGAACATAGGGAGAAGTTCATCAATGAGACCAGAAATGAACATCCTACGCTTCTCTTATTCTTTCTTAATATGCCCTGCCCCATACTTTCAATACTTACAGAAGTCATTGATGTATTGCTCAATAGGTCTTCTTTCTTGTTTGAGGTGGAAGAAGATGTTTCGTCTCTCATCCAGATAATACTTACTAATGTACTTCTTTTAGAATTCTCTCAGGAAAAACTCCCATGTAACATACTCTTCTAAGGACGTGAGTATCATGGTCTCCCACCACTATAAAACTTCATCAGCTAAAAGTGAAATAGTATACCTTAACTTGTACTCATCACTGTATTGTAATTGCTTGGTCAAAATTCTCATGAAATTGTCTAACTAATTTCAGTAATCTCAGGATCTTCATCGTCTCATCCGGTGAAATAGTAGATTCGGTATTGAAATAGCTTGTTAATAGGAGCTTTGGTTGGTGGTACAAGAACCATAGAAGCCTAAGTATGCTTGGTATGGAAACGCCTTGACTTTTTACAGGTCAACATAGCATGTCTAGCTTAACCATATTAAAACGTTTGGAGGTCATTTTAATACAGATTTCTAGGTAGGTAATATTTTTAAGCTTGTTTCAATACACTTATCTAAGTGTTTCGGTACACGAAGACCAACCAAAATTCAAAATGTTGACTTTGATTAACTATATCAATACACTCTAGAGACATATCAAAACATATTTTTATAAATTCAGAACGTATCAAAACTCCTTTAACACAATTTGATATGACTTAAAAATTCCCAGAATTTTCCAGTTTTATAAGCAAGCCATATCGAAACGCCATGACCCCGATTTGATATGTATGAGCCTATAATGTCAATTCTAATCTGATTTTTATTTATTTTGACCTAGGAAATGAGGTCCAAAACTTATGAAATTTTACCAGCAAGTCTAATATAACATATTTTAAAAGCATTTAAAATTTTAGGTCATTCCAAATTCATTTACTATGAATTTATATTTCAATCTAAATATGCACTTTTAACCATACATACCATTTCTCTTTAGGATTCATTTTGCTTACTTAGAGCCTAGGCATAACATACACAAAACCAACATGTTATAATACATAATTAAGACTTAACAAAACACATTTCCACCATTCTAGGAGTGTGTATGACAAAGCTTATTTTCCTTTGCTAATAGACTTGCCAAAACTTTCTTAAAAGGATCCAATTTTCTTTCAATAACCTTTAACCTAAAAATGCATGAAAATGAATACATTAGGAGTACATTTTCTAGTGAGGTATTCAATAAAATATAAATATATGAAATCCTTCCAATTTATATACTTTATATTATAACATCATATTAGGCCAATATTCAATAATTCTTAACATTAATTCAATGTTCAATATGAATACATTTCTTAGTGAGGTATTCAATACAATATAAATATATAAAATGCTTTCAATTTATATACTTTCTTATTATAACATCATATTAGGTCAATATTCAATAATTCTTAACATTAATTCAATGTTCAATACCAATAGTCCATATGCATCAATGTATTCAATGAGTCAAGATAAAACTTTATATTGATAAAGATAGTGAATACACGGTATCCTATGCCTCGCCAATTCATCGAGATCATGAATCCTATAAATTCTATTTTTCAAAAATATATTCAATCTTACAAAGTTATTTTAGAAAATTGAATAAATCTAATAAAAATCTGAATCATAATGATATGATATCCGATACACATGATGGTACGATACCCAATCTCCACAGCACCCAATGAGTAAGGTTCCCTATAACCTACTCTCATCTAATGTCACCATTCGAAGTGAAACACAACCCAAAGAGTGGAACCACGGATCCAAAGTAGAATTCAGCTCAAACAGTGAAACCATTAAATAATATAAAGCGGAGTTCAATCTAAATATTGAAGTCATGGAACTTCTTCTGATCTGATATCCCAACCCATGATCATATTATCTTATGATATTGATTTAAAATTTGATCTCATTCAAAATTTTAATTGTTAAAATTCAAGTTACATAGTTTGTAAATCAAATTTAATGCAATTTTTAAAGTTTGATATTTCATATTCTGATAAATCTAATTTAAAACACAATATGAATACTATGCATGATGTCTGAAAACTTTCACAAAATGTACACAGAATAAAAAAAAAGATCTATAAATCACATCTCAAGTAATCATAAAGCATGGACAGAACATACAAGTTTAAAACATAGGAAGAGATACACCTTAGCAAGCAGTAACTCTAATGTTGAGAACAAGGCATCTCGTTTTCTTGTCTAGCTAAAATATAACCTACGAGGTAAAATAAATGTATTACTATTCAATACGAATACTAAATCATCGACTAAAACATAACACATATCCAAAAGCTTACTTACGTGATGGTCTTGAAGAAAATGCCCAATCGGTCTGAATAACATAACTCAACGACCTCAAAAATTTAGTTACCTGAACAAAGGAATAAT
This sequence comes from Abelmoschus esculentus, assembly GCA_035048815.1. Taxonomy (NCBI): domain Eukaryota; kingdom Viridiplantae; phylum Streptophyta; class Magnoliopsida; order Malvales; family Malvaceae; genus Abelmoschus; species Abelmoschus esculentus. The sequence continues at coordinate 11,941,059 of JAUCBN010000006.1, read as the reverse complement.
CTGAATTAGAGTCTAATTAAACAACTCAACATATTCTTGAACAACTTAAAAGAAAATACTAAAATAAGGCTTTAGGGTTCGAATATGACAAAACAAACAACGGATTCAGACTCATAACATCAACAAAAGTCAAGATAAAGGTCATCCAAAAGTCAACTTGATCAAATTCAAAATAAATTATTGTCAAAGTCAACTTTGACTTGACTAGTCAAACTAATCACAGGTCAACTCAAAAGTCAAAGTCAACTTTGACTCTACTAGTCAAAGGTCAAAAGTTAAACTTATTCAAACTTGGTTATATAGGTTAAACTGATCAAAGGTCAAAGCTAGTAAAAAATAATATGGATCGATTTTTATGGTCCAAGCTTAAAACGGGTTAGGTCAAAATTGTTTTACAAAATCAATTTGGATCAATCCCACTGATTTTAGTCACTCAACATACTAATCCATCTCATAAAAGTCATACCCACATTTCACATAACTCGATCGAGATTACAAAGCCTAACACCACAATCCAACTCAGATACTTCACTCACATAACGCAAACTATCCAGCCCAAAGTCTATCGGTTAACCTAAAGCTTACAACTCACAATTTTAGGCATAAAAAATTTTAGGGTCTCTAGAACCCTCGACGACGATAGCTACAGCTTATCAGTGACAAGAAAGAGACGACAGCAATAAAGAGAGATGGACGACAATTCTGCCAAGTCGATGGCATTACAAGAAACTCAATGATATTTGTTCGTTAAAAATCTAAATTAAATAGATAATAATAGCCAAAAAGAGAAGAAACACAGGGAGGGCGAGAAACATAGTAGGGAGACAAGAAAAGAAACCGAAATGTTCATTAACAATAGAGGTGAAGACAAGCAACACAAGACACGATGATCATTCGAGATTGGTTTGTGAGGCCTGGAGGAATTTAGAACCAGCAACTACGTCGAGAACTCACGCTGGTAACACGCCTGACGGATCAATCTAAAACGTAATAGGGGTTGATATCAAGAGGAAGAGATTTGAGGCTGTTGAATTAAGGTAGTAATTACTAGGGTTAATTCAACAAGAAAATGAATTTAAAAACTTAGGTAAAAAGGTAAAATTACAAGATAAAACCCTAAGGTCTTAGGGTTAACCAAAAGACACCAAAATTTACTCGTTTTATACAATAGTCTAAAATTTTCTGAATTGAGTCATTATATCTGATATCTATATCAGAATAGGCCTTAAATTCAAATTAAAACAATTTAAATCATTAATGGGAAATTAGGCTTTTAAAATTAAAATTTCCAAAAGTTAGGGTTTCAGAATTAAGGATTTCTCAACAACTTAAGATTTGGACAATTTTTGGGATATTAAAACAACCGCCATGAGATGAAGAAAGTTTCCTTGAACTTCTCACTACAATTTTTGGGATATTAAAACAACTTAAGTTTCCTTGAATTTAGTTCAAAGGGTAAAATCATTGAATTTCTTTCATACCAATCTCAACCCATGCTCACATAATATGATGCTGAAGACACACTTTTTATAAGCACAATTTCATAAATCAGATAATCCATAAACATACTTCATAAATCCATAATCATAGTCCTTAATTATATAAATATAATTTTGCAAAACTAATATTTTATAAATCATAATTAAACATATTCAAAAATCGTATGCATATGATGTCAAGCTTAATGCAAATCAAAATCAAACGAAGTATAAAATCGTAAAAAATTATTTATTTATAGCACCGGAAGAAAACAAACCTTAGTCAAAGAGACTCAATCTACTAAATAATGTGGTTTAAACTCGAACACAATTAAAGAATGAAGACGTAGACTTTGGAGAACAATAATCTAAGGTTTTCTCTTAGGCCACAATAGAGAGAGAGAGAAAATAATTGATTCCCATAAGAATTAGAATTAAATTTAAAAACAAATTGGGTTATCCAAGAGTTTGTCAAACTTCAAAATATATATTATAGTAATAAATTATATAATATTCTCTTATTTTAATAAATAATACAAAAATAAAAATAGTAAAACATGTTAGGTAAAACAAGGAATTTAAAAAATAGGTAAATTACGTATTTAATCATTGATCTCTTTAAAATTTTCAAAACATCACTTTAACTTTTAAACTTTAAACTTATACCTTAAACTTTTAAATTATACAATTTTACCCTAATTTTTTTCCTTAAATTAAAAATCAATTTAAAAATCTTAAAATATTCAGTTTCCTAGAAATTGAGAATCTCAAAACTAGAACTTTTAATTAGAAATTTTAGTAATAAAATTTGAAAATTTGAAATGATTTTTGAAATGTTACAAATATACCTTGAATTTTTTGACATTAAGATCTGATACGTTGATAAGATTTCTTGTTGAGATGAAAAAAAAAATTATGATCCTATTTCTTAACTGTGATATTTTCGATAATTGTTTAGGTTTCTACCCATTGTTCTGAGAATTGGGATTAGAGTTTTAAAAAAAATAATAATGTTAATAAAATATTTCACCTACTTTAAAAATATGAAACATGTATGGTTTAGTATTGTGATTTGTTAATTTTGATTCGAGTTAAATTAATCTGATTCGACTCGTACACATTATGATTAATCTGATAGTTGAATTAATGTATAAAATAATATTATTTTTAATAGTAGAAAAAGTAACATTAAAGACTGTTTTGTTGACTCTGTTGAATGAATCAAAACAAAATTAAGTCAAATAAGTTGCATGTTCACAACCTTTATGTGTTTTGTTTTATATATGAGTGTGCATGGACAATGAAATCCATAATAACCACTACTCTAGGATTGAATTTCACTAAACTTCTTTAGGTTAATTAATTGATTATTTTATTCATCACTTGATTACATTGGATAAAGATAGTACTATATATGATAATCATTTTTTAATAGTGCTATATGTATGATAATCTTAAGTTGTGCATTTAAAATAAAATATAATTATTCATTTAAGTAATTGTTTCATACATGAATGGTAGAAATAAAAAGTTTATTATAAAATTTTAATTTTATAGGGTTAGGGTTACATTTTAGGTTTTAGATGTTAGGATTTTAGATTTAGTGGTTTAGATTTGACAGGGTGTTGTTGGAATTTAAAACTTGGAGTGAGAATTTAGGGTTTTAAAGTTAAACCCTAAATCTTTAATCATATTTAAATTTTGAACTATAATTTTAAAACTCTAAATTTTAACTCTAACTCGTAAAATTAAAGTATTTATGAATTTATTTTATTGATGTGTATCGGATATAAATCTTATTTATGATAAAATTTATTAAATTGGGTGTAAAAAATTCTTGAACTTAAATAAATCAACTAAGTTTTTTTCATCCAATTAATCTTTGAACCAATTAAGGCATTTAATTAATGTAATTAATTAATTTCTTATTTTTGTAAATGATAATTAAAAAATATGTGACGATTTTTTAATCCTTTCATAATATCTTCTTTTTGTAAATGATTAACCGTATTTTCTGTTAATCTTTTTGTTAATCTAATATTTACTTCCGTAATCATTCAAAAGGTATTCAACTCAATTGATGGAATTTACAGGATGAAATGTTAAATCATTTCAGAAAAAAATCAGAATTTTTATTAAATAAAAAAATAAATTAAAAGGATTTTCCTTATATTATATTTTTATAAAATTCAACTTAAATTAATGACTGGTTACAAAATATTCAACAACTCTAGCTTGTTGTTTTCGCAAAATCAAATACTTTAATTTCAAAGTAAACCCTAATTTAAGGAGTTATTTGCGCTAACTTTCCCCTGGTAATAATCATCATCTTATAGCTTCCTTTTATGATGGTCTGTCACACAGTACAAAGACTGATACATGCAGTCACAACATAGCATGAGCTGACAATGTAATGAAAAAGACACAACAAAGTTTTGGAAGACATTAACACAGTGGACCCCAGCAAATGCATGGATTAGGTTGACTTATTGATGATCAAAGGCATGTGACATCATGAGTCATGATAAACCGAACACTCAAACCAATTGGTTTCCCTTTTTTGGATATGCAAGAAATATTAAAGCCTTATATTTGAAAATAATTCATTAACATTTTATGAAAATATTTTAATATATAAGTTTATGTAAATTTTAAATAAAATTTATAAAATTATTTTAATTTTAGATTTTAGGTGTAAGATATAAAATTTATGGTTTATGATTAAAATTTAGAGTTTATAATTTAGTGTTTAAGGTTTAGGTGTTAGGGTGTTAGGATTAAGAATTTAAATTTTAAATTTTATAGCCTTAACGTGAAAGATTATATAATTTTTATCACAATTTGTGTATCAAAATATAACACATACTTTATTCGCATATAACATAATCCATGTATCAATTAAGACAATCATTTTAAGTTTCCAAGTTTAGTTTTGTTAATCTTATGAATTTAATTCATAATTATTATAGCAAACAATGATAGTCGGTTAATCAGAATTGCTCACTTATTTTCATCCCTTTCTTTAAATCTCGACTTCAAGATCTAACAAAAATATTCATTCTTCTAGAGCCTTCTTCTTTGGATCGATATTCTACCCTATAAATTTAATAGTCCTACCTGGAAGAACAAATTATGAATAATGTGTGACCCTAATGGATTATACTCATAAATATATAATGGATAAAGATATTGTGAGTGTAGTATGGATGCTTTCTTATATGTGCAAGACAGTCCAAAATGCAGAGTAATTTTAATGAGTATACCTTAGTGGGGGGCACCATGAAAGGGAAATTCCCTTTTGTAATTAGTTTTTTTAAGTATTTATTTATTTATAATAATAAAAGATTATGAGCTTTGTAGTTGACTTGCCCTGGAAAGTGTAGCAAATTTAGAGGGTGGTGAAAGGGAAAAGGGAATCATATCCCTTCACAAAAGTGTTTTTTTTAATGAAAGTGTTGCTTTTGATAATGGATCTCTTACTCATTGCAAGGAGCCTCTCAATGGGAACAACTCATTGGGTTGTTTTGTGTGGGGAGAGAGGAATACCACTCTTCATTTAGTCATTTAAAAAAAGGGAATTTTGTTTGGGAATTTTATATAAAATATAATATCTATTCTTTAAATACGATATTTTTTATTATTTTTAAAAAAAATATTATATATTTTATAATATATTTAAAATCAAATCGAAAGGGTTTTGATATTAAATAATATTTATATTTTATTAAAAAGTTAAAATTAAATTAAAAATGTTTCGACTTTGAATAATATTTTATATTAAAATTTATTATATTTTATCGACTTCAGTTTTATTGTAGTAGAATATTACAGACTTAAAAATAAAAGGCATAAAGATAATTTTCACCCTTAACGTTTATATTTTTTGTCATTTTGGTCCCTATTTTTTAGGGATAAACTTAGCCCCTAACCTATGTTTTTTTAACAAATAACTCATTTTTTAACTATCATGATAACTGAACCGTTAAAAATTTAATAATGATGACATGTCATATATATGTAATAATATATTTTAAATGACTTAACATCTAGTATATCAAATAAATACACGTGAAATATAGTTTTATTTCGATCTAAAAATATAAAACAATTAAAATTCAAATAAAATATTAAAAATTAATTTTTTATTCATTAAAAATTAATTAAATCTAAAACAAAAGGCTACTAAACATTCTCAACATTAATTATAGTAAAATCAAAATTTTATCTAAAATTGTATGAACATAATCTGAAAAGAAAGGGTTTTGTATAGTTTCTTACCGGTGAATCAAAGATAAAAGATTTTGATAATAATCAATTGAATTTTTATTATTTTAGTTTAGAATTTAGGTATTTTAGTTTTAATCTCAATCCAAGTTTTAGGGTTTTATAAAGATATTTTAGTTTAGTTAGGGTAGAGAAAATTTAGTATTTTTTTATTTAATTAATTTTTAATATTTTATTTAAATTTTAATTGTTTTATATTTTATCCTAGAATAAAATTATATTTTATATATATGTATATATTTAATAGGTTAGATTCTATGTCATTTAAAATATATTATCACATATATATGACATGTTATCATTATTAAATTTTTAACGGTTCAGTTATCATGATAGTTAAAAAATGAGTTATTTGTTAAAAAACATAGGTCAAGGGCTAAATTTATCTAAAAAAAGAATAGAGACCAAAATAACAAAAATTATAAACGTTAAGGGTGAAAATTATCTTTATGTAAAAATAAAAATAAAAATAAAGGTAACATATTTCTAAAAAAAATTAACAGCAATATTCATGGCATTTCCCCCTTTTGTTTCTCCTTTTAAAAGCTTGTCTTTTGAAGGTGTAAAAGTACGAGGAAATTAGGGGTGAGTATTCGGTCGAGTTGAGTCGAGTCGAGTCAAAAAATTCTGAGTTATTTGAGTTGACGAGTCAAATTTTACAACTCAAACTTTATTTGAAAATTTTTCAGTTCGAGTCGAGTTTAAGAAACTCGAGTCGAGTCGAGTCGAATCGAGTCGAGTTTCAAGTTCTTATAAATATTTAATTATAATTATTTATCATGTTATAGTATGATTTGATTCCAATTTAGACGACTTTCTCTAATCATATAAGATATACATGTATATTTTTTTCATATGTAATAATATTTCTTTATAATTTTATATATCAATGTAAATATATCATATAAAATTGAGAGATTCGTCTTAAACTTAAAAACTATTCATTTAATTATTAAAAATTTTGAGTTATTCGAGTTATTCGAGTTTTCATTTTACAACTCAAATTTTATTTGAATTTTTTCGAGTCGAGTCGAGTTTATAAAATTTCGAATTGAGTTAAAACGAGTCGAGTATTTTTATCTCGAATCGAATCAAGTTATTTAATTTTTTCGAATCGAGTCAGTTTTGCTCACACCGCTCAAATGCCCTTATCTTTTATAATTCTACACTTCATTTTAGATCATATAAATTGACGCACAATCAATTATTACAAATATGTCAATTTCAAGAGTTTAAAGATTTTGTTTATGATTTAAAATTCAGAGTCTTAGATTTTATAGTTTAAATAAAATGGGTTGATATAAATTTCTACAAATATGTCAATTTCAAGAATTTAAAGGTTTTGTTTATGATTTAAAATTCAGAGACTTAAGTTTTATAGTTTAAATAAAATGGGTTGATATAAATTCTTTTACATAGTTTGTGTCGTAATATAAATGATATATAAGTTTAGATTTCAACTATATACAGTATAAAATTTAGAGTTATACATATTTTTTTGAATAGTTAAATGAATGAAATGGATGATTGAAATTAACTTTTTATTTTTTTTTCATTAGTGATAATGTTCACATAACATAGTGTCAGTCTTAATCATCTGTTTTACCTGTCCAGTGATCTAAAAAATATATAAACTTAAACATTCTTACATTGTGTAAATGAACCTTATCTCATATATATGAGTTAAGATCCACTTATATTGTATAAAACTTAATTTACTTTTAATTTTTTTTTACCGTTAGATAATGGTAATAAATCACTAAGCTTATTTTTTTTAGACATGATCTTCATATTTTTTATTATTAATTTTATTCATTTAATAATCATATATTAGTATAAAATTAAGGATAAATTACACAGATAGTCAATAATACTATGAGGTTGGTATCGAAATGGCCACAATACTTTAAAACGCGTTAAATACATCGGTAACTATTAAACTAGTATTGAAATAGCCTCCTAACGTTAAAAAAATTAACGGATGAATGATGTGGCAGTTAAAATAAAATAGAATGATTACATATTTTTTATATATATTTAGTCTTAATTTTATTATAATAAAATAATAAAATTATTTAATTAGGTGGTGACACGTGTAAACACCGATTAAAGGAAAAAAAAATCACAATCATGCTTTTAGGGTAACTCAAACTTAGGTTCAAAGCATGGAACTTAGGTGGCCTAACCACTGTGTCAAACAAACTCTACTATTATAAAACACTATTATTTATATATATTTATTGTTTATCATATTTTTACCTTTATATTTAATTATTTTTAATTTAATAAAAATAATAATTAAATTATTATATAATAAATCTTAAATTTTAAATGAATTTAGGGTTTAATTTTATAAACCCTAAACCCTAAATGTTAAACCTTAACTTTAAATTTTAAATTTTTAAATAAATTTAGGGTTTAACATTATAAACCCTAAATTCTAAATATTAAATCCTAAACCATAAATTCTAAATGTTAAACCCTAAATTCATTTAAAATTTTAATATTTAGTGTTGGCTTTTAGGGTTTAGGATTTAGTGTTTAGGTTTTAAGGTTTAAAAATTCATTTTAATAAATTCATGGTTTAAAAATTTATTTTAGTGAATTTAGATTTTAGGGTTTAGGGTTTAAAAATCATTTTAATGAATTTAGGGTTTAAAAATTCATTTTAATGAATTTAGGTTTAGTATTTAAGACATAGGATTTAAGGTTTAGGGTTTAGAGTTTATAAATAAAATTTTATTAATTTAAAACATTTAATTTGTTATATAATAATTTAATTATTATATTTTATTAAATTAAAAATAATTAAGTATAAAGGAACAAATATGAGAAACTATAAATATATATATAAATAACGGTATTTTATATTAGTAGAGTTTGTTAAGCCTAACGGTTAGGCCACCTAAGTTCCATGCTTTGAACCCAAGTTTGACCCACCTTGAAAGTATGTTTGGGAATTTTTATTTTCTTCTTTAATCTAGTGGTGACACGAGTTACCATCTAATTAAATAATTTTATTATAATAAAATTATGACTAAATTAAAAAATGTATGAATGACAGGGAGTAAATGTGTAATTGTTCTATTTTATTTTAACTGTCATGTTATTCATCTGATAATTTTTTAACGGTCAGTGGCTATTTCGATAGCATTTTAATAGATTATCGGTTTATTGGACGCGTTTTAAAATATTTGTGATCATTTAGATACCAATCCATTGTATTGTGACTATCCGTATAATTTACTCTAAATTAAATAAATTTTATATCATATAATTAAATTATATCTAAAATATATTCGGATTGTTCAAGAGTGGCTTAATTTTTGATGTCAACAAGACATAAAACACAAACCATTATCACTAAACCAATGGTTACTTGATTGTTAAAAAGACACTTATGATATATACATTTTTGGACAACCGATCACAAACATACACGCGTTTAGAAGGAAATAAATGCTTAAACCTACTTAAATTAATACCCTCTAAATTATTATTATTTGTCGAATTAAAATTAATTGTATAAAAAAGCAAGCTTGGATTTTTTTTAATGCATACTTGAAATTCTAAATGTTAGAATTGAACACGAGATTTAAACACGTCCTAATATTAATAGTTTCAAGGAATCAACATAAATGCACGTAGATTTATGGTATATAGATTTAAGGATGAAGCTAAAATTCAGAGTTGATGTAAAACATTAAATATTTAAAAGTTGAAAAATTATAAATAAATTATTTTATAAAAAATTTTAAAGAGGACAAAAAAAAAATCTTTAGAGATATAGGTTCAACGGTGGGGTTCTAGACATGGCAATAGAAGTGATCGCACAGGGTCTCTAAAAAGTTTCTAAAATTTTAATAAATTACATTCATTAGATATGTTAATCTCTAAATTCATTATAATTTTTTAAAAATATGCTCAAGAAAAATGAATTATGATTGTTAAAATGTTATATTTTTTAAATATAATAATTAATTATAGAATCTCGTTAATTATTCTTATTAGGAATTATTACTTCTATAAAACCAATAAAATTTTATAAAAACGCAATAGTAGCTAGGGGTGGGCAAAACCCCCGATTACCCGGTCCCAGACCCGGTGGATTTTTATCTGGTATTGGTTTTGATAGGACCGGGACTGGATCCAAAATTTAGGTCCCGATCATAACCGGGACCGGGACTGGATCTTGATTTTTTGGATCCAGATGGGTACTTAGTAGTACCGAGACCAATACCAAATATTGAGTATTGGTTTTCTTTTATTTATTTTTCTTATCAAAATTTCTCTTTTATGCATGAATATTATGAGTATGACTAGTCTTAAAACTTTAATTTTAAGTCTATAATATTTTAATTTTGTTATTTAATATTATTATTGGTGGTTGAAATTTTTTTATTCCAATTATTTAAATTTTTTTAAGAATAAATTAATTGATCGGGTACTCGATATTAGAACCGATACCTACCAATAACGAGATCGGTTCTTAAAATTTAGGACCGACATGATCGAGACTGATTCCAATTTTTAGGAAACGGTGGTTACTGAGACCAGGACCAATACTATTCAAATTGGTTGGGTACCCACCCGGTCTTGTCCACCCCTAATAGTAGCAACCGCACAGGGTCCCTAAAATAGATAATTGCTTCTAAAGTCTACATTTTTAAAACTAGTAAAGGTTGTAAATAATTGTTTCTAAGGGTCATATTTTTAGAACTAGTAAAGGTTATGGATAATTATTTCTATAGGTCACATTTTAATAAATTGCACAGAGTCATCAAAATCTATGAATCATCCCCAATAGGGTGATTCCCCTCTCTACCCTAATATAACTCCGTCATTGCATAGATTTATACACAATGACAAATCCAACGAATATCTTTTTTAAATAAATTTATTTATAATTTAATAATAGGATTTATTTTATGGATTTCACAATCAGTTAGTTAGTTATCACAATTTAGTTCTATATAAACCACTTGTATAGATTAAGTTTGATATAATAAGATTTTCCTCTCTCCTCTTGTCACGTGTTTAAGGCTTTTCTTCTACATTCTTCTTTTCCAAACACAAGAAATTAATATGGTATCAGAGAAATTAATATTTAATTTTTTAAACTTTTACATATTTTTTATAGAAATTTTTATCAATTTATTCTTCTTCAAATTTTATACGTTTATCCCTACCGATCTCGGTCCCTGCTTGTACAAATATGAACCCCAATGAATCCATGTGTCCAAGGGGAAAGTTGGTCGGGAAATTCTAGATTTCACGCCGGAATTGCTGATTTCTTCTTCTTACAAACCCTAACGATTGAGACATTATCAAAACTGCACCATTTTCAAATTCAAAAAACCAGTGCAGGTTTGGTCTTCCCATGTGCACGTGACAAAAGTTTTGACCAGGGAAAGGGGATGAGGGTTCATCCACCGGACTTGTGTAATCAACAATAACGACAATAATATTAAGGATGACATAATTTCAAAATTTATATTTTAATCATTAATTCGAGAAAGATTGATATTAAAAATATTAATAATACGTTGAACCCATCCGTTTGAACTAGTTTTACGTGTAGTAAAAAAATTAATTAATCAATTCAATGTATTGTTTTCTAGGAATATTATTTTATTGAAAATTAGGGTATTATAGATACTAATTCAATGTTTAGGGGTATTATTTGAATATATTTTCATTTGGCTACTTGTGGAGGGGAAAACCTAGGAAACTTCAACGCTTGGTTTTATTAGTACATTTATTGGGTTAGACGACACAAATCAATGTGTTTTTATTTGACAATTTATTTAATTACTTTGTCTAAAAAAGAAGTCTATAAAAAAAGCTACCTAGAAGATTTAAAAATTTAATTATTAATCAGTTTAATAAAATGAAATATTAAAAATTTTAAAAAATATATAAATTAAGTTATTGAAGGATCCAAAAATATATTTTTTAGGATGGATATATATATTTAAAAATTATAAAAATTATTTTTAATTAAAAATTAAAGATTAATTCATAAAAATTTAAAAAATTAAAGTTAAATGTATAAATTTTAAAAAGTTTAGATAAACACAAAACCATCTAACAATACACATATTATCACTGAATTAGATAGATCGTTTTATAATATTTTTATACAATAATTAATTCAAAATAATTAAATAATAATTTAAATAACAAAACAACATTTAACTAATTTTTAAAATTTAAATACAGTGTAAGAATATTAAGTAACCTTCAATTAAATTTCTCTTTTTGGAAACAGTGTGATGCTGTGCACGTGTGTGCTCACGTGTAATCATGTCATGTAGAAAATACATCATCATTTACCATCATTACATTGCCAACACCCTTTCCCTTTTGACTTGCTGCCACCATTGCCCATTGCCCTATGGCCAAAACAATCAGTCATCATATCCATCATCATGTCATGTGGATGGGTATGATTAAAAAAATAATGTATATAAATAATCATTATATTAAATAAAAATATTTTTATTATTAAAGTTTTAATTAAATATATTTAGAGATAATAATGAAACGGATTAAGTTTTTCGATCGTCTTAATTTCACCTATGACTTAAAACCTATAAGCTCCGATTTAATCTTAACCTTAACCCTAACCCTAACACTAAACGCATAAGTTTCAACTTGAAATCTATAAATTTAAAAGTTTTAATCGGTAAAAAATGTGCACAACAATATAAAATGGTTGTAATTAAAGATATAAAGTCAGAATATATTTTTAATATTAGACAAAATAATTATTTTGTTTTTGATTTTTTTAATTTATTTTTGAGTAAATTAAACTGATAACCACAATACTATGTAATTAGTATTGATCTGACCATAATTCTTTTAAAAAAATTAAATACACCGGTAAACTATTAATTTGGTATTAAAATAGTTATCTGTCGTTAAGAAATTAACAAACTGATGACTTGGCAGTTAAATTAAAATAAAATAATTACACATTTAGTCTTTTTTATTCATACATTTTTATAATTTACTCTTAATTTTATTATAATAAAATAATATAATTATTTAATCAGGTGATGACACGTGTCACCACCTGATTATAGGAAGAAAATAAAAGTACCCTTACCCACACTTAGGAAGATTTGAACGCACAACCATAAGAAACAAACTCATGAATTAAATCACTGGACCATGATAGTTTTTAGGATATAAATCCCTTCAATATTTATATAATACATACAGTTTTCTATATTTATTAACATAACACAATAAATTTAATTTTCAATTAAATTAATTATTAATTAAATTATTTTATATATAATAAATTAAAATATTTAAATTATCATAAAATTTTATTTAACAAACCCTAAATCCTAAAATTCATTTAAACCCTAAAATTGTTCCTTTATATTTATTTTTTTAATTTAATTAAAAATAATAATTAAATTATTATATAATAAATTAAAATTTTAAAATTAATAAAATTTTATTTATAAACTCTAAAAAGTTAAACCTCAAATTCATTTAAACCCTAAACTCTACCCTCTAAACTTGAAATAAAATTTATTTAGGATTTAGGGTTTAAATGAGTTTTAGGATTTAAATGAGTTTTACAGTTTAATTTTTAGGGTTTAGGTTTTATAAATAAAATCTTATTTATAAACCTAAAAACATTAATCCTAAAAGCTAAACTCTAATCCCTATAAAATTAAATCTTAAAACTCATTTAGAGTTTAGGGTTTAAATGAGTTTTAGGGTTTGTTAAATAAAATTTTATTATAATTTAAATATTTTTAATTTATTATATATAAAATAATAATTAATATTTAATTAAATTAAAAATTAAATTTATTACTTTATGTGAATAAATATAGAAAATTGTATGTATTATATAAATATTGAAGGGATTTTTATCATAAAAAATTTTTATGGTCTTGTGGTTTTGTTCATTTGTATGGTTCTTATTATTTCGGGTTCAAATCCTCTTAAGCACAGCTAAGGGTAATTTTGTTTTTTTCTTTTAATTAGGTGATGACATGTGTCATCACCAGATTGAAAATCTTAAACCTTAATTAAATAATTATATTATCTTATTATAATAAAATTAGGACTAACTTATAAAAATATATGAATAACAAAGATTATATGTGTAATTCTATTTTAATTTAACTACCACATCATCAGTCTGTTAATTCATTAACGGTTGATGGCTATTTTAATACCAAATTAATAGTTTATCGGTGTATTTGATTCTTTTTAAAGCATTGTGGTAAGATCGATACTAACCCTATAGTATTGTGTTTGTCCGTGTAATTTACCCTTTATTTTTTAATATTTTATTTTGAATTAAAATAGTTTTTATAGATAAAAACTGTTAGTTAACTGCTGATAAATAATTTAAAATAATATGATAAGTTTGTATATTAATGCATGTCATAATAATATTTATATATAATATATATAATGACACTTTAATAAAAAACTAGTTTTATAAAATTATATAAAATATTATTTTGATGTGTCACTTTAAATTATTTATTATCAATTTATTAATAATTTTAATCTATAAAAAATATTTTAATTTAAAATAAAATATTAAAAATTAAATTAATTCAAAAATAAATAAAAACCAAATAATTATTTAACATATTAGTGGAATTTTTGGGAGTTTATGCCTTAATTAATTGATAATTGAGCCTTATAATTTATAAAAATAACATAGGCATAGTCTTATATGTATTTGTATAAAAAATTATATCAATAATTTATATCTAAGTTATAAAATTTAAAACATAAATCCTTAGTCATAATATTTTAAATTTTAAATTTTACATCTTACAAATTAAATTTTTAGATCCTAACCTAAAATATTTTCTTAAAATTAACTTAAATAAAAAATAAATACCTAAAATATTTTTTTAAACCTTTAATACCTGAACTATTTTTTTTTATTATAAATAGATACTTTAAAAATACACGTTACAATTTCAAATCTTTAATAATTAATTATTATTAAAAAATCATTAATTGATTAAAATATAATATTATCAATTTTTTTAAAATAACAATTTAAAACGGATGTTTTTTACCATTGAAGCAGCCAAACGTGCTTTTTCGCCTGTCCAAACATCGTCGACACCCAAGGTCAAACAATTCTCAAATCTCAAAAAATCCCTTAACCCTTTCTCTGTTCTCCCTCTACAATGGCGGCCACCAACACCAGCATGCAAACGAGTAATCCTCCTCTTCTATTTACCCCGACAGTTCCTACCTTTGACATTTCAGCAACTCCAAAAAACAATAAAAACTACAGCTTTATATAAAGTTTAAACGAAAAAACTCCATAATCCACCCCTCTTTTAATATATGTGCTTACCTTGGTTTTTGTGTTCCATTTCCAACTTTTTTCTTAAAAAACCCTTTTTCTTTCTCTCCCCATCTTTCCCATTCTTAAAGCGAAACTCTGTGAAAGATAGCACCTTGACATAAGAATCAACTTCAAGATCCAGTTTTTTAGCTTTGTTTTTGGGTTTCTAAGTTCAGAACACTTTATTTTGAGTCAAAATGGGTAGCAAATGGAGAAAAGCGAAGATGGCTTTGGGCTTGAATCTTTGTGCTTATTTACCTAGAACTTCAGACGATGATGATTATAGTTCACTTCCTTCCAGTGAAAGGCTATCTGATGCTGCTTTGTTATCTCCTTCAAACTCGGCTAATATGGCAGCTTCTAGGCCAATGACTCCTTTGCCTTCTGCTCATGGTTTAAGGTTGCCTAGAAGTTTGTCTAGAAGTGCAAGCAAATCATCCAAGGTCTGGTTCTCTCCTTTCTTAATGATCTTTGAGCTGTCTGATCCATGCTTTGTCTTTGCTAGTTGTAAATGAGGTCTTGTTTTTGTTTCTCTCACACCAAGTTGTGTTGGATTGGTTTCTTGCATTTCCCCTTTTTATGTATGCTTGATTTTAAATTGTGGGGAAGGAAGGGTGAAGGAGATAAAAAAAAAATCATTTTGTTAGTATTATGTGTTTGGGTTGTTTTGGACCTTTTAGGCCTGTCTTATTTGTTGCAGGGGAAAATGAGGAAAAATGAACTTTTGGGTCATTAGGCTTTCTATTGTCTGGCTTCTAAGTTCTAATAAGGATTTATAAGTTTGAGGGGCAACAGTTGTAGTTTCTGACCTGTTTGGTTCCTCTGAAAATAACTTGGGTTGGAAAGGAAATACTGTAATGTTTTACTTGTTGAGGCTAATGATGCTGATATTTCTAGTCGAATACTGAAGATCTCTATCGTGTTATCAGATTCAGAATTTTCTGTTTATCGGTTGCAGGATGAAAATCTGTCTGTTTCTTTTGCTGCACCAATCATGTTTTGAGCTTGTCTTCATGATGTTTGTTGTGTTTATTGTGTGAATGATATGCAGTTGCATCAACTTTGTTAAAATCTCTTCTCGTTAATCCAGCTAGCACATGTTTTTCCTTGTTGGAGTTTAGGAAAATGTCCAATTCAATCATTTAAGGATCGGAATATGGTCTAATTATTCTGGTCGTATTTTAACAATTATTGATGATCAAGTTGGTTTATTGATCTAAATAGTTGAGCTTTGGATTTTTCCATGGTTAATGCACAAATCTCTTTCAGGGTCACTTTTACCTTTCTTCTTCCTCCTTGTGACAAAGGAAAGAGCAGCTTTGCTTGATGGCCTCATGTTTTGCCTGTTAAAATTGCAACCTTTCTAGCACATAATGTCAACAAAGAAGTTTACAAGAAAGAAAGAAGCCTAGAAGCATAATTTCATTTGCTTTTTCATCGCAAAAGCGGGTTTCAGTTTTTTTTTCCCCCTGAGATTTATCTGTAGTGGTGAATAGTTGCTTGATAATTTCTCAAAAGTTATTGATTCTTGGCTTTATTTCCCTTATATTACCTTTATTTGTTGGATACCTAACATTGACTTCTTTTTAACTTTGCTAGGCTGATTGATTACTCTCCCTAATTGATTTGTGTCCCCTTTTGTCCTACTTTTAGGTCTGGTCCTAAATAAAATTCTTTCACACCTAAACCGGATTATTCCCTACAATTTTTCATTGCTTCGTTTTAGCCTATTTTGTTCGAACTCTTTTTATGGATACGAGAATATGATAAAGGGTTCTCTAAATACATGAAAATCGTGGAAAATTTATGCTTTAACGTTTTGGATCATATCTAATTCCTTCCATTGCTATGGTACAGCCCTAGTGTTGTTGCTGCTATAATTATCGATACTATATTTTTATTTTACTCTTGAACTCATGTGGGTGTTTGATGATATATGAGCTCTGCTTCGGATGCTAATTTTGTTTGGAATATTTTGTTTCAGCAAACATGTTCGATATGTTTGACCAAGCTGAAACAAGGAGGTGGCCATGCTATTTTCACGGCAGAGTGCTCTCATTCCTTCCACTTCCATTGCATTGCTTCGAACGTGAAGCATGGTAATCAAATTTGTCCTGTTTGTAGAGCGAAATGGAAAGAAATCCCCATACAGAGCCCTAATTTGGATGCTCCCGTTGGCAGAGTGGCTACCAATCCTGTAGGTTGGCCACAAAATGATGCTTTGATGATTGTAGGCCGTCGGTTACCTCCTCCTCGTAGAGATTTAAGTCGCCGACATGTTGTACCATTATTTCAGGCTCCTGAACCGGACATTTTCAATGACGATGAATTGTTGGATCACCTACCTGTGGTTGCTGAGAGTATGAATGCCTCAGATAATTCATCTCATAGAACAATAGAGATCGAAACATACCCCGAGGTTTCAGCAGCACCAAAGTCCTGTTCTTATGACGACTTCACTGTTCTTGTTCATCTTAAAGCTGCTGCCTCAACAGCAAATCAAAATTTTAACAGAAGTCATACTAGCAGCTTGCCACAACTTAATCAAAATCCACGTGCTCCTGTTGACCTAGTCACCGTGCTTGATATCAGTGGTAGCATGGCAGGCACCAAACTTGCATTGCTAAAACGGGCAATGGGGTTTGTAATTCAGAACCTTGGCTCCAACGACAGACTTTCAGTCATTGCCTTTTCTTCAACTGCTCGTCGCCTCTTCCCCCTTCGTCGAATGTCTGACATAGGACGTCAGCGGGCCCTCCATGCTGTTAACTCTCTGGTCACAAATGGTGGTACCAACATAGTTGAAGGCCTGAGGAAAGGCGACAAGGTAATGCAAAACCGGAGGGAGAAGAATCCAGTTGCCAGCATAATACTTTTGTCAGATGGGCAGGATACTTATACCGTGACGGGTGCCAGTCCAAACAAGTCGAAACCGAATTACCAGTTGCTTGTTCCTCTGTCTATGCATGGGAGTGACAACACGGGATTCCATGTTCCAGTCCATGCTTTTGGATTTGGTGCCGATCATGATGCTTCATCAATGCATTCAATTTCAGAGATCTCTGGAGGGACGTTTTCTTTTATAGAAAACGAAGCTGTAATCCAGGATGCATTTGCGCAATGCATTGGTGGTCTTTTAAGCGTTGTAGTTCAAGAACTGCAAGTGGGAGTGGAGTGCATGAATTCAAGTGTCTGCCTCGGTCCACTTAAAGCAGGCAGTTACCCAAGCCGTGTGACAGATGATGGTAAAACTGGATTTATCGAGGTTGGAGATCTATATGCTGATGAAGAGAGGGATTTTTTAGTGTCGGTTAAAGTACCAGATGAGTCTTCTGAATGTGAAACATTGTTGCTAAAGGTGAATTGTGTTTACAGGGATCCATTAACTAAAGAAATTACCACTTTGGAGAGTGGTGTTGTTAGGATTCAAAGACCTGAAGTAGCTGGGCAGGAAGTGGTTTCAATTGAAGTAGACAGGCAACGCAACAGGTTCCGAGCAGCGGAGGCAATTTCAGAGGCAAGAACGAAAGCTGAACGAGGAGATCTAGCTAGTGCTGTTTCAATACTTGAAAACTGTAGAAGGGTGTTATCCGAGACCGTTTCGGCCAAAGCTTATGACCGACTTTGTGTTGCTTTGGATGCAGAACTCAAGGAGATGCAGGAAAGGATGGCAAGCAGGCATGTGTACGAAGCATCTGGGAGAGCATACATCCTCTCGGGGCTGAGCTCTCACTCGTGGCAAAGAGCAACCGCAAGAGGCGACTCCACTGACGTTTCAAGTCTGATTCAAGCTTACCAAACTCCATCAATGGTCGAGATGCTAACTCGATCTCAAACAATGTTGCTAGGTAATCCATCGACTCAAAGGCTTGTCCAACCATCACGGTTACTTGGATCGCAACCTAATCCGAGATAATAATTTCCGAAAGCTGTTTTCCCAATATTTTGCAAAATTTTCTTTATGTAGGTGATTTTGTGGAAAGATTAAGAAGTCGTACATGTGTAAATGAATAAAAAAAACATGGGAGGAAGGCAAAAGAAACATATTTTGGGAGTAGAAAAGAAGAGGTAGGGGTCTACACTATTTTTTATTTTGATTTGTGTTGCTGGGGATGTACATAAAGTGCTCATAATTTATGTTCCTTTTTTGCTTGACATTTTATTACTTAAATTACTTCTAATGTTCATCTCTATGGCATTTTCTGTATTTCTTTCTATTACTAGCTGATATGAGTATAATACGTTTTCTTGTTCGTGTTTAAAAGTTCTATTTTATATACTTTCTTTATTATAATTATTGTGAGTTTTAAGCTCATTTGAGAGGTAATAATAGTCATTTTTGCCTAATTCTCTTAGTTTAGCTCTATTATGGTTATTTATTGAATTTATACAATATTTGACAAAAAATGTATTGTTGTTGTTTTTATTTATGCCTTGACAAATAATTTTTCGTCTGGGCAAAAAAATATTAAGATAGCAAGGAGTTCAGCTATAGTCGAGATTTGTCACCAGACATTACGGAGATATGCTTAAACAAAGGAATAAGTATATCAAACCAGACCAAGAAAATTGTATTAATGCAGTTCCAATCAAGGCAAAAGACTAAGTAGATAAAGTAGAACATCCGTTGTGATAGCAATTCGTCGAGGCGACACCTGAAAAAATACTGATATGGTAAGTGATCTGAAGAAAAAAAAATAAGGTAGATTTTTCAAGGCAAACAACATAAAAATCGGAATCGAAAAACACATGAAAAATCAAGGTCAAAGCTATGAGAAATATCAATTAAGAATTAAAATAAAGATATTTATTCTTTCAATAAAGTTATATTTCATTCCAAGTTGTACTCCTACTTTTAGAAGGACTTAACCTAGGTTAAGTCCTATAAATACCATAACCTATGATCATCATAGGGATCTTCGAGAAATCTAGCTAAAACCCTTTCTCTTCTATCCTCATCATTTTTTAAGTTCCCTTAGGACTTAGATTAGTTTGTTGAGTAGTTGTGAGAAAAAGTTTGTATTTTGTTTAAGTTTAGTTAATGCAATTGAGATTCAAAGTTTGTTTATTCTTGGTTTTTACTATTTCTTGCATTCAAGCTCGGGAGAAAAGTTTATGAGAAAAAAATCATTTATCTAATATCGGGAGAGTTAGACTCACGAAAAAAATAAATATGGTTTTTATCTACCTCGATAAAAACTAATTCAGCTTAGGGATAAGTTTGGGTTTCAACGACCAAAAGGAACGTAATATTGGTTGATGTCCATCATTAGTTCACACCAGGAGGTATCATTAAAATGTGGGCATCAATAGCGCTCCAACTTAAGGATAAAGAGGAGTTATTAAAGGACGTTTTGTCGAACTTTGAGCTGTCATCTTGTCATCCAGGCATAAAACCACCGAGGCAGGCAAGGTTACTTACTGCAATGACCCTTCAACGACCTACCAAAGCGACAATATTGGTTTTGCATTGCAAAATCGAGACAAATACATTTTGATTTCACACTATAAAATAATCTAATTTGGACCATCTTCTAAACCCGATTTATCAATTATTTATTTTAATTATTTTATTTATTTTTAGTAGCTTAAAATCCAAAATTCAAAACCAATCACTTATGTTCTTTTCTATTTTTTTGTGTAAGAATAAGAAACTACGAAAATAACATCAATCATCGTAAAGACGATATTTTATATACTATTACTAAATAAAATATATACTTATACTATAATTACGTTGCACTTTAAACGCGCAGGCGTGGCACCCCAAATATACTCGAACAACTGAGTTGAGAAGGAAGAATTTATCTAAAGTTAAATAGTACTACGACTACTGTCTCTAGACGAAGTCATAGACTATAAAAATAGACGTTGGGGTGGTAGGGTTCTTATCGTACGACTCTTTTGCTGGATCTATGAAGGATAAACATGCCAACATGGGTGGTGTCCTATTAACATATAGACGATAACGACATGGTTCTATTGGTTTGAGGGTAGTTCTAGCAAACGACTGCTAAAAGCTGACTAAATAAAGGCTGACAGGTTTACCCGATCATTTATGTACATAATTGGTTACAAATCACATACACAATTTCTTACAAAAATTGTAAGCAAAAAGGTATATACACAAATTATTAAAAACGTAAGGATTTATGAACATACACAAATCCTTACAAATATTGTACGAAAAACGGTATATACATAAAATGTTACAACGTAAGAATTTGTGTACATATAAAATTTACTACGAGAATACATAAATTGGTATAAAAATTGTAAGGATTTGTGTATATACACAAATCCTTACAAAGTATACACAAATGCTTACGAAAATCATAAGGAAAACTGTATGTACACAAATCCTTATAACTTCGAAACCATGAGCTAAAGAAGGTCATCCAAGGGTAAGGATTTGTGTACATACACAATTTGCTACGCGTATACATAATATTGCACAAAAATATTAAGGATTTTTATATGTACGCAATTCCTTAAAAAATATACACAACGACTTACGAAAACCGTAAGGAAAAATGTATATACATAAATCCTTACGACTTCGAAAACATAAGCTAAAAAAGGCATCCAATGGTAAGGATTTGTGTACATACACAATTGGCTACGTGTATACATGATATGTCACAAAAATGGTAAGGATTTGTGTATGTATACAATGACTTACGAAAACCGTAAGGAAAAAGGTATGTACACAAATTCTTACGACTTGAAACCATGAGCTAAAGGAGGCCATCCAAGGGTAAGGATTTGTGTACATACACAATTGCCTGCACATATACATAAAATGACACAAAAATGGTAAGAATTTGTGTATGTACACAATTCCTTACAAAGTATACACAATGGCTTACGAAAATCGTAAGAAAAAAGGTATGTACAGAAATCCTTACGACTTTGAAACCATGAGCTAAAGGAGGCATCTAAGGGTAAGAGTTTGTGTACATACATAATTGCCTACGGGTATACATAATATGGAACAAAAATGGTAAGGATTTTTGTATGTACACAATTCCTTACAAAGTATACACAATGGCTTACAAAAACCGTAACGAAAAAGGTATGTACACAAATCTTTACAACTTCTCACCATGAGCTATAGGAGGCCATCTAAGGGTAAAGATTTGTATACATACACAATTGGCTACGAGTATACATAATATGATACAAAAATGGTAAGAATTTGTGTATATACACAATTCTTTATAAAGTATACACAATAGCTCGAAAATCATAAGGAAAAAGGTATATATATAAATCCTTACAACTTCTCACTATAAGCTAAAAGAGGTCATCCAAGGATAAGAATTTGTGTACATACATAATTGGCAACGAGTATACATAATATGACACAAAAATGGTAAAGATTTGTGTATATATACAATTTCTTACAAAGTATACACAATGACTTACAAAAATCTTAAGGAAAAAGGTATATACACAAATCCTTACAACTTCTCATCATGAGCTAAAGAAGGTCATCCAAGGGTAAGGATCTGTGTACATACATAATTGACTACGAGTATACATAATATTGTATAAAAATGGTAAAGATTTGTGTATGTACACAATTCCTTACAAAGTATACACAAATGCTTACGAAAAGCGCAAGGAAAAATGTATGTACATTAATCCTTACAACTTCTCACCATTAGCTAAAGGAGGTTATCCAAGGGTAAGGATTTGTGTACATACATAATTGGCTACGAGTATACATAATATGGTACAAAAATGGTAAGGATTTGTGTATGTATACAATTTCTTACAAAGTATACACAAAAGCTTATGAAAACCGTAAGAAAAAAGGTATGTACACAAATCCATACTTCTCACCATGAGCTAAAGGAGGTCATCCAAGTGTAAGGATTTGTGTACATACACAATTGGTTACAATTATACATAATATGACACAAAAATGGTAAAGATTTGTGTATGTATACAATTTCTTACAAAGTATACACAAAAGCTTACGAAAATCGTAAGAAAAAATATATGTACACAAATCCTTACAACTTCTCACTATGAGCTAAAGGAGGTCATTCATGGGTAAAGATTTGTATACATATATAATTGGCTACGAGTATACATAATATGACATAAAATGGTAAGAATTTGTGTATGTACATAATTCCTTACAAAGTATACACAAAGCTTATGAAAACCGTAAGGAAAAAGGTATATACACAAATCCTTACAACTTCTCACCATGAGCTAAAGGAGGCTATCCAAGGGTAAGAATTTGTGTACATACATAATTTATTACGAGAATACATAATATGACATAAAATGGTAAGAATTTGTGTATGTACACAAATCCCTACAAGGTATACACAAATGCTTACGAAAACGTAAGAAAAAAGGTATGTACACAAATCCTTATAACTTCTCACTATGAGCTAAAAGAGGCCTTCCAAGTGTAAGGTTTTGTGTACATACCCAATTTACTTCGAGAATATATAAATTGGTACAAATATTGTACGGATTTGTGTACATCAATGCTTACGAAAATTGTAAGAAAAAGGTATATACCCAAAATTCTTACACTCATTCACTACTCACAAAATTTGTAAATCATTTAATTCGAAGGCTTTTTTTAATAATATATAAGTAACGAAACACTAAAAAATATGTTTCAAAAATTTTTTAAACTATCAAAAACGTTTTCTAAACGCATTTTATTATGTTTCGAGACTCCAATTCATAGATTCAAAATATTTATGAACGGGAAATAATCGTTTCAAAACTCATTATTGTTGTATAGATACCAATAATGGTTGTATAAAAACCAAATTGACAGTGCCAATTTATATCGAAACGCTTGAAAATTCATTTCAAAACTGTAATGTGAAGAAGATTTTGTTTTGAAACTGAGTTTTGTAGGCATTTTCTACAACATTTTTTTTGAGTTTTATATGATTCAAAGTTTGAAATAAATTTCAAAAAAAAGTTATATATGTGTTGACATGTCATCTTTAAAAAAAATCTTCTAACTTTTAAATAATTCTTCAAGTTGTCAATTAAGTGTGACCTTATAAGGTAAAGACTTCCTTACTTTTTTGTTAGATCAAAATCAAATAGATAGAAATATATCTAAAGACATAAAAACTAATAAAGCATGCAAGACCAATATAAAAATTAAACACATAATCCGTATCATTAAACATGAATTTGCAATCCAAAAAGAAATTAAGGCATAATACTTAAGCATAATAAGGTATATAATTTTGACATCCTAAAAGATGATACGATAGCAACCCTAAAACATGAAATAACTACCCCTCGCCACCATTGTCGTCCTCCTCATCAATATGTGAAGCTCTATTATGGTGTCATTCATCATAAGTGCTTGGGAAAACTGAAGTTCGAAGGGTCTCCTGAGTTTCATCTGCTTGTTTTCTTCTTGGAACACTAAGCATAAATGCAGCTTGATCCAAATTTACAGTAGTTGACGTGATGCGGTAGCCATTATCCCACCTCCGGTGAATACCTTCACCAGGATAGAGAAAATCTAATTCTACAACCTGTATGTGCACCAAAATAAGGAGATTATCAGGCATAAGCATTTCATTTGGCGCAATAGAGTGCCCATCTAGAGTGCATTTTCTCCAAAATTGAGATGGAGTCAATGGCAATACATACAACCATTTCAACATACATTCTAGAAGTTGAATAAAAAGCTATCATTAAATGGTCAACCTATGAATAAATTAAGCAAAATCAACCATTAATTTGAAAAGAACATACGTGTGTGAATTGTTATTCCAAACATCCCATAAGCTAGGTCCAAGCATATCCATAACCTGTAAAAAACATTGAAAAATCTCAGTCATACTGTAAAACTTGATACACATATATCACAGAATTTAGAGACTGTATTAAAGCAAAACATATACCATAACATAGTAGTCACCTTGTCGACCGTTGTAATGAACCCAAGGCAAACCATGACTACCACCAAGTGAGCTGCAAGAAATTTTTTTGAAAGCTAAAATTACAATCACAATTAACATACAACCTTGATTAACGAGGCTATGATACAAATAAGAACCATTAAACAATAAGACAGTATGAATCTCACTTGTAAACTTGTCACTCATATGGTGGCCCATAATTACATCCTTTGCTGTTTTTATGTTCAAATTTTAAGGCTACCTAGAGTTCAAACATAATAAATTTAGCACATAGTCACTCATATGGTGACCTATAATTACATTCTTTGTTGCTTCTATTTTCAGAGTATGTGAAGAAACTGGTTATTAAGTAATTGATACCTCTAAAACTCCTAGACCAATACCAATTCGTCTCTCAACATACATTGTTTAATGAAAAAAAATCGAAGTTAAAAAAATTCAAAATACATACAAATTTACAATCATTATTTACAAAGCTAACAACTTTAATAACTTGGTCCACCCCAAGTATAATATTTATTCCTATCAACAAAAAAAAAACCCAATCTAAACTCTTTTTTAAAAAAAAAAATATTTTCTCAACTTTCTATATACGATGGCATCAATGGAGGAAAATAAACTTTCAAATGAGAGCATAATTTAATTCAAGTGTCAGAAACTAAAATGTCTATCCATTCTAGGAATTAGAACTAGCAAAATAGAAAATATAAACAGGGGGTTTATTGAAGTTAAGTGGCTATATCTTTGTGTATCTTTTAAACCGAGTTCCTTGATCTTCTCTAACAATGACATAACAGGTTTCATGATAATATAGATTGTAACTTTTGGACTACGACCATCAAAAGATTCAACCTTAGTACTATGAAGAAATGACAAGATATTTGGATGTCTTACCTATAGAAGAAA
The DNA here is from genome assembly GCA_035048815.1 of Abelmoschus esculentus. Classification (NCBI taxonomy): domain Eukaryota; kingdom Viridiplantae; phylum Streptophyta; class Magnoliopsida; order Malvales; family Malvaceae; genus Abelmoschus; species Abelmoschus esculentus. Next base: position 11,915,113 of record JAUCBN010000006.1, on the reverse strand, counting down.
AAAAAACTTATGTCAAGATCCAGAATTCAAACCATACAAACACAAACGAGACTCTAATTTCTTCTCAAATATTTAATCACCCCAAATCAAAAAATATGAATTGATATGAACATGAAACAATTATAGAAACTAATAATTAATAAGAGTAATACTATAATTTTAAACATTGGGTAATTCTAACAAAAGCCGTAACGAAACATAAAATTAACATGTAGAAAAATAATTAGGATTGAAAAGGCTGAGAATAAGATGAAGTGGTTACAGTTCAAAGATGCTTGACACCATTTCGACCAGAAGCTAAACGGTCATCATGAGAATTAGTTCGAGAAAAGACAAAGATTGAAGATCCATCATCCTTAAAACATTAAAAAGAGAGAGAGTTAGTAGTTTATGAGAGTTTAGAGGAAAGAGATTATAAAGTTTAAAGAAAGCGAGAAAGAAGTACTTTGGAGGTGCCGCGAAAGTGAGACCAAGATCGCAAGTGGACGGGTAAGGATCTTCGATGTTGTACGATAGATCCTTGAGTCCAGTTCCAGATCCAACTACACTCCTTTGAAGAACTTTAACAGAGAAAACAGGGGGAGAAACCAGCTTCTAGTTCGATTCGACTTGCTAAAATAAACCATTATCTAAACCTAAATTCAGAAGAAAAAAATATTCTAAGATTTTAAACAGAGAATTAAGGAGATGAAAACTTATCACAAAGTCAAGCTTCATTTTATCGTTGGATTCTTGTTTCAAGTAAAAGCAAGATGTAAGATTAGGTTTTCTGCTTGGAGACTTAGAAAAAGAGGATTTTGAAATAAGGGGGCATCGGAGAAGAAAGAACCAATCTATTTTTTTAAGTGTTGAATAGCGGCATATAAGAATACCTTAGTTTTGCTTTTTTTTTTAATCTAATGGTCAAGAAAGATTTAGGTTCATCTAACGGTATATTAGAATCAGTCGTTTTTTTTTGTTTTTTAAGGGGTCGGTTTTTAGACCCATCCATTGGTTTGGTGACTTTGGAGTCGACATTCTTCAGTCATGGTCGGTTCTCTCCCGTCCCTGTCACAGTTATTAGCACCATACGTCACATTTCGAGGCTTGTCCACTTGTTCCATTACGAACTTGTTTGGGTTATTTTTATAATAATTCTAATTTAATTTATTAATTAATTAATTTAAACTAAGTATTATGAAGAATTATTGCATTAAAGGTTGTTCTATTTATAATGTCAGGAATTAAATTTTTAATTTTATTTAAAAGATCTAGCATATGTTAGATTAATTAGAGGTTGAACTCTAATTTTATGTTTAACTTGATATATATATATATATATATATTGAATATGATAGTGTGAATATAAGGTAGTATTTGTTTAATTATTTTAACTTTTTTAATAATGTGCATATATTGTGTACGTATAATACTCAAACTCGAATCACCTAAATAAATTAGGTATTTTTTATCCCTAGACCACTCTACGAATTTTAATTTAATATATTTAATTGCAAACTATTAGAAAGAATGAATATATTTTAATACTTAAACTTGATTTTAAGGTTGAATTTGATATGTGAACTTGAATTTAAATTATCTAAAATATTAAAGTCAGACTAATCGAATAAACTTATAAAATTAAAGTCACATGTATATTAGTATACCGATTTATAAAGATCAGACCATCATTTTTGCCAATAATTTAATGAAGCAGATGCCAAAAAGAGTGTAGGAGTGTGTGTTTTAGTCGAGTAACTTGCAAACAGCTTGAAATCGGTTTGATTAATGTTTCACTTGAATTTGAGTTTGATTTGATAAATTTAAAGATTTAATTCAATTTAATAAATTCATAATTAATTAATTAATTATTTTCTATAATTTTTAATTATTTTTAATAGTTATATTAAAAAATTATGTAAAAAAATTAAGTTATAAAGATAATATTAACCCTTAATGTTTATAGTTTTTTTTTTTTCGTTTTGACCCTTATTCTTTTTTGAGATAAATTTAGCCCTTAACGTATATCTTTTTAACAAATAACTTATTTTTTTTAACTACTATGATAATTGAACCGTTAAAAATCTAACAATGATGACATGTCATATGGATATGATAATATATTTTAAATGACATGGTATCTAACCTATCATATATATATATATATGAAATGTAATTTTATTTTAATATAAAATAATTAAAATTAAAATAAAATTTTAAAAATTAATTAATTCTAAAATAAAAGGCTATTAAACATTTCAACCCTAACTATGATAGAATCAAAGTTTCATCTTAAAAAAATATGAACACAGTTCGAAATTAATTATTTTTAGGTGGGATTTTAATTCTATCGTAGTTAGGGTTAAAAATGTTTAATAGTATTTTATTTTAGAATTAATTAAATTTTTAATATTTTATTTGAATTTGAATTGTTTTATATTCTTTATTAGAATAAAATTATATTATATATGTATTTGATAGGTTATATGCCATGTTATTTAAAATATATTATCATATGCATATAACATGTCATCATTATTAGATTTTTAACGGTCCAGTTACCATAGTGTTAAAAAATAAGCCCTTTTGTCAAAAAGATATAGCTTAAGGACTAAATTTATCCCCAAAAAATAAAGATCAAAACGACAAAAATTATAAACGTTAAGGATTAAAATTATATTTATGCCAAAATTTTGAAAATAATTAAAAACTCTAAAAAAATTCAATAACTTGTTAGGAGGTTTACTAATAAATATTTGATTTTAATTTCCTAAAATATTTTGTATTTCCTGAAAAATAAAAAATTAATTTATATTAACAAAAAAATTAAATTATAATATGATTAGTATTTTTTTATTGAAGGAATTTTGTTTTTCTTTTATTACTATTTTATTTATAAAAGTGAAAACAATCTTTAGTTTTCATATAAAAGATATGATTGACAGTCAAAATACTAAAACTCTCAAGATCTTTTTTTTTTCATCCAAGATTTTTATAAAACTAATAAGAGTTTCATAATCTAATATTTAATTCATCTTTAACACGATCATGATAGATTCTTTTATTTATTTTTTTACTCTTACATTTTTAAAAGAATTTTATATTTATGTTAAGTTCTAATACTATTGTTAGATTTTATTAATATTTTAAAAAATAAGGTAAAAATTTTGACGAACTTAATAAATAAGGAATCGAGTAAAACAATAAATTTTTTAATGAACACGAATCTAACAAAATTTTATCAAACTTAATGAACTACAAATCAAATCTAACATCAAAATTTTTTAACAACCATATAATATTGAACATTATTTAAATCGTGATTTACTTACTTGATAAGTTAGTCTAGAAAAAAGAATGAGGTTACAAGAAAGAAATGAGTATTAAGTACATAGACAGTGAAAAAGTCGTGTTGTGGTTAGAAGGATCGTTATTTATTTATTTTTTTTATATAATAAGTATAAGTTTTTTAATTTAAATATTATTTAAATAAAATTTTTATAGCTTTTAACTTTTAAATTTAAAAGATTAATAAATTATTTCTCTTAATATTTCATTGTAAGTTCGTTTTTGTGCATAGGTAAGAGTTAGGGATGTAAAAACAATTACTCGGATGAGTTTTAGGTCGGATACTGTTAGGTTGAGTAAAATTCAATAGAAGTCATTTTAAATTGATTTGATATTTTGATTCGATTCGGGTCGGGTGCAGGTCCATTTCAGGTCAGGTTCATCCTAGGTCGGGTTCAAACGGCTCGGGTCTAAATCATATAATTGACAGGTTCATTCCAGGTCGATTTATTTCAAGTCGATTTCATTTCAGGTCCAATTAATTCGGGTTTTAAATTCATATTAATTAAAATTATTAAGTTTGAGTTTGGTAAAAATAAGTAATTAAATAATAACCCACATACTTTAGGTTGAATGGTTGATCATTCATTTCGAATTAATTATTTAATATTTAACGTCTTTAACTAGCATAAATCCCATTAAAAATAAATATTATGCACTCGAGTAAACAAAAATATCATCAAGTGATTCATATCTTAAAAATTAAGTTAAATTATAAAAATTAAAAAATAATAAGAAATAGACATTAGGCTAGAGAGAATGAAGTTTTAAATTAAAAAGGATAAACATTAATAAAATAAAATATCATCTTATTAAAAACACTAAACTAAATTAAAAAAATAAATAGTAGTCAATTTAAAATAAAAATAAAATTATAAGTACTAAATTATAAAAATTATAAATTAATAATAATTAAATTTGATAAAAAAAATTTAATTTTAATATATTTTAATACATTATAATTTATACCTATATAATATACTTTAATACAATTTAAAAGTGAAAATATAAAATTTATAATATATATGGAAATATGAAATGTATACTATATATAAAAATATAAAAAGTATAATACTATATATATAAATATATAATATGTATGTATATATATAATATAAGTATGTAGGTAAGTATATGTATACTTATATATTATATAGTATACATTATTATATGTATATAATATATTAAGATGTATGTATATGTATACTTATTATTAGATGTATATGCATATATATTAGATGTATATAGTAATATATGTATATAATATACATTAATAAGGTGTAGAGCGGTACGAGATTCAAATTTTTAGGTGCGAACAACGAGCTATATAAAAATATGCAAAATTTTTTACCTAATCTATAGTAGTGTCAAATGAATATCTAAATTTAATATTTTTTATATTTTTAATTGATTATATTTACTCAAAATTCATTATTTATTATATTTTTAATAATAATAATAATCTTTCAAAATTTAATATATATATTAATTCACTCCAAAATTTTATTTTCTCTTTTTCTATATAATAATCAAAACTTATTTCTAACTCTCTCCAAAATTTTAGTAACTTATATCCCCTCCAAATTTTTTACACTAAAAATAAATTAATCTCAAATTTAAAAATGAGTATCTTATTTTTCTCCAAAATTTTATCTTTTTACTCTTTTTTATCAATTGACTTTTTTTTATCAATTATTTTGGTTTTATTTAATTGAGTCATAGTTAAGATTAATTTAATAAAAATCTACTTTTAATTTTAGAATTCTTTTAACTATGTTTGGAATTTATGTTTTTATATTTAATTTAGCTTGATTAATCCTAAGTTCGATAAGTTAATTTAACTTAATTAAATATTAATTTAAAATTATAATTTTTAATGAAATATTATTTAAAATTATAATTAAAATTAAATACATTAAACTAAATAAAATAATAAATAATTTAATTTAATTAAATATGTAATACTAAATTTAAATATTAATCCCTAAATTAATACTCATGTCTAATTCTATTTTTTAAGCCTAATTATATTTATTAATATTTTAAATTCATCAAATTATATATATAGTTAATTATATGTCATGTAAATATTCAGTCTTGTTAATATTAGTTCAGGTCAACAACATGTCGAGTTCAAAACAAGTCGGGTTCAAAACAGGTCGGGTAAAATTAGGTCTCAGGTCGATTCAGTCGGATAATATCGGTTATCTGCTAGGTCAGACTCGGGTTTGGGTTTATTTCAGTCGGATGCATGTCGTGTTTTGGGTCCACAATAACAGGTTATAATCGGATTCGATTATTCTCGGCCGGATACAGTTCAGGTTCAATTACTATAGTAACATGTCCAATTTGAATTCGGGTCAGCAACTGTCAGATACAAATCATGTTCGGATCATTATATTCCTGGATTAAACTAAATTATTACTCGATCAGGTTTTAGTCGAGTTTTCAGGTTGGATCAATATTTTACATACGGTAGGAGTGTGTAGGTGTGGTGGTATTTTATGTGCGCACCACACCTCCACTTGTCCTTATAGTCATTTGCTTTTCCAAACAAAGATTCCACATGCCAAGTTCATACCTAGTCGGATTGGGTGGGTTTTCGAAGTGTTTTTCACGTATTCTTTTTTAAGTTTTGTACGAAAAAATATGAAAGAATTTTTTGAAATTAAAAAAAAGTTTTTACTTAATAAATTAAAATAATTACTTTTATTAACTTTAATAATTTTTCTTGAGATATTACACACTATAGTTCTATCATGAGATGTTTATATTTTTTTTATAAAAAAAATTAGTTTTTAAAATTTATTTTAAATTTTCTTAGAATTTTTCGCACTTTAAAAAATCAAAAGTAAAATTATTCTGAAAGTTTTAAGTGATAATATTATAATATGATAATATTACACTAACTAATCAAAATTTGTTAGATTTAAAAGTTAACATTGATAAAACAAATAGATTGATAAAATTTTAGAATATAAAAATTTAATTGAATGTAAAAAATTAAAAAAAAAAACATAATTATTTTTTCCTCAAAAGATTAGTTTTATGATACTATTAAGCCAAATATTTATAACAGGACTTTAAAACAGTTTGTATTGAACTTAAAAAATTACTTTTGAAGTTTGATACAAAGTATATTATATTAATTCAAATATTAAAAATAATATTATTTTTAAAGGTAACCTTATATCTTAAACATAAACTATAAGATAAATATAAATTAAAAAAACGTATTTTGGAAAATTACATGAATTAATTTATTTACCTTTTAAGTTTAGAAAACAAAGCGTAGGGTTTAAGAAGATCAAAGTAGTAGGTACAAGGAAATGAAAGTAAATGTATAAAAATTCATCTCCAACAATAAAAATATTTTGTATATAAAAATTTTCCATATTTATATAATGTGCTTTTTAATTTTTTATGCCACGCTTTTAAAGGATTAATCTTTTTTTTCTCATGTTAATTCGAGTGATGAATTATATAAAAATTAATTTTGATTCGATTGTTGACAAAAAAAATATAACAGATAATTTTTTTTGGTTAAAATTATAGATATTATAATAAAAATGATTTATGAAATAATTAATCATTAATACTCATATTTCGATATATATGTAATAAAATATTATATATTTTGATATTTTTTTTTATTTTTTATTTTTAATTCTAAATATTAAATCAAAACGTTATATTTTAAAAAATAAACTGTACCTCAAATTTTAAAATTTTATTCGCAAACTTTAAACGGACATAGTATTCCTATTCACATATATGTACGCCAATGTATTATATATGTTACCCAAGCCCAACAACAACAAAAATCAAAGCAGTGACTCTCCATTCTTTTCCAGCCTCTGCAAATCCATTGTCTTTATTGTTGTTGAAGCTAATTAAGTAATTAGTCACGGTGAAGGAAGGAGACCACGGCTCATTTAACAGCAAGGACTACGTGGATCCCACAGCGGCACCATTGATCGACGCGGCAAAGCTCACGAAATGGTCATTCTTCAGGGCCTTGATAGCCGAGTTCATCGCCACTCTGCTCTTCCTTTACAGCACTGTCTCCACCGTAATCGGCTACAAAAGCCAGGCTAAATCCTCCGCTGATCCGTGTGCCGGATTTGGTATTCTCGGCATCGCCTGGGCCTTCGGCGGCATGATATTTGTTCTCGTTTACTGCACTGCCGGTATTTCTGGTACGCTCACGGATTTTCTATAGCATCTGTTATGCCTACAACGTGGATGAGGTTAATTTAATGATGCTAGTGTTTTGCTGCTACCAGGGGGTCATATCAACCCGGCGGTGACATTTGGTCTGCTGTTGGCTCGGAAGGTATCGTTGGTCCGAGCCATTGCGTACATGGTGGCTCAGTGTTTGGGCGCCATATGTGGGGTAGGGCTGGTTAAGGCTTTCCAGAAATCATTCTACAACGGGACTGGAGGGGGAGCCAACGGTCTTGCTGCTGGTTATAGCACCGGAACTGGTTTGGGTGCAGAGATTCTTGGAACCTTTGTCTTGGTTTACACTGTTTTCTCTGCCACTGATCCTAAGAGGAATGCTAGGGACTCCCATGTCCCAGTAAGCATATATCTTACACTAAAGCCTTGCAAAAACACGATATTTATTATTAAATTTGCATTATTACAAAGTATAACAAATTGGGTTATTGTTTTTGAAGGTATTGGCTCCGCTTCCAATTGGGTTTGCTGTATTTGTAGTTCACTTGGCCACCATCCCGATCACCGGCACCGGCATCAACCCTGCTAGGAGCCTCGGAGCTGCTGTTATTTACAACAATAAGGCATGGGATCATCATGTCAGTATCCTTCTCAAACCTTTTAAGTTCACTTCATTTGATATCAACTTTTCATAATTTTTTGCCTTTTTTTTTTATCATTTTCAGTGGATATTTTGGGTTGGTCCCATGTTGGGAGCAGGCATTGCAGCATTTTACCACCAATTCATCTTGAGAGCAGGAGCTAAAGGCTTTGGGTTCTTTTAGGAGCCAAACCCAAGTTGTTTAGTGGGAACATCACATTTATTCGAAAGTACTTGATCTGTGATTGTAAGTGGAGGGTCATGGGACTGTAAACAAAGTGTTGGTTGAGAATTATCCCCTTTTATGCTTTGAATCAAAGTCATGGCACATTGTTACCTTTATGTCTTTCAATGGGCAGTTATAATGTAAGAAGGATTATCACATCATTTACATGTTATGTACCATGTGGTGGCAATTGTGTTTTAAGGTATCCTAAGTTAATACGCTAACTAAGGGTGTTCAAATCTGGGTACTCGATATTCGGGTATCTGAAGTATTGGGTACTCAAATTTTTGGGTAATTAAAATTTTTAGTCTATGTTTGACTCTGATTTTTTTGGGTACCTGGTACTTTGGGTATCAAATATTTGGGTATCCAAAAATTCGGATAGTCGGAAATTCGTTTTTTATTTTATTTTTTTATAAATTTTAAATTTAATTTTTTTTAAAAAATATACATAAATTTAAAAGTTGGAATTGCATAATCCAACATCAAAAATATAAAATTTCAAAATTATAGTTACATAATCTAAACAAAATTTTAAGATAAAAATTAAACAGTTTAATTCAAAATAAAATATAACGTTTAAAGAAAGTTTTTTATAATATTTTTAATTAGTTTAATTTATTTTAATATATAAAAATTAATGATTTAAATAGTAAATAATCTTGAGTTGATTTTCTTATTGGTTAATGCACATACAAAAATAGTGCATATCTGAACGAGTAAAGTTTGGATTTTGCCAATTCGAAAAACTAAATTTATAATTTATAATTAATCTTAATTTTTTACAATGGGTCCCTAATTCTTTTTTAAAAATGAAGTTTGAGGGATTGAGATTTAGAAATTAGGTTGTTCGATTTGGAAATATAATAAATATAAATATATATTTTTTAAATAATAATTATATTTAAAATAAATTAGAACTTAGTACTCAAAAGTAATCGGGTACCCAAAAATTTATAATTTTATGTCCTGACTCATCCCAAAAATGACGGACTGAGTACCAAACCTGAACAAAAAATATCGAGTAAATATTTTATTATTTATGTTCGGGTAGTTGAGTAATTGAATCAAGTCATTCGAGTTTGTTATTTTTGATCACCATTAATACTAAGTGGAGGGCCACGAGGCTACAAATCTTATTTTTTGTCATAAAATCTGTCAATTCTCCTAAAATCTCCTACTGCCACAGATTTGTTTCTTCTTCTTCTTTGAGTGCCGTCGGCGACACTAATCTTAATATTGGTCGCCGTCCGTCGGACTCTATCGTTTTTGTTTTTTATTAATAAATAATTCTGCTCTTGTGGCATGATCTACTCTACCTTTTGGTACGTTTCTTCTTTCGTTTGACACGTTTCTTCTGTCGTTTGGCATGTTTTTCTTTTGTTTTGTTTTTTTAAGGTTGGATCTGACGACGTCACGACTGATCAAGATGGCGCTTATTTGTTATCACGATGATCTTCCTTGCTTTTTAAGAAGAGCAATCACTTATCCGATTTTTTTTTTCACTTTGTCTATTTAATTTCTTTTATAAGTTTAGTTTATTTATGAATTTATCCTACTCTCCTTTAATTATTTACTTTTTGTTCCCAGAACCAAAATCTTGCCTTCGTCCTTGCTCATAGAACGAGAAAAATATATTGAGTATAAAGTATACAAATGGATACTAAAGTATTTTAAACAATACAAAATGATCGCCAAACTTTCAAAGCTTATGTAATGGATATTAAACTTCAGTTTTTGTTATAAAATGGTCATTGAACTATTTAACTTTGATTAAGTGAACGACATGATAATTGTGAAAATTTCAGTAATAGCACATTTAAGTCTTCAATATTTATACATTCAATCAATTTAGACATCAATAATAAGGATTAAATTGGGACCTAATTGATTGAATGTGTACATATGAAAGATTTAATTGTTATTATTGAAAATTTTATAACTATCATGTTGTCATTCACTTAACGATAGTTAACGACTTAGTGATCATTTTGTAACAAAAACTAAACTTTAATGTTCATTATGTAACTTTAAAAAAGTTGGTGATCATTTTGTATTTTTCAAGATAGTTTAATGATCATTTGTGTAATTTACCTATGTTGCTCCTCCAATGAGTCGAGCCTGAGTTGAAAATAGAAAGTGGGCCCATTAAGCTCGAGCTCATGTTGTTCTATACGAGCTAAGTTTTTATATATTTTTTGGATTGTTGAGTGAAAGCAAATATTAGGGTCTAGTTTAGCATAACTTTTAAAAAGTGTGACAAAAGTGCTTTTCAGGAATTCTTTAGATTTTTTTTGTGAGAGATTTAAGTGTTTATAATTGTTGTTAAAAATTGTTTTTGCAAAAATGAATGATCATTTTAAAAAATATATTATATATTAAAAATATGTAGTTAAATGATACCAAATTACTTAATGTTATAACATAAGAATATATTAACTTAAATTATAAAAAATATATAAAAATATTAATGAATAAATATTTTTAACAAATAGACACGTTCCACAAAAATATAAAAATTTAAAATAATTTATTTAAAATGACAAACATACTAAAAATTAATTTATCAATCATATAATATTGCCTTTATAAAAACTATAAGTTTATAAATTATAAATACATACAATTGTTAGAGTATGCCTAAAGATCAATCATATGATGATTGTAAGGATACTTTTATTTACTAATTTTATTGAATAAATGCATTATCATTGTTGTTTTCAGGTATATGTGTCAATGTATAACATAAACTGAGAAACAATAAGGTCCATATAATAATATATGTATTATTATTAAAAGATCCTTAGTCAAGTATTATTATGAGTATGAACAATAATAATACGCTTAAGATATATTAGTAGAAAATAATATATTGGATTGACCCACTATGAGCATATATCTTGGATTATTATGTGACGGTCACAATATTGCTCATAGTGACAACTATATATATGATCCTTAGACTTGAGATTATTACTATCTCAATATATGTTGTTTTATATTTTGATGCAATTGAACATGTCTCGTAATTAGTTACACTATAAAAGCTGACATTGGACATATTACAATGTATGTAGTGAGATGTGAATGATCAAGATAAGATTTGTCCTTCCTACATAATAGGAAAATATATTAAAGTCCACTTGATTAAGTGAGACTAGAAATGCGTGGCCATGCTTGAATACGTTGATATAAGATATCACAAATTATTCATTAAAAGTAGTCCACTCTAGATATCAAAAAATACTAAAAATAGATTATACAAGTGTAACTATTCCAAGACTTGTGCCTATTAAAGATATAAAAGAACAAAATGATATAATATATTAAAAGAGTTGGTCACGAACATGATACATCGAATCATGGTCTCTTGTAACTTAGATGACAATGATATATTGCTAGATGTCACTCATTGTTTTTAATATTAGAATTGTTCTAATATTATTACTAACGTTACAATGAGCCTATAGGGTCACACCCAATGGTTGAAAAGGAGCATATATATATATATGTATGTATAAGTAGATTATATTTAATCCCGAATTTTGAATAAATGATATAATTAAAGTAATTATATCCCTTTTCAAGTTTGAATTAAATATAGATTCTAAAATTTAAGGAAATAATAAAAGTAATTATTTCCTAAACAAATTCGGAATAAAACTCTTATACCTAGGGTTTCAAATATATATAAAGGATCTTTGAGTCTAGCAACCAGATAAGAGAATCCGTATTTCAAACCTAAAATCCTGAAAAATAGTTTTTCGAGATTTGCTCTCTCAACCGGGTGAACTGAGTAGAGGTTGAGACGATATTCATGGAGGCTAAAGATTCGGATTGTTAATCGATCATGACTGTAACAGATCCAATTGTTGTTTTTGCTGCTTATCAAGGAACCCAATGTAAGTCATCATATCTCTTTCTCCCGATTTCGGATTAAACGTACATAGATCACTAGAAAGACCATAATTTTGTTCTACTGTGCCATAGGGTATGCCGACGATTCCAACAGTGGTATTAAAGCCAATTGTACGATACGTAATCGGGTTAAATACTTGGGTAATGCGACATGTATGAGATGCATGCTTTATTTGACTGTATCGATGATATATATAGTGATATTGGTAGTCGATTAGGGATATAATTAATATATTAATTTGTTAATTACAATCGCTATGTTGCTGTAAGGGTTTTACAGTAATCATATATCAATCGTTGACATAATGACCGAAGGAAGTGCGATGGCAGATCATATCAAAGAAAATGAATAATTGTTATTCCGATATGGAAAAATCTAAGGGATTTAAAAATCTTGAAAACACGATTTTATTGATAAATCTTATCAAATCGTGATGTTTTTCCATAGAAAAATAATCACTATTTTTCAAAATTTACGACCAGCCGCATCGGTACGACTTACTCACCGCAAGGGGCTTCGCCCCTTGACCCCTTCGTAGGTAACAAGATTGTAGGACCATATTGTTAATATTAACAACTTCGTGATAGCATATATATGATATGTTTACTTTGCACAGTGTTTGACATGCATGGTTATAACCCTTGCTTTTACAATAGTTGTAAATTTTAAATACGGCCTGCGTATCGTGCCTTTCTCTATCTCTATTCTACTTCTCTTCTCATCTTACTCCCTCGTATGTAAAACAAGTTTCTATAATTGTAATATTATTCCAAGAAGCAATCAAGACATTTGGACCAAAGGCGAGAAGATGCTTGAGAAGCAATTTTAATGTAGAATTAAGGTTTTAAGGTTCTCCTATTGGCTTGGGATGGGCCACCTTAGTTCTTTATTTTGGGCTATAACCATTGCAATCTTATTGTTTTATATCTATCATGTATGTGATGTATTGTATGATATATATCTTCTACTCGTATATATTGATGAGATCAATAAGGGCCAAATTAAAAGAAATAACGATAAGACAGTTAAAGATTTCCCTCAAATCAATCTAAGTTAAATTTAGCCATCCAATATTTTCCCTCGTTAAGGCCTTCATCGATCTTATATGGGTTTTGCCAAAGCATTGACTCATAAGTCCATCTTGGTTAAACGCGAAGAATAAGCAAGTGATATTCGTCAGTCGAAATATTGGTAATAACTTGGTTAGGTTGTTCTAATAGGATTAGAAAACCTAAAGGCTAAGTATTTGGTTAAGTCATGAGATGACTGAACAAAAGTTGTTCACCAAATGGAGGAGTTACATGAGATGTAATTAGTAAAGTGTTACTTTCCTAAATAACCTCTATCCTAAAAGAAAAGCAAATCTGATTTAAGAAATTGGTGAATTATAGATCCTCGCTCACTAGAAAAAATTTTGTCAAATTTTTCCGAAATTAAAAATAAGAGGGATTTTTAATTTTGAATAAAGTAGTAGGAGTATTTTATAAACAAATACCTATTTTTAATATTTTAAATTGGTAAATTTATATTATATATTTCCATTATTGTAGATCTAAATGGCAAACAACACTATATCACTACGATCACTACTTGAGAAGAAGAAACTCAATGGCATAAACTTCCTTGATTGGTTCCGCAATTTGAGAATTATTCTCAAACAGGAAAGAAAGGAATATGTCATTGAAGAACATGTTCTAGATGAACCGGCAATTAATACTTCTAGAGTAGACAAAGACAAGTTTAAGAAACATATGGATGACATGTTAGATGTCGGATGTCTTATGCTTGCTACCATGACTCCTGTTCTTTAGAAGCAACATGAGGACATGGTTGCATATGATAAGATTCAAAACCTTAAGGAAATATACGAGGTGTAACATCCCGATTTTGGGGGTTAGAAGTTTAGGTATTAGTTAGGGGAATTCGATTCGGATCGAATCGGGTTCTTCGGTTCATTATTTCGGGAAAATATAAAATAATAATATTCTAATCGGACAAGTAATAATTTTGTGAAATGGTTTAAGAATATTAAAATGATGTTTTAAAATTAAAAGAATTTAATTTGAACTTTAATTTGATTTTAATTGAGCTTAATTATGTACTAGTGATCAAATTGTAATTTTGGGAAAAGATTTGGGGACTAAATGTGTGATTTTCAAAAATTTCTATTTTTAGTGACTAAATTGGAAAGCAAGCTATACTTAGAATCCTTAGAGGGCCATAAACCCAATTTATTTTTTTATTAATGATTTATCCACCAAAATTGTTTTTTATAAATAGTTTTAAAAGATGATAATTTTATTTTCTTTCATAACCACTTATTTTCTCATAATTTTCTCTCATATTTTCTCTCCATCTTCTTCATCAATTTCCTTCAATTACTTGCTGATTTCTTCATCTTTTTCAACAAGATTTATTGCATTTTGTTCATCATTTCATTCTCTTCAAAGCCTACTCATTAATTTTTACAACAACATCAATTTTCAAGAAATCAAGGAGAGAATTTCTCATCTTTTGGTGGATCAAATCCCTAAGGTAATTTTTCTGAATATTAACTCTTTTTCTAAGGTTCTTTATTGAAATCCCCAAGTATTAGTTTGCTAATCATTAAATAAAACTTGATTTTATGTTTTCAATGCTAGATTTAATGATTTTATGAATATTTTTGTGAAAACTTTTTAGATCTTATTCAATGATGTAATTAGATGGATTTAATTAAGATATTATATAATTTAATTGATTAATTGAGTCTTCAATTGATGACAAATTAATTTAATCCCGGAATAATACAACCAATGTTGTTTTAAGGTAGTTTTTGGTTGTTTTAGGGGGTGTTTTAATGTTGCTGTAGGTATAAGGATGGTTTAGATGTGTTTTTGGCTCATAATTGCTGTGGATTAGATGTTAGATTCATTAGGTTTTGGGCTGATGTTGTTCAGATGCGTTTCGACTTAATTTTCGATCTATTCGGCTATGTTTTAGGTAGATTTGTAGTGATCGGATATGGCTGCTGGTTTGAGTATGTAATGATGTGAAAATGCTCTATTTTTAATGTTGTAGAGGTAGTGCAAGAAGGTGCTTGAGTGGCTGGCGCGTTGGTGTGGTCATCGGAACATCGGCGGAAGCTTGTTTCGCTTGTCGGTGAGTGTTTTTGGACTTAAAGCAAATCGCATTGGTATGGTTCTGTTTTGGGGACTATGAAAGAGTATGAAAATTTTACATAGTTCAAGAGTAAGTAAAGTAAATGTTTTTGATATAATAATATGAGTTTCGACTATATTCGGTGAAGACATTGATGTTGTTAATGCAAAGTGATTTTTGGAAATGCATAAACATGATTTTGAATTGGTGCATGCATGAGAAATATTTACTGAAATGCATGGTTTATCAAATCATCCATGGTTATGGAAATGTGAGAAATGGTTTGGAATACAATATGGTTAATTGCCTTAAATATGATGGTGCCTTTGCGCATGACTTTCGGTTAATTTGTTGAACATATTATGCATGCATTATGAGCAACAAATTATCATACACATTTGATTATGATATTGGCTTAGTGATACTATCCTTAATACGAATGACATGTCATTAGGATTATCTTGAGTGCACTATAAACATTATTGAGAATAAAGAATATTGCCTACACGTAATAAGGGTGACTTTGTGTCTAATCGTGCGTGGTAGAGCCGCCTACACGTAGCAAGGGTGACTATATGTCCAACCTGCGTGGTAGTGCTATAATGGTGACTTTGTGTCATGTCAATGGTGACTTTATGACATGTCAATGGTGATTTCGTGTCATGACGAGACTAATGGTCTCTAGTAATGGATCCGTGTATTCGGTGAACTCAAGGTTCATAATAAGTGGTCACTAGAATGCCAATATACATACATGGATTTAAAGAAGATATTATGCATCATTCACAAATTGTTTTGTTAAGGTTATGCAAACTCAAGAAAGTGTTTTAGTTTTATGAACATGCACATGAAATGATAAGCATGCATGATTTAGTGATACATTGCAAATTATGGTTTCATTATGGTTTTGAATAGATGCATTGATGTTTTATTAGAGCCTCCTCACTAAGCATGATGTGCTTAAGCTCTACTTTCATCTTTGCAGAAAATTAAAGACATTTGAAGATTTATTTGGAGCAAGAGGATCAAGGGAAAAGATTATAACATTTTGGTATGATTTTGGCAAATAAGTTGGGGTTTGGCAATGTGTAGAACGTACCCCACATAAGATTGTGTTTGGTTAGTTTGAAGCTTTGTAATGAGACATTATAATGCTTGGTTATTGGATGTTGAACTATGAGGTTGCTTTTAATTGCCTAAAGCATATCCATACATGATTGTTGTTTGTTTTAAACCTTATCAAGGAAGCATGCACACTTACACAAGCATGGACACACTTGTCTCTAACCAAATTTTAGGTAGCATACCTATAGATGGTTTAGGGCTTTGGATGTTGGTAATTGGGTGTTAAAATATATTAATTATACTTAGGAATATTACATATAGCAATAGATGTCTAATAATTATGCTTGGGTAGAATTTAATCTTCTTAGAAAGGCCTAATTAGCTTCTGAGTACAGGGGGTATCGATACACCCTGAGGTTGTATCGATACCATTTGCCACTAGACGATCGGGTATCGATACTACCCAAGTTGATATCGATACCACTTTCATTTGAATGAAAAAATAGGCTAATTATGGCTAAGGTATCGATACCTGTACCTAAGGTATCGATACCCCTGACCCAAATAGTGCAATCCTTGAATTTTAAACGCATGCTAAGTAAGGTTTAACCCCGTTAACGAACATAAAAGACTTGTGTGCTATTCTTGGGATGCAAAGACACCATGATGCATAAATTTTAATCTGGAACACATATCGAACAATATAAGAACTGCCTATGAGTTACTTGTTTTACAATTAGGTCCCAACTTAATGAATAATGAAATTGTCGATGCTATGATGTTCTGTTTGGTCTGAATTTTGTTGTAAGTATGCTATGCATGTTTAATTGTGTTCTGGTGGATTGAATTTCCGGATGATGCTTGAAATACAAATAAATACATGTATGTATTAACTGGACATTTGAATGTAGACTTGCAACCTCAAGGTAGACTTGCTCTGTCAATCAGCTCTTTGCGTAGCTTGGGCAGTGTCGAGTTTCATGGGTCTAACCCGAGCTTAGTTAAAGAATGGTTGGCTAGCACGGAGAGGATTCTTGACCAGATGGATTGTTAGATGCCCGGAGGATGGGTTGCATGGTCTCTCTGCTCCAGGGTGATGCTTATAGGTGGTGGATTACCACGAAAGCGGGTGTAGCTGCTGCTAACCTGACATGGGAGTACTTCAGGACCGCCTTTGTGCAGAAGTTTTTGGGACCACAATATGAGGATATGAAAAAGAGGGAGTTCACGTCTTTGGTTCAGGGGTCTACGAGTGTGGCTGACTATGAGATACATTTTATCAGATTAAGTCACTATGCTCATGAGTTGGTTCCTATGGAGCGTAAGAGGTGTGACTGGTTCCGATATGGCCTAGATCTGAAGATTAAGACGTATTTGCTAGCTGCTGAGTATACGGAGTTTGATGTGTTGGTAAATCGAGCCAAGGATGTTCAGGAATCTTTGAGGGAGGCTAGGAAGTCTTCTGATTCTGTGAAGAGGTCTGTGGAGACCAGTGCTCAAGGTGGTAAGGGTAAGAGGTTTTGGGATAACCAACACCGAGCAGATCGACGCCGAGGTGATTTTTGGCACAGCTATCGTGTTCAGCAGATTGGGAGAGGTGATGGTGACACCGCAGTATGTAACTTGTGTTGTTGGCGCCATCCGGGAGAGTGTTGGTGGGCCACTGGTGCATGTATTGGTTATGGATCTAAGGATCACAAGAAGCGAGATTGCCCGAGGTTTGCTGGTGAGGTTGGTAATCGAGCTGAGGCTGTTGTGGTTCCTGGTAGAGGATGCGATAGAGGTAGAGGTCCTTTCTAGAGGTAGGGTGATGGCCGTAGATTTTATGCTCAGTGTGGGTCCCGTAATGCTACAGATGTGGTTGCAGGTACTTTTTTTTATAAAATGTATCGTTATTTTTTTGATAGATTCGGGATCTACGCATTCTTATGTTTTGAGTGAGCATGCATATTTGTTGGATATCTTTGTTGAGGTTTTTGGTGTAGGAGTTATGGCTACTAGTTCTTTGGGTGAGACAGTTACAGTAAGGAAGTTATATAGAAGGTGTCCGTTGGAGGTAAAAGAACATATATTTGAGGTTAATTTGATGGAGTTGCCGTTTCATGGTTTTGACCTTATCTTGGGTGTTGACTGATTGACGGAGCATAGAGCTGTGATGGATTTTGAATAAAAGCGGGTTATCTTGAGGTTGTTAGATGGTAGCGAGGTTGTGGTAAAGAGTGAGTATACCGGATTCTTATCCAATGTAGTTTCAGCCTTGCAAACAGAGAAGTTGATGCAGCATGGTGGTATGGCATATCTGGCTTATGTGATGAACCCGGGGATAAGAGAGGTTCGAGTACAGGACATTCGAACTGTATTCGATTTTCTAGAAGTGTTTCCTAAGGAATTGCCACGATTACCTCTCGGTCGCGATATGGAGTTTAGTATTGAGCTGTATGCTGGTATTAATCCGGTGTCTATTGCTCCTTATCGCATGGCACCTAAGGAGTTAAAGATGTAGTTGTAGGAGTTGCCTGACCGAGGTTTTATTCGACCGAGCGTATCACCTTGGGGTGCACCGGTGTTGTTTGTGAAGAAGAAAGATGGCACGATGAGGATATGCATTGATTACCGGTAACTAAACAAGTCGACTATGAAGAATAAGTATCCTTTGCCAAGGATTGAAGATTTGTTTGACCAGTTTATAGGAGCAAGTGCATTTTCGAAGATTGATTTGAGATTGGGGTATTATCAGTTAAAGGTGAAAGAAGAGGATGTGTTGAAAATAACGTTTCGAACAAGGTATGGCCATTATGAGTTTTTGGTGATGCCGTTTGGGTTGACAAATACCCTTGCTGCTTTTATGGATATGATGAACCGAGTGTTTCATGAGTATTTGGATCAGTTTGTGGTGGTGTTCATAAATGATATCCTTGTGTATTCACGTACCGAGGAAGATCATGATCGACATTTGCGGATAGTGTTGCAAGCGTTGAAAGAGAACCAGTTGTACGCTAAGCTAAGTAAGTGTGAGTTTTGGTTAAAGGAAGTGGTGTTTCTTGGCCATGTGGTGTCGAAGAAGGGTATTAGTGTTGATACAAAGAACATAGAGGTTGTTATGGGTTTGAAGCAACCGAGATTGGTGTCAGAGGTTCGGAATTTCCTAGGCTTGGCTGGGTATTATCGTAGGTTCGTTGAGGTTTTTTTGAGCATTGTTGCTCCTATGACCAAGCTGTTGCAAAAAAATGCTTCTTTTGAGTGGAAAGAAAGGAAACAAAAGAGTTTTGAGAAGTTGAAGGAGGTGTTGACTAGTGCTCCGATATTGGTTCAACCTGAGTCCGGTAAGGATTTTGTGGTTTATAGTGATGCATCATATGTTGGTCTCGGGTGTGTTTTGATGCAAGAAGGGAAGGTTGTAGCTTATGCTTCTAGACAGTTGAGGGTGCACGAAAAGTATTATCCGACTCATGATTTGGAGCTAGCGGTAGTGGTCTTTGCTCTGAAGATTTGAAGACATTATTTGTATGGTGAGAAGTGTACTGTATACACAGATCATAAGAGTTTGAAGTATCTCATGTAGCAGAATGATTTGAATCTTAGGAAACAAAGATGGATGGAGTTGCTTAAGGATTATGATTTATCTATTGAGTATCATCAGGGGAAGGCCAATGTGGTGGCTGACGCTTTGAGTCGTAAGGCGGTGATTGAGTTGAGGGCGATGTTTGCTAAGTTGAGTATTTCTAAGGAAGGTGGTTTTGTAGCAGAGTTGCAAGTAAAACCTATCTTGGTTGAGATGATCAAGGTGAAACAATTAGAGGATGAGGGTTTGGTACCTTTTGTGGAGGATATTGTAGTGGGTAGACCGACCGAGTATCATTTCGATGATGATGAGGTGTTGTGTTTTAGAGGTCGGATTGTGGTGCCGGATGATCAGGAGTTGAGGTAAGCTATCTTCGCAGAAGCTCATACTAGTTCATTTGCTATGCATCCGGGTAGTGTGAAAATGTATAGAGATCTCAAAAGTGTGTACTTTTGGGTTGGTTTAAAGAAAAATGTGATGGAGTTTGTATCTTATTGTATGGTGTGCCAGCGGGTGAAGGCTGAACATCAGTTTCCTGCAGGTTTATTATAATCGGTTCAAGTTTCGGAGTAGAAATGGGAGAGAGTTACCATGAATTTTGTGACGGGGTTGCCTTTAACACCGACCAAAAAGGATTCTATATGGGCAATTGTGGATAGGTTTACGAAGTGTGCACATTTTCTTACCGTGCATACGACATATTCTATGGATAGGTTAGCGGAGTTGTATGTTGCTGGAGTGGTAAGGTTGCATGGTGTGTCTAAGTCGATCATATCAGATAGAGATCCACGATTTACATCTAAGTTCTGGAGGAGTTTGCATGTTGCTTTGGGTACGAGGCTTAGCTTTAGTACAACTTATCATCCACAGACGGATGGTCAGTCTGAGCGTGTTATTCAGACTTTGAAAGATATGTTGAGGTGTTGTATCATCGAGTTTCAAGGTTCTTAGGAGAAGCAGTTGCCATTGGTTGAGTTTGCTTATAATAATAACTTTCAGACGAGTATACAGATGGCACCGTTTGAGGCTTTGTATGGGCGTAAATGTCGTACACCTTTATGTTGGAAGAAAGTTGGACAGAAGTATGTTTCTTTGCCTTAAGTGTTGAAAGATACGGATGAGAAGGTTAAGCTTATTTGTGCTAAGCTTAAGGAAGCTTCGGATAGGTAGAAGTCCTATGCCGATTTAAAGCGCAGAGAGATAGAGTATGCTGTTGGAGACAAAGTGTTTCTTAAGGTTTCTCCGTGGAAGAAGGTGATGAGATTTGGACGTAAGGGTAAGTTGAGTCCTCGTTTTATTGGACCATATGAGGTGTTTGTGCGTGTTGGTCCTGTTGCCTATAGATTGAGGTTGCTAGAGGAGTTGAATAGGATGCTTGATGTTTTTCATGTATCAATGCTTCGTAGATATGGATCAGATCCTTCTCATGTTGTTCCGATTGATGAGATTGAGTTAAGCGCGGATATGAGTTATGAGGAAGAACCAGTGAGGATTTTGGATGTGGATACAAAGGTTCTTCGAGGAAAGACCATAGATTTGGTTAAAGTGCTTTGGAAACACCAAGGTGTTGAAGAAACAACTTGGGAGACAAGGAAAAGCATGGAGGAGCAGTTTCCTCACTTGTTTGCTTCAGGTAAAATTTCGAGGACGAAATTTTCTTAAGAAGGGGAGAGTTGTAACATCCCGATTTTGGGGTTAGAAGTTTGGGTATTAGTTAGGGGAATTCGATTTGGGTCGAATCGGGTTCTTCGGTTCGTTATTCCGGGAAAATATAAAATAATAATATTCTAATCGGACAAGTAATAATTTTGTGAAATGGTTTAGGAATATTAAAATGATGTTTTAAAACTAAAAGAATTTAATTTGAACTTTAAATTGATTTTTAATTGAGCTTAATTATGTACTAGTGATCAAATTGTAATTTTGGAAAAAGATTTGGTGACTAAATGTGTGATTTTCGAAAATTGCTATTTTTATTGACTAAATTGAAAAGAAAGCTATACTTAGAATCCTTAGAGGGCCATAAACCCAATTTATTTTTTATTATTAATTTATCCACCAAAATTGTTTTTTATAAATAGTTTTAAAAGATGATAATTTTATTTTCTTCCATAACCACTTATTTTTTCATTATTTTCTTTTATATTTTCTCTCCATCTTCTTCATCAATTTCCTTTAATTTCTTGTTGATTTCTTCATCTTTTTCAACAAGATTTATTGCATTTTGTTCATCATTTCATTCTCTTCAAAGCCTAC
Organism: Abelmoschus esculentus; assembly: GCA_035048815.1. NCBI lineage: Eukaryota > Viridiplantae > Streptophyta > Magnoliopsida > Malvales > Malvaceae > Abelmoschus > Abelmoschus esculentus. Next base: position 11,892,795 of record JAUCBN010000006.1, on the reverse strand, counting down.
TCATTATTTTTTACAAATCAACATCAATTTTCAAGAAATCAAAGAGAGGATTTCTCATATTTTGGTGGATCAAATCCCTAAGGTAATTTTTCTGAATATTAACTCTTTTTCTAAGGTTCTTTATTGAAATTCCCAAGTATTAGCTTGCTAATCATTAAATAAAACTTGATTTTATGTTTCCAATGCTAGATTTAATAATTTTATGAATATTTTTGTGAAATCTTTTTAGATTTCATTCAATGCTATAATTAAATGGATTTAATTAAGATATTATGTTATTTAATTGATTAATTGAGTCTTCAATTGATGGCAAATTAATTTAATCCCGGAATAATACAATCGATGTTGTTTTAAGGTAGTTTTATGTTGTTTTAGGGTCTATTTTAGGCGTTTTAATGTTGCTGTAGGTATAAGGATGGTTTAGATATGTTTTTTGCTCATAATTAGATTAGATGTTAGATTCATTAGGTTTTGTGCTGATGTTGTTCGGATGCGTTTCGGCTTAGTTTTCGGTCTTTTCGGCTAAGTTTTCTGTAGAGTTGTAGTGATCGGATATGGCTGCCGGTTTGAGTATGTAATGATGTGAGAATGCTCTGTTTTAATGTTGTAGAGGTAGTGCAAGAAGGTGCTTAAGTGGCTGGGGCATTGGCGTGGTCATCGAAACATCGACGGAAGCTTGTTTCGCTTGTTGGTGAGTATTTTCGGACTTAAAGCGAATCGCATTGGTACGGTTCTGTTTTGGGGACTACGGAAGAGTGTGAAAACTTTCCATAGTTCAAGAGTAAGTAAAGTAAATGTTTTTGATATATTAATATGAGTTTCGACTATATTCGGTAAAGACATTAATGTTGTTAATGCAAAGAGATTTTTGGAAATGTATAAACATGATTTTGAATTGGTGCATGCATGAGAAATATTTGCTGAAATGCATGGTTTATCAAAGCATCCATGGTTATGGAAATGTGAGAAATAGTTTGGAATATAATATGGTTAATTACCTTACATATGATGGTGCCTTTGGGCATGACTTTCGGTTCATTTGTTGAACATATTATGCATGCATTATAAGCAGCAAATTATCATGCACATTTGATTATGATATTGGCTTAGTGACACTAACTTTAGATTCGAATACGAATGACATGTCATTAGGATTATCTTGAGTGCACTATAAACATTATTGAGAATAAAGAATATTGCCTACACATAACAAGGGTGACTTTGTATCTAATCGTACGTGGTAGAGCCGCCTACATGTAACAAGGGTGACTATGTGTCCAACCGTGCGTGGTAGTGCTATAATGGTGACTTTCTGTCATGTCAATGGTGACTTTGTGTTACGACGATACTAATGGTCTCTAGCAATAGATCTATGTATTCGGTGAACTCAAGGTTCATAATAAGTGGTCACTAGAATGCCAATATACATTCATAGATCTAAAGAGAACATTATGCATTGTTCACGAATTGTTTTGTTAAGGTTATGCAAACTCAAGAAAATGTTTTGATTTTATGAACATGCACATAAAATGATAAGCATGCATGATTTAGTGATGCATTGCAAGTTATGGTTTCATTATGGTTTTAAATACATGCATTGATGTTTTGTTAGAGCCTCCTCACTAAGCATGATGTGCTTAAGCTCTACTTTCATCTTTGCAGAAAATTAAAGACATTTAGAGCTTCATTTGGAGCAAGAGGATCAAGGGAAAAGATTACAACATTTTGATATGATTTTGGCAATTAAGTTGGGGCTTGACAATGTGTAGAACGAATCCCACATGAGAGTGTGTTTGGTTAGTTTGAAGCTTTGTAATGAGACATTATAATGCTTGGTTATTGGATGTTGAACTATGAAGTTGCTTTTAATTGCCTAAAGCATGTCCATACATGGTTGTTGTTTGTTTTAAACCTTATCAAGGAAGTATGTACACTTGCACAAGCATTGACACACTTGTCTCTAACCAAATTTTAGGTAGCATGCCTATAGATGGTTTAGGGCTTTGGATGTTGGTAATTTGGTGTTAAAATATATTAACTATACTTAAGAATATTGCATATAGCTATAGGTGTCTAATAATTATGCTTGGGTAGAATTTAATCATCTTAGAAAGGCCTAATTAGCTTCCGAGTACAAGGGGTATCGATACACCCTAAGGTGGTATCAATACCATTTGGCACTGGACGATCGGGTATCGATACTACCCTAGGTGGTATTGATACCACTTTCATTCGAATGAAAAAAATAGGCTAATTATGGCCAAGGTATCGATACCTGCACCCAAGGTATCGATACCCCTGACCCAAGTAGTGCAATCCTTGAATTTTAAACGCATGCTAAGTAAGGTTTAAACCCGTTAACGAACATAGAAGACTTGTGTGCTATTCTTGGGATGCAAAGACACCATGATGCATAAATTTTAATCTGGAACACATATCGGACAATATAAAATTGAGCAAAGTGCCTATGAGTTACTTGTTTTACAATTAGGTCCCAACTTAATGAATCATGAAATTGTCGATGCTATGATGTTCCGTTTGGTCTGAATTTTGTTACAAGTATGGTATGCATGTTTAATTATGTTCTGGTAGATTGAATTTCCGGATGATGCTCGAAATACAAATAATTACATTTTGGTCCTTAGACATGTATGCATTAACTGGACATTTGAATGTAGACTTTAATCTTCCATTCTCGATTTGCATGAACCCGACTCACATAGGAACCTAATCAAGCATCTAGTTAAATAAAAAATATATAACGATTTTTAGGATTGTTTATCGAATTAGACCTTCGCGGGTTTAGTTCGGTATTCCCTTTGTAACCCATTAGTGTCGGTTTTGTCTTGGCCGGGCTAAGGGGGTTACATGAGGGGCAAGCACGTCAAGAGAGATATGAGACCTCTATGGCTCTATTTTAGTACAAAATGGTAGAAGGATCTTCTGTAGGAGCTCATGTCATCAAGATGATAACTTATATCCAAACGTTGGAAAAGCTAGGTTTTCCTCTCAAGGATGAATTGGCTACTAATATTATTCTGCAATCGTTGTCGAATATCTTTAATCAATTTGTCCTTAGTTTCAATATGAATAAAATTAACAAAACTTTGCCACAGTTACTTGACATGTTACGAACTATTGAGAAAAATATGTCTAAGGGTGGACCTAAGCCCATTTTGATGGCCCGCAAGGACAAAGGAAAGGGAAAAGCAGTGGTAAAATATAAGGGTAAAGGTAAGCCTATATCCAAAGGACAAGATACACTAAAACCCAAACAGGGAGTTAGCAAGGAAGGAAAATATGTCCACTGCAATAAGACCGAATATTGGAAAATAAATTTCCTCATTTACCTTCAAGAGGTCAAGAAGGCAAAAGCAGATGGTACATCTGCTTCAGGTATTTATGTTATTGATGTGAATCTGTCAACATCTTCTTCTTGGGTATTAGATATTGGTTGTGGTTCTCACATTTTTACTTCTGTACAAGGACTGAAAAAGAGAAGAAATCTAGCTAAGGGAGACGTAAACCTATGAGTACGAAATGAAGCAAGAGTTGTTGCATTAGATATAGAAACATACGTTTTATCTTTACCTAGTGTACTTAATTTACATTTAGAAGATTGTTATTTTGTGCCTAGTTTAATTAAAACCATTATTTCTATTTCTTGTTTGGACAAGATTGATTTTGAGATTATTATTAAGAATAATTGTTGTTCTTTTTATCTCGATAATGCTTTTTATGGTTCAGCACAATTGGTTAATGACTTATGTATTTTAAATCTAGAAAATGCCATTTATAACATAAATACCAAAATATCAAAAACAAATGACAAATCAAACTTATCTCTGGCATTTTCATTTAAGCCATATAAGTGAGAAACACATCAAAACTCCATAAAGATGGATTCTTAGATTCATTTATTTTCGAACAATTAGATGTTTGCGAATCTTGCTTATTAGGAAAAATGACTAAGACTCATTTTAATGGTAAAAGTGAGCGAGCAAGTAATTTATTTGGACTAATACATAGTGATGTATGTGGACCAATGAACAAACAAGCTAAAGGTGGATTTCAGTACTTCATCACTTTCACTGATAACTTCAGTCGATATGGTTATATTTACCTTATGCTCCATAAATCTGAGTCTACCGAAAAGTTTAAAGTATTCAAGAATGAAGTACAAAATCAATTAGGCAAGTGTATTAAAGCACTTCGATCAGATCAAGGTGGAGAATACTTAAGTATAGAATTTGATGAACTCCTTAAAGAATGAGGGGTTGTCTCACAACTTACTCCACCAGGTACACCACAATGGAATGGAGTTTCTGAGAGGAGAAATCGAACTTTGTTAGACATGGTTTGATCAATGATGAGTCATAGTGATCTTCCGAATTCTTTTTTGGGGACATGCACGAGATACATCTGCTTTCACTTTAAATCATGTTCCGTATAAATCTTTTCAAAAGACACCATATGAGATATAGACTGGAAAACGTCCTAGTATGTCTTTTATGAAGATTTGGGATTGCGAAGCATATATCAAATATCAGATGTCTACAAAGCTCAAACCCAAATCTCATAAGTGTAATTTTGTTAGATATACCAAAGAAACTAAGGGATATTATTTCTTTAACCCTAAAGAGAACAAAGTGTTTATTGCTCGAACAAGATTTTTTCTCGAAAAAGAATTTCTCAATAAGGAAGGAAAGGGTAGAGACATTTAACTTGAAGAATTTCAAGAACAACACTTCACTAAGCTTGAGATTGAACATGTTCCATAAATTATTGAGGAATAGTCAATAGATTTAGAAACACAATCACTGTGTAGGTCCATAAGAGAATGCCATGCACCTGAGAGATATGGATTTCTCATTATCACGCATGGAGATGTTCTTATTATGGATCAAGATAAGCCAAGAACTTATCAAGATACAGTATCGAACCTAAACTCTGAGAAATGTCTTGAGGCCATGAAATTTGAGATGGAATCCATGTCAGTCAACAAAATATGGAATTTGGTTGAATCACCTGAAGGGGTAAAACCTATAGGGTGTAAATGGGTTTTCAAGAAGAAAACCGACATAGATGGAAACGTATAAACATACAAGTGGCGACTAGTCACTAAAGTTTTTCGACAAGTTCTTGGTATTGACTATGACGAAACTTTCTCCCCTGTAGTTATTTTTAAATTTATCCAGATCTTGCTTGCTATAACTACATTCCATGATTATGAAATTTGGTAAATAGACATCAAAATTGCTTTCCTTAATGAAAAACTTGAGGAGGATGTGTATATGATACAACCAGAAGGTTTTGTCACTCCAGGAAATGCTGGAAAGGTTTGTAAGCTACAAAGGTCCATTTATAGACTGAAGCAAGCTTCTCGAAGCTGGAATCTTCATTTCAATGATGCGATCAAAGAGTTTGGTTTTATAAGGAACGAAGATGAACCTTGTGTTTACAAGAAGACAAGTGGGAGCATTGTTTTTTTCCTAATATTGTATATAGATGATATACTTATTATAGGAATGACATACCTATCTTACAGTCAGTCAAGACTTGGTTAAGTAGTTATTTCTCTACGAAAGATTTGGGTGAGGCAACATATATCTTAGGGGTTAAGATCTATAGAGATAGATCTAGACGACTTCTAGGTCTGAGTCAAAGCACATATATAAACAAAGTTTTGAAAAGATTCAGTATGGAAGAATCCAAGAAAGGATTCTTACCTATGAGACATGGTATATCTCTTTTGAAAGAAATGTGTCCTTCAACTCGACAAGAAAGGGAACGAATGAGTAAGATTCCATATGCTTCGACTATTGGTTCAATCATGTATGCCATGATATGTACTCAACCAGATGTATCGTATGCCTTAAGCATGAAAAGTTGATATCAGGTAAAACCTGGTGAAAGTCACTTGGTAGCAGTCAAAAACATCCTTAAGTACTTGAGAAGAATAAGGATACATTTCTTATATATGGAGGCAAAGAAGAGCTTAGTATAAAAGGTTATACTGATGTTAGTTTCCAAACAGACAAGGATGACTCAAGGTCGTAATCTGGATTTGTGTTTTGCCTTAACGGAGGTGCTGTAAGCTGAAAAAGTTCTAAGCAAGACACAATAGTTAATTCTACGATATAGGTTGAGTATATTGCAGCCAGTGAAGCAGCAAAGAAAGCTTTTTGGATCAAAAAGTTCATATATGAACTAGGGGTTGTTCCAAGTATATCAAATTCTATAAAACTCCGTTGTGACAACAATGGAACCATTGCACAAGTAAAGAAACCTAGATCTCATCAACGATCCAAACATATTCTTAAACGCTTCAATCTCATTTGAGAGATCATAGATCGAGGAGATATAGAGATATGTAGAGTACACACGGATGATAACATTGATGATCCCTTGACGAAGCCTCTGATGCAACAGAAGCATGATCGTCACACTGAGTCACTCAGTATTAGATATGTGAATGATTCGTCTTAGTGCTAGTAGGAGATTGTTAGAATATTCCCAAAGATCAATCATATGATGATTGTAAGGATACTTTTATTTACCAATTTTATTGAATAAAAACATTACCATTGTTGTTTTTAGATATATGTGTCAATGTATAACATAAACTGAGAAACAATAAGGTCCATATAATAATATATATATTATTATTAAAAGATCCTTAGTCAAGTATTATTATGATATGGACAATAATAATACGCTTAAGACTAACATGTGATTAATTGATGACAATGAGTTGTCATTGATATAGAGATGTCAGAATTAATACATGAATATATTAGTAGAGAATAATATATTGGATTGACCCACTATGAGCATAAATCTTGGATTATTATGTGACAATCAAGATATTGCTCATAGTGACAACTATATGTATGATCCTTAGACTTGAGATTATTACTATCTCAACATATGATGTTTTATGTTTTGATGCAGTTAAACGTGTCTCGTAATTAGTTACACTATAAAAACTAACATTGAAAATATTACAATGTATATAGTGAGATATGAATGATCAAGATAGGATTTGTCATTCCTACATAATAGGAAAATATATCAAAGGCCACTTGATTGAGTGAGACTAGAAATGCATGACCATGCTTGAATACGTTGATATGAGATATCAACAATTATTCATTAAAAGTAGTCCACTCTAGATATCAAGAAATATTAAAATAAGTTATACAAGTGTGACCATTCCAAGACTTGTACCTATTAAAGATATAAAAGGATAAAATGATATAATACATTAAAGGAGTTGGTCACAGATATGATACATCGAATCATGATCTCTTGTAACGTAGACGACAATGATATATTGCTATATGTCACTCATTATTTTTAATATTGGAATTGTTCTAATATTATTACTAACGTTACAATGAGCCTACAGGGTCACACCCAATGGTTGAAAAGGAGTAAAAATATATGTATAAGTAGATTATATTTAATCCTGAATTTTAAACAAAGGATATAATTAAATTAATTATATCGCTTTTCAAATTCGAATTAAATATAGATTCCAAAATTTAAGGAAATAATAAAAGTAATTATTTCCTAAACAAATTCGAAATAAAACTCTTATACCTAGGGTTTCACATATATATAAAGGATCTTCGGGTCCAGCAAACAAATCAGAGAATCCCGTATTCCAAATCTAAAATCACAAAAAATAGTTTTTCGAGATTTGATCTCTCAACCGGGTGAACTGAGTAGAGGCTGAGACGATATTCATAGAGGTTAAAGATTCAAATTATTAATCAATCGTGACTATAGCAGATCCAGTTTTTATTTTTACTGCTTATCAAGGAACCCAATATAATTCATCACATCTCTTCCTCCCGATTTCGGATTAAACGTACATGGATCACTAGAAAGACCATCGTAATTTTGTTCTGCTGCGCCATGGGGTGTGCCGACAATCCCATCAACAATAGAAAATGAAGGTCAAAATTATAATTTAGTTTCTAAAAATATTTTTCCTATCACAAAAGTTAAAAAATTAGATTTTACGTTTGAGTTAAATAGTACTTTTTAAAGGCAATATTCTCTCTAAAGGTTATCCGTCTAGTATTATTTTTGCCTCCAAAAATGTTTCTGATCCAATAACACTTTTTGAAAGCAATACTAAACTGGCTTGAGCTATTTATTGGTTGAGAAGAATTATTGCTATATCGACTTGAATTTTGAATCTGAAAGTCGGGTTAATCCGAAGTATTGAGTTTCAGTGTTTAGGCCTTTGTTGGTCTTGGATTAATGTGTTTTGGATTGATATTGAGCCAAGTCAATCTTAATTGGGGATATTTATGTAATATCCCCTTTTGAAAACAAAGAGGAGGATAAAAGAGTAATTTTTTGGTAAAGGATGAAGAGGTGTGAAATCACCTTTTCCTCTTCATCTTTTCCCCTTTTTTTCAAACCTTCCCAATCAAGGCTAGTGTTAAAGATGCAATCTTTGAGTTCTTGACTGTGAATCAGATTTTGAAGTTTAAGAGAAGTCAATTTTGCAGGAAAAAGATCTATAAATCAAGGTGAAGTTTGCCAAATTTGGTGTAGAGAAGGATTTTTGAGAGGTAGCAAGATGATGTACGATAATAAGCTTTTGAGAGCTTATTTTTCTATTTCTTAGTGTTCTTAAGTTCTAAAATCCTCCTCCAATAGTGTTTAATTCCTTCCTTAATCCCTTCTTTTAGAGAAAGGGGTAAAATAATCATCAAGAGCTCTTAGGAAGCAGTTGAGCAGGGAAAATCCTTGTTTCAACTTATTTTACTCAAGGATAGTACACTACTAACTCTTATAGATTCATACATATCATGAAATTAGACTGCGGTGCAATTGGTGTTATTATTTGATTATGGATGGTTAGAACCCTTTAATGGAAACTTTGTAAATAGTTGTTGGATTAATATAAAATAAGTAAATACACACCTTAAACAATCTCCATAACTTGTAAGATCGAATTGGGACTTAACCATATAGGTTGAGCATGGAATTCTGGTGAAATTATAATACCCTAACTTTTTCCCTTTGACTAAAGTAAAAATCCCTAAGCCGTACACTAGAATTTGGGAATTAGAAATTCTGAATTCAGGGACTATATTGTACTTCTGAAAATTTTAGGGTTTTGTTTTTAACTCTGGCAAAATTCAGAGCGTTGTAAGAGAATTTTACCATTTTTCAAATGGTAACATTCTTCCTCCCTCTTCCATTTTAGATTTGTTTTGGGAGAATTTATTTTCTCCATTAATTGTTTTAATCCTCTTAATTAGTTGTTATTCTAGCGAATCAATGTTGAGAAGCACCCAACCTCTCTTCTTTTTGTTTTCGTTTTCGTCTGCATCCTGAACGTTCTCTACCTTCGTTTTCTTTCGGTTTGTGTGTAAGTGATGGTAAGCCTTCAGTCCTCTCTTTTAGCTTCTGATTTTGGTTCGAGTGTGGGTGTAGATTTGTTAGTATTGTTCGGTTTAAGAGTTGAGCTAGTGTTGGATCGTAGGAATCTGAAAATAGGGGGTTGTTTGAGTTTATGATTTTGTTATGGTTTAAGGAGAGTCTTTGAATCGGGTTTGAGTTGTTGTTGGTGTGTTTGGATTCTTTTTGGGTGTGTAAGAGAAATATTTTGTGTCTGGTTCGAATCAATATGGTTATAAGGGAAGGAGAATCGAAATCAAAGGCTCAATCGATCAAGAGAGAGTTTTCTGGATTTCTGGGAATTTCTGGAAAACCCAGATTTTCCCAAAAAATCTGGAAAACCCATTTTTTCTGAGAAAACCCAAAATCCGATCCATTGACCCGAAATCTGATCTGTTGACCCGAAACTTGACCCGATCTTCGACCCGACTGACGTCACTGTTGACGTCATCTGCTAACGTTAGCGTCGACTTGATGACAATACTGCTGACGTCGTGTTGACTTTTTCGACTTGGGCCCATTTTATGTTTTTTGACGTACTGGGTCCGATAATGCTATCCGTTTTTCAAAATTCGAACCTGAAGTATCATTTTTAGGGCTTTTAAGTTCAATTGTCTGTTTGGAAGTTATCTTTTTTGGATTCTGAATCAGTGTCTGTTTGATTCAGGTGACATGGACTCCAACCCCGAGCAATTGCCTCCTCCTCCTCCTCCTGGATGACCTCCTGTTTACCAGTCTTCGGGACCCGTACGTGAGTTTCGTATTATTTCAATTATGTGTACTTATCTGTTAGTAGCATAGTAGTGTTTCTAATATTCTATTAATCGTAGGTTCTGCACCTGCTCGATCTAGTGGTAGAGCTGAGTCTAGTAGGCATCATTCTAGGCGTTGAACTTCTGCTTCAAGTGTGTTCTCTTCTGTTAAATTCTGTATTTCCGTGTCTTTCACTTTTATTAAACTCTGTATGATCATGCATCGTTCTGTAATTACATTTATTTTGATTCTGTAATTACCATGTATGACTCATGTTATATATTAAGGCATGCACTCTGATTCTATATCTTCATTTATCATTGTATCTGGTTAGATTATATGTGTACGGGGAAGTTAGTGATTTATCACTTTTATGCAGTGGTTTTGTAATATACCACTTCTGTTCAATGGCTCCACCTGCGGGTCGAGTTCCACTTCTGTTTGGTGTGATGGTGTTAGAGTGGTTCTGGGGAACCTACTCTTCTGATGGTGTTCGGTGTTGGGTGCATTCATGCATACATTGTATTATATGCCCTGCTCTGTTATCTGATTCTGTTTATCTGCACACTAGAGATACACTAGGATCCCTAGCTTACACCTCTCAGTTTCCTATTTTAGATCTCAGACTTAGGGTCCATACATTACTTGGAGGATCCTGGTACAGATTATTATTTATAGTATGTTTTTCAATTTTGAATTTTGGATTATTTTATTATATATGGATAATATTTTCTATATAACGGACTTTGAACTTTTATCGTTTTTGTGACATCTAATATTTGATAATTTGTGGGTTGAACTCAGTTTGTTTAATTGTTTAATTTTTCAGTATTTTAAATTATTAATTATTTAATAATTTATCGGAATAATATGATTAATTTTATAAACACCCTAACTTACAAAACAAGTTTTCATATCGTAAACCCTAACTTGTAATCTAGGAAATTAGGTTAATTTTAGGGGTTACATTAAATGGGATCAGAGCCAGGTTCAACCCTCGGACTGTGAGGTCCAAAATGATTTTTGATCTAAAAATAATTTTTGTAAATCTGTTTTATAAATCCAGATTCTCGATTTGACTTGATTTTGAAATACTCTGAAGTATTTTGAATATTACTCCAAGTACCGATTCTAACATAGGATTCTGTCTCTATTATTCTGTAGATAATCTACTATGACACCTTGTAGGAGTACATGTTTAGCTACTAGGAGAGTCCGTGGCCGAGGTCGACTTGCTTCTTCTTCTAGTGTTGTCCCACCTCCTGTGGATCCGCCACAGGATCAGAGTTTGGCCCAAGATATAAGAGGAGAGGATTTACCTGAGGTTTAGACCGAGGTTGATCAGTCGGTCCAGAGTAAGGGACATTATGTTTCTGGGGATAACGAGACAGTTGGTTTGGATTCTGTAACCATGCAGAGAGAGCTGCTCCGATATTTGTGTCAGAATGAGGGTGCTAGGAAACCCATCTTTACCGAGTTTCTAACTATTGGGATGACCTTGTTTAATGGTAAAACCGGTACTGACCCAGCCGATGCAGAGTACTGGCTGAAGAAGCTTCAACGTTTGTTCGTTGAGATGGAATATCGCTCTGATATGAAACTGAGGGCTGCTATATCTTTGCTTCAGGGAGAGGCCCTGAACTGGTGGGAGGCAGAGGAAAGAGTTACTGCTTCGGAGAAGATCAACTAGGAATTTTTCAGATAGAGTTTTGAGGATCGGTATGTGGGTCCAGAGTATTTGGCTAAGCGCTAAGAGGATTCTGAATCTGCAGAAGAACGATATATCAGTAAATGATTATGAGATTGAGTTTCTCCGCCTGCTCCAGTATACTCCTGGTATTGTGTCGACTGAGAAACAAAAGTGTGACCAATTTCTGAAGGGACTCCGGGTATCGTTGAAGATTACAGTTGCCACTCATCATGATACAGAATATAAGATGATCACTCGGCGTGCCAGGACAGCCGAGCGTAATGAGAGCTTAAGGGTTCAGTTGGAGTCCCAAGTTCATGATAGAGGTAGACGACAGCCTGCGGCACCTGCTCAGCACAGTCAGGGTTTTCAGTCCCGGTAGAAGAGCCGCGATGAGTTTGAGCCACAGAGTTCTGCACGTTCTAGACCAGCTGCTTCTATTGTTACTACTGCTAGTGGAGCTGGATCCACTAGTACCCGAACCTTACCTTAGTGTTCGTTCTGTAAGAAGTGGCACTCAGGAGAGTGTCGTATGAGAAGTAGGGCCTGCTTCCGTTGTGGTTCTTATGATAATCGTCTTAGAGACTATCTAGTGGCACCACAGTCTGGGTATACTCCGAGGCAATCACAAGCATCAGTTCAGACTCTTACAGCGGGAAGAGGTTAGGGTAGACCTATTGCATCTGGTACCGGTAGTAGAGGTAGACCTAGTTAGTTCATAGGATCTTCCAGATCAGGAGGATCTCAGCCCGGCTTGGTATATGCTACAAGGAGACAAGAGGATTGGGATGAGCCATATGTCATTGTTGGTACTTTTTTTGTTCATGCTATTTCTTTCTTCGCACTGTTAGATAATGAGTCTATACACTCCTATGTCTCTAGTTCTATAACTGGATATTTGGAAATTCCCGTAGAGAATACTAGAAGCCCTGTTTCTGTCTATAGTCCTGTAGGTAACCCTGTGGAGGTTACCAAAATTTTTAAGGATTATCGTCTTGAGGTCCAAGGGGAAATCTTTCCGGCTAATCTGATGGAGTTGTCGTTTAAGGAGCTTGACTTGATTCTGGAGATGGATTAGCTTTCAGCTCACCGAGTTACTCTGGATTGTGAGCGTAAGGGAGCTACCTTGGGGACTTTTAATGACCGTGAGGTAACCCTTATCGGTGAGCGTAGAGGTTATCTATCTAATCTTATATCAGCCTTGAAAGTTGAAAAGTTGATTAGGAAGGGATCTGTGGCTTATCTTGTATACATACTTGATCCAAGGCAATATGATTATGGGATGTATAAGATCCGAGTTGTGTGCGAATTCCATGATGTTTTTCCGGAAGAGTTATCAGGAGTACCCCCTAAGCGGGAAGAGGTGAAGTTCAGTATTGAGTTATATTCGGGGATAACTCCAGTGACTATGGCACCGCATCTCAACAGTTGAAACCACATGAGTGTAACTATCCGACCCACGATCTGGAGTTAGCGGTAGTGGTTTTCGCTCTAAAAATCTAGAGACACTATCTCTTGGAGAGAAGTGTTACATCTTTACAGACCATAAGAGTTTAAAGTATCTTCTCACTCAGAAGGAACTTAATCAGAGACAACGACGATGGTTAGAACTTTTGAAAGATTATGACTATGAGATTGATTATCATCTGGGTAAAGCTAATATCGTTGCGGATGCCTTGAGTTGCAACGCCATTTCATATCTAAGAGCTCTGTTTGCACGAATGAGTTTATTTAAGGACGATAGTTTGTTGGCTGAGCTCTGCATGGTTCCCACTTTGATATCTGATGTTCAGGCTGAACAACCTAATGATTCGTACTTGGCTTATCGTATTACTAAAGTTAAGGAGGTAACTTCTTAAGATTTTTCTCTGAATCAGGATGATGTTTTATGTTTCCAGATTCGACACTATATTCCGAGGAACTCTGAGCTAAAACAAGTGATCCTTCGAGAGGCCCATGATTGTCTGAGGTTTACGTTTGATTCGTTAAAAAAGGATTCTGTTTGGGTCATTGTTGATCGGTTGACCAAGTCTGCACATTTCATTCTTGTCAAGACTACTTACCCTTTGAGTAAACTAGCTCGGATATACATTTTTGAGATTTTTCGGTTACATAGAGTGCCTCTGTCTATTATATCTGATCGGGATCTGAGGTTTACGTTTAAGTTCTGGGGATCTCTACATACTGCTCTGGGTACTCGGTTGAACTTCAGCACTGCTTATCACCCTCAGACCGATAGTCAGTCTGAGCGTGTAATTCAGATCCTTGAGGATATGTTGAGAGGTTGCATTCTGGATTTCAGAGGTAGTTAGGAGGATTTCTTACCGTTGGTAGAGTTCGCGTATAATAACAGTTATCAGGCCAGTATTAAGATGGCACCTCATGAGGCTCTGTATGGGCGTAAGTGTCGCACCCCTATTGGTTGGACTGAGCTTAATGAGCATCGTTTATTGGGTCCAGATCTCGTACATGAGGCTAAGGAGACAGTTAGGTTGATACGGGATAGACTTAAGGCTGCTTTTGACAGACAGAAATCTTATGCGGATTTGAGGCGTAAGTATCTTGAGTTTGAGGTTGGTGATGAAGTTTTCCTAAAAGTATCTCCATGGAGGAAGGTACTCCGTTTTGGTCGTAAGGGAAAACTCAGTCCCCGTTATATCGGACCTTACCGTATTATCAAACCTGTTGGACCTATAGCTTATCAGCTTGAGTTACCACCAGAACTTAAGCGTATCCATGATGTCTTCCATATTTCTATACTGAGATGCTATCGGGCTGATCCGTCTTATGTTCTGTCAGTTGAGGATTTTGAGATCCGTCCAGATTTGTGTTATGAGGAGGAGCCTGTTGAGATCATTGTTCAGGACCAGAAAGTCCTTAGCAGGAAAACCATTAAGATGGTTAAGGTTCTCTGGCGTAATCGAGGTCATGATGAGGCTACGTGAGAACCCAAATCTATTATCAAAGCCCAATATCCGCATCTTTTTGATCCAGGTAAATTTCTAGGATGAAATTTCTGTAAGAGGGGAGAGAGTTGTAATACCCCAACTTTTTCCCTTTGACTAAAGTCAAAATACCTAAACCGTGCCCTAGAATTTGAGAATTAGGAATTCTGAATTCGGGGACTATTTTGTAATTTTAGAAATTTGAGGGTTCTATTTTTAACTCTGGCAAAATCCAGAACCTTGTAAGAGAATTTTACCATTTTTCAAATGGTAACATTCTTCCACCCTCTTCCATTTCAGATTTGTTTTGGGAGAATTTATTTTCTCCATTAATTTTTTTAATCCTCTTAATTAGTTGTTATTCTAGCGAATCAATGTTGAGAAGCACCCAACCTCTCTTCTTTTTGTTTTCGTTTTCGTCTACATCCTGAACGCTCTCTGCCTTTATTTCCTTTCGTTTTGTGGGTAAGTGTTGGTAAGACTTCAGTCCTCTCTTTTAGCTTCTGGTTTTGGTTCGAGTATGGGTGTAAATTGGTTAGTATTGTTCGGTTTAAGGTTTGAGCTAGTGTTGGATCATAGGAATCTGAAAATAGGGGGTTGTTCGCGTTTATAGTTTTGTTATGGTTTAAGGAGAGTCTTTGAATCGAGTTTGAGTTGTTGTTGGTGTGTTGGGATTCGTTTTTGGGTGTTTAAGAGAAATATTTCGTGTCTGGTTCGAATCAGTATGGTTGTAAAGGAAGGAGAATCAAAATCTGAGGCTCAATCGATCAAGGGGGAGTTTTCTAGTTTTCTGGAATTTCTGGAAAACCCAGATTTTCCTGGCAAATATAGAAAAACCCATTTTTTCCGAGAAAACCTAAAATCTAATCCATTTACCCGAAATCCAACCCGTTGACCCGATCTTCGACTTGGCTGACATCACTACTAACGTCTTCTGCTGACGTCAGCGTTGACTTGATAACATCACTACTGACATCAGCGTTGACCAATGTTGACTTTTTCGACTCGGGCCCACTTTATGTTTTTTGATGTCTTGAGTCTGATGGAGCTGTCTATTTTTTTGGAATTCGAACCCGAAGTGTCATTTTTAGGGCTTTTAAGTTCGATTATCTGTTTGGAAGTTACCTATTTTGGATTCTGAATCAGTTTCTGTTTGATTCAGGTGACGTGGACTTCGACCCCGAGCAATTGCCTCCTCCTCCTGGACGACCTCCTGTTTACCAGTCTTCTAGACCCGTACGTGAGTTTCGTATTACTTCTATTACATGTACTTATCTGTTAGTGGCATAGTAGTGTTTCTAATATTCTATTAATCGTAGGTTCTATACCTGCTCGATCTAGTGCTAGAGCTGAGTCTAGTAGGCATCATTCTAGGTGTTGACCTTCTGCTTCAGGTGTATTCTCTTCTGTTAAATTTTGTATTTTTGTGTCTGCCATTTCTATTAAACTCTGTATGATCATGCATCATTCTATAATTACATTTATTTTGATTCTGTAATTACCATGTATGCCTCCTGCTAGATATTAAGGCATGCACTCTGATTCTATATCTGTATTTATCATTGCATCTGGTTAGATTATATGTGACCAGGGAAGTTAGTGATTTATCACTTCTGTGCAGTGGTTCTGTAATATACCACTTCTGTATAGTGGCTCCACCTGCGGGTCGAGTTCCACTTCTGTTTGGTGTGATGGTGTTAGAGTGGTTCTAGGGACCTAGTCTTTTGATGATGTTCGGTGTTGGTGTATTCATGCATACATTGTATCATATGCCCTGTTCTGTTTTCTGATTCTGTTTATCTGCACACTAGAGACACATTAGGCTCCCTAGCTTACACCCTCTCAGTTTCCTATTTCAGATCTCGGACTCAGGGTCTGTACGGTACTTGGAGGATCCTGATACTGATTATTATTTATAGTATGTTTTTCAATTTTGAATTTTGGATTATTTTATTATATGTGGATAATATTTTCTGTATAACGGACTTTGAACTTTTATCAGTTTTTGTAACATATAATATTTAATAATTTGTGGGTTGAACTCGGTTTGTTTAATTGTTTAAATTTTCAGTATTTTAAATTATTAATTATTTAATAATTTATCTGAGTAATATGATTAATTTTATAAAAACCTTAACTTACGAAACAAGTTTTCATATCGTAAACCCAAACTTATAATCTAAGAAATTAGGTTAATTTTAGGGGTTACATAAATTCTAACCTCGACTTGTATTTTCATGTATCCATATCCATATGTTTATGGAGCGTATCAGTATGCTAGTGTAAATAAGAGGGTTGTTTATAAGGGGCATATCGGTACGGTTACTCGCATATCGATACCTCTTTATTAATTTGAATTCTAGTAGCGTTTTTAGGTACCGGTACGCGGAGGTGTATTGGTATTATTGTTGCATTGGATGTTAGTGCCTAGGCATATCAATATACTATATATGCGTATCAATATAGATGCGGATCGATATCGGTACGAGGGGTTAGTCGTATTGGTCCGAGTATGTATTTATAGTTGTTCGAAGCTAAATAATGTATCAGTATGACTTGGGGGCGTATCGATGCAGGTTGGCGTACCAATACCCCATGTAGGCATATCAAGGTAAAATGAATGCTAAAATTGAGCAATTGATAATCTAGCCTCATTTGTGAATTATTTGGCTAATTACTTGGCAAATATAGGTGACTTATTAATATAGGAAGAAACTCATAGGATCTTTGGTGGATTATATATGTCTTGCGTGGTAGCTAGGGTCTTTGTTTTGTATCGATAGGTTACCTAATTGTTATTGTTTGATGGGATCTGGATACTAATAGAAGAATAGATGAAGGAAGGTTATTATATAGTTAAGGTTTTGGTAGGTTTGTTAACAGGGTTCCTCATTCCCTAAATGAAGAGAGGTAGCCATTGTATTCAATATACCATAAAATATATAGCTTCACATATTCTTGTTAATATAGTTTCTTCTTTAGTTTCACATGATATCAGTCGCCAACGATTCTGACTTCCGCTACTGTCTTTCTGTTTAAGATCAATGGAGGGCAAGTTGTTGAGTGCTTCTTCTCCACCTTCGTTTACTGTTCATGGGATGGTCAATAGAAATATAGTTGGGGCAAGGTCCTAAGACAATGGTAAAAGGTCGGTACTAAGGTACCATTCACCAAGAGATATGGCTGGACACGATACCCACGTAGCATCAACGACAGTGGAAAGTGAAGTTCAGGGTGTATCTTATTACGGGCTGGGGGCATGGACTACCAAGGGAGGATCCCTAGGGTCAAGAATAGCGGTATACAGAGTGTGTTCCCCTTTTCATGGATGTCTTGGATCTAACATATTGGCAGCATTTAATGATGCAATAGCCGATGGGGTTGATGTTTTATCACTGTCTCTTGGGTCACCTTCGTTTCTAAAAACAGAAATTAAAAATGGTCCCATTGGCCTTGGAACATTCCATAAAGTGCAACATGGAATCATTGTGGTTTGCTCCACAGGAAACGATGGAAAGAATATTGCACCTTTGTAACATCCCGTTTTTGGGGTTATTGGTTTAGGCTTAGTTAGGAGAATTCGAATCGAGTCGAATCGGGTTCTTCGGTTTATTATTCCGGGGAAAATAAAATAAGGATATTTTTAATTAAGAAAAATAATAATTTTGGAATATGATTTAAAATATTGAAAATGTGTTTCAAGATTAAAAGAAAATAATTTGGATTTTATAATGATTTTTAATTATGCTTAATTATGCATTAGTGACCAATTTGTAATTTTTGGAAATATTGGAGGACTTATTTTGTAATTTTCGGAAAAATTGATGTTTTAGTGACTAAATTGAAAAGCAAGCTAAACTTAGAATCCTTAGAGGGCCATAAACCCATTTTTAATTTTTAATAATAATTTATTCACCAAAATGTATTTTTAATTACTTTAATTAAATTTTTGATCATTTTCTCTCATTTTCTCTCCACTTTCTCTTCATCTTTTCTCTTCAATTCCTTGCTGATTTTTGCATCTTTTTCCATAAAGATTACATCATTTTCATCATCTTTCCATTCTTTACAAAACCTAAGCATCAATTTTATCAAATCAACATCAAATTGCAAGGAATTAAGAAGGGGAAATTATATCTTTTTGGTGAATAGATCTTGAAGGTAATTTTCTGGATTTTTATTCTTTTCTAAGATTCTTTATTGAAATTCCCAAGTATTAGCTTGCTAATCTTTGAATAAAAACTTAATTCTATGTTTTTAATGTTAGATCTAGTGTTTTTATGAAAGTTTTTGTGAAATCTTTTTGGATCTCATTCAATGCTGGAATTAGATGAATTAAATTATTTTTTTATGTTAATTAAATGATTAATTGAGTCTTCATTTGATAGAACATTAATTTAATCCCAGAATAATGCAATCGGTGTAGTTTTAAGGTGCTTTTCGGTTGTTTTTGGGGCTGTTTTAGATGCTTTAATGTTGCTGGAGATATAAGGATGGTTTGGCTGTATTTTTGGTTCATAATTGAAGTGGATTAGATGTTAGATTCATTAGGTTTTGGGCTGATGTTGTTCGGATGCGTTTCGGCTTAGTTTTAGGTCTTTTCGGCTAAGTTTTCGGTAGTTTAATGGTGATCGGATATGGCTGTTGGTTTGAGCATGTTATGATATGAGAATGATTTGTTTTTAATGTTGTAGAAGATGTACAAGAAGGTTCTTGATTGCTGGTGCGCTGGTGCGATCATCGGATAGCGGCGAAAGCTCGTTTCGCTTGTTGGTGAGTGATTACGGATTTAAAGCGAATCGCGTTTGGTACAGTTCTGTTTTGGGGACTATGGAAGAGTGTGAAAACCTTCCATAGTTCAAGAGTAATTAAAGTAATTGTTTTTGATAAATCGATATGAGTTTTGGCTGCATTTGATAAAGGCATTATATTGGTAATGCAATGGGATTTATGAAAAATGCATGAGCATGATTTGAAATGGTGCATACATGAGAATTACTTACTGAAATGCATAGCTTATTTAGCATCCATGATTATGGAAAATTATGAGAAATGATTTGGAATACAATATGGTTAATTGCCTTATACATGATGGTGCCTTTGGGCATGGCTTTTGGTTCATTTGTTGAACATATTATGCATGCATTATGAGCAGCAAGTTATCATGCACATTTGATTATGATATTGGTTGGCTTAGTGACACTAACTTTAGATTCGAATACGAATGACATGTCATTAGGATTGTCTTAAGTGTACTATAAACAAAATTGAGAATACAGAATATTGCCTACACATAACAAGGGTGACTTTGTGTCCAACCGTGTGTGGTAGAGCCGCCTACACGTAACAAGGGTGACTATGTGTTCAATCGTGCGTGGTCGTGCTAATGGTGACTTAGTGTCATGTCAATGGTGACTTCGTGTCATGTCAATGGTGACTTCGTGTCATGACGGGACAATGGTCTCTAACAATGGATCTGTGTATTCGGTGAACTCAAGATTCACATTAAAGTGGTCACTAGAATGCCAATATACATACATGAATTTGAGAAGAAGATTGTGCATCATTTATAAATTGTCTTGATAAGGTTATGTAAACTCAAGGATGCATATGGTTTAAAGAACGTGAGCATGAGATGTTAGCATGCATGATTTAACAATGTATTACAAATTATGGTTTCATCATAGTTTTAAATAGATGCATTGATGATTTGTGTAGAGCTTCCTCAGTAAGCATGTTTGCTTAAGCTCTCTTTTCATCCTTGCAGAAAAATAAAGGCACTTGGAGATTCGTTCGAGACAAGGAAACCAAGGGGAAGAATCACTCGGATTTTGGTATATTTTTGGCAAATATTTTGGGCAAGATAATGTGTAACCCAACCTATGTGAGGAGTGTGTACTTAGGCTTTGGTTTATGATGTAATACGACCTTTATTGTTTGATTGTTAATTGTTGAACCTTGGGAATTGTTTGAATTGTTGAAGCATGTACTAGCATGATTGTTATGTTGTTAATCCTTTTCTAGGGAGCATGCCTATAGCTTGATTGATGTCCATGACGTTGTTGATTATGTGCCATATATTGCTAATTATGCCTAGGACTGATGCATTTAGTGGTTCTAATTAATGGTTGAGTGTTGAGTAATTGGTGAGCACTTAGTGCAACGAAACTTTTAGTTCTAGACCCAAAATTTCGAAACCTTTGGGTGAAGGTTCCGAAACCTTTATCAAATAGTTTCGAAACTTTCAGGAGGTTTCGAAACCTTACGGGCAGTTTCAATTCTGGGTAGCTACTGGACGCGAAAAGTTTCGAAACTTTCCAGGAAAGTTTCAAAACCTTTTACAAAAAGTTTCGAAACCTCTGGGAAGGTTTCGAAACCTTTGACTACCAAGGATTGAAAGTTGCTGGAAATTATATTTTAGTCCCAGATATCTTCCTTTGCTCGATTAAGGTACTTATAGATGTTATTTTGAGCTGAAATTTTGCATGCATGCATAAAGTTGATTTAATTTCAAGATAGTTAACCTAAATTGGATGAAGTCCTTGAATTTTGGAAGATTTACGTTTTGGTCCCTAAATTAGAGAAACATGCAATTGATGATGTTAGAATGATCCGTTTGAGTTGAAATTTGCTATGAGGAACTCTTGAATGTTTAATTGGTTATTGATGGAAAGAATTTATACTTTACTAATTGAATTTAAAAGTTTTATGTTTTAGTCCTTAATCTACTCAAGTGTTTAATCGGATGTTTGTTGTTAGTTGATGTGTTATCGATAATGCTTTGTGTGAAACTTTAACACGTAGGAGTAAGATTGCGTATCTAGGCAAGATAAAATAAAAAAATATAACGGTTTTAGAGTTTTTATCGAATCGAACCTTCGCAGGTTTGGTTTGATATTCCCCGTGTAACCCATTAGTGCCGGTTTCGTCTAGGCCGGGCTAAGGGGGTTACAACCTTGGATTGTGATTGTCGCTGCTAGCACAATTGACAGAGACTTCAAGCTTGATGTTGTACTAGGAGATAACACAGTAATTTAGGGTGGAGGCATTCATTTTTCTGACATTCAAAATTCTTCTGCATATCCAATTATATATGGAAAATCAACCAAGAAAAAAGAAGCAAATGTAAATTATTCAAGGAGCTGTCACCCAGATTCCCTAGACAAAGAACTCATCAAGGGAAAGATTGTTGTATGTGAGAATCTAGATGTGTTATATTCACCTAGAGAAAAACAAAATGAATTGAAAAAGCTTGGAGCTGTTGGAGCAATCCTGTTTCAGCTTGATATTGATACCGATAGTGACCTCACTTGGGTCCAATGTGATACTCTTTGTTCTGGTTGCACCATGCCTCGTGAACGAATTTACAAGCCGGCTAGG
Source organism: Abelmoschus esculentus (assembly GCA_035048815.1). Taxonomy (NCBI): domain Eukaryota; kingdom Viridiplantae; phylum Streptophyta; class Magnoliopsida; order Malvales; family Malvaceae; genus Abelmoschus; species Abelmoschus esculentus. The sequence goes on along the minus strand of JAUCBN010000006.1, from coordinate 11,870,601 downwards.
AACATCTACGTGTTTAGCAAGGACCTGATATGTGCTGACATATCTAGTGGTAGAAGAAAAAGTCAAGGATCAATTTAGAATCCTACATCTTGTTTTTTGTTGATTGGTGATCATATTTCTTTAAAAGAAATTCGGTGTTGTTTTTTATGATCAAGAGAATTTAGAATGATAAAAACATTGTGAAAACGAAGTGGATTAAGAAGAAAGAAAGGATGAAGAACACATTCGATTCTCGGTTCACCATAAAAAAGGTAAGTTAAGAAGAAAGAAAGGATGAAGAACACCTTCGACTTACTGAACTGTTAAGTAAGCATTACAAGTTTTTTTTGGTTTGAAGGAATTCTTTTATCAATGATCAAGTTCAAGCATCGACATCTTTTATCTTTTTCACAAGAATCACCAATCCGAAGAGAATTGTGAAGCTTGAAGAAGTAGGGTAAACATCAGAAGAACAAATGAAGGAAGGTTATTATGCAGTTAAGGTTTCGGTTAGTTTGTTAACAAGGTTCCTCCTTCCTTATATGAAGAGAGGTAGCCATTGTATTCACTATACCATGAAATATATAGCTTCACATATTCTTGTTAATATAGTTTCTTATTTAGTTTCACATATACCAGTATAAATTATTGCAACACCTCAAAGATTATCGAATGGAGGATCTTGATGCTTAGTGGATGTGGGCCTCGTCCAAAGATGCTTGTGAACCATTCCAAACATGGATGGAGGATCTCGATGCTTAGTAGACGGGAGCCTCATTGATAGAGTTGTGCCTCTGTTCAAATTATTACAAGAGCTAAGGGTTCTAAACTCAATCAAGAAAGATGGCATCAATCTGAATTTTCAAGACAACTTAGTTCGATGTTTTCTTGAGATTTTCATATTCAAGGTTTGAAAAATTAAAGAAAAAAAAGACAAAATTAAATATTAGAAGGTAACTAGCGATAATAAAATTAAAAAGATGAAAAAAGAACGAAGAAAAAATGGTTAAAACAAAATTGAAAATTCCAACTTTGTTTATGGAATTATGGAAGAAGGCTTGGAGCTTGAAGATGAAGATCGATGGATGGATGAAAATATTACTATTGTTTGCATTGAAAAATGTTAACTTATTATATAGATAAATAATTTCTCACCTCTGATACATGCATCATTCATTCCTAGAGTATGGAACCCCGATGCTTAGTGAACGTAGGCCTGCTCGTAGTTTAGGATCTTGATTTGTCTTTCATATGTATATGTTGTGTACAAATATATACATGCATGTGGATCATGTTTTATCATGCTATGATATCATTCATGTTGCATTTTTTATTTATGATATATGTGATACTTTGTCGAGTGATGGTGTATCTATTGAGTTTTTGTAGCTCAACATTCGAAATGTTTTTTCATGTGTAGGTTTCTACGTCGTAGCTTGGTTTGGAGTATCACCATCAAGGGTTGAATTTTCATCATCGGTTTTATGTTTCGATTACTTTTATTAGATGAATTGGGTTATGTACTTTTAGGACCTTCTATGTATTTCCGACTCTTATTTTAATTTGTGCTTAAATCAAATGTTTTTTTAAATGACTGTAATATTTTGGAGCTCCATTACTTTTGAATTACTTGGATTTTGTATCAATTGAAATGAATGAACATTTGTTGGATTTGAATGTGTTGAATGAAATTTTGAGGCAACATTTTATAATACGAGTTGTTACGTAGAGGCTCAATATGACATTCGAGTTAAAGGTGTTACAATTGTATTTTCCAAAAAAAGATATAATAATAATAAAAATGAGAATATTTATTAAAAATTTAATCCTAATCATTCTTCTACTCTTAGTGGCCTTAAATATAAAAATAAATAAATTTTGTAAGGTATAAGTGGATATTAACTATTCTATATGATTTTATTTTTTAAAAAAACCAAACTTTAAAAAATTCTAGTTTAGAAAATATTTACAATATTGTTTAAGATAATTCCCTAACGATAATTCATGCTGAATTAAATAAATATTTTTTAGAAATGATCTAAAAAATAACTTTTGTTAGAGTTTATGTAGAAAAATGCTCTCTTTCAACTAACGTAAGTTAAATTTGCTATACAAAATTAGTTTTTAATTCATGCTAGCTAGAAGCAAGTTTCTTGAAAATAACTTGATAAATCCAAATTTTATTTTTTACATACACACTCAACACAAAATTCTTATTTAGTCGAGTATGAATCTGAAACTCACTTTTGCCTAAATTTGAAATTAATTCTATGTAGGGACGTAAAAAATTGACCTAACTTGAAAACCCGACTGAACACTGTTAGAGTCAAAACCTGGTTTGACTCGAGGTTGTATCCAACTGTTGTTCACCCAAACCCGAGTTGGACCTATTACTGTTGTAACTAAACCCGACCACATCCGACTGAGAATGACCCAAACTCGATTTGAACTTGATACTATAGACCCGAAAACCGACCTACACCCGACTGAAACGAACCCAAACTCGAGCCTAACCTAGTAGATAACCGATATGACCCCGTTGAATCGATCTGAGACCTAATTTTACTCGACCTATTTTGAAACCGACGTGTTTTGAACCTGAACTAATATTTAACTAACATGTGATTGAGGAAATCTATGATTTAATGAATCTAAACTGTTGATAAATATAAAGTATTTTGTGTCGATGAATATAAATTATTAATTTTTTAAAATCAATTTAAAGTGTTAAATAATATGTTTGATATATATATATACATATATTAAAGTATACATATTTAAGTATATACATATATATATATACACGTACATATGTATTATATATATACATTAAACTATAATTATATATATATATATGAAATTACATATATTATATATACATTAAAGTATATTATATATATGAAAATATATTATGTAAAATAAATTATACAAAAATACATTGTATATGTATTAAATTATATTATATAAAAATAAATTATACACAAAAATACATTAATTCACATATATATAAATACATATATTTTTATACATATGTACTAAATTTTAATTATATATTAATACATTAATATATATTATATATTATATACATATATATATTTTTATTCATGTTAGTCCCTAAAAGTTTAGATTTTTACCGAAATTTACTAATATTAATTTTTAATTTTTATAATTTAGATTAATATTTTAGATATAATGCTCAACCCTGTGTCACATTGAGCCTGCGACCCAAAACAAGACCTCAAAAATTTCTATTTTCAAAGCCCAAATATCAATCCATTTGATTCAAATCTATTTGAAATATATATAAATCCAAGAAATTCAAAGTAGTTGGAACTCAAAAATAGTAAAAATCATTTTAAAGCATTCGACCAAAAATAAATAGGAGTTACAAATACATAGGGTTTAACAAGTACTAACTCAATACATCAATAATTTGTACTCTGACACTATGTCAATTCTGAAATCCAAACCTCGAATGATACTACTCTTGATCCACCTTCACCAAACCTACGCACGAAAACACATTTCGAAATGTTGAGCTACAAAAGCTTAGTAGGTACAACGCCACTCGGCCAACATCATACATATCATTAACAAAACAAGAAAAACATGTAATGTCATGCATGATTTGATGGCGCTATCATAATCGTTTAAACACCTGGCATAATGAGATGTATATTATCGCACAAAACATGTAACATCCCTGTTTTGGGGCTAGTAGTTTGAGTATTGGTTAGGGAGGATTCGATTCGGATCGAATCAGATTTTTTGGTTCATTAATTTCAGGAAATTTAAAATAATAATGTTTTATTGGATAAATAATAAATGTGTAGAAATGTTTTAAAAATGTTAAAATAGTATTTTTAAAGTTAAAAAAATAATAATTGAGTTTTAATTTGATTTAATTAAACTTAATTGAAATGCTAGTGACTAAATTGTAAATTTTGGAAAGTAAGTCAAAGCTTAGAATCCTTAGAGGGACATTAACCCAAATTATGTTAATTAAATATTATCAACCAAAATTTGTTTTTAATTGAAAGTTAATTTTATTTTCTTTTTCAACTTCCTATTTTCTCATCTTTTCTCCCAAATTTTCTCTCTATTTTCTCATCTTTTTCTCTCCATTTTCTCTATAAGATTTTTTTAATTACTTGCTGAATTCTTCTCCATTTTCATCAAGATTTGTATCATTTTACTCATCATTTCATTCTCTACAAACCTATCCATTTATTTTGCAAAATCATCATGCAATTTCAAGGAAAATCAAGTAAAGAATTCTCATCTTTTTGGTGGTTTGATCTCAAGGTAATTTTCTGATTTCTTTTAATCTATAAGGTTCTTTATTTGATATTCCCAAATATTTAGCTTACAAATAAATAATCTAAACTAGATTTCATGTTTTAATTCAAGATTTTAATGTTTTGGGGGAATTTTCAATGATGTTTTGGGGAATTTTCAAGAAACTAGGTTAGATCTAATTCAAGGTTGTAATTAGGATGATTTCTTATGAAATTAAACTTACTTTCATGATTAATTGAGTCTTGAGTTGATTTCACATAATTTTAATCCCGAAATAATTGAATCAGTGTTGTTTAGAGGTGGTTTTTGTTTTTTTGGGGCTGTTTTGAGTGCTCTGCTTTTGCTGAAGGTATAAGGATGATTTAGAAGTGTTTTTAGTTCATAATTGAGGAAGTTTAGAGTTTATATTCATTAGGTTAGGGGCTGATATTGTTTCGGATGCGTTTTGGCTTAGTTTTTTGTCTTTTCGGTATAGTTTTTGGTAGTTTTGTGGAAGGTTTATGTGGCTTCTTTGTTAAGCATTTTTTGATATATATATGCTCTATTTTTAATATTTAATAGAAAGTGCAAGAAGTCCCTTAAGTGGCTGGTGCGTTGGCGTTGCCGTTGGAGCACCGACAATGGCTTGTTTCGCTTGTCGATGAGTGAATTTCGGTTAAAAGCGTTTCACAATTGAACGATTATGTTAGTGGGACTATGGAATAGTATAAAAACTTTCCCTAGTTCAAGAGTAAGTGTATTAAGGTTTTGATGCATTTTTCCTAAGTTTCGGCTATTTTGGTAATGGCTTTGAGAAAGATGATTTCATAGAGTTTTTGTTGAAAATGCATAATTTGGATTTTGAAATGATGCATGCATGTTTTAATTACTGAAAATGCATGGTTTAGAAAGACATTCATGGTTTATGAAAGCATGAAAATGAATTGGAACAATATGTGGTTATTTGCCTTACATTTGATTAAGCTATTGAGCATGATTTTGGTTCACTTGATGATCATATTATGAGTGCATTATGAGCAGCAAGTTAACATGCATGATTGGGATTGATATTGGCTTAGTGACACTAACAATAGTTACGAATACAAATGACATGTCATTAGGATTAAAGTGCACTATAAAGATTATGAGAATAATGATGTTTCCTACAAGTAAACAAGGGTGACTTTGTGTCCGACCGTGCATGTAGAGCTTACCTATATGTAAACAAGGGTGACTTTGCGTCCGACTGTATATTTAGATGACCCGTACGTAGACAAGGGTGACTTTGTGTCCGACTGTGTATATAGATGACTTGTACGTAGACAAGGATGACTTTGTGTCCGACCGTAGTGGGGGTAACATATATACTAGGGTGGCTATGTGTTCGACCAGTAAATGTTGAGACCAAGAGTCTCCAATTATGATAAGGAATCCAAGTATTCGGTGAGCTAAGGTTCACAATATGTTATCACTAGAATGCCAATATACATAGTACATGAAATGATTTGGTTATAGATGAGCTTGGTTTGATCAAGCATACTTTTGTTTAGCATGAAAAGTGCAAGTCATGTTTTAAATTGCTTTTAATGTTGCATTGATGAACTTGTGTTTTGAGTTACCTCACTAAGCATGTTTTGCTTAAACTCTCTTTTCATTTTTGCAGAAAAATAAAGGCATTAAAGGAAACATTGGGAGCAAGAGGTCCAAGGGGAAGGCTTAATATATTTTGGTATGACTTGGAAAAAATAAGTAGTATTTGAAAATGTGTAAACCCCTTTTCTTTTTGAGTGTGTTTGGAGTTAGCAAATGAATTGTATGGATAACCTATAATCATGTTTGCTAATTGGTTTGGTTGAATAATATGTTGTTGAATTTTTCCTTGAAGCATGTTTGGCATTGTATGACCTATGGTTTTGAGACAAAGTTAGGGTGCATGCCTATAGATGTTATGGAGTGTTGATGGTTGTGATTGAGTGTTTTAGTGTCACATTATGATTATGGGTTATGCATTTAGCTGATAATGATGATTGATTGTGATTTGGTTGGGTGCAAACCACTCAATTTGTTCGAATTATGTTCTGGACACAAGGGGTATCGAAACACCCTATGTTGGTATCGATACCCCAAGACAAATTTTGGTGGCATCGAAGCATGGTGCGATGCAATTACCTCACTGGTCATCTGAGTATCGATACCATCCAAGGTAGTATCGATACCCCTGAGCTTTGGTAGGTATTATAGTTACTTTCATGTCACGGTATCGATACAGGGTTGTGCTGGTATTGATACCCCTGACTGAAAAATGAGTTTTAGGTGTTGGAATTACATGTTAGTCCCGTAAATCTTTTCTTGTTCAATTATGATAGCAATAGTTGTTATTTTGAGCTGGAATTTCACATGAATGCTTAAAGTTGACTTAATTTCAAGTTGGTTAACTTAATTTGGTCAATTCCTTATAATTTAGGATATTTGGATTTTGGTCGCTAATTAGTGAAGCATGTAATTCATGATGTTAGAATACTCTGTTTGGTTTGAAATTTACCGTGAGTGATACTTGCATGCTTAATTGAACTTTGACGGAACGAATTTCTACCATATCACTAGAATTTAAAAGTTTAACGTTTTGATCCTTATATACTTATGTATTTAATCGAATACTCAGTTGTGATTGGATTGCTTTCATACTTGCTTTGCTTAAGACCAACACATGTAGGAATTTAATTATGCATCTAGAAAAAATATATGTCGTTTTTAGGGTTATTTATCAAATCGGACCTTCGCAGGTTTTGTTCAATATTCCCTTGTAACCTATTGGAGCCGATTTCGTCTAGACTGGGCTAAGGGGGTTATATTTGGTGGTATCAGAGCGTGGTTTATTGTGTGTGATTTGATATGCTTTGTTGTTAATATGTTGATAACTATGTACGATGAATGTATTTTAAGTGTTGTTTATATGAAAGAGTCAAAGGTTACATATTGCCAATGTTAATACATTTTTAAATGTTTTACAGGTTTCCCTTAGATCTTGCCCGAATGTAAGTCTAATATGCTTTAATATTATGTTTTATATTGCATGTTTGAAGTTTCTAAGTATGCCTCCAAGACGTGAGACACAAGCTAGTTTGGGTATGATCACTAAAGGTTAGAATGAAAATAAGGTAACTACTAGAGAAGAGTAGCTTCCTCCTCCACTAGTGGGTGTAGCTCCGGTTCCATAGGATGGTCAGTTTAGAGAGTTTGCACCATTTATACAGGCTATGACATGTGCATTTTAGACTGCTGTTGTTGGAGTGCATTTTCTAGCTCCTACCCTCGCTGTTATTGTTACCCATGGACTACCTTTAGAGCGACTGTATAGCTTGGGTGGTGTTGAGTTCCGTGGTTCGGATCCGAGTTTAGCTCAAGAGTGGTTGGCTAGCACAGAGAGGATTTTGGATCAGATAGAGTGCCTTGATACTAGGAGGTTTGGATGTTTGGTTTCTTTGCTCCAAGAAGATGTTTATCGTTGGTGGACTACCACAAAGGCTGACATGGCTGCTGGTAATCTAACTCAGGAGTATTTCAGGACAACTTTTGTGCAGAAGTTTTTGGGTCCGCAATATAAGGATGCAAGGAAACGATAGTTTATGTCTTTGGTTCAGGGTTCGATGACAGTGGTGGAGTATGAGATATAGTTTATCCGGATGATCCACTATGCTCTTGAGTTGGTCCCTACTGATCAGAAAAGATGTGATAGATTTTGGTATGGGTTGGATCCTTAGATTAAGACATACCTGTTGGCTACCGAGTACACTGAGTTTGATATGTTGGTGAATAGGGACAAGGATGTCGAGGAGTCCTTGAGGAAGGCTAGGAAGTTTTCCGATGTTGGTAAGAGGCCTAATGAGGCTAATGTTCAGAGTAAGCTGGGTAAGAGGTTCCGTGATAACTGATACAAAGTCGATTGATGCCGAGGTAACTTTGGATGCGGTGGTAGAGCTTAGTAGTTTGGTAGAGGTGGTGATATCCCATTTTGTAATCTATGTCTAAGCGCCATCCAGGAGAGTATTGGTGGGCCACTGGTGCTTGTATGGGTTGTGGATCAGGATCACATGAGGTGTGATTGTCCGAGGTTTGCTGGTGAGTCTGGTGATCATGTTGATGCTGTTTTGGTGCCTGGTAGAGGACGTGGTAGATGTAGAGGTCCTTTACAGAGGTAGGGAGATGGAAGTAAGGTTTATGCTCAGCGTGGGACTCTTAATGCTACAGATATTGTTGCAGGTACTTTTTCTTTGCAAAATATACCATTGTTTTCTTTGATAGATTCCGGATCTATACATATTATGTTTTGAGTGAGCATGCGCATTTGTTGGATGTTCCAGTTGAGGTGTTAGATGTTGGTATGGTGGTTACCAGTTCTTTGGGTGAAACAATCACGGTTAGGAGGTTGTATAAAAGGTGTCCGTTCAAGGTACATGTGCATGTCTTTGAGATTTTCTTGATGGAGTTACTTTTCCATGGTTTTGACCTTATCTTGAGTGTTGACTGGTTGACGTAGGACCAAGCGTTTGTAGACTTTGAAAAGAAGAGGGTTACCTTGAGGTTGTTGGATGGTAGTAAGGTTGTGGTGAAAAGTGAATATATTGGATTTTTGTCCAATGTGGTTTCGGCTTTACAAGCGAAAAGGATGTTGTATTAGGGTGGTATGGCGTATCTAGCCTATGTGATGAATCTGGGTATAAGAGATGTTCGGGTGCAAGACATTCGAGCAGTGCGCGATATTCCAGAAGTGTTTCCTGAGGAGCTACCTGGATTACCTCCCGATCGCGATATGGAGTTTAGTATCGAGACTTATGTTGGCACTAATCCAGTGTCTATTGCTCCTTATCATATGGCACCTAAGTAGTTGAAAGAACTGAAGATGCAATTACAAGAGTTGCTTGACCTAGGTTTTATACGACCGAGTGTGCCACCATCGGGTGCACCAGTGTTGTTTATGAAGAAAAAGATGGCACTATGAGAATGTGCATTGATTACCGACAATTGAATAAGTTGACTTTGAAGAATAAGTATCCTTTGCTAAGGATTGATGATCTGTTTAACCAGTTTCGAGGTGCAAGTGTATTCTCAAAGATTGATTTGAGATCCGGGTAATATCAGTTGAATGTTAAGGAGTCTGATGTATTGAAATGACTTTTCGGACAAGGTCTGGCTACATGAGTTCTTGGTGATGCCGTTTGGTTTGCAAAATGCCCCTACTTGTTTTATGGATATTATGAACCAAGTGTTTCATGAGTACTTAGACTAGTTTGTGGTAGTATTCATAGATGATATCCTTGTGTATTCACAAACGGAGGAAGATCATGATCGATATTTGCGGATAGTGTTGCAAGTGTTGAAGGAGAATCAGTTGTTTGCTAACATAAGCAAATGTGAGTTTTGGCTAAGGGAAGTGGTATTTCTTGGTCATGTGGTGTCGAAAAAGGGTATTAGTGTTGATCCGAAAAAGATAGAAGCTATTATAGGTTAGAAGAAACCAAAACCGGTGTTTGAGGTTTAGAGTTTTCTAGGGTTGGCCGGATACTATCGTAGGTTTGTTGAAGTGTTTTCGATCATTACTGCTCCTGTGACTAAGCTTTTGAAAAAGAAGGTTCCTTTTGAGTGGAAAGAAAGTCAACAAAAGAGCTTTGAGAAGTTGAAAGAGATGTTGACTAGTGCTCCGATGTTGGTTCAGCCCGAGTTGGGTAAAGACTTTATGGTTTATAGTGATGCATGTTATGTTGGTCTCGGATGTGTTTTGATGCAGGAAGGGAAAGTTGTGGCATATACATCTAGAAAGTTAGAGTGCATGAAAAGAATTATCCAACGCATGATTTGGAGCTTGTTGCGGTAGTTTTTGCTTTAAAACTTTGGAGACACTACTTGTATGGTGAGAAGTGTACTATATACATGGATCACAAGATTTTGAAATATCTCATGTCATAAAAGGATTTAAACCTTAGGCAATGTAGATCGATGGAGTTGCTTAAGGATTATGATTTGACTATCGATTATCATCTAGGAAAAGCTAACGTGATAGCGGATGCTTTGAGCCGTAAGACAGCAGTGGAGTTAAGGGCTATGTTTTCTAAGTTAAGTATTTCAAAGGAAGGTGGTTTAGTGGAGGAGTTTCAAGTAAAACCTGTGTTGGTTGAGATGATAAAAGCGAAACAGTTGGAGGATGAAGCTTTGGTACCTCATGTAGAGGACATTGCTGAAGGTAAACCGACCAAGTACCATTTTGATGATGATGAAGTTCTTTTCTTTGGAGGTCGGATAGTGGTGTCGAATGATGTCGAGTTAAGATAGGCTATCTTAACAGAGGCTCATACTAGTCTATTTTCTATGCATCCGGGTAGTGTGAAGATGTATAAGGATCTCAAAAGTGTGTACTTTTGGGTTGGTTTGAAGAGAGATGTAGCGGAGTTTGTGGCACGATGTATGGTGTGTCTATGAGTGAAAGCTGAACACCAGTTTCCTGCGGGTTTGTTGCAACCGGTTTAGGTTCCACAATGGAAGTGGAAGAGAGTGACTATGGATTTTGTGACGGGGTTACCGTTAACACCGTCCAAAAAGGATTCTATATGGGTGGTTGTTGACAGGTTTACGAAGTGTGCGCATTTTCTTGCTGTGCATACGATGTATTCAATGGATAATCTAGTAGAGTTGTATTTTTCTCAGATACTGAAGTTTCATGGTGTGCCTAAGTCGATCATATCAGATAGAGATCCGCGTTTTACCTCTAAGTTTTGGAAGAGTTTGCAAGTAGCTTTGGGTACGAGGCTTAGCTTTAGTACAGCTTATCATCCTCAGACGAATTGTCAGTCTGAACATGTTATTCAGACTTTGGGGGATATATTCAGGTGTTGCATCATTGTTTTTCAAGGTACATGGGAGAAACAATTGCCTTTGGTGGAGTTTGCTTATTATAATAGTTTTCAGGCAAGTATATGGATGGCACATTTTGAGGGTTTATATGGACGTAGGTGTCATACACCTTTGTGTTGAAAGGAGGTTGGACAGAAGTATGTTGATCTAAAGCGTAGAGAGGTAGAGTATTATGTTGAGGATAAGGTGTTCTTGAAGGTTTCACCATGGAAGAAAGTGATGATGTTTGGAAGTAAGGGCAAGTTGAGTCCTCGTTTTATTGGACCGTACGAGGTGTTAGAGCATGTTAGCCCTGTTGCTTATCGGTTGAGGTTGATAGAGGAGTTGGATAGGATGCATGATGTTTTTCATGTATAGGTCAGATCCTTCACATGTTGTTCCAGTTCAGGAGATTGAGTTATGAGCGAATATGACTTATGAAGAAGAACCGGTGAGGATCTTAGAAGTAGATACAAAATTTCTTCGATGGAAGACCATAGACTTAGTAAAAGTGCTTTGGAAACACTGAGGGGTGAAAGAAGCAACTGAGAGACAAATGAAAGTATGAGGGAGCAGTTTCCTCACTTGTTTACTTCAAGTAAATTTCAAGGACGAAATTTTCTTATAAGGGAGAGAGTTGTAACATCCCAATTTTGGGGCTATTAGTTTGATTATTGGTTAGGGAGGATTCGATTCAGATCGAATCAGATTCTTCGTTTCATTAATTTTGGGAAATTTAATAATATTTTAATTGGATAAATAATAAATGTGTATAAAGGTTTTAAAAATATTGAAATGGTATTTTTAAAGTTAAGAAAATAATAATTGAATTTTAATTTGATTTAATTAAACTTAATTAAAATGCTAGTGACTAAATTGTAAATTTTGGAAAGTTTAAGGGTTAAATTGAAATTTTCGGAAATTTAAGATTTTTAGTGACTAAATTGGAAAGTAAGACAAAACTTATAATCCTTAGAGGGCCATTAACCCAAATTATTTTAATTAAAGCTTATCTACCAAAATTTGTTTTTAATTAGAATTTAATTTAATTTTCTTTTTCAACTACTTATTTTCTCATCTTTTCTCCCAAACTTTCTCTCCATTTTCTCTCCAAGATTTCTTCAATTACTTGCTGAATTCTTCTCCATTTTCATCAAGATTTATATCATTTTACTCATCATATCATTCTCTACAAAACCTACCCATTTATTTTGTAAAATCATCATCCAATTTCAAGGAAAATCAAGTGAAGAATTCTCATCTTTTTGGTGGTTTGATCTTAAGGTAATTTTCTGATTTCTTTTAATTTCTAAGGTTCTTTATTTGATATTCCCAAGCATTTGGTTTACAAATCAATAATCTAAATTTAATTTAATGTTTTAATTCAAGATTTTGATGTTTTCGAGAATTTTCAAAAAACTAGGTTAAATCTAATACAAGACAATAATTAGGATGATTTCTTATGAAATTAAACTTACTTGATGGCACATAATTTTAATCCCTAAATAATTGAATCGATTTTGTTTAGAGGTGGTTTTCGGTTGTTTTTTGGGCTGTTTTGAGTGCTCTGCTTTTGCTGGAGGTATAAGAATGGTTTGAAAGTGTATTTAGTTCATAATTGCGGGAGTTTAAAGGTTAGATTCATTAGGTTAGGGGTTGATGTTGTTCCGGATGCATTTTGGCTTAGTTTTTGGTACTTTTGTGGAAGGTTTATGTGGCTGTTGTGTTAAGCATGTTTTGATGTGTATATGTTTTGTTTTTAATGTTTTAGAGTAAGTGCAAGAAGTCCCTTAAGTGGCTGGTGCGTTGGCGTTGACGTTGGAGCATTAACAAGGGCTTGTTTCGTTTGTCGGTGAGTGAATTTCGATTAAAAGTGTTTCGCAATCGAACATTTCTATTTTGGGGACTAAGGAATAGTGTGGAAACTTTCCCTAGTTCAAGAGTAAGTGTATTAAGGTTTTGATGCATTTTCCTAAGTTTCGACTATTTTGATATTGGCTTTGAGAAAGATGATTACATAGAGTTTTTGTTGAAAATTCATAATTTCGATTTTGAAATGATTCATGCATGTGTTAATTGCTGAAAATGTATGGTTTAGATAGACATTCATGGCTTATGAAAGCATGAAAATGAATTGGAACAATATGTGGTTATTTGTCTTACATTTGATTAAGCCGTTAAGCATGATTTTGGTTCACTTGATGAACATATTATGAGTGCATTATGAGTAGCAAGTTAACATGCAAGATTAGGATTGATATTTTCTTAGTGACACTAACAATAGTTACGAATACAAATGACATGTCATTATGATTAAAGTGCACTATAAAGATTATGAGAATAATGATGTTGCCTACATGTAAACAATGGTGACTTTGTGTCCGACTGTGCGTGTAGAGTTTGCCTATATGTAAACAAGGGTGACTTTGTGTCCGACCGTGCATATAGATGACACATATGTAGACAAGGGTGACTTTGTGTCTGACCGTGCGTAGTGGGGATAACATGTATACAAGAGTGACTATATGTCCGATCGATGCATGTTGAGACCAAGAGTCTCCAATTATGATAATGAATTCGAGTATTTGGTGAGCTAAGATTCACAATATGTTGTCACTAGAATGCCAATATACAGGATACATGAAATGATTTGGTTATAGATAAGCATGGTTTGATCAAGCATACTTTTGTTTAGCATGAAAAGTGCAAGTGATGTTTTAAATTGGTTTTAATGTAGCATTGATGAACTTGTGTTTAGAGCTACCTCACTACGCATATTTTTCTTAAGCTCTCTTTTCATCTTTGCAAAAAAATAAAGGCATTAAAGGAAACATTGGGAGCAAGAGGTCCAAGGGGAAGGCTTAATATATTTTGATATAATTTGGCAAAAATAAGTAGTACTTCGCAATGTGTAAACCCCTTTTCTTTTTGAGTGTGCTTGGAGTTAGCAAATGAATTGTATGGACAACCTATAATCATGTTTGCTAATTGGTTTGGTTGAATAATATGTTGGTGAATTTTTCCTTGAAGTGTGTTTGGCATTGTATGGCCTATGGTTTTGAGTTAAAGTTAGGGTGCATGCCTATACATGTTATGGGGTGTTGATGGTTGTAATTTAGTGTTTAAGTGGCACGTTATGATTAGGGGTTATGCATTTAGCTGACAATGATCATTGATTGTGATTTGGTTGGGTGCAAACCACTTAATTTGTTCGAATTGTGTTCTGGACACAGGGGGTATCGAAACACCCTATGCTAGTATCAATACCCAAAGGAAAATTTTGGTGGCATCGAAGCATGGTACGATGAAACTACCTCACTAGTCGTCTGAGTATCGATACCCCTGAGTTTTGGTTGGTAATATGGTTACTGCCATGTCACGGTATCAATACAGGGCTGTGCTGGTATCGATACCTCTAACTGAAAAATGAGTTTTAGGGTGGAATTAATGTTAGTCCCGAAAATCTTTCCATGTCCAATTATGGTAGCTATAGATGTTATTTTAAGATAAAATTTCACATGAATGCTTAAAGTTGACTTAACTTCAAGTTGGTTAACTTAATTTGGTCTAGTCCTTATAATTTGGGATATTTATATATTGGCCCCTAATTAGTGAAGCATGTAATTGATGATTATAGAATACTCCATTTGGTTTAAAATTTACCGTGAATGATACTTGCATGCTTGATTGAATTTTGATGGAATGAATTTCTACCATGTCATTAGAATTTAAAAGTTTTACGTTTTGGTCCTTAATATACTTATTTGTTTAATCGAATGCTCGTTTGTGATTGGATTGCTTCCGTACTTGCTTTGTTTAAGACCAACACATGTAGGAATTTAATTATGCATCTAGAAAAAAAGACATAACAGTTGTTTATCGAATCGGACCTTCACAGGTTTGGTTCGATATTCCCCGTGTAACCCATTAGAGCTAGTTTCGTCTAGGCCGGGCAAAGGGGGTTACAAAACATATACATGTCAAACCAAAGTGATGTCACTCGTCTGTCGCAACAATCTCTTGCTCGTGGCAGACTTTACCAACCTTAATTGATTTCGCTTATCTCTAAGTCGAAATACTGTTGATGACCAGTCCTTGATGATACCTCTCAGCGTGAATCAATTATAATCACCAATAAATCCCACACTTTTCTTAGCCGCTGAAACTCTTAACCTATCTTTAGGCCGAGTTAGTGTTTCCCAATTGAAATACCGTACTTATTCCTTTCGTGAATCTAACTCTCTCGATATTGGATAAATAGATTACTCACAAACTTCTCTCTTGAGCTTGAATGCAAGAATAGGGAATGACAAAGAATAAGCAAACTTCGATATTTTATTGCATTGGAAACAAGAAACAAAGTTTGTCTTCCTCACACTAATACTTTACAACCTTCACCTAAGCCTAAACAAAATTGGAACATAATATGGAAGAAAAGAAAAACTAAAAGTTCTGAATCTATTCTATATCCTAAGCTATGCTCTTCCCTTGGACGGTTATGCATTATCTAGGCTTGGCCTAGGGAAAACCTTTCCGAACTAGAATACAACTTGGAGTAGAGAACAAGTTATGTACATAAATCAAATATTTCCAAGTTTTATTCCTTCTAGAAGTCTTTTTCGCATGGCCTTGTCTTTAGGCTTTCTTCGTGCTATCCAGCTCTGATCCTTGGTCTTCTTGTCCTACAATGTTTTCCTCATTTTTATCCTTAGCTTGCCTGTCATATTGTTACTTGTCCTCTTCTGCCTCAGCATTAGGTCCTGCCTCTGCCACAGTTTGTTTCTACGGCAATGCTTCTTCCTGCACAGAAACAAAAATGCAGTAAAGCTTGCCTTTTCTATAAATATTATCTTTAAAATCATAATCCTTAAATATATCACATTAAGTCTATACATTGGTCTAAGTAGGTGTAGAATTAATGATTAATGCCCATGAAAATTTTAAAAAGTGATAGTGAGTTGAGCACTTATCAAAAATAAAGAAAACAAAATTTAATTGTCAATCCCCAGTAACGGCGCCAAAAGCTTGTTGCGTGTCAAAAGTGCGCAAGTAGTGCAAGTGAACACGTCGCAAGTAATAAAAGTGATAAGTATAATCAGATATCATCTCCACAGGGATTGGTCTACTCAATATACCTTCTTTTGTCTTCTTGCTCTGTAAAAGGAATAAAATAAAAACACAGGTAATTTGGGTTTGAGTGAACTAAATAACTTGAATAAAGAAAACTAAATAATAAGAGAATAAACAGATTAAAGAAGTGGCCAGGATCCAGTTGTGTTGTATAGTGGATTCAATTGACATGTTTCTATCCAAAGCAATCGCTTAACACTGCCTCGGCAGCACTGCAGATTTACTGCCTTGACAGCGGTGATGCTCGTCCGCCACGGTAATCCCTTGCTCTTGGGTCGACTTTACCAAAGTTCGGCAAAGTGTCCTTTGATGACTCCGCTTATCCCTAAGTCGAAGTACTGTTGATGACCAGTCCTTGATGATACCTTTCAGCGTGAATCAATTATAATCATTAACCAATCCCACACTTCTTTTAGCCGCTGAAACTCTAACCTATCTCTAGGCCGAGTTAGTATTTCCCAATTGAAACACCGTACTTATTCCTTTCGTGAATCTAACTCTCCCGATATAAGATAAATGGATTACTCACAAACTTCTCTCCCGAGCTTGAATGCAAGAACAATGAATGACAAAGAATAAGAAAACATTGATACTTTATTGCATTGAAATAAGAAACAAAGTTCAATCTCTTCTCACTAATACTCTACAATTTTCACCTAATCCTAAAGAAAATTAGAAAATAATGAAAAGAAAAGAAAACTCTAAAAAACTAAGATGAAGTCTCTCTCTAGTCTATATCGTTTATGATGCTTCTTCTTCTTGGACAGCTATGGTTTATATAGGCTTGGCCTAGGGCAAACCTTTCCTAAGTAGGAATACAACTTGGAGTAGGACACAAGTCAAGTACATAAAATATTTCCAAGTTTATTCCCACTAGGGGGCTTTTCCCGCGTGGCCTTTGATTTGGGCTTTCTACTTTCTTCCCAACTTCGATCCATGTGTTGCTTGTCCAAAAACGTTCATCTCATTTTTCTCTTTAGCTTTCCTACATATCGATACTTTTCCTTCAGGGACTACCGCGGCCTCAGGTTCTGCCTCGACCTCAATTGTTGTCGCGGCAATAGACATTCCTGTAAATGCACAAAAGTGTAGTAAAGCATGCCTTTTTTATAAGCATCATCTTTGTAAGTCACAAAAGCAGAATATCTAAATATCTCACATTAAGTACATGCATTAGTTCAAGTGGGTGTAGTTTAAGTGGTTATTGTCCATGAAAGGTATAAAAAGTGACAGTGAGTTGAGCACTTATCAATCCACCTAGGATCTTTACACCAAACTACACCATGATCAATCAAAAAAAACAAGAGTCAAGCATATATCATCATATCAGAGTCATTATCACCAAAACCAAGTTTTAATATTCATTTTAAAACTTAATAAACCCTTAGGAACCCATAACATATTTTATGGAACAAGCAAACTCAATCCTTAAAAAAACATAGGAAGATTGCCTAGGGGTTTCAATAAGCCTATATGGGGTATCAAAACGTCACCATATCGATACACCTACAAAAAAGATATCGAAACACCTCAGTATTAAAATGCCTCCTTGGCGTATCTATACGCTAAGATGACCTATTTGAATTGACCAAAAGGAAACCTACATGTTCCGATTCGCCCTATATGGGGTATCGAAACGATTTGCTACTGGAGGTTTAGGTATCGAAACATATACCAAGGGTTATCGAAACATTTTGTTACTGGAATTTTGGGTATCGAAACACGAGTTGGGTGTACCGAAATGCCTGATATCTAAGTCCTCCCTTCCTCTCCAGGGTATCGAAACTCACATCAAGTAGTATCGAATTGCCTACACAAAAATACAGGTCTGGACCCTCAAAACGCTTAGAACAATACTAAAACTTAAGCCATTCAATCCCAATTTATTTCTACACATTATTGAAAGAGTTTAAAGTGTTTTTCTATCGGTTTTAAGCCATCGATCACTTTGTTACGAAAATCACCATTGAAGATCTCTAAGCTACCAACCAAACAATCATGCATTCATACCAAAAATAATGCAACCTACTCATGAGATGTTTGATGTCAAAGGGGAGTTGGAGGGGTACCAACCTCAAGCAAAAGCAAAACAAACACGTTCTCCTCTTCCTTTAAGATTTTTTTCCTAGCTTCCTTGAAGGTTCCCCCGACTTCTTTTCTACTAGAAGAAGTTAAACCATTTATTAGACTATGCTAAAAGAGATTCCATAAGCTGAAAACTTGACTAAAACTGAAAAGGAAACTCTCCCCAGACTCATTCCTGATTTTGGTCTTCATCCACACCAACTATCTTCCTCCACCAAAACCAACTATTTTTACCTTTTCTTGTAGATCCCCTTAAGCCCTACAACTTACCCGCAAGACATCAAATGAGATTCTCAACCCAACCTTTAAATTTAATTCCTTTACTTGATGATTTGGGTGATGAAAGGATGAAGAACAAGGGAAGAACAAGGTGACTTCATTTTTTTCTTGTCCGTAAAAACTCATTAAATCCCTGACCTCTTTGTCCAAACTTGTGAAATAACCAAAATACCCTTCAAAATAACCTACTAAGCCCAAATAAAGTGAAGCCCGACCCAATTAACATCTCAACAAACTAACTCGAGGCCTAAACGAGGCCCAAACGTATAAGCTATTTCCCGATCAAGCTCACAATCAATGTGCTTACGCTTCTGATCTGTATAAGCTTTTTCCTGATCAAAAGCTATTTGAAACATTTCTTTAATGATCTGAACCTTCTCTTCGGTTTGTTTAACAATCTCCGAACCCACTATCTTTCTCTCATTATGCTCGGTCTAACACAAAGGTGTCCTACACCTACTCCCGTACAAGGCCTCAAAATAATCCATTTTGATTCTCGACTAATAACTCTTGTTGTAAGCAAACTCTATTAACAATAACTCCTCCTCCTAGCTACAAGCAAAATCCAAAACACAATACCGGAGTATGTACTTTAATATCTGGATGACTCTCTCGAAATGTTCGTCGATCTGAGGATGAAAAGTTTTACTGAAGTGAGCAGACTGAAGTGCAACTTAAGTCCATACGCACAGATAAAAAGTGAACCGACTGAAGTGCAACTTAAGTCCATACGCACATGTAAAAAGTGAGCCGACTGAAGTGCAACTTAAGTTCATACGCACATGTAAAAAGTGAGCCGACTTTGTAAAAATTGATTCAACTTTGTCAACCGATCAACTATAACCCATATAACATCGTACTTCCTTAACTTCATTGGCAACCCAGTGACAAAGTCTATAGTCACTCGATCTCACTTCCATTGTGAAATCTGGATAGGCTGTATTGAAATAAAACTTGGTATCCAAGGCTAGATTTTCTAAACTAAAGTCCATATGCACAGGTAAAAAATGAGTTAAATTTTTCAACCGATCAACTATAACCCATATAGAATCATATTTCCTTAACGTCATTGGAAACCCGATGACAAAGTCCATGGTCACTCGATCTGACTTCCATTATGGAATCTGGATAGGCTGAAGCAAACTTGAAGGAGCCTGATGTGCCGCTTTTACTTGCTGACATGCCAAACATCTTGTCACAAACTCAGAAATATCTTGTTATTAAGCAAACATTGACTGATTCCATTGCACTAGATAGGTAAACCGATTCCGCAAGGTGTCAATGTGAGTCTTACCTACATACTTCCTCTCAAACTCGTCAAGGAAATCACCGAAGTAGGACGGTTGAGATGCCATCCAAGCTCTACGGTCTCCCACTATTCTCTAACATTGCCTTTCAGAAGAAACAACACACATGGCAACTTATCCTTCGATCTTAGCCTCATCTGTCACATTATCCAATGAGTGCCATGTAACCACAGATCATCTTATAAGGGAATGTCATGTCCTATTCCAAAGAAGTTAGCTGCTCGTTACCAATGCACCCTTTCAATTGGTATATTCGAGGCGTAGAAGATGACCTCAATATAGCTCTCACAATTCTGCACAAGATTTAGTTCAACTATGTGACCAACCGTATTATACGATGTTTCCTCCTCAGCGGGCATATACATCATCGGAGTCCCCTTCCTGAGAACCCCGATTTTTCTGACGATCTCTTCCTCGCCTTGACATACTTTCACTTTTGCAAAACAAACGAGCAAGATTAAACCTTCGAAAATTTCAACTTATATCAAGTACGAAATCGACTCATGGGCAACAACTCGTCTGATATCTATATACCATACTAGACTCCAGCGAGGACTTACTAGAACCAACTAAACCTAGGCTCTAATACCACTAAATGTAACATCATCGACCCAGTGTCACATTAGGCCTCCGACCTAAAACCCGTACCTAAAAATTTCCATTTTCAAAGCCTAGATATCAATCCATTTTATTAAAATCTATTTAATATATATAAATCCATAAAATTCAAAGTAGTTGGAGCTTAAAAATAGTAAAAATTATTTTAAATCATTCAAACTAAAATAAATAAGAGTTACAAATACATAGGGCTCAACAAATACTAGCCCAATACATCAATAATTTGCACTCTAAGACTAAGTCAATGTTCAAATCCCAAACTTGAATGTTGCTCCTCTAGACCCAATTTAACCTAACTTATGCACGGAAACACATTTCAAAACGCTGAGCTACAGAAGTTTAGTGGGTATACCGTCACTCGGCCAACATCATACATATCATGAATAAAGCAACAAAACATGTAATATCATGCATGATATGATGGCACTACCATAATTACCTAAAAACATGGCATACTACGATATATACTATCGCATAAAGCATATACATGTCAAACAAAAAATCAAACCATAAGTTAGTGAGGCATACGTACACACAATATTGAGATCTTACACTATGAGTAGGGACCACATCCACACAATATCGGGATCCCATAATCCAGGATGAGGCTCGTATCCATACAACATCGTGATCCTAAATTTGGGGATTGAGGCTCACATCCATACAACAACATGATCCTCCAAATCATATACTCAAAATATTACATCGAGTATTTTCGAAAGAGGCATGCGTTCATACAACATCGAGATCCTTTATTCATAATAGTCTTCAATTTATCACCCGAAATATTACATCGGATGACCTTTGTGTTGTACATTATTTTGGATATCCGGATTTCCATCACACAAGAACTCAACCACATATGATGATCCACCTAGGATCTTTATACCAAACTACACCATGACGAAACTAAAGACCCGGACTCGAGCATATATCATAATATCGAATTCATTAACACCAAAACCAAGTTTTAATATTCATTTTACAACTTAATAAACCCTTAGGAACCCATAGAATATTTTTTGGAACACCCAAACTCAACCCTTAAAACGTTGGTAGATTGTCCAGGTGTTTTGATACACCTATATGGGGTATCGAAACGCCACCATATGGATATGCCTATAAAGAGGGTATCAAAATGCCTCGGTATTGAAACATCTCCTTGGCGTATCGATATGCTAAGAAGACCAATTTGAGTTGACCAAACGGAAACCTACTTGTTTTGATACGCCCTATATGGGGCATCGAAACGATTTGCTATTAGAGTTTTGGGTATCGAAACAAATACCAAGGGGTATCAAAACATTTTTTATTATAATTTTGGGTATCGAAACACGGCTAGGTGTTCCGAAAACCCTACACGAAAATGCAAGTATGGACCCTCAAAATGCTTAGAACAATACTAAAACTTAAACCATTCGATCTCAATTTATTCCTACACATTATTGAAAGAGTTTAAAGTTTGTTTCTATCAGTTTTATGCCATCAATCATCTTGTTACGGATCACCATTGAAGATCTCTAAGCTATCAACCAAGCAATCATGCATTCATACCACAAGTAATGCAACCTACTCATGAGATGTGTGATGTAAAAGGGGAGTTGGAGGGGTACCAACCTCAAGAAAAAGCACAACAAACACATTCTCCTCTTCTTTCAAGTTTTTTCTTTTCCTAGCTCCTTGAAGGTTCCCTAACTTCTTTTTCTACAAGAAAAAGTTAAACCAGCTATTAGAATAAGCTAAAAGAGATTCCATAAGCTGAAAACTTGATTAAAACTGAAAAGAAAACTCCCCCAACACTCATTGTCGATTTTGTTCTTCAAATACACCAATTACCATTCTCCACCAAAACCAACTATTTTTACCTTGTCTTGTAGATCTCCTTAAGCCCTGCAACTTACCCTCAAGACTTCAAATAATATTCTAACCAACCCTGAAAGGTAACTCCTTTACTTGATGATTTGAGTGATAAAAGGATGAAGAACAAGTTGACTTCACCTTTCTCTTGTCCGTATAAACTCATTAAACCCCAAACCTCTTTGTCCAAACTTATGAAACAACCAAAATACCCTTCACAACAACCTCCTAAGCCCAACAATATTCAAGCCCAAACAAACTAACATCCCAATAAACTAACCCGAAGCCCAAATGAGGCCCAAACATCGGATTCCAACGTTTTGGGTTAACTCGACACTCGAATCCTAAATTTGGGTCATTACATATGATCCATTTAATGATTTTTTGTCCATTCTATCCCTTAATACTTTATTTTTATTCCAAATTGAACATTATTTATTTTTGTAATTTAATTCAATATTTTTAATATGATGATATTTTATTTTTATTCATGTTTTTATTTTAAACAGAAATTTACTCATTATTAATTTCTAATTTTTGTAATTTAGTCCAATGTTTATTCTTTATAGTTTCTAAAACTTTATTTTTAGTTGAAATTGAACTCATTCATTTTTTAATTTAGTTCAATGTTTATTATTTTAAATTTATATTTTTGTTCATTATAGTCCTTAAACCTTTATTCTTATTTCGAATTGATCCTTATTTATTTTTTATAATTTAGTCTAGTGTTTTTAATGTGATGATATTTTTAATTATCTTTGAAATTTGCCGTTATTAATTTCCAATTTTAGTAATTTAGTCCAATTTTTAAGATATGAATTATTTGATAATAATTTTGTTTACTACAGTGCGTAATATTTATTTTTAACATTACTAGTGAAAGATGTTAGAAGTTAAATAATTAATGTGGAATGAATGATCAATCTAAAGTCTATCGACTATTTCTATCAAACTCAAACTTAATATGAATTCAAAGCCCGAATGAACTTGACCTGAAATAAAACTAACTTGAAATAAACCCGACTTGAAATCTACCCGACGTGAAATGAAACTGCCAATTATCTGATATTGACCCGAATCGTTAGGACCCTACCTGAAATAGACTCAACCTGAAATGGACCTGACCTAAATTGTACCTGACTTGAAACTGACATGCATCGTCCCGAAATTAAGTCAAAATATCAAATCAACCTAAAATAACTTGTATCTGATTTGAACCGACCTGACACTGTCCGACTTAAAACTTATCCAATAAACTATTTTTAAATCCCTAATCTACGAGCGTTAAAAAAATTCTACGTAATCTTAATTAGGGTTATTTTTATATAATTCTAAAAAACAGAATGGGGTCTTTGATAAACAAAATTTAAAGTTTTTTTAAAATTTATTTGAGCATAAATAGTTGATTGTATTCAAATTTTTATTTTTTGTGTTTGATAAACACCTTTTTAAAAAGATATAATCGTATAAAATAAGCTAAATACACTAAAAATTTATCGAATTAGAAGAGACGATTTACAAAATAAAATATTAAATAACATACTTGACCCTGTTATTTTTATAATTATATTCTTGTGAGATACTCTTGTTGACACTAAATTTTCACCATAATTTTATTCATTGTTTTTTAAAATAATGGTCTATTTAATTTTAAATGAGATCCATTTAACCCAATAAAATAATGGTCCATTTAATTTTAAATAAGACCCATTTAGCCAAATAAAAATCCTAACTATTTATTTTATCTTCATGTGCAACCAATTAGTAATCATTGGATCCAAATAAGATCCAATGGTCCAGATTAGATCAAAAAAGAAAGACTATTCAACACCCAACATATAGGCCCCACATGCCATATACATGCTTTCTCCTTCTTCACGCATACTACAAGTGAAAGAATGGAAATTTGTCTGCTGTGATTTTCAAATTGAAAAAGAAAGAGAAGAAATCAAAGCTTGGTTTGAATATAAAAAGGAAAAAGGGAAGAATTCAACCTCAAATTTGCTCAAATTTGGACGAAAATTAAGAAGGAATTAACCCCAAATCACTTCCAATTTTTCGCATATTGAGAATGGAAAGAATCACATAAATTAGGGGATTTTTATTCCGAATTTTTATAATTTTGGATATAAATTCCACTATAAAACTCTTCTCCATCACCTTTGTAACACACAATTGGAAGCACAATACTTGCACAAGAGATTTCACATGAAAATTCTCTGGAGAATACTTCGATTTGTACTTGGATTTGTTTAAGAATCAGAACTTGGAAGCTTTTTCTGAGGTATCCATTTCTTACTTATTTATTTATTTTTATTTTAGATTTACTTTTATTTGCTTATTACTGAATGTATATTATGAAAAATAATAAAATTTATCTTTTTCAAAAGTTTTAAAATCTTCCTTACTGTTGGATTTTTTGAGTATTTTTATTTTGATTTCGATTTAAACTGAGATTTTTATTTAAAGTTTAAAACAAAAAGAATTTTTTTTCATTCCCACCGTCGGCAAGAACTTTTGAAAGAATTTTTAAAGATAATATTTTGATCCATTTTTTTTTTGAAATAAAGTTTTTTAGTTGTTTAAAAATTGGGTTTCAAAATTATGGACCAATCACTTTTATTAGAACTCATTTTATTTATTTTTTTAAATGACCTTTATTAGTATCACCATCTTTTTTAAAAATTTTAACCTTTACTAAAAGAATGATAAAAATAAAGAATAAATTGAAATCTTATTCTTAATATTTGTTTAACCTTTATTACTTTTTTATTTTTATTTATTTGTTTTTCTATTATTTGTTGTAATATATGTTACCTTTTATTAATTAAAATAAAATCCTTAGGATTAGGTACTTAAATGTCATAGTTAGAGCCTTTTAAAATTAAAAAAAATACTTCTCACTTCAATTAATAAACTAGACTTAGCTACACTTTAACTTCAATAGGTAAAATTCAGTTAAATATTTTTTAGGTTAATAATCACTAACTTAGAATAAAACATTCAACATATCTAATTTTCTTTGCTTTTTTATGATTAAAAAGTGGAACTTAATTAATGCGGTGTCTTACCAAAAGGAGGTAAAGAGTTAGTGCCAGAAATGTTGGCGGTGATTAAAGTTTACTCTCCTGGCGGTGAGCCGTTAAAATAGAATCAAATTCATAAACGGATAATATTTTAAATTTTATATAAACTTGCAAATTTCAACTTTAAAACGTTTTGTAATCGGCTAGGTACCAATTTTTAGGCGTTGTGGGGGTGCTAACCCTTCCCCACACGTAACCGACTCCCGAACCCATTTTTTTGTTTTCGCAAACCAAAAATTGTTGTTTTAATAAAAACAAAATGATTTTATTAAAATAAACCATTTTTTAGGTGATCCAATCATACCTTGTTTTTAAAAAAAGATATTAGTGGCGACTCCGTTGTTTTTAATTTTAAAGAAAAAATCATCGAAAACCCTTGAAAAAGGGGTTACGACGGCTTGAAAACTCCATTGGGGATTTTGTTTTTTAACAAAAAAAAGAGTCAAACCATAAGCCGATTATAATTTGTTTTAATTTAGGAATTTTCAATTTCATATAAAATTTAACTTAATTGTCCATTTATGAATTTGATTCTATTTTACGCATTTAAAAATTATTTTCAAGCTCTATACCCGAGCTTTTTCCCGATTGTTTAAGTGAAGGGAATATGCTATTGCTCTCGTGAGAATCTAATTCTCTACATTGGCCTAGTAAGTACCTTCGGGGCTCATATGTCCTAAGTCATCGTAAGGATATTATCTTTCGCATAGACCTAGGAAAATGAGTCCGCCTAAGTTGAACTTGATTCGTTAGAAGCCTATAATGGGTGAGAATCAGGGGCCTTGCTACCCTTAGAAGGAGACAACAAGGACAACTTGGGGACCTTTCTAGAATCAAACAATATGTGTGAATCTAGAAACCTATCACATTAGAGCCATATGGAAAACATTAGATTTAGAATTTGGTCAAAATGATTTCGTAGGAATAGTCAGTGGAGACATGTCTAAAAATGTTGGAATGCGCTGCTTAGATATTATTCATACAATAAAATTATTTTTGACCTTCTAAGTTTTATTTCTGAGCTAACCAATTTTCTTTTATTTGTTTTGCATATTTCGTTCCTTGCATCATCATCTCAATATTAGAAAGGGGTTGATTCTCATGCTATTTGCTAAATTAGAAAAAAACTTTTAAAAATGGATGAGAGGTACCTAAGAAAGGAAGAAGAACATGAAAAAGTGTTTCATTGGTCTGAGGTCAATCAGCGTGAATTTGGGGATAGTTTGACTATTGATCATATGACAGAGACATCAGAGAAAACTCACATTAGTGTCAAACAAAATAGGATACATGAGTTGAGAGAGATATGGGATCATATGGACTATGCCACTAAGAAATTATTCTTTAAAACTTATGGAGACATAGCCTACTTGTTATATGTGAAAGTAGACGAGCCATTCCTCAAAGCTTTAGTTCAGTTCTGGAATCCTAGGTATTGTTTCTTCACTTTCAATGGGGAGGACATGATGCCAACATTCGAAGAGTACTTTACATTGTTCAATTTGCGTAATGTCAATAAGAACTGGGTCTATGACAAACCACCCAAGAATAAGAATACTTACCAAAGGCTCATGTCTTTTACCGGTATGAGTGATGGATGGGTTAAAGGCCAGATACGGAAGAAATGAGGTAGCTTTTCTTTTCCTTGGTCTCGTATTCAAAACATAATCCCTAATCATCTAGATGAAGATAAAAGGTTAGATCTTTTAGCCATAGCGATCTACGGCTTGGTCATATATCCAAGGGTCTTCGGGTATATTGATGTGGCTTTATTAGACTTATTTGAGCAGTTGAAGAGGGGAGTTAACCCAATACCAGTAGTACTAGCAGAGACCTTTATTTCTTTGAATGCATGTAGGAAATTAGAGGGTGTACGCTTTAGTGGATATGCTCCGTTGCTTCAAATCTGGGCTCTTACTTATTTCTGGAAGTGTCCAACGCTAACATTACCTAATAGGTCCTCTCTAAACTTCTCTCCTCTTCGAGAGTTTCTAGCCAAAGAATGGCCAATATTTAAGAAGAATAAGTGGATTGATATATTTAGAGACCTTTGTGATCAGGACATCGTGTGGAGGGTTCCTTGGATGGGTCATGTTAAGGTGTTGTACAAGTGTGGAGACTATAATCATCTGATGTTGTTAGGTTTATCGGGTGAAATTGGTTCCTCTCTTTTGTTAATCTTACGACAGTATAGATCAAGACAATTTGTCCCCTTCATTGCAGGTCTTGATTCATCTGAATTCGAGTTTCAAGGGAATTTCCGTGAAAAGATCCAAACTATCAATGATTCATGGAAGCATTGTTATACCATGAAGGTAGAGTATGATAGTGAACACATGCTTACCCCTGACTATAAAGTTTAGAGACAGGTAAGGGTAAATGATCAGATTTTATTATCGACTGGCCAAGCCAAGCCTATAGAAGAGCACTTTAAGGTTGTCCCATCCAAAGCTGATATTTTAAGAGCTGAACTAGAAAGAGTTAAGGCTAAGATAGAATCCTTTCAAGAACAGTACGCGATAGACTTTTACGAGACAAGTTTGGATGCAGGAAAGCAAAAGGGAGAGATAAACCGAATACTAAAATTATATAAGGACTTGGAAGAGAAGTTTGAGATTCAGAAAGTTGATTTCCTCAAGTTCCAAACAACAGTCCAAAATACAGATATGAGGAAGACCCCTAAGCAGTGGAAACAAGAGATTGAACAAACTGTAGAGAATGAAACAAGCGTGGTATGAAGGAAGTTGAAAAATACAAACAAATATTGATAAATAAGAAGAAGAAGGGAAAACAAGTCGACGGTAACAAACGAGTGCGTGAAGGAGAGAATAAGATTGTAGCTACATGGAAGAGAAATGTCAATGACAATAAAATCTGCGTGAGAGAGTTACAATTTTTGTATGATACAACCAGTGAAAACCTAAAACAAAGCCAGAATGTCGTGGTTGAGCTGCAAGCCATGGTAGCAGACTTAAATTAATCTCTTCATACTCTTCGAAATTGTCACACTTACACTGAGCTTTAGGCTAGACAAAATGAGAATGAAATGCTGAAAAAGCAAGTGGAGGCTATGGAAAATATTATTCAGGAGTACAAAACAAAATATTTAGTTCTTGAAGACATCAATGAAGGAGGCAACGATTATTGGTTGACTCGACTCAGGGACAATGCTAGGAGGTTTTGAGAAAGGGATAAGTTCGATAGATATGTCATAACCCAGGTTTAAGATGTAGCCAAACATGTTAGGATGTTATCCAAGGAAGTCACATGTCTTCGTCAATATATCAAGCCAATAGGGGAAGTGGGACCAAGACTCGTATGACTGATAGAGGAGATAAAAGAATTAGGTGCCCAAGCTGAGATATATTCGTAGACTTTTATTTTGTATTAAGAACCTTTGGCATCCGATAAAAGCTTATTTTATGAGCAACTATTTATGCAATTGATGGTCCTTCGTTTGCATTCATGCATTTGCATTTTGTTTATTTATATCTGTTTGTTTTTTTTCATCATTACATGCATATAACAAGAAATTAACCAAAAATCACATGACAAAAATTTCAAAATAGATAAAACTTCACACAAGTACGATATCCATTCTAAAACAAAAGCCATGGAAGATAAAGTAACCACGCTTGAAAACAATCATAAGAGTACCCAAGATAGATTGAACAAGATAGAGAAGGATTTGAAAGAAGAAATTGCATTGGCACAAAAGAATATGGTCAGACAGATAGCAACCATGCTTGGGTTTAAGGATCCAGAAAAGGAAAAGGCAATTGAAGGTACATATGTGTTACCACAATATCTAGGTATTGCTTTCAGTATTCTAGGAGCTCCGGATGAATCTGTTCCACCCAGGGCTAAATTCCAACTTAACCTCAATGGAGCTTCAGCTAGAGCCCAAAACCAACAAATAATTAATTATGAAGAGACCTAAGATTATGAGGTGCCTAACCTCGATGAAGCTACTGATAGGGTCAAGAATGATAGAAAAAATGGGAGGATCTTTATGAAAAGTTAGAAGGGGTCATCAAAGCCTTCCAAGAAGGGAACATCCAGGGTGGTATGAATGCTAAAGACCTGAGTTTGGTGACTGACTTGGTATTTTCTTCGAAATTCAAGGTCCCAGAGTTCGAGAAGTATAATGGAACCACTTTTACTTAGACATATTTGACCATGTACTATCGAAAGAAGTTAATGCATTTGGACAATGAGAAGTTGTTGATCTATTGTTTCCAAGATAGCTTGACTGGGTCTGCATCTCGTTGGTATACCCATTTAAGCCGAGCAAATATACGAAAATAGAGAGATTTATTGAGGGTTTTTATTAAACAAAACAAGCATATCACTGAAATGGTCCCAAATCGGCTTGTCCTACAGGGTATGGAACAAAGGCATAATGAGAATTTTCGCCAATATGTATAGAGATGGTGAGACATGGCCGCCTAAGTTCAACCCTCATTGCTGGAAAGCGAAATTTCTCCTAAGTTTGTGGAAACTCTAAAGGATCCTTTCTATGATCGTATGATACATCATGCTAGTAAAAGTTTTGCGGATATATTAATGAATGGGGAATTAATTTTAGCAGATATAAAAAGTGGGAAACTTAATGGGGGCGACAAGAAGAAGGATAATAAAGTTAGTATGACAAATGTTTATAATCCCAATTACTTGAAAGAGGTAGTCCTTAATTTATGCCTAGTGTTCTAGCCCCGAGTTCAAATCCACCCAAAGAAAAGAAAGTACCAAGAAAATAAGAAGCCCTATTTCTCTCATATTCCCGTGACATATGTAGAATTGTTCGCATAGCTACTCGAAGCACGTATAGTGCTACCATGACATGTCCCTCCTTTCTAACCCTCATATCCATTATGGTATGATAAGAAGGCACAATGCGAGTATCATGCTGAAGTTAGAGGAAATACCATTAAGAATTATTCTGCTTTTAAGATAGTAGTAGAAGACTTACTAAAATCAGACATGTTATCATTTGATACACTTGTAGAAAAAGGAAATCTCTTGCCAAATCACCAAAAGTCTAGAGTAAATGTGATAAGTGATGAAGATGATAGATTAGTTAAGGAGTGCATCTCGGAGGTCAAAGCACTATTGAAATGGGTATGGGACAAAATGATTGAGGCTAGAATACAAGAGTAAGGAATAAAAAAAGTGAAATCAGATGACAAGCTCAACTGTGAATACCACAGGAAAAAAGGGCATGAAATCTACTTTTATTTAGAGTTTAGACAACTGGTCCAAATCATGATGGATAGTAGAGAACTTGAGTTCTTCGAGAATAGAAAGATGAACCACGTGCTAGATATATGTGCATCAGAGTAGTTTACAGTCAGAAAAGATCTTACAGAGAATAAACCATTAGTGATCAAGCCCAAGGTGAGAGTCAACAAATCACCAAGGAATGCGGGCCCGTGAGTAATAATAAGGAAACTAGCTCCTTTCCCATATAAGGATAACAAGCAAGTACCCTGGAACTACGCTTACACTGTAACAACCCCAGGAAATACTTTGACCGATGAAGAGTCAAGAGAAAAACCGGTTAATGAGGTAGATCATCTCACATAGAGTGGCTGGTGTTATTTACCCCAAACAAAGGAAGATAGAGATGCAGCCCAAAAGAGGGCTGCAACTAATGAACCAAAAAAAGAAATTAAGAAGGATTTCTTTTTAGAACGACCACCAATGTATCATCAGTCGGTAAAAGATTTTGAGGCTCAATAGTTCCTAAATATACTGAAACACAGTGAATATAGTTTGGTTGAACAACTTCATAGGCTCTCATCATGGATCTCTATGTTATCCTTGTTAAGTTTTGAGGAACACCGTGATACTCTTTTTTAAGTTTTAAATCAAACATTTGTGCCTAAAGAAATAACGACTAACAAGATAGATAGGTTAGTCAACAATATCACTATAGATAACTTTATCTCATTCAATGATGAAGAAATCCCAAAAGGAGGGAGACGGTCATACAAAGCTCTCCATATCACTACCCGGTGCAAGTGGCATATGTTGCCAGGAGTCCTTATTGATAATGGTTCAACCCTAAATGTCTTACCATTGAAAACATTGAAAAAGTTACCAATTGAAAGCTCTCAT
Organism: Abelmoschus esculentus; assembly: GCA_035048815.1. Taxonomy (NCBI): domain Eukaryota; kingdom Viridiplantae; phylum Streptophyta; class Magnoliopsida; order Malvales; family Malvaceae; genus Abelmoschus; species Abelmoschus esculentus. The sequence goes on along the minus strand of JAUCBN010000006.1, from coordinate 11,838,977 downwards.
ATAAAAGCTTATCAGAATACTGTGAGAGCATTTGACGGAACCCAAAGGGACGTGTTGGGGAAAATAGAAGTGCTTTACAAATTGGACCATCTATCGTTGATGTTGACTTCATGGTGATGGACATCAAACCCACCTACAGTTGTTTGCTTGGATGCCCTTGGATACATGTGGCAGGCGCAATCCCTTCTGCACTACATCAGAAGTTGAAGTTCATGGTTGAGGGTCAACTAGTTACTGTCGGAGCACAGGAGGAAATAATTGCTTCGATAACTACTGATGCACCTTATATTGAGATCGAAGAAGATGGATTTGAATGTCATTTTAGAATATTTGAGCTGATCAATTCCATTTTTGTTACTAAGGGGAGTAAGGTCTCTAATCCAAGCTTGTCCAAGTGTGCTAAAATGCAAATGAAAGAAACATTGGGAAAAGGAGTCAAGATTGGAAAAGGATTTAGAAAGCAACTTCAAGGAAGGTTATACCCAATAATCATCCTAGAAAAGAGAGATTAATTTGGATTGGGTTTCAAGACCAATTCCCAACAAACAAAGGTTGCAATGAAGAAGAAACAAGAAAGGAAGACTAGTAGGTTAAATGGAAAAGAAATCTAGTGGGAAAAAATGATATTCCCACCTTTGAGCTATAACTTTCAGTCGGGAGGATTCATTAATCCAAAGAAAATGATTGATGAGGAGGAGAAAAGAAAGAACAAACTTGAGAAGATATTCGGGGATCTAAGCATCAATGCTATAAAGGATGACGAGAAAAAGACTGTGTGCCTGTCTAAGATTCGTCCCTGTCCTGAGCTTAACAATTGGACTACTGAAGAAATTCTTATAGTCTTTAAATCATTCACAGAGTAGTTCACAAAACTCACTCTTTTTTCTTAGGCCCGAAGGCAATAAGGGATCTTTTGTAAAGAGCCTATGTTAAACCTTTATGGTTCTATTTTCAATAAAGATGTTTTTCAAATAAATCTTTTGTGGCAAACATGTACCCATAAATAAAAACATTAAAACACAAAAAAAACATAAACAAAAAAATTGATTCATTAAATTCATTCATTCTTTTAATTTGGTATCCTTGTATGTATCCTTTCGACCATTTCCTTCGCAGGTCTCCTATAAAATGACCTAGAGTCAGACTCAGGGACTGATTTTGAACTACCCATGTGCTTAGAAGAAGTTAAAAACTACGACAAAAGACGAGAAAGATAATGGAAAGTGAAGAAAAACAAATTTTGCCTCATAAAAAAGAATTAGAGGTGTTAACTCTTGGAACTGAGGAAGAAAGATGAGAAATAAAGATTGGCACCACGATCACTAAAGAAACACGGGAAAAATTGATAGATCTTCTAAAAGAATATAGAGATATTTTTGCTTGGTCATACTAAGACATGTCTGATCTAGATACAAACATTATCATGCATCAACTCCCCATAAAGTCAAGATGCAAGCCAGTACAACAAAAACTCATAAGGATGAAGCCAGAAACCCTTTTGAAAATATTGTCCCAATTTGATGTTGGATTCCTCGAGGTAACCAAATATCTAAAATATGTAGCTAATATTTTCCCAGTCCCGAAAAGTATGAAAAAGTGAGAATGTGTGTTGGTTATAGAGATCTCAATAGGGCAAGCCCTAAGGACAATTTCCCACTGCCACATATTGACACCAAAGTAGATAACACAGCAGGTCACTCCCTTTTCTCTTTCATGGATGGATTCTTTGGATATAACCAAATTAAAATATGCCCCGAAGACATGAAGAAGACTACCTTCATAACATTATGGAGGAACTTTTGTTATAAGGTGATGTCTTTTGGTCTGAAAAATAAAGGGCAACTTACCAAAGAACCATGGTGACGTTGTTCCATGACATGATACACAAAGAGATAGAGGTATAAGTAGACGATATGATAGCTAAATCTCTATCGGAATAAGAACACATAGTGAATTTAGAAAAGCTTTTCAAAAGGTTAAGGAAGTTTCAATTAAAACTCAATCCTACCAAGTGCACATTCTAGGGCGATTGAATTATATTGCTCGGTTCATTTCCCAGCTGACAGACAAATATGATCCAATATTTCGATTACTTTGTAAAAATAATCCGGGGACATGGAATGAGGAATGTTAGACAACCTTAGAAAAGATTAAGATGCAGTTAACAAATACTCATGTTTTAGTGCCACTAATCTCAGGAAAATCACTAATCATGTACTTAACAGTGTATGAAAACTCGATGGGTTGCGTGTTGAGGCAACATGATGAGACTGGAAGAAAGAAAAAGGCCATATATTACTTGAGTAAGAAGTTCACCGATTGCGAGACTAGGTACTCCTCTATTGAGAAACTATGTTGTGCATTGGTATGGGTCGCTAAAAGGCTTCGACAATACTTATTATACCACACTACTTGACTAATTTCAAAGATGGATCCCTTAAAGCTTATGATGGAGGCACCAACTCTTTCGCATAGGCTATCTCATTGACAAATGTTACTCTCAGAATTTGACATCCAGTACGTAAGTCAAAAGGCAGTAAAAGGGAGTGTCATAGAAGACTTTTTGGTAGGTCGTGCATGTGACGATTATGAGGCATTAAATTTTGATGTTCTTAATGAAAACCTTATGTGTATCTCAGTCGAGGGAGATAATGACTCAATAGGCTCATGACAGATGAATTTTGACGGTGCAACAAATGCATTAGGATGAGGTATTGTGGCAGTCTTAGTCTCTCCGAAAGGGAATCGCTACCTTTTTGCTAATCGATTAAGGTTCTTTTGTACTAATAACATGGCTAAGTATAAAGCATGCATCATGGGACTCTGAGAGGCCATTGAGATAAAGATAAAGAAATTATAAGGTTTTAGGGATTCTGTATTGGTTGTCTATCAGATTCGGGGAGAGTGGGAAACAAAAGACACAAAGTTGATCAAATATCGTAAACTAGTCCTCGAACTAATGGAAGAATTCGATGAGATCACGTTCAAGTATCTCCCAAGAGAAGACACCAAATGGTTGATGCCCTTGCTACCTTAGCTGTAATGTTTAAGACAAATGAATGCTCTGAAATGATGATGATCGAGATACAAACTTTTGACTCATCAGCCCATTATTATCATGTGGAAGAAAGGGAAAATGGTCTTCCATGGTATCATGATATCATGTAGTATATAAAGTTCCAACAATAACCTTCAGAGGCAACAAAGAATGATAAGAAAATAATTAGAAGAATGGATATGTCCTTGACGGAGAAATTTTGTACAAAAAAGGACAAGATCAAATACTGTTAAGGTGTATGGAACCCACCCTAGTGGTTTCACCATGGAAAGATGAATCATGCGTTTTGGATAGTTTTGGTCCATAAGGGAAAGTTATTGCATCATTTATACTCGGAAATGTCATAAATATCAGATCTATACTGATAAGATCCATACACCTCCACATCTTGTTCATGTTTTGACATCTCCTTGGCTATTCTCCATGTGAGGAATAGATATAATTGGCCAAATCCACCCTAAAGCGTCAAATGGGCATAGGTTCGTTCTTTTAGCCATAGATTATTTTACCAAATGGATGGAGGCAACTTCGTATGCAAATGTCACTAGGTCGATAGTTTGCAAGTTCTTAAAGAAGGAAATTATCTGCACATATGGTTTACCTGAAAGGATTATTACAAACTGATGCATGTTGAATATGCGCAATTTAGTGTAAGTGAACACGTCGCCAAGTAATAAAGTGATAAGTATCAAGTATCATCTCCACATAAATTGGTCTACTAAATATGCTTCATTTAATCTTCTTGCTCTATAAAAGAATAAAAACACAAGTGATTGAGGTGTGAATTAACTAAATAAAGATAGAAAATTAAATAGAGATAGTGGCTAGGATCAAATTATATTGTATAGAGGATTCAGTTGACTCGTTTCTGCCCAATACAATTTCACAATACTGTCTCGGCAGAACTGCAGATTACTGCCTCAACAGTGATGATGCTCACCTACCGCGACAATCCCTTACTCTTGGATGGACTTTAACAAAGTTCGGCAAAGTGTCCTCAGATGACTCTGCTTATCCCTAAGTCAAAGTACTATTGATGACCAGTCCTTGATGATACCTCCCAACGTGAATCAATTATAATCACCAACCAATCTCACACTTCTATTAGCCACTGAAACTTTAAACCTATCCCTATGCCGAGTTAGTGTTCCGTGATAATAACATCATACTTATTCCTTTCGTGAATCTAAATCTTTTGATATTAGATAAATGGATAACTTACAAACTTCTCTCCCGAGCTTGAATGTAAGAACAAGGAATGGTAAAGAATAAGAAAACTTTTATATTTTATTGCATTAAAAACAAGAAACAAAGTTTAACTTCCTCACACCAATACTTTACAACCTTCACTTAAGCCTAACAAACTTAGAATATAATGTAAAAGAAAAGAAAAACTAAAAGATGAAATCTAAGCTCTCTATAAACCGAATTGTCTCTCAAGTTGTGTTCTTCTTGCTCCTTGGGACAACTAGGTGTTATATAGGTTTGGCCTAGGGCAAACCTTTTCTAAGTAGAATAAAACTTGGAGTAGGGAACAAGTCATGTACATAAATCAAATATTTCCAAGTTTATTCCTTCTAGAAGGCTTTCCCGCATGGCTTTGTCTTTGGGCTTTCCACGTGTTATCCAGCTCTAATCCTTGGACTTCTTTTCTAGCAACATTCTCCTTATTTTTCCCCTCTGTTTGCCTGTCATATTGCTACTTGTCCTCTCTTGCCTCGGCATCAGGTCCTGCCTCGGCCTCAGTTTGTTGTCGCGGTAATAATTCTTCCTACATAGATATAAAAATACAGTAAAGTATGCATTTTCTGTAAATAATATCTTAAATAGAAAAATCCCTAAATATATCACTTTAAGAATATGCATTGGTTCAAGTAGATGTAGAATTGATGATTAATACCCATGAAAAGTGTAGAAAGTGATAGTAAGTTGAGAACTTATCACACCCTCAAACTCGAACTATTGCTTTTCCTCAAGCAATGCAAACCATCAATTTGTCAAACTTTATTCCCTCTTTGTCTTATGTTTCCATCTATTCTCCCCACCATAACTATGTCTATTCTTTAGACTTAACCTTTCGGTTACCTAAGGGTTTACCTAGAAGACAAGCTATAAGATTCTGTGAGTGTTTGCGTTTTTATGGACAAGTTTGATTAAAGGCCTTCTTAGATAAACTATAAGCTCAAGACAAATAGACTTGGATTTAGTGTACTCTTCTTTTCTTAAACAACCAATTCTAGAGCCAATTTCGGGCACCTCAAGGATTGTGTTTTTCTCTTCATTATTTCCTTATTTCTTTTCTATTATTTTAAGCATATTAGAGCCAATTTCGGGCACCTCTAGCATGAAGAACAGTAATTCCTAGAGCCGGTGATAGGCACCTCTAGTCACTTTTCCAAAAATCTAAGTCTTTATCACCTAAGTTTATTAAAAGAATTCTTATAGTCAAACAAGTCCCAAAAGTATTTTAGAATCAACCTTATGGCAAGCTTCTAAGTTTTCTCCTTAAGTATCCTAGAAGTAAGCCCTTAAAACAGAACCTAATCATGGTAAGGAGAAAGATTTTTATTTCCTTAAAACAATAAACTAAAACAATATTGATGATGGACAGTACAAGAGTATGGGTAACAATTTCAAGTAAAGTGGTGGACATAAAAATTTTAAAAATATATATCACTTAAATACTCTCTTTTCATGGTGATGCCTCGGCAGTGGGTTGCCTCGACAGTGGCTCTACACCCCCAAACTTAAACCAAGCATTATCCTCAATGCTTATATTAGGGGAAAATAGTAGGCAACAAAAATATAAGAAGGGAAACAAGTAATAAAAGCAGTATTAAAGGAACTCTAAAGGGTTACTGGTAATAATAAGTTGTCATGGTCTTGATGTTGAGAGCGTCTTCACCTTTTTACCCTAAAACAAATGACAAGAAAAGATTAATAATAAAAAAATATAGACTAAAACTAATCTTAAAGTGCAATAAAGATAAATAAAAGGATTAATCTATGATAGGAGTGCATGTAAGTGCATCTCCTAGAGTGATGTTCTCTATAGTTTTCATCTTGTGTTGACCAGAATAGTGCTTCAACCGTTGGCCATTCACTTTGAAATAATACCCATCTTTTTTTGATTTTATTATTACTGTGCCATGTGGATAAGCCTGAACAACTTTAAATGGGCCTAACCATCTGGATCTGAGTTTTCCTAGGAACAGTTTGAGTCTGGAGTTGAAAAGGAGAACTTGCTACCCTGGCAGGAACTGCCGCGACAGTAGCTTACTGTCATGCCATCATTTTGTCTTTTCCTTGTAGATCTTGGCATTTTCATAGGCTGTCACTCTGAATTCTTCTATTTCATTTAGGTCTAGCAGTCGTTTCTAGCCAGCTTTCTCTCATTCCATGTTCAAATTCTTTACTGACCAATAAGCTTTATGCTCAATTTTCACTAACAAATGGCATGCTTTTCCAAATACCAGTCTGTATGGAGATGTTCCTAAAAGGGTTTTGCAGGTTGTCCTATATGCCCATAGGGTATCATCTAAGACGATGAGACCAATCCTTTCTAGATGGGTTTACCACCATTTCAAGGATTTGTTTTAATTCCCTGTTTGATATTTCAGCTTGCCCATTTGTTTGTGGATGGTATGTCGTGGTAATTCTGTGAGTGACACCCAGTTTCTTTAGGGCCGCGACAATGAGTCTGTTATCGAAGTGCTTACCTTCATTGCTAATAATAGCTCTAGGGAGTCTAATACTAGTGAAAATGTTCTTCTTGAGGAATTTTTGTACAGTCTTGGAGTCATTGTGAGGCTTGGCAATTGCTTCGACCCATTTTGATACATAGTCTACCGCTACTAGGATGTAGAGATTGCCTTGAGATGATGGGAATGGCCCCATGAAGTCTATGCCCCAAACATCAAATAAATCTACTTCCAATATGGGCTTCTGTGGAATCTCATTGCGTCTAAAGATATTACCTGTTCTTTGGCATCGGTCATAGTTTTTGTAACAAAGTTGAGCATCTTTGAAGAGGTTAGGCCAATAAAGGCCTGATTGAAGCACTTTAGCTACTGTTTTGTTTCCTCCAAAATATCCTCCAAGGTGAATCATGACAATGCCGAAGCGCTTCTTGTTGCTCATCTTCTGGAACACATCTTCTTATAACCTGATCTGAATAATTATGGTTTGCATTATGTTGAAACCTCTTCTTTTCGTTATAGTTAAGGTTATAAGGGAGAACACCATTAGCTAAATAATTAACAAAATCAGCATACTAGGGGTAGTTGTTACTACAGCAAGATCTTCTGTTAAGGTTGCCAAGATGTATTCAGTCAATGCCTCGGCAGCATAGTAATATGTTGCCATGGTTGCTGCCTCGGTAGTGTCTCCTACAGTTTCCACAATATGCAATATTTGTTCATCTGGGAATGCATCTTGTATTTCTTCCAGTGAGTTGTTATTATCTTCGTTCTCTAATCTGGAGAGGTGATTGGCTACCTGATTTTCCGTACCTTTTCTATCCTTGATTTCAACATCAAATTCTAGCAAAAGAAGGATCCATCTAATCAGTCTTGGCTTTGCATCCTTCTTTGAGAACAAGTACTTAATTGTCAAATGGTCAGTATGAACAGTCACTTATGTTTCGATAAGATATGATCGGAATTTGTCAAAAGCAAATACTACTGCTAGTAATTCCTTCTATGTTATGGTGTAATTGATTTGGGCATCATTGAGCGTTCTACTAGCATAGTAAATGACATGGAACAGGTTGTTCTTTCTCTATCCAAGTGCTGCGCCGACAGCATGATCACTTGCATCATACATTAATTCAAATGGCAAGGACTAATCTGGTTGGACCATTATTGGTACAGTACTCAGCTTTTCTTTGAGGGCTTCGAATGCTTTAGTGCATTCCTCATTGAATTTGAATTTTTTGTCTTGTTCAAGCAGGTTACAAAGAGGTTTAGAAATTTTAAAAAAAGTTAGAAATAAACCTTCTATAAAAATCTACATGGCCCAAGAAGCTTTGAACTCCTTTCATAGAAATCGGTGGAGGCAAATTCTTTATCACATTATTTTTGGCTTTATCAACTTCGATTCTTTGTGATGATATTTTGTGGCCCAATACTATGCCTTCATTCACCATAAAGTGGCATTTTTCTCAATTTAGGACTAAATTGGATTCTTCACATCTTTGCAGCACTTTTTTCTAAATTATCGAGATAGTGATTAAAGTTGTCGCCAAAGACTAAAAATTCATCCATGAATATCTCTAGGAAGTCCTCTATCATGTCAAAAAAAATTGTCATCATGCATCTCTGAAAAGTTGTCGGGGTATTACAGAGGCCGAACAACATTCTTCTAAATGCATATGTCCCATATGGGCAGGTGAAGGTGGTTTTTGCCTGGTCTTCTAGATCAATGGAAATATGATTATATCCTGAATAACCATCAAGAAAACAGTAGTAAGATTTACCAGCAAGTCTATCAGGCATTTTATCAATAAAAGGTAAAGGGAAGTAATCCTTCTTTGTTGCCTTATTCAACTTGTGATAATCCATACAAACCCTCCAACCGGTCATAGTCCTGGTTGGAATCAACTCATTGTTCTCATTGGTTATGAAAGTCATACCACCTTTCTTGGGTACACATTGTACCTGGCTTACCCTTGCGCTATCAGAAATAGGGTAAATAATTCCAACATCAAGCCACTTGATTATTTCTTTACGTACTACCTCCTTCATGGCATGGTTAAGTCTCCTTTGGGCCTCAACAATGGGTTTATGGTCTTCCTCTAAAAGGATTTTATATATACACACTGCTGGACTTATTCTGTTCAAATCATCAATTGACCACCTAGCCTTCTTGTGCTGCCACAGCATCTCGATCAAGCTTTGTTCCTGTTCTAGTTGCAACTTAGAAGAAATAATTACGGGCATTGTGTGGTTGGCTCCCAAATAAGCATATTTTAGTTTTTTAGGTAAGGGTTTTAATTCAGTGACCAATGGTTCCTTTATAGATTTTTCATTCTTACATGGGTAATCTAAGGGTTCGAAATACTTACTTGGAAGATGTGTTATCCAGTTAGCTTCCTCGTTTTCTGTTGTTTCAATATTGTCCAAAGTTCTGCTATAGAAATCATCTATATCAATGTCGAGGCAGTTCTGTGGCGTATCATTAAGATTGCTACCGAGGTAGTGGTTGCTAAGGCAGGGTATTGTAATAATTGTATCTATATTGTGCAACGTTTGACATTCTTCTGGGTCATCATGTCTTTTTAGAATTTGGAAAATATTGAGTTTGACTTGTTGATCATTGATCTGTATTGTCAACTCTTCTTTTTCCATATCAATTAATGTTCGTCCAGTGGCAAGGAAAGGTCTCCAAGGATGATCGATGCATTATCATCTGCTTCACATTAAGGACATGAAAATCAGCAGGAAAAATAAATTTTCCTACTCTTACCCGTATATCCTTGATTTTTTCGTCAAGTTGCACATATGATCGATCCGCAAGTTGGAGCATCACAATAGTGGGTTTTGCCCTTCCAATTCCAAGCTTTTGAACAAAAGACTTGGGCATTAGGTTTATGCTTGCTCCCAGGTCGCATAGGGTCTTACCTTCATAGTGGTTACCAATTGCACAAGGTATTGTAAAGCATCTAGTATCCTTTAATTTTGGTGGCATACGATTGTGTAGTATTGCTATGTATCCTTCTGTAGCAGCCACTATTTCAAACTCACCTAGCATTTTTCTTATAGACACAATATCTTTCAAGAACTTGACATAATTTGGCATTTGTTCAATTGCCTCTACAAATGGTAAGTTGATGTGGACTTACTTTAAGATATCAAGAAATTTCTTAAATTAATGGTCTTGTTTTTGCTTTTTTAACCTTTGTGGGAATGGTGGTGGTGGTCTCATCTCTTTCAGGGTTTCTTTAGTTTGGAATTTAATACCTGGAATCATTAGGTCTGTCGTTGTCTCAATAGCTTGTTCAAATACTGCAGAGCTCTCTGCTGGGGTAGTGTTTTCATGATCAGTTTGTTTAGCATCCAATTTCTCAGGTTCTTTTGGTGGGACTTTGGGTGTTGAGCTTTCTATCTTCTCTTTCAGTTGAAAACCTCTTCTAGTAATGATTGTTTTGCACTGTTCATGGCCCATTACCTTAGCAACTTCAGTATTGCTGGGTAATCCTCCTTGTAGTCTAGTATTGATGTTCTAGGCAAATTGCCCAACTTGGTTTTCCAGTGCTTTGATAGCAACCTCTTGGTTTTGTAACCTCATCTCAGTTCTATTTATAAATGCATTTGTTTTTTTTTGATGAAGTTACTATTCTCTACCATGTATGATTTAGTTTTCGTCATGAATGCTTTCATAGAATTTTCCAAAGAACTTACAGGCTGTTGTTGATGCATCTGCTGTTGCAGCATGGGCTGTTGTAATTGCTACTGCGGGAGATGTTGCAATTGTTGTTGGAATCCTGATGGTTGAGTGGTTGGATTTAAGGCATTGTTGGGATTGCTCCATGAAAAATTTGGATGCCTCTTCCATGAGGGGTTGTATGTTTTGGACATCATATTGTTTCTATTGTAGTTTCCAACATACATGCTAGACTCTTGATTTTGCATACACTCAGAGGAATTGTGGTTAGCTCCACATAAATTGCAATAAGAATCAATGGCCTTAACCTCATGGGTGTTCTGCTGTAGCTGCATGTTTTGTACCATCTTGGTAAGAGAGGTCAATTGTGTTGCCACTGAAGTTGATGTTTCAAATTCGTTTACTGTGGCTTGGCTTCTTACTCCTCCTCGCCTAGATGTAGGGAATTGAAAATCATTCTTTGCAAGTTTGTTCAGTATTTCAATAGCTTCCTCGGGTGCTTTATCCAGGAGTGTTCTGTTTGCCGACGCATCTAACATCATCCTTGTCGGGGCATTGGTGGCATTATAGAACATGGTCACTTGTGTCCAAAGTGGAAATCCATGCAATGGGCACTTGTGCAATAACTCTCTGAAGCACTCTCATGCCTCGTACATAGGTTCGTCATCATCTTGTCGAAAAGAAGTAATTTCATTACGAATTCTATCATATAAATTGGTAGGATTAAAGCGTGTAACCCCTTTTTCTTGACTTGAGGCGTACGTTAGGTTATAAATTAATATATATATGATAACTTGGTCGATAAGTAAACCAATAAGTGATTTCAAAATACCAAATTATATCATAATCGTTAAACCATAGCTTATAATTAAATACCCTGAATAATATTAATAATAAATCAAATATCCAAATTGATGCATGTAACTTAAAACATTCTGATCCCTAATATTCCCAAAACAATAAAGTAAAATCTCTGATAGCTAACATACTGAAAATAATAAATTGGAAATAATTATCTGGTTGAGATCTCCGAGTACCAACTCTTAGGGCCGAATATCTAAAATATTAAATAAATAGGGTGAGCTATAAAGCCCAGTGTGTCTATAGTGCGGTTACAAATCACAAAAGCATTTAGATCACAGTTACAGATATATCTATAACATATAAATTATCGCATTAAATAACTCAATGAGTGATGAATGCAATGTCATAAAGAATATAGTCCCATACTCCAAACGCTAAACACAATGGTGGCAAAGATAACTGATCACAGTGGAGGTAGTTCCCCAGAACCACTCACCCCTTATTTCTCCAAAACACAGTATGGTAAAACCACCTTCCTCTGTACAATCCATCACATGAACATGTAATGCAATTAATGAATAAGAACTCAAATGTCTTAGCACATATAATAATATAAAATGTGAATCACGCAACTCAGGTGGTCTGATCATAAATATCACAGAGAATCTCAAGATTTTAGTACCACAATAGGTAGTTAAACACAGAACGCAAGTCTAGCACAAGAAGAGAACACACATCTCGAAGAACAAATACTACTGTTGACACGGACGTTTTCCATGGTCTGAGTTAGGTCCTGCTCTAGCTGAGTCAGAGCCTACAATAAATTTTATTAATTAAACTTATTCTAAAGTAATTCGATGCCACCTAAAAGAACTTAAAAAGAAAACATACGCGTATCACGAGCGACGCTTGCAGGAGTCGATCGAACACGAGGCGGGGGCGGTGGAGGTAAAATGTCTTCTTCAGAGTTCACATCGTCTAAAAAATATATATATATATTTGAATTAATATTCTAATTCAAATATTTTAAAAGTCATGATAATTAATATTATTGTATAAATTGAGTTCAATCTAACTTATAAAAGAATTCACCCTCTCCAGTAATCCATGATTGAGGATAAGGGAATTAATTTCCCTTGACTTTACATGAAGAAAGGAACCAAACTCAATCCACCATTCCTTTACACAATTAGTTTATAATTAGAAAAAGGAAATTTAATTTCCTTGATTAATACGTGGGAGAATTCATCACTAAACACCACAATCTGGAATTAATTCCCTTACCAACTAACCGAACCTACAACATGAGACCTAACTCAGATCCAACCAGAATCATTATTTCTTAACCATACACAAGATCAAAAAAAGGCTTGGTGACGATTCTAACTCCTAACAAAGAAAAAAAATGGTCGACAAAATACCAAATCGGCATAAGGAGACTTACCTCAAGTCAATCGGTAGACCAACTCGTAGAAGAAGAGTATGACGGCAAGAGAAAGGTGAAAAAGGGAGAGAGTGGATGAGAGAGAGATCCAACAGATTATAAGCAAAAGAGGTATATTAATTCAGATATGTTTAGGTTTATTTATGAAATTTCGGTAATGCCCTTAAAAGAATCCCAAATTGATTCAAATTAGCGCACAACTGGATTGGGAATTTATTAAAATAAGGGTTTCCCTTATTTTAATTTCCCGAGTGTTACAACTCTCTTCCCCTTAAGAGAAATTTCGGCCTCGAAATTTACGTGATGAGAAAAGATGCGGATATTGAGCTTTGACAACAGACTTAGGTTCCCACGTAGCCTTATTGTAACCATGATGACGCCATAAAACTTTAACCATCCTAATAGTCTTTTTCCTTAACACTCTTTTGTCTTCCTCAAGAATCTTAACTGGTTCCTCTTCAAAACTCACGTTGAACCTCTATATCCTCAATAGGTATGATGTGAGATAGATCGGATCTATAACGTCTCAGTATAGAAACGTGAAACACGTCATGTATACGTTGCAACTTAGGAGGTAACTCAAGTTGGTAGGCAATTAGCCCCACTCTCCACAAGATTTGATAAGGTCCAATAAAGCGAGGACTCAATTTACCCTTCTGAGCAAAACAAAGTACCTTCCGCCATGGAGATACTTTCAGGAAGACTCTATCACCCACATCATACTCAATATCTCAATGTTTTAGATCTACATAAGATTTTTCTGTCAAAAGCAACCTTAAGTCTGTTTCTGATCATTTTAACTGTTTCCTCAGCTTCTCGAGTAATATTTGGTCCCAATATCCTATGCTCAGTTAACTCAGTCCAACCAATGGGTGTACGACACCTACGTCCATACAAAGCTTTCGTAAGGTGTCATCTAAATACTAGCCTAATAACTGTTATTATATGCAAACTCTGCCAAGGGTAGAAAATTCTCCCAACTACCCGGATAATCAACAACACAATCCCTCAACAAATCTTCAAGAATCTGAATAGCCCGCTCAGATTGACCATCAGTCTGAGGATGATACACAGTAATGAAATTAAGCTGAGTACCCATATCAGTATGAAAGGATTTCCAGAACTTGGTTGTAAACCTTAGGTCACGGTCAGATATTATAGAAACTGGTACTCCATGAAGTCGTACTATCTTAGATATGTACAATCGAGCTAACTTACTGAGGGGATAGTCAACTCGAACTGGGATAAAATATGCGAAATTAGTGAGACGATCCACAATAACCCAAATGGAGTCTTTCTTCATTGGAGCCAAAGGAAGACCACTAACAAAGCCCATAGTCACACGTTTCCACTTTCACTGAGGAATCTCAATATGCTGTAACAACCCAAATAGCCTCTGGTGCTCTGCCTTCACATTCTTACAAGTTAAGCACTTAGACACGTAATCCACGACATCTCTCTTAAGTCCTTTCCATCAATATCGTTCTCGAAGATTCTTATACATCTTGTCCCCACTTGGATGCATAGAGTAGGGACTATCATGGTCCTCACGGAGAATAGTTTGTTTCAACTCAGAATTCTTCGGGACACAATACCAACCTCGGTAACAAAGAATACCATCCTAGTTAATGGTAAAATCCCTATAAGTATCTTCCTCAATCTCTTTCCTACGATGAATCAAGAACACATCATTCGGCTGTTCCGAACAAATCTTAGAGATTAAAGTAGGGATAACCTGAAGTTCCGCTAAGATACTACTATCCTCATATAAACTCAAACGAGCAAAAAGATCTCTTAGATCCGCAATTACACGATGACTTAACGCGTCGGCTACCACGTTAACTTTTCTAGGGTGATACTCAATCTCATAGTCATAATCTTTTAGAAGTTCTAACTAACGATGTTTTCTCAAATTAAGCTCTTTTTATGTGAGTAAATACTTCAAACTCTTATAGTCGGTAAAAATATAAAACTTCTCCCCATAGAGATAGTATCTCCAGATTTTGAGAGCAAAAACCACAATGGCTAACTCAAGGACGTGGGTAGGGTAGTTACCTTCATGCGGTTTCAACTGACGGGAGGCATAAGCTACTACCCTACCATCCTCCATAAGTACGCAACCCAAACCTCTATGGGAAGCATCACTGTAAACGGTATATGGTTTTCCAGACTTAGGTTGAATTAAAACTGGGGCTTGGGTTAGCACCAATTTCAATTTCTCAAAGCTGGACTATTGGGCCTCAGTCCAAACATAAGGAGCATTTTTCCTCAAAAGGTTGGTTCAGGGAGCTACAATAATCAAAAATCCTTCCACAAACCTCCTATAATAATCAGCTAAACCTAAGAAACTATGGATCTCAGAAATATTCTTAGATTGTTTCCAGCCCATTATAGCCTTAATCTTTTTCGGATCTACCTTAACACCTTTAGCAGAAACTATGTGTCCCAAAAACATTACTTCACTAAGCCAAAATTCACATTTGCTAAACTTAGAATGTAACTGTTTTTCTCTCAGAGTTTGCAAAACAATACGGAGATGTTTCTCATGTTCGTTCTTAGATTTAGAATAAACCAGAATGTCGTCGATAAAGACAACCACAAACTGGTCAAGGTAGGGTTGAAATACTCTATTGATCAAGTCCATGAATGCTGCAGGAGCGTTTGTTAATCCGAAAGGCATTACGAGAAATTCATAATGGTCGTAACGTGTTCGGAAAGCTATCTTAAAAACATTTGAATCCTTAACCTTGAGTTGGTAGTAACCAGATCCAGATCTATCTTCGAGAAACCTTAGCACCCCGAAACTGATCAAAAAGATCATCGATACGAGGGAGGAGATATTTATTCTTTATCGTCAACTTGTTTAGTTTACGATAGTCAATACACAGACGGAGTGTCCCATCCTTCTTCTTGACAAAAAGAACCGGAGCTCCCTAGGGTGAAATACTTGGTCTAATAAATCCCCTATACAAAAGCTCTTGTAACTGAATCTTTAACTCCCTAAGTTCCTTAGGTGTCATCCGATATGGTGCCATCGGTATCGGAGTTTTACCCGGATAAACCTCAATATCAAACTTAATCTCATCATGCTTAGGTGGCACTCCCGGTAATTCATTAGGAAACACATCTAAAAAATGTTTTACAACTTGAATCTTATCCATTCTAGAATTTGACTGTCTCGGATCAAGAATGTATGCTAGATAGGCTACATAAACTTTCTTAATCATCTTTTTAGCTTTAAGAGCTGATATCACATTAGATAAGAATCTTCTTCGTTCCCCTACTAACATTATTACACGATTATCAGGTGTTTTTAGAAAAGCTCTCTTTTTCTCACAATCCAAATTAACACGATGATTAGATAACCAGTCCATCCAAGGTCAAACTCATTAAAAGGAAGCTCCATAAGGTTTGTAGGAAATATCTCTCCTTGGACTTCAAGGGGACAATTTCGGTAAATTCTATTGATATCTACGAGGTTACCCACGCAGCTTTGAAAAGTTATAGAAAAGTCGGTTTTAGTTACTGAGATTTCAAGACCACCCGCTACCGCACTCGCCACATAAGAGTGTGAGACTCATTATCAAGCACAGCAAAATAAGGTAAAGAATGGATAGAAAAGGTGCCCGCTATAACATCTGGTTGGTCACGGTCACCCTGAGCCCTTGTAGTATAAATTAGACCTGGTTTCTTAACACACGAAGCAGCTGCACTCTGAACCGATCCTCTCTTACCCCATGTACCGGAGGTGACAGATTTCCCTTGGCCTCTTCCCACACTAGATGTCCGAACTGGATCCCGTGACTGATTCCTCAAGAAGGAGGCTGTAAGCGGTTTAGGACAAGCACTAAAGAAATGATCCAGGGATCCACACCTAAAACAAGCACCGACCTGCCTCCTGTATTCTCCTATATGTTTCTTGTGACAAAAAGAACAGATTGGTCGGGAAGCTGACGACCAACATCCACTGGCGGTAGATACCATCGGTTTTGACCTTTGATTACTTTGTTGAACTGATTCCTCTCTAGTTCTCTTACTCGAATAACTCAGGGCACCATGTGGGTAACCCGATCCATAATATCTCTTACCTCAATCCTTCTCATATTTTAACTGACTCCCAGAAATAGTTTTGTAGCGATGTGAAAAGTCCACGATTAATTAAATTCACTAAAAAGTTCTTTTTCGTTGTTGGAAAACATTTTCAGGTTCGATTTTGAAAATAAATGTCTTCCACGTGGGGGGTTTGATTTAAAATGATTTTTGAAAAATTGGAGTCGCCACCGGCCGTTTAGGTAGATCGGACACCGTAAAACCAGAGATTTTAAAAATTGGGGTTCGGGAGTCGGTTACGGATGGGGAAGGATTAGCACCCCCATACCGCCCAAAAATTGGTACTTTAATAATTACCGCTTCATTAGTATTAAATTTTCCGGGCTAATTTAACAATCAAATTAATTTTTAATTAAATGTACGCATTTATTTTAAAGCATTTAAACCCGAAGGTAAGCGTCCTAACCACCACCACTACACTAGAGTTGGCCTCGCTTACGACCGAATTTAGAGGCCCGCATTAAACAAATTAATATGTCGATTATACAATCTTAAAAACAAGGTAAGTCGCACATTAAAAAAGATAGAAAATAATAATAAAAAACAAAAACAAGTATACACGAACACAAGGTTTGCAAATGAAGGCAACACATGCTAATGATAAAAACATATCTCACATGTCTTTCACTGTAAAGCAAAATGGAATATGGTATTCAAACATTATATGCACAGTATAAAAGGGAAAAAACATTATATAATGTAAAATAATAATATATATACGACATGGCATATATTTGCAATTATGAAAGGAAAGTAATGGTAAAAAACAAAAGTCACATGGCTTGAAATTTAAAAGAAAAGTTAAAAAGTAATAAAGGAAGGTAAAAATAAATATAAAAATATGTGCAGTTTTTAATTCTAGAAAAGTGGGTCAAATTTAAACGATATAAATAAGTTTTAATGCTTAAAATTAAAATGAAGCGAATAAGAAAGAGATTTTAAGACATTACTATTATACCAAATAATAAAATGATCATTCACCTTTCTACTTTTTTGTTTCCATAAACAGTCTTAATGACTATTTAAGAGGTGAAACAAAAGTGGCCTTTTAAAATCTGATTAAAAATGATAATAAAAAAGATTTTATTTTTAAAAAAAAACAGAGAAAGGAACTCTCTGAACCTCCATTATTTCCTTTTTAGAAACACAAAATAAACTCAGAAGTACGTGAGTTTTGAAGAACAAAACTAGAACCAAAGTTCTTAAACCCAGAAATTTGAACGCCCAGAAGATAAGAAAGCTTCTCCGGTCATGGCCGTCATCGGCCCTTGTCTAGGCGAGACGTCGACCTTTGGTCGTCTTCGCCATCATCGACTGCCTCTGACCTCCATACAACAAACCGAGTCTAAAAGAGATTCAAAAGCGAGTTACTCAAAAGGGAACTAAAAAAAATCCATGTTACTTCGATTATAGCATACTCGGCTCACCCGAGAAAGGTTCATTGTCGGCAACAATCGAAAGGCTACAAAGGGAAGTCACCACCTCTTCTTTTTATTTCTGTTGTTTCTTGTTTTCGAAAGATTACATGCATAAGACTAAAAAAATGGTTGCTCTCTATTTTACCAGAAAGCTTCTGGGTTTTCTCTTACTTTTGATTGAACTGAAGAAGATTACAAAATGGGTGATTTTTTTGTTTAACATGGTTCTCTCTCTCTTGGGTTCCAATTGATAATCTTTAATACAATGCTTGTTGGGGTTTTCGATGAATCCCTCCTTGTCTTTCATTGCTTTTCAGATGAAAAGCTAAAAATATGCCTCTATTCTGTTTTGAAGTTCTTTCTTTGATACTCTGCTTTTTCCCATTTCTGGAAAATAGATATGAGGTTTCTTTATTTTCTTGCATAGATCTGGTGATGCAGCAGTGGTGGAGGTGCTGGTCAGCAGAGAAGGCGATGCTCGGCAGTCAAAAAGTCACGATAGACATATAATTGAGCGCGTGATGCCTACGCGCGTCAAGGGACTCAAACATGAAAGTTTCTGGAATATTCACTTGGACTGATCTGGACCCTCAGTTACACCTCAGATCTGAGGTTTGTAGCTGAACGACGGCTGCAACCAAAGATGATAACATGTTAGTTTTTTTAAAAAAATGATTTAACCCAGGTATGGGCCTTATAATATGGGTCTTGTAAATATAAATGGATCTGTAATTGAACTGATAGGATTTATTATTTTTTGGATTTTATATTTTAATTTTGGGCCTCAGCGTAACAATGATAATACAATACAATAATATAAACATAGTAGTAATATAATAAACATGCATGACACATACCATAACAAAATAAAAAAAAAAGGGTACACACATAAATTATATGTAAATATAACACATGTAATAATATACATATATACTTTACGTAACATACACATAAAGGTAAATATCATATATAATGGGACACATAAAATCATAGTAGAGACACAACATGTGATATAAGGACACAATATATATACTAGTAATAGACCCTTATTCAAAATGCAAAAAATTAAAGATTTAAATTTTCCGGTTAAAAATGGGTGATTACAAGTTTTCATTCTTTCCACTGTCTTGGCACGACCAACCAAAGCATTAAAAGACTTATCTTGAAATAGGGCTATCTTCTCACGGATTGAAAAACAAAGACCTTTCAGAAATTCTTGGCACTTAGCCTTTTTAGTATCCACTAAACCAGGTGCATATTATGATAACTCCACAAAACTGATCTCATACCTAGATACCGTCATATTCTCCTATTTTAGGTCAATGAAAGCCTAACGCCGATCAGCTAAATACTGCTCTCCCACATATCGGTTCTAAAAGGCCTGACGAAAAGTATCCCAGGTCATTAGATCAACTAACATCAACCTTTGTTCAGATTTCCACCAACGTTGTGCTTCGCCTTGCAGAAGTGAAACAACAGATCTTAACTTCTTACCTATAGGGTATTCCATTTCCTCAAATAGTCTCTCAAGGTCCTCCATCAAAAGTTCAACATTCGATGGATGTTCATCCGAAACACCCGTAAATACCCTCATCTCAGCACTTAGGAAAATAGTAGATACTGGTTTCCTAGCACTTTCCGACTGATCACGGAAGTATTTCAGTAACTTTCGGTTAACCGCAGCACTAACTAATTCCACTATTTCATCATCATCAGAATCTAACAATTCCTCCTCAGGACGTGGTTGCTCAAGTGTATCCTTATCCCTAGACTGTCGGCTCACAGTTTGTTGTACCTCAGGTTGAGGGTCAACTTCCTATTTTTGCATCTCGGTTTGATCATTAATAGTATGATCAACAATAGGTGGCAGCTCACTAACAACCGCAACAGTACGACCACGGCTCGAACTCTGGTAGCAGCAAGTCTAACACTCCTACGAGGTGACATAGTATCTATGTACATGCATAAAACCTATAATAGATTTGGTACCGGAGTTTCAATTTCAAAACACAAGTAAAATCTCAGTAAAATATTTTATATTCTAAAAATTTCTCATATACCAAAAATATTTAATGCATACATGCTTTTCAAAGACTTGCAAAAATATCAATTATGGGCATCACAGTTTGAGTGCTAAACTTGGCTCTAATACCAAAAATGTAACCCCTTGTTCTTGACTTGAGGCGTACATTAGGTTATAAATTAATATATAATAACTTGGTCGATAAGTAAACCCATTAGTGATTTCAAAATACCAAATTTTATCATAATCGTTAAACCATAGCTTATAATTAAATACCCTGAATAATATTAATAATAAATCAAATATCCAAATTGATGCATGTAACTTAAAATATTTTGATCCCTAATATTCCCAAAAACAATAAAATAAAATCTCTGATAGCTAACATAATGAAAATAATAAATTGAAAATAAGTATCTGGTTGAGATCTCTGAGTACCAACTCCTAGGGTTGAGTATCTAAAATATTAAATAAATAGGATGAGCTATAAAGCCCAGTGTGTCTCTATAGTGCGGTTATAAACCACAAAAGCATTCAGTTCACAGTTACATATATATATAACATATAAATTATCGCATTAAATGACTCAATGAGTGATGAATGCAATGTCACATAGAATGCATTCCCATACTCCGAACGCCAAACACAATGGTGGCAAAGCCAACCGATCACAATGGAAGTAGTTCCCCAGAACCACTCACCCCATATTTCTCCAAAACACAGTATGGTAAAACCATCTTCCTCCGTATAATCCACCCCATGCACATGTAATGCAATTAATGCATATGAACTCAAATGTCTCAGCACATATAATAATATAAAATGTGAATCACGCAACTCAGGTGGTCTGATCACAAATATCATAGAGAATCTCAAGATTTTAGTACCAAAATAGGCAGTTAAACATAGAAGCAAGTCTAGCACAAGAAGAGAACACACCTCTCAAAGCACAAATACTATTATTGACACGGACGTTTTCCACGGTCTGAGGTAGGTCCTGCTCTAGCTGATTCATAGCCTACAATAAATTTTATTAATTAATTTTATTCTAAAGTAATTAGATGCCACCTAAAAGAACTTAAAAAGAAAACATACGCGTATCATGAGCGACGCTCGTAAGAGTCGATTAAACGCGAGGCAGAGGCGGTGAAGGTAAAACGTCTTCTTCAGAGTTCACGTCGTCTAAAAAATATATATATATATATTTGAATTAATATTCTAATTTAAATATTTTAAAAGTTATAATATTTAATATTATCGTATAAATTGGGTTCAATCTAACTTATAAAAGAATTCCCTCTCTCCAGTAATCCATGATTGAGGATAAGGGAATTAATTTTCCCTGACTTTACATGAAAAAAGGAACCAAACCCAATCCACTATTCATTTACACAATTAGTTTATAATTAGAAAAAGGAAATTTAATTCCATTGATTAACATGTGGGAGAATTCACCACTCAACACCACAATCTGAAATTAATTCCCTTACCAACTAACCGAACCTACAATATGAGACCTAACTCAGATCCAACCAAAATCATTCTTTCTTAATCACACACAAGATCAACAAAAAAGGCTTGGTGACGATTCTAACTCCTAACATAGAAAAAAATGGTTGACAAAACACCAAATCGGCACAAGGAGACTTACCTCAAGTCGATCGGTAGACCAACTCGGAGAAGAAGAGTATGGCGGCAAGAGAGAGGTAAAAAGGGGAGAGAATGGCCGAGAGAGAGATCCAACAGATTATAAGCAAAAGAGGTATATTAATTCAGATAGGTTTAGGTTTATTTATGAAATTCCGGTAATGCCATTAAAAGAATCCCAAATTGATTCAAATTAGGGCACAAACTGGATTGAGATTTTATTAAAATTAGGGTTTCCCCTATTTTAATTTCCCGAGTGTTACAAAGCGCGTAATGAAATCTCGGCATAGTTCACTCCAAGATCCTATTGATCCTACTGGAATGTTATTTAGCCATGTTTTTGCCCTATCCCTTAGTGAATAGGGGAACAACTTTAATCTTAAGACATCTTCATGGACTCCTTGAAGTTTGAAAGAGTTGCAAATTTCCATGAATGACTTAAGATGTTGCCTGGCATCTTTTGTCATTTATCCACCAAACTGTCCAATAGTGTTTATCATATTGAACATGATAGGTTTCAGCTCAAAGTGAGTCGCTTCTATTTCTGGTGTAACAACTTCAGGGTTTAATCCATTTAAATTTTCCTTCAGGAAGTCTCTAACAGTTAGCTACCGCGGCAGTGGTGGCGGTAGAAGCCTCCATTGCCGGTAGGTAAGTTCTGATTTGCTTGATTTCCTGCCATGGATCCTTGGATCCGTCTCCTAAACCCTTGATAGGTACGTTCAATTTCTGGATCTAATGCGTACAAAGGATTGGTAGGATTGACCCTGGTTATACACCAAAAATAAACCAAAGTAAAATAATAATTAAAATAAAATAACTAAAAAGCAAAAAAATAAAGAAAACAAAATTTAGTTGTCAATCTCCGGCAACGGTGCCAAAAACTTGATGTGTGTTGAATATGTGAAATTTAGTGCTAGTGAACATGTCGCCAAGTAATAAAGTGATAAGTATCAAGTATCATCTCCAAAGGAATTGGTCTACTTAATATGCTTCCTTTAATCTTCTTGCTCTATAAAAGAATAAAAGCACAAGTGATTGGCCTACAAAAAAGGACAAGATCAAATACTGTTAAGGTGTGTGGAACCCCCATAGTGGTTTCACCATGGCAAGATGAATCATACATTTGGGATACTTTTGGTCCATAATGGAAAGTTATTGCATCATTTATACTCAGAAATGTCATAAATATTAGATATATGCCGATAAGATCCATACACCTCCACATCATGTTCATGTTTTGACATCCCCTTGGCTATTTTGCATGTGGGGCATAGATTAATTGGCCAAATTCACCCTAAAGCGTCAAATGGGCATAGGTTCGTTCTTTTAGCCATAGATTATTTTACCAAATGGGTGTAGGCAACTTCGTATGCAAATGTCACTAGGTCGATAGTTTGCAAGTTCTTAAATAAGGAAATTATCTGCACATATAGTTTACCTGAAAGGATTATTACAAACTGATGTGTGTTGAATATGAGTAATTTAGTGCAAGTAAACACGTCGCTAAGTAATAAAGTGATAAGTATCAAGTATCATCTCCACAGGGATTGGTCTATTTAATATGCTTCATTTAATCTTCTTGCTCTAAAAAAGAATAAAAACAAAAGTGATTGAGGTGTGAATTAACTAAATAAGCAAAACTAAATAAATATAGAAAAATTAAATAGAGATAGTGGCTAGGATCGAATTGTATTGTATAGAGGATTCAGTTGACTCGTTTCTGTCCAATGTAATTGCACAACACTGTCTCGGCAGAACTGCAGATTACTGCCTCAACAGTGTTGATACTCGCCCGCCGCGACAATCCCTTGCTCTTGGATGGACTTTACTAAAGTTCGGCAAAGTATCCTTAGATGACTCCGCTTATCACTAAGTTGAAGTACTATTGATGATCAGTCTTTGATGATACCTCTCGGCGTGAATCAATTATAATCACCAACCAATCCCATACTTCTATTAGCTGCTGAAACTCTAAACCTATCCTTATGCCGAGTTAGTGTTCTATGATTAAAAAAAACGTACTTATTCTTTTCATGAATCTAACTCTTTCGATATTAGATAAATGGATGAATTACAAACTTCTCTCTCAAGCTTGAATGTAAGAACAAGGAATAGCATAGAATAAGCAAACTTTGATATTTTATTGCACTAGAAACAAGAAACAAAGTTTAACTTCCTCACACTAATACTTTACAACCTTCACCTAAGCCTAACAAACTTAGAATATAATGTAAAAGAAAAGAAAAACTAAAAGATGAAATCTAAGCTCTCTATAAACCGAATTGTCTCTCAAGTTGAGTTCTTCTTGCTCCTTGGGATAGTTAGGTCTTATATAGGCTTGGCCTAGGGCAAACCTTTCCTAAGTAAAATACAACTTGGAGTTGGGAATAAGTCATGTACACAAATCAAATATTTCCAAGTTTATTCCTTTTAGAAGGTTTTCCCACGTGGCCATGTCTTTGGGCTTTCCACGTGCTATCTAGCTCTGATCCTTAGATTCTTGTCCAGCAACGTTCTCCTTATTTTTCTCTTCCGCTTGCCTACCATATTGCTACTTGTCCTTACTACCTCGGCCTCAGTTTACTGTCGCGACAATACTTCTTCCTGTATAAATATAAAAATGTAGTAAAGTATGTCTTTTCTGTAAATAATATCTTAAACAACAAAATTCCTAAATATATCATATTAAGAATATGCATTGGTTCAAGTAGATGTAGAATTGATGATTAATACCCATGAAAAGTGTAGAAAGTAATAGTGAGTTGAGCACTTATCACAAACAACACCTCTAATCTGAATAATAAGATGATAACAAAAGTTTGTGAACAATTCAAGATTAAGCATCACAACTTGTAGTTTATCACCCAAAAATGAATGGGGCTGTAGAGACTGCCAATAAAAATATCAAGAAAATAGTGGCAAAGATGACTGAGACGTACAAGGATTGGCATGAGAAGTTTTCATTTGCCTTATATGCTTATAAAACTACAATAAGAACATCCATTGGGGCAACGCCATTTTTGTTGGTATATGGAATAGAGGTTGTGTTGCCAATCGAGGTAAAAATTTTATCTCTTCGTGTCTTGGTGGAAGCTAAGCTAGAAGAAGCAAAATGGGTCCAAGGAAGATATGACTAGTTGAATTTAATCGATGAAAAATGGTTGAAAGTCATTTGCCATGGTCAGATGTATCAAAAGAGGATGATGCGGGCCTATGGTAATAAGATTCGGATAAGAGAATTTTGAGAGGGGGACTTGGTATTGAAGAAAATGTTGCTTATCCAAAAAAATACCCTATGTTGTAGCAAAGATATTCTTTGGAGGAGCATTGATTTTGGCTGAGATGGATGGAAATGAGATCAAAAATCCGGTGAATTCAGAATCAGTAAAAAAGTATTATGCCTAGAAAATAAAAAAAATAAAGTCTCTAAAGGTGAAAATCCGTAAAGGGCACCTAAATAAAAAAATGAAAGAAAAAAATAAAAAGAAAAAAATAAACAGAGAGGTGAAAACTCGAAAGGAAACTTTTCTTTAAAAAAGAAGAAAAAAATAAAAGGGGGTTGTAACCCCCTTAGCCCATCCTAGACGTAACCGGCACTAACGGGTTTTACGAGAAGTATCGAGCTAAACCTGTAAGGCTCAACCCGATAAATAACCCTATATATATATATATTTATTTCTTTTATATTATCTAAATGCTCCACTTAATTCATGCATGTTCATACCTAGCTTGTGTCCAAATGTAATAAAAACAGAAGTGAAAACAAGTCTTAATTTTGAGCATTTAAGTAAAAAGGAATAAATTATAAATTTCCCAAGTTTCGATGTCCAAAAATTAAACTAGTATTACAAATCTTTAATTAAGTCCATTACACGCTTGCATGTCAAATCTCAACTCAAAATAATGTCTGCAACTCATTTAATTGTCATCACAAGGTTTAGGGACTAAAACGTAAATCTTTTAAATTCTATTGGAAAGGTATAAATTCATTCCATCAAAGTTCAATTAAACATATAAATAGCACTCGTGATAAATTTCAAACCAAACAGAGTATTCTAACAACATCAATTTCATGCTTCACTAATTAAGGACCAAAATGTAAAACTTTCAAATTCTAAGGACTTCGTCCAAATTAAGTTAGCCAACTTGAAATTAAGTCAACTTTATGCATCCATGTGAAATTAGCCCGCAAGGCTTCGAAACCTTCAGGAAGGTTTCGAAACTATTTAACAAAGATTTCGAAACTTCCTTAAAGGTTTCAAAATTTTTGTGCCCAAAACCTAAAAATCAGTCATTTTAAGTGAATTCAACCAATCCAAGATACCACCATTGATCACCATCAACTATGTGCATAATTCCTAAACATTAAGAGCAAATCATACAATCGATTATAGTTATCGTAGACCCTGTAACAACTAGAAGCATGCTTCCTAACATTACCCAATTCCAATAGTTAATCAAAACAAACATGCTTCAAGCAAATCTAACATCGCATCAATCAACCAAATACTCATGCGAAGCATGTTCATAGGTTGCTTACAGAATTCCATTACTAACTCAAAACACACTCAAAAAGAAAAAGGTTTACACATTGCCAAGTCTTATTTATTTTACCAAATCATACCAAAATGAATAAGATTTCTCCCCTTGAACCACTTGCTCCAAATGTTGTCCGAAAAGCCTTTATTTCTCTGCAAGGATGAAAAGAGATCTTAAGCAAAACATGCTTAGTGGGGTAGCTCTAAATACAAGTTCATCAATGCAACATTTAAAACTAATTTAAAATCGTAACTTGTACTTTTCAGCTAAACCAAAGTATGCTTAATCAAATCATGCTCATCTATATAATCAAATCATTTCATGTATCATGCATATTGGCATTCTAGTGACAACATGTTGTGAACCTTAAGCTCACCGAATACTCTAATTCCTTATCATAATTAGAGACACTTGGTCTCAACATGCATCGGTTGGACACATAGTCACCCTTGTATACATGTTACCCCCACTACGTACGGTCGGACACAAAGTCACCCTTGTCTACGTATGGGTAAACTATATGCACGATCGGACACAAAGTCACCCTTGTTTACATATAACCAAGCTCTAAACACACGGTCGGACACATAGTCACCCTTGTTTACGTGTAGGCAACATCATTATTCTCATAATCTTTATAATGCACTTTATCCTAATGACATATCATTTGTATTCGTAACTATAGTTAGTGTCACTAAGCCAATATCATTCCAATCATACATGTTGACTTGTTCCTCACGATGCATTCATAATATGTTCATCAAGTGAACCAAAATCATGCTCAACGGCTTAATCAAATGTAAGGCAAATAACCACATATTGTTCCAATTCATTTTCATGCTTCCACAAGCCATGAATATCATTCTAAACCATGCATTTACAGCAACTAACACATGCATGCATCATTCCAAAATCCAAGTTATGCATTCTCAAAATCCCTATGAAAACATCTTCCACAAGGTCATTGCCAAATAGTCAAAACTTAAGTAAATGCATCAAAATCATTTTAATCACTTATATTTGAACTATTGAAAGATTTTACACTATTCCACAGTCCCCAAAATAGAACCAAACATTTTTGAATCGCTTTAAGCCAAAATCCACTTACCGACAAGCCAAACAAGCTTTCGTCGTGCTCCAACGGTAACGCCAACGCACCAGCCGCTTAAGAGACTTCTTGCACTTTCCTTACATCATCAAAACAAAGCATATACACATCAAAACATGCTCAACAACACAGCAGCAACATTAAACCTCCACAAAACTACCGAAAACTAAGTCGAAAAAGCTGAAAACTAAGCCGAAACACCCAGAAACTACACCAATCCCTAATCTAACAAATATAACATCTAAACCTACTCAATTATGAACTAAAAACACCTTCAAACCATCCTTATACCTCCAGAAAAAGCAGAACATCAAAAACAACCCATAAAACCACCCGAAAACCACTTCTAACAACACCGATTCAATTATTCTGGGATTAAAACTATATTAAATCATTACAAGACTCATTCAATCATCTTAATAAGTATAATTTCATAGAAAATCATCCTAATTAAAGCCTTGATCAAGACCTAACCTATTTTCTTGAAATTTCCATAAAAACTCCAAAATCTTGAATTAAAACACAAAATCAAGTTAGGATTAATGATTTATAAGCCGAATGCTTGGGAATATAAAATAAAGAACCTTATAAATGAAAAGGAAACAAAATATTACCTGTTAGATGCCTCCACCAAAATTTACGTAAAATCTTCTCTTGATTTTCCTTGAAATTGGTTGATGATTTTGTAAAACAAATTGAGAGGTTTTGAAGAGGAAGAAATGTTGAATTAAAGGATATAAATCTTTATAAAAATGGAGAAGAATTCAGCAAGTGATTTGAGAAATCAGAGAGAGAAAAATTTAAAAGAAAATGGTGAAAAAATTTTAGTAAAAAGGAAAATATGATTAACCGTCAATTAAAACCAATTTTGGTGAATGATCTCTAATTAAAACAATTTGAGTTAATGGCCCTCTAAGGATTCTAAGATTTAGTTTACTTCTCAATTTAGTCACAAAACCCAAATTTTCCAAAAATTACAATTTGGTCACTAACTTTTCAATTTTCATAATTTGGTCACTAAAATTGAAATTAAGCTTAATCAAACCAAATTAAGACTCAATTTACACTTTATTAACCTTAAAACATTATTTCAACATTTTTTTAAAAAAATAGAAATTTATTATTCACCCGATTAAAATATTAATATTTTAATTACCCAGAATTAATGAACCAATTCGACCTAAATCGAACCTTCCTAACCAGTACTAAAACTTCTAGACCCAAAATCAAGATGTTACAGGGGGTCAAGTTGAAAATCCGCAAAGGGTGTCTTGAAACCAAAGGAGGGTCTGAATTGAAAACCCGTAAAGGGCGGCTTAGCTAGTTCGTGGGTTAAACGTGCAAGAAAATTTTCTCATAAGCCTGGAAGTTAGAAGGAATTTAGTTTCTTCGTACATCTTCGTCATTTCTAAAATCTACTCAGCAAAGGCAACATTCAAGATATTTCTTGATGCTTTGACATGAGAAGTTTAGACTATTGATATCTGGACGCCTATGTTTTCCTACCATTTCTAAAACCTTTCTTTCATTTACCTTAACATTAATAAAACTGTTGTTTCAAAGAAACTTTTCTCATTTGCATTTTTTTCCCTTTTCTCACCCATATAAATTGTCCTGAATTGAAATGAGAACCTATAAGATTGACATTATTAAAGATGCAAAAGATTTTTGTACATTACTCTGAAAATGGTTTAGAAAGTATAGGAACTAGGACACTTTCCATTTTATTTAATAAAAGAGTGTCACAATTAGGACAAGTCATGACGATTTAAGACCTCTAATAAATATAGTACATGAAAAAAAAAAACAAAATACGGATGTCATTTGAGAAAGAGATAAACTTTGTTGCAAAGGATTCGCACGTAAGTGCATCAAAATGTCCAACATGAGCCAAGAATCTGAAAATCCGCAAGACATTCTGAAATGTTTAGCATCAGGGTATCGCAAGGAAGAGACTACTATCAATATTATAGATATTGGAAGAAACACTTCATGAGAACTAGTAGTTACAATCATGATCGCAAAAGCAATGAGATTGAGTAAATATGAATAGTAAAGCATGGTTGTCTATCTAGGTGAAACAAACAAAAGCACTTGGTAACAAATAAGAAACTCTCGAAGAGAAAAGAAGAGACAAAACCCAAAGAATATAATAAAAATGAAAAATAATGCATATTAGGCATCCCTAGGGGCATGTTCATTGTAATTGTGTCTTTTGTTCAATTTGACAGGTATATAAAATGCTTTTAGCAAAGAGAACCCACTTATCCATCTGAGCGCGAGGAGGATAGAACCTTTTTCCAGAAACTCGTTTATCTACTCGAGCATGAAGAGAGTAGAACCTGCTTATCTATTCGAACATGAGGAGAATAGAAACTACATATCCATTCGTACATGAGGAGAATGGAATCCTTTTTTTGCTTATCTACTCGAGTATGAGAAGAGTAGAACATGCTTATCTATTCGAGCATGAGGAGAATAGAACATGCATATCCATTCGTGCATAAGGAGAATAAAAACCTTTTTTTTAATTTGCTTATCTACTCGAGCATGAGGAGAGCATGAGGAGAATAGAACCTGCATATATATTCGTGCATAAGGAGAATGGAACCCTTTTTTAACCTACTTATCTACTTGAGCATGAGGAGGGTAGAACCTACATATTTATTCGTACATGAGGAGGATGGAACCCCTTTTTGAAACCTGCTTATCTATTCGAGCATGAGGAGAATAGAACTTGTATATCCATTCCTACATAAGAAGAATGAAACCCTTTTCTGAATCTGGTTATCTACTCGAGCATGAGGAGAGTGAAACTTGTTTATCTATTCGAGCATATGGAGAATAGAACTTGTATATCCATTTGTGCATGAGGATAATGAAACTCTTTTTTGCTTATCTACTCGAGCATGAGGAGAGTAGAACCCACTTATCTGTTCAAGCATGAGGAGAAAATAACCTGCATATCCATTCGTACATGAGAAGAATAGAACCCTTTTTTTGAACCTGCTTATCTACTCGAGCATGAGGAGAGTAGAACTTGTTTATCTACTCGTTCTCACGTAAAGAGGATGAATCCGTACTACGAGCTTGTCATCGGTGAAAATCAGTGTGTTTGTTCTTTGCTCTATTCCTTGTTTCAGCGGAATGAACAAAGAAAGGGCAACTGTTGACACTAAATTTTCACTATAATTTTTTTTTATTTTTTTGTAAAATAATGTTCCATTTAATTTTAAATGAGATCCATTTAACCCAATAAAATAATGGTCCATTTAATTTTAAATGAGACACATTTAGCCCAAATAAAAATTTTATTTTATCTTCATGTACAGCCAATTATTAACCATTGAATCCAAATAAGATCCAATAGTCCAGATTGGATCTAAAAAGAAAGAGTTAGTCAACACCCAACATATGAGCCCCACATGCCATATACATGCTTTCTCCTTCTTCACGCATACTGCAAGTGAAAGAATGGAAATTTGGTTGCTATGATTTCTAAATTGAAAAAGAAAGGGAAGAAATCAAAGCTTGGTTCGAATATAAAAAGGAAAAGGGGAAGAATCAACCTCAAATTTGCTCAGATTTAGACGAAAATTAAGAAGGAATTAACCCTAAATCACTTCCAATTTTTCACCAATTGAAAAGGGAAAGAATCATATAAATTAGGGGATTTTTTATTCCAAATTTTTATAATTTTGGATATGAATTCCACTATAAAAACCCTTCTCCATCACCTTTGTAACACACAATTGGAAGCACAACACTTGCACAAGAGATTTCACACGAAAATTCTCTACAGAGTACTTCGATTTGTACTTGGATTTGTGTAAGAATAAGAACTTGAAAGCTTTTTTTTGAGGTATCCCTTTCTTATTTAGTTATTTATTTATTTTTTTATTTTTATTCTAGATTTGCTTTTATTTGCTTATTATTGGATGTATAGTATGAAAAATAATAAAATTAATCTCGTTCAAAAGTTTTAAAATCATCCTTATTGTTGGATTTTTTGAGTATTTTTATTTTGATTTAGATTTAAAGTGAGATTTTTATTTAAAGTTTAAAATAAAAAGATTTTTTCATTCCCATCGTTGATAATGATGGTCGGCGCCGGTGGAAGGCGACCGACACGGTGGTTCATTTCCGATGTTCTTAATTCTTAAAGAACATCAAGAACTTTTGAAAGAATTTTTAAAAATAATGTTTTGATCCATTTTTTTCTTGAAATAAAGTTTTTGAGTTGTTTAAAAAATTGGGTTTCATAATTATGGACCAATCAGTTTTATTAAAAACCATTTTATTTTATTTTATTTTAATAACCTTTTATTAGTATCACCATAATTTTAAAAAATCGCCATATTTTTTTAAAATTTTAACCTTTATTAAAAGAATGATAAAAATAAAGAATAAAATGAAATCGTGTTCTTAATATTTGTTTACCTTTTTTATTTTTATTTATTTGTTTTTTATTATCTATCGTAATATATGTTACCTTTTATTAATTAAAATAAAAGCATTAGGATTAGGTACTTGAATGCAGAGCCTTTTAAAATTAAAGAAAATACTTCTCACTTCAATTATTAAACTACACTTAATTACACTTTAACTTCAACAGGTAAAATTCACTTAGATATTTTTTAGGTTAATAATCACTAACTTAGAATAAAACATTCAACACATCTAATTTTCTTTGCTTTTTTGTGATTAAAAAGTGAAACTTAATTAATGCAGTGTCTTACCAAAGGGAGATAACGGGTTAGCGTCAGAAATGTTGGCGGTGGTTAAAGTTTACTCTTCTGATAGTGGGACCGTTAAAATAGAATCAAATTTATAAATGAACAATATTTTAAATTTTATATAAACTTGCAAATTCCAACTTTAAAACATTTTGTAATCAGATAGGTACCAATTTTGGGGAGTTGTGGGGTGCTAACTCTTCCTCATACGTAATTGACTCACAAACTCGTTTTTTTATTTTCGCAGACCAAAAATTATTGTTTTAATAAAAACAAAATGATTTTATTAAAATAAATCATTTTTAGGTGATCTAATCACACTTTATTTTAAAAAAAAATCGGTGGCAATTACGTTTTCTTTAAATCGTTGAAACCAAAAAGGGGTTGCAACAACTCCTAATTGTTTTACTTGTTTGGATATTTTCTCTTTCTTGAATATTGATATAATTTTAATTTATTTTTAATAAATTTGTGTAATATAATTTTTATGCAACGCATGATGGATTAGTGAAATTCTATTTTATTATTCTATTTTAGTAGTAGATTCTTAAGTATATTTTAAATAAGAAAATATGAGAAAAATATAAAAGTGAAAAAAATTATAGTATTGATATTTTATCAATTTCCACAAGATTAATATTTATAAATATTAAATTTAAAAATATATTTAATTTTAAAAAAAATCACTAATATTCTTTTAAATTTTCTATCAAAAATATTTTATACGAATAATTTTACTTTAATAAAAATTAAATATTATAAAATATATACACATTTAATAATTAAATGTATTATACTTTTATCTAACATTTTATTCATATAAATTATCATCTAAATTTTATAAAATATTTTTTATGTAAATAACTAATCAAATTAATTGATAAAATCAGTGACTGTCAAATACCACGTATTTATTTAATGTTGCCGATTTTTCACGTGATAGTCGATCGCTTTTTTGCAGTTTAATTTCTTGTCTCATTGCCAGAAATTTAACGTATCAAACCGATCAAAAGATAAAGCAGTGTGTGCAGTCGAGATAGATAGAAATGCATCTATGGCCATCAGCTAGACTAAGAGATTCGTTCAAAATCGCTTATTTAAGAAAACTAGAATGGAACCTCCATCGAATGAAATCAGAGAAACAATCTTCTTCTTCCTCAAAGACTCCAAACAACCAACAGAATCTCTTAGATGGCCAAGAACCTGCAGACTCCAACTCTGCTTCTTCTAAATTCTGTGCTAGTTTTATTGTGATCTGCAGAGAAGTTTTCATGGTCCTTTCTTGCTGTTACTGTTGCTTCTGCTGTGGAGGTAACCCTAAATTTTCCCCCTTTAGACTTTTTTTCCAGGAAAATTTGGTTGAAAGATTAGCTCTTTTAGTATGGTGTTTCTAGACTTGGGTTCTTGAGTTCACTTGATTTTGGTGTCACTTGTATCCTGTTTGCTCTGACCATTCTTGTTGATTTGCGTGGTTTAGTTTATGTTTTTTTACGCGAATTTTAAATTTTATGTGACTTTAGGGTTTACTTGGTCTCTTTGGAGATGGAATCTTTGAATTCATAGCACTTTCTTTGTATTAAAGTTCACATTTTTCCCCTTTCTACTTGATTTTTTTAGTTTATAGGTTGAATGCTCAAGCTTTTATTTTTCTTTTGATTGATTGATTTATAAAGGTTGCGCTTTATGAGGTTCTTCATTTAGTAATTCCAACTTAGAAATTCAGTACAGATTATCTTGAGTAATTGTTAACAAATTTCTTTTTGTTTCTGTCCTAAACTGGAAGTGTTGCAGCAAGTTAATTTACCCCATTTTCTTGACATATTACTTAATTAAATTGCTCACTCATTCAAATAGAGTGATGTGTTATATGATTTCAGCCTTATCCATGGATGATAACCTTGTTAATAGTCTCTGCATTCATATTTCAGTGTTTCTGCCAAAAAATATGGCATAGGCCGTTTGGTCTGGGGTCATAATAGTGCAAGCCTTGTATGGTGGAAGTTCATGCTAGAATTTTTAACTTTTCCTTGTTACTTGGTATTCTGAACCTGTGAAAAATGAGTTTTGTTTGGTACACTCTTTTAACCTTGAATTGTTGATAGTGAATTGACCAAACAAGGAGAACCCGATTTTGCTGCTAAAATGGGGGATATAAAGTTCAGTTTTAGAAGCTAATGACTTTGGGATATAAGTTGCTAAGAATTTTGAAGTTTGAAGATGGAAATTTTTAGCCACCATAGCACCTGTTGTAGTTAGAATGGTCTTGTGGAAAAATTATGAAGAGTGAATTGACCAAACCGATCGGTTGGACACTTATTCACCTTTTTGATCCCACACCATACTGACCATGGATTTTTTAAGACCTACTTTATAACATGTACTGGTCTTATTGTATATGTTTAGGGGGAAGTGAAAACAGTCTAATACTAATTCTTCTCGTGTTTATGAAATTTAGACGGCATGACACTTAACTCAACATAGTAATCCTTGACTGAGGATGTTTATCATGTGTTTGACAATAAGAAGTTCGAGGGGTGAATATGAATTTGGTTAGACTGCATATATCTCACAGCATTTTTTGAAAATATATGGATTGTACTCAATCGATCTTAATTTTTCATAATACCTATCTTAAAAGTGTCTTGAAGCTGGTTGTCTTTTGATGTTGCTCTTGGGAGTTTTATACTTGACCGGTGGTCTTTGAAGGATGGGAATTTCTGCTGAAATGCATCCTCCCCTCCCTCCCCCTTCTCCAAAAGAAAAGGAAAAAAGTTTCTTTATCTAGAGATTGATGGATCCCTTTATAGTCGTCTTGTAAACACCAACATAGAAGAAGTCTAAGCTTTTTGAATTTTGAAAAATTGTACCATCTGTTTTCCATTGTGTTTCTGTTTAGTGAGCTCCGGCAAGAATCAAAGGTATCAGCAAAAGCAACCTGTTTCCATCTGTTATTGGACTTTTCAAAACCAGTACACATGTAGAGACATTAATTTGATTTACCCGCCACCAAAAATAAGAAACCCGAAAGATGTTGCACAGTTCATAGACTTTTAGTGTTTCATGTCCTTTATGGTTTCTGGAATCGCTTTCAAATTTTGCTACTCAATCATGTTTCACATTGATGGGTGCAATTGCCGGCTTTCCTAGCTTTCTTCATACGCGGTTTATATTTGTATTCTCTTTCGTTCCCTGCTTCCATTGCATATATACATCTCTTCTTGCTTTCTACATGTCTCAATTCGTTCCTATCACCTAACGTTTCAAATTACCCCTTTCAGCTTGCATCGATGAAGAAGATAATTGATGCACCAAATGACGTTTGTTTTAGGAGCCGAAATCCATCCTTGTACCGCAGAATTGTACAAAATGAAATAGGAAGCAATAAGCTGAATACTATTTTGTACAAAATGAAGACTAATGGCTGCATTTTCATAGTGATAGTAGTAGTAGACTTGTGGCAATGCTTGGCCATGTAATAATGCACCATAGTCGATTCTTATAGGCATATGATTGAATTCTTCTTTGTTTTTCTTCTTGAACATCATTATATTTTCTGTATCTACAGTTCGGTAATTTATTACATGTTATGTTTGTAGAAACTGCCACATTTCTTAAATTCAATTAGGGATACTTTTGTGTTCATTGAGGGGTTTAAAAAAAAGAAAGCGGTGTTTAAGTTCGAAAAATTTTTATGCACGGATACATTTTCAAAGAATAATTTTTTATCTACTTCGAGAATTGCAGCACCCTATGAGTGGTACTAGTGTTTGAAAATACTTGACAACCTGAACATGAATAATCGGATATTTACCTAATTTTTTTTTATCTAGGTTGGGTACTTGGTCCGTCAATTTTTTGATCGGGCCCAGATATGAGTGAGTATTCAATCGAGTTGGGTCAAAAAATTTCGAGTTATTCGAGTTGACGAGTCATATTTTATAATTCAAACTTTATTTGAAATTTTTTCGATTCAAGTCGAGTTTAAGAAATTTGAGTTGAGCTTTCGAGTTCCTATAAATATTTAATTATAATTATTTATCATGTTATAGTATGATTTGATTTCAATTTAAACGAACTTTCTTTAATCGTATAAGATATGTATATATTCATATGTAACAATATTTTTTTTTATTTTTATATATTAATGTATATACTATAAAAAATTGATAGACTCGTCTCAAACTTAAAAAATAATCATTTAATTACTAAAAATTTTGAGTTATTTGAGTTATTCAAATTTCTGTTTTACAACTCGAACATTATTTGAATTTTTTTCGAGTCGAGTCAAGTCTATAAAATTTTGAGTCGAAACAAAACGAGTCGAGTAGTTTCACCTTGAGTCGAGTCGAGTCAAGTTATTTGATTTTTTCAAGTCAAGCCTATAAAATTTCGAGTCGAGAAAAATGAGTCGAGTATTTTGGCCTCAAGTCGAGTCAAGTTTTGCTTACCCCTAGGCTGAGGTCACAACATTAAAAATTATCGGGTACTCGGGTACTTCTGAGTACCCGGTTTCTATTTACATATTTTTTTATTTTAAATATGATTATTATTTAAATAAAATATTCTTATATTTACTATATTTTTAAATCAACAAATTTATTTTTATCTCAATCCTTCAAATTTTATTTTAAAAAAAATTAAGAACTTATTATAAAAAATTAAAATTCTTTACTATTTAATCATTATTTTTTATATATTAAAATAAATTAAACTAATTAAAATAATTAAAAATTATTAATAAAACTTCTCTTAGGTTTTAGGGTTTATTTCGAATTATATTATGTAATTTTGATTTTAATTTTAAGTTTAAAATATATAACTAGAGTTTTAAAATTTCATATTTAAAT
The DNA here is from genome assembly GCA_035048815.1 of Abelmoschus esculentus. Taxonomy (NCBI): domain Eukaryota; kingdom Viridiplantae; phylum Streptophyta; class Magnoliopsida; order Malvales; family Malvaceae; genus Abelmoschus; species Abelmoschus esculentus. Next base: position 11,801,857 of record JAUCBN010000006.1, on the reverse strand, counting down.
ATTAGATTATAAAATTTGAACTTCTATGTATACTTTTTTAAAATTAGATTTAATATTTATAAAAATAAAAAATAAAAATTCAATTACCTGATTACTCAATTTTTTTGAAAATTTAATTACCCGAAAAAATGGGATCAAAACAAAGGTTATATTTTAGACTACTCAAAGCTTCGGGTATGAGAATTTAAGTGGTTTAAATTTTTGTAATTTTTTATTCAAGGACAATGCCAAAATAGTCCTTCAACTTTTGCGACTTACTGCCCCTCAATTGGCAATATTATATTAATAAACTTTTTTTAATATTTTATTACAAATATATACATTTTCCAATTTTATTTTTAAAATTGTACCCCTGTTAGAACACGTAAGCATAAATCACTTTGTGTGAAAAATGACTTCTGAAATCGCTTCTTACGCAAAGCGAATTTAAGGTGACTTGGCATCCCTTGCCATATCAGCCAATAAATATAATCTGGATAAAAAATCTCTTTACACGCATAGCGATTTCCCTAGGGTTTGAAGCGTCAAAACCTAGATCCTAGAAATCGCTTTGCACACAAAGCGATTTCTATTAAATAGTAATCACTTTGTACACAAAGCGACTACTATGGAAATCGAATAGACTTCTCACAGAAATCTCTTTGTGTACAAAACAATTTCTGTATAAAACTGCTTCATGGGAAGAGCGATCATCCTATAAATAGTCGGCCCTACTTTATTCCACATCACCCCAAAATTGCTTTCTACTGATTTTCTTCAATCTATCTTCCTTCTAAATTATTTTTTAGTTATTTTTCTTACAAATCTTCGATAATTTGACAGATTTATGCAGATTAGATGAAATCATTGTTTTGACTATTAGCGTCGAAAAGATGAGGTAATTTTTTATATTTTTATTTTTTATTATTTATTTTATTTTTTATTAAAATTTTTATTTATAATTTATTTGTTTTGAAGGGTTATGAAAGAGTTCTGAGATGTTACTATCATCGGATTACGAAATTGCCACATGAAGATATAGTGTCTTATTTGTTCGAAGCCGAGTTCGAATTTGTGAGCACTATAATAGGTGGGAGTAAATTGCATCCGGAACTAATTAATGCCTTGCTCGAAAGGTGGAAGCTGGAGACCCATACATTTCATCTTCCGTCTGGTGAGGCAACTATCACCTTACAAGAAGTTTCTTTTTAACTTGGTTTACGTATCGACGATGATCCTATAACGGGTATTGTCGAATGTGATTGGGTTAACCTTTGTTATGAATTGCTTGAAGTTATTCCCGACCAGTTTGATAGAGGGAAAATATACTTAACTTGGTTAGAACAAAAGTTTTCCAATTTGCCCAAGGATGCTTCCGAAGACACAAAGAAAGCAAATAATATTTTTAGTATATTTTATGATTTATTTAATTTTTTTAATAAATTATATTTTTTTATTAATTTTATCAATTTACAGTATTTTGCCTGTGCAAATATTTTGCGCATTCTCGACGGGATTTTGATACCGAACAAATCTCGCAATAAAGTGCATTTGATATGGTTACATCATCTACGTAGCTTTGCAGATTTCGATGATCTATGTCGGGGATCGGCTGTTTTGGCTTTCCTATTTTGGGAGTTGTGTAGGAATGTCAATCCCCACAAACAAGTTATAGGAGGCTATTTATTATTACTTCAGTCGTGGGTATGGTTTCGTATGCCTTTTTTACGGCCTTCTCTTATTAAGCCAAAAGAATATGAATTTCCACTAGTTCGGAGGTAATTTTAATAATGTTTAATATTAATATTTTTTAACATTATTAATATTTTTTAATAATAATTTTATTTTATTAATGCTATGTGGTGTCATCGATTGTCTCATGTTGGATTGCCGACAAGCCAACAAGATTTCCGACTAGTGATTGACAAGGAAGAGGATGTAATTTTTTTGAATTTGTTATCTTTCATTTCAATTATTATATTTTATGATAGCTTAATCTAATTTTTTAATTTAAATAATATTCTTTTGTAGTTTGTTTGGCAGCCTTATCTCAAGGCAGATGTTGTGTTGTATGTTTCAGTTGATATATTTGGTTCTGTTAACATCTAGTTGTCGATTATACCACTTATCCACTATTCAACTATTGAGTGGCATCCTGCTGATAGAGTGCTACGGCAGTTTGGATATGTCCAAGGCATTCCAGACAACCCTCCAAATTTCAACAAGCTATATCGTTTGACAAGACAAGAAAAGCAAACGTTGATTGGTCTATCAAACATGCTAGCTGGATTCAGATGTGGGCGGGAATATAAATAAAGCAATCGATTTGTCAACAAATTGCAGGGGATAGTGTGACATTCAGTTATCTCAATTGATTCCGTGCATATTGTAAGCCTCATATCTTGACCATAGAGGAGCGAGAAGGCCAATTATATGTGGCTCCTCGGAGACGTCCACCGACCTAACGAGCAAGCCGCGAAAGAGGAAGGAATATTCAAGACTCGCCACCTACTACCCCAATGGTAGAACCATCCTTTTCTTCTCAATTTCTACCACCACCGGAGTTGTTTTTTACTGACGACTTGTATCCATTTATGTCTGCTATGGGTGCCACCACAGTTCCGATGCCGTTGTCTTCTTACTATCCATAGCCAACCTATATTCCTCATGTACCTCAGTTTTTATATTTTGGACCTACCTCAAGTATTGTAGACCAAACTCCTCCTTAAAGTCTATTTTATATAGGTACTAGTGGTAATGGTTCTATCTCAGGTAATGTTCAAGGAGAGGAGGAAGAGGGGGTTGAGGAAGAAGAAGACGCTGAAAGATTGCAGCAAAGAAATCCGCGTTAGGATCGTCGTCCACCACGTTGCGGTACGATTGGACATATACGTCATTAGTTTTTTTAATATAATGTTTTGTTAATTTTTTATTTTATATGTTGAATGTTTTTTTATATATTTAATGTTTTGAATGTTTTTTTTTTATATATTTAATGTTTTGAATGTTTTTATATATTCACTAGTTTTAATATTTTTATATATTTAATAGTTTGATCGTAGAATAATTATGAAAACAATTGTGACAACTATGACAACAATCACTCAATTAAATGACCAACTCGATTATGACATGTTCTTCTTGTATATCATGGATTCCTACAAATCGTGCATAGTTTCGGTTACCAAGTACTTTCTTTATGATCAACCAAATCCTCATCGCAGAATAATCTAGTTGATCTTGGATGACCTTTTTTCTATCGTCTTAATACAAAATTAGGACTCATTTTCGGTTCATCATTTACCACAGCTCCATCCTATTCATTTTCAATAGGAGGAAAATTGTGTTCGTAAACCTTAAATAAGGTTTGCAGCAAGTAAACTATATCAAAAATCGTCATGTAGTCTATCCGGACAGAAGAACAAGCAGTAATGACGTGCGGCCACGGATATTTAAATATTTGGAAGAATCCACAATCGCATGTTCTTCTCCTCATATCAACGACATAAGCATTATGTTGTATACCTTCTAACGATCTAGAGTATTTTGAGACATGGAATAAATACCCTTTCCGTGAGAAACATGTCGTATTCATCAAATTCGACTGCTGTACAAATGCTTACAATTTATTTCATAGATCTGGGTGAACTGTATGACCACCTTCCATATATTCTTAAGGTTTTTCACCCAATATAGCAAGATGGTACCCAAACGATAATATATGGCTTTGACAACAGAAGTGATCGGTAAGTGTCTCACTCCTTTCAACGATGAGTTGATCGCCTCTACTAATTTTGTGGTCATGTGACCATATATTTTCCCTCCATCGAATGAACGAAGCCACTTATCCCGGGGCATATTAAGAAGATAGTTATATTCCTCTAAATTTCGATATTGTAATTCCTCCAAAAGTTGTTCGACTTCACGAACTAAATATGTGTTATCTGTGCAATAAAAAATGAAAAGTTTAGAATTACGATAACAAATTCGAAGATAACTTAAAAATAATAAAATAATAACATATTTTAAGCATCATTATACATTCATCGGGGCCTTTAAACCTCGCCAAGTAATTCGCTATAATGTGTCTCAAACAATACCGATGATAAATATTAGGCAGTTTCCAAGATCGACCCATCTTCTGTATTGCATATTTTATAGTTTTGCCTCAGTCAAAAATTACGCATATTCCATCATCTCTATCCCGCAAAACACATGATAGAACATACCTTCGCAAGTTCTTGAGGAAGAACTCTCAAGAGATCCTTTTTTCGATAATTGTGAAGGCAACTAGAATAGTCTTTCGGCTATCATCTTGTGCAACTGTCAACAATAAAATTTAGGAGTACCTATCATACAATCAAGTACCGTCGATCTGAACCATCAGTTTGAAATGATAAAATGCATTGACACATTGTGAAAAAGTCCAAAATAACTGTTCAAATTGGCACACACCGAGTATGACATGATCATTTTCATACGCCAATACTATTTTGAGATTCACAATCGTCCCAAGAATGTGTCTTTGCATCAAAGAAAGCCACGATCGTAATTTATTATACGATTCCTCTCACTGCTCGTACAATTTTTGAACGGCACGATACCAAGCATACCATGTCCTATGATAATCGACCGTGTAATTGTATTGAGACGTGATTAAAGTCATACAAGTCTTAACGGTTATATGTGGATTCGCTTTGACCAACGGAAGAAAGGCCTCACAAAGAAAGTGCACATCCAAGTTTCGATGATCCTGATTAAGGCTACCCACGATGTATGTCTGAGGGTCTTCACACTTGGTAATCTACTAAATGTTGTTTAGTTTCTTCAGACGATAAACACGAACCCTTCATTTATATCCCTGCTTTTTGTGTATACATTCAGCAATGTACTTATCAGCTGAATTTTTGTAAACACTGGACGTAACGGGGTGGCGGATATAATAATTCTTGATTGCTACAATCGCAAGATCTTTGGTCACGAAAACCATTCTCTTATATATTTCATGATCACCACTTTGGTTGTATTGATCGATCTAAGGGAATTGCAAAAATTCTGGAGCATTGAAGGCTTCCATATCAATTGATGCAAAGTGGGACGGTGGCTCATAAAATGATATTGTCATTGAACTATTAGGAGCATCCACTTCCTCTAGCTCATGACATCTTCGGGTTCTCCATTAAAAGGACCTTGCTCGTCAACATTAGGGTCGAGCTCCCTAATCGGTTCTTCGTCAGAGTGGTCACCCTCAAATTAGAATATCTGTAATTCCACAACATCACCAACAGTTCGAACGAATATTAGGTTGGTGGTAAGTTCAAATCAAATTCAGAAGGAGCAAACGACAACAGTTGGGTGGGTGGTAGGTTAAGGTCGAAGTCAAAAGAAGCTAGACAAGAATGTCTTGTCACCAAAGATGATGCAACATCATCATCGTTCTGTGAACAATATGTCGATAACAAGTTGAAGTCACCTCTTATATTAGCCGTCGGACTATAAAACATTTGGATCGAAGTCAAAATTTACATGTCGTCAATCTAGGACGCCAATAACATCATCATCAGAAAAATTTGCAAACAACTCTAAAAACCCTCCTAAAGAATATTAAAAGTGTGATTCAATCATTAATTCCACATCAGAAATGTCTGCCACATGGTAAATTTTATAATATAATGGATCTAACAACATTGGTAATCGATATTTTAACGGCTCCAATTTCTGCCCTCGAGCATGCAGAACATGATCTGATACTCTCTTCATCAATGACCTATAACTTAATCTCCGTCGGGAGCTCGATTATAACTGTATTCGATGACCGATAGACAACACCTAGAGATGCATCTCCAACCGTCTGACCATCGTAATAAACTAAAGCAATGATTCTTCTTGATATTTTTGCTTTGAAATTCAAAGTGACAATTGATTTGAAAGAAGATGAAATTCGAAATTCGAACTTGTAAAATGGAAGATTTCTTGTGAGAATTTATTTGAAATTCTAAGTTGAAGTGTGTCTTAAAGCACTTTAAAAATCGCTTCCTGCAAAAATCAATTTCTGAAAGTTTCAGACTGGAAATCTCTCTTTGTAGGAAGCAATTTCTATTCAAAAAAGGCTTCATCTGCAAAGCGGCCTATGCACTATATAAGATTCGATTTCTGCTAATTTCAGACTGTATTTTCTGCGTCAGCACTCAACCAAAACCTTTTTAGAAAGAGTTGTATGCATATCTAGATTTTCTTGTGTTGTTTTCTTCTCTGGTAGATATTTTTACACTTCGTTCAATAGCAAGATAAAATGCGATGAGTTCTATGATTTAATATCGACGAAGGTTGAGAAGTCAATAACAAGAGAAATCTTGTACTTGGAAGCAAAAATACCAGTTAATGAACCAGGGCCTGAAGCACTTTACATATTGAAATTGTCAACTTCAAAAGACCTTCGTAAGATGTTTCGAGATTACACAAATATTGTATGCCAATATATCAAGATCTATGTAACTTTTAAGGATAAAGTTAGTTCATCAAGAAACGTTGAAAGATCTACAGGTTTAGTAGACGAAGAAGTAATTCTACAACATATGAACAGTAGACGACATCAAAAGGAACAGAGAATTGAAGAACTAAACTTAACATCAGACGTATTTACAGATTACGAAGACAAGGAAACAAACGATTCTTCAATCCCTTAGATATTTCTTATGTAATATTTGGTATTTACGTTTAAAATTAAGATAAGAATTTTAAAAATATATTAAAAAAAGGTAAAATCTTTTTGTACACAAAGCGATTATTATTTAAAAGAAATCACTTTATGTGCAAACCGATTTATGCTTACGTGTTCTGATATGGGTATAATTTTATAAATAAAGTTGGGAGGGATATATATTTATAATAAAATATTAAAAAGGGGTTATTAATATAATATTGCCCCCTCAATTTGTTCAACAATTATTGATGTGTTACTATACATATAAGGGTAAACTACTCCAGTGACCACCTAACTATTTGGGGATACTTATTTTGACCACCCAACTAAAGAAGTCGTCAATCAGGTACCCCAACTTTGAAACCCTACCTATTTTGGCCACTACCATTAACATTTTGACAAAAAAGTTAACAGCAGTGATGTGGTTGTTAATTAAATCGGTAAATTACATTTATTTAATTCCTTCGATTTATTTATTATTTTAATTTAATCCTAATTTTAAATTAATAAATAAAATTAATCACCCAATCGATTGATGAAAAGTGTCACCACCGGATTGGATGATAAATTTTATTTATTAATTTATTTTTATTTATTATTTAATATATATTTTTCTCCAAAATCAATCACCATCCAATTATACAACTATAGCATGGAAAGCAAGCATGCTAACCACTGGGCCAAGCTCTCATTTATACAACTATATTATAGCATAATATATTTAAGGTAAACTATTCAGTGATCACCCAATTAATTGGGTTCGAATACAATAGACGAATATTTTTAGACAAAATCATGGACACAGGGTTGTACACATAGATGGGAATACAATTTTAAAGGGTTCGAATACAATTTTAATAAAAAATAAAAGCATGGTTGATATTAAATATACAAATAAAAATATTCTAATAAAAATCATAAATATTCAAATAAAAATATTTAAATAAAAATATACGAATAAAAATGTTCGTATAATAAATATTCATATAATAAATATTTGAATAAAAAATATACGAATAAAAATATTCATATAATAAATATTCGAATAAAAAATATAAAATTAAAAATATTCGTATAATAAATATTCATAAGTATTTAAATATTTTTATTCGTATATTTTTATTCAAATATTTATTATACGAATATTTTTATTCGTATATTTTTATTTGAATATTTACTATGCGAATATTTTTATTTGAATATTTACTATACGAATATTTTTATTCATATATTTTTATTTGAATATTTATTATACAAATATTTTTAGTTATATATTTTTTTATTCGATTACTTTTACTCGTATATTTAATATCAAGTATGTTTTTTTAATAAAATTGTATTCGAACCCTTTAAACTATATTTACTCTATTGTATTCGAACCCTTAAATATATTATGCTATAATATAATTGTATAAATAGGAGCTTAGCCTAGTGGTTAGCATGCTTGTTTTCCATGCTATAAACATAGTTTCTAATACCCTCAATCTCATAACTTAACTTTTATTTCTTTCTTTTTTTCTCACCAACTAGGTGGTGACGCGTGTCATCAATCGATTGAATGATTAATTTTATTTATTAATTTAAAATTATGATTAAATTAAAATAATAAATAAATTAGAGGGTTTAAATATTTAATTTTACCAATTTTAATTAATAGCCACGTTACTGTTGTTAACTTTTTCTTCATAATTTTAACGGTAGTGTTAAAAATAGGTAGGGTTTCAAAGTTGGGTACCTAATTAATGAGTTCTTTAGTTGGGTGGTCAAAATAGGTATCCCTAAATAGTTGGGTGGTCACTGGGGTAGTTTACCCTACATATAATGAGTTCGACTTAATTAGTAACAGTCATGTAGTATTTTTAAATTGATATATATATATATATATTTAATTTAGAGTTTAAAGATTTAAGGCTTAAGGGTCTAATAAGCCCTTAAACTTTTGCAAAAAAATCAATTAAGCCCTTAAAATTTTTTAATACTCAATTAAGCCCTCAAACTCAAAAAAAAAAAAACAATCCTGCCCTTAAACTTTTTTAAAACCCAATTAAACCCTCAAACTCAAGAAAAAAAATCAATTTGACCATTTTGCCAACTTTAATCGTTAACTTTAACCTTTTTTATTTTTTATTTTTTAACACATGTTGTAATAAAATAATACTACTTTTTCGTTTCTAGGAATTTTTAAAATTATATAAATATCATGAAAAAAATATTTTTAAAATATAAAAAAATTAATTTCAAAATTTAATTTAAAACGACAAATAATATATTTTTTAAAAAGATTAAAAAATAAAAAATTATATCTTATTTTGCAATTATAAATTTTTTATATATTTTTAAATAATTTAAAATATTAAATATTTGAATTAAAATTACAAATTTCTATTTTTTTCTTTTTCTTCTTCTTTCATAAAAACCTTTTAACTCCTTTTTTAATTTGATTATGTTTTGTTTTTCATTAATGACTGAGTTAACCAATACCATCACCACCATTTTTATCCTTATCATAGTCATCCATTCGTAAAAATCAACTTTTATTGTCAATTTCGCTAAAAAAAATTGACCATACGAAACTTCGTGGATAGTAAAGCCTCGTTACCTGGAATAACCATGTCTGCATATAGATTAATCCACATAACTTATCAAATGAATTCGACTGTAACAGTATTATACGGGCAATACGAAAACGAGTTCTGTTTGAATATAAATATAGTTATTAAGGCTCTACAACCATTATTGAAGGTTCCAACACCAGAAACTTGAAAAACGAAATGCAAATAACATGAATCTATTTTTTAAAATATTTTCTCGAATAATTTCAATAATTATGCATAGTTTGATTTCATTTTATTTTTACTATAGATTTCATCATATAATAATATAAAACTATTTTATAGGTTTTTATAAATTTTTACGTAAGAGATTGATATTCCGAATTGGGGTCTAGGGTTTATCCCTGTTTAAGATAAAATAAATTCATATTTTTAAAGATAAAGGTTTAATATTTTGAATTGGAGTTCTTTAAGAATTGAAATTTGAGATAGAAAATAAGGTAATCAGGGTTTAATAAAGCTGCAGAAAATTTAGGTTTTAAACTTAAGAAGAAGAAAAGAGGAAGAGAAAATTTAGATTTTACCTAAATGTTTGATTATGATTTAATGAATAGAATTTAGATCAAATTGATAAAATTTATAATTTTTAAGATTAAATTTTTTATTATATTATTTAATAAAATAAAAAATATAACATATATATAATTTAATTAAAATTTTAATTTAAATAATTATAAATTATATGTTTAGCCCTTGAGATTTTTATTCTTTATTAATTAATTTAATAGTGTTCAGTAGTGTTAAACATTAATGAAGTTCAGCAGTATTCGACGCATGTGGTAGACTCATCCTTAAATATAAAGACTATTTAAATATTTTTACATAGTTTGTGTTGAGTTGATCGATCTATGGAATGGCCAAGAGGGGGTGAATTGGCAATTAAAAATTTTAGTGGAAGATTTTTGGTGAAAAATGGAAAAATGAAGAACACAAGATTTATAGTAATTCAAGCTTCGGAACAAGCTCTACATCCACTACCTTAGCTCCCATTAAGGATTTTGAAACCAATTCACTAAAGAATTCGACCTTTTTCTCGGTTCAAGGGATAACCGTTACAATTCGAATCAATTCTTCTATCCAAGAATTGATTCAGAATTGATTCAACCTCACAAGAATAAAATTGAAGAAAGATGGGCAAATAAATTTCTCTCACAAGATTGATAAGCCCAAAATACAATTAAACTATAATCAAACTCAATTATAAAGGATCAAAATGAAATTATAAGAGTTGGGAGCAAAAAATATGTAATAAGTGCTTGGGAGTTGGATTTGATTGCTTGGATGTTGCTTGAGGTTCAATAGTCCTTAATGATGTTGAAAATGCTTCATTTTATATCTTCTCATTGATTTCTAACCGTTGTGATTGTTGGGAATATAAATAAGGCCATTGAGACTTCATCTTCTAATCATAAATGCATTCTGCAGTAGGCGGTATCGAAACACGAAGAACCAATTTTGAAACATAACAAAATAGAAAAAGTCGTTGTGTATTTAATAGAGGGGGTATCGATACATGCTTCGATACCTTTTTGAAACTATAAGGTAGGGTATCGAACCATGTTTCGGAATAGGCTAACCATCATTCAAAGTCCTAACTGACACCAACGGTCGACTCATTTAATGCTAAAATAGTCTGTAGGGATTAAGGGGTGTATCGATACTAGTATCGATACCTGGAGTTACAATTTTAAATATTTTAAAATTTATTAAAATACATGAAATGGTTTTGATACATAGTTTGAATGATGAAAAGGTATCGAACCATGTTTCGATACTTGTTCTTGATTTCAAGAACAAGGCTTTAAAACTCAAGTTGATATCGATATCTGTTCTTAGGGTATCAATATCCTCGTGCAAAAACACTTAGAAAATTTATTTCAAAGTTCTTGGTTTGACTTGAAAACAAAAATTTGACTTAGGGACTTAAAATTTTATTGCAAAATAGTCCTTATACAGTTATACTTAATTGTTATATCAAAATCAATTTTAGTTTTATAATCTCCCCCCTTTTTGATATAACAAAACCATTGAAAAATTTTAAAGTTTAAATCAAGATTTTAGATTTCAAAAATTTGAAGATTTTTAAAGAGACTCCCCCTTAATGTATGCATATCTTTAAATTTTAAAAGTGGGTGGTTCCCTAACTTAAAAACAAAATATTTCTTCCTTTTTTGTTAGATCAAAATCAATGAAATATAAGGCAAAACATAAAGCAAGCATAGCATTAAAGAGAATATAATACATAATATAAAATATCCATAGCATAAAACATCCAAATCCAACAAAATAAGTTCAAAGTATAAAGAAATAACAAAGGTGCATAAGTTCTAATATGAATGATAATGCAACATAATGCTAAAAAGAAACATAACTAGTCCTAAAGCCATTGCAAAGTATAAGATAAAGCTTAGATCAATCATCGGTCATGTAATCACCATCGGCATCATCCTCGTCTTTTTCTTCTTCTTCCTTATTGTCATCACCATCGGCATTGTAGTTGAGTCGTTGGATATGATGAAGAGCTTCAAGGGAGACTCGCAAGGAATGTCCTTGAGTCTCTAAGCCCGTCAATCTCGTACAAATAGCATACTCAATTGGAATTGAGTTGATATAGTGTCAAGCCTTCTATCCATGGAATCTAAACGAACATTCAAAGTACCAAATTAAGCATCTAAAGAGTCGAACCTCGTAGTGAGAAATACCATCATGTCAACATGTGGAGCAACTTGGCAAAGAGGTTCTGGATCAACGGGAGCACGAGGAGAAGGAGGAGGAGCACCATGAACCCATTCACCATTTGAGACATATTAGAAATGGGAACAGTTAAGATATGTCTCATCAATGAGTTCTTTTAGGGATCCTACTTTATCAAAAGAGCAATCGATTTCCAAATGCAAGAATATAGAGCTTAAAATACAAGCATAAGAAAAGATTAGATAAGTGGAGTAACACGATTTTGGATATGCCAAACTATATCCGAGAAAATAATTTGAGCAAGGTTTGGTTGAATAACCTCACGGAAACACTTAATCCAAAAGCTATCAACTTGACGAATGCGAGAATACTTACCATTTGATGGACGAATCCACTAAGAGATGATAAGATGGAGAAAATGATCATGCACGTTAAGTGATATGACCGAAACCGGTAAAATAATCAAGAGAGTCTTCATCCTCAACACCATCGTCCTTAAAACCAAAAACATCGACTAAAGTAGCGACATTAATTGTAAAAGATTTGTCCATAAGGAAAGACTCAATTGCCACCACTTTGCTCTCGTCCAAAGAAAGAATACTTTTGGCATTAGAATAAAAGATAAGGACAAGAGTTGGAAAGAACTTGCCGGAATGGGTGAGAAAGCTCAAGAACTTCCAATCGATGATACGGTTATAGTATTCGAATGGGAACTTATGTGAGTTCATGAATTGAACATCCATATCTCTCTCCTTTTTGAGATGATGGTTGCAGTAGAGATTAAAGTTGTCAATCCTACGAGATGTATCCAAACTCTCTGCAAACACTTCTTGAATATCAACTCGTGAAGCATGAGAAGATGAGGAGCTATCAACTTCGGCACGGGACCGTTTCTTGGGTGTCATGATCTAGAGATTGAAACAAATTTAGGATTAGTTTTATAAAAAACATGTATGCTCTAACAACCTATTTCAATCCTATTAATCAATAATTCAAGGTATTTGAGAATTTAATTTTTTTTAAATTCAGTGAAAAACTAATACGATAAAATCGATTTATATTCAAACTAAAAAAATTTGATTTTGAAAAAAAATTGTATGAATATGAAAACCCATACAATAAGCATTTAAAATATGTTCAAAAACTAAATTTTAACAACCTAAAATCAAACGAAAATAAGGTTTTTTGAAAATTACCTTAATTATGGATTAGGAAAAAATTGTGGTTTGTGAAGCACCAATTGATGATATGGTATAGGCTTTGATGAGTAGATTAAAATCCCTCAAAGAAATCGTTGATTTTGATATTAAAACAGATGGATTTGAGAGAAATTTATAAGGGAAGTCGGCTAGGGTTTGAGAGAATTTTGGAAGTGTTTTAATAAAAGTTAAATTAGGTTTAGGAGTCTTTTAAAAGAAATCTTTCGCCGCGTGGTTTGATACCGGTATCGAAGCAGACGGTTTTGATGCTAATATCGATACCCTGGTATAGAAATAAGGTTCAATACCAATTCTTCCCAGAAAAATCCCAGATGAACAAGATGAACAGGTATCGAAATAGGTGTTAGCTATATCGATACCACTTAGCAGTGCTTTGCATTTTAGACTTCTAAAGTACTAGAGATGAGTCTCTAAAGCCCTTAAAGTCATGCAAATGATGTTATGATATGATTAAAATGCATGAACAAGATCATATTCCCTCTAGCAACATGCATAGAAGCAACAAGATATAAACCAACATTGGCATGATTCCAATCAAGATTCAAGCAAAGATTTGCATAAAAACAATATTTAAGAGGTTAAGATAGTCTAGTTAAACCTAACTCTCTCCTAAGAGTCCAAAAGCGTTCTTTGTCTAAAAGTTTTGTAAAAATATCCGCTAATTGGTTTAAGGTGTCAACAAACTCTAAAATAATATCATTTTTAGACACATGATCTCTAATAAAGTGGTGTCTAATTTCTATGTGTTTGGTTCTAGAGTGTTGAATGGGGTTCTTGGTAAGACATATGGCACTAGTATTGTCACACTTTAGAGGTATGGTTTCTACCTTAATACCATAATCTAAGAGTTGTTGTTTCATCCATAACACTTGAGCACAATAACTCCCTAAGGATATGTACTCTGCTTCGGTGATAGAAAGAGCTACACTATTTTGTTTCTTAGAGAACCAAGATATGAGCATACTACCTAGAAATTGACAAGTCCTGAAAGTACTTTTCCTATCTATCTTAAAACCTTCATAATCCGTATCCGAAAAAGCATGTAAATCAAGGATGAGTCTTTAGGATACCAAAGATCTAAACAAGGTTTGTCTCTAAGGTACCTAAAAATTCTCTTTATGGATACTAAGTGTGATTCTCTAGGACTAGCTTAAAACCTAGCACATAAGCAAACATTAAACATAATATTCGGTCTACTTGCGGTAAGGTAAAGAAAAGATCCTATCATTGATCTATATAATTTAGAATCAACATATTTATCTCCTTCATCTTTGTCAAGCTTAGTTGATGAGCTCATTGGAGTGACTTGAGGCTTTACATTCTCCAAGCCAAACTTCTTGAGCATGTCCTTGATATACTTAGCTTGATTGACGAAGGTGTCATCCTTACTTTGCTTAATTTGGAGTCCCAAAAAGAATGAGAGCCCCCCCATCATGCTCATCTTGAATTCACCTTACATTAGCTTAGAAAATTCTTGGCAATAACACTCATTAGTAGATCCAAAAATAATATCATCAACATAAATTTGAACTACTAAGATATCATTTTTAAACCTTTTTATAAAAAGTGTAGTATCCATCTTCCCTTTTTCAAAGCCCTTTTCAATCAAAAAGTTTGAAAGCCTTTCATACCAAGGTCTAGGGGCTTGTTTCAAACCATATAAAGCTTTAGTTAATTTAAAAACATGGTTTGGAAATTTAGGATTTTTAAAACTCGGTGGTTGTTCAACATACACTTCTTCATTTATAAAACCATTTAAGAAAACACTTTTGACATCCATTTGAAAATGTTTGAAATCGTGATAACATGCAAATGCAAGTAACATCCTAATGGCTTCTATTTTAGCTACGGGTACATATGTTTCATCGAAATCTATTCCTTTTTCTTGAGTGTAACCTTGAGCAACTAATCTAGCTTTATTTCTCACAATGTTACCACTCTCATCTAGTTTGTTTCTAAAAACCCATTTAGTTCCTATAGTAGATTTATCACTAGGCCTATCAACTAAAGTCCATACATTACTTCTCTCAAATTGATTTAACTCTTCTTGCATAGCCAATATCCATTAATCATCATCTAAAGATTCATTGATATTCTTAAGCTCTATGCATGAGATAAATGCAATATGGTTCATTAATCTAAGAGAAGAACGAGTAGTTACCCCCTTGGATGGATCACCCAAGATTTCACCACTCTTGACATAGTTGAACTCTCTTGGGTAACTCACTTTCTTTTCTTCAAGCTTTATATTTCCTAAAGCCTCTATTGGAGGATCTTGTGTTTCCTCATTTGTTGGAGTCCCATCCACCTTTGATGATTGTCCATCATCAATGGTTTCAATGATTCCTACATCATCATCATCATCACAAGAATTCTTCCTAGGAAGGAGGTTATCATCGAAAACCACATGTATTGACTCTTCTACAACTAAGGTTCCTTTATTGAAAACTCTATAAGCCTTTGAATTTAAAGAAGATCCAAAAAAATAGCTTCATCATTTTTTACATCAAATTTACCTAAATTGTCTTTTTCATTGTTTAAAATAAAACACTTGCACCCAAAAGGGTGAAAATAGCTAATGTTAGGCTTTTTGGATTTTAAAATCTCATAAGGAGTTTTCTTTAAAATTGGCCTAATCATTACTCTATTAATAATATAACATGAAGTGTTTGTGGTTTCCGCCCAAAAATACTTAGGTAAATTGTTTTCACAAAGCATGGTTCAAGCCATTTCCTCTAAAGTTCTATTTTTCCTCTCAACTACCTCATTTTGTTGAAGAGTGAGAGGAGCCGAAAAATTGTGGCTAATCTTATTTTCATTACAAAAATTCTCAAAACCTAAATTTTGAAATTCGGTTTCATGATCACTTCTAATATTAGAAATTCTTTGATCAAGGTCATTTTGAGAAATATTTGAAAATATGATGAATTTTTCTAAGGCTTCATCTTTTGTACTTAAAAATAGAACCCAAGTGTATATAGAGTAATCATCAATAATAACAAAAGTATATGATTTTCCACCCAAGCTAGTTGTTCTAATAGGTCTAAAAAGTTCCATATGGATCAATTGTAATACTCTACTAGTTGAAACATCATTAATGAATTTAAAAGAAATTCTCTTTTGTTTACCCTTAGCACATGTATCACAAATTTTATCTAAGGAGAACTTGAGCTTAGGTAAACTTCTAACTAGATTTTGGGAGGCTAGTTTCTCTAGAACACTTATGCTAGCATGTCTTAGTTTTCTATGCCATAACCATGCATCATTTTCATCACTAGAAACTAAGCATGCATGAGAAAGGTTAATGTCATCTAGATGCACCATATATATATTTCCTATGCGATGACCTATGAGCATTGTTCTATTTGATTCTATGTCTATTATTTTGCAACCATGTTTATCAAAAGAGACATAGAAACCTTTATCAAACAATTGACTAATGCTCAACAAATTATGTTTAAGACCATTAACAAGTAAGACATTTTCAATTAAAATAGAGGTGTGATTGCCAATAGAGCCTAAAGTTACTACTCCACCCTTTTTGAGCTCTAACTCCTTAAACCGTCTCTTGTCTTTGGTCATATGCCTTGAGCATCCACTATCAAGGTACCACATGTTTTGACTTGAAACTTTGGCCTTGAAGCAATGCTCAACCTACAAACAAAGATTTAGTTTTTGATTTTTGGTACCCAAATCATTTTAGGTCCATGAGAGTTAGTCCCTAAAAGCTTAGTTCCCTTGGGAATCCAAGATGCAATGACATTCATATTATTAGACATAATGAGTTCTTTAGGAACTCATACACTCCTAATTTTTCTATATCTAGCATACCTTTGAAAACTTCTTTGTTTGTGGTTTTGAAAATTCTTTTTTACATGGTTGGGTTTTGAAGAGCTCCCTTTTTCAAAAGTAGAACTATCAACCACTTTGATTTGTTCCTTAAGCTCATTTACCAATTTGTGGTGATTCTCACTCAAGCTAGAAATGATGTTTTTTAAATTCACATTTTCTTTTTGAAAGAATTTTAAATCATCATTTAAAACAACAATTTTTTCTTCAAGATCTAAAATCGTTTTTGTTAAAGAATCATTTTTTGTTTCTAAATCGGAAATAGTTTTCTTACTTTTCAAAATTGATTCTTTAAACTTCAAAATCAACTCATCATAAACATCTTATAACTCATCATATACATCATAGAGTTCATCATAAGATAAATCATTACAAGATGGTTCAAGGGTTACTTTGGGCTCATCAAGAGCCATAAGACACAAGTTAGCCACTTCATTGTCCTTATCGGATGATGACTCCTCATCACTCCATGTGGCAATGTGAGCCTTTAGCTTCTTCTTTTCAAAATCCTTCCTTTTGTATTGAGGGTAATCGGTCCTAATGTGATCGGGCTCCTTGTATTTGTAGCAAATAATTTGGTCATTCTCATCTTCCTTGTCCTTTCGTTTAAATTCTTTCTTTCTTTGGAACCTTTTATTTCTATTAACCCTCATAAGCCTAGTGAATCATTTGGCTACCATAGTTAACTTTTCAAGTTCTTCTTCTTCATTAGTGTCTACTTCTTCTCGTGACATTAAAGCTTTAAGAGCAATCTATTGCTTCTTCTTCTCAACCTCTCTCTTTTCAAGCTTCACCTCTTCCTTCTTTTTCTCCTCTTCTCTTCTTTTTTTTATGATCTCATGGGTGAGAAGAGATCCCACAAGAGCATCAAGTTTGAGAGTCTTCAAATCTCTGGCTTCAATGATAGTTGTTCTCTTGCTATCCCAAGACTCAGGAAGAGAATAGATGACCTTCCTCACGAGTTTCTCCTCCGGTATGATTTCACCAAAGCCCTTGAGACCATTTACAATAATGGAAAACCGATCGAACATCTTAGTGATGTCTTCATCCGGCTCCATCTTGAAGTTCTTCTAATTTAGATTTAGAAGACTGATCTTCGTCTCTTTGACGTTGTTGGTACCCTTATATGTAGTCTCCAAAGAGTCTCAAACTTATTTGGTACTTGTACATGATGATATCTTGGAGTAGATATCGGGATCAATAGCACAAAAGAGAATGTGTAAAGCTTTGTCGTTGGTGTACACTTCCTTCTTTCTTCATCGGCCATCTTATTTCTCTTTTTGAGCACTTATCGATCTCCTTCCATTTTTATCAGGATTGAGGGGCCATCTTCGATTATAACCCAAAGGACATAATCATTGGAGTTGATGAATAATCTCATCCTATTCTTCCAATAGGGGTAGTTATCCCTATTGAAGAAAGGTGACTTTGTGATGGAGTGAGACTCGTTCCAACTTCTGGAGATGGAGGATATTGAATTTGACTTGTAGATATGATCAACACTCCTTGAATCTTCTTTGGTAGATGTTAATCTCTTCAATGGATTAAGGGGCCATCTTCGATTATATTCCAAAGTACATAATCATTAGAGTTGATGAATAATATCATTCTATTCTTCCAATAGGGTAGTTATCCCCATTGAAGAAAGGTGTCTTTGTGATGGAGTGAGACTCGTTCCAACTTCCGGGGGTGGAGAACATTGAATTTGACTTGTAGATATGATCAACACTCCTTGAATCTTTTTTGGTAGATGTTAATCTCTTCAAAGATTAGTCTCTAATACCAATTATTGAGTTGATCGATCTATGGAATGGCCAAGATGGGGTGAATTGACAATTAAAAATTTTGGTGGAAGATTTTTGGTAAAAATGAAAAAATAAAGAACATAAGATTTATAGTGGTTCAAGCTTCGGAACAAGCTCTACATCCACTACCTTAGCTCCCAGTAAGGATTTTGAAACCAATTCACTAAAGAATTCGACCTTTTCTCGGTTCAAGGGATAACCGTTACAATTCAAATCAATTCTTCTATCCAAGAATTGATTCAACCTCACAAGAATAAAATTGAAGAAAGATGGGCAATTAAATTTCTCTCACAAGATTGATAAGCCTCAAATACAATTAAGCTCTCACCAAGCTCAATTACAAAGGATCAAAATGAAATTACAAGAGTTGGGAGCAAAAAGTATGCAATAAGTGTTTGGGAGTTGGATTTGATTGCTTGGATGTTGCTTGAGGTTCAATAGTCCTTAATGTTGTTGAAAATGCTATTGAAAATGCTTCATTTTATACCTTCTCATTGATTTCTAACCATTGTGGTTGTTGGGAATGTAAATAAGGTCGTTGAGACTTTATCTTCCAATCATAAATGCACTCTGCAGCAAGCGGTATCGAAATACGAAAAACTTGTTTTGAAATAGACCAAAATAGAAAGAGCCGTTGTGCATTTAATAGAAGGGGTATCGATACATGCTTCGATACATTTTTGAAACTGTAAAGTAGGGTATCGAACCATATTTCGGAACAGGCTAACCACCATTCAAAGTCTTAACTACCACCAACGGTCGATTCATTTAATGCTAAAATAGTCGTTGGGGATTAAGGGGTGTATCGATACTAGTATCGATACCTGGAGTCACAATTTTAAATATTTTAAAATTTATTAAAATACACAAAATGATTTCGATACGTGATTCGAAACAAGTGTTGGCAGTGATGAAAAGGTATCGAACCATATTTCGATACTTGTTCTTGATTTCAAGAACAAGGCTTTAAAACCCAAGTTGGTATCGATACCTGTTCTTAGGGTATCGATACCCTCGTGCAAAAACACTTAGAAAATTTATTTTAAAGTTCTTGGTTTGAGTTGAAAACAAAAATTTAACTTAGGGACTTAAAAATTTATTGCAAAATAGTCCTTATACTTAATTGTTATATCAAAATCAATTTTAGTTTTACAGTTTGCGTACTGAAATATAATATTATATACATATAGGTTACTTAACTTAGAAATAAGTTTCTAGATTGTATATTTTTCTGAAATAGGTATCTAATAATTTTTATTAAAATACGTGTTTAATGTTTTTTTACTGAAATAT
This sequence comes from Abelmoschus esculentus, assembly GCA_035048815.1. Taxonomy (NCBI): domain Eukaryota; kingdom Viridiplantae; phylum Streptophyta; class Magnoliopsida; order Malvales; family Malvaceae; genus Abelmoschus; species Abelmoschus esculentus. The sequence goes on along the minus strand of JAUCBN010000006.1, from coordinate 11,781,702 downwards.
ATGCCTAAAGTTTAATTCCGTTAGTGTTTTAAGGTAACACCATTAACAAAATTTGTTTAACTCATAAATAGGTACTCAAATTATACACTTTTTCTGAGATAGATGCCTAATATTTTTTAATTAAAATTGATGCCTAAAATTTTATTTTATACATTTTAAAATAACACTATTAAAAAATTCAATATCTAATAATAAATTAACATATGACTTTTATTTTTATTTTGAAAAGAAAATAAAGTAAATTCGAAACCATGAAACCAAATTTCATGAAACTATTTCTTATAAAGGCAAATAAGGGTAGAGTGGTCATTTGAGTAATTCAATTATTTGTTTTTCTTTTCTTGAAACTCTTTAAAATACGTGATCATTCTTTTATTTTCCCGTAAATTTTCTGGTTAAATCTCAAATCAAAAACTCCGCTTCTCTTGGGTACGTCTTCTCTTTCAATCTTTCTCTTCGCTTCTTCCTTACATTTTTCTTGAGGGTTTCAATCATCTCTTCTTCTCGTAATGTTGATATTGTTTAACTCTCCAGATCACTACTTTTTAACTTAATAAGTCAATTGTATTAAATAATTTGAAATTTATATAAATATAAAACCTCACCCTTTTATATAAAAAAGCCCTTGATCTGACTATTTAGTTATCGATAGTTGTAATTCACTTAGATTTTCTTTTTTTAGTGAATTCTTTTTATTGCTAATCTTTTTCCTGCTTTTTATGGACTTAGATTTGATGGATTAGTTACTATTTTGCCTTGAAACTGGAGTTTTAATTCTACTGATGATCCTGTTTTTTTAGTGATATTTGGCTAATTGAAAATGGGGTTTTGAGAATTTTTGAACGAGATTACTGACATTCAGTGAAAGAGTTAATTTTCTATTCGGTGTATAATTATCTTGGTGATAGGATAATCTTACTCATAAGAGTTTGATGTATCAAGAGATTTGGATGTTGAACTTGAATTATATTGAATTGCTTGTCCTCGGGTTCATGCCTTTAAGAGTCGAAAATGCATTATATGGATGTCTTAAAATACGCTTGTAATTCGTTGATGAGCATGAAGGTCCTTGGATTCTTAGAACTTTCTTTGAATTTTAAATTTTCTATGGATCTGATTATGGCAATTGGATTTCGTTAAATTTGAGCTAGGGAAGTTGATAGATCGGTTTGGGCGGGTATTATGCATTTATACTGTCTTTTTGCGTGTACATGTTAATTTAAGAAAATTGATCTAACGAAGGCCTTTTAATCTCTTATCAAAATTTACCATTATTGAACTGAAGTTATTAGTATTTCTTCTGTTGTTCCAATGGATTTTGTTCTGTTTATCATGTGTGACCGAAGTTTATAGCTATACGATACTGAAGTACAGTTTTTCAGGATAATTGTAACAAAATTCAGCAAACATGGAAGCCAACATGGGCAAGAATGGTATCCAACAGCTGCTAGCTGCAGAACAAGAGGCTCAACACATTGTCAACGCTGCAAGAAATGGTAGCATTAGTCTCATTTTCTATATTTCTCTCGCCGCTGATTCATTTTTCTTAATTGTTTTGAATTGATGCAACCTTAGTTCAAGAATTATAAGATGTCAGTTTTTTTTATCGATTCCCTTTATTTGTTTAGAGGCTACAGTCGGGGTTTATAGGACATCTTTTGCATGCTTGATCTCACTTGATAAAGAACTTGGTTAAACAATGTAATCATATGAAAGCTAAGATATGAGCTATATATAGAAGACAAGTTGATTTGACTTTCATGGTTTCTGTTCTAATCGTAGTAGTCGTTGCTTTTTTTTTTCTCTTGGTGGATTCGATGTCAACTCACTTTTTTTTTTTCCTTCAGCAAAAATAGCTAGACTAAGACAGGCCAAGGAAGAGGCGGAGAAAGAGATTGCTGAATATCGTGCACAAGTAGAGTATGGGTTTCAGAAGAAGGTGGCTGCGGTATAAATTCATAAATTTTATGATCTAGCCTGTTCCAAATGTGCTGAAAATCTATTTGAGCAACTGATCCTTTTACTGAATATATCTGTTTCTTAAATATCTTAATAGTTACATTACTTCTGTAAAACTTCTGGAATTTATGTGTTTGATTAAAACTCTGATTCTAATCCATGTTTGTTGATTATCATACAGAGTAGTGGAGACTCGGGGGCTAACGTGAAGCGGCTTGAGATCGAAACGGATGCAAAGATCAATCACTTGAAGAATGAGGCTGCAAGGATATCTCATGATGTTGTAGGGATGCTTTTGAAAAATGTGACAACTGTGAGGAACTAGGTGTTTTCCATGAAGAATGATGGTCTAGTCGTCTATAACATTGAATCAGTCCATGTATGATTATGTCAAAGCTCAGAGCCTCATGCTTGGGAACAAATTTATGTCATTATTTTATCATTTTTTTTGTTATTTATGTTCTGGTTGGTCATGTTCCTGTTCTGAAATAAAGTTCAGTGTTTGCTCACAAAGAAATTGCTTCTCGTCAGTATTTTTGTGGAACTTAATCTCAATGGATTCATTGGCACTTTTATATAAATGTGTTTGGCCATGGAACAATCTTTCTTCTACTCTGTTCAAATGGATGAAACTTGAAAATAAGCATATTATATGATTGAAAGGTGATTTCAGTGTTTCTTATGGTAAATTTTATTTTCCATGGAAAGGATGGGAGTTTTCTTTGGGAACTATCTTATTTACAAGTTTTATTCTGTAACAATTTCTATGGAGAAATAGAATTACATTTTTAATGGATATTGAACTCATAATATTAACCTGAGAATTTTTAATTATTTGTTATAAAGATTATTTATAGTTAAATTTTATTTTGAAAACAACCATAAATTCTTTTGTGGATTGGTTTTTACTGTCCGACTTTAAGTCAAACATAAGAACCTTGATTTAATTTTGATGTTTCATATCATTTAATTCAATCCAGTTTTGATCTAACATAGTATAATTATAAAAAATTTAATTAATTTATTAGGGTAGAGCGATTCGAATTTTATCTAAACTTAACTCTAGTCTAATCTAAAAATATCTAATAAAATATCCGTATCGATTTCTCACTAAACAGGAAAAAAATTTAAACCATACAAATGAATTGAGTTGAAACTCGCGTGACTTAGAAAATTATCATCTCTCATTTTATTTTTTTTTTCAATTTGCCACTATTTCAAATTATATTGTCCGCTGCTTCTATCGATTGTTTGACTGTAAGTTTTCTTTTTGTATAATCTTTTAAAATATTAATTTTATTTCTTTAGTGTTTAGTTTTTGTTAATGATTTAAAAATAATATTTTAGTTTTTTACATCTTTTAGTATAATCTAAATTGATCAATTTTGTTTCTTTAGTGTTTATTTTTTGTTAATGATTTAAAAATAATATTTTAGTTTTCGCATTGTTAAATTTAAAATATTTACAAGTTCATCTTTGTTTCAAGTCGATATTAAAATCATCATTTTTAATGTTTTTTTTACTACTAAAAACACCAATATTATGTTGGAACTTTTTATGTAATAAAATATAGGGTAAACTACCCTAGTGACCACCCAATTAATTGGGGATACCTATTTTGATCACCCAACTAAAGAACACGTCAATCAGACCACCCAACTTTGAAACCTTACCTATTTGAGTCACCGCCGTTAAAATTTTAATAAAAAAATTAACAGTGATGACGTGGTATTTAAAAAAAATCTGTAAAATTATACATTTAGTTCCTCTAATTTATTTATTATTTTAATTTAATCCTAAATTTAAATTTAAAAATAAAATTAATCATCTAATCGGATGATGACATGTGTCATCGTCCGATTGGATGACAATTAAAATAATAAATAAATTAGAGGAACTAAACATATAATTTTACAGATTTTTTTTAACTGCCACATCATCACTGTTAATTTTTCTATTAGAATTTTGACGGCGGTGACTCAAATAAGTAGAGTTTCAAAGTTAGGTGGTCTGATTGACGAGTTCTTTAATTGGGTGACTAAAATAGGTATCCCCAATTAGTTGAATGGTCACTAGAATTGTTTACCCTAAAATATATTTTGATAAGAAAAAAATCATTAACCAGTGTTTTTTTAATAAGTATTTTTTTTTCACCCTTGGTATGTCAATTCTGGTATGTGTCATTAATATTTCATAATCAGGGATTAACAAACCACATTTCCTCTGTCTTAATCTCTGCTACATGCGGCATGCTTAATTATGTTCATCGTCTTTTCTAAACTGCTAAGGTATTAGGGAAATAAAACACGTTTCATGACATCATTGTTGCCTTAATTCTGGCCAATGGCCAATGGGGCAAGTGGGTCTTGAAATGAGACCAAACATTAATGCAACATTTCTTGTAAAAAAAAGTGATGTTAATCCATAAAAAAAAAGGCATAAAGATAATTTTAACCCTTATCGTTTATATTTTTTGTCGTTTTGGTCCATATTCTTTTTTTTGATAAATTTAGCCTTTAACCTATATCTTTTTGACAAATATCTTATTTTTAACTAGCTTGATGACTGGACTGTTAAAAATTTAATGATGATATACATATATAGAATATAATTTCAAATGATATAGAATGTAACCTATCAAATACATATATATATATATATATAGAATATAATTTTATTCCAATATAAAAAATAAAACAATTAAAATTTAAATAAAATATTAAAAATTAATTAATTCTAAAATATAAGATTATTAAACATTCTTAACCCTAACTACGATAGAATCAAAATCTCATCTTAAAAAATATAAACACAATTTGAATAAGATTTTGATTTTATCGTTGTTAGGGTTAAGAATGTTTAATAATCTTATATTTTAGAATTAATTAATTTTTAATATTTTATTTGAATTTTAATTGTTTTATATTTTATATTGGAATAAAATTATATTATATATATATATATATATATATGCATTTGATAGGTTACATGACATGTCACTTAAAATTATATTCCATATATATATGTATCATCGTTAAATTTTTAACGGTCCAGTCATCAATCTAGTTAAAAAATAAGATATTTGTCAAAAAGATATAGGTTAAGGGCGAAATTTATCCCAAAAAAAGAATAAGGGCCAAAACAACAAAAACTGTAAATGTTAAGGGTTAAAATTATCTTTATACAAAAAAAAATCATTTAAGTGAACACTAATTAAGTTTTTAACATTTTTGGAAGGATGATACGTTTAAGTTGGAATCATTAAAAATGGGAGAAATACTTAAAACTGCGAAAACGACTCCGTTTATTAAATGAAAAGATCAAATAAGGGTTAAATTGACAAAAGTAAATATTGAAGACTAAATTTGTCATTATATTTTAATTTTAAATTATGATAATTTTATACATTTTATATTTTTTTATAAGATTGATATTTAACAATAAAGAATTAAATATATCAATAAAATTGTATCCTTTTATCTATTCAAAGAATTTTAAATATCGAAGGCTCGAATACTTTCATTATTTATTTTTGATTTGAAATAATAAAATATAATTTATATATATTATTTTTGGATAGATATTTTTTATATTTGACTGTATATTTTGATAACGAAATGAAATAATACATTATTTCCAATTAATAATTGGGTAAATTGTAATGAAGCTCGCTTAATTATGGGTAGAGTTATATTTGGATCACTCATTTATGGATAAGGTTATATTTGGGTCATTCAATTGTTAAAGGTTACATTTAGATCACTTAATTATAGGCGATTACATTTGGGTCACTCTTCATATTTGAAAAAAGGTTTATCTATTCGTGTATTAGATTAATTAATGATTTTAAATGAAATACTGTAATGTTAACAAGAGTATGCAAGTGATTTAGAAGGAAAAAAAGACCAAATTGATATACTTTTGTTGCAGTTTAATAATTAACAAGAGTATGCAAATAATCATTATTCCTTGTTAACAAGAGTATGACTTTTAATAATTAGGTGACCCAAATATAACTATACATATAATTAAGTGATTTTTGTTGCACTTTACCTTTAATAATTCAAGATAAAACCAAACGTGAATTCCTTGTTAGGTCTAAAGATTCACCAATTATTATTTAATATGTTGACGAATGTTAAACGAATATATTAATTAATATTTAACGAATTCGAATATAATATTATAAATTTAAACAAATATAAATTGATCTGAACACCTTTAAAACTGAATAAAAGAATATGAACATAATCTTATTCATTTTATAACAAATCATTTACACCAATAATCATTAATCAACCCATGATGTTACTTGAGTCGCAAGATTTATTGTATTCGTATTGTTCGAGAAGTAACCTAATACAAAATAATAAATAGAAAGCAAAATAAATTTATTATTTATTATTACGCTTTTAATATAAGTAATTGTCTCGTTGCCATTAAAAAAACAGTACAAAGACAACGTAGATGTACAGTATTCCTCCTCTTAATATGAACTATATATATAGTTCATGGTTCATGGCTATGCAAAACTTTGTAAAGCTCCGAAAAATCGTAAACTCAATGGATTCGTCGTTCACCGGAAAAATAATTCCACGGCTACAATTCACTCTCTCCACCATGAGTTCTCCGGTATTGTGATCTTCACATACATGCCAAAGCTTGTTTATTTTTATTGATTTATACGTAATTTTGTTGAATTTGAATTTACAGGTAAGAGGAACGTTCTCTGGTTTTACGAAGCTATGTAAGGGACTAGCAGCGATACTCGTCTGCGGTCACATTGTGATTCAGCTTCTTCCTTCTTCTGTTACGTACTTAGCTCTTATTCCGGCCAGGTTCTTTCTCCCATTTTCCTGCTTTCAACTGTTGTTCATCTTTCTTCACATGGATGCTTGTTGTTTGATGAGTTGAAACTTATTTTTCAGGACAATTCCTTTTGGTTGGAACCTTGTTACTGCTGGTTACATTGAACAATCAGTTCTTGGGGTACGAACATGTTTTATTTTACTCCTTGTTTTGTCTGGTAATTGTACTGATTGTTACAGATTTCTTCAGGTGGTTGTCAGCACTCTTGGTCTTCTTTTCTTGGGGAAGTTGCTTGAGCCGATATGGGGTTCGAAGGAGTTCTTGAAGTTCATCTTCGTAATTAACTTTTTAACTTCTTTCTGCATTTTCATTACTGCTATTGCCTCCTACTACATAACAAGACAGGAAAATTACCTGTGAGTCCTATGATCTCCCTGTGTTTAATTACTTTTGGTTACTCTTCTTGTTCCACCTTAGTTTGCTGATTCACTTTCGGTCTTTTGTACCAGTTACATGCCACTTTCCGGCTTCCATGGGGTTCTGGCGGGGTTCTTGGTCGGGATCAAGCAAATTGTACCCGACCAAGAGCTGTCTCCGCTGAAAATAAAAGCAAAGGTAAAATGTTATACCAGTTTGGCATAATTTTTTTCTTTTCTATATGGGAATCAGCCCTGATATGCTATGTTATGCTATGCAGTGGCTTCCATCACTTATGTTGTTGTTTTCCATTGTCATGAGTTTCTTCATTCCAGAGCTAGCTACACATCTTCCGACATTGATATTCGGAACATACACGGGATGGATTTACCTCAAGTACCTGCAGAGAAAACCAGAAGCAAAGCATCTGGGTGATCCAGATGAAGATTTTGCATTCTCCACATTCTTCCCTGAATTTCTCAGGTAGTATTTGGATTTCCTTTTTAGCTTGTGAAATGATATGTCACAAGTGTTTCTGTATGATTCGATACAGGCCGATTGTTGATTCCATTGCATCAAAGTTCCACCAAATGCTGTGTGGAACATCTGAAGCTCCCATAGATGTTGAGGATTATACTTTGGAGGATTCACCATTACTCGGTTCAGATCCCATCGATGCATCAAGAAGAAGGTATGCATTTATGTTAATTCAGTCATACTCGTCAGAAAGTTCAACGGCTCTATACCCCCTGTATTTGCAGAGAAAAAGGGGCCAGAGCATTGGAGGAGAGATTGGCTGCTGCTGTAAAGAAACCGGAAGAACCGCATACAAGCGGCACCGACAGTGTTTGAGTCAATCAGTTAGACAATCAACCATCATCCTCTACAACTATAGGGGGTTATCTGCATTCTCTGGCTCATTTCTATGACCAAAAATAAAAACTACTCTCATTTATATAAAAAAAATCTGCTACATTTTCTGCACAATGTTTCATCTTAGCTCTTGCACCATACACACATGAAGTAATCTTCTTACATTTACATTTGTGTAAGGACAAATTATTTTATGTAATTCATATTTGTTTCATCTCATGTATTTTATGCTTTATTCTTGCAAATCATGCACATGAACTCATGAAGTTTCAATCTTGTTACCCTAACATGAAAAATAGATAGAGGCAATAGCAATATTTAGTTTTGACTCAATACAATTTAATCAGGCAACTTTTTTTTTTCCTAACCCGAGTTCTTATCTTATTCACTTATCAACTGCGGAAAATAAATACGAATACGAGTTAGTTGGCATTTGCTTGTCCTCCAAGAAAGAACGGAAAAGAATGAAAGCTTGACGAGGACGATGGAGTGGAACCTCATGACCTGCTCCGGTTACCGTCACCAATGTCAGCCCTTCATATTCTTGGCTCCACCCACCAACCTTCATTCACAAAATAAACAACTCTGTAACATCATATCTTAATTTCCATGCCAGAGAATATATTGTACATGCATACTTTAAGAAAAATAAAGCGCTGGAGAATAGATTTTCACCCTATTTTCGAGAAAAATATGCAATGACAGTATGTAATAGCATACGCTAATCCAAAAATCAAAGGTCATTTAAGCTGCAAAAGGATCAAAATTTGAAAGAATGTGTAGGTTTATCAGAATTTACCTTTCCATTGTCATACCAAGGATGCCACTTGTTAATGGTTGGTAGTTTCAGGGCACCTATGGAGTATCGGGTTGCAGTTACCGGAACCACTGAATCAGTGTCTCCACTGCAGAAAAAGAGTTCAATCAAACCTCATCGCACATAGGTTAACCTACCTTACTCGAACTCTGGGTAAAACAAAATCCCATGTCAAGAAAAGGAAAAGGAAAGAGGGTGACTTACTTGAATACCCATATCCGAGTACCACCGGCAATTAGTTCTTGGTATATAGGAAGCATAGATAGAGGAGAATCCGTCCAGTTATTATATACCACGTCGCTGTAAAACGAAGATTATCATAGATAATGTATACTGAATCTTTAAAAGAAATCACCATCAACCACTCACCTGCAAGTTTCCCATTGATAAGGAATACCGGTTACATTTGCATGAAGCGCCTTCTGAACTTCGGGGCGATTAAAGTACACTTTAGAATACCTCTCGGTGCATGGATCGTAAGCTCTTGAGAACCATGGCTGCAGATACATTCAATCAAGTTGTACTTCCAATCAAATTAATACTCTAGAGATCACAGCAATTGTAAGATAATAGTTGTGGAAAACGGAAATTTTAGTGCAGAGGAAAAGAACATGAACTTAATAAAAATTCAAGGGGTTCAAATATTACGTGCATAACAAGTTATGTTCATGAATTATACCAGGAAATCAAGTTTAGTCATTGAAACATCCGAAATTCTTATGCACAAAGCACCAAATTAGCAGAGAAAACATCAAGGACAGCCAAAATCTATGCAACAACCAAATAAATACATAATCAATCGTCTCAACACTACTAGCTAAACTCGCTCATCAGAACATGTCGAATGCGAATACACCTGCCTCTTTTCTTTTTATCGTTCATCTCTTTGTTAAGTGAACCAACTTTAACAGTAGAGTACAATGTGGTCCAACTATACAGGAGAGCTCTATGTGGTCCCCAACTGTCAACCAATAAATGGCTTTTAATATCCCTTCATAAAGATGAACAATTGCAGTATCCGAGATGAGCCCACGGATTTAATGCCAAGTCCCACTCAAAAACCAGTCATGGTAAGAAAGTTCTCTCAGTTTTCAGATGGATACAAATTCTACATAATGTGTTAATTCATTTTCTTTAGAACATCTCATGCAGCATAGATAACCTTTTTCTGTCAAATGTTTCAGATTTAGAAGATTAATATGATCATAGTCCAGAATAAGCATGAATTTACATATACATACATACATATATGATATAACTATCTTGATTTAAAGCTATAAGAATGACAGAAACTAGAGAAGAAACAAGATTGAATGTAAAGATAAGCATGTAATACATCTGGATTATATGCAGAACTGTGCCTGGTCATAGATAACAGAGATAAGTGTTAAAGCTCCATAATTGTGTTCATAGGGAGAAATAGAAAGATTAATTGATGGAAACTTACATAATGGCCCCTGAAGTTGTGTCTCAAAGTCGAGTTACCCTTGCAGGGTGGCGTGTAGATGCTATACGGATCGATGTTTCCTTGCTCCTTGTCTGCATCTTTGAGAGCTGCTGTGCATTCCGAGGAGGGATGTGAAGCTGATCCCAGGTCACAGGCTACTTGCAAATTGCGATAAGTTGAATCGGATATTAAACCATGAGTCCACCAGTACTCGAATGTGCCAATAAAATCATGGAAGTCATCGATAACTGCATTTCCGACCTACATGAACCAATGACAGAGTCATTTTCCAAGAAATTCAAGAGTCGATTACCATTAAGAACTGAAACTCCAATAACTCATTCTCACCATAAATCCTTTGAAATTGAGATCAGGATTCTGAACCCCTTTGTTTCTTTCATAAATGAGTTGAGCCAATTGAGGAACATAATGACCTGAATCCCAAAAAAAACATAAACCGACTACGAATCAAGTAAAATATTACATCCGGAACCGGAACAGGATCCGGGGTCGAACTAAAACCTGCATAACTTTCTCCAGAAATGTAGAACTCTCTATGCTTATACTGTGGAAACCTTTCAAGCCAATTAACCAGAAAAGCATATTCATCTTCAGCTGCAAATTTACAACACCCAGACCCCCCCAAAAATCTTAAGACATCAAAACCAACTCTCTTACAATCTAAAGCAACAAAATTGACATAAAGATACTGAACAAACACATTAAGTTACCAGTTCTCTTATCACCACAATTGTGTAAATCCGATGTTGTATTTGTGTATGAGAAACCAACACCAGCTGGAGATTCAAGGAATAGTATATTTGCCACTAAAAAACACAATTGAAATGAAACAAAGATGAAATTCAGACAAAAAACAAACATAAGACAAACAAAGAAAGTAAAAGATCACTGAAAACTTACACTTGTTCCAAGCATAAGGATTGAAGTAAAGTGTCTTTCCATCTGGTCTGATACGAAAAGGACCAATCTCTTCAGCTGCTCCATAAGCAACTGAAGAGCAACCAGGTCCTCCATTGAGCCATAAAAGGAGTGGTTTTGTTTCAGGTGTATGGTTCAATAGTGACTCAGTCAACCAGTAAAATAATGCCCTTCCAGCTTTTTCGTTGACAGTCACATACCCTGAATACTGATTGAAGTCGATGTTACTCGGTTGTCCAGGTAACTCAATGATTTTATCCGAGTTTTGATCCCCGGAGGAACAAGAAAAAAAAGAACCGCAAGTTAAGATCACAACAGCTAAAACAATGGACCTAGACTGAGCCATGAATGAACTAATCACACAAGCAAGAAAAGCCCAGATTCAGAAATGCTTGAATATTTCAAAGATATAACCTTTTGGAATTCCTAGAGAATGGGGTTTGGTAAGAACATATAGAACTTCGAGACAAAAGGAAAAAAGACAAAACAAAAGACAGAATGAAGATGGGGCAATAAAAGCACAAGCAGAGAACAGAAAAATCACGTTTTCTTAAGTAACTTTTACACTTGAGAGTAAACGAGAAACATAAACTCAAATCCCAAAATATGTCACAAGTTTCCAAAATGACATTGTAGAGTTTTTCACTAAGCTCCGATGATAGTGATTGGTTTTTAATTAAAACTTAAAACGCGGAATTATTAGATAAATTATATTTATCACGTTATTAATAGTTTATCTAATAAAAATTATTTATTTTAATATTATTTTTAAATAATTATTAATGACATAAAAAAAATTAAATTTATTTTTAAAAACTAAATAATTTTTTTATTAAATAAAATTATAAATAATATGATTAATCCACTCATCTAATAATTAATCTGACAATGGGATTCTCACTTTGAAATTTTATGGCTATTTTGATGACATATTATTAATGTCAAACTTCAATTTTCAAGGGTAGAAATGTCACTATGTTCTTTTTACCCTTTTTTTAATTTCTAAGGTTTTATGCTAAAATTAAGTTTTTTTTATAGTAAAAGGATAAATATCTTTTAATATTTGGTAACCTTTACGTGATACTAAAAAAACTTAAATTATAACAATAAATATTAAATTTTAATTCAAACTCTAAATTTTAATAATTGATTTTTTACAGTTAATATATTCACTAAAATTCCTGGTCATTGTTGGTTGTTCCATTCCCATTTTAAAGTTGTTTGTAGTACATACATTATGGGTTGAAAAGGAAAAGAAACGGACATATTACAGCGCATGGCATTATTAAATTTGGATTCACTATATTAAAATTAAATGATGGAAGGTTAGTCAGATTTAATTACAAATTATTATTATTATTATTATTATTATTATTATTATTATTATTATTATTATTATTATTATTATTATTATTAAGCTCCACTAGTTGCGCTGATGGTTAAGGAGGCATGAGCGGAAGAATTTATGGGCGTGACTCTTTATCTGTTATATCTAAAACTTCGAATATCCCGTCAATGATAATTATTGATTATTCTGAAATAAAATATTATATTTATACAAAAAAATATAATATAATAATTTAAAAATATAAATATTTAAATATTTAAACGATATAAACATTCTATTGTTTTGAAAAAGAAATATTTAAAAATATAAAGTTAAATACTTAGATCGAGTACTAGCTTGATTTAGAAATCATGGTCTGAATTTGATCTGAAAGATTTGTGAGTTTAGTGGACTGAATGCCAATCTGAACTTTTTCTTTTTTAAATGAAAAGATATTTATTTTTTTATTATCAAAATCCATGTATCAACGAGTTAAATATTTTAAAATTTTATTTTATTATATTTATCAAATAATTAATTGTTTAATGTTAAACAATTATTTATTTATTTTAATATTTTTTGAATTAGTTAATATTGATTACAGTAATATCTGTTTTAGAATATAATCTCACTGTTTGATATTAATCGCTCAATCTCTCTGCTGACATCACTGATACTCTAACTCATTATCTCTAAAAACAATAATCGTTTTTAATCAATTGAACTAAAAAATTTATATATTTAATTTAATATTTAAACGAACGTTTAATCATGATTAAAAAATAATAATTTCTATTCAAATGAACGTTACGGTGGATAAACGCCTACCCCAATACTGACAACCGAAGCATTTTCATAGTATTTTTTAACACCATACTTCGCAGTGAGGAAGTGATAAAATTGTCAAGATATTTTTGTTTTTTAAATTTTGGAATGCGAAAATATTGAAAATGATGGATTTGTCTTCTTACGGATGACATTGTAACGCAAAACAAACAAATCAAGTTAAAAGATGTAAATCACAGAATTCTGTAACAAGAATAAACCATATAAAATGAAAAATAAAAAGATTACAGAAACAAAGAAAAAACCAATAAAACGTTTCTGGAAAAACATAAACCGAGGCCTGTGCTAACACAGTGTCCTTAAAATAGATTCGTTCCCTCCCGGAGTTGAAGTTTCTATGGAACGTCTGTCTCCCAGGATACAACGGTAGACAACAGCAAGGCCCAAGGCCCATCTTTTGACTTTCATAATAAGCAATCAATACTAGCCCAAAGTGTCTAGCTCAGGCTTATTTCCAATGATAGCATGAAGAGCTTTTATATATAAAGCTTTCCAAATCAATATTCCCAACAAATGTGGGACATTCTACTTTTCATATTTTTCATTTTATTTTTCCAACATCATGGGTGTCACATTGAGCAACAATTTCTCATTCACCCATTGAACATTTTTGATCTTGTAAATATCTAATTTCATCTACTCTTATAGTAGATTAATCATCCACTTAGTTCCAATTAATTTAACTAATGGAACCCACATAAATTTAATCTCCAAAATGTTCATTACCATGCCATTCTTCCAACAATCCCCCACATGAATGAAAATTGTCTAGGATAAAGTTAAGGTTTAATAGTGTTCAACGGTTGAAACCTGCGTAGGATAGGTAGGGGTTACCCTTTGAACCTTCCCTTGTAAAGATATATATACTTTACTAGCTATCCAGTAGACTTGATGTCTTTGAACTGTCCTGCTATCAGTGTAAACGTAAAATTATATTTTACACAGGAATCTTCCAACTTCTGTTTAGTTCTCATGGGTGTGTTCGTTTTGGCCATGAACACCAGCTTGGTTCTGTGAAAGTTTATAAAGAATTAAGCCCTACACAATTCTTCCTTGAAGCGGCCCCACTTCTCTTTCACATAGGTGATTCTTTAAAGCAACCCGCTTGCTCTATTCAAAATTTCTGACAACTTAGAATCATTAAAGCAAATATTGCTATCCTTCATATACGGGTATCACTGTTAATTCAAGAATGGGTAGGGTGTGCACCCTACAGTGATCATAATTTATTTATAACTACGTTTTCCCTTTGAACCTATATCTTGGGATCTCCAGTCAATTAGGTTGGGTTTCCATTATAAATTCATCCTCTCAAGGGCTTCAGTCCCATTCCTTTTGATGATTTATCAACCAACTCTCTGTTTAACCCTTTGGTTAACGGATCCGCTATATTATCCTTTGATTTAACATAATCAATAGAAATAACTCCAGTTGAGAGTAGTTGTCTAATGGTATTATGCCTTCGAAGAATATGCCTAGACTTATCATTATACATGTTGCTTTGTGCCCTTCCAATTGTCGACTGACTATCACAGTGTATGCATATTGGAGGCACAGGTTTTTCCCACATTGGAATATCTTCCAAAAAATGTCGTAGCCATTCTGCCTCTTCACCACACTTGTCTAACGCAATAAATTCAGATTCCATTGTGGATCTAGCTATAACAGTTTGTTTTGAAGATTTCCATGACACAGCTGCACCTCCTAGTGTAAAAACATATCCACTAGTAGACTTAGAGTCTTTTACATCAGAAATCCAATTAGCATCACTGTATCCTTCTATAACTGATGGATATCTTGTATAATGCAGCCCATAATCACGAGTGTTTCTCAAATACCTAAGTACTCTAACAATTGCTTTCCAATGATCAATACTCGGATTACTAGTATATCTGCTTAATCTGCTCACAGCATAAGCAATATCTGGCCTAGTACAACTCATTAGATACATCAAACTTCCAATAATTCTAGAGTATTCTACTTGAGAAATACTTTCTCCTCGATTTTTGGATAGATGAACACTAGTATCTAAAGGTGTTCTAGCCACTCCTGAATCATCTTTGTTAAATTTTTCAAGAATTTTATCTACGTAGTGTGATTGACTTAATATGAGACCATCTGAACTTCGTATAGTTTTCTTCCTTAAGTATCCTAAAGTTAAGCCTTCTAAACAGGACCTAATCATGATAAAGAGAAAGATTTCTATAGCCTAAAAAGAATAAACTAAGGCAATATTGTTGTAGATGCAGTGTAAAAGTATGGGCAATAATTCAAGTAAGGTGGTGGACATAAAAAAATTTGAAAAACCACTTAAATACTTTCTTTCTTGGCAAGGTCGCGACAATAAATTGCCTCGGCAGAGGATTTACACCCTAAACTCGAACCAAGCATATCCTCAATGCTTATATTAATGGCACGCATTAGGAAACAAAACAAGAAAATGAACAAGTAAAGATATATAAAAGCACCAGAAATATGTAAAATTTAAAGAGACTCTGAAGAACTACTGTCGACAATCAGTTTTTGTGGCCTTGCTGCTGACTGTTTCATCTTTGATGATGGTGATGGATAAGTTTTTGCTTGTCGAGGCGGCTGAACTCTTATAGGTGGTGTCCGTTGCATTGGAGCGTCCACTTTTTCTCCTTCTTCTTCTTCGACAATTTCTTCAATGGCCATAATATTTGTCTCGCCTTCATCTATCTCTGCTGAGAGGCTGCCCATGATGATAGGGGATCCTGGTGGAGTGCTGAAGACTGCTCTCCTCTTGGATGACCGTCGACTGACAGATGATGTTGCGTCAGAATCTGCTACCCTAAATAGGCTAGAAGGTCCAACAGCATAGAATAATTGCTATGTTCCAATAGGGAAGAATGGTCGTGGTCGTCTTGGGGCTGGAGTCATCTTAGTGTAAGGTACAAGTGTGACAAACATGTTCTGAGGGAACTCTAGAAACTGCACCCCTTGGCTGGGAAAATTGTGGAGCATCATCTAGGAAAGTGTGTTGTTGAAGTCACTCTAGTACTTCATGTACCGTTGCTGTGGGTAGCGTCAAGTATGTTTGTCGTGAACTGGGCCCCGACAACTGTATCAGCAGTGTATTGCTGTGGAGTTGTCTGGACTGGTTCTACCTGTGTGATTTGCATGAGTTTATGGTAAAACTCTCTAGTCCACCCACGCCTTTGGGTGGTAAATTCATCTGTGTCTACCATTGGTACACTTGCAGTATTACAAATACCCATAATTAAACAAGGAAAATATAAGGGTCCTTTATCCTTCTTACCGCACTCATAGGTTTCTCTTAAAATTATCTCTCCAACATTGATGCTTCGTTTATTGATGATTGATTGAATGAAAACCAATCTTCTTCGGTCGATCGTGCTATTGTAGGAAGTTGGGATGAGGCATCTTTTGATGAATGTATTTCATAGCTTGGCCTCTATAACACCCCAAAAACCGGGTTAATAAATGATTCGAATGTATTATAATTAAATCAAAAATCATAAGTTAATTGAATTAGAAAAAGGGGACCAAATTAATTAAGTTAAAAATCTTGAGCATTGCATGACAAATAGCCATGTTCCATAAACTACCCTTGGTAAATATTTAGGCCAACTAATTCATTAAGGGTAGGATGGTCTTTTAGCACCCATTAGTGAACAAGAAAACAATCCAAAAATCTTCTCTATCCTTCTATCTATCTCACGCCAACAACGATCTATCTCACGCCAACAACAAGGAGGAGAGGGGAGAAGTCTTTGAGAGAAATCCATGGAGAATTGAGAGGATAACTTGGAATCTATGCATGGTTAAGAGATTGAAATAGGGAATCGAGCATAAATACATTGGTAAGTTTATCTTTCCCTAAATCGAAAATGTTAGGGTTTTAGAACCCTTGGGTTTTCAATCTTTTTCTACAATATATTTGAGATAATTAGGGTGGTAGAGACCCAATTTAGTGATAATATCGCTTGGGGTTTAGTTATTAGAGCATGAATATTAAGTTGAGAAGCTTGAATTAGGGATTTACCTAAATGCATTATGTGGGTTGATTGAATTGATAACATGGTGAAAGTAAAGATTAGTTGAGGTTAATTTTATGATTAAAGGAGCTAGAAATAGTATGAATAAGGTTGGATTCGGAATTGGAGTAATGGATTGGGAGTTAGCCGAAAATACCTAGAAGCACCATTCCAAGTAGCTAACTTTGAAAATTTCCTTAGGTTGGGATTTAAGGAATTTGGAGCTGAAATTTTAGAAAATGATACTCATGTACACCTAGTTTAAGTGAAAATTTACGTGACCTTAATCCGAGTCTGGTAGAGGAAGATATAAGTCGTTCCGTAAGGCTACCCGAGCAGTCCTGGAAATCCGGCCAGGTCTGTTTCGGATGAATTCTGGAGCTGATAGATTAGGAATAAAAATGTAAGGTTAATTTTACCTTGTATAGGGTTCTTCTAGCTTTCCAACGAGGTAAAATGGACTTAAATCGAACATCGGAGCTAGGAGATATGACCGTTTCGCTAAAGGATAGCAAAACTGTCTGTAACAAACAAATACACATGTTTATCTTTGTTAAGACTAATATTGCTTGGATTAAATGATTGAATGTGTTTCCTGATGAATGGTACATGTATATGTTAATTGTTAGATACCCCGAGAGAAAAAATTAACGAGGAGCAAGAGAGGCTCGAAGCATCAAGGAAAAAAGGCAAAGGGGTTGTGATTTACAACCCTTAATAGCTTGGAAACATAGTGAGTGTGGCAAACCTTGGGGTTAGGACCTAGGGTCCTAACCACCCTTTTTCTTATTTGAATTAATATATCATGTAAATGGACTAATCAAATATCCAGTAAAAAGGGAAGGAGGCTAATGTTAAATGACATGTTTGCTAGATTATTAGTACTAGCTTAGCTCATATGCATTGCTTGGAAGAGTAGTTGTCTAATGGTATTATGCCTTCGAAGAATATGCCTAGACTTATCATTATACATGTTGCTTTGTGCCCTTCCAATTGTCGACTGACTATCACAGTGTATGCATATTGGAGGCACAGGTTTTTCCCACATTGGAATATCTTCCAAAAAATGTCGTAGCCATTCTGCCTCTTCACCACACTTGTCTAACGCAATAAATTCAGATTCCATTGTGGATCTAGCTATAACAGTTTGTTTTGAAGATTTCCATGACACAGCTGCACCTCCTAGTGTAAAAACATATCCACTAGTAGACTTAGAGTCTTTTACATCAGAAATCCAATTAGCATCACTGTATCCTTCTATAACTGATGGATATCTTGTATAATGCAGCCCATAATCACGAGTGTTTCTCAAATACCTAAGTACTCTAACAATTGCTTTCCAATGATCAATACTCGGATTACTAGTATATCTGCTTAATCTGCTCACAGCATAAGCAATATCTGGCCTAGTACAACTCATTAGATACATCAAACTTCCAATAATTCTAGAGTATTCTACTTGAGAAATACTTTCTCCTCGATTTTTGGATAGATGAACACTAGTATCTAAAGGTGTTCTAGCCACTCCTGAATCATCTTTGTTAAATTTTTCAAGAATTTTATCTACGTAGTGTGATTGACTTAATATGAGACCATCTGAACTTCGTATAGTTTTCTTCCTTAAGTATCCTAAAGTTAAGCCTTCTAAACAGGACCTAATCATGATAAAGAGAAAGATTTCTATAGCCTAAAAAGAATAAACTAAGGCAATATTGTTGTAGATGCAGTGTAAAAGTATGGGCAATAATTCAAGTAAGGTGGTGGACATAAAAAAATTTGAAAAACCACTTAAATACTTTCTTTCTTGGCAAGGTCGCGACAATAAATTGCCTCGGCAGAGGATTTACACCCTAAACTCGAACCAAGCATATCCTCAATGCTTATATTAATGGCACGCATTAGGAAACAAAACAAGAAAATGAACAAGTAAAGATATATAAAAGCACCAGAAATATGTAAAATTTAAAGAGACTCTGAAGAACTACTGTCGACAATCAGTTTTTGTGGCCTTGCTGCTGACTGTTTCATCTTTGATGATGGTGATGGATAAGTTTTTGCTTGTCGAGGCGGCTGAACTCTTATAGGTGGTGTCCGTTGCATTGGAGCGTCCACTTTTTCTCCTTCTTCTTCTTCGACAATTTCTTCAATGGCCATAATATTTGTCTCGCCTTCATCTATCTCTGCTGAGAGGCTGCCCATGATGATAGGGGATCCTGGTGGAGTGCTGAAGACTGCTCTCCTCTTGGATGACCGTCGACTGACAGATGATGTTGCGTCAGAATCTGCTACCCTAAATAGGCTAGAAGGTCCAACAGCATAGAATAATTGCTATGTTCCAATAGGGAAGAATGGTCGTGGTCGTCTTGGGGCTGGAGTCATCTTAGTGTAAGATACAAGTGTGACAAACATGTTCTGAGGGAACTCTAGAAACTGCACCCCTTGGCTGGGAAAATTGTGGAGCATCATCTAGGAAAGTGTGTTGTTGAAGTCACTCTAGTACTTCATGTACCGTTGCTGTGGGTAGCGTCAAGTATGTTTGTCGTGAACTGGGCCCCGACAACTGTATCAGCAGTGTATTGCTGTGGAGTTGTCTGGACTGGTTCTACCTGTGTGATTTGCATGAGTTTATGGTAAAACTCTCTAGTCCACCCACGCCTTTGGGTGGTAAATTCATCTGTGTCTACCATTGGTACACTTGCAGTATTACAAATACCCATAATTAAACAAGGAAAATATAAGGGTCCTTTATCCTTCTTACCGCACTCATAGGTTTCTCTTAAAATTATCTCTCCAACATTGATGCTTCGTTTATTGATGATTGATTGAATGAAAACCAATCTTCTTCGGTCGATCGTGCTATTGTAGGAAGTTGGGATGAGGCATCTTTTGATGAATGTATTTCATAGCTTGGCCTCTATAACACCCCAAAAACCGGGTTAATAAATGATTCGAATGTATTATAATTAAATCAAAAATCATAAGTTAATTGAATTAGAAAAAGGGGACCAAATTAATTAAGTTAAAAATCTTGAGCATTGCATGACAAATAGCCATGTTCCATAAACTACCCTTGGTAAATATTTAGGCCAACTAATTCATTAAGGGTAGGATGGTCTTTTAGCACCCATTAGTGAACAAGAAAACAATCCAAAAATCTTCTCTATCCTTCTATCTATCTCACGCCAACAACGATCTATCTCACGCCAACAACAAGGAGGAGAGGGGAGAAGTCTTTGAGAGAAATCCATGGAGAATTGAGAGGATAACTTGGAATCTATGCATGGTTAAGAGATTGAAATAGGGAATCGAGCATAAATACATTGGTAAGTTTATCTTTCCCTAAATCGAAAATGTTAGGGTTTTAGAACCCTTGGGTTTTCAATCTTTTTCTACAATATATTTGAGATAATTAGGGTGGTAGAGACCCAATTTAGTGATAATATCGCTTGGGGTTTAGTTATTAGAGCATGAATATTAAGTTGAGAAGCTTGAATTAGGGATTTACCTAAATGCATTATGTGGGTTGATTGAATTGATAACATGGTGAAAGTAAAGATTAGTTGAGGTTAATTTTATGATTAAAGGAGCTAGAAATAGTATGAATAAGGTTGGATTCGGAATTGGAGTAATGGATTGGGAGTTAGCCGAAAATACCTAGAAGCACCATTCCAAGTAGCTAACTTTGAAAATTTCCTTAGGTTGGGATTTAAGGAATTTGGAGCTGAAATTTTAGAAAATGATACTCATGTACACCTAGTTTAAGTGAAAATTTACGTGACCTTAATCCGAGTCTGGTAGAGGAAGATATAAGTCGTTCCGTAAGGCTACCCGAGCAGTCCTGGAAATCCGGCCAGGTCTGTTTCGGATGAATTCTGGAGCTGATAGATTAGGAATAAAAATGTAAGGTTAATTTTACCTTGTATAGGGTTCTTCTAGCTTTCCAACGAGGTAAAATGGACTTAAATCGAACATCGGAGCTAGGAGATATGACCGTTTCGCTAAAGGATAGCAAAACTGTCTGTAACAAACAAATACACATGTTTATCTTTGTTAAGACTAATATTGCTTGGATTAAATGATTGAATGTGTTTCCTGATGAATGGTACATGTATATGTTAATTGTTAGATACCCCGAGAGAAAAAATTAACGAGGAGCAAGAGAGGCTCGAAGCATCAAGGAAAAAAGGCAAAGGGGTTGTGATTTACAACCCTTAATAGCTTGGAAACATAGTGAGTGTGGCAAACCTTGGGGTTAGGACCTAGGGTCCTAACCACCCTTTTTCTTATTTGAATTAATATATCATGTAAATGGACTAATCAAATATCCAGTAAAAAGGGAAGGAGGCTAATGTTAAATGACATGTTTGCTAGATTATTAGTACTAGCTTAGCTCATATGCATTGCTTGGAAGAGTAGTTGTCTAATGGTATTATGCCTTCGAAGAATATGCCTAGACTTATCATTATACATGTTGCTTTGTGCCCTTCCAATTGTCGACTGACTATCACAGTGTATGCATATTGGAGGCACAGGTTTTTCCCACATTGGAATATCTTCCAAAAAATGTCGTAGCCATTCTGCCTCTTCACCACACTTGTCTAACGCAATAAATTCAGATTCCATTGTGGATCTAGCTATAACAGTTTGTTTTGAAGATTTCCATGACACAGCTGCACCTCCTAGTGTAAAAACATATCCACTAGTAGACTTAGAGTCTTTTACATCAGAAATCCAATTAGCATCACTGTATCCTTCTATAACTGATGGATATCTTGTATAATGCAGCCCATAATCACGAGTGTTTCTCAAATACCTAAGTACTCTAACAATTGCTTTCCAATGATCAATACTCGGATTACTAGTATATCTGCTTAATCTGCTCACAGCATAAGCAATATCTGGCCTAGTACAACTCATTAGATACATCAAACTTCCAATAATTCTAGAGTATTCTACTTGAGAAATACTTTCTCCTCGATTTTTGGATAGATGAACACTAGTATCTAAAGGTGTTCTAGCCACTCCTGAATCATCTTTGTTAAATTTTTCAAGAATTTTATCTACGTAGTGTGATTGACTTAATATGAGACCATCTGAACTTCGTATAGTTTTCTTCCTTAAGTATCCTAAAGTTAAGCCTTCTAAACAGGACCTAATCATGATAAAGAGAAAGATTTCTATAGCCTAAAAAGAATAAACTAAGGCAATATTGTTGTAGATGCAGTGTAAAAGTATGGGCAATAATTCAAGTAAGGTGGTGGACATAAAAAAATTTGAAAAACCACTTAAATACTTTCTTTCTTGGCAAGGTCGCGACAATAAATTGCCTCGGCAGAGGATTTACACCCTAAACTCGAACCAAGCATATCCTCAATGCTTATATTAATGGCACGCATTAGGAAACAAAACAAGAAAATGAACAAGTAAAGATATATAAAAGCACCAGAAATATGTAAAATTTAAAGAGACTCTGAAGAACTACTGTCGACAATCAGTTTTTGTGGCCTTGCTGCTGACTGTTTCATCTTTGATGATGGTGATGGATAAGTTTTTGCTTGTCGAGGCGGCTGAACTCTTATAGGTGGTGTCCGTTGCATTGGAGCGTCCACTTTTTCTCCTTCTTCTTCTTCGACAATTTCTTCAATGGCCATAATATTTGTCTCGCCTTCATCTATCTCTGCTGAGAGGCTGCCCATGATGATAGGGGATCCTGGTGGAGTGCTGAAGACTGCTCTCCTCTTGGATGACCGTCGACTGACAGATGATGTTGCGTCAGAATCTGCTACCCTAAATAGGCTAGAAGGTCCAACAGCATAGAATAATTGCTATGTTCCAATAGGGAAGAATGGTCGTGGTCGTCTTGGGGCTGGAGTCATCTTAGTGTAAGGTACAAGTGTGACAAACATGTTCTGAGGGAACTCTAGAAACTGCACCCCTTGGCTGGGAAAATTGTGGAGCATCATCTAGGAAAGTGTGTTGTTGAAGTCACTCTAGTACTTCATGTACCGTTGCTGTGGGTAGCGTCAAGTATGTTTGTCGTGAACTGGGCCCCGACAACTGTATCAGCAGTGTATTGCTGTGGAGTTGTCTGGACTGGTTCTACCTGTGTGATTTGCATGAGTTTATGGTAAAACTCTCTAGTCCACCCACGCCTTTGGGTGGTAAATTCATCTGTGTCTACCATTGGTACACTTGCAGTATTACAAATACCCATAATTAAACAAGGAAAATATAAGGGTCCTTTATCCTTCTTACCGCACTCATAGGTTTCTCTTAAAATTATCTCTCCAACATTGATGCTTCGTTTATTGATGATTGATTGAATGAAAACCAATCTTCTTCGGTCGATCGTGCTATTGTAGGAAGTTGGGATGAGGCATCTTTTGATGAATGTATTTCATAGCTTGGCCTCTATAACACCCCAAAAACCGGGTTAATAAATGATTCGAATGTATTATAATTAAATCAAAAATCATAAGTTAATTGAATTAGAAAAAGGGGACCAAATTAATTAAGTTAAAAATCTTGAGCATTGCATGACAAATAGCCATGTTCCATAAACTACCCTTGGTAAATATTTAGGCCAACTAATTCATTAAGGGTAGGATGGTCTTTTAGCACCCATTAGTGAACAAGAAAACAATCCAAAAATCTTCTCTATCCTTCTATCTATCTCACGCCAACAACGATCTATCTCACGCCAACAACAAGGAGGAGAGGGGAGAAGTCTTTGAGAGAAATCCATGGAGAATTGAGAGGATAACTTGGAATCTATGCATGGTTAAGAGATTGAAATAGGGAATCGAGCATAAATACATTGGTAAGTTTATCTTTCCCTAAATCGAAAATGTTAGGGTTTTAGAACCCTTGGGTTTTCAATCTTTTTCTACAATATATTTGAGATAATTAGGGTGGTAGAGACCCAATTTAGTGATAATATCGCTTGGGGTTTAGTTATTAGAGCATGAATATTAAGTTGAGAAGCTTGAATTAGGGATTTACCTAAATGCATTATGTGGGTTGATTGAATTGATAACATGGTGAAAGTAAAGATTAGTTGAGGTTAATTTTATGATTAAAGGAGCTAGAAATAGTATGAATAAGGTTGGATTCGGAATTGGAGTAATGGATTGGGAGTTAGCCGAAAATACCTAGAAGCACCATTCCAAGTAGCTAACTTTGAAAATTTCCTTAGGTTGGGATTTAAGGAATTTGGAGCTGAAATTTTAGAAAATGATACTCATGTACACCTAGTTTAAGTGAAAATTTACGTGACCTTAATCCGAGTCTGGTAGAGGAAGATATAAGTCGTTCCGTAAGGCTACCCGAGCAGTCCTGGAAATCCGGCCAGGTCTGTTTCGGATGAATTCTGGAGCTGATAGATTAGGAATAAAAATGTAAGGTTAATTTTACCTTGTATAGGGTTCTTCTAGCTTTCCAACGAGGTAAAATGGACTTAAATCGAACATCGGAGCTAGGAGATATGACCGTTTCGCTAAAGGATAGCAAAACTGTCTGTAACAAACAAATACACATGTTTATCTTTGTTAAGACTAATATTGCTTGGATTAAATGATTGAATGTGTTTCCTGATGAATGGTACATGTATATGTTAATTGTTAGATACCCCGAGAGAAAAAATTAACGAGGAGCAAGAGAGGCTCGAAGCATCAAGGAAAAAAGGCAAAGGGGTTGTGATTTACAACCCTTAATAGCTTGGAAACATAGTGAGTGTGGCAAACCTTGGGGTTAGGACCTAGGGTCCTAACCACCCTTTTTCTTATTTGAATTAATATATCATGTAAATGGACTAATCAAATATCCAGTAAAAAGGGAAGGAGGCTAATGTTAAATGACATGTTTGCTAGATTATTAGTACTAGCTTAGCTCATATGCATTGCTTGGAATGCCAAGGTATGTATGGCACGCGGCTATGGATGCCAGGTACGCAAATCATGCATAGAGCATGTATTAGTGATACGACATATAGTTGATAACATGGTATGCATGTTAATTGTAATGTATTGATTGATATACTTACCTTGGATATTCCCACATGATAACATGATTTGAATTGCTATAAATAAATTGAAAGAAGTATTGTAATTGCCTTGTATTAGCATGTAAGGGACACTTGTTCTGGTAATGTAAACTTAATTACATAAATGGATATTGAAATGTTATTGAGCCTTGGTTTATAGACGGTAATAGGTTGTACGGCATGCCTAGGGTCTTGAGTTCATTGTTTAGTGCTACGACACTCATGTTTAGTACTTCGGTACTCTTGTTGGTACTATGGGTACCGTGATTTGGTGGTGAGTCACCAATTGTTAGATACCATGGGTATCTCTTGTTAGTACCTTTGTGGTACTCATGTTAGTGTCTTCGTGACACTCTTGTTGACTCGTTACCGTGTCCTTCTATACCAAGGCATCATACGAATGTAATTGAAAGATTAAAAGTTCAAATGTGACTTATACTTACACGTAATGACTTGAACGTTATTGACACTTGATCGTGCATTGATAATGACTATAGAAATGTAACTGATGCTAAGTGTAGCACTTGAATGTAAAATGGCTATTGATATTGGAAATGTTCATATGGATATATGTAGCCCTTGAAATGGATTACTTAATGAAGGCATGAGAATTGAAAAATGACTAATGAGATAGGTGCATTAATGTTATGCTAGCTTGAGCATATAGACCATGATATGATACGTATGACATAAATGTTAATCATGAAAGCACTTTGCTATGATATTTGGTTATTGTTGAATTGTGAACTAAAAGACCATTTGCCATGAATTAAATTGTTTGTTTAATTGAAACATGATATATCTTGTTATTGTATCATGTCTAATATGGTTAGACTAGGGTCACCTCACTAAGTACTTCGTGAGTACTTACCACGTTTTGTTTCCTCCTTCCCAAAATAACAGGTGATCGAGCCAAGGATCTAAATCGAGATTGATAGCAAGCAAGGGCACAAAGCAAACTAAAGTATGGTACTTGTATTTTGGTTAACTCCTAGATTGGTGGCATTAGTGAGCATATTTTGTTTAGCATACGCATTGAGGGTATGTCTCATGGTTTGTATATAATTATGGTTTTGCTATTTGACTTGTTTGTAAGCCATAAGGCATAATGCTCAAGGTAGGTTAACCTTGCATGTTACGGGTTCTTGGCCTATGGATGCATAGTAGGCATTGGTGTTTTGGAAATGGTATGAAACTAATGGTCTTGGCATATCAAGCATGAACTAGGTAGCTTAGCATATGATACCTTAAACTACATCATGAGCATACAAGTTGCTAAGGTGAAAAGTACATGACATAGTCAACTTGAATGCCATTGTCTATGGTTAATGGCTTGAGTCACAAATAGGCTAAGGGAATGGACTAAATGAATTGATATATGTTGCCTAAACATACTACATTGTCCCTTAAGGGTTAGGAATGGTCTAGGACCACTTAGGTGATCTTTTGGTAGAGTCAAATGTCCAAAAAGATAGAAACTTGCTCTTTTCGAGCAAGGGTATCGATACCTATACTAGCGGTATCGATACCCCTTGTTAATTGGCCACATGGTCCGAAGCATGGTTCGGTACCACCATTGGCAATAAGGTTCTGGGTCCGAAGCATGGTTCGGTACCGAGCTTGGCAGTGAGCTCCTCGAGCCCCCTGGTTCGATACCCATTTCGAACCAGGCTATCCATCTTAGTCAACGAGTCAACCTGAGAGGCCTAGTTCGAACCATGATTCGGTATTGGGGCCTCTAGTAGCAAAAATGCATCGAACCCTGGTTCGAACCAGGATGCCTTGCCCCAAAGGCCAAAAAGTCAATGTTCAATGCCGTTGACCGGTATCGAACGGGGTATCGATACCCGTTCCGATACTTGCTTCGATACCTTTAGTAATATTGGTTTAAACTTGTAAGAAGGAAATTGACTTGAATAATACGATAAGTTTAATGATAGCTAAATGAGCAGAATTTGGTTAAGGGTAATTTACTAAGTTCAATTGAAAATTATAATTGATAAATGATCAGAAATTAGGAATCGAATTGATTAATTGAATAAGTAAAGAAAAGTTTTAAATTGGACCCCAAAATGGACAAGTATTACATGAGATTGCCTTAAATTAACTCGTAATGTTTTACAATGTTTACAAAGTTCGATTAAAATGTCTGGTCGACGCTCCCGTCTCCTAACCCGGGGCGAGGGTGTCACAGCCTCGGTCCTAAGATTCTACCTTGCCACCGATCCTCTATGGGCACCGGTTTCCTAATTAGTATTGTCGTAGCAGAGGTCGTCTTTGATCAGCTCATAATCTTCATTGGTGATGTCCTCCATGAATGCAGAATGGTTATTCGTATAACAGACTGATTATTTCGGCATTAAGTCTGACCGGCCTGCCTCGGTATTGGACATATAGGGAGTCCTTGCTCGGCTAGTGTGCATAAAATTCTCGTATAATTGTGGCATTGACTTGGGTTGGTTGTAGGAAAAAAATTTGTCATTCTTGGTACTTGATCTTGTCGAACAAGTAATGCTCGAAGTCGTAATTCTCCTGATCATAGTGTTGGAATCCTTATTCTTCACATAATTGTCTAGCATTGAAAGACCTGTTGGAATGATCTTCGACAGTGTCTGTTGCGAACCAGTTGTAAGTAGCCATGTATAAGTAGTGGAGAGTTGAAGATCTTGGAGATGATCTTGGAGAGTTTCTGAAAGAGTTAACAGAGATTTGAGATTGCAAAGAAAACAACAAGATAGACATTGAGTAAATAATTTTAAAGAATCAAGAATGCAAAAGTAAATAGTTCAAAAGGTAGAGGGTACTTATAAAGGCCTTGGCCTTGTAGTCGTTTGAATCAGCTAGCCGTTAACATTTACTATCGTTAGCTTTTACTGTCGCGATGAGAATATTGGTAGACTAGCCATTACTCTATTCTGCCCGTTGGGACTGCTGCGGCTCTGACACTATTTTCTGTCACGGCAACAAATCTCCTACTATGAATTTCTTCACCTTTATTCTTGCTTATTATCCAAAAAATTAAACATTAACAAGAAAAATAATTTAAATAAAATATAATAAAAAAATTAATTCTAAACTACCTAAAAATAAAAGAAAAGTAAAAATAAGGGAAAGTGATTATGTCACGGGAGGAGTGCATGCAAGTGCATCTCCTAAGGTGATTGTCTCTTGTTGGCCAGAATAATGCTTTAAATATTGATCATTCTCTTTGGGTTCATGCCCATCCCTTCTTGATTTGATCTTTACTACACCATGTGGTTCTGACCATTTGGACCTGATTGTTCCAGGACAATATGTTGTCCTATTGGCTTCCTCCACCTCTGATGTTTCAGTACTGTCCAGTATTTTGCTATAATAAGCATCATTTTATGCCGACCATACTATCGAGGAAGTGATTGCTGAGATAGGATATTTTGCTACCTACATCTATTTTATGGATAACTTTGTACTCTTCTGGATCATCATGTCTTTTTAAATTATGGAAAGCATTGAGTTTGACTTGCTGGTCGTTAACCCTCATTGTCGACTCTCCTTTTTCTATATCTATGAGCGTGCGTACAGTGGCTAGGAAAGGTCTCCCCAAGATGATCGGTGCATTGTCATCTGCTTCACAATAAAGAACAAGAAAGTCAGCGGGAAATATAAATTTATCCACTCTTACCAATATGTCCTCGATTTTTCCTTCAGGTTGCACATATGATCTATCCGCTAGTTGGAGCATCACTTTTGTAGGGTTTGCCCTTCCTATTCCAAGTTTTTGGAAAATAAATTTAGGCATCAAGTTTATGCTTGCTCTAAGGTCACATAAGGTCTTTCCTTCGTAGTGATTTCCTATCGCACAAGGTATGTTAAAGCATCCATGATCCTTCAATTTCGGAGGCATGCGATTATGCAGCATTGCCATACATCTTTCAGTTGCAACCATTGTTTCAAACTCATCAAGCCTTTTTCTCTTAGACACAATGTCTTTTAAGAATTTGGCATAGTTTGACATTTGTTCTATTGCTTCAACAAATTGTAAGTTGATGCGGACTTTTTTCAAAATATCTAAGAATTTTTTAAATTAGTGGTCCTATTTCTGCTTTTTTAAATTTTGTGAGAGAGGTGGTGGTGGTCGCATTTCCTCCAGGGACTCATTAGTTTGGAATTTAATACCTAGCACCATTGGTCTTTTGCTGTCTCGGCGGCTTGTCGAGGGCTTATCGAGTTTTCTGCCGCGGTAGTGTTTTTTGCTGGGATTTTAGTGGCATGATCTCTTAGTTCAGCATCCAAGTCTTCTTTGTCTGATTCTTCTTGTTCTATTGTTGGTACTTTGTCTACTGAGTTTCCTAAGATTTCCTTAAGTTGTAGACCACTCCTAGTAGTAATTGTCTTGCATTGTTCATGGCCCATTACCTTTGCAACTTCAGTATTGCTAGGTAATTCTCCTTGTGATCTAGTGTTCAGGTTTTGAGCAAACTGCCCAACCTGAGTTTCAAGTGATTTGATAGTTGCCTCTTGGTTTTGTAACCTCATCTCAATTTTATTTATGAATGCATCAGTTCTTTTGATGAAGTTGCTATTCTCTGCCATGTATGATTCTATTTTCATCATAAAGGCCTTAAGAGAATTTTTCCAGTGAACTTATAGGTTGCTGCTCATGCATCTGCTGTTACGGCAATAGTTGCTAGACCTGCAGCGGCAGTAGATGTTGCATTGGTTGCTGGAAACCTGAGGGTTGAGTAGTTGGATTCAAGGCATTGTTAGGATTACTCAATGAGAAGTTGGGATGCCTTTTCCATGATGGGTTATATGTGTTGGACATCATGTTGTTCATATTGTAGTTTCCAGCATAGAGGTTAGACTCTATATTCTGCATGCATTCAGAAGAACTATGATTATCCCTACATAAATTACAAAAAGAATCTATGGCCTTAACCTCATGGGTATTGTGTTGCATTTGCATGTTTTGCACCATCTTAGTAAGAGAGGCCAATTGTGCTACCATTGAATTGGATGTTTCCAACTCATTCACTGTAGCTTGGCATCTTATTCCTCCTCGCATAGATGTAGGGAATTGAAAATCGTTCTTTGCGAGTTTGTTCAAGACCTCAATAGCTTCCTCAGGTGCTTTGTCAAGGAGTGTTCCATTGGCAGAGGCATCTAACATCATCTGTTGGGGGTTGGTGGCATTGTAAAATATAGTCACTTGTGTCCGTAATGGGAATCCATGTAACAGAAACTTGTGCAGTAGCTTCCTATAGCGCTCCCATGTCTCATACATAGGTTCATCATCTACCTGCCGAAAAGAAGTAATTTCATTACGAATACAATCATATAAGTTAGTAGGATTAAAATGTGTAATGAAATCACGACAAAGTTGACTCCAAGATCCTATAGATCCTGTTGGAATGCTATTTAACCAGGTTTTTGCCCTATCCCTCAGTGAATAAGGAAACAGTTTCAATCTCAAGACATCTTCATAGAATCCTTGGATTTTGAAAGAATTACAGATCTCCATGAATGACTTAAGATGTTGCCTGACATCTTCTGTCATAGACCTACCAAACTGTCCAATAGTATTTAGCATATTGAACATAACAGGTTTTAGTTCAAAGTGGTCTGCTTCTATTTCTGGTGTAACCACTCTAGGATTTAACCCATTCAAATCCTCTTGCAGGAAATCTCTAACAGTGAGCTGTCGCGGCAGTGGTGGCGGCGGAAGGCCTCCATTGTCGTGATTAAGTTTTGCTCTGCTGGATTACCTGCCATAACTGCTTGGATTTGTCTCCTCAACCTTTGATGCGCATGTTCAATCTCTGGATCTAGTTCGTACAAATGGTTGGTTGGGTTTGCTCTGGTCATACACAAGAAAAAAAATAAAAAGAAAAGAAAAAGAAAAAGAAAAATAACTAAAAGCAAGAAAAAAAAGAAAATAAAATTTAGTTGTCAATTCCCGGTAACGATGCCTGAAACTTGTTTCGTGTCAAAAGTGCGCTAATAGTGCAAGTGAACACGTCGTAAGTAATAAAAGTGATAAGTATTATCAAATATTGTCTCCATAGGGATTGGTCTACTCAATATGCCTTTTTTTGTCTTCTTGCTCTATAAAAGGAATAAAATAAAAAAAAACACAGGTAATTTGGTTTTGAGTGAACTAAATAACTTGAATAAAGAAAACTAAATAATAAGAGAATAAACAGATTAAAGAAAGTGGCCAGGATCTAGTTGTATTGTATAGTGGATTCAATTGACTTGTTTTTGTCCAATACAATCACGCCATACTACCTCGGCAGTACTGCAGATTTACTGCCTCAACAACGATGAGCTTTGTCGGTCGCGACAATCGCTTGCTCTTGGGTGGACTTTACCAAATTTTGGTAAAGTGTCTTATGATGACTCCGCTTATCCCTAAGTCGAAGTATTGTTGATGACCAGTCCTTGATGATACCTTCCGGCATGAATAAATTATGATCACCAACCAATCCCACACTTCTTTTAGTCGCTGAAACTCTAACCTATCCCTAGGCCAAGTTAGTATTTTTCGAATTGAAAAATATCGTACTTATTCCTTTCGTGAATCTAACTCTCATGATATTAGGTAAATGGATTTCTCACAAACTTCTCTCCCCAGCTTGAATACAAGAACAATGAATGACAAAGAATAAGCAAACCTTGATATTTTAATGCATTGAAACAAGAAACAAATTTCAATATCTTCTCACTAATACTCTACAACTTTCACCTAAGCCTAAAGGAAATTAGAACATAATGAGAAGTAAAGAGAACTCTAAAAACTAAGATGAATCTAGCTCCCTAGTCTATGTCGTATATGATGCTCTCTTATCCTTGGACGGTTATGGTTTATATAGGCTTGGACTAGGGTAAACCTTTCCTATGTAGGAATACAACTTGGAGTAGAACACAATTCAAGTACATAATAAAATATTTCCAAGTTTATTCCCACTAGGATGCTTTTCCTGCTTGGCCTTTGATTTGGGCTGTCAACTTGCTTCTCAGCTCCGATCCTTGTGCTGCTTGTCCGAAAACATCCACCTCATTTTTCTCTTCAGCTCGCCTACAATATTGATACTTGTCCTTCAGGTGTTGTCGCTGCCTCAGGTTCTACCTCGACCTCAGTTGCTGCCGCGACAATAGATATTCCTGCAAATGCATAAAAGTACAGTAAAGCTTGCATTTTCTGTTTATATCATCTTTATATATTACAAAAGTAAAGTACCTAAATATCTCACATTAAACACATGCATTAGTTAAAGTAGGTGTAGATTGAATGATTATTATCCATGAAAGGTGTGAATAGTATTAGTGAATTGAGCATTTATCACTAAGTTCCAAGCTCTAGTATGAAGCAGCGCAGCGCACTATTCAGATCTAGAACAATGAGCTAGTAAATTTTTAAGAGCGAGTCAGGAGTGTAGTCTCATACGTGAAGATACTGTCAAGATAAGCCACAACCCTGCTGATGTAGCCAAATGTTAAACTACAATATGGGAAAGTCATCGCACGGTTGTTACATGAGTTGACCAACTTAAGAGTTAGGGCTACCAGCTTTCAGTGATAGATAATTATCTTTTCTTTGTATTTGAACCTTTTGATCGACGGGTGCTTCTAATACATTGTTTTTCAAATCCAATGCCTCTTTGCATTTATGTATGGTTGCATTCATACATCATAGGCATTATTTCAATAAAAAGCTTCTATGGCAGAACACGTTTAAATTGTTACCATACCACATTCTTATTCAACTCGTTCATGCTCTAGAAAAATGACAATATAGGATAGACTTAACAGTTTGGAGAATGATCGTACAAAATTTTAGAACCAACTAGACCGAATAGAGCAAAATATGAGAGAAAGTATTAATCGGTCTCAAGCGGATATTATCATTCAGTTGACCGCTTTGCTGGGACCTAAAGAATCTGGTAAGTACAAAGCACAGAAAAGAGGGTCGAATAAAATATAAGGCCATACTAACACTACATCTCATGTAAGGGTGCAACCTAAGGTGCAATCTGCATCTGGTAAAGTTCAAATAAACATGGTTGGAGCATTTGTGAGTCATCCGATAGAGGTTTTTGAGTTTGCTACTCCTAATTTGAATGAATTTCCAAACCTAAATTTCAGGAACGAGATAAAGAAAGTGTGTCGAGAGATGAAAAAAAAGTATGTCGAGCACTTCAAAGTACTAAAGAAGAAGATACTAGAGATACAAGGAACTTATGATCAAGGCGTCAATGCAACAAATTTGAGGTTAGTATCTGATTTGGTATTACCACCGAAGTTTAGAATACCTAATTTTGAAAAGTTTTATGGAAATACATGCTCGATCACACATATGAAAATATACTGCCAGAAGATGGTTGCTTTTCATAAGGAGGAAAAGTTATTGATTCATTACTTCTAAGTCAGTCTTATAGGTCCTACAGTTCGATTGTATACACAACTAAGCAAGGAGAACATAAAAGCATGGAAAAGCTTATGATGAGAATTCAAAAGCCCTCATTTTTCATATCATTTCTTCACTCGTTTATTTTTAATAAAGACAAAATTAAATGCGATAATCGGTATTTTTGGTTATTTTTCATATCTCAGCATCCGATCACTAACTTTATGAATTTATCTATTAATTGGCATAAAACATATACGTTTGATAGTTTTCTTTCTTAGACAAGAAACTAGATCATAAAGACACTCAAAGAAGAAAATAGATGCTGAATTGCAGACGAAACACCCGCAACGACAGCATTCTAAAGGCTGCAGCAACAGCGTAAAAGACAACAATTGGTGCTCAACAGAAAGAGGAAAAGATACCAAACTCAATAGACAAAGAGCAAAAGAAAGAAGAAGACTCAGTTAGGAGATCAATCCTAAGTCAAAGCCAACCACGAAAAGAAAAGAAATTTTAGGAAATAAGATTAAATTAATATAATTTAATTAAGAATTAGATTTCTTTCTCATTTAGAACTCTTTCCTCGCATGGAAAGATCAACTTAGGGTTTGGCCTATATAAGGCACTTATTAGGTTTAGGTTTAGTGTGGAGTCGAGACGGATTCTCACATTATTATACCTTTAGTCGTCGCCTCCATCATGTTCTGTTTTTTGAATAGTCGGAGATGAAGGTTATGTTATGCTTGATATTTATTAATACAAAACCTATTTCATAGTTTATTCTTTCTTGGTAGTTACTCTTCTTGCATATGTGCTTGAAAGATATGTGAGAAAACTCATTTGATAGCATCGGGAGATGTAGGTTCACGAAATAAGAGAATACGGTATTTGCTCATGGGCATTGACTAATCCGTCAAGGATTTCAACGACTAATAGGACACAAGTGTTCGGTTGTTGTCTGCCCTTGATTCACGCTGATAGGTATCATCAAGACGTGAGTTTCAACAGTTCTCTTCGCTTAGGGATAAGGAAGAAGATAATTAAGGATGCTCTGTTGAACTATGGAATGTTGAATTGTCGACAAGGCATAACCCTACCTAGGCAGTTGTGGCGACCCTTAGTGCGATCCGTCGAGGCGGTAGTTCAATCCATTACATTAATAAGTGGATACTTAACAAAACTAGATTCTTCTCTACAAAGCACCCAATCTAGCCTCACCATTATCTTATTATTTCGTTAATTAATTTTAAGTTTTTAATTATCTTAGTCATAATTCAACCAAATCATTTACTTGTGTTTTTAGTTTTATTAGTGCAGTTATAAGAAGTAGCAAGGTTGACTCAGTCCTCGTAGAACCGAAATATTAAATACTATAATATGAAAAAGGTGGAATTAATAGGACTCCATAGCCTCCATCAGATTTGGCGCCGTTGCTGGAGACTTGCGCTCAATTTTACTACCAATTATTTCTGCACCTTTTTAATTATTTTAGTTTATTTTATTTAGTTTTAGTTTTAGTTTAATTTCTAAAGGTTGTTTTGTGCATGACCAGGTCCAACCCGACTATCGATCAATACCCTTACGATCGATAAATAAAAAAAAGCTGCATGAGATCTGAAATGAAGGGAACGCCAAAGAATGAACGTAGACCTTGGCCAACAAAAAAATGCGGGTATGAAAGCCGCGGCGGCAGACAATCGCGATGCTTTCAAAGTTGTTGATCTAGTAAATATTCCAAGACAAGAACGTGATCGAACTTTTCGAGATTATTTAAAGGAAGATTTAGATGGGTTAACCCTGCTGTTGTGATACCTAACATAGAGACAGAGCACTTCGAACTAAAACCGTTTATTTTCAACATGATCAACACCCTAGGCCAGTTTAGGGGTTCAGCCAATGAAGATGCTCGGCAGCATCTTAAGTCTTTTTTGGAAATTTGTAATTCGTTTAAGCTACCGAGAGTCTCAGTCAACATCCTTAAGCTGAAATTATTCCCTATTCACTTAGGGATAGGGAAAAATCTTGGTTAAACAACCTTCAACCGAGATCGCTGGACTTATGGACAAAACTATGCCGAAGCTTCCTTGCCAGATTCAGTTACACCAATATGACTAATAAACTCAGAAACGATATAACATCCTTTAGGCAAGACGAAGACGAATCAATGTATGAGGCCTGAGAACGATACAGAGAACTGTACAAAAAATACCTCATGCATGGTCTGCCTGAGTGGACCCAAGTATCCATCTTCTACAATGCAGTTAACACCCCTACAAGGATGATGCTTGATGCTTCCTCCAATAGCACCATCTTAGACCGCCCACCCCATGAGAGTTTAGAAATTTTGGATAGGTTGGCAAATAATGACTATCAACATCCAACCACCAGAAGAGGCATAAATAGACGAGGTATGACTACTTCTGATTTTGCAGATTCTATCCAAGCATAACTATCAACCTTAACCAACATGGTCAAAGATCTGCATAAACCAAGCCACGTTCGGAAAGTAAAAGCAGTCATCGTTCTTTGCGAAACCAATGGTGACAACCATGACTCGAATGTATGCCCGCACAATCCAAAATTTTCCTTCTATGTTATAAACGTTAATAGAAATAATATGTCCAACAATTACAACTCATCATGGAGGAAGCACCCTAATTTCTCATGGAGTAATCGTAATAATGCGCTTAACACGCAACATCAACCAATGTAATCTATAGGATTCCAACAAAATAATGGATTTGCTCAGCAGCAGATGCTGCAGCAGGCACCGCCGCTACAGCAAATAACAGACGTCCAAACTTTGGAGAACACACTACAAACATTTATGGCCCAGACTGGTGCATACATTGCAAACACCAACAAGTTCATCCAAAAAGTTGACACCTTCATGGAAAGAACAAAAATGAGAATGCAGAATAACGAAGCTGCTCTCAAATCACTGGAAACCACAATATGAAAATGGCACAACAGATGAAAAACAGACCCATAGGAGGTCTCCCTAGCGGTACTAAAGTCGCTAGAATTGGTCCTTATGAACAATGTAAAGCCATATCAACCAGAAGTGGATTACAACTGAAAGACCTTGAAATACCTGCTCAAACAGTAGGTGAAACCCCTAAAACAATAGCCCCTGAAGAAGCTACTGATAAAACATCTAAGGCAAAGAAACCAACAGACACTACCAACGACACTGCCACAGTAGATGATACCATAGCCGCATCGTAGATAAGATTCCAGTGCGACAAAAAGATCGTAGATCTGCGTTTACCACCACCTTTTCCACAAATGTTAAAATAGCAAAAATAAGAGTATTAGTTTAAGAAATTCCTGGATATACTTAAACAGGTACACATAAACATACCTTTGGTAGAGGCAATAAAGTCAATGCCCAACTATGCCAAGTTCCTTAAAGACATTATATCCAAAAGGAAAAGATTGGGGAGTTTGAAACAGTTGCCACAATAGAATGATGTATGGCAATGCTGCACAAGGCCATGAACAAAAGAAAAGATCCTTGTAGTTTTACAATACCATGCACTATCAGTGATCAATACGTAGGAAGGACACTATGTGACTTAGGCGTCAGTATAAATCTCATGCCTAAGTCAGTATTTCAAAAGCTAGGCATTGGGCAAGCAAAGCCAACAACAGTAATGCTGCAGCTTGCAGACCGCTCTTACGTACAACCAGAAGGAAAAATTGAAGATATTTTGGTAATGGGGGATAAATTTATTTTTCTTGCTAACTTATTAATTCTTGATTGTGAAGCAAATGAACATGCACTAATCATATTAGGAAGACCATTCCTAGCAACAGAAAGAATATTGATCGATTGCAAGAAAGGAGAATTGATCATAAGGGTCAATGATCAACAAGTAAAGATCAATTTGTTTAAAACTCTAAGGCATCATG
This sequence comes from Abelmoschus esculentus, assembly GCA_035048815.1. Lineage (NCBI taxonomy): Eukaryota > Viridiplantae > Streptophyta > Magnoliopsida > Malvales > Malvaceae > Abelmoschus > Abelmoschus esculentus. Next base: position 11,743,904 of record JAUCBN010000006.1, on the reverse strand, counting down.
ATGAACCAGATGAATGCAAAGGAATTGAAGCTAAAACTGAGTTTAACTTCAATCTAGAAACAGATTGCCTGAACAAAACCTTCTAAGGCAACCTCTATCGAGGTAGAACGCCCCTTGAACAACATTATATTCGAAAGAAACCACCTGATGAGAAGACAGCAACTGAGACATCAACTTTTCCTCCATCCAAAAAGGGGAAGATGATTGGTGCTGAAGATGCAATTTATTGCACCTCTGCAGTAACCTAAATTTTTTATCTCTTAATGCTTAATTTATTTTTATGTTTTAGAAATTATAGTATTATTTTTAGTTTTAGGATTTAAATTTTAAATTTCGCAAATTAGTTTTAAAATTTTAAATTTTCTCACAACTAATAATTCATCTTTTAGGCCCAATAAAGAAAATAAAATAAAAACGCGGCCCAACTCAAGGCAAAAATATCTCGACGAGAAACTTGTCGCCCAAGTTGAAGCCGCATCGTTTCATTCGCTCAGTGTTGGCCAGCTGGATCCGCGTAGTGTGCACGCCAAGAATAATAATGACACTATTGCCTCTTCCAACGATTGGCCGCCTTCGCCTATAAATAGATAAGAAAGCTTCATCTTTTCTACACTTCTTCTACATTACTTTTACTCTGCCAAAATTCTTCTCACTCTACATAAGTAAAATATGGCAACCCAAAGACAAACCTCTGCTGATGCGGCAAAATTCAGACGATTCTCTACATCAACAGTCAAGCATGAGTACGAAAGAAACTTCAAAAACTATTAAATCTGGGAAGAGCAAGAGTTTTATTATACTGATGATGAAGACCTAGGCCTAGAAGCATTCATATTGTCAAAAATTATATTCCAACAATGGCAGAAATTTGCAAAGCAACCAGATTCGGTGAACATTGAATGGGTTCATGAATTCTATACCCACCTCCCCGTACCCAACAACCCATATACATATTTGCGGGGACGAGAAATTCCATTGACCGACATCATGATCAACGCCTACTTCGGCCTCCACATCAAAAACAACGAACATGTAGAGTTCGTAGCCGCACTAACGGTTGAAGACTACGAGCAAATGAAGGCAGAATCATGTCTACCAGGTACTGAATAGAATACGGGTAAACACGGTAGATCCATTAGACACCACGATCTCCAACTAGAGGAAAAGCTCTGGAATTTGTTCATAAAAAAATTCTGTTGTCAAAATCTCATAACCAAACAGTGGATAGACATGATTGGCGCTCATCCACTCCATCATCCATAACCGGAGAATCAATGTTGGCATCATTATTAGCAAAAAAATATTTTAATGCGCCATTAAGGAGAAAGGTATCCTAATTTTTCCTTGTCTAATTACTGCTTTGGGGGCTTAGAAAGAGTCTTAAACATGCCTTTAGACACATACACACCATGACGAGTGGGCTGGACGAGGGAAATTTACATAAAAAGGATGCAAGTAGAAGAAACAGTTCCACGGGCCTTTATTCCTCCCACTTTCGAAGTAACTCCCGTCGAGGCCGGTCAACAGGAAGACACAGTGGAACAACCAACAACAGGACTCCTGAAGATCCTGCAGAGGATGGAGAGAAGACAATTGACCTTCATGAACTATATTAAGGAGTTCAACAACACCATCATCACCACCATACGAGAAGAACTCCCTTTATGTAAGACTGCATTCCCTAACTTCCCAGTCAAGCTCTCCACGCCTCAGCCTCCCCCTGCTACACTCTCTGCTTCAGCCACTGTCCCAGTTTCCCCCACTGCCACAATCGTCGCAGCCGCAACTGAACCATTATCAATAGAATTAGTAGCTGAGTTTCTCAGAATGGACTCCACTAACAGAGGAGCTACTCCAGAACAGTCAACAACATTCACATAGAGTGACTCAGAAGAAGATCTGACTAGTCAACTCCGAGTTGCTAATGAATTTATTATTGCAGCACAAAGTGGGTAAAAAAAGAAAGGCAACATCCTCTTCTCCAATCATCCTAGACACAAAGGAAGAGTAGCAAGACCCCACTCCCGTTCATGTCCAACCATCACCTCGTCCAAAAAGCTAATGGTGAGCCCGCCAAAACCAACCGCTGAGCAGCCGCCTAAAACCCACCGTAAACTACTCCTTGACAGTGACTCCGAAGATTCCTTTGTGTCTGTATAATTTTAAGGGTGATAGTTTTTCTTATTTATTCTTTTGTTTTTTCTTTTCTTTTATCTTTTTTTTCGGTTATTTTTTTTCTCTATTACTTGACCATGTATTGAGGACAATGTATCTCTCGATTATGGGGGAACATTTGTCCAATTTTTGTGATATGTAATTATCTTTCTTGTATGGAAGTAATCAGGGTACCTTATTATTGCCTTAAAAATCCTGCTTAGTATTCCGCCTTATACAAATGCAATTAAATTTTTTTAACTGTAAATTTTATTAATATTTCCTCGTCAGTAATATATTCTCCAGCCGCCGTTGCAGTTCACACCATTCACCAGACTTGAATTCAGAAAGGTCTACTAGGCTTAGTACTTAGGATTAGATTATGAGCCTAAAATCACTTAAACATTGCTAGTCTTAGTTGATTTTAAAAGTTCTTTTCTTTGAAAAAAATTAAGGACTTAGGCTTAGATTTTAAGCTAGAGGTGCCTATCACCAGCTCTAGTTAGTTCATAGAGGTGCTCATGACTGGCTCTAAGACTTAGTTTTTCTCCTACTTACTAGAGGTACCTAAAATTTGCTCTAGTAAGAAATAACTAAATACTTGAGGTGCCCAAAACTGGCTCAAGCAGTATAACTATATAACAATATATAATTATACATCAACTTCAGGGAGAAAGAAGGAAAAAGAATTAAGAAATCTTAGTCGGAAGTCTTGAGCTAAAAAAAGGATTAGAATTTAGAAAATCAGCTTTGACATAGCTATGCACACACACACACACTAAGACTTATAATCCAATTCCGAGGAACTCCTAGAACCTAGAAGAGGCCGAGTCAAGAAAGGAATTTTACCGCAGCAGACAGGACGATATATTACTTTAAAATTCCAGACTTCAAAATTATCTTTTGTATTACTTGAGGACAAACAATAGTTCGAGTTTGAGGGTGTGATGAGCACTCAAAAGTCTCATTTTTCATATCATTTCTTTACTCGTTTATTGAAAATTGTAGCGACCCTTTAAAAAATATTTAATGTTAAATGTAAATAAAAACGGGGGTCACTAGTTTGAAAATTAGGAATTAGGCTAAAAGACGGAACTTTAAAATTTAGGGTTTAAAATTTGAGAATTAGGGTTTGGAAAACCTAAAAAGGAAATTGAAAATTTTATTAAAAATCAGGGATTTGAAAAATGTTGGGAATGTTTAAAAATGTTGGAGTCACCACCGGTCACTTTTGGGTAGATCGGACACCGGAAAACCAAAGATTCGAAGTATTTGGGCTCGAGAGTCGGTTACGGTTTAAAAACAGATTTAGTGTTTAAAAACTGCCCAAAAATTGGCACCTTTAAAATAAATTACCGCTTAATTAATTTTGGATATTTTTGAATTAGAGTGGTATTTAAATTATTTTTGTTTAAAGATTCGAATCAATTTTATTTTTACCGTGTCTTTATTCGAAGGCAACGCATACACCGCGACCATTACATTGGAACACGGGCCCGTTACGACCGGATAAAGATATTTGAAATTAAATTCATTAATTAATAAGTATGAAGTGTGAGATGTAACTTAGTAAAAATAAAATGAACAATAACCAACAATATAAACACAAAAAAAACATAAAAAAGGATATAAATCATGATACAAAGGGAATAAAGTGCCTAAGTTAAAAAAAAGACAATATGACCAAGAAATAAATGCAATATAAATATATACAAAATATATGTAAACAACTAAGGCATGATACAATGAGTACATAAAAAGAACGTGACGAAAACAAAAACGTAATAGAATGAAAAAAGTTACAAATAAACTATATGCTATGAAAGGCATAAAAAGATAGGACATACATAAACAAATACATGATAAAAACATGAATTAATAGTAAACAAATAATGTGACAAAAATGAAATAAATAATAAATAAATACTTGCACATGAATGATAAACAAAAAGCATAAGTGAAAACATAGCAAAACATATATCCTAATGTAATATAATGCAAATGACCCAAAAATAAATATGCAACATAAGTGTATATGTGAAATGCATGTAAACTAATAAAGCATGGCATAATATAATGTAAACATATTATACACAATGAGCAAATAAATAATGCATGATACCATAAATAAAGAGGGTGTATCAAATAACTATAACATTTACAAAAATAAATGCATAAACAAAAAGGCATGCTAACATACAATACTAATGTAACAAAAATAATCAATACATCAATAACTAAATATGAATATAAAAAGAATAAGTGTCCAAAGGCACATGCATAATAACATGAAAATAAACATAAACATAATAAATATGTAACAAAAAAATATACATGTTATAGTAAGATAAACAAATAAATGGACCATAATAGGAAATGCACAAATAATAAAAACATAAAATAAAATAATAAAAAACAAAATAAATATAAAATAAAATAAAATAAAAAGCAAAACTGTAAATGGCTAAATTAAAAGTAAAAAACAATAAGGGGGACTAGGAAAGTAAATTGACCAAGAGGAAGGGTTAAAAAAAAATAATAAAACGCGGAGGGACCTTTTAAAATAAAACCAAATTTAAAATAATAAAAATCACCGGATTGGTGACTAAATTGAAATACGAAACAAAAGTCAAGGGACCTCATGTATAATATCGAGGGGACGGAGGGATTTAAAATTGCAATAAGACCATTTTCTTTTTATTTTCTAAGTATAAAACATAAACACGATTTTTTACCTCCCCCTTTATTCATTTTTTGCTAAAACCGAACCAAAACCCTCTGTAAACTCTTTGTCTTCATCTGAATAAAGCCCAGAAAGCAAAAGAACACCATGAGTGTTCATACCAAAACCCAGAAAAGTGTTCATATTTCCAGAATCCGGCCACCACTCACGGTGGCCGGGGACCAAAACCAACAATCCTAAAAAAAAACTTTTTCTCCTTGTCGAAAACAAAAACTAAGGGACAACACCTTGTTCTCTTTTTTTTTTCAAGAACGAAGCAGAAATCTATCTCCTCTACTCAGATCTTCCGGTACTCGACTCACCCCAGCGGCTTGATGGCCTTGGGTTTATTGTCGGACGGAGAAGACGCGAGAGACGACCACCCAAGACAAAAGCAGTAAGTAAACTAAAAAATCCTATCTTCTAGTTTCGATGAAAGGTTATACCTCAAATGTTTCTTTGATTTCTATTGAATGTTATGGTGGCCGAGCCTTACAAAAGTGGAAATCGGTCTATATATATAGCCGATTGAAATATTACATGAAAATAGTTTTTTCTTTTCTGATTTTTTTGACTTTTTGCTATATGTATGCTCTCTGCCTTTTCTGGGAATTTTTATCGAATGGTCTCTGATTACTCTCTGATATCCGTTGGAAATATATCGAAATCCTCTGAAATTATTAATGTTTTCCTCTGAAAAATCGTACATGTCTGACATTTGCTTTTGTTTGCTTGTGAACACGGACGAGGAGAGAAACGTCAGAGGTGGCCGGACGGCAAGGCAGACTCGAAGAGGCGTTCTGGGCAGAGGAGAGGTCTCGAACGTGCGCATCACGCGCGCGTGGAGCAGCGCAAAGGTCGCGCGTGAGGCGCGTGACTATTCCTGATCCTTCTTTGGCTTCGATCTGGACCGTTAGATCTATCCTAGATCTAACGGTCATAAGTGAGCTGCGCATGGAGAAAAGAAATCAGATTAGGGTTATTTTGTTATCCGGGTTGGATTAGGGTCAACCCGATTTGGGTTTATCAGACCCGGGCTTGGTATTGGGCTCAAGAAATTAAGTATATTGGGCTTGTAATATTTGTCAAATATGCTTGGGCTTTGTATTAATAATTATTGGACTTATGTATGGACTATTATATTATTTGGGCTGATTTATTTATTTATGTTTTATTTATTTAGAATATAATAATAATAATAATTATAATAATAAAAATGATAATGATAAGAATAAAAATAATAAATATAATAAAAATAAAAATAATAAAAATAATAATAATAAAAATAAAAATGATAGAAAATAATAATAATAAAAGATAAAAATAATAATAATAATAATAAAGATGATAAAAATAATAATAATAATATAATAAAAAGGATAAAAATAATAATAATATAATAAAAAGGATAATAATAATAATAATAATAAAAAGGATAAAAATAATAATAATAATAATAAAAAGGATAAAAATAATAATAATATTAATAATAATAAAAATGATGATGAATAATAAAATAAAAAAAGTAAAGATATACTAAGAATAAACTATATGTATGTGTTATTTACAAAATAATAAATTAATAGTAATATATTTACTCTTGCTTTTGTTTGAATAAAATTAAAGTAGTACAAAATTTAAAGGAAAACAAGTGCTATACATTTTTCTGCATTTTTTGATTACCAAATACAAGCCCGTTATTCGAATTAAAACTAAAATTAAAGCACAAGTTTAGACCGGATAAAATTAGTGATTACAGTTGCCCCTCTTTGCTTATCGTTGTAAAACAATGATAAAGCAAAGATAGAAAGATACTAATTTTATCCGACTTTCCTGTTTGAAGACTGCTTTGGGAGCCCCTTTTCCTTGATTCTGATAGCTCTTTTATCCCCTGATCCCCTAATCTGCTTTGCCGTGAACAACATCCCAACTTAAGACCACCTGCACACATAAAAAGATTTCAGAAGCCAATTTTAATCCCGTTATTTAGACATTTTGAACAAATTAATAGATTCTGAACCGCGGGCCTCCCCTCTACGGGATTTTAGCCCTGAACTGTTGAAGAAGTTGATCCTTCCTATATAGAACCAACTTTTAAAACTTCGAGTCTTTCCTATATATCTCTTCGGAATAGTCTTCGATCCGAGTTTCTCCTATATGAAACCCTAAATCTAGGATTCTAACGATGTTGATCCCTTCTCCGTGGAATCCACATCTTCGAGATGCTCCGGTTTTTGATCATCGCAGCATCTGACGGTCCCTCTCTTCGAGCGTATACCGTAGTGGGCGACCCCTCTCTTCGAGCGTATGTCGCAAAAACAATGTTGATCCCTTCTCCGTAGGATCCACATCTTTGAGATACTCTGATTTCTAATCATTGCAGCATCTGATGGTCCCTCTCTTCGAGCGTATACCGTGGTGGGCGAGCATTGAAGTGCTAGCGTTCTTCTTTCCTGTAAATGCATGATATGACATGGTATGGGTTAGCATGTTCCTATTCTACATGATGCATGTTCGAGTCACAACCAAAAGTTGTTCGGATCTAGCCTCTTTGATTTCACGTCTTTTCTGCAATCGCTCCCTATGTTAGGACCCAAGCCATCTTCTGACATTGTTTTCTGCCTCCAACAATGGGATTCCTAAAGTTACTTCTTTCGGGGCACCTATTTGCGGATTTTCACTTTGATGACTTTTCCTTTCCCCTTTTTCTTCTTCTTCTTTTTCTTTTTCTTTCTTTTTCCTTTTTCTTTTTTCTTTTTTTTCCCTTTTTTTAGGCGCCCTATCGGGTTTTCACCTTGTAGAATTGAATCTTCGGTGATCTCTATTGGTTACTGCGGATCGATTTGGACTTCGCTCCTCTTCGACCTGTAGTTGATGGGATAAATCATAACAACTTCAAAAAAACTTTGTTCATTGATGTTCCGAGTTGATTTATTTATGAATATACCGAAAAAGAATGAATATGATGCAATAAGAAATATCTGATATAGCTATTATATTCCAAAAGTCATGGCAAACACGAAATATGCAAGAAAAGGAGGAGAATTAAACTCTAAACAGACTTCACAATATTGAAGGTATGAATGATACGAGAACTCATCAACCGCATCGAAGATCTCACTTCCCGACTTGATCACAGTAGCCTCCGAGAGAGTTGACGAAGTATCGGACCTTGCAAACATTTGAGCCGCCCTTTCGGGTTTTCAACTCAAAATCCCCTTTGGTTCTAAGGCGTCCTTTTCGGATTTTCACCTTAAACCCTCCCATGGTCCTAAGGTGCCCTTTTCGGGTTTTCACCTTGGACCCTCCGTTTTTCTCTTTTTTTTTTAAGCATAGTACCTCTTGATCCAATCAGAATTCACAGGATTACTCAACTCATTCCCGTCCATTTCTATCAGAATGACAGCTCCCCCTGAAAAGACCTTCTTCACAACGTACGGCCCTTCCCAGTTAGGCATCCATTTTCCTCGGAAATCCTTTTGGATAGGTAGAACCCTTTTTAACACCATATCCCCTTCCTGAAACTCACGAGGCCTAACCTTTTTATTATAGGCTCGCATCATTCTTTTCTGATACATCTGGCCATGACAGATGGCGTTCAGCCTCTTTTCCTCTATCAGATTCAAATTGTCTATCCTGACTTGTATCCATTCAGCATCTTTCAATTTGGATTCACTCAGAATTTGGAGAGAAGGTATTTCGACTTCGAGTGGTAGGACTGCTTCCATACCGTAAACCAGTGAGTATGGGGTTGCCCCGGTCGAGGTTCGTATTGAGGTTCGATAAGCAAACAACGCAAAGGGCAACTTCTCATGCCAATCCTTGAAAGTATCTGTAGTTTTCGCTATGATCCTCTTAATGTTCTTATTAGCAGCCTCAACTGCTCTGTTCATCTTAGGTCGGTATGCGGTAGAATTGTGATGCGTGATCTTAAACTGTTCACACACCTCAGAAATCGTTTTGTTGTTCAGATTTGTAGCGTTATCAGTAATGATTCTTTCTGGCAAACCATAATGACAGATGATCTCTTTTTTCAAAAACCTACAGACCGTGGCTCGCGTGATGTTGGCGTAGGAGGCAACCTCTACCCACTTAGTGAAATAATCAATTGCTACTAAAATGAAACGGTGTCCGTTAGATGCCTTAGGATGAATCTGTCCGATGACATCTATTCCCCAGACGGCAAAAGGCCAAGGTGCGTTTAAAGTATGTAACGGTAATGGTGGGGAATGAATTTTATCCGCATAAATCTGACATTTGTGACATCTTTTGGCATGATTAATACAATCTCCTTCCATCGTTGACCAATAATAGCCACATCTCAAGATTTTTCTAGCCATTGCAAAACCATTAGCATGAGTCCCGCATACACCTTCGTGTACTTCTGTCACTATGGTTTTAGCTTCTCGGGCCCCAACACATCTCATTAGCACCTGATCACTCCCTCTTTTGTACAAGATATCCCCATCGAGGATGTACTCTGCTGCCATTCTTCTAATAGTCCTTTTATCAATATCTGTGGCTCCTTCAGGATAAACCTGAAATTTGATGTACTGCAGAATATCGTGATACCAAGGATTCCCATCTTTCTCCTCTTCCACTCCATAGCAGTGGGCAGGCAGTTCGATACTTTGCATTTCTAGTGACCTCATTTGGGCCCTTGTGTTTGTTTTGAAAGTCGCGGCCAGAGTGGCCAAAGCATCAGCCATTTGGTTATCCTCCCTCGGTAAGTATTCAAAACTGATTTTTTCAAAATTTTGAATCAAATCCTGAATCAGATTATAATACTTGATCAACTTAGGGTCCTTGGTTTCCCACTCTTGCCGTAACTGATAAATGACTAGCGAAGAGTCTCCGAACACCTGAAGGACACGAACCTTCCGTTCGATATCTGCGTACAGGCCCATTATACAGGCTTCATATTCTGCCATATTATTAGTGCAAAAGAAATTCAACCTGCTCGTGAGCGGATAATGAACTTCTTCCGGGGAGACCAACATTGCCCCTATGCCGTGCCCGAGGGCATTAGAAGCCCCATCAAAATATAGTTTCCATGGTAATGCAGTCTCGATTATTCCACCCTCGGCTGTGGCGGATACTAAATCCTCATCTGGGAAATCAAAGTTCAGGGGTTCATAATTATTCGCGGCCCGGCTTGCCAAGAAATCGGCCACTGCACTGCCCTTTACGGATTTTTGATTTACATACACAATATCGAATTCAGACAAAAGCATCTGCCATCGAGCCATTTTTCCCGTCAATGCCGGTGCTTCCATTAGGGCTTTTAAGGGATCAGACTGTGATATCAAATAGGTGGTGTGATACAACATATACTGTCTCAACCTTTTAGTTGCCCAAACCAGGGCACAACACAACTTTTGAATTTGCGGATATCGAGATTCGCCTTCTGTGAACTTCTTACTCAAATAGTAGATTGCTCTTTCCTTCCTACCTGACTCATCTTGTTGGCCCAACACACAGCCCATTGAGTTCTCGAAAACTGTTAAGTATAAGATTAACGGTCAGTCGGGCACGGGAGCCACTAAAACTGGGGCTTTAGTTAGATAATCTTTAACTTTCTCAAACGCTGCCTGACAATCTTCATCCCAGGTTCTCGGGTCATTTTTACGGAGAAGTCTGAAAATGGGGTCACACTTATCCGTCAACTGAGATATGAAACGGGAGATATAATTCAGCCTCCCTAAGAAACCACGAACTTCCTTTTGAGTTTGCGGTGGCGGGAGGTCCCTTATGGCCTTGACTTTATCTGGATCAATTTCTATCCCTCTTCGACTAACTACGAACCCGAGGAGCTTTCCGGATGTTACTGCGAAAGTACATTTGGCGGGATTGAGCTTCAACTGATACTTTCTTAACCTCAGAAACAACTTTTGCAGATTCTAAATATGTTCATTCTCCGTCTTGGATTTAGCGATCATGTCATCCACATACACTTCAATTTCTTTGTGCATCATGTCGTGAAAAAGAGTCACCATTGCTCTCTGATACGTGGCCCCGGTATTCTTCAACCCGAAAGGCATTACTCTATAGCAGAACGTGCCCCATAGTGTCACGAAGGTGGTTTTTTCCATGTCATCAGGGCACATCTTGATCTGATTGTATCCCGAAAAACCGTCCATGAAAGAAAACCATGAGTGTCCCACAGTATTATCAACAAGGGTGTCAATATGCGGGAGAGGAAAATTGTCCTTGGGACTGGCCTTATTGAGATCGCGGTAATCTACACACATGCGTACTTTCCCGTCCTTTTTGGGCACCGGCACGATATTCGCAACCCACTCTGGGTACTTTGCTACTTTTAAGAACCCGGCTTCGAACTGCTTTCTCACTTCTTCTCTAATCTTCAACAACATATCCGTTCTCAACCTACGGAGCTTTTGTTGGACGGGTTTATTCTCCGGTCGTGCGGGTAGTTTGTGTACAACAATATCTGTATTTAGACCCGGCATATCTTGATACGTCCAAGCAAAAACATCTTTAAACTCTGAAAGCAATCCTATTAATTTTTCCCTTGAGTCTGATGCTAAAGTGGTGCCTATTTTTACTTCTCTTCTTTCTTCTTCGGATCCCAAATTTATTATCTCCAGATCCTCCTGATGGGGCAATATCTGCTTTTCTTCACTGACCATCAACCTTATTAACTCATCGGGGATCTCTAACTCCTCTTCCTCTTCTTCGGCTTCTGCGACAAGTACGGGTTGTTCGAAATTCGGTACAGGATTAAGTTCAGTATCATTCATACAATCGATATTATCGAACCTGCAAGAATTTAAATTTCCTATGCTGGGAAATAGTATACATATTTTACAAATAAAGAATAAAGAATGCAAGGAACAAAATGTATGAAAAGAAGATTGTTTGCCATTTGAGAAAAAGAGCATGAAGCCCTTTGTTTTCATTGAAATGCAGATTAACATAGATGCCCTTTACAAAGAAATCACATTGCTTTGGGGCGAAAGCGAATGGGAGGTGTTTTTTAGACATTACTTTGATTCATTCTTAGCAACTACAGGCAGATCGATACTTGTCCAATTGTTGAGCTTTTCATCCGGGAGACATGGACAAATGGCAAATAGAGCAGACTTTCCCTTAGCATTCTGAGAGATCATATTTACATCCATCATTTCGAAAATTTCACTCATAAGCTCAGCCTCATAAAACTTTTGTCCTTCTAAATTGGCTTGGTGCACTTTTTCCCCAGAATTCTCAATCCCTCCGAAGGTGAAACTATTCTTGAGATCAGTTTTGACTATTGGTTTCCATGGGACGTCTTCTCCCCTGAGTCGGGCTCTTCTTTGCTCTTCCTTCCTCTTTCTTTCTTGTTTCCTTTGCAGATAGGTAGGGTGAAAGCCTAACCCAAACCTGTCCCTCTTGTCAATAACACTTCTGACTTTCAGACACCCTTGCAAATTCTTTCCGAGTCCTCTCCCTTTCCTAGCCCCTTTTCCAACAATCTCAGTCACCACCATCTTAGTGCAATTCGAATATCTCGGAGCCGGAATCCGACTTCCCTCCGCCACAAAAGTAGCGTTGATGAATTCCAAGGCTCGGAAGGAGCATTCTAGGGCATCTTCATCAGGGGGCACATAGGGAACATCCGAAGTTACAGCAGCGATAACGTCTTCTTCCACATTGACCGTCACAAGTTTTCCCTCCATCACATATTTCAACTTCTGATGAAGAGAAGAAGGGATAGCCCCGGCTGCATGAATCCACGACCTCCCTAATAAGCAATTGTATGACGGTCGGATGTCCATAACCACAAACTCTATGACATATTCAATTGGGCCTATAAGCAGGGGTATCTCAATCTTCCCGGCCACTTCCCTCTGAGTACCATCAAATGCCCGGACAGTATTCTGACAGAACTTCATATGGGAGTTATCAATAGGCAGTCGTTGTAAAGTAGCCATGGGCATAACATTAAGGGCAGACCCGTTATCAATAAGCACTCCGGGCAAAACATGCCCCTTGCAGTGGGTTGTGATATTGAGGGCCTTAGTTGATCCTCTTCCTTCCTCTGGGATTTCATCATCACTAAAAGTGATATAATTATCGGCAGCTATGTGATTCACAATCTGATCAAGTTTCTTGACAGTAATGTCTTGTTCTACGAAAGTTTGATTCAACACCTTTAGCAATGCTTCTCGATGCTTTTCTGAATTCAGTAACAGGTCGAGCACCGTGATCCTGGCCGGTTGCTTTCGTAGTTGATCAACCACATTGTACTCACTGTGCTTCAGGAACTTTAAAAATTTTTGGGCCTGGACCTCAGTTACGGGCTCAAGAATCTTCGAGGGAGGATCATCCCCGAATACTTTTACTGTCTCTGGCTCAACGAGTTTGCCCTTACCCTTTTGTTCGTCGGGTTTCTTCTCCTCTTGAGGGGAATAACATCTACCGCTCCTTGTAAAGTGCCTTACTTCATTTACTATTTCAGAATTCTGCCCCAATGCATCACCTTCCTTAACCGGCCTTCCCTCTTTCGGAGTAAAGGCTCCTTGCACTCCTGGATTTCCGGGTGTAGTGATATTGGTGGCGTAATTCCAAGGCACCCTCTGTGTGCTTTTAAAAGGAAAGGTCGAGGGAGGAGAAATTATGAGTCTCGGAGCATTTTGGCTAGAAGACCCTTCCTCGTCCACCCTACGACTGATGATAAAGGGTCTCTGAGCTGTGTATTTGTTGCTTGGAATATCTGTCATACAGATTTCTGGCTTTTCCTCCTCACATTTTGCAAAGAACTCAATTTCTTTGGTATCCATGAGTGCTTGCACCTTACTCCGAAATTCCGTGCAAACCTGAATATCATGATCACTAGACTGATGGTATTCGCAGTATCGACCACATCCCTCCTTTATAATTACCATCCCTCGTTCTATTAGACGTGCCATGTACAAATGTCGGAACACCCATCTCAAAGGGGATCGTATATCTGCTACCATAGATATGGCCTCTTTAGGGGATTCTTTTTCGATACTATTAATCCCCTGATTCCCGTGGTTAGGAAGCGGGTTACTAGTAGTACTTGGTTCTCCCAATTGTAAGACTCCCGTATTCAACAAATTCTGAGCAAGCTTCTTGAAGGCTATACAGTTCTCAATGTTATGACCCGGAACGCCGGCATGATATTCGCAATGTGCTTTTGCATCATACCATGTTGGGTATGGTGGACTGAAAGGAGTCACATGGAAAGGTCACACCAAATCAGCTTTGTGTAACTGAGCGTACAACTCCTTGTACGTGATTGGGATAGGGGTGAAGGTCGTCTTCTCGAATTCTTTTTTCGGCTTCCTATCATCTCTTCTACCGCCTCCCTGAGTATTGCTGGCCGGTTGTGGCTGCGATATTGTTAAATTCTGACATGTTTCGAAAGCATTTACCTCATGCTCTTTTCTCTTGAATTGCTTTTTGAGCGATTCACCTCCCTCAATCCTACCACTTTTGATGGTGGCCTCAATGCGCTCTCTGGTCATGACTAATTCGGCAAAGTTACTTATCGGATTATTGATGAGTCGGTCATACAGCACTCCTCTCAAAGTATCCACAAACATAGGAGCGATTTTATTTTCACGAAGTGGCGATTGTACTTGTGCCGCGAGATCTCGCCATCGTTGAGCATATTCGCGAAGGCTTTCACTTTTCTTTTGTTCTAAATTCTCCCAATTGTAAGACTCCTGTATTCAACAAATTCTGAGCAAGCTTCTTGAAGGCTATACAGTTCTCAATGTTATGACCCGGAACGCCGGCATGATATTCGCAATGTGCTTTTGCATCATACCATGTTGGGTATGGTGGACTGAAAGGAGTCACATGGAAAGGTCACACCAAATCAGCTTTGTGTAACTGAGCGTACAACTCCTTGTACGGGATTGGGATAGGGGTGAAGGTCGTTTTCTCGAATTCTTTTTTCGGCTTCCTATCATCTCTTCTACCGCCTCCCTGAGTATTGCTGGCCGGTTGTGGCTGCGATATTGTTAAATTCTGACATGTTTCGAAAGCATTTACCTCATGCTCTTTTCTCTTGAATTGCTTTTTGAGCGATTCACCTCCCTCAATCCTACCACTTTTGATGGCGGCCTCAATGCGCTCTCTGGTCATGACTAATTCGGCAAAGTTACTTATCGGATTACTGATGAGTCGGTCATACAGCACTCCTCTCAAAGTATCCACAAACATAGGAGCGATTTTATTTTCACGAAGTGGCGATTGTACTTGTGCCGCGAGATCTCGCCATCGTTAAGCATATTCGCGAAGGCTTTCACTTTTCTTTTGTTCTAAATTCTGTAGCATAAGTCTGTTGGGAATCATATCATTAACATGCTTGTACTGATCAATGAAAGCTTTTGTCAAGTCTTTCCATGACTTAATCTGTGTGCAGGTCAACTGATTATACCACCTCGCCGCGGATCCTATCAGGCTGTCCTAGAAGCAATGAATGAGAAGCTTTTCATTGCTAGTAAATCCTGCCATCTTCCGACAAAACATGGTCACATGTGCAGTGGGACATGTTGTGCCATCGTACTTTTCGAACTCAGGCATTCTGAATTTCGGGGGAATTTCTACATCGGGGACTAGGCTAAGGTCACCCGCGTTCAAACCAAGAGAATCCTCTTTTACTTCTCTAACCCAGAGCTTTTCTTCAAGGTCTTTTCTAGTCTCCTCAAGCTGTTTAGAGAATTATGCCTTTACTCTACTGAACTTCTCGAGTTCATCCAAATCAGGCACATTTTCGCCCGCATTCTCATCACTTTCAGCCGTCCCAAATAACGGATTCTGAATCGATGTTCCGGCCCGGAAACTAAATGTTGCTCCCTTTTGTGGGACAGGGGCTGAGCCAATAACAATGGGGGAATATGCCGGTTCTATCCCGGTTTGAAGCGGATTCTCCACCTTTCCTTTTCCTTTCGCATCATCTGATGGCTTAAGTCCTAACATTTGAGTGAGCTGTTCCAACATATCTTGCTGAGCTTTTCAACATGGTTTCTTTCAGTTCCAACTACGATCTTTCTATCTGGGCTCTCAGATCTTCTTCTAACTTACTGAATTGTTCCTCCATCTTCCTCACTTGAGATCGAGTGCAGTATTGATGCGGAATGATTGCAAATTCTGTTTTACAACATTTCCTAAATTAATTTAATTGTATACATGATCGATGCATATAAAATGCATGAATGGATGCATGCAAATGATGAAATGCTTCAAAAAGATAAGCAATGCAAATAAAGGTGTTGACTCATTTAGTGATCGTCCTTGAACCAACTTTCATTAAATTCTAAAAAGTCTTCATTACAAAGGGAAATAGAAACTACAGATAGGCATCAGCCCTAGTTCCTAAATCTTGAATTGCTTTGAGTAGTTGAGCGAAACGGGCTGCTTCTTTCATGTCTTGTGTCACAAAGGGTGTCAAGGCTTCAGCTTCCGCGGCTAGGTTTTTCACATATTGGGCCACTTCTTGTACTTGCACCATTAGAGTGGTGTTATAATCATCTCGATCTTGTATCATGCGAGTGGCATCACGAAGGCGACGCAACCAATAACTGTCTCCTCCTTGTGCAGCCCCCTCGAGGACCACTAATCGTCCCAAATAGTCTTGAACCTTGGCTTCTAACTCTCCTATCCGTGCTTGAAGCGATGCGTTCTCTTGTTGACTGAGCTGTAATTCCAGAAACCCATTTCTGGTCACATATTTCTCTAAAGAGTGGTCCAAATCCTCAACCTTGCGTTCCAACAGAGTATTCCGAGCTTGACACTGTTTCAGAGTTTCAGAAGTAGAGACATACAGATCTTGCATCTCGCAAAAACGATTCTTATTTTCTTGAGCCCTTCTCTTCCATGCATTAGTATTTTCCCTTTCCCACACTACAGTTTGTTTTCCTTTCTCTTTCTCTTCTCGGTACCTTTCCCTCTCTTGACTGATTTCTCTCCTAGCATCCCTCTTTTCTTTCTCAATTTCGGCCTCTCGGATCTCTATTTCCCTATTCACGGCTTGCCTACTCCTTTCCTTTTCCTCTTCTAGGATTCGAATCCCGTTCATCCATTCCCTTTCCACGGCGAGAAATTTCCTTCGGTTAGCCGTTTGCACCTGAGTATACAGCTTGATGGTATCTTTCTGATAGAGGGCATTTTTCACACTCAAATCTTCATTAGCCTTCTTTAGTTGTTTAATTATCCCATCCTTGACATCGAGATCCAAACTTACTTTGTATAGTTCTTCCGCATACTGGGCCTTCATTTCCTCCATCTATTTTCTGACTTCATCCATCTCACTTCTTAGTATATCGGCTTCAGAAGGGACAATGCGCATGTGTTCTTCCAATGTCATCGTAGGCTCGTGGTCGGATACCGGGATTTTGTCATTAACCATGATACGTCTCCAGAGGTCATAATCCGGTGTGTTCATTCCTTGATTACTTCCTTCTACTCGAATACGGTAACAGTAGCCCCACGCCCTTGTTATCTTCTGAACCTTAGGTCGATACTCATTCTTAAAAGGGAACTCGGTTTCGCTCAAACCTGCCGTAAAAGGAATAAATTGACGAGATCCAAACTGTCTAGATACCAGAAGAGGTGCACAGGCAATTCCTCCGTGTAAGCCAATCATCATGACCCAATTGTAGTCTCCGATTCTGTAAAGAAAATGAAACTCATGACCCATCCACGGAACTCTCCACACAATATCATCATCCCGCAGATTCCTGAAGATTTCTGACCATTTTCTTTTATCGAGGTCCTCTCGCCATTCTCTAGCTAAATATTCTCGCACCGGGGAGAAGCTTCCTTGAAATATACCGGACAAGACCTGAGTTGGCTCCTTCCAAAAGTGACTCTGTATCCATATCCGAAGAAGCTGTGCACACCCTCTAAAATGTCCCTCTTCATGCTTCCGACAGGCGTTTAAAGAAATGAAGGTTTCTGTCAATATGGCCATTACCGGATTAGCCTTCTTCTTTAAACGATCGAACAAATCGAGAATGGCCACATCTATGTTGCCCAATACTCGAGGAAAAATAATCAATCCGTATATGCCTATGGCAAACAAGTCCATCTTCATTTCCTCATCTGGATGCACTGGTATTATGTCCCGGATGCTCTCCCATGAAAATGCAATACTTTCTTCCCGAACCTGAATTATTTCTTTAGCCCACGCATCACTCATTCCGGCTAGAGAACTCAACTTCGAATGGTAGTTCTGAGACTTAGGAGGCTTCGAGTAGATCCAATCCTTGTTGACATTCCTTCTATTTATCAAAGCTGTGTATTCTTCTATTGTTGGCATCAAATCGTTTCCGTTGAATGTGAAGCAGCAAAAAGCGGGATTCCAGAACTGAAAGGCGGCTCTGAGCAAAGGCTGATTAATTCTGACATATATTAACTGAGCTATATCCCCATAATTTTCACGGAACAAGTTCTGTACTCTCACTTCCCAATTTTCCCATATTTCTTTCAGTTCATAGAGGTCGTTCTGTTGTAGACTGATATACGTGTAACCGGGCACAATGCGCTCACTTGGTTGACTGTCTCCGAAGGCCTTTTGGTTGACTTCGGACCAATATCGAATTGCTGAGTTCTTATCTTGGTCTCCTAGAAGACTTTTATCCATAATGAAAGCTCTCAATGCGGGCAAACCACTCGAATCAACACCTTTAAAAAGGAATGCAAAAAGAATGCAAAGGAAAAAAAAAGAAAAAAGAAAACAAAACAAACAAAAGGAAAAGGGAAATGTGTTAGTAAGGACGACATAAATAACAAAAACACAAATAAATGATATAAACAAATGACATAGAAGAAGAGCAAGATAAACAAAATCTAGATATCACACCTAATTCACCTAGGTTATCCGCATGGCTCTAATGGGATGGGTTTACTAGTTCTCTAAATGCAATTTTGGTTCTAGGAGGTACCCGAATTGTCCTTGCTGTCCTCTTCTAAGAGTAGCAAGGCCCCCGATCATCACCCATTATAGGCTCATCTCAATCGAGTTCAATTCGAGAGGACCCTTTCGCTATGCCCATACGAGGAAACAATATTCCTACGAAGACTTAGGGTAATCGAGCCCCGAAGGTACTTTACTAGGCCCCTATGAAGGAACAATATCCTTACGAAAGCCTTAGTATTTTCCCCCCACTTAAAGAGACAGGTTAAAATGATATAAATTCGAATTAATAAACAAATGATAATTTAATTGCCACCTTAATTCAAAATATCCAAAATTAATTAAGCGGTATTTAAAAACAAGGCTTGACTCGTTTAAAAATTTTTGTCCCCAGCGGAGTCGCCAACTGTAGCGACCCTTTAAAAAATATTTAATGTTAAATGTAAATAAAAACTGGGGTCACTAGTTTGAAAATTAGGAATTAGGCTAAAAGACGGAACTTTAAAATTTAGGGTTTAAAATTTGAGAATTAGGGTTTGGAAAACCTAAAAAGGAAATTGAAAATTTTATTAAAAATCAGGGATTTGAAAAATGTTGGGAATGTTTAAAAATGTTGGAGTCGCCACCGGTCACTTTTGGGTAGACCGGACACCGGAAAACCAGAGATTTGAAGTATTTGGGCTCGAGAGTCGGTTACGGTTTAAAAACAGATTTAGTGTTTAAAAACTGCCCAAAAATTGGCACCTTTAAAATAAATTACCGTTTAATTAATTTTGGATATTTTTGAATTAGAGTGGTATTTAAATTATTTTTGTTTAAAGATTCGAATCAATTTTATTTTTACCGTGTCTTTATTCGAAGGCAACGCATACACCGCGACCATTACATTGGAACACGGGCCCGTTACGACCGGATAAAGATATTTGAAATTAAATTCATTAATTAATAAGTATGAAGTGTGAGATGTAACTTAGTAAAAATAAAATGAACAATAACCAACAATATAAACACAAAAAAAACATAAAAAAGGATATAAATCATGATACAAAGGGAATAAAGTGCCTAAGTTAAAAAAAGACAATATGACCAAGAAATAAATGCAATGTAAATATATGCAAAATATATGTAAACAACTAAGGCATGATACAATGAGTACATAAAAAGAACGTGACGAAAACAAAAACGTAATAGAATGAAAAAAGTTACAAATAAACTATATGCTATGAAAGGCATAAAAAGATAGGACATACATAAATAAATACATGATAAAAACATGAATTAATAGTAAACAAATAATGTGACAAAAATGAAATAAATAATAAATAAATACTTACACATGAATGATAAACAAAAAGCATAAGTAAGTGAAAACATAGCAAAACATATATCCTAATGTAATATAATGCAAATGACCCAAAAATAAATATGCAACATAAGTGTATATGTGAAATGCATGTAAACTAATAAAGCATGGCATAATATAATGTAAACATATTATACACAATGAGCAAATAAATAATGCATGATACCATAAATAAAGAGGGTGTATCAAATAACTATAACATTTACAAAAATAAATGCATAAACAAAAAGGCATGCTAACATACAATACTAATGTAACAAAAAAAATCAATACATCAATAACTAAATATGAATATAAAAAGAATAAGTGTCCAAAGGCACATGCATAATAACATGAAAATAAACATAAACATAATAAATATGTAACAAAAAAATATACATGTTATAGTAAGATAAACAAATAAATGGACCATAATAGGAAATGCACAAATAATAAAAAAATAAAATAAAATAAAATAATAAAAAACAAAATAAATATAAAATAAAATAAAAAACTGTAAATGGATAAATTAAAAGTAAAAAACAATAAGGGGGAGTAGGAAAGTAAATTGACCAAGGGGAAGGATTAAAAAATAATAATAAAACGCGGAGGGACCTTTTAAAATAAAACCAAATTTAAAATAATAAAAATCACCGGATTGGTGACTAAATTGAAATACGAAACAAAAGTCAAGGGACCTCATGTATAATATCGAGGGGACGAAGGGATTTAAAATTGCAATAAGACCATTTTCTTTTTATTTTCTAACTATAAAACACAAACACGATTTTTTACCTCCCCCTTTATTCATTTTTTGCTAAAACCGAACCAAAACCCTCTGTAAACTCTTTGTCTTCATCTGAATAAAGCCCAGAAAGGAAAAGAACACCATGAGTGTTCATACCAAAACCCAGAAAAGTGTTCATATTTCCAGAATCCGGCCACCACTCACGGTGGTCGGGGACCAAAACCAACAACCCTAAAAAAAAACTTTTTCTCCTTGTCAAAAACGAAAACTAAGGGACAACACCTTGTTCTCTTTTTTTTTCAAGAACGAAGCAGAAATCTATCTCCTCTACTCGGATCTTCCGGTACTCGACTCACCCCGGTGGCTTGATGACCTTGGGTTTATTGTCGGACGGAGAAGACGCGAGAGACGACCATCCAAGACAAAAGCAATAAGTAAACTAAAAAACCCTATCTTCTAGTTTCGATGAAAGGTTATACCTCAAATGTTTCTTTGATTTCTATTGAATGTTATGGTGGCCGAGCCTTACAAAAGTGGAAATCGGTCTATATATATAGCCGATTGAAATATTACATGAAAATAGTTTTTTCTTTTCTGATTTTTTTCTGACTTTTTGCTATATGTATGCTCTCTGCCTTTTCTGGGAATTTTTGTCGAATGGTCTCTAATTACTCTCTGATATCCGTTGGAAATATGTCGAAATCCTTTGAAATTATTAACGTTTTCCTCTGAAAAATCGTACATGTCTGACATTTGCTTTTGTTTGCTTGTGAACACAGACGAGGAGAGAAACGTCAGAGGTGGCCGGACGGCAAGGTAGACTCGAAGAGGCGTTCTGGGCAGAGGAGAGGTCTCGAACGTGCGCATCACGCGCGCGTGGAGCAGCGCAAAGGTCGCGCGTGAGGCGCGTGACTATTCCTGATCCTTCTTTGGCTTCGATCTGGACCGTTAGATCTATCCTAGATCTAACGGTCATAAGTGAGCTGTGCATGGAGAAAAGAAATCAGATTAGGGTTATTTTGTTATTCGGGTTGGATTAGGGTCAACCCGATTTGAGTTTATCAGACCCGGGCTTGGTATTGGGCTCAAGAAATTAAGTATATTGGGCTTGTAATATTTGTCAAATATGCTTGGGCTTTGTATTAATAATTATTGGACTTATGTATGGACTATTATATTATTTGGACTGATTTATTTATTTATGTTTTATTTATTTAGAATATAATAATAATAATAATTATAATAATAAAAATGATAATGATAAGAATAAAAATAATAATAATAATAATAATAAATAAAAATAATAAAAATAATAATAATAAAAATAAAAATGATAGAAAATAATAATAATAAAAGATAAAAATAATAATAATAATAATAATAAAGATGATAAAAATAATAATAATATAATAAAAAGGATAAAAATAATAATAATATAATAAAAAGGATAATAATAATAATAATATTAATAATAATAAAAATGATGATGAATAATAAAATAAAAAAAGTAAAGATATACTAAGAATAAACTATATGTATGTGTTATTTACAAAATAATAAATTAATAGTAATATATTTACTCTTGCTTTTGTTTGAATAAAATTAAAGTAGTACAAAATTTAAAGGAAAACAAGTGCTATACATTTTTCTGCATTTTTTGATTACCAAATACAAGCCCGTTATTCGAATTAAAACTAAAATTAAAGCATAAGTTTAGACCGGATAAAATTAGTGATTACAAAAATAAAGACAAAATTAAATGCGATAATAAATATTTTTGGTTATTTTCCATATCTCAGCATCCGATCATTAACTTTATGAATTTATCTATTAATTGGCATAAAACATATACGTTTGATAGTTTTCTTTCTTAGACAAGAAACTAGATCATAGAGACAGCCAAAGAAGAAAATAGATGCTGAATTACAGACGAAGCACCCGCCACGACAGCATTCTAAAGGTCACCGCAGCAGCATAAAAGACAACAATTGGTGCTCAATAGAAAGAGCAAAATATACCAAACTCAACGGATAAAGAGCAAAAGAAAGAAGAAGACTCAGTTAGGAGGTTAAGCCCAAGTCAAAGCCAACCGCAAAAAGAAGAGATATTTTAGGAAATAAGATTAAATTAATGTAGTTTAATTAGGAATTAGATTTATTTCTCGTTTAGAATTTTTTCCTTGCATGAAAAGATCAACTTAGACTTTGCCTATATAAGTCACTTATTAGGATCTATTGTCTTTCGAAACCTCGTAATCCATATTATCTTCATACTCATTAATTTCTGTTACATAATAGATCATTTTCAAATCTATTTCGGAATTAGACATAGAATTACTCATGCAATCATTGATTAGAAACCTGCAAAGAAAAGATTTATATATTTGGATGGAAATAAACAAAAAATGAAAAAGAATGTTTGCCATTTGAGAATAAAGGAAACATCTTTATTACAATGAATTCATGTAAAGCCCTTTACAGGAAATCCCTTATACTCGTGGGAAAAGGTATAAAGTGGTTCTTGGCATTAGTCTGTTTTAAAAATAATAGGAAATTCTTCCATATTCCAATTCTTTAGAGTCTTCTTCCTACAATCTCCTGAACAGTCATCTTCGTGTAGTTTTAAAACTTTGGGCACGGAAACTTCGCACCTTTAGCTACGAACGTGACATTGATAAATTTTAACACACTAAAGGAATACTCTAAGGCATTCTCGTTCGTTTAAAATAAGGTGCTTCGGTAGAGATTGAAGCAATGGTGTCCACTTCAGCCCCAACACTTACAAGCTTTTCATCAACCATAAATTTTAACTTCTGATGCAGAGATGATATTACCCTAGCTAAATGAATTCATGGGTCTCCCAAGCAGGAAATTATATGTGGGCTTGATGTCACAAAAAATCCATGGTATACACAGATGGATCAATCAGTAATGAGACTTTTATCCTACCCAACACGTCTCTCGTGGTTCTATCAAATACTCTGACGACATTCTGCTAGCCTTTCATATTAGCAATGTCAATATGTACACTATGAAGAGTTATTAAGGGTAAGACATTTAATGTCGAACTGTTATCGATCAACATTCCTAGCAGAACATGAACTTTACAATGGGTTGTAATGTTGAAATTATTGATAGATCTTATTCCTCTATCCGAGATCTCATCATTAGTAAAGTTTATGTAATTTTCTTTGGTAATATTATTAATTTGGTTAAATTTATTCATTGATATGTCATTCGGAACAAATGTTTGGTTTAGCAATTTCAACAAAGTATTGCGGTACGCCTCTGAACTGAACAACTCAAGAATGGAAATCATGTCCTACTGCCTCTTTAACTGCAAAACAATATTGTAATCACTATACTTTAAAAATCTCAGAAATTCATGTACTTGTTCCTCAGTAACTAGCTCATTTATCTTCGGTATTGGATCCTCGAAGAGCTTCTTCTTCGTAGCATTCTTTTTCTTTTCATCTTCCTTATCTTGGGTAGGTCAATAACATCTTTCACTCATCGTAAAATGCTTAACTTTATTTATCGGTTCCTCAGCTTTGACATTGTTCACTATCTCAAACTTCTTTAATTGTGTCTCTTCAGCATGTTTTGTGTCATTTGGTGCTATTAAACTTGTAGTATAATTCCATGAAATCCTTCGTGTATCTTTATACAAGAAAAGTGCTGGAGGAGTAATCACCATGCGAGGGGTGGTTACTGATCTCACTTCCCTTAATGATCTCTCATTCTTCGGTTAGGTTGAGATAACCAACGACCTATTCACACAATATCTGGGCATAACTTTCTCATTCTCAAATTTTGAACCACTTTCTTAAAACTTGTACAATTTGCCTCTGAATCTTGGCATGATATTCATAATAGGCCCTTTGATCATACCATAATGGGTATAGAGGCTAAAGTGTTGTAATAAAGTACGGGCACACCATATATGTATCATAAAATTGTGTGTATAGCTCAATATATGTTATAGGAATAGGCGTGAAGCTTAGATTTCCCCATTTGGAACCTTTATTATTTGAATTCTATGAGCCACCTACTACAGCTCCTGATTTGGATATTGTTATATTCATTGATGCCTCATATACACTAGTGTTGTTCACCTCATTTTCTTTCTTTCTAGAATTTTTCTTGGGATTGTCAGATCCCTCTAATCCCCTACATTTAAAGGCTTCTTTAACTAGATCACCTTTCGTAACAATCTGAGAACAAACATTTGTGTCATCTCATTCTCGACCAATGGAGGCTGCACTTACGAAGCCAATCTCTCCACATGTGAGCATATTGTCTTAATAATTCATTAGGCTTTTGTTCCATCTGATGTAGCATCACTCTAGTGGGCTCTATTTCAGATATATGATTATAAGTCTCCAAAAAGGCTCGGTGTAAGCTGATGGAGGATATGGAGTCCTATTAATTCCATCTTTGTCAGGTTGTAGTATTTAAGATGTCGGTCCAACAAGAACTGAGTCAACCTTGCTACTTCTTATAACTGCACTAATAAAACTAAAAACACAAGTAAATGATTTGGTTGAATTATGACTAAGATAATTATAAAAGTATAAAATTAATTAACAGAATAATAAGATAAGAGCGAGGCTAGATTGACTGCTTTGTAGAGAAGAATCCAATTATGTTAATTATCCACTTATTAATGCAATGGGTTGAAATGTCGCCTCGGCGGATCGCACTAAGGATCGCCGCAACTGCCTGGGCAAGGTTAGGCCTTGTCTTTAATTCAAAATTCCATAGTTCAACAAAGCATCCTTAATTATCTTCTTCTTTATCCCTAAGCGAAGAGAACTATTGAAACCCACATCTTGATGATACCTCCCGACTTGAATCAAGGGCGGACAACAACCAAATACATGTATCCTATTAGTCATTGAAATCCTTAACGGATTAGTCAATGCCCATGAGCAAAGATCGTATTCTCTCGTTTCGTGAACCTACATCTCCCGATGCGAGGAAAATGAGTTTTTCTCACATACTTATCTTTCGAGCTCATATGCAAGAAGAGTAACTACCAAGAGAGAATAAACTATGAAATAGGTTTTGTATTAATAAATATTAAACATAACATAACTTCTAAGAAATTTCAAGATTGGATCAAATCTATCAGTTAACTAGGAAATAAATCGAGAGACATAACTCAACCTTCCAAGGAAACCCCAAATTTCTTTTTATGTTTGTAGAGGCGACAAATTTTGAATGGCCTTGACTTTATCTGGATCAATTTCAATGACCTTTTTATTGACCACGAACCCAAGCAGCTTGTCAAACGTAACCCCAAAGGTATACTTGTTCGTAGTATTTGCTATTGATTCTTTTCCGATTCTTTCTTTGTGACGAGAATTTGCTACTACAGAATAAACCAATTTTAAAATGGGATAAGATGCTTGAAAAGGCATGAGTTCTAATATCATAAGTGTTTCTTCGTAGGAACGTCTGTGAATCTAATCAATTATTCTTCGTGCTTAGTGAGTAGACATATATATATGTTGTCCTAAAACATATACTTCATTTGAAGTTGTGTATGGGTTCCTCTTGTATTTCTTTATCCTTATCATAAGGTTTACCTCTCACTAATGAATTCATTAATCAATATCTATTTTATTTATTATAATTTATTATAATAATATTAACTTAATAATAATATTAACTTAATGACAAGATTTATTATCATTTTTTGTGGGTCCACGAAAATTTGTAGTAGGTACGAATTCTCCTAATTTATTTCCTAGCATATGATCCGTTATATAAATAGACAAATGCTCTTTTCCATTCTGGATAGTGATAGTATGGGCGATTATTGTGGGTATTAAGGTAGATGCTCTAGAACAACTTTTTCAGATTCATAACGTGCTCATCTTCCGTCTGGGACTTGGCTATCATATCTTCCACACAAACTTCAATTTCTTTGTACATTATGTCGTTGAATAGTGTCACCATAGCTCTCTGGTACATTGTCCCAGTATTTTTCAATCTAAAGGGCATGACCTTGTAGCAAAACGTGCCCAAAAACAATTTAAAAGTCGTCTTCGTCATATCTTCTAGATTAACTTTGTTCTTATAATCACTAATTTTATCCGGGTCTAAACCCGTGTTTTAGTTTTAATTCTGTCAAATAATGGGCTTAAATTTAAATTCTTATAAGTAAAATCAAAAAATATTATATTAATGTATATGTAAACATATTACTCTTTTTTAAATCCAGAATTTATAAATATTTTTTTTATCTTTATAACCTTTGAAAAATCCAAAAAGATAATACATATACATTATATTACTTTATTAAAAAAGAAGAGAAGGAAAAAGTTTCAAATAATATACTTATATATGTATACATATATTTTCTTTCTTATTAAATTATTAATGTTTCATTCGGTTTTTATATATTATTATTATCATTTTCATTATTATTATCATTACTTATTATTACTTTATCATTTTCATTATCTTTACCGTAATTATTATATGTCTTTTATTATTAGTTTATTATTATTATTATTATAATTATATAACATATTAAACAAAACCCAAACTTAATTTATAGTCCTAAGTCTTTAAATAAATTATCAGTCTAATAATACAAGTCCATTACAAACTTTAACTACACTCAATCTAAATAAACACATAGCCCATAAATTAATTATATTTGGCCCGTTTACAAAGCCCAGACCCTTAACCCGGTTAATAAAAAAATCCTATCCCAAATCCTGATATCAGCTAACCCTAACCCTTCTTCATCTTGCGCAGCTGCAGGATCACCGTTGGATCCAATCTAGATTTAACGGTCCAGATCGACACAAAGAAGAACCCTCTAGAGATTGCACGCGCTGACGCACTGACCAGTCAGCTCCCCACGCGTGCGTGCAAAGCACGCGTGAGACTCTTTAGATCCCTCGGAGTCTCGTTCATCTTTCTTCACCGACAAAGATCATTTCGATGGTACCCCCCTCATCAGTCGATCCACATGCAAAAAAACAAAGGGTGTCAGATCGAGTACGATTTTTAGAAGCAAAACCGATGATAATTTTAGAGATCTTAGAGACCAAATGACACCAACAGAGAAAATATCAGAGGCAACAAAAATAAACCAACAAATTGCAGAGATTTCAGACGATTTTTGGCCGAAATATCATAACAAAAATCAAAATTTTAGAGAGCAAACCAATAGGATTTTAGATCTACTTTTCATGTAATTCGAATTTATAACTGAACCAACAGCGTCATTGTAAGGGATCTCTCCCATCTATTTTTTTCATCAATACGAAAAGAAACCATTTTAGAGGTAAAAAACTCTTTTATTTTCACATGTATCAAACCGAAAAAATGGAGAAGAAAGTTTAAGTTTTTTACCTTTGGTGTTCCTTTCTCTTCTCTTCTCTTCTCGAATCTTCCTTTTAATGGCGATAATCCCACAGCCTCTGGGAGTCTGAGGGTGAGACGCGCGAGGAAGAATGAGAATTTTTACCTTTTTTTTCTTTGTTTCCAGATCCGAAGAGAAGACTTCTCAATTGTTCTTTTCTTTTCGAAAGATTTTCTAAAGCTTTTTGGTTTTCTAAGTTTTGGGTTTTGAAAACAAAAAAGAAAGAAGTTTTGGGTTCGCCGGCCACCACCGACGGTGACCGAAATCTGAGTTTACTGGTGGTTTCTGGAAAAATGAAAGAACAGAAATGATTGTTCTTCATTTTGTTTCTAGATATGTTTGAACATATAAGAGGACGTGGGAGGGGTTAAGTTTTATTTCGAATGAAGTAAATGGAAAAAGCTTTGTTTTCTTGTTTTAGATTAAGTTTTATAGTCTGTTATGAAAGGAAAAGAGATATTTACTTCATTTAAATCCCTCTGTCCCAAAGTATTTTGCCCCCAGTCCTCGTGACTTTGCACCGTTTTTTATTTTGGTCTCTAATCATTTTATAATCGTTATTTTTAGAACAGTTTAATTATTTTTCTAGTCCTTCCGTGTATAATTAATATTTTAAGTCATTCCCCTTTGTTAAATTATTTTAAGGGTTTCCCTTATTTTGTTTTGAATTGTAATTTAGTCACTGTCTATAAATAAAATGTGTTTTACTCTCAATTTTGATCCAAGATTTTATTTTTGTTTTAATTTGGTCCTTACAATGGTGTTTTTGTTTTATTTCATTTTATTCGATTTTACTCCATATATTTATTTTATTTCTTTTTTGTTACTGTTTTATTACACACATATTTATTTTTGTTTAGTTTATGTTGCTTATTTATTTATTTATGCTTACTTTATTATTTACATGTGACATGCATTTTATTTAAGCACTTAATTTCTTCATTTTTTTACATGTTTTTTTCTTTTATTTAACTTTTCATATATTCATGTACATGTGTACATATTATATTCATTTTTCCTTTATTTGTATTATATATTTATGTTTTTATTATTCATGTTTTTATTTGCCTATTTATACTTTGTATCTATTATGTCATGTTTTTACTTTAATGTTCATGTATTAACATTTTTATTATTATTGTATTTCGCTATATTATGTCATTTATTGTTTTTCTTTGTTCATGTACATATATGTGTTTGTATTATGCTTTAATTTGTCCATTCATGCATTTTCGGTTATTTATTTGATTTATGTTCATATACTTGCTTGCACATTTATTTATTGATCATTATCTTGTATTTTGTATATTGTGTAACATGTTGTTTATTTTCATTTCGCTTAAGCGCTCACACCTCTTCAATTAATGAGCCTAATTAACTATGTCTTTATTCAGTCGTAACGGGCTCGCCCTTAGACGTAACCGGCTTTAATTTGAAACAAAATTTCCAAAATTAATTAAGCGATCATTTTGATAAAGGTACCAATTTTGGGCGGCTTTAAGCTCTAAACCCGTTTTTAACCGTAACCGACTCTCAAACCCAAATCATTACAAATCTCTAGGTTTTTTACGGTGTTCGGTCTACCAAAGTGACCGATGGCGACTTCACCTTTTTTAAAAACCTTTTTTTAACCTTTTTAAATACTTTTTAATTTTCAAATCCCTAACCTAATTTCAAAACCACCCTTTTTAAATTTCCCTTTTCAAAGCCCTAACTTTTAATAAAAAACCCAACATTCAATCCCTAATTTTTCTTTTTAAAGCAATTTTAATTTAAGCCCTAACTTTAACCTAATTTTCTAAATTTCTCCTTTTCGGGATGAATTCGCAATTTTGAATTTAAACCTTAATTCTCCAATTTTTAATTCGAACCCATAATTTGTACTCTTCCATTAGGATCCATTTTCCCCTTATTTAATACTACACCTATTATTTTAAGAAATTTAGGGTCACTACAGTTCTGATTATACCACGAGAAACCATCCATGAAGGAGAATTATGAATATCCTGAAGTATTATCAACCAAAATATCTATATAGGGCAAAGAGAAATTATCTTTCGGACTCGCTATATTCAGATTTTTTAGTCCACACACATTCGTACCTTTTTATCTTTCCTGTCCTTTAACATTAATGTTATATCAAAATCAATTTTAGTTTTATATAATAATATACCCATAATTGGTGACCATCTTAGTAGTCCCTTAGCCAAGTCCCCACATTCCTTGAAAAATGGATTTTTTTTGCTGGGACGATTCCAATAACTCCCTAACCGAATCATCAAAATCAATAAACTTTACGTCTTTTATCACGGGCAATTCATCGAACACCTTAAGTTCTTTAGAGCATATCAACAACAGATTTTGTTCTATCTCAGCCAGCTTTGTTGATGCTACCCCTTGAACAAATGGTGATTCTAACGGACTAGTTTCTGTCGTTGTTGAAACTACAATTGTCGAGAATTGTATCTTTTGTGCTATAAAATCAGTTGTCAAGGATGACTCGTCTGATTCTTCATTGCATTTTTTATCGACCCCAACATTACTGTTTTCTCGGATATCCTTCAAATTGTTTTTAAAGTCACTTAAAAACTTATTGAAAGCTATGTCCAATAAAGCTTCAACTCCCTGAAGTACTGTAATCTGAAATTTTTCTAGATTTATCTCTAGAATTCCCACCAAAACAAGAATCATTAGGCTTCTGATACATTTGTAACAGTGAGAATTAAAAGAACAGAATTATAAAGACATGAGAAGTGATTAGATCAAACATAAAGAAGCAGAAATAGAATATTAAGAGGGAAAAAAAAAAGAAAGAATGAGATAAAGTTTCATTTTTTCGATAATAAAAAGAGATGGGTTTCAGACCCTATAAACTAGCATTACTAAACGACAATGTTTCACAAGTTAAACTAATAACCAAAAACGATAACGTTTTATTTATTGTCTTTACACAAAGTAAGCAATGGTGTGGAGAATATATTTTCATTATCGTCGCCAACACTTAAAACATATAATTTTCCCACCTTGCTCAAACTATCTTCCTCCATTGATGATGATCTATTAAAGCACTCAAACTTCTTAAAAGAAGAGTGATGATGGAATGGATGAAGAGAAAATTTTGGTTCTAATGCTTAGGAAAATAAAAAATTATCCTACTTCAAAGGTAACTGGGAGATCGGTTTCTTTCTTACTTTTTTATTTTTTTAATCTAATGTTTATTATTACTTTCACTTAATCCAACTGCTCAAGTATGTTGGTTGTTTTTTAGCCTTATTTTAAGGGATTTCAATTTAGAAAACGCGCACACATCTATAGTCAAAAATTTTCGTGGTAATGACAACTTATATACAATGATAGATAAAGATTTATGTCAATTTAAAGCTATTAAAACTTCATGAACTTTATCATGATGAAAGACAATGATGATGAGACGATCGTCGATCAAATCGTCTCGACGAGACAAAACTAATGATATCAAAGGTGAAAACCACGATGGCGAAACGATACATGAAAGTGGAAAATTTAGAGGAATAAGGTATCATTCTAAAAAAATTTAGATATCTGGTGTTCTTGTGAAAATTTAGGAAAATACGACAGATTTAAAGTAACAAGGGAAGAACACCACTTCCTCTTAACGTTCTCTATTTTAAAATAATATTTTTCACCAGCTGAGAGTTAGCTCATTGGTTGTTTATTCGGCTTAAATCCATACATGGTAATGCCATGTCTTCTTGGAGATTTTCAAAAGATAAATCCAGAGACTCTTGATATTATGCTTGTTGCACCTGGTAAGATTCAACAATTATGCAGGCAGAGATGCATGTATAAAAATAGTGGCAACACAATTAGGAAAGTACGTATGCCAAAATAAACAGTGACACCTATTGAAATGATGGCACAATTATTGGTGCAAAAATTGAAATCAGTGGCAACAACATTGTTGAAAAGATTGGAGACATTGGCAGAGGAGCATGCAACTGGAATCCAGATGAAAAGTTGGTGCAGATATGTAATATAACGTCAAGAATTTGATTATAAAAACAAGTTTGAGTGATAGAAGAGATTGTAAGAAGAGAATGATATTATTTTTTAGTTTTAGAGAGTTTGAGAGTTTGTTGCTTTAAGTTTGTAGAAAATATGAGGAGTGGTAATTTTTTTCATACAAGATTCAAAGCAGCAAATATTATTGAATTATATTTGTTTGGTATCTTAAAAGTAATTATTTTTTTAAATAGAGTTGAAGAAGCAATATTTTCTTGATTTTTATACGTATGATTGAAGTTATATTTAAATGATAATAATTTTATCTCATTTTTTAATAGGTAGATAGAATGAGTTCCTCGCTATATTGCGATACTGAAGACCTGGTTAGTCGTTGGGGCAGATCGCATGCCGATTTTAGTAAGGACGAAAAAATATTATACTGATCACTAAAGATGATGACATTTATTTACTCGATGTTGAAGATGTTGAGACTGTTATGACGAAGCTGACTGAGGGTAATGGTATGCATGTAGAAGATGATGTATGGTCTGATGTTGTCGCTCGGTTTGGATTGAAAAACAATCCACCTATTTGGGGTTATGTTGCACAAGAGGCTAAACAAATGCAATTCGTTTATCCAACTTATGAACCTCCCGCTCACATGAACGAGGTCAATTATTCTTCAATGCAAGATTCTGAACATATAGTTCACGTCTTTGGTTCTTCTTCATCATCTCAATATGGTGAATTAGAAATAAAAACTCAATTCAAATAAAGAAAATTGCTCAGCTTGCAGTTAAGGAACACTGCATTAAACATCATATGGTATCATGTATGGCTGAGTCTTATAGGCATACCTATTGTGCTAGGTGTATTAATTGGAAAAACAATTGTCCATGGAAGATTAAAATTTCTTTTCGATAAAAAAGTCAAACGTGAGAGGTAACAAGGTTCAATGAGCATCATACATGTTCAAATATATCACTGTCATAGGATCACATAAATTTAGACTTTAATCTAATATGTGCCTACACTCGACTGTTGGTTGAAAAGATCTAAAGATTGCGATTTCCGTATTAGTAGCATCCATCCGAAATCAGTTTATATATATTTTATCTTATTACAATGCTTGTATGGCTAAACAGAAGGAGATGGAGCAACTGTATGGCGCTTGGGATAAATCGTATAATGAGCTACCAACTCTTATACGAGAAATAAAAATATTTATCCCAGAAATCATCGTAGAGTATGTTAAATCTACTATTTTGTAATTGTAAAAATGTCTGTTTCAAAATAAATAAAAGACAATATTACAAATTAAATGAGATCAATTAAAATACATTACATTAAAATTTATATGAAAAATTACAAATTACAAATAAAATTCATAACATTACATATAAAAGATTTATTTATTTCTGATTTTTGTTTCTTTTTTGGTAAAACCTGCCGATGAAAGGATGTTATTTGATCATACCGTCTATGAGGTTGAACCATTCGTCGTGGTTGATCCGAGGATTCATCTGCAGCAGCATGAACATCATCATTGATACCATGATCATGCACCATTGGCATCAAAGGTGGTATAGATAGCACTTGTTCATGAAATGGCCATGATGAACTACTAATGGTAGTAGTCGACAACAAAGATGTCATGCTACTAACCCTCAGACCGTCTCCATATACGAATGTAGGATCATACTCAAATTATGGTATATATCCTTCACCATCATTGTATCCTAGTTGAGTAAATGAATTGTCACCCCATGTAAAATTTGTTTTTGGTTGGTCATGAACAGTAACAATTCTAAATGAGATCTCACTAATAGTTCTTGTGGGCGGTTGTATAGATGGAGTTCATGCAGAATGCTAACCTTGCGAATATTTCAAATTGGTTTTATCTACAATATGTTCAGATCTTTGATCAACCCAGGATGACAAAAGGACATGTTTAGAGTAACGTGGCTCTTTAAACCATTTACTTGAAGTTTCGGAGGATATTAACGATGGTTTTTCGTTTTGTGAATACCATGAATAATACTCTGAATTTAAATCAAAATCACTTTCATCGACTAGACTCAACTCTTCTGGCCATCCTGTATATCTTTCTTCCCACACCTCAATAAATTTTGCTTGCTTTATAACTCAATTCTCATTGAATCTACCTCTTCCAGCTCTAGTATGAATATGTTCTATACCAGGAGGAGATCTAAGAATAGGTTGATGAAAGTTGAATTGCCTCAACACTCTATCAGTACAATAATATTCAATCATAGAGAAATGGATCAAAGGTACAACTGCACCCAAAATAATCTATATTATTGTATAAATATAGGTATACAAGCCTTTATGGGTGGATTCTTGTATGGAAGTCAAATAAATTGTATAAAATACACGTTTATTAATAATCAAGTATATAATATATTAACAAATAAATCAAATTATTTTTAAAATATAAAAAAATACCTCATTTTTCTAATTGTTTCAATCTTCATTCTTATGTCTCGAATATTATTATGAACAAGCCCTACATTCTTCAACTTATGTCTCCATCTGCAATGATATTGAACTCATTCTACACAAATAAATATTGCATATATCGATAAATAATAATAAATCTAATTTTACCTTTCAGCAAGCAAAAATTGAACGGGGATTGGTGTTTCTGCAATAGGAGTTAGATAAGGTAATCTATACTATGCCCAAGACTATAATAAAATCAGACATCCACCCATATCTGATATCTTTTTCTCATCTATAATAGTTGACGCCTTGCAAATTTCATGGTACAAGAACGTCAGTATTGCAGAACCTCAACTATATTCAATAGATGTGTTCAAATCAGCTAGTATCGATAGATATTGTGTCCGAACAAGATTACCATATATATCTGGTATCAATATCCCACCAATGAGTTGAAATATGTGCGAGCTGCATACAAAATTTCTTGTTGCGTAGAGGTCTCTGTTACAAAAAATTTATTTTGCAACCATGAAATTCTAAGACGTAAACCGCTCACACATTCCTTTGAAGGAATTTTGCCAAAATATTGCATGCAAAACTCAAATATATTATAGCTATTGTGTCTAACTAACAGATTGTCATTTATTGTTACCACTAACTGTATTGCTACATCTTCTAAAGTTATTGTTCATTCTCCATAAGGAAAATAAAATGTGTGTGTCTCAGGTCTCTATCTTTCAATCAATCCAGTAACCAAGCCAGAAATAATCTTAAACTCATGAAAAAATGAGACTTATAAAAAACCGTAGTCTTTAAGTAATCATTATATACTCTGAAAGCTCTTTAATATTTAATCCTTGAAGGCGGATGGCATACTCTTCACCTTACATGTATAATAAAATATAATAAATTAATATAAAATTAAAAATGACGTAATTTTATTTAAAAAATTTACTTTCTCATCAAAAATATGAGAGAAAATATGTTCAAGATCACGGTACAATAAAACTTTACCTTCACAAGATGTCATTTTAAAATAGATCTATAAAAAAATCTAAATATTCAAAGAGACATCAATTTAGATATAAAAATTATATAAATAAACATATTAAATAAAAATTTTAAAAAATAAATCTACTATAATTAAATTAAAGTTTAATAGAATATATAGAAAAAAGAAATTATATCAATAAAAAAATTAAATAAAAATATATATAAATGAACAAAATTAAGAATAACCAAGAAAAATTATTGTACGCTATTCGAATATAATATAACAAGAAAAAATATATAACGAATTTGAATTAAATTAAAATATAATCTAACACAACTAAAAAAATTAGAGATAAACTTCGTAGCACTACAATTATCAGCTTCATTTGGCCTTCTTTCTTTCATAATT
The DNA here is from genome assembly GCA_035048815.1 of Abelmoschus esculentus. Classification (NCBI taxonomy): domain Eukaryota; kingdom Viridiplantae; phylum Streptophyta; class Magnoliopsida; order Malvales; family Malvaceae; genus Abelmoschus; species Abelmoschus esculentus. Next base: position 11,707,812 of record JAUCBN010000006.1, on the reverse strand, counting down.
GGCTTCGTTTCATCAATTGGTTTCGTTTCACCAACTAATATAAGCAGTGAGCATGGTACCATAACTTCATACACTCTTGGTGTGCTGATAAACTTAATTATTTTACCACCTTTTCGGCAGGATTCTAGCTGCCATCACATGTGTTTGAAGCAAATATTTTAACTCTATTATTTTACTATTAAAATCCAATAATTTTATATGCATATTCGCCACTCTTTAAATGAAGACATGGTTGCATAATTGTTGAATCTTACCAAGTGCAATAGGTATAGCACCAATAGCACCTGGCGTTAACCTTTAAAAATCGCCAAGAAGATATGACGTTATTATATTCGGATTTAAATCGAATAAACAATCAATGAGTTGACTCTAAGCTGGTGAAAGATATTATTTTAAAATTGAGAACGCTAAGAGGAAGTGGTGTTCGTTCTCCTCTTGGTACTATAGAATTTACCATATTTTCCTAAATTTTCATAAGAACATCGAATATCCAAAAATTTTTTGAATAACACCTTATTTCCTTAAATTTGCCCATGAAAACTTTGTTTTATAAAATTTTCTCTAATCATTTTTTTCACTTATCCATTTTTTCTCTTCGTAATATTTTCTTTCACTTCTCAGCCATACACGCGTATTTAAATTTTAAACATCATTAATAAAAATTTACTCTTCCACCTTATTTTTTAAAATAAACTTTATCCATTAAAGTCTTTAATTTCTTTAAATAGAACTTCAATTTAAAATCCCCATAATTTATTTTACCAATTTGAAAGAGTTGAACCTAGATTGTGGTTTAATTTATTAATCCGGACATTAGGCTATTACAATCATGTTGAATTTACATGTTCTTTAAATGTACTTTTATAAATTTATAAGTGTTTTTAGAAAAAATAGAATTTTTAAAAACTTTAAATAAAATAATTTTTTAAAAAAACATTAATTAGAAACTTTTGAGTTGATCAAACAACAAGATTAGCCAAGAGGGGGTGAATTGACAATTAAAATTTTGATAAGAAAGATTTAGTAGAAATTGGAAAAAAAATTAAGACACAAGATTTATAATAGTTCAAGCTTCAAAAAAAGCTCTACACCCACTAGCTTTGCTTCCACTAAAATTTTCTAACCAATTCACCATTGAATTCAACCTTTTTCTAGGTTCAAGGGTTAACCTTTACAACACAAGTCAACTTTATACACAAAATTGACTTAAACCTCACAAGAGATGAGAAATAGGTAAATAAGTTTCTCTCACAAGAATGATATGCCCCGATTATAGAACAACATTCTCCAAGATCAATTACAAAGAAATGAATTGAAATACAAGAGTTGATAGAAAAAGATTTGCAATGAAGTGCTTGGAGTTGGATTGGATTGCTTGGATGTTTGCTTGAAGTTCAATAGTTGTTAATGCTGCTTGAAATGCTTCATTTTATACCTTCTCATTGATTTCTAACCGTTGGGGTTGTTGGGATTATAATTATAGACGTTGGAGCTTCATTTTTCCACCATAAATGTACTTCTGCAACCTCTGGTATCGAAACACGGGGTACCTGTTTCGAAATAGTAGAAAAATAGAAAGAGACATTGTGTATTTATTATAGGGTTTCGAAACCATAGGTCATGGTATCGAAACACTTAGTCTTTAAAATAGGGGTGTATCGAAACGACTTGAAGTTATATCGTTACAGAGAGTAAACTGTGACCAATCGTATCGAAACGCCCTTGTAGCAGTTTTGAAACGGGTCAACTAACATTTAGTACTCTAACTGTCACCAATGATCAAAAACATTTAAAACTTAGATAGCCGTTGAGAAATCTTCAGGGTATCAAAACGGTGACTAGGCGTATCAAAACGCCTTGTCATTTTTTTAAAATTATTTTAAATAACTAAAGCACGGTACCGATATTTCTGAGGGTTGTTTCGAAACAATCGTTGGTAGATTCAATCATATATCAAAATGCCCTTAGGTTGTTTCGAAACATCTGTTAAAAACTTCAAAGTCTTAAGTATAATTTGAAGGTCGCTTCGAAACCATTTTTAGGTGTATCGAAACGCTTGGAAAAACTCAAGAAAATTCATCGAAAAATAAAGTTGGGTATCGATACCATTTTGGATAGTATCGAAACGCCTAGAGTAAAATCACTTTGAAAGTTATTTTGATGTTCTTGGTTTAACTTGAAGTTGAATTTTTGACGTATGGCCTTAAAATTTTATTTCAAAATAGTCCTCTAACATATTTGTTATATCAAAATCAATTTTAGTTTTACAGAAACACTATGACACGACGTATTATATTAATATATCCAAAAAATTAGGTTAAAAGGTATTTCCCATGAGTTCGACCTAAAAATTGATGTCCATCACCTAAAACTTACCAATAGGGGTGAGCAAAATTTGACTCAACTCGAAAAAATCGAATAAATCGACTCGACTCGAGACGAAAATACTAGACTCATTTTGACTCGACTCGAAATTTCATAGACTCGACTCAAAAAAATTCAAATAAAGTTTGAGTTGTAAAATAGAAATTTGAATAACTCGAAATTTTTAGTAATTAAAGGATTAATTTTGAAGTTTGAGATGAGTCTATCAATTATATATATACATTTATATATAAAAATACAAAGAAATATTGTTACATATGAAATATATATACATATCTTATATGATTAGAGAAAGTCGTTTAATTGAAATCAAACCATACTATAACATGGTAAATAATTACAATTAAATATTTATAGGAACTCGAAAACTCGACTCAAATTTCTTAAATTCGACTCGAACCGTTCAAATAAAGTTTGAGTTGTAAAATATGACTCGTCAACTCAAATAACTATAAAAAATTTGACTTGACTCGACTCGACTCAACTCGATCGAATACTTATCGCTACTTACCAATCTAGATCTTCCCGTTTGCAAATTGCATTAATTTGACCTTATGATTAACGTTGACCATTACAGTATTAATGTGAAATTAACGTTCCTGACGTGGTGACATCGTGAATGCTAACGGGGAAGTGCACGTATGATGATGATGATGTAACGTAGGAAAAATTATATCATATGTCAGTTTTACTACGTGTTCATGGGACCAACTAATAAAAACTGCTCACTTCATCAATTTTTCCATGTCATAATTTTTTCCCAAGTGAATCTTCACTTGAAAAATTAAAAAATAATGAGGTAGACAGTTTCTATTAGTTGGTCCCATAAATAACGTGATGGGACTAACTCATGATATAATTTCTCGTAACGTAGGGGCTACAATTAATTATTTTAATCGAATTTAAAAGATATAACTGAATTTATTTCCAGGGGTATAACTGATTTTAATTGAATGTTTATAACTTAATTGATCTTTAAGCTAAAATGTAAAAAATAATAAAAAATTAAAAATATTTAAATAATACTAAAATTTTAAAAATCATATAATAAATTTAAAAAATTAAGTAAAATATAAAATTATAAATATAGAAAAATTATAAATATAGAAAAATCAAAATATTAAAAAAAATCGAAAAATCTTCTACCGTTTCTTGTTGTGTTAAGCATACTAAATATTTCTTAAATATATTTTTAATAAAATCATCATTGTATTAGAGTAGTAATCAACCCAAAATTTACCTTATTTTTTAAATCAAATATTAAGGATAATCAATTTGATGTATAAAAATTTAAAACATTGAGTTTTATTGTTACTCTAATACTAGGTTAATTCTACTGAATATTTGTTTAACTAATTATAATACCCGATCTAATAAAGTTAAAAGCTTTTTCGATGAAAGTGTTAAATTTTTAATACTTTATAAACAATTTTTAATTTTTGCATTTGAATGCTATCATTTTATAATCTGTAAATATTAGTTTTTATTTCAAATATTTTTTTATTATATTTATTTTTATAAAGTTAGTGAATTTTTATAAAATAATAAAAAAATATATTTTAATTTTTTTTGAGAGTTCTTACTTTATTAATGTTTAAAATTATTAGTAACTCAATCGGTATTTATATAAATTTATTAATTGATTTTTATATATTTAATTCGTAAAAGTTTAACTTGAAAATTCATTTTCTAACATAGTTTATTTAAAAACTAAATGAATCAACTAAATTAACTTAAAATTTAAATAAATTGTTTACTCCATTTTAATATTAAACAATAATAATTTCCCAAATTTATATTTTTAACTTAATTATTAAATAAATTATTATTTTTTTTAATTAAAATTAAGTATACCTTAAAGTCGAAAAAAATAATTATGCAATTGAATTGATTAAAAACCCAATTCAACCTCACTTCCACGTCATGATCCCACAGTGTACTGCCACATAATTACTATTGATTGGTATATTAGCACCGTGGACCGTCATATTAACAATATAATGACAATATCGGTTAAAGAGTTCATTTAATACTATTTGTAAACTGAAGAGTCTAATTAAGTGTGTTTTCGGTGAGAGATTTGTTGATTTTTTAAGTCAAACTCAAAGGTAAAAATATCTCTTTAGTAAAAAAAATATTAAGATTAAATAATTAAAATTAATTAAAGATATTAATAATTTAATTTTTTTAGATAAGTAAAATAAGCAGAAAAACTGTTATAAAGTTTCATTGGGTAACATCTGCTAAAAATTTCTCCAAGCAGTTAATATATTGTTTTGTACATTTCTTGGCTTAAAATCTTTATGCTTTAAACGAAAACAAACAATGAATTTTATACACTCAAATATAGCAAAAGAATCTCTATGTGGATTTCGATAGATCCTTCGATTCCTTTCCTCCCAAATAGAATAAATGAAAGTCTGTCATGTCACTTTTAATATAAGTACCGCAGAGGATCTTTCTTTTAGACTAATCATTATCCAGTAAATCTTTGTATTTCAATCCAACACCTCCCTATGAACATCACTGCACAGAAGAATTATCCTTTACACTTCCCTTGAATAAGAGCAATCAAAGAAAATATGATTCCTTTTTTTCTCCGAACTACTGCAAAGCAAACAAATGCCATCATTTTTAATTCTCATACGCATCAACCTTTCCTTGGTGGGAAGCTTATCAAGTATGACCATCCATGTGATCACTGTATGTTTAGGTGAAAAAAAATTAAATATATATTAAATAAAAAATTAAAGAATTTAATTGATATTTTTTTCAAAATTTCAAAGACTTCTAGTACTCTTAAGCGTGAAAAATATGATTTATTATTAGTATGGGTGAGTGAGACCAAAGCCTAAACGATATGCCCAACAAAAACAGTAAAGTTGGGTTCATATGGCCCAAGTTTCGACATCTCATGTATCATTCGTCTGGCAATGACATGGCATCATCGATCTAATCTTAGCCGTGTTTCTTAATTTCTCTCTTTATTTTGAATTTTGAAATTCGAAAGGCCATTCTATTCTCTACCTTCCCTCTTTTTTAGGTGTGGCGCAGGGGTCCTACTACCAGCTCCACTATAACGTTTTCCATGTCACTCACTCCCCCACTCTCAACGCTCCAGACAAAACATCGCACTCTCCCTAATATAATCAAATATCCCGTTACTATGCGAGGAGGAGCGTTATGAGGGGACAGCTGTCGGACAAATAAAGAGAGTAGAGAACACGCAAAGAAATGCGAGTAGCTATTGGACTTTGATTTTTTAAGATAATTTTAGTTTTTTTTGTTTAATTTTCCCGCCCATGAAAATCAGTGAATCAGAAAGGGAAAAAATTCCTTATAAAGCTCACATACAAAAGTCTGGTTTTGTTCCTGCCTTGAAAGCAAGCAAGCAAGCGTCCAATCTTTTTCCTTGTTTTGTTTGAGATAAATCTTGGAAAAGAAACGAATAATCATGGAGGATGTTGCCAAAGAACAACAATCTGCTGCTCCAATCTCCGGTTCATTTTCTACTCTCAATTTCTCTGTGTTTCAGATGAAGGAATTTTCAGTACTGTTTCTCAGTTTATTGATTTCCCTAGTCAATTGTCTTGCAGTTTTATGTCCTTGAGTCAGTTTCTTTGCCAAATTAGGTTGAAGATTTTAATTTTCAGGAAGTGCAGGGAAGTCGAAGCTACGTTATCCACTTCGATCCTCGGTGAAACCGAAGGAGGAGAAGCCATCGGCTGTTGATTTATCCAATTCTTCTCCATCCAGAAGGCAACAACATTTCTATAGCTTGCAATTCATTTTAATGTCACTGTAGAATCAATTATCCATCTATACACAATCTTCCCTGCTTTGTTATTTTAGGTTTAAATGATCATACTCTTATATCTACATGTGCATTTGTGTTTATTGATATGAGTATGATTTTAGAAAAATTCAGAGTTCTGCAGCTACCAATTTCCTAGTTGCTTGTCTTATTTGTATTACCTTCGAATTGTTAGCAATGGATTTGGGTCTTATTTGTTTTGTGTTCATAGGAGGAGGGCAGCACCAAATATAAGTAAGAGTGTGGGTTTTCTTGATCTTTCCAAGGAGAAATCTGGCAAGCCACCTAGAAGGCTCTCCGTCCTAACCAAATCAACTGGGACTCCATCTCCAAAATCTGTTGGGACTATCCCTCCTATATATGAGGGTAGAGCCAAGAAATCTACAAACGGTCAGGGCAACAGTGACACTCCTCTTTCCGATGCTTCAAGATCATCGTCTCGAAGGAGGTTCAACATGTTGTCATCGGCTTCGTACTGGTTGTCACAGATTAAGCTCTCTGAATCAGCTTCTAAGCACTCAGTTTCACTTGGATTTTTTAAACTTGCATTAGAGGCTGGATGTGAGGTATGCTTATTGCTTCATTTGTTTCTGCATATTCGGAGAGATTCAATACAAGTTATCAGCTTATAATCTTATTTTTTCGGATTTTCCAAATCCAGCCCCTTCAGAAAATGCGTGATGAGCTTAAATCCTATATACGTCGCCATAATCTTGGGGAAAATGAGGAAGCTATAAAGGAACTACTTGAACGCTACAATGTTGCTGAAAATTCTGATCAGCCACAGGTGTCTGAAACCTGTTCGCAGGTGCCTGATGAGGGGACTCGGTCATCTGACGATGAGATTCACAGGGTTTCTCCTTCAGCAGGAGGTAGGAGATTGAAACCCAAGTCCTTGAACACTGATGTTGCTCAGGTTTCTTCTGTGGCTAAATCCTCAAAAGAGGATACTCCAAAGAATAATGCTGCAACCAGGAATAGGTCTTCGTATAAGACCAGTTCAAATTCGAGGTCTGTTTCGGACATAGGAAGTCGTATGCCACAGATCAGAACTCAGAAGACAACAACCAAACCGAAGCCTGTAAAAGGGAAGGAAAAGACCAAGAGACAGGGAGCCAAATCAGATAATAAAGAAGGCAAGGGTGTAGTAGATAAATTTTAGGTTCAGCATATGGATATTCCTTCTTAAAAGCATTTTTATTTTTGTTTACAGATCAAGTTAGCACTTCAGCTGCAGCAGAGCTAGAGACTGTTGAAGAGGAGAACAAAGAAAATGTGGTAAAATCTTCACATCCTTCAATAACTAATAAAGTTGATACTTTAATTTACATAATTGATTGAAAAATTCTCAACATCTTTTACAGGATATGCCTTTGACAGAAGAAAGCATCCTGTCTGGAGTTGATGAAGGTGGTGTTGTGTACTAAATAATGCTGAAGAACCTTATGGTTAAATTCCATCCTCTATTGGGTTATTTTATTCTTTTGTCTTTTAAGTGTTGATGTTTGTATAGGGTTAAAAAACACTTGGAAGTCAACTGTTCCAATCTTGTGTGAAGTCAAGACCTGTTCTGTTTTTTTAGGTTGTTGCTTTAAACTGGGATTGTTGCTTTTTGTCTGGTATATTCTATATACAAGTTGTATCAAATCATTCAACATGTTTGTTGTTTTGTTAATGTTTGTTATTAATCTGTTCAACCATGTGAACAAAAAAGCATGCATGATTTCAATTCCCTTTGATGTGAGAAAATTTGCAACCTAGATAGATTGTCATCAACACTGAATTATAATTGGAATGAAGCCGAACAGGGGAGTTGGAATGAGCCTGATCATCTATCCGGAAAGCCCTGGGTGAATCCTACCAGATCCTAAGGGGTTATCCCTTGAAAATTTCAACTCTAAAAGAAACAAATAGCTTTCAACATCCAAAAGGGGAGTTGTCGGGGTCTGTATTTGGCTCAGGATTGTTATCTTCAGAAGTGCAATAGCTCAAAATCAACTGCTGAGCTTCCACACCTGGTGCAGAACTTAGAACAGGACAGCCTTGTGGGAACGGGAACATCAAAATTTTTTGGTCAGATACTAAATTCTAATTCCCGAGGTTCAAAACAAAACATGAAACCGTTGAGTTTGAAGTCTACGGGTAATAATGTTGATGCCGGAAACTGTTCCGAAGAGGAGTTACGTTTTCTGAGATGGGAGCAGGATTCAAACTGGGATGTCATCTTTGTCCTATTCTGCTATCTTAATGGCAAGTGTCCTGCATTTGTCTAGTATCTCTATCCTCTTCTCAAGTGGGGCGGGCAGGCATTGCAGGCTGTTGTCGGGGTCAATCTTTTCGATCCTTAGCTAATAATTTACATTAGTTGATAGTTTGTGATATATAGATTTTGACATGTTTGTGTTGTATTTGTATTTTTTTTTCTGTATATTGTGCGTCGCTTTTTATTATTTAGGGTGTGCATTATTCGTTTTCAATTAAATTAATTGATCGAAATAATTTTTTAATTAATTTAGTCGGTTAATTTTAAGTAGATTTAATTAAGGATTAATTTTATAGCACACTTACAATTATTCGAATTAGAGTTTTGATAAAAGAAAAACTAATTTCTTTCTCTAACTTTTCTCCGCTAGGGTTGATTTTCTTTTCTTTTGAGTGCCGGTGACGGCACCAATTTTAATATTGATGGCCGACCGCCAGAATCTATTGCTTCGTTTATATTATTTGTTAGTTTTTAATAAATTATTCTGTTCTTGTGGTATGATCTACTCTACCTTTTGGTACTTTTTTTTTTCTGTCGTTTGATATGTTTTTTTTGTTTTGTTTTTAAGGTTGGATCTGACGATACCATGACTGTTCAAGACGGCGATTATTTGTTATCATGGTGATCTTCCCTGTTTCGGACCCTCAGATGGAATTTGGATACGCAGTTTGCGCTCGTGGTTAGTTTATTGCGACGCTCAGTTCTGATTTGAGATTCTCAGTGGTCTTTCAATAGATTAATCCTCTTTTGTGGTTCGTTTGCTGATGTAGTCAGATTTGTTCATATCTATTTTTCGATCGAGTCTTTGGATGAGTTTTTTTAAAACTTTTTCCATGTATGGCCTTTGTATGATCTAAAGTGACTAATTTTAAGAAAATATCCAAATTATGTATTTACTTTACAATAATAATTGTAAACAATTATTGAAATATTGGATATTTCCTCGTTTAATATATAATTAACGGCTTTTATTCAAAAAAATAACGATTAATTTTTAAAATATTTATTATTGGTTAATTCAGTTTTATAAAAAACTGTTAAAATTTACCGAAAGTTTTATAAATTTTTTTACCAAATTCAGTTAATTTAAAATTTTACCAAATTAACCAAAATAATTTTAGTTTGATTAATTTGGTTATAGCTAATTCGATTCGATTAACGGTTAAAATTCTAAAATTTTTGCTTAATTCGGTTTGATTACAAACCAAATTAACCGAATGCATACTCCTATCTAGGCTCAACTAGAGGTGCTTAAGTCTTAACAAGTTGAGCAGCTCGTTGGTTGCTCAAACTCAACTAGGTCAAAATACAATAAACGTTTGATTCGGATTGACTTGATTCAAACTCGAACTCAACTCAAGACCTTAATGAGTTGAATATAGTAAAATCTAACTTAACTCAATAAGTTCGCGAGCAACTTATTAATTTTTTAAAAATATTTTTAATAATTATTTTAAAATTATTTCATTTAAAAAATAAATCTAAATAATAATTATTAATTTATAAATTATTACTTTAAACTTAACGTGCTAGTTTGGTATATTTTAGATAGTTAGTTTAGAATTTAAACTTTGAAAGTGTATTATACAGTCTTTTGATTTTTTTTGTTAAATTTATTAATTTATGTTAATATTAAGTCCCACAGAGTTTTATTAAATTTTAGGCATAAATATAATTTTCACCCTTAACGTTTGTAATTTTTGTCATTTTGGTCCTATTATTATTTTTGAATAAATTTAGCCCTTGACCTATGTATTTTTAAAAAATAACTCATTTTTAACTAACATGATAACTGAACTGTTAAAAATTTAATAATAATGACATGTCATATATATGTAATAATATATTTTAAATAACTTAACATCTAATATATCAAATACATACACGCGGAATATAGTTTTATTCCAATCTAAAAATATAAAACAATTAAAATTCAAACAAAATATTAAAAATTATTATTTTTTATTTATTAAAAATTAATGAAATCTAAAACAAAAGACTACTAACATTCTCAACCTTAATTATAGTAAAATCAAAATTTTATCTAAAAAAGTATGAACATAATCTGAAAAGAAAGGGTTTTGCATAGTTTGTTACCGGTCAATCAAAGATAAAGGATTTTGATAATAATCAATTAGATTTTTATTATTTTAGTTTAAAATTTAAGTATTTTAGTTTTAATCTAAATTGGAGTTTTAGGGTTTTATAAAGATATTTTAGTTAGGGTTGAGAGTATTTAGTAAATTTTTGTTTTGGATTTAATTAATTTTTAATATTTTATTTAAATTTTATTGTTTTATATTTTATACTGGAATAAAATTATATTCTATATATATGTATATATTTAATAGGTTAGACTATATGTCATTTAAAACATATTATCACATCTATATAAAATGTTGTTATTATTATTATTATTAAATTTTTAACGATTCAATTATCATGATAGTTAAAAAATGAGTTATTTATTAAAATGACATATGTCAAGGGCTAAATTTATCCCAAAAAATAGTGGCCAAAATGACAAAAATTATAAACGTTAAGGGTGAAAATTATCTTTGTCTAAATTTTACTTTTAAAAAATAAGGTAAATTTTTTAGAGAACTTAACGAGCAACGAGTTAAGCTTTACGAGCTAAACAAGCAACGAATCGAGTTGAGCAACAAAATTTTTTAACAAGTACAAATCGAACATAATTTTATCGAGTTTAGTAAGTAACGAATCAAATCAAATAATAAAAATTTTAACAGGTACGAGTAAAATATTACCCAACTCGTGATTGACTCATTTAATGATCACTGCTATGCTCAACTAATAATATTTAGCTTGCTTTTACTGTTAATGTTTTTTATTTTATTTTAAAAAGATCATATTTCTGGCACAGCACTTGTGGGATATTTGGTGTATTAAATTATAATCCATGTAAAATACCAAATGACCCCAAAAAAGAAGGAAAAAAAAAGAGTCAAATCCGGATTTGATCCTTACGTTATAGTCAAAATTGGGATTTAATATATATGATATTAGTTCAAATACTTTTAACAATAATGGGTTAAAAGAGTTGTCAAGAAAAAAATAATTTTAATTCTTTGGATAAACTAATGATATAAAAGGAATCATATTATGTCAAATTTTCTCTACCTTGACCTGAAATTTTCAACGATGAAAATGTCGAAATAAAAATGGCAACTTATATAAAGACATCATCCAATAATATGGCAGCTGGCAGCCACCTTTATTAATCTATTTCCATGGAAGATTGCACTTGTTGTTTACCAAGTCACAACTTTAGCAACCATGGTTTCAGAGGGCAAAACATACATTAAAAGTGTCTGGTACAAGTACACGGAAAGGACCACAATAAAACATTGACCAGCTACCAACTGTAGTCTAAAAACATGCAGAACTGCAGTAGCTTAGCTTACAATTGGGGGCGAAACTGATTAAATAAACATGTCTGTTGAGGAAGAAGGCCTTGCCATCTGAAGAGAAAGGGGGTTCCATTCGACGTCTTTCCCGCAGTAGCCAGTTTTAAAGGCAGTGCCTTCGAATGGGTTTGCAGCAGCTACATAAATAGTGGATTCATCAATACCTTGTTGTTTTGCTGATGATGCTTTTATCCGATACCGTTCTGCCCTAGAGCCAATTATCTGTCCTAATATAGATGCTCCGATGGTGAAAGCCATAGCTGTCTTGGGCATCAAGACAGATTTCCTGAGCATGGCTATGAATGGAACAGCTGCATGGACAGCAACAAACCAAGATGGTGAGAATTTTTTAGTATGTTCCCTCCATATCCCTAACGGAACATTTGCCGCCATGCCTAACATCCCTATCACCAGTACTTTTGTGGGCAAGGACTGAGGGCGGAGGTTCTTGACAAAAGCAGTTTGAGATAGTGCTGCCCGAGCTGCTACCACTGCAGGCGGGCATCTGAATTTCATCCCTGGAGGCGGTTTAAAAACCTTGGCAACAAGTGGCAAAACACCGCTAACAGCCCTATATGATTTGGCTATCGGACAGTTACCATTTTGCAGCCATTCATTTCCCAATGCTTCGTGATGGGAATTTCCTCCCTGAAACACATCAAGCATTAAGTAGTGTCAATAAAGGAAAGTTTCAAAAAATCAGTTTAGAAACATAAGTACGAAATCCAAACTAGTGTTGCATCCCATAAATGGAGGTTCGGTACCTTTGAAGAAGACTCTTTCTTGGATGGTTTTGATTTTCCGTTTTGATTGTTCCACTTATTAGAAAACGCATCGAAACTAAAAGGCCCTCCTGGTCCAAAGGACGAGAGACTAATGGTGGCTGCCTTTGCAGCCAATGGATTGAACTTAGGTGGGGCTGTTTCAGGCTCCGCTTTCTTAGCATGCAAGGAAGATTGTTCTGACAGAGGAACAACTCCGTCCCGTCCATGGAAAAGCCTGAATGCCATGTCGAAATTGGGCCCATCTTCGAAAATTGGACCTTTGGCTCCTCGTACCTGAGGCAGAGAAGTGAAAAACTAATGAGAACTCAAATCAAGAACAAGATGCCAGAAACATAAAGCTCATAATAAACATAAAACTCTAAATGGACCATGATCTTACCGGCATGGGAAATGGCATGGCTGATGAGAAAGAGAAACTCGTCGGCTCATTAATGTTTCTCAAAAATGGACACCTGAGGATTTCCATCTGAGAAGTTGCAGAATCCTCATGTAAGCTTCTGAAAGGAAAATTCATTTTAAAGGGAACCTGCACTAAAACATAAAAAGCATAAAACAAAATCTAAGAGTGCTAATAAACAAACACATTAACAAATCAACAATACATAAAAAGATCAAACTCGAGTAAATCAACAGTTAATGGTAATAATCCCAAAACAACTATACATTATAAAAACAAAAACAATTAAGTTATTTACTTATATATGTCATGAGAACATATAGATAAAGCTTAAATCCCCAATGATTACATCTCTTAGACCATACATAAAAGAATAGATTACGACTGCAAACGAAAACCGAATAACAACCCGATATTAAATTTATTACAAAGGGAAATCAAACATGTTTGATCAAATTAAAGCAGTCCAATCCAGAGCAAAATGAAAGAGTTTAAGCTTTTAAAAGACAAAACTGTCGAAAACACTAACCAATTCAAAACCTTGACCCAATCAAACACATGGAATCCACTAAATCTTTCATGAAAGAATGTAAAAGCACTGCAAATCACTCTAACAAATTGATATGAGTATGACTCATCTTAAGCTAAAGCAGCCAATAATGGGAGATAAAACTGAAGCTTTTGCCAGTAGCAGATTGACCAATTACTCCTTCGAAGACTTGAAATTTAATAACTAATATAATTACCATGAAAATCAAATAGCAAAAATACCAAATATAAAGTTGAAATCTAACAAAACCCAGTTAAAAAAAGCCATTAAATGAATCAACATATTTCAACAAAAACAACGAATTTCCTTTCAAAGGAACACTCGGATGAATTCTCAGAAATTAATAAGGAAAAACAACACTTATTACACATCCTTCAGAGAAATGAAAAATCTACAACTAACCCATTGAAGAATAAGAAATGATACACGATCAAAATCAATAAAAACAACAAAAGGCATTATAAGCAATGAAATTATGAAATTTCTACCACAAAACCCTGGAAAAAAACTGAAAATTTGTACCTTTTTGGCAGGAATCCAGGGCTGAAGGAGAGCAAAAATAAAGAGACAATAAGGGTATTTGACTTTAAGCGAAAAATGAAAAGAAAGGAGACAAAGAATGGAGTAGGACGGGGGAGAGAGTTAGGTGGGTATTAAGGAGCAGTTATATGGCTTTATCGAGCAATTGGGTATTACTTAGTTTGTTGTTTGTTAAACTTGTTAAAATTATGTTGAACTCGTACTCATTAAAATATTTTGTTGCTCAACTCGACTTGTTACTTGTTAAGCTCAATTTATTGCTTGTTAAGCTCATTAAAAGAATTTACCTTTACCTTATTTTTTACTAAAAGTAAAATTTAATAATATCAGGCTTAATATTAACTTAAATCAACAAATTTAATTAAAAATATCAAAAATAATGTAAAATATTTTTAAAGTCAATTCAAAATTAATATTCTATAAGTACATCAAACTAGCATATTAAAATTAAAGTAATAATTCACACATTAATAATTATTATTTAAATTTATTTTTAAATAAAATTATTTTAAAATAATTATTATAAAATATTTAAAAAATTAATAAATTATTCACAAACTTATTGAGTTAAATTAGATTTTATTCGATTTAATTTATTTAATGTATCGATTGTTTAAATCAAATTAATCTAAATTAAATATTTATCAAATTTTAATTAAACTGAATTTAAATAATTCACGAACTTAAATCGTTAAGTACGCTAATTACAATAGAAGAATAAACCACGTTCACCGTAGTTTGTGAAGACAGAGGGAGACGAGACGACGTCGTGGTCAGCACACGCCTATTGGGAAAGGGGATTGGGTCAACTCTGGCCTGCGGCAGCCATTTTTGTTTATTTTCAATAATTGTAGTCTTTTAAAAACATTTATTTTTATTTTTAGGGTTAATTATCCCATTACTATATGAATTATATACCTAATGCTCAATTTCATACATTTATACTTTAGTTTTCAATTTTACACGTAAGCATTTTCGCCGTTAACGAGTTTATATATTTGTATCACTGAGTAAGTATAGGGAAAAATATTAGTATTTGGTTTTAGTCATGGTTTTGGATCTGGTTAGGTACAGTAAATTTTTATCTGATATTAATTTTAGTTTGGTTAAAATTAAATTTAAAATATAGATCTTGTTTATGATTGAGATAGAGATTGAATATTAATTTTTTGAACTCGATATCTAATAGGTACTTAATAAAACTGGGATTAATATCAAGTACACAATATTGATTTTCTTGTTTGTAATTAATAATGTTCTTTTGTTTATTTTTTTATCAAATTTTTTCTTTATATATAAATATATTATGATTATAACTTATTTTAAAACTTTAATTTTCAATACTAAAATATTTTAATTTTATTATTTAATATTATTATTGATTGTTGAATTTTTTTCTCTTATTACTCAGATTTTCTTAATAATAAATCAATTGATCAAGTATCCGCTATTATTATAAGTTTTTAACTAGTAACGAGACTAGGTCCTAGAATTTAAGACTCAGTGTGATCGAGATTGACTTCAATTTTTAAGAATCGGTGGTTATTGAACCCAAGATCAATTTTAATAAATTGATCGGGTATCTAATCTTCCCACCCATATTATTGAGATCATTCGTATTTTAACATGTGATATATGTTTTAAAAATTAATAGCAAAATAAATTTTTATATTTTATTAATTTTAATTTCATCCTTAATCATTAAATATAAAAAATAAAATATTTATTTTTTAAAATTATAAATAAATATCCAACCAATTATTAAATGACATATGACACAATATTAAAATTAACAGTGATTATTCATCTCTTGCTCTCTTTTTTTTCTTCTACATTTATTCAAGTCCAACAAACAAAATATTAAAATTACACAAATGAAATATAAAGTAATGAATTTATTATCACTCAATAATAAAACATCTCAAGTCAAATGCTGAATAATAAATAAATTTTTGCTTCTTCATCGACATTAAAAGATTAAACACAAAAATAAAAATTATTTGATGAAGATCGCAGAATTATAGATTCGGTTTTGATTTTTTACACATAATTTAAATATTTTTATTTTTTTATTATATATGTTCTCCCCACCGTCATTTCTATGATAATTATAATTATTAAATTATTTTCTAAACGTGATAATCGATTATTTTTATTATTATTGTTTTTATAGAACTAGTGAAGTTCTGGACAAACACAATAAAAATGATCGCACAAAAGATCTTAAAAAGAATAATTGGATTACATTTTAATAAATTAAACAGATTTTAAAATTTTTGAACTGTCCCGAAAATAATAGAATTCATGAATTGATTAAAAAATAGAATGAAAATTTAGGGATGAAGAATCGAATCAGAGTAAGGAGATGAAAAGAATAAAATATTTCAAATTTTCAATACACATTGAAACACTTTTTTACTTTAAATCAAGCCCTTGATAGATATATTTTTTAATAATAAATTAATTTTATTGTTTAAATATTAAAATATATATTTTTTTTTCTTATTTTCAGAATCTTTATTTTTTAGTTTTATAATTTTATCACATCGTTTTTATACAATTTTTAAATAATTATTTAAATTTGATGAATGATGCTTGAATCGTCGATAATAATATAAAATATCAGTTAAAATTATCTATTCTTTTAACAAAATATCTATTATTTTTATCATTAATGAGATAATAATAGATAGAGGTTTGTAATATTCACAATCGAACGTTACTTGTTAAATCGGGATGACAAATTTATATTTTTGATATAAATTTAATTCTCAAGATAATTATTGGTTATATCGATTTCGGATGACAACGATACCATTATACAACAATCATAATCGTAATTACAGATATTCTTAGAATCTTATTTTGATATTTAATTAATATATAATTCTAAGGTCGGGCAACGATTTTATACAATTATATACAACTGAATTTTAATTAGAGATTTTTTAACATTTATTATAAAACATATAGGTATAATCATAAAAAAATAATTTTAAAAAATTTTAGAGTATTTTTTTAACACTTATGAACTTAAATTACTGATTATATTTAAAAAATAAAGTTTACATTTAAATTAAATAATTTAAAAACAAGAATAACAAAAATAAAAAATTACATGGTTAAAATAAAAATGGAAAATTCTGATGAATATTGCAGTTGGGGAAAAAAATTCCTAAAATATTTATTTTGGGAAAATATCTCCAGAAATATTATGAAAGGAACAATGATTTCAAAGACGCGTTTAGGAGGTTTCATCTTTGATCATGGATATCGAGATTCAAAGGTTGAAGGTGAGCCTTTTGGATCCGACTTTGAACAGTATCGTTCATTGTTGGAAGACGGAGCCTTTAGGCTCCGACTTCACCTCTTTATCCTTATTTGACCAGGTGCGCAGCAGGCAGTGACAGACAGTTGCAAACAGTGGCAGAGGGTCAGCCATACGCAGTGTGCACTATTGAGGGACGGGGCCTTTAGGCTCCGTCTTTAATGTGTTTTCACTCCCTCAAAGGCGCGATAGAAAAGCTGGGGTGATGGGACTCGAGATGAAAATAATTGGTATGGTAAGGTGATGGGATGTAAACGCGTTGTAAGAGTTTTGGGTTCAGACGCATGCATGTCCAGTCTAAAATTACATTAAGTAATACAGTACGAATTCAAAATAAATAAATTCCAAATTATACAATACGAAATAAGAATAGTTTCTTGCGTAATTTTTGACCATGTCGAGTCGTGGTTGACATATAAGTTTGTGGTGGTCGTCGAATACGTTGTGGCCTCTTTAGTGCTTCCTCTTCATCAGCTTCTTCATCATCCTCTACATTAACTACGGTATAAGCTGACGGTATCATGAACATAGAACTTGCGACTCCTCCCATTATATCCGGTGAATGTAACAAATTTTGCATTTCATGAAAATCATAAACATCATTATAAACGAAAGTGGGAGACTGCAAGGGTAGAAACTCACGCTTATATAAACTGGCTTCATCAAAACCCAAATAACCTGAAGAGCTATGACTCACTTCTAGTTGACATTCTGGTTGTACTTTTGGATGCTCTTCTGGATGCGCGTATGTAGAAGTTGATTCTTTTTCCCATACTACAGTAGGAATTACCTTATGCTCCCATGTGGTTGGTCAACCTTTAGGGTTGCGACTCCACAGATTTGTATTCGAAGATGAGCCAACAGTTGTCTAGGAGTATTTGTCTTTACCACCATATTTTTCTTATATCTTCGACATTCTTCTCGTCCTTTAGAAGTTGTTAAGTACGATTTTCCATTAGAATGATACCAAATAATATACTCTGAACTCTAAAAATCATAATCATCAGCTTCTACTGGAAGTCGCTCTGGCAACGATAGAGCTCTATTGTGCCACAGAGAAATAAATTCAATATGTATAGTTTCTCAGTATGTATATGCTCTACCATGTTCATCAAACGCATGAAGATAATAATGATCACGTGGAATAAGCGGAATAGGATGGTGAAAGCCGAAAGCCAAATTGTCTTATCACTCTATCTCCAAATTGAAACTCTACCATAGAAAAATGGATCAATGGTGCAACAACACACCATAAAGCTGAATTTATCATGAGATAATCAAGTACAAAAATTTGGTCATCATCGTACGCTTGCCAAATAAACTAAAATATAAATTTTTTCAATTAGTATCATAATACGTTATGAATGGAATAAGAAATAAAATATTTAAAGAATTAAATATAAATTCAGTACCTGATCTTGACAATATGAATCTATAAGAGATCTAAAGACTAACATTATTGTGCGTCAATCCAGTTTTGTGATTTTCCTCATACCATCTGTATACAAAGAAAATATTAGCATGAATCTATAATATTACGTTCAAAAAAATAATGTATAGCTTATCATAAATTATTCACCTTGCATAGAGAGGAAACTGAATATGTGATAGGGTTACTAGTGTGAAGAATGAAAGGTGTTGCTAAGCCCATGCTTGCAATAACAATATACATCCACCAATACCACCTAACTTTTTACCATTTTCGAGTATAGTGCCCCTGCATAACTCATGATACAAGCACGCTAATATGGCGGACTCCTATCTATATTTCGAACCGGATTTCCAAGGTGTGCTCAAAATTTTCAAGTATCGATCATTAAGCAAATTTTTATATTTATCAGGCATTAAAATACCACCAATCATCTGTAGAATATAAGCTCGACTCATCTGATAAATATGTTCAATTGTATTTTACTCATTCAGACCAAATTCCTTCTCCAACCAACTCAGCTTGACACGAGAACCTTTAACATTAGTTCCATATAGAACTTTTCTAAGATACATTTCATAAATCTCGACTGTTGAACCATGCATACGCTCAATCAACGGTTTTCCGTTGATATGGATGATGATTGTTTAAAAAGGCTATTATTTACTATTTTCTTCCTAAACAATATATACTCATTACCCACTAATTCGAGTTGATACATATACTTATTGTTCAATAATTGACATTTTGCTATCACAACATATAAAGATGATATTTGTGAGAAAAGAAGGCTTTATGGCATGTTTTTGTATAGTTGCAGGAAATACATGCCGAGGAAGCAGTAGTGCCGAAGGAAGAACCATTACCGAGGCAGTAGCATTGCCGAAGGCAAAAGCAATGCCGCGGCAGCAGAAGTTCCAGAACTGATGCTGGGCGATTGAAAGAGAAAAATGAACTGAGAATGCCTAGACTTGAAGCATTTAGATTGGAGCAGATTAGCACGTGAAAAGACCAAGTCAAAGGCCACGCGGGAATAGTCTTCTAGATAGAATTAAACTTGGAAATATTATATTTTTATTACTTGTTTCCTACTCCAAGTTATATTCTACTTAGGAAAAGATACCCTAGGTCTAGACTATAAATACATGAGCCATCCAATGTATAGAGGAGAGCCGAATTAGAGAGAAAACTTTACCCTAAGAATTGTGTTCTTCATTACAATATGTTCTAAGCTTTCTTAGGGTTAAGTGAAGGTTGTTGAATATTAGTGTGAGAAGATTGTATTTTGCTTCTTCGTTTTAATACAATAAGAATATCAAAGTTTTCTTATCCTATTGTCATTCTTTTTTCTTGCATTCAAACTCGAGAGAGAAGCTTGTAAGTAATTCATTTATCTAATATTGAGAGAGTTAGATTCACGAAAGGGATAAGTGCGGTATTGTAGACACTAACTCGGCCTAGAGATAGGTTAAGAGTTTCAGTGGCTAAAAGAAGTGTGGGATTGTTTGGCGATTATAATTGGTTCACGCCGAGAGGTATCATCAATGACTGATCATCAACAGTATTTCGACTTAGAGATAAGCGGAATCATTCAAGGACACTTTGCCGAACTTTGGTAATTCTGCCCAAGAGCAAGAGGTTGCCGCGGAAAAGAATATTGCCGTTGCCGAGACAGTATCTACAGTACTACCGAGGCAATGCAATGCCATTATATTGAACAAGAATAAATCAATCGAATCCACTATATGACACAACTGGATCCTATTTATTCTCTTTATTCGTTCTCAACCTTTTATTTAAGCTTTTGTTCTTTAGTTATTCAACAAATCTTTTTACTTGTATTTTTATTTTATTAACTTTAGGAGTAAGGAAGTAGAAGGAGGCATATTAAGTACACCAGTCCTTGTGGAGAACGAAATTCGATAAATACTTATCATTACATTACTTGATGTGTACACTTGCACTTAATTGCCCTTTTTTTACACGCATCAAGTTTTTGGCGCCGTTGCCGGGAACTAACAACTAAATTTTGTTTTCTTTAATTTTCTTGCTTTTAAGTTATTATTATTATAAAAAATATATTTAAAAGAAATTTAATCTATTTTATCTTTGGTGTATGACCAGGGCTAACCCTAGTACTTCCTTACGTGATATCGACCCAGAAATCGAAAGGACTTATCAAAGACTGAGAAGACAGATCCAAGAAGCCATAGCAGTAAATCCAAGAAATCAGAACCTACATGAAGGCAATGAAGGCCAGCAACAGCAACCTCTGCCGCAACCACTTCCGCAACAACTAACTATCAGAGACTTTCTGGTGGAAAATTTAAATGGATTAAACCTTGGGGTTGTTACACCAGAGATTGAGGCAACCCACTTTGAACTTAAACCAATAATGTTCAATATGCTCAATACTATTGGACAATTCGGTGGGGCTGCAACAGAAGATGCCAGGCAGCATCTCAAATCCTTCATGGAAGTATGCAACTCTTTCAAAATCTAAGGAGTGCATGAAGATATTTTGAGGCTGAAACTTTTCCCTTATTCACTGAGGGATAGGGCCAAAACCTGGTTAAATAGTATTCCGGCAGGATCAATTGGATCTTGGAGTGAATTTTGCTGAGCATTCATTAAGAGATTTAACCCTACAAATTTATATGATAGAACCCGTAATGAGATCACTTCATTTAGACAGGCTGATGACGAACCTATGTACGAGGCTTGGGAACGCTACAGAGAGTTACTAAACAGATGTCTACTACATGAATTCCCATTATGGACGCAAGTAACCATGTTCTATAATGCCACCAATGCCCCGACTAGAATGATGTTGGATGCCTCAGCAAACGGCACACTCCTTGACAAGGCCTCGGAAGAAGCTATAGAGATTTTGAACAAACTTGCAAGGAACGATTTCCGATTTCCAATTTCCTACTTCTAGGCGAGGAGGATTAAGACGCCATGCCACAGTAAATGAGTTAGAAATCAACAATTCGGTGGAAGCACAGTTGACATCTTTAACAAAAATGGTTCAGAACATGCAAGTACAACAAAATACTGAAGAAGTGAAGGCTATAAATTCTTTTGAGTATATGCAAGACGAGGAAACTGGATTTTATGTGGGAAATTATAACCAGAATAACAACATGATGTCAAATACATACAATCCGGCTTGGAAAAGACACCCAAACTTTTCATGGAGCAACCCAAACAATGCCTTAAACCCCATCAACCAAGCCTCCAATTATCAACCACTGCCGCAGTAGCAGATGCAGTAGTCACTGCCGTAGCAGTAGATGCATCAACAACAACAACCTATGTGTTCACTAGAAAATACTCTCAAGGCCTTTATTATGAAAACTGAATCATATATGGCTGAGAACAGTAATTTCATGAAGAAGACTAATGACTTCATGAACAGAACAAAGATGAGGCTACAAAACCAAGGTGCTGTAATAAAATTATTAGAAACCCAAATTGGTCAATTTGCTATAAGACAAAATACAAGATCACAAGGGGGATTACCTAACAATACTAAAGTTGCTAAGGTAATGGGCCATGAACAGTGCAAAGCAATCACAACAAGAGGTGACCTACAACTAAAAGAAACAATGGATAATTCAGCAACCAAATCTCCACAAACAATACAAGAAGATATAAATATAAAGGACTTGGAT
The DNA here is from genome assembly GCA_035048815.1 of Abelmoschus esculentus. NCBI lineage: Eukaryota > Viridiplantae > Streptophyta > Magnoliopsida > Malvales > Malvaceae > Abelmoschus > Abelmoschus esculentus. The sequence continues at coordinate 11,685,216 of JAUCBN010000006.1, read as the reverse complement.
GCTGAACAAACTGAGCACGAAGACAATACCCCAGTAGAAAGCTCGGTAGCACCTACACTTCCTACTGAGGTAGTAAGACAAACAGTGGTCCCAGGTATTAAATTCCAATCTAATGAAACTCTGGATGAGATGAGACCACCACCACCTTTCCCACAAAGGTTGAACAAACAGAAATAGGACCATCAATTCAAGAAATTTCTTGATATTCTAAAATAAATCCACATCAACTTGCCACTTGTTGAGGCAATTGAACAGATGCCCAACTATGCTAAATTCTTGGAGGATATTGTGTCTAAAAGGAAGAGGCTAGGTGAGTTTGAGACAGTGGCAGCAACTGAAGGGTTCATGACAATGTTGCATAATCGCATGCCACCCAAACTGAAGGACCCTGGCTGTTTCACCATACCTTGTGCGATTGGGAATAACTGTGAAGGAAAGGCCCTATGTGACCTTGGAGCAAGCATCAACCTAATGCCCAAATCAGTTTTTCAAAAGCTCAACATAGAAAGGGTAAAACCAACAACAATGCTGCTCCAACTTGCGGATCGATCATATGTACACCCCGAAGGAAAAATCGAGTACATACTGGTAAAAGTCGATAAATTTATTTTTCCAACTGACTTTCTTGTCCTTGATTGTGAAACAGATAAAAAAGCACCGATCATCCTGGGAAGATCTTTCTTTGCTACTGGACACACCTTAATTGATGTGGAAAATAAATAGTTAATTATGAAGATCAATGACCAACAAGTAAAACTTAATGCCTTCCACAATCTAAACAATTCTGAGGATCCAAAAGAGTGCAAGGCCATCTATGCCACAAACACCAAAATATCCTGCCTTGGCAGCAAGCTCGGCAAAATGTTTGGAAAAAGAATTAAATCCACAACAAAGGCCGCACAGAAAGAAGAACCTGATAAGAATGGCCAACAATCACAGAAACATCATCTTGGCCATAAAGAGAGGGATAAATTGGGAGATGCATTTTTATGCACTCCCTCAGTAACTTAATTTCTTCCTTACTCTTTATATTGTTATATTATGATTAATTTAGGTTAATAATTTCAGAATTTTGTTTTTATTTATTTATTTATGTGCATCAATAATTATCTTTAAAATATTTTTATCTTATTTATTTATTTTTAGGATAATAAAGCCAGAATAATAGAGAAACAGTTACACAGTAGGAAATCCGCTGCCGCGGTAATACACAATGACAGAGACACAACAATTCCAATAGGCAGAAACAGTATAATGGTTATCTGCCGAATTTTATGCCACAATAGTAAATGCCAGCAGATAGTTAATATTTGAAACGATAGAAAAACCAAACGACTAGAAATCAAACGGCTATATCTGCCGAGGCATATATAAGCAGCTTCCTTGTTGAAACTGTTAGTTATAAGTGTTAGATAAAATAATAATATTATTATTAGGATAAAGTTCTATTTAATAGGACTAAGTAATTAGGACTAACTCTTATATTTTAGGAGTTATTAGTATGTTGAAACTCTTATCTCATTAAGAGATTAGAGTCCTATTTGTTTAAGAGATTAGAATCCTATTTTTAGTTATTGTAAAACTCTTGCAACAAGAGTCTATATAAGAAGCCATTCGGCTCAGTAATAAAATAAGTAACAGAGACTATTTCACTCTGTTTTCTACATGGTATCAGAGCAAGTTAGAGCGATCCTGATTTCTCTCAATTTGAATTCTTTTTTCTTTTTCTCGGATTAGTTTCTCCTCATGACTAATCCAGATCAATCCTCTTCTAAGATTAGTTCTCAGAACAATTCCTCACAATCAGAAAATATATTGTCTGATTCATCTCTTTCTCCGATAACAACATACAAATTAAATGGGAATAACTATCTCCCATGGTCCCAATCAGTACGACTATACATCACTGGAAGAAGGAAGATTGAGTACCTCTCTAATTCCATGGTCATTCCGACAAAAACAGATCCAAAGTATAGCACCTGGCTGAGTAAAAACACCATGATCATGTCATGGTTGATCAATTCAATGCTTCCTGAAGTTGGGGAGAATTTCATGTTGTATCAAACAGCAGCAGAAATATGGGAAACAGCAAGGGATACCTATTCGAATAATGATAATACTGCAGAACTCTTTCGGATAGAAAATCTCATCAAAGATCTTCGACAAGAAGATCTTTCAGTTGTGCAATACTATGGTCTTCTCAACAAGTATTGACAGCAACTTGATTTATACGAGAACAATGAGTGGAAGTGTCAAGATGATAGTCTTTTATATGGTAAACAGAAACATCAGAGGCGAATTTTCCAATTCTTATCTGGATTAAATGGAGAGTTTGATGGGGCTAAAGGAAGAATATTGGCAATTAAACCTCTTCCATTGGTACGAGAGGTTTTTTCAGAAATTCAAAGAGAAGACAGTAGAAAAACAACAGTGATAGCACCACCAATTCAACAAGATGCTGCAGCTCTTGTCACTAATTCTCATCCTAAGAACCAAACTAGGAGAAATCGACCATGGTGTGAACATTGTCGAAAGCCTGGCCATTGGAAAGATCAATGTTGGAAACCCCATGGAAAACCTACTGATTGGAAGCCTACTCGATCCAAAGTTCTAAATGAAGCTAATGTGGCTACCCAAGAATCATTATCGAGTCCCTTTACTAAGGAACAGATTGTCACATTGCAGCAACTTCTGAAAAATATGACATCTCAATCTTCCAACATTGCACATGCTACTACTGCAGGTAACTCTTTTTCCAAATCCACTATTCAATGGATAGTGGACTCTGGAGCATCAGACCATATGACAGGGGATTTTACTATTTTGGAGAACTATGGTGCTGTTACACTTCCAGCAATTCGAATTGCTGATGGTACCCTTACTCCAGTCGAAGGAAGTGGTTCAGTTACCTTGAATAATAATTTAATTCTTCACAATGTTCTCTATGTTCCTAAGCTTACATGTAATTTGCTTTCTGTTAGCAAGTTAGTTCATGAATCCAAGTGTAATGTTCTTTTTGGTATTGGTGGTTGTACTTTTCAAGAACAGGACTCGAAGAAGGCGATTGGCAAAGCTAGGCTACTAAAGGGCTTATACATACTCGAAGGATGTATCTCTCCTCATCATACCTTCTCTACCTCTCTTAGGAAACAAGTTTTTCTCTCCACTCTTAGCACAAATGAGGTTTTGTTATGGCACTATCGATTAGGACATCCAAATTTATGTTATTTATCCAAGATGTTACCACACTTATTTGTTAATAAAAATCCATCTTTATTTAATTGTGAATCTTGTCAGCTTGCAAAACATTCTCGCAAACCTTATGTCTCAAATACATATGAACCCACAAAACCTTTTTCAACCATTCACAGTGACATATGGGGTCCTTCCTCTGTCAAAACTATATCTGGATATAGGTGATTTATTTCCTTCATTGATGACCACTCTCGAAACACATGGGTTTATCTTATGAAAGACAAATCTGAAGTAGAAACCATCTTTAAGAACTTTTACCAAAAAATTTCAACCCAGTTTGACACAAAAATAAAATTACTTCGAAATGACAATGGGAGTGAATACTTAAGTTCTTCTCTTGGTTCTTTCTTTCGAGAAAAAGGAATAGTTCATCTTACTTCATGTGTCAATACACCCCAACAAAATGGAGTGGCAGAGAGAAAAAACCGACATATTCTAGAGGTTACAAGGTCTCTACTTTTCTCGGCCTGTGCACCTAAGTATCTTTGGGGGGAGGCAATTCTGACAGCTACCTATCTCATAAATAGGATGCCAAGCAAAATTTTGGGGTTCAAAATTCCTAGTAAGATTCTTCTTGACCACTTCCCTCACTTTAAACCTTTACATTCAAACATTCCTCCTAGAGTTTTTGGGTGTACTGCCTTTGTACATATACACCAACATCATCGCAGCAAATTAGATCCTAAAGCTGTCAAATGTGTCTTCATAGGGTACTCTCCTAGTCAAAAAGGCTACAAATGTTATTCTCCATCCACAAGGAAAACTTATGTTTCTTTTGATGTAACCTTTTTTGAAGATACACCATATTTTTCCGGGTCAGAAATCCAGGGGGAGAATTCTAAGGAATTTCAGCATATTCATATACCTGAGCAACCTATTTTCCCTTTTCCTACTACTATTTCTCATTAGTCAATTATTTCAGCTCCTTCTAAAAATAATGTGACTAACCGAGAGGATATAATCACTGAATTATCCTCTCCTTTATCTCAGCTTCCTAGTCCTTCGACCAAAAATACACCATCTCAAATCCATGTCTATTCGGGAAGGAAAAAGGCCACTGTAGACCAGCCTAGCATTAGCCAAAGACTAGACTCGATTCTTGCTACTGAAACAGAAATTATTGGTGCTGAAACAAATCCTATTCTTGTTACTGAAACAGAAGATAGAAGTGCTGAAATAGACCCTGTTCCTACTACTGAAACAGAAGATAGAAGTGCTGAAACCGAGAACAATAATGTTGAAAATGAAACTAATAGAGATACTACAGCTGTTGAACTTGATGATTTTCCTATTGCCATCAGAAAAGGAGTAAGAAAATGCACTGCACATCCAATAAATAGATATGTAGCATATGGAAAATTGTAATCTGATTTCAGGGTATTTACGGCTAGCATTGATAGTAAGAAGGTACCAAGAAATGTGGCAGAAGCACTCCAAATTCCAGAATGGAGGAAAGCAGTGGAAGAAGAAATAACAGCTTTACAGAAGAATAACACATGGAATCTGACTGAGTTACCACATGGAAAGAAAGTTGTTGGGTGTAGGTGGATTTTCACAATCAAATACAAATCAGATGGGAGCATAGAAAGGTATAAGGCAAGGTTGGTTGCTAAAGGTTTTTCACAAACCTATGGTATTGATTATCAGGAAACATTTACACCTGTTGCAAAGTTGAACACTATTAGGATTTTGTTATCAATAGCTGTCAATATGGATTGGAAGTTGCATCAGTTGGATATTAAAAATGCCTTTTTAAATGGGAATTTGGAAGAAGATGTTTATATGGAGGTACCACCGGGACTAGAAGGAAAATTCACAAAAAATACTGTCTGCAAACTCGAGAAATCCCTATATGGTTTAAAGCAATCACCTAGAGCATGATTCGATAGATTTGCTAAAGCAATGATACAAGGAGGATTCAAGCAAAGTCAAGCCGATCACACTTTATTCAAGAAAGGTGACTCGAATGGTAAGATGACTCTGTTAATAGTATATGTAGATGATATTATTATCACTGGAAACAATGAAAAAGAGATAGAAGAATTAAAAGAGAACTTGGCAAAAGAATTCGAAACTAAGGACCTAGGGACCATGAGGTATTTTCTTGGTATGGAAGTTGCCCGATCCAAAGAAGGACTTGTCATCAATCAAAGAAAATATGTGCTAAACCTTCTTACAGAAACAGGAATGTTAGGTTGCAAACCAATCGAGACTCCTATGGATCCAACCTTGAAGTTCAGCAAGGAAAAGAATGAAAATCCAAAAAACAAAGAAACCTATCAAAAGTTAGTTGGTAAACTAATTTATCTCTCTCTAACACGACCAGATATTGCGTACTCTGTTAGTGTAGTCAGCCAATATATGAGTGATCCTAAGGAAGAACACATCGAAGCAGTAAAGAGAATACTTAGATTCTTAAAGTTTACACCTGGTGCTGGACTTATATTCAGGAAAAATCAAGATAGATCAGTAAAGATCTATACTGATGCAAGTTGGGCAGGAGAATTGACTGATAGAAGATCAGTGAGTGGCTACTGTTCCTATGTTTGGGGAAATCTTATCACATGGAGAAGCAAGAAACAAGCTGTGGTTTCTCGAAGCAGTGCTGAGTCAGAATACAGAGCTATGGCCCTTGGAATATGTGAAGGGATATGGATTAAAAAACTACTTACAGAATTAGAACTGGAAAGTGAAGGTGACAAAAGTTTTGAGATTTTCAGTGATAGTCAATCGACCATAAGTATAGCAAAGAACCCAGTGCAACATGATAGAACGAAGCACATTGAGATAGATCGACACTTCATTCACGAGAAAGTCAATAGTGGAGTGGCAAACCTACAATATGTGTCTACTAAGAAGCAACTGGCAGATATTTTCACCAAAGCCCTTCCAAGAGTTACCTTCGATGAGCTTTCATTCAAACTGAGTATATACAACATATATACTCCAGTTTGAGGGGGAGTGTTAGTTATAAGTGTTAAATAAAATAATAATATTATTATTAAGATAAAGTTCTATTTAATAGGACTAAGTAATTAGGACTAACTCCTATATTTTAGGAGTTATTAGTATGTTGAAACTCTTATCTCATTAAGAGATTAGAGTCCTATTTGTTTAAGAGATTAGAATCCTATTTTTAGTTATTGTAAAACTCTTGCAACAAGAGTCGATATAAGAAGCCATTCGGCTCAGTAATAAAATAAGTAACAGAGACTATTTCACTTTGTTTTCTACAGAAACTATTTACTTTGTATTCTTTTTTAATCTTGCCAAATCTTCCTCACAATACTCTCTACAGTCTTACCTGCATTCTTGCATCTCTCAAATCAATTTTCAAAGAATCTCTCATCAACATCCTAAATATTCAAGAAACATCCATGGCTACTTACAACCGCTTTTATCCCACCTCTGTTGTTGAACGATTCAATAGATCATTTGTTGCTCGACAGTTATAGGAGGAGCAAGGTTTCCAACATTCGAATGAACATAACTATGGCATTGAACCATTCTTGATGGATAAAATCAAATATCAAGATTGGAAAATCTTCTGCCTATAGCCTTGCCCAACAAATGCAACAATTGTGCGTGAATTCTGTGCACATATGCCGAGCGAATACAACCTATTTGTTCACTACCGAGGCAAGCCAATCGCCTTTAATGCCAAGGTAATCAACCAACACTACGACCTTGCCTCCATACGCGATGAACATGGTGAATCCTATGAAGAAACCACTAATGAGGATTACAAAGCGATCAAGAACGAACTTTGTTACGATAACACTCCATGGAAAACCGGTGCCCTTAAGGGTTGTGTAACAAGGCTCAACCTAAAACCCGAAGCCAAGCTTTGGTGCACATTTGTCAAGAGACGCCTCATGCCTACATCTCACAACAGCACAGTTGATAGAAGAATATTGGTGCTCATCTAATCAATCATAAACAAGAGGACCATAGATGTTGGAGAGATCATTCTTCAAGAAATTTATGATTGCGGTAAGAAAGAACGAGGTCCTTTATATTTCTCATGTTTAATCTCTGCCTTGTGCAAGTGTCCCAATAGAAGAAACAGATGAATACACAAATCAACGACAAGGCTGGACCAGAGAATTCTGTCACAGAGTGATGTAGATAACGCAAGTAGAACCAGTGCAAGCAACACCTCAATAGATCACTACTGACTTCACTGCCGGAGGATAGTACATAGCCGAGATGCCAGGCACTGCCAAAGCCCCTGCCGCAGCAAATCCATACCAGGAGATTCTGTAGAAGATGATAGACATGGACCTCCGACAAAAACGGTACATAGAGTATCAGAGAGATTTCAACAATACTCTTGCACACATGATGACACAAAATTTCCCCTCTCAGGGAATACAATTTCCAGAATTCCCAGCAAATATATTTGTCACTACCGCACCCTACACAGAAACTACCCTTGCCCCAAGGCCAAGACCATTTTTCACTGCAAAACCACAACAACAATTCTACGCTACCGAACCATCCAGACCAGCAGACACTACCGCAGCATCATCCACCAGCAGATGACCATAAAAAAGGAGAGTTGTTTATAACTTTCCACCAAACTGCCCTATCCCAATTACCAGCCTCTCTAGAGATAGTCTCTCTAGGGAGATTGATGAGTATGTCCATCATAACTCACCACATGCTCAGCAAGGAGTCCATATACCGAGGCAGAAGGAGTAATGCACATGATGCAGAAAAAAGTAATTAGTGACGAAGAAGAAGGCGAGGAAGTTACAACCCCAAGGCCGAAGCCAACACCCAAAATAGTGCAACCGCCTCGACAGGCGAAAATACAATACTCACCAGGACAAGGATCTAGAATAAAAGCATCGACAGGAAAACCTACAAGGGCAGCTGATTCCAGCAGCTCTTCAGAATCTGAATAAATTACTTCCTTATTCTTTATTTATTTTCCTTTACTTGCTGTGAGATTTGAGCATTGAGGATAATTCTCAATTTGAGTTTAGGGGTATATAAGTTCACTGCCAAGGGCAGCCCACTACCACGCGACAATACCAGAAAAGGAAGTAATTTAATGCCTTAATTGGATTTTTTTATATATACCTGCCTTTACTTGAAATAATTGTCTTTACTTTTGCATTGCCTTGCATCATCTTTGCCTTAGTTTATTCTTTTAAGGCTTTAGATATCTTTTTCCTTACCATGACTAGGTTCTGTTTTGAAGAAATAACCTTGAAATACTTAAGGAATAGAACTTAGAAGCTTACTATAAGGTTAGAATCAACAAACACTTTTGGGACTTGTTTTGATTTAGGAGTTCTTTTAATAAACTTAGGTGATAAAGACTTAGATTCTAAGGAATGTGACTAGAGGTGCCTATCATTTGCTTTAGGAAATTACTCTTCTTCATGCAAGAGGTGCCCAAAATTGGCTCTAGTATGCCTAAGGAAAAGAAAAAAATAGAATGAATCTTAAAATGAAGCACAATTTTTGAGGTACCCAAAACAGGCTCAAGAGATTGATGTCTTTTAGAAGAGAAATAACCATTCCAAGTCTAATTATCTTGAACTTAGAGTTTATCTAAGAAAGCCTTTAATCAACCTTATCCACAAAAACCCACACACTCACGTAATCTTATAGTTTATTTTTGAGTAGAAATCCTTGAGTAAACTAAAGGCTAGGACTGAAAGATAGACATAGTTATGGTGGGGAGAATAGATGGAAAAATAAGACCAAGGGAGAATAAGGTTCGACAATTTGATGTTTTGCATTGTTTAAGGACAAACAATAGTTCGAGTTTGAGGGTATTTGATGAGTGTTTAAAAAGGCTATTATTTACTATTCTTTTCCTAAACAATATGTACTCATTACCCACTAATTCGAGCTGATACATATACTTATTGTTCAATAATTGACATTTTGCTGCCATAACATATAAAGATGATATTTGTGAGGAAAGAAGGCTTTATGGCATGTTTTTGTGTAGTTGCAGAAAATACCTACCGAGGAAGCAGCAGTGCTAAAGGCAGAACCATAGATCGATGGTTTTTAAATGTATCCTTTATATCCTATAATTAAACCAAAAATATTAAAAAGTAACAAAATGATAATATAATTAAATATAAATTAAAATATTTTATTATATCATCGATCATATCGATGGTGTTTCTATCAAGATAGTGAAGTTGCACGGTGTGCCATCGTCAATCATATCGGATAGGGATCCGAGGTTCACAGCGAGGTTGTGGAGGTCTATCCGTGAGGCTTTAGATACCAAGTTGCACTTCAGTACAAATTTTCATCCTCAGACCGATGGACAGTCTGAGATAGTTATCAAGATCTTGGAGGATATGTTTCGATGTTGTGTTGTAGACTTTGCTCGTAGTTGGGAGGAACAGTTACCATTGATAGAGTTTGCTTACAACAACAATTATTAGTTGAGGATCAAGATGGCTCATTTTGAGGCCTTATACGGGTGTAGGTGTAGAACACCTTTGTGTTGAACAGAGCTTAACGAGAGAAAGATAGTGGGTTCAGAACTTGTTAAGGAAACCGAAGAAAAAGTTCAGATCATAAAGGAAAGGTTGCAAGCAACTTTTGACAGACAGAAAGCTTATGCGGATAAGAAGCGTAAGCACATCGAGTATGATCTTAGTGAGAAAGTATTTCTCAAGGTATCTCTGTGGAAAGGTATCATCCGTTTTGGTCGTACAAGGAAGTTAAGTCCAAGGTATATTGAACCTTATTTGGTTTTTCAGAAGGTTGGACCGACAGCTTATCGGTTAGATTTATCTTCGGAGTTGGAACGTATACACGATGTGTTCCATGTGTCTATGCTAAGATGTTACCGTTCCGATCTTTCACATGAGATTCATCTTGAGGAAATCAAATTCAATACGGATTTAACTTATGAAGAAAGGCCTATCGGAATCATGGATAGAGGAGTAAAAGAGATTCGGAATAAGCGTATACCTTTGGTAAAAGTTTTATGGAGAAATCATGGAATCGAAGAAGCAACGTAGGAAGCGAGGGAGGACATGAGAGCTCGGTATCCTCATCTCTTCCTGTTAGGTAAATTTCTAGGAAGAAAATTTCTTTAAGAAGGGGAGAGTTATAATGATCCGGATTTAGATTCGAGAGTCGGGTTAACCCAAGGATTTGAGTTTCGGTTTTAGGCCCCAAGTTGAATAGTTTGGGCCTTGTTGGGCTTTGAGTGGTTAGGGCCTTAAGAGTTGGGATAAAGATATTTTAGTAAATGTCTAAATGGGATGAGTGAGAGAGTTTGGGGGTTTTATTTCCTCTTGTAGAATTACCTCACTCTTCTTTTCTCTTTTCATCCATTCTTTCTTCCATGGTTGCAAGAGTGAAAGTTAGTGTTAAAAGTTGAAACTTTGAATTTTCTCTTGAGAATCTCGTTTTAGTGGTGAAGGGTAAGTTCTTGGGCCGTTGGAAATCTATCTAAAGAGGTAAAAATGTGTGGATTTTTTGAGAAATAAGGTTTAGGTGGGGGTTTTGGTTTGAGTTCTTGATTGAGTTTTAGGAGTTTAAAATATGAGTCTTTTAGTGTTTTTAAGATCTAGAAATCATTCCAAGTTGTTCTTAATCGTTGTTCCTCCTTCCCTTGTAGAGAAAGAAGTTTGTGTGCCATCAACAAGTCTTGAAAAAAGAAAGCTTGAAGGAAGAAAGGGTGACGTTTTTGTTGTTCTTGCTAGAGGTTGGTACTCTCAACTCTTCTAATCCTCATGCATTTCATGGTAGATAGCATGCATGTAGATTTTTACATGTGTGGTTGGTTTTAAACTCAAGAACCATTAATGGTGAAATTCATGTTAATGTGTTGGATAATATAAAAATGATGTTAAAATACTCTAAACATCTATAATATTAAGTATAAATAATTTAGAATCGATTAAAGTAAGTTTGGGAAAGATCTTTATAAAATTTTAAGTGAAACCTATAGTTTCGTGCATGAGGTATTGATACCTGGCCACCGGTATCGATACCCCTGAGGAAAAAACTATGCTAGATGGGAAGACGTATCGAACCATGCTTCGATACAAAGTCCTCCAGTAGAATCTCTAATTCGATACAGGTATCGAATCAGGTAAGCCCCCATATTTTAACCTTAGAGTTGGTCAAAGTGTATCGATACCAATATCGATACTGCATGTTTTGATACCCTTTTTGTGTGAGTATCGATAAAGGTTATTTCGATACCCCACTTAGGAGTTTGATACCCTTGTGTAACCTTGCCCAAATTAAGTAGAGATTGAGGTTCGATAATTATAATTAAGGGTCCTTATGAATCTTAAGAATGATGAAATAAATTGTGAAAATAAGATCGATGATTATAACCTCGAAAGACTAAATTATGATAATCTTAATACGTCTTGTTTTGAAATGTCCTAGGTGGATCATTTGTTTGTACTGAGTCCTTGCGATGGAAATCCGGATATCTAAAAGTGTTGCAACACGTCGAAGACCATCTGATGTAATATTTCGAGTGATGTATTGAAGACTTTTATTCCGAGTGTTGAGCGGCCTCACTCGAAGATGTTCGATGTAACATTTTGAGCATGAGGTTGGTTGGGCGGCCTCCATTCCTTTTTATTCCGAATGTTGTGCGGCCTCGTTCGAAGATATCCGATGTAACATTCCGGTCATAGGATTTGAGGATGACCTCAAACCTGAGTGTAGGATCTCGATGCTGTGTGGACGCGGGCCTCACTTTTGTGTGTTGACTTAATGTGACTTGTATATGCTGTGTGCGATAGTATACATTTAATTTAAGTCATGTGTAGGGCAAGCATGCTAGACCATCATACCTTGCACGATATTTATTTGCTTTGCTTACTGTTTATGATATGCATGATGTTGACCGAGTTCGGCGTATCCACTGAGCTTTTGTAGCTCAGCGTTCGAAATGTATTTTCGTGCATAGATTAGGTGAAGCCGGTTTCTGTGGAGCACCATCGAGGTTTGGATTTCAGTATCGACTAGGTGTCGAGTACAATTATAGATGTAGTAGGCTAGTACTATGTTGAACCCTATATATAATTGTAACTCTATTTAATTATTTGGGTCTAATATTTTTAAATGAGTTTGTAATATTTGGAGCTTCAATTACTTTTTTTGGGTTTATGTTTTAACTCGTATGGATTTTATGAATCATATTTAAACTTAAGTTGGTTTTATTTTTGGGCTTTTGGAAAAGGATTTTGAAATACAAGTTTTGGGTCGGAGGCCCAATGTGACATCAGGTCGAGGGTGTTACAAAATTCTTTTACAAAATCCATATATAATTTTGAAATAAAATAAAATAATTTTTTTACCCTCAAAACCTTTTTCTCCTTCTTCAGCCTCTTAATCTTACAAATTTCATCAACTCATCTACATAATTTTTTTCATCCTTCTACTCTATTTATTAACAAATAAAACAATCTCAACCATACATCTCACCTACCATTTTAATTATTTTACCCCATTTACCCTTATAATTTCAAACACCATCAACATTCATGGGTCTGACTCCTCTCTACTACCCAGCCTGCATGCCTACACTGTGCAACCTGCGCTACTGCCACTGTCACATTGTACCGTCTGTCGCGCTTGTCTTTGATAAAGTAGAAGTTGGATCCTAATGGCTTCGCCTTCAAACAATTTCTCCTACTGTTCAAAGGAGGAGTCTTTTGAGTCATCTCTTAATCTTTTTTTTTGAATTTTACTGTTCAAAGTCGGAGGTTTTAGGCACCAACTCTACTGTAACATCAACAATATTTCGAAAAATATTTTCTTATTATAAATATTTAGAAAATTTTTTCTCTAACAACAATATTCATCAAATTTTTCTAAATAAAAATTAATCTATATCTTTAAAAATACACTAACGTCGTATAATTTAATTTTTTTATGAGTTCAAACCATAGTCATCAAATTTAATCGAAAATTCTTGATAGAATTTTTAAAATCAAACTAACATGCTTTCTTAATATCTTTTCAATTAGATTATAATATCAATAACAAAACCTAAATCTTTTTTATTCTTCGTTTTCTATTTGGCTTTCAAACCCGAAAACGGTTATTTTCACGCCCTCGTCATCAGATCAGCATCTAGAGCCGTGCGATTTCACCTCTTGTCTTCGGGGCGCCATCAACCCCCTCTCCTCAACGTCGACCAATCCTCTCCCTGTAAGTCTCATAAGCTCGCCTCCCTTTACACTCTCACGCTCACCCTTATCGCCCGCCCATGGATTTTTAGATTTTACAGTAACGGGAGAAAAAAGGGATAGAGGCCCGTTACTATCGTTGTTTACCACTACCCGTTAAATTGCGGTCGTGATCCATCGCTACTAGTGTGATTTCGCGTCCACAGTTATTTTCATCGATAGCGGTTTCGGCTGGTGGTGTTCCCGCTAAATTTAAGTCGTTATAGCGGTCGCCTACAGTTTTTTGAAACCCTGCTCAACGAATACTATCTTTCTATCTGTTTACTCTGTTGAAGATATTTTTTTTAAAATCTATCCTTTTAGCAAAATAGCAGACTGTTTGGTTACACTGCCATATCCGGCCGTAGTCTGCTGCTAATGATGTGCAATTTGTTCACACCACTATTGAGGTCTTTAGCCGTGAAACTGCAATGCCTCAGTTATTTGGAACGCGGATCAGAATGCAGAAATTTGACTTTTTTGTTTTTATTTTGTGACAGTTAATAGGAGGTTGTTAAGGAGATAATGATCTACACCGCGATTGATAACTTCTACTCAACAGATGGGCAGCTAAGGAACTCGCCTTCAACTAAAGATGGTATAGATGAAGCAACTGAAACCACAATAAGAATCTATGGTTGTGATCTCATCCAAGAAAGTGGAATATTAATTAAATTGTAACTATTTCTTTATTTTTGTGTTTAATTTTAGTTATATAAATCACATATTATATGTAATTTTCTGCTCACTTTATATTTCATTAATTCTGTACCTATAGGCCCTAAGCTGTCATGGCCATTGGATAGGTTCTTTTCCATCGTTTTTATTGTAAGAAATTATTTGTTCGCTTTGACGTCAATGTTAATCTCCTTTAATAATTTATTTGCCTGTTTATGACTTGTTAAATTGGGAGGAAGAGTTTAATTAATGTTGGTTATCTGTGATTTTGTTTCTTTGTATGAAGAATTTGTAGTGTTACACTTGAGTTATAATGTTGGGTGTTTGTTACTGATTTTACAGCTTAATTTCTTTAGGGCTCTAGGAAATATGATTTCTTTTAATCTTTCTGGTCAAAGTGGAAAAAGGTTAAAAAAAATATATCCTTGTTTGGACCTATATTCAAAGGTGAGATTGATAAGTTCATATGTCTGAACTTCTTTTTCAGAGCATGCTATCTGGGTTTTCTTCATAGTGATTGTTTCATATCTTTTGTTTGTTATTTGCAGAAATTTTCAGACTTGAAAGCAGAATTGAGCAGAACAGAAAGACACATATTGAAAGAGATGAGTTTTGTTTCCCATGTTGACCATCCCCATAAGTTCATATCAAACTATCTTACAACCCTTAGAACACCTCCTAAGTTGAGGCAGGAAGCATGGAACCTAGCAAATAATAGGTATTTTTGCCATACAACCACCAAACATTCAAATGTTTGTCTTGTAATGCATATTTTGTTTTCTCATTTAGTTATTTTGCATAATCAATATTGACCACTGTTTTTAGCATTAATTCTATACGCTAAATGTTCATAAATAAACCAAAAAGGCTCTGCTGTTGTGAATTACCTTAAAAAAGTCGCAACTAGTGTCTAATGTATATACTAGGATTCTTTACATTTAGATGGAAGTTCTAGGTGTAGCTCAATTTTAGTTCGTTCTGTCAATTACTTGCTCATTGAACCGGTAGCATATTTCTATTCTTGTTGGTGAAACTTACTCACTTTTCCTATATTTCTTTTTATCAACTCTCTTTGGAGTAGCTTACGTATAACCTTGTGTGTTCGATTCAAGAGTGAGGTTGTGGCATGTAGGGTTGTATATGCTGTTGCTCGCAGGTTCCTGAGAACCCACCATGGTGGAAGGCTTTTGATGCAGAGAAGTATGGGATTGATGAGGTTTGTAGGGTTCTGGCACATTTGTACAGCCTTCCCAAGGCTCAATACATTCCTTTCTACAAGGACGGAAAATCATTTACATTTACCACTAGATCTACAGATTCTCATTCTCAATCGACTTCAAAGGTAAATCTGTCTTTTAGATTCTCACTTTCTTCCCATTTATTAAAGTTTTACTCGAATATTGCCAAGATATATATTTTCAAATTTGTTATTATATCTGCTGAATTAATGCAGTATCACTGCTAATGTCTTCTCTAGGTAGTTTGATGGACCATAATTTTATGGTTAATTGGTTATGTAATAGCTACACCTATGGAATGAAAGAAAGAAGATATCATCAAGGAATTCTAAAACTTTATGATATGATACTATTACATTCGACATAAACAATCTCTTTAGGATATTTGAGTTAAGGTCGTAGTGATATTCTTTCGTTGTTTTGTAGGAAGCTTTCCTTGCTCCGCTATCTAATAATAATGTCAATGCTTTCGACACCAATGCAATAGCAACTGATATGGAAACAGAGGGAGCCAAAGAAGCTAAAATTAAAATGGCTCTTGACAAGTTGAAAGAATCCAAGTAGAGTGATGATGAATCCAAGAGTATGCCTACGGAGAGTGATTCTAGAGAGGAACCCAGACATAAATCTAAGTCTGATCATAAGACAGAATCAAGTGGAGAAAAGTGCGAGGACAGGGAAAAAGAGAGGGACAGAGAAAGAGACAGGGAGAGAGAAAAGGGTTGGGATCGTGACAGGGGCAGAGATTCTGAAGGGAAAGAGAGCGAGATGAGATTGAAAGGGACAGAGATAAAGTCAAGGATCGAAGTCATAGATCAAAGGACAGAACAAAGAATTCAGGTTGTTTCTTTTATTCTTGTAACGAGAGTGTATTTTATATTTCTGATTTTGATTACTAACCCCTATGCAAATTGTCTAACTAGTAATACAATGATTTTCTGTCAAAGGGGAATTCTGAAAAATAAAGGCACCATTCATCACGTGGTATGTTTTTAGCTTTCACCAAAGTTTCGATTACCATAATCTACTCATTATAGATTAGTTCACCGTCTGAAACCTTTTCACTTTTCAGATCGTGATTATCGTGGCTCATCATACTCTTCAAGGGAGAAAGATCGTCACAGACATCACTCATATGCTTAGAACAATCTTCAAGGTGTTCTGCATCTTTGCTACCTAGTATCTATGAGAGTTGCTTTCCAGGTGTACCCAAAATGTCTAATGCGCTGAAATGAAAGCTAACCCATGTTTATGTATTGTTTTTGTAATCAAATGTCTTGCCTGAATTTGTTTGGTAAATATCCTATATTTGGAATTTGCTTAAGCAACATTCGATCTAACATATATGTATATATATATATCTACGATACGGGACTAGTTATGAAGAAACAACATTCCTCGTTCATTCACGGATCTAGGATTGTAGCAAGTATTCCTCTGCAGCAAAAACAAACATGATGTTCTGTTAGGATGTTAAAAAGACTAAATATAAAAAGAAAAATCAGAATTGAGGGAGAAAGAAGTTGTTGGAAATTTTTGGACAGATTTGAAGGTTGAAGATGAAGTTCTTCAAGCATTCATCAATGGCAGCAACGTTCTTGAAGCTTGAACAAACTCCAAGGAAGAACCCAAATAATCTACCGAACGAACTCGAACCTTATCTTGAATCTGCTCGTAAACGGACTTGAATCCTTTAATTATCAAACAATTGAGAACCCGAAGTATCAAGTAACTTGACAACAATTCAGAATTGATAGTCAAGGAAAAGTTCTAAGAAGAACCAGGTTTAAGAGAAAATCTCACAAAATAATTTATTCATCAAAAGGTCTAACATTGTCTTTACAAAATTGTGAAAATATATAGGAATAAAGGAGAAGTTGACCAAAATTGAATTTGTGGCCATTATTTGAACAAAAATAACTAAAATAAACCACTCAAGGCTTCATTTAATTTTAGCCAAGTGATTTGGAACATAAAACACATTTAACATGTGTTAAATGTTTGAATTTGAACACAAAATCACTCATTCTTATCCCTTGGGCGTTTGGTCTTCAATAATAAGGGCTTTGTTTGGCTGAAAATGTATTTACACACCCACACATGTGCAAAAGGCTGCCATATGTGTCCCACATGCATGGCAAATGCCTAGGACACATTCCCTTCGTGTAAGATAGGTTTCAGCTGCTGTAGGTCACTTTAGCTTGAGTTGAGCTAGCTGAAAATTGAGTAGAGCTGAAACGAGCTAGTTGAGAGTGTAAGGAACTAAACGGAGCTGGGAGCTAAGCCTCTAAGATGCCTCGAGCTAAGGTGAGCTGCGTGCACTCCATTGAGCTTCTTCTGAGCTGAATAGACTTACTTGAGTTGGTGTTCAGCTGCGTATACTCACTTGAGCTGGTGTTCAACTGCATATACTCACTTGAGTTGGAGTTTAGCTGCATCCACTCTCTTGAGCTGGAGATGAGCTGAGTATGCCCACTTGAGATAAGGTTCTCCTAAGTACCTATATTAGAACAAGCCAAACACATCTAAAAAGCCTTGTAGTTTTATTTAAACCATACAAACACACTTAAAACCAAATGTAAACATACTTAACATAATATATATATACATAAGCACACATATTAATATATATACTAAAATATTTCACATATCACCATGCAACACATTATAAACAACATAATCTAAGGCAAGAACATTCTCTATATTTCCTTGCCTTAAAACGTGTGATAGGTCCTGAGTATGCCCACTTGAGATAAGGTTCTCGTAAGTACCTATATTAGAACAAGGAGAACACATCTAAAAAGCCTTATAGTCTTATTTAAACCATTAAAACACACTTAAAACCAAATGCAAACATACTTAACACAGTATATACATACATAAGAACACATATTAATATATATACCAAAATATGTCACATATCAGCATGCAACACATTATAAACAACATATTCTAAGGCATGAACATTCTTAAATGAATCTGAAATGTTAGCACAAGTAAGGAAAAGAGCTTCCCTATATTTCTTTTCCTTAGAAAATGTGATAGGTCCTGATGGTAAGACCTTCGGATCAACTTATTGGACTTGACATGATGTGCTCACATCATCCCCCCTCCTTGAAAAGGATTTGAACTCAAATCTGCAGAATCATCATAAGGGGTTAAATCAGAAACATTAAATGCAACACTTATATTATACTCACCGATATGTCTATCTTATAGGCATTGTCATTCACTTTCGCCAACACCTGAAAAGGACCATCTTCTCGCGGTAACAACTTTGATCGTCGTTGGGTTAGAAAATGTTCCTTTTAGAAATGAACCCAAACCCAATCACCAACATCGAAGGTGACTAGCTTCCTTCCTTTGTTTGCTTGCTTTTCATACTGTTGAGTCCTTCATTCTAAATTCTCCTTCACTTGTTGATGCAACTTCTTCACATATGCTTCTTTCGCTTGACCGTCCCTGTTCGTCACTTGTTCATGTGGCAAAGGTAACAAATCTAGAGGCGTAATAGGGTTAAAACCATAAACAACCTCAAATGATGACATCTTAATAGAAGAATGTACAACATGATCATACGCAAACTGAACATGTGGCAAATAATCTTCCCAAATCCTAATGTTCTTTTTAATGATGGAACACAACAAAGTAGATAAAACACGAATAACAACCTCAATTTTTCCATCAGTCTGGGGATAAAAAGTAGTAGAAAACATGAGTTTTGTACCTATTTTGCTCCAAAGAGTCCTCTAGAAATGACTCAGAAACTTAACATCCTTGTCAGAAACAATTGACCTAGGAATACCATGTAAACGAACAATCTCTCTAAAGAACAAGTTAGCCACATTAACAACATCGTTAGTCTTATGGCATGCAATGAAATGTGTCATCTTAGAGAATCTATCAACCACAACAAAGACACTATCTCTACCATTTCTAGTTCGAGGCAATCCTAAAACAAAATCCACTGAAATATTAGTCTAGGGGGAATCAGAAATAGGTAGAGGTAAGTACATACCATGTGGTGAAACCTTGGATTTCTCTTTCCTACATGTCACACAATGTTCACAATATCTTTCGACATCTCTGTGCATCTTTGGCCAAAACAGATGCTCCTTCAATGTGTCTAACGTTTTAGTGACACCAAAATAACCCATCAATCCACCTTCATGTGCCTCACGAAGCAGAATATCACGCATCGAACCCTGAGGACTGCATATCCTATTTTCTTTGAAAAGATAGCCATCATGCTTGTAAAACTTACCATCTGTGCCTTTCTCACAAGCATTAAACTTATATCTAAAATCAGGATCATTAGGGTATAAATCACGAATATACGCAAAACCAATCAAATGTGAATCAAGATAACTCAACAATGCATATCTATGTGATAAAGCATCAACAACGACATTTTCTTTACCTTTTTTGTAACGAATGACAAAAGGAAAAGATTCTAAGAATTCAACCCACTTAGCATGTCGTTTATTCAAATTATGTTGACCTATGATGTAACGTAAGGCCTCGTGGTCAGTATGGATCACAAACTCCTTAGGCAACAAATAATGCTGCCACGTCTCCAAAGCTCGAATTAGTGCATACATCTCTTTGTCATAAACCGGATAATTCAATGTAGCGCCACTCAATTTCTCACTAAAATAGGCAACGAGTCTCTTTTCCTACATCAAAACAGCACCTGAGTAATCGATGTCGGTTGTGTCCATTCCTGAATTGCCTTTATCTTTTCAAGACCAACTTCAACACCCTGAGAACTGACAATGTAACCAAGAAATGTGAGTTTGTTAGTACAAACTACACATTTCTCCATGTTACCAAACAATCTTTCTTCTTGCAAAACCTACAAAATAGCTCGTAAATGTTCTACGTGATCCTGTAAAGACTTGCTATAAATCAAGATATCATCAAAGTAGACAACACATAATTTACCAATAAATGATCGCAAAAAATGGTTCATCAATCGCATAAAAGTACTAGGTGCATTTGTTAATCCAAAAGGCATCGCTAACCATTCATACAAACCTAGCTTCGTCTTGAAGTTTGTCTTCCACTCATCACCTTCTTTCATGCGAATCTGATGATAACCACTTTTCAAATCAATTTTGGAGAAAATGACGGCTTCGCAAAGCTCATCCAACATATCATCAAGTCTTGGAATGGGATGACGATACTTAATTGTAATATGATTCACAGCTCTACAATCTACGCACATTCTCCATGATCCATCTTTCTTCGGCACTAATAGCACTAGAACAGCACACAGACTCAAACTTTCTCGAATGTAACCCTTGTCCATTTATTCAGTAACTTGGCGTTGAAGCTCCTTAGTTTCTTCGAGGTTAGTTCGATAAGCTGGTTAGTTCGAGATAGTAGCAGCAGGGATAAAGTCAATCTGATGCTCAATGCCACGAAGAAGTGGCAATCCTTTTGATGTTTCATCCAGAAATACGTCCTCAAATTCCTACAAAAGAGACAAAATCAGTGCAGGTAGATCAGTAGGAAAATCTGCCAACAAACAATAATCTTTAAACATCAAAATAAGAATAGATTCTTGAGAGGAAAGACATTTCCTGATTTTGCTACTACTTACATAAACGAACATCTTCTTTTCTCTTTTACAACTTCTCTACTCTTTTTCATGCTCGCTTGATCTTCAAACACTTGACTCGATGTCAAAGGAGCCAAAGTGATCTTTTTACCTGCATGCATAAAAGAGTAACGATTCATATATCCATCATGCATTGCTCTCTTATTATACTGCCAAGAGCGTCCCAATAACAGGTGAGTAGCATCCATGGAAACAACATTACAAAGGACTTCATCCTTGTAGTTTACAATTGAAAATGGTACAACAGCTTGTCTGGTCACTTTAAATTCACCACCATTATTCAACCATTGCAATTTATACGGATTAGGATGCTTCATCTTTTTTAGACCTAACCTGTCAACCATCATTGAACTAACGACATTAGTACAACTGTCGCTATCAATAATCATTACACATACCTTATCTTGCACCTTGCATCGCATGTTAAAGATATTCTCATATTGTTGATTATTCGATATCTGTTGCACATTCAAACTTCGCTTAATAACCCTTAATTCCATCACCTTACCAGTTTTAAGAACCTCTAGGTCATCCTCGTCTTCCTCTTTATTAGGGACGTTATGCACTTCTTCCTCTGAATCAGATTCAATCTCTCCATCATCTCGCATCAGCATAACCCTCTAGTTAAGACACTGTCTAGCAACATATCCTCGACTAAGGTACTTAAAACACTAGATATCTCTCGATCGTTCTTGTGCCACCACTTTTTGTTTACCACGCCCATTATCAGCAACGACAAGCTTTGACTTGCTGGACTCGCCTTGTTCTTGAATCCGAAGTGGTGCTTGTGGTGCTTGTTTTCTAACATGGTTAGGGGTATACAACAGATTCGTAAAAGCTTTAAATGGAGTAGTGTTACCTCGAGTAGAAACTTTTGTACGTTGTTGTCGCTCAATTTTCATCGCCATATGCACCATGTCATCCAATTCGACATAATGCTGCAATTAAGCAATGTTAGCAATTTCATATTTCAAACCTGCCAGAAACCGAGTCATGGTCGCTTCACGATCCTCAACTATGTTTGCACGCATCATGAACATCTCTATATCCTTGAAATAGTCCTCGACACTCCTATTACCTTGTTTCAAAGTTTGTAATTTCTAAAATAAATCACGATGATAATGTGAAGGAACAAACCGTTTCCTCATGATACGCTTCATTTCGTCCCATGTTCTCACTGGTCCATCACCTGTACGTCGTCGACTATTCATTAATTGATCCCACCATAATAGTGTATAGTCAACAAATTCCATAATTGCTAGTCGAACTTTCTTTTGTTCTGAGTAATTGTAACATTCGAAAACGTGTTCAACCTTGCTTTCCCATGTTAGATAAGCATTTGGATCTGAACGTCCCTGAAAAGAAGGTATAACAACTTTTTTGTTAGAAATATTGTCATCAACTTGTTGATCACGTCTAGCGGTAGGTCTCGGAGATTGATTAACTTCATTTTCATTGATTTCATCATGGGCAGAATTAGAATCTCCATCAATTTTGTCCACTCGAGACTGTAATGGCTCTAAAACACTAACCGTTGCTCTTTGCATCATTCTCTCCAAAGCTTGCATTTGCAAGTTTAGTGGTTGTCTTTCATTAGAATGATCACCAAAACCTGTCATTTTTGTTCTTCAGGCAACAAAAACAAATAAGAACAAACAAACAAATTTAAGGTTAGTTTAAAAGAAAATGGACCTCACAAATCACACAACAAAATCCTCATTGATCGCTCCAAGGAATTTGCACTCAAGAAAAGAGAAAATAACACTCAACACTCGTGTTTCACTCGGAAAAATACTTGAATGGCTCTTTTTGTCTCCCCTTCTGATCTTACACGCTCAATTTTCATTTTCCCTCAATTTCTCGTATTCAGTTTTTTAAAGGAACTAATTCCGACGTAGATTCTATAAATATGTCAAATTGCATGAAAGAACAGTGGGTGAAAGGAAATAATGCTTACCACCATCCTATTTCTGGAATAAACAAGAAAGAAATAAGTTTCGGAAATTGAAGAAACAAAGAACAAAAGTTAATAATTATGGGCTGAAAAAGAGAAAACAAATAAAATGTAAGAAAGGATGCTAAAAGAACGAAAAATTAGCAACTTACGTAGTAGAAATGCTTACCACCATCCTATTTCCGGAATAAACAAGAAAAGTTGATCTCAGGTAATTACAAAGTATTTCAAGGTAAGATAAACACATCCTTCAACAAGTTAAACATATCGGTACTGTTGTTTTCCATTCTACACAATTCAGTACTGTTTTTGTTCTTTTTTTTTGAATTTTCGTTTTTTTTTCTTTTTTTTGAATTTCGAAATGTTGACTTTTGGAACGTTAAATATTGACTTTGACTACTGAATTTTCTAGAAATAAATTCGATTTTTTTTATATTTGCTTTTTGTTTTGTTTTGTGTTTTTCTGGTGTAGAACGTGCTAAATCCAACTTAAGCTCTGATTACCATATGATACGGGGCTGGTTGTGAAGAAACAAAATTCCTCGTTCATTCACGGATCTAGGATTATAGCAAGTATTCCTCTGCAGCAAAAACAAACATAATGTTGTGTTAGGATTAAAAAGACTAAATATAAAAAGAAAAATCAGAATTGAGGGAGAAAGAAGCTATTGGAAATTTTTGGACAGATTTGAAGGTTGAAGATAAAGTTCTTCAAGCATTCATCAATGGCAGCAACGTTCTTGAAGTTTGAATAAACTCCAAGGAAGAACTTGAACAATCTACTGAACGGACTCGAACCTTATCTTGAATCTGCTCGTAAATGAACTTGGATCCTTCAATTATCGGACAATTGAGAACCCGAAGTATCAAGTAACTTGACAACAATTCAGAAATGACAG
Organism: Abelmoschus esculentus; assembly: GCA_035048815.1. Taxonomy (NCBI): domain Eukaryota; kingdom Viridiplantae; phylum Streptophyta; class Magnoliopsida; order Malvales; family Malvaceae; genus Abelmoschus; species Abelmoschus esculentus. The sequence goes on along the minus strand of JAUCBN010000006.1, from coordinate 11,661,379 downwards.
TCAAGAAAAAAATCTAAGAAGAACCAGGTTTAAGAGAAAATCTCACAAAATAATTTATTCATCAAAAGGTCAAACCTTGTCTTTACAAAATTATGAAAATATATAGGAATAAAGGATAAGTTGACCAAAATTGAATTTATGGCCATTATTTGAACGGAAATAACTAAAATAAACCACTCAAGGCTTCATTTAATTTTAGCCAAGTGATTTGGCACATAAAACACATTTAACATGTGCTAAATATTTGAATTTGAACACAAAACCACTTATTCTTATCCCTTGAGCATTTGGTCTTCAAGAACAAGGGCTTTGTTTGGCTGAAAATGCATTTACACACCTACACATGTGCAAAAGGCTGCCATATGCGTCCCACATGCATGGTAAATGCCTAGAATACATTCCCTTCGTGTAGGATAGGTTTCAGCTGCCGTAGGTCACTTTAGCTTGGGTTGAGCTAGCTGGAAATTGAGTAAAGCTAAAACGAGTTAGCTGAGAGTGTAAGGAACTAAACAGAGCTGGGAGCTAAGCCTCTAAGATGCCTCGAGCTAAGGTGATCTGCGTGCACTCCATTCAGCTTATTTTGAGCTGAATAGACTCACTTGAGTTGGTGTTCAGCTGCGTATACTCACTTGAGCTGGTGTTCAGCTGCATATACTCGCTTGAGTTGGAGTTTAGCTGCATCCACTCTCTTGAGTTGGAGATGAGCTGAGTATGCCCACTTGAGATAAGGTTCTCCTAAGTACCTATATTAGAACAAGCCAAACACATCTAAAAGCCTTGTAGTCTTATTTAAACCATACAAACACGCTTAAAACCAAATGCAAACATACTTAACACAATATATACATACATAAACACACATATTAATATATACCGAAATATGTCACATATCACTATGCAACACATTATAAACAACATATTCTAAGGCATAAACATTCTCAAATGAATATGAAATATTAGCACAAGTAAGGAAAAGAGCTTCCCTGTATTTCTTTGCCTTAGAACGTGTGATATGTCCTAATGGTAAGACCTTCGGACCAACTTTTTGGACTTGACACGATGTGCTCACATCGATCTATATATATTATCTTTTAAGCAATGTGACCCAAAGAAGTTTAACATATGTCATGCTGTCAAAGATCATAGTTTGTTCCTCTGGCTGGAGATGTGCGCTCAGCTGTAAGCTTTGAATTTTGCACCACGTGAGGTTTAGTGCATCAAACAGGATGATGGTGCCTTCACATCCAACTCGGTGGTTGTTGTGAAGGTAAAATCTTCTCCTTGACTTTGTTCTAATATTGTATCTTATCATATTATCATCATTTGTATGTGGTGAGGTGACACTGATTCCTCTTTTTAAATTGAATAGTATAAAGGTTCTCGAGTTTAGAAGACCCTATTCCTAGTTTAGAACTACTATGAACAAAAAGCTCAACTGTAACCCCTAAAATTAACCTAATTACTTAGATTAAAAGTTAGGGTTTACAAAATGAAATCTTGTTTCGCCAGTTAGGGTTTTTACCAAATATAAAATATTCGGTTAATTATTGAATAATTAATAAATTAAAAAAATAATAAAAATTAACATTTTAAAAATAACGTTCAACCCATAAATTTATAAACAATAAATGTAACAAAAACCCATAAACATTTAATGTTCAATATACAGAAATATTATTCAAATATAAAATAGTCCGGAATCTGAAAACTATAAAACATACTGTAAATCAGAAAATAGATCAGGAACCTCCAAGTACCGTACCGAGCCTAGGACTGAGATCTGAAACAAAAATTTGAGAGGGTGTAAGCTAGGGATCCTAGTGTATCTCTAAAACAGATAAACGGAATACAGAACAGAATATGCAGAATAGACAGAGTATGCATGATATGCACCCATCTCCGAACACCACAGAAGAGTTGGTCCCCAGACCACTCTAACACCATCACACCAACAGAAGTAGTATCTCGACCCGAAGGTAGAGCCATTGAACAGAAGTGATAAAATCACTAACTTTCCCGTACACAGATAATATCCCAGATGCCATGTTAAATGCAAATACAGAATCAGAATGCATACCTTATTATCTAACATGAGGCAAGCATGACAGATAACAGAATCAGAATTGATACAACAGAATGATGCATGATCATACGGATAACAGAAATCGAATAAACAGATCAACAAAATTTACAGGATGAACGGTAGAGAACACACCTATATCAGAAGACTCAACGACGACCCTGACGTCTACTGGACTCGACTCTACCACCGGGCTGAGCAGGAGTAGAGTCTACAATTTACAGAAACAAGTTAGACTTTCTACTATGCCACATTACCGAAAATAATCTAAACAGAATAATTCATACTCACGTGAAGGTCCAGAATGTGGATGTATCGGTCCTCGTACAGGAGGAGGAGGAGGTAACTGCTCGGGGTCGGAATCCTCGTCACCTGAAGCAAACAAAAATTGATTCAGAACCTTTTACAGATAATTTCCAAACAACTTATCGAACTTAAAACCCCCAAAAATGACACTTCGGGTTCGAATTTCGAAAAACGGACAACGCTATTGGATTCAGGACGTCAAAAAACATAAAGTGGGCCCGGGTCAAAAAAAGTCAACTGCTGACGTCAGCACTGGTCAACGCTGACGTCAGTAGTGACGTCATCAGTCAATGCTAACGTCAGCAGATGACGTCAGCGATGATGTCAGCGATGACGTCAATAGTGATGTCAGCGATGATGTCAGCCGGGTCGGGTTCGGGTCAGAGATTGGGTCAGGTTGGGCAGTCAGGTCGGGTTGTCGGGTCAGGTCGGGTGGTCGGGTCGGGTCGTGGTTTGGGTCAGGGCCGGTCGGTCTGGGCCGGTTCTCCTGGGCCGGTTGGTCTGGGCCGGGTTCAACGCTCTCGTTTGTTTCCCAGGAAAATCTGGGAAAAATCCCAAATTTTCTCGGCTAACAAACAAGGTTTAAACGCACAAAATCACCCCTATTCGATTCGATTACAATATATATTCGATCCAATAACATTCTAAACCAAATCCTTACTCGATTCGCACCAAACTTAACCCTTAAACAAATCATAACAACTCCAGAACCATTCAAAAGGACCAAAATATTCCCCCTTTGTTTTCATACTAAACCAAAAATTCAACACCACCCCTTTAATTCGAATATAACCTAACTACCTCCGATTATCAGAAGCATTAGCACAAATAACTTAACCCGAACAGAACAATAATTAAACCAAGAACCAAAACCTTACCTTAATCGAATGTGAAGCTTGAACGGAGAATGAGGAAGACAACCCAAGACGAAATAATCAGCAGAATGACGAGAACAATGAAAAATCCATAGCAATATTCGGATTTTAATTCGAAATTAACGGTAGGATTAAAAGAGAATTTAATTCTCTAATTAAATCTGAAACGGTTACCAGATTCGGGGAAGAAGAAAACGTTCCTTTAAAAAAATGGTTTAATTACTTGGGAAGGGTTCACAATTTTTGAACTCTTTCAATTTGACCCTAAAGTTTCAAATTTTCTCAATTTAGTCACTAATTTCAGAAATTTTAATCCTAAAATTACTTGGGATTTTGACTTTTATTTTGGGGATTTTGACCTCTAATCTTGGGTTATTACATCAACGAATTATTCGTGAACCGTTCATATAATATTTATTTATAAAGTTAAAGAAACGAACATAAATAAAACTTTTACATTCATTTAATACAAATACAAACAAAGATGTGTTCAGTTCGTTTATGTTCACAAATACATCATATAATATCTCTGAGTTGTGTAAATCTAGTCAAGCGTTATTCTTTTTGAAGTCTTAGTTCAATCAATATATGATTATTGTTGTCTAAAGATTGATTTCTGAATTTTTCATTACAATAATATGTTATTTCTGAAGCAGTTGAGCCTTCACGTTTGAGTTTTGGCTATCACCCAAATCAATTATTGATATTTTGAAATATTATTAATTTAGAGGAGGGTAGTTGGGGTTATAACCATTATTAATAATGGACCCATAGAATAATGATAACTAAGTGATACTTGTAATAAATAATTTTTTTGCTCAGATCGTACTATCAAATGAGTAACGAGTGAGAAACCATATGCCTACATTACTTTTAAAAAAAGTTTTTTTTCATATTTAAAAGATTTTTTATACATATTATAGTATTCTATATTTTTTACTTCGATCTATTTTCAATTTTTAAAATTATAATATTTTTTATTAAATAGATGTATTATATTCTTGCATTAAATTTTGAACTCACATAAAATAAAATAATAAGACAATATGAGATGCACATCTTTAATCACTAAGATGATTAATGTACCTTTTATTGTATTATTTTTAAATTTATTTGATTTGTGATTTTTAGCATTTAATATATTAATATTAATTAAATTAATATTTGATCGGGTTTTTCCCCTTGTTTAAATACGATTTTTCGATTTTATAGCTTTATCTTGTAAACACTAGTTATTATCTGTTTTTTTAATTATTATGAATTCGAGTGGTTTTAATAAAAAAAATAAATAGTGTTCATTTTATTAATTATTAACTAGGAAGATTAATGTGACCACAAGAAGACAATCAATAATTTTTACTAAAATATAGTTTTAAGATTTTTTTCAAAAATATGATATTTTTTATATTTTAATTATTGAAATATTGTATTTGTTACAATTTTGAAGATTAGATTAAAATTCAATTGTAAATAATATTTTTTAAAAAAACTTAAAATGTCTAAAGTTAAAGCATTCTTAATTATCTTTTAATAGTATTTTTATAATTTATATTTTAAAATCGTTCAATTAAATCTAAGTTTTAAAGTGTTATAATAAATACATTAACTTAAGAAATAAAATAAAAAACATTTTAGAAAAATTAAATCCTATCGTAATATTTATAAAATTTCATCGAACAAGCGACAAAATTTGTTGGATATTGGAAATGATTTTTTATTTAAAAAACTATTGATGGTCGATTTTTATTTTGAAATCTATTGCACATTGAACAGTAACCATTTTGAGACCGGGTAGAACACACCTTGACCTCATAAAATTTTAAAAAATAAAATAATGGAGAGGTCGGGTAAAACACAAACCGACCTCATGGAATTAAAAAAATAGTTTAGAGGTCAGGTAGAACACAACCTGACCTCATGGTGTTTAAAAAAATAAAATATTATGAGGTCATGGAGAACACAACTCGACCTCATGATAATTTAAAAAAATAGATATATCAAGAGGTCGGGGTCAGGCTTTATTCACGTGTGTATCGGGTAGAGTGTATGCATGTAGGCTTTATTTTTATTTTGGGCAGTATGTTTGACTGATAAAAGGTGATAAAGTTAAAAAAATTAAATAACTGTGCATCGGGCAGAGAGTATGTAGTTTTACCACGCTTTATTTTTTGGGTAGTGAGTTTGATTGATAAAAGTTGAAAAAAATTAAATAATGTGTACGTGTATAAAGTTAGAATTTTGATTTATTATTATTATATTATAGGGGTAAAATTCGGAAATAAAATTTATTTTATGTTAAATAAGTAAGGTGTAGGTTAGTAATGTGAAGAGAGTCTGAAAGAAAGAAAATTTGTTGAAGAAGTAGAAGAAGAATTCGAAGAGAAGGAAAAAGAGAAGGAAAAATATCTGAAAAAGTTTCTAGTAAGTTCAAGTTTCTACATGATTTTATTTTTTTTACGTTAGAAAATTATAGCAATACATCATCATATTACAATAATTTTGATTAAAATTGTGATTTTTTCTGAATGGATAGATACAATGAGTAACGTTTGATGGAGAAATTATAAAAACTGATATATCGTATTTGAAATGGAAAATACTACGAAGATGAGATTTTCGAAGGATATTTCTCTTAGAGTGTTTAAGCAGAAGATAGAAGAAAAAATATTATTTACAAAATGTGTTAAATATGACCAAGATTGTAATTGGAAGATTTGTGCGTCCAAATTTCAAAGAAAAAATTGTTGGGAGATTATAAAATACAGTGGTCATCATACTTGTTTGCGAAATTCTCTTAGCCAAGATCATTGCAAATTAGACTCCGATGTTATAAGCAGACACGTAAGAATGTTAGTTGAAGTAAATTCAAGAGTTTCTGTGTCAACGATTATAGCATCTGTCTTTCAACAGTTTAAATATCAAATTGAATATGGTAAGGGTTGATATGCAAGAGATAAGGCATTAAAAAAGGTGTACAGTAATTACGAAAAGTCGTATAACGAGTTACCAGCTCTATTGAATGCAATGGTATACTTCGTTCCGGGGACTATCATCAGATATAAAACATTTGATGCTTATAATCGTGAAGGTCAACTTCTTGAAGGAAAAAAATCTTTGATAAATTGTTTTAGGCGTTCAAGCCATGTATCGACGGATTTAAATATTGCAAACGTATGGTGCAAGTCGATGGAACTTGGTTTTACGGACGCTATAAGCATATACTATTGATTGTCGTTACACAGGATGGTGATGAAAATATCTTTCCAATTGTCTTTGCAATTGTTGAATCAAAGTCTGCCCAAGCTTGAAAATTCTTTTTGAATAATTTGCGTAATCATGTCATACGACTTGGAGTGGATAACGAGGTGGTACCATTTGATGTTGATTGATTTACAATTCAACGTACTGTGCATGTTTTATTTCCCAAGCCCTAAACCCCTTTCCTCGAAAATCAATACAATATAAGGAATCTTGATTAAATGTATCTCTTGAAATAGGCTGATGAAAGCCGAATTGTCTAAGAATCCTATCTCCAAAATTGATATTCTACAAAAGTAAAGTAGATTAACGGTGTAACTGCACACTAGAGATAGAAATTAACCATCAATTCTTCCGTAATATTTACACGACCGCCAACATATGGCCTCCAAATAAACTGCAAAAATTATATAATTTAATATTAAAATTTAAATAAAGTTCGTAAAAAATAACATGAAAAATTTACTAAATTGACTATTATACCTCGTCTTTATACTCGAAATCAATTTGTTCAAAATACTCTAACGTTATTATGAACTAAACCGATATCCTCTTTTTAGAATCCCATCTGTATACATATACAAATAGAAATCAGTTACAACAATTACAAAGCACTTAAAAATAGAAATTTAAAATATTTACCTGCTGTCGAGAGGAAAATTTCTAGAATTTTTGGTAAGTGGTATAAAAAAGGGAAGTCGTTCTCATGGCCAAACTTGTAATAGTAACAAGCACCCACCAACTCCTTTTGCTTTACCACTATTATTATCTAGAAGCGTAGCCTTACACAACTCACGGTATAAGAACACTAATATCGTAGAACCCTAACTATAAGTAGCAGTTACTGAAGATGATGATAAATATGGTAGATAACATGTATGAACTAAATTGTCATATTTATCTGGCATTAATATACCGCCAATGAACTGTAAAATATAAGCTCGACTTGCGCAAGTAATATCTTGCATTGTATTACCAAGCTTGAATTCTCGTTGTAATCAGCTCAATTTTATACGCGATCCTCTAACTTCGATTCCAGTTGGAGCCTTACCGAGGTAATCATAGTATAGTTGGGTAGCTGATTCTTCGGGTTCCTTAACAAGAGGAAGCACGTTCACCGAAACACCAATTAACATCAACACGTTTTCAAGTGTTATTGTACATTCACTGCAAGGCATGTGAAATGTATGGATCTTCAGTCTCCAACGCTCAATCAATGCGATTATTAACCCTAGAATTAGTTAGTAGCCACGAATAAACGTGGCATGATAGAATCCAGCACCTTGCAACCATTGCATTATAGCAGGATGAGGGTTATTATTCGCCATGGTTAAGTGATGCCTAAAATTATCCTCGGTTGTCTAAATTATATTAAAAATTGTTAATGATAACAAATAAAATAAAATAAGGATTCAAAATATTAGTAAATAAAATAAGTAACTTATACCATATCATCAACCGAAACACTAGAGATATGTTGATTCTGTAATCTGAACATATCTTCAAATTGATAATTTTCAAGGCTATAAAGTTACTCCAGAATACTTTTTCTACAATTTCTTCAAAAACGTTTAGGTAATAATTCTGAAATTTTTACCCCTATTTATCTACTTCAAAAACTTCAATTATTTCATCCACCTTCCATCTGACCAATCAATAAAAATACTTACGCACACTCTACCCCAAAAAATAAAGTCTGAATCAATGACACACTCTCTGCCCGAGAAAATAATTTCTGAATCAATGACATACACTCTATCAAAAAAATAAAGCCTAAATCAATGAGACACTCTCTGCCCGAGAAAATAATTTCTGAATCAATGACACATAATCTACCCAAAAAATAAAGCCTGAATCAATGTTAGGCTCTCTAACCAAGAAATAATAGATACAATAATTTTTTTAATTTTTTTTATGAGGTCGGGTTGCTTCCAAGGTGTCTTCATATTCGAGAGTGGGCGCAAGGAGGGAAGACCATGAGGTCGGGTTGTCTTCTCCACGCCCTTATAATATTTTATTTTTTAAAAAACCATGAGGTTAGGTTGTGTTCTACCCGACCTCTCAATTATTTTTTTACAATGCAACGAGGTCGGGTTGTGTTCTACCCGACCTCTCCTTATTTTATTTTTTTAAAATGCCATGAGGTCAGGTTGTGTTTTACCCGACTTCTCTTTATTTTATTTTTTTAAAATGTCATAAGACCGGGGTGTGTTCTACCCGACCTCTCCATTATTTTAATTTTTTTAAATTTCACGAGGTCAGAGTGTGTTCTAACCGACCTTAAAAAAAACTATTCAAACTATAATAGATTTCAAAATAAAAACCTACCATCAATAAAAAGAATTATTTACAATATCCATCCAATTTTACATGGAATAAGCATATCAAGTTACTTAAAAAATGAATAAGGATAAACATTGGATTGAATTTCTATTTTAAATTTAAAATAATTCAATTCAATTACTTATTATTATTTCGAGAAATGAAGAACCGAACAAAGGTCGTACAAAGCTTTACGTCAGCCTTTGTATCCCTTCCCTGCTTATTTTTATTTATTATCCGGAAAAAAACATTTTTTAATTAATTGATTAATTAATTAATTTTCCATTAATTTGAAAATAATTTGTAAAAGGACCAGAGGCCTATTCTCCTTCCTCTTCTTAGGTTCTTCCTTTGCCACCCCACCACCATATCTCTCGTCTTTCCCTCTTAAAAAATAGTTGTTGAAAAAAAAAAGAATAATTTGGAATGTTTTTCTTAAAATCCTAATTTAGTCCTTGATTTTTCACTTTCCTTTTCAAAACAGCCCCTTTGTTTCACTTCCTTGTTTACTCAGACGAACCCATTTGAGAGAATAATTGTATCCCTTTTGTGGGAGAGGGTTAAAATGGAATCTTCTTCAACGAAATAGACAAGAAACTTATACTCATTTGGCTATTTTATCATTATGGATAAGCTTGATTTGCTTTAGAAGGCATCGTCGGTTTCTTATGCAGATCCTCTTTCCAAGTAAAATCTCCTTTTAGCTCGTTAAATATCATTTTGTTGGCTAAGGATTTAATTTTCCTTCTGGGTTTTTAATGTTATGTCGAAATTGTGGCTCTAGCTCGGTGGGTTCTTTTTAGTTGGTTCCAAATGTTTATGAAAACTGCAAAATTTGTTTATTATTATAGGGAAGCAAGGTGTGATTCGATTTAATTAGGAAAAGCTTTTTCATCCTTTGAGTTGGCTGAACTTTTATTTTGGTGTGAATATGTTTCCTGTTGAATTTCAATAGAGGTGAAAGAGTTTGTATTGAAGAGTGAGGAGTTTTTGAGGTGGTAGGAGTAATGTTGTCTAAAAATGATCCAATGGAATCGATTTCGAATTCGATTCAATTTGTAAAGGAAGCACTTTTCCCTCTTGAAAACTGCAAAATTCAAATCTTTGGTATGAAGAAGAGAAATGGTAGGTTTGGTAGTGGTGTTAATGATGGGCAGTGTTATGTTGGTAGCGAAGCGAGGAAAAAAGGTCTATCTATTAAAGTTCCCATCAAGGCTTTTATAGGAATGTTTTCACATGCAAATGACAAGAACAGTGAGAAGGTTGACGAGGTTAGAAAAGAATTGAAAGAAAGGGACGTGGATAGAGATGAAGGATCTTGCATGAATTGCTTTCGGTTTGCAATCACTTGGTCGGTGTTTGTTAACAGTTTTGTTCAGGCTATACCAAACTTATTTAACTCCGGGAGGAAAGGAATTCAGAGAATGGGTGACAATGATAAAGGGCGTCAACATTCATGTATTCATGACATGAAATCAAAGGCTCCACTTGAGTGTAAGCATAGTGAGGCAAGGGCTCAGTTTAGTGCAAAGAATGAGGGTTTGGGCCATATTGATGAGAAACATGCACCATTTGAATGCTTTATAGGGCTAGTTCTTGATCAGTTGACTCAAAACCTTCAGAAGTTTGATCAGCTTCTACAGGAAAGTAAACATATGCATTGTGATTATCCCCAGAGTCCATCTCTGTACCCTCTGTCCAATTACTTCAAATCAATGACAAGTATTTGGGAAGGTCAAAATGTTGATGTAAATGGGTTTTGGGGGGATTTGAAGTTTGCTAGAGTGGGAGGTGTTCCATCAGGGTTGGTTGGAGTTGCATCTCAAGTCAATGAAGAGGGTGATGATGGTCTTAGTACTGGGAATAGGGAAGAAACAGCTGGTAATTCCACGCAGAAGCTGGCGAGTGGGATACTTAGCATTCCTCTATCAAACGTGGAGCGTTTGAAATCCACTTTATCCACTGTCTCACTGACAGAATTGATTGAGCTTCTACCACTTTTGGGTCGCTCTTCACAAGATCATCCTGACAAGAAGAAATTATTCTCTGTCCAGGATTTTTTCAGATACACAGAGTCTGAAGGTATGGTTTCTCACGCAGCTCAGCAAACAATTACCTTTGTATCATTTCCTTTTCCTGGTTTGATTCCTTGAATAGCAACATCAATATATAAATATGTGAACTATAAGTAGCATAATTCTAACCATAGTTTTCTTGGTTTTGTTCAAAGAATAAAGGCATCGGTAAATAATGTATTATGCCGCGACTATAAGTAGAACAATTTAAATCATAGTTTTCTTTAAACTCTTCAGTGTATCTCTCTTCACGCTAAACCTGTAGGAACTGGTTAATCATGGAATCTGGTTTCGCTTATCACCCTTTTCTTACTCCTAACTGAATTTGTGGATTCAGAGCTTCAGATTGTAACTTCTAAGCATAGCATAAGTTCTACTTTTGGGCAGGAGACTTGTCATTGATAGTCTTTCATTTTTCTACTCATTAATATATTTGTGAGTTATCAAAACTTATGCTAGATGAGTTCATATCCTTTCCGTTCTCATGGCATTAATTTCAGGTTGGGTGATTTACCATGGTCTAATTTGATTAACTATAGTTCAGTAAAATAGTTTTGAACTAATTTTATTCGTGCATTAATCTTTTAGGGAGGAGATTCTTTGAAGAATTGGATAGAGATGGTGATGGACAAGTAACCTTAGATGATCTTGAAGTTGCTATGAGAAAAAGAAAATTGCCACAGAGATATGCTCGGGAATTCATGCGCCGCACTAGAAGTCATTTATTTTCAAAATCTTTCAATTTGAAGCAGTTTTTGTCTTTGATGGAACAGAAGGAGCCAACTATTCTTCGAGCCTATACTTCTCTATGTTTAAGCAAGTCTGGGACTCTCCAAAAAAGTGAAATGTTGGCGTCACTTAAAAATGCTGGACTTCCTGCAAATGAAGACAATGCTGTTGCTATGATGCGATTTTTGAATGCAGATACTGAAGAATCTATTTCATATGGGCACTTCCGCAATTTTATGCTTTTGTTGCCTTCCGATCGCCTACTTCAAGATGATCCCCGGTGAGATTAAGATTTCCGTTTGAATCATCTTAGATAGAAAGTCTGTTGAAGCTTTGGCACCAATTTTTTTTATGGTTGACTTGCCTTATGTTTAGGCTGCATCTTTTAGAAGTTAAAACTATAGATCGGATCATGGTTACCAGAATGGAGTTCGTAGGTCCAGTTTGTGAAATTGTTTGTTTACTGCTGTAATGCTCTGTGCTTCTTGGTTTGGATACATTGTAATTCTTTCTAATTGATCAATTATATGTTAGAATAAAATTTTGGTACTAGGCCTTAAAGGTTATCAAAAAAGCTGAATATTAGTAGCAATTACCGTTCTTTCCTTTGGTGAACATATAGTTTTTGCTTGCACAAAGCAATGCCCTCCTTTTGCACTAACTTTTTGGTGACTAACTTTTGACGTTAACTTCGTTTTGTATTACATACAGGAATATCTGGTTTGAAGCTGCAACTGTTGTTGCTGTTGCACCACCAGTGGAAATACATGCTGGAAGTGTTCTTAAATCTGCATTGGCTGGGGGTCTTGCGTGTGCGCTCTCCACATCTTTACTGCACCCAGTTGATACTATAAAGGCATGTTATTCAACTGAGTGTTGTTTTTACATAATAAAATATACATTTTGTGAACATCTACTAGAATAAATAGCCGTCGTATCTTTTGCAAGGATTGATATGCACTCTGTAATATGTCGGTGTTTATTTCTCAGTATGGGTTTGGAGAGTTCATGCATGGTACTCACTTTCATAACCATTAATTCTCTTTCCCATACGGTGGAAATAGTTTCTTTGTGAAATTTATGATATATCGGGTTCTATCGTAGATTGTTTTTATTGAACTTTTTGGTGTTTCCCTTTCTTCAAGATAAACCCTCCAATGTTGTTAAGACGCATCCATTTTAGTTTTTACATAGATTTTTTGAAGCTTATTCAAGTACTCCATAATTTGATACAGTTTCCCAATACCTGACTTTTTCCAGTTCCTTTGATAAATATAGTTCAGGCTTTGCCAAATTGTACAAGTAATGAAATGTTTTCAACTTATTGTGTAACTAGTTATACAAGTCTTCTTGCCCCTGCTTATTCTATAATGTTGTTTAGTTTAATATTTTCTACAAATTTGTTTGTCCCCTTCACATGGTAGAGGCATCGTCTTGCTAGTTCTATGTTCCCCTTCAGATTCTTCCCCGGTCCTTGTCCATGAAAAAAAAATGCATCTTTTCAGTTCTTTTACTTTCAACACTTGAGCTCAAAAAGGAGTCAAAAGTGTGTTTATGCTTTTTTTCTTGCAGGCTTTCTTACTGACAGCACTTAATTTTCTGTTTGTCTAGGGGGGGTGTCATTCTCTATTTCTCTTCTGTGGAATACATCTTGCGACAATCAATCGGGCTTTTACTGATCCCTTTTTTCTTCTCTTTCCCCTTTTTTGTTTTATCAGACTCGGGTGCAAGCATCAACCACGAGCTTCCCAGAAATTATTTCAACGCTTCCACAAATTGGAGTACAGGGATTATATAGGGGTTCAATCCCTGCAATTCTTGGACAGTTTTCAAGGTTCTATATGTTTTGTTGTTGTTTACCTTGATTCTTTTATGACATCGATTTGGCTTTATTTGTCTGATTGCCTTTCTTTCAACATTGCAGCCATGGCCTGCGAACAGGAATATTTGAAGCAAGTAAGCTTGTATTGATCAATGTTGCTCCAAACCTCCCAGAAATCCAGGTATTTCTTGTTGCACCATTATTTGATGGCTAATATGTTTCTTCAATAGAACTTTGAAAAGTAACATCTAACTTGACGTTAGTGTTTACCCATCACTCTGGTTTTTGAATCTTGTTATTTTATTGTGTTTTTATGTGCTCAAGAAGTTTAGCACTCACTCCATAGTATGTGAGTGCATCTGGACGTGCTTTTGTGACTTCATGTCTCTCTCTCTGTTTGGGATCGGCTCATTGTAGGTAAAGGTCGAGGTTGCAATTGTTAATGTTGTGAATCTGGATTGTCTCATAGGTGACTTACAGAGAAATTGTATTCCGGTATTGGGTCCTACTGATGGCGGTTGTAAGAACTTTGTTTTCATTTATAAAATAAGGGCTCTCTTTCCCCCCTTTGACTCTTGATTCGCCGGGATAAAAGTTTTTTTTAATGAGGCCCCAATTATTATAAAAAAAGTCTCTGTTTGCATGCAGAAGGAACTGGTCTTGCACACTTAATTTACAATTTCTGGCAAGGGATGATTCGTCTGTTATTGATTTAAAATATCAAGTTAAAACTTGTATTTACATGATATGCAGGTTCAATCCATGGCATCATTCTGCAGCACACTCTTAGGAACAGCAGTGCGGATTCCTTGTGAGGTACTAAAGCAACGGTTGCAGGCTGGCCTTTTTGACAACGTTGGAGAAGCTCTTGTTGCTACTTGGAACCAGGATGGTCTGAGAGGTTTTTTCCGTGGAACGGGGGCCACTCTTTGTCGTGAGGTCCCATTTTATGTTGCTGGGATGGGCCTCTATGCTGAATCCAAAAAGGTATTGATTTTGCCTTGAGATCGAGTATTTTTATCGCTTTCAAGTAATTTCTCGGCGTATCTGTGTAACTCATTTGGGTTCTGCATCTTGTTTTAGCTTGCCCAACAACTTCTCCAACGGGAACTGGAACCGTGGGAAACCATTGCAGTGGGAGCTTTATCCGGAGGGTTTGCTGCCGTTGTCACCACACCTTTTGATGTTATGAAAACTAGAATGATAACTGCACCAGGGGGGCGACCCATATCGATGTCTGTGATAGCCTTTTCCATACTTCTTCACGAGGGACCTCTTGGTCTCTTTAAAGGAGCGGTTCCCCGTTTTTTCTGGATTGCTCCCTTAGGTGCCATGAACTTCGCCGGCTATGAGTTGGCAAGGAAGGCCATGGTCAAAAATGAAGAAGTGGCTATGGATCAACTCTCCCAAAAGAAATTGGCTAAAATATAAGTAGCAAAAGAACATAATCTAGAGATGGCCTCTGAATTTTTTGTTAATGGTCAAAACAAACTGTATGCTGTTGGAAATTTTTTTGCTTCTTGGTATAGTAGCAACTTCTCCAAATTTAATTTAACACCTTTTCATTTTTGCTTAGAATTTCGTATATAATTTGCAACCCTTCTTTCTGAACAGTATGTAGCCTGGATGATTGCTTGATCAGCTTTTGGGGTTACATTTTTGTATCTTGAATCCAGTTTTAATATTTCTTGTACATAATTTTGCAGTAAATGTTGTTTTGTTAATTGGAGGAATAATTTCGATTTAAAGAGGCTTAATGTCACAAGGCCATTCATTCCCTATTCTTTCTCGGGATTAATATCAAATATCACTCTCTTCTTAGGCTTAATGTCACAGGGCCATTCCCTATTCTTTCTCGGGATTAATATCAAATATCACTCTCTTCTTAGGCTTAATGTCACAGGGCCATTCCCTATTCTTTCTCGGGATTAATACCAAATATCACCTTCTCTTCTTAGGCGTGTCATTAAGCTCATGTTATGAACAATGTTACATAAGAAGGTTCAAGTACTGTCTGAGCTTAGTTAAGTTTCTTTTACCCGAGACTTCCAGGCATCTATGTTTTGATATATCAAGAGATAAAAGTTCGATGTGGTTCCACTGTAAAAGTCAGGATTTATTCATTAATTATGCACATCCAAAATAAGGCAGATGAAAGAATAGTACCCATGGAAATCAATGCAACTTAAATGAAAAAAAAGCGTCTTACAATATCCACTTTGGTTCTCAAGTGAATTATTATTGGATCCCAACATTTCCATGAAAGATCAACACGAAAAGAGGGTCAGCATTTGGGGTAAAATGGAAGAAGAAACAAAGTTCAACTCAGAATTACTGGCCGACTGTTTTATAGCTTGTCCCTCGTATTACCAAAGATATCTCAATAGCCCCAGTTGTCATTCCGGATTTCGTCATCAAATTTCTTTTTCAGCTCAGGGTGTTTCTCAAAGTACTCGTCTGCTGTCATGGTGCTGATCTTTTGCTGTTCAAATAAAAAACATTTTAAAAAAAGAAATTACAGAAGCATTCATCTGGGCAGTGGTTTGCAATTACCTTCAGTTCCTTAACCTCAGCAATTTCTTTCTCCAAACGTTCAGATTCTTTCAAGGATTTCTCTTCTGCTTCTTTCAATTCAACCAACTATAAACCACGAGTAAATAGCCACATCAAATAGAAAATAAGATATACAAAATCCGAGAGAAAGTTAAAAGGTCAAGCATTTGATGATTCTAACCAATGCATCAAATTTCGGTTTGTATTGAGGAGTGACTGTGTCAACAAACTTGGGGATCTCAACACCTACATAGCATATAAAATGTGTAAAGATGAAAAGAAAACAATGAATAGAAAAGAAACCAATATGCCAAGGAAGCTGAGAAATTGAAGCAATCTCATTAATATGGTTAATTGCTAAGAGATGCTCAAGAACACTTTACTGTAAGAAATTTGGAAGTCATCTGGTTCAGTGATTTGAGTAACAATTTTCTTTCATTGTAGCAAATAAAGGTCAGAATTTAACTTCATTTTACATCAAATATCCAAAGTACGGGAGTAATGAGAGTCTCGAGTATTCTGGACTGTCTGATTACCACAATCGCATGTTATGAAAATGGAAGGTCCAAGCATGTTCCTAAAAACATTGCAGCATTTTATAAGAAAATCATATTTAAGAACTTTCCATGCAAATTATATAACAAACAATAAATCCATCACCCTCGTTTGACAATCGATTTCCATCTTAGCGGTGTTGGAAATTAACTAAGAAAGATCAAAGATGTCCACAACCGAAGAATAGTTTTCAAATTCAAATCCATGTGAATACCATTTATGTTTTTAGAAACTTACAACAAATCAAAGCATAAAGAGGGAAACTTGAAAATCGTAGAGAAAAATAAACCCAAACATGCAATCGTCAAATAAACTTACTGTCATAGGCTTCTTTGTACATATCCACCAAGCGCGAGCCGATTCCTTTTCTATAGTATTCCCAATCAATAGGTTCAGGTTCCTGTTTACCATGATCAGATCATTACCAAATGATGAATCGACCTAATGATAAATAAAAGTCTTCAAAATCCATTATTTCTTTCACTCAATTTCAAAATCCCCCCAAATCCACAAAAACCCTAAAGATCTAATTAAAGATTAACATAATTAATTAAAATAACAAAAAAATTAAAGATGTATGAGGGGAAATAAGAGAAAAAGGATCTAACCTGGCTGAATTTGGTCTGCAAAGTGGAGTTAACTTCCTCGAAAGTGCGACGAAGAGTGGCGAACTCTTTACGAGCCTCATCGGATACCAAAAGCTTCGCCATCCCTTCCCAATCAATGTTCTTTGATGCTTTGAAAGCCACATCGACAACTTTCTTTCCTGTTCCGCTCATTTTCTCGCACTTTCTCTCTTCCCAAACGCAAATCTTTTTTCAAGCTCTATGCGATGAGTGATGACTGCTGCTCCTTGTTAGGGAAATGAAATGATAATCTTAAATGGGGAATTTTGATTCTTCAGGGTGGGCAAAATTGGAATTTGCAAATTTGACTGACCGGTTCGATTTGCTTATTTTGGGCTTTATTCAAACCCCTCTGGTCCAACTCGTGATAGATCGAGCCTATGCGTCAACCAATTGAAAGTGTTGGTAATGCTGATTGGGTCAATCAAAACTACTCCTATTAAACAATGACACGTATAGTATCGGTGTTAAAACACACATCAAATATAATATTCGGATCGAGAATATTAAAACATGTATTGTATTGATATAACACATGTGATTTCGAAATTCCCTTGGTGGTTTAGAAACCCCCTAGGTTTCAACCTGTAACAATTGTTTTCCTAAATACGGGTGTACCAATATAAGTACATCCGTATTGATACCTATAGTTCGAGATTAAAAAAATGAGTATGAAAAATATTTTCAATGGTTTTAATTTTTTTTTATCAACGATCATTAACGGATAGAATTATACTTGAGAGGTTAAAACTCATATTAAACATCTGCAACAATTAATGATGTCATAACCGATCTTTTAATGATTGAAAAGTGTCTTAAGACTTTATCGTTGTATTTTTTAATAGATGAACACTCGTGAGCTAAATTATCAATATATGATGTATTAGGATTGGGTGAGTGTTAAAGAGTGTAAACATATACCTTACAAGAAGATTCTAGTTTGTTTTTATTTTTCTCTTTTGTAAAAGAAAGTTTAAAATTAAATTATCTAGAGTTTAAAATTAAATTAAATTCAAATTTAAACTAAAAATAGCCATTATATCTTCTCATTATCTAAAAATATCCTGAGCAGTTATAACTAAAAACAAACTCTTTTTTAGATATTTAAAAATAAAATAAATTAAGAAAAATTATTCACAACGGGTAAAATATTCGCAAGCCCCAAAAAGACTCAACCAGTCTAGACATTTGCATCACCCTCGTCGTGCATCCCAACCCAAGAGTTAAGTCATTCAGTGATAACTATGTGGGTAAGTGTATATAAACACTTCCCACTTTATTTATCCCATCAATATGGGATAATGAGGTTTCTCATTCCTTACTTTGAGCATCAATTTCTCATTCATTACTCAACAATTTTGAACATATGAGCTACCGTTGTAAAGATCTCGCGGAGTAGAATAAGAATCAATAATTTCCTTATTCGAATTCTCATCTTTACACTTCCAAAAAATGCTTCAAAGATGGTCATTTGCTCACTATTTTCCAACAATCGCCCACATGAATGAAATTGATGTTTTATCAAAACATTTTGGCATAATGTGGTGATAGGCTCTACGATTGATAGATGCATAGTATAGGTAGGTGTCCACCTTTGAGCCTTCCCTTGTGAAAGTATATTACTTTACTAGTTAATCAGTAGACGTGATATCCTTGAACTGTCAGTCGTTGGTGTAAACGATAACATACTTCACACACCTATTTCTCTAACAAGAGATACAACTCTCATGGTTATGCCCTTATAGCCATGGACATCTCTTGGTTCCGCAAGAATATGAAAGAACTATGTCCAATAGTCTCCTTAAAGCGGCCCCACTTCACTCTCACATAGGTGACTTATGTTGCTTGACTCACCGAAGCACACAATGGTCATTAAAAACTTTTGTTTAACCTTTACCAAATTCTTGTCACTATTCACATCATAGGAATGGACTCGGGGAAATAACCCCCACAGTGACCACACAGGTCTATGCAATTAGGTTGTCTCTTTGAACCTAGATCTTGGGATCTCTAGTCAACTAGGTATGGTTTTTCCTTTACATAGCGCATTTATTTTTCATGGGCTTTAGTCATATTGCTTTAGATGTTTTCTCAACTTGATCTCATTTTAACCCTTAGGTTAGTGATTCCATAATGTTATCCTTTGATCAGAAGCGATAACTCTAGTTGAGATCAGTTGTTTAACGGTATCAAATAAATGACATATATGTCTCAAATTACCGTTGCTCATAAAACTATGTGCTTTATCAATAATCATTGTTGGCACATGCTTAGGCCATTCATGAGTATCTTCCAAGATAATTTAAAGTCATTTGACTTTTTTCTAGAATTGTCTGGATCTCAAACTCAGATTCTATTTTGAATCTAGTTGTAAACATTTGTCTTGAGAAAACACATGACATAGCTTATTTATTCGATGTAAAAATATTCACTTATATCGAAGAATCTTTATGAAATAATGCTTTCCAATTTTGAGTATCTTTGAGATATCTCAAAATTTTCACAATTATTATCCAAGGTTTGACCTTGGATTATTTTGTGAATCTGCTTAAACTGCTCACAGTGAAAGCACTAATTTGTCTAATACAATACACTTAGATTGTATATGACATCTGCATATTCCATTTCAACAAGTATTGACTCGTGTTTGGAGTCCTAGCTATGCCAGAAATATTCTGGCCAAACTTCTTTTTTCATGTAGTGTGACTTTGTCAATATGAGATATTCAAGTGATTGTTTAATTTGGATACCCATAATCAAATCTATCAATCTCATATTTTCATATCAATCTTGAGTTGATAGGTCTTTGGTATATTTATCACTTCATTATACGTCATCAACATATGATCATATATCCTAGTAGGTTTGATATATCATCATTTGTCACACTTACTTGTCATCATAACAATATCTTTGTTCAACCATTTATTGAATATGTGGACTCTTTTTCATATTCATAGTTTGTTTTATGAAACTTGGATCAACTTCTCTAGGAAGTACATTTAAAGAATGAGTCATTCTTTATTATCGTATTTTCTACAAAAATTGATACGTTACTATGTTTCACATAGCCAATACAGTCCACTTATTTTCATTTTCTTTGATAATAGAATATTACCTTGGCGAGTGACACCCCCCACATTTTTATGTAGTTGTAGGAAAACTTTATTTCCTTCCATAACTCATATGGTGTCTTACACTTAGTTGATAGAACAATTCTTGCACATATTAGGTACATTCTGAAGATTTAATTCTTTTAGAAATTATCTTCAAAATCATTGTACCTTTGGATGTTATAATATTACTTACATAGAGTTTCTTCTCAAATTAATCAATTTGTGTTTCAACATCCTTCTTATAAGGAATAATTTTCTTATATCACCGTTGCTTTTAAGCAAAACTAAATTGTTCTATCACTAGAAGAGGAAGAGGAATTAGAAATCACCGATGAATTAATAAGGTTGATGACTAGTGAGGAAAAGCAAATCCTACCGCATTAGGAGGAGTTGGAAATATTAAACTTGGGGTCCGAGGAAGAAAGGAGAGAGGTAAAAATCAGCATTACTCTAACATCGGATATAAGAGAAAAATTGATAGAATTGCTTTCCGAATTTAAAGATGTTTTTGCTTGGACATAACAAGACATGCCTGGTCTAGACACATATATTATTATACACAAACTGCCCACGTGACCCGAATGTAAACCAGTTCAACAAAAGCTTCGTAAATTGAGAACGGACATGTTTTGAAAATTTCACAAGAACAAAAAAACAAAAATAAAAATCCATAAACCCTAACAACAAAACTTAACCTAAGACTGACATAAGCATGAATTGAGAAATCGCAGTCAAAGGAAGGAAAAAAATTATATCACAAATTTCAAAGAAAAGATGAAAAGTTGAAGAATTTATGTTTACCTTCGATTAATTTCAGGGGACTCAACAAAAGGGGGCTTTGTGGGTTTGGGGGTTTGAAAGAGAAAAAAAGGGGTACTTTTTTGTTTGAATTTCGACAAACAGAAAAATATTAGCATTTGATTTCAGTGGGGTAGTTCTAAGAGAAGCCCCTTAAAAAAAGTCTAAAAAAGCCTTAACCGGTTTACCCGATCATTTTGTGTACATAATTGGATATGAGTATACATAATATGGCACAAAAATGATAAGGATTTGTGTACATATATAATTGGCTACGAGTATACATAATATGACACAAAAATGAAAAGGATTTGTGTATGTACACAATTCCTTACAAAGTATACACAATGACTTACGAAAACTGTAAAGAAAAAGGTATGTACATAAATCCTTACAACTTCGAAACCATGAGCTAAAAGAGGTCATCTAAGGGTAAGGATTTGTGTATATACACAATTGGCTACGAGTATACAGAAATTGGCAAAAAAATGGTAAGGATTTGTGTATGTACACAATTCATTACAAAGTATATACAATGACTTACGAAAATCGTAAGGAAAATGGTATGTACACAAATCCTTACGACTTTGAAACCATGAGCTAAAGGAGTTCATCCAAGGGTAAGGATTTGTGTATATTCACAATTGGCTACAAGTATACATAAATTACCACAAAAATAGTAAGGATTTGTGTATGTACATAATTTCTTATAAAGTATACACAATGGCTTACAAAAACCGTAAGGAAAAAAGTGTGTACACAAATTCTTATAACTTCTCACCATAAGCTAAAAAAGATTATACAAGGGTAAGGATTTGTGTACATACATTTTTTCTTACAGTTTTCATAAGCATTTGTGTATGTTTTGTAGAGATTTGTATACATACATAAATCCTTATATTTCTTGTATCAATTTATGTATTCTCGTAGTAAATTGTGTATGTACACAAATCCTTACCCTTGAATGGGCTCCTTTAGCTCTTGGTGAGAAGTTGTAAGGATTTGTTTACATACCTTATTCACGGTTTTCGTAAGCCACTGTGTATACTTTGTAAGGATTTGTGTATAATATTTTTATTCGTATACTTTTTATTCCAATATTTTTATTCGAAAACTTATTATATGAATAGTTTTATTCGAATATTTATTATACGAATATTTTTATTTGTACATATTTTATTCTAATATTTTTATTCTAATATCAATTATATGAATATTTTTATTCAAATATTTATTATACGATAATTTTTATTCATTGTTTTTTATTCAAATATTTTCATTCATATATTTTTTATTCGAATATTTTTATTTGAATATTTATTATATGAATATTTTTATTAAAATATTTATTATACTGATATTTTTATTCGTATATTTTTTATTCAAATATTTATTATATGAATATTCTTATTCGTATATTTTTTATTTTAATATTTTTATTTTAATATTTATTATATGAATATTTTTATTTGAATATTTATTATATGAATATTTTTATTCGAATATTTATTATATTGATATTTTTATTTGTATATTTATATTCATATATTTTTTATTCAAATATTTTTATTTGAATATTTATTATATGAATATTTTTATTTGTATATTTTTTATTTTAATATTTTTATTCGAATATTTACTATATAAATATTTTTATTCGAATATTTATTATACAAATATTTTTATTCGTATATTTTTTTGAATATTTTTATTCTAATATTTATTATAAAAATATTTTTATTTGAATATTTTTATTTGAATTTTTATTATATGAATATTTTGATTCGTATATTTTTTATTTGAATATTTATTATATAAATATTTTTATTTGAATATTTATCATACAAATATTTTTATTCGAATATTTGTTATACGAATATTTTTATTTATATATTTTTTATTCGAATATTTAAGAATAAATTTGATAATTATTAGAACCGATTATCAAGGGTTGTGGTAGCCCTTAAAACCGGTTACCCATCACTGACTATTAGAGGGGTCTTTTTTGGCAAATTTAGGTGTATATTGTTGTCTAATTTTTTTTGATGTATACAAGGATGTTTAAAAAATTATTTAGGGTATAGGCCAATATGAATAGTACCATGTCATCTCTTGATAGCTGGTTTATTTTCTTACATTTTAGCCGGATAAAACGATTGAATAGTAAGCTATAGAAGAACGCCTCCTTATGGTGGCGAGATGCATTCACAGCGCCACCAAAGGGTGGCGAGGTGCTTCATTCCTCCATACAATTCTTTATATTTTCTGTTCTGCTGTAACATGCAATTTTCTACTTTGCTACACCATGTAAATACATGCAAAAGCATGCATTAAATTTATCAAAAATGCATGCAAAGCATGCAGACAACATGTATTAAAGCTGCTCATACATGCATGAATCCATTTTTCATGTTTTCAGCATTGAAAAACATTGATTGTAGCTTGAACCTCGCCAGAAAAAGCTGACGTTCTCATGTAAAGCCAATTACAAGTCGATTAAATCGAATGAATGTGAAAAAAATAAACCTCGCCACCTCTTGGTGGCGTGGTCAAGGTTTACTGTTCAAAATGGTCTATATGCCTAATATTTCTTTAAACATTTCTATATGTTTAAATATTAATTTAAAAATCTCTATAACCCAAAATTTACCCATATTCAGAAAATTTTTAAAAATATTATAGTTTGAAATTAATTTTAGGGTTTTAGGGAGTTTGAGAAATGATTGGGGAAGTAAGCCACTTGCTACAGTAATAAAAGGTGTTGGATTAAAATTCAATAATAGTGGGCACATATGTATAATGTATATTGCTATTATAAAATTTAACACGTAATTAAGTGACCAATTATGTTACACGTGTTATAGGTATTAAATTATCATGGAATTAAAAGTGTAGATACCATAAGGTGTATTTATAATTTGATGGAGGGGCAGAGTTATAAATACTTCAGAGTTGGTTATTAAATCAACTATATAAAGGTTATGGTCCTCAAGAATTAGGTCAACTTGCATATCTCTTTTCTCCGTCTGAGAGTTGTGCCGCAAGAGAAAACCTAACTTCTTGGAAGATCAAACCTTCTGGAAAAACTCTATCGATTAATTCAGGTACGTTTCTGCATTCAGTTTATTTATTTTATTGTTCTTGATGATTTGACATATAAATCTTGGGTTTATATTCGTATTGAATATATTTTAATTCTAACAAGTGGCATTAGAGCCAGAATTATGTTGAATCATTAAGATCATAAGTTTTTTGTTTTAATTTATTGATATGATCTAAAATTAAATATAATTTTATGGATTATTTATTTTGATGTGGTTTTATAATTAATCGTATGAGACTAAATTATATATATCTATCGTATTTTAAGAACAAATCAATTTGATTTGTTTTCTATGATTTTATTTTAGTTTTTCGCCAATCCGGCCTTTTTCAATGGATTAACATTTATTGTTTTACGATAAATATATATTTTCATGGATTCAGTTTAGTTTTATTTCCATGGGTTTGAATCGATTAATTAAGAAATCATAGAAATCAATCTAGATTTATATGAAGATTAGGTTTTGTCAGCATGAAAATTTATTTAATTTTTTTGGGTTGCTATTAATTGGAAATTAAATTTTAAGTTTGGATTCCAATTACTTCGATAATAACATATTTACTTTATTTTTATGAAATATATATTTTTAAATATATTTTATTTAAATTATATGTTTAATTTGGTTGGATCAAAATTTTAGTTTTGATCATTGGATATTAAGTTAAATTCGGTTAGATCAAAATTTTAGTTTTGATCATTGGTATTAAGCTAAATTCGGTTAGATCAAAATTTTAGTTTTGATCATTGGTATTAAGTTAAATTCGGTTAGATCAAAATTTTAGTTTTGATCATTGATATTAAGTTAAACTCGGTTAGATCAAAATTTTAGTTTTGGTCGTTAATAATAAAGAAAAATATAATTAATTTCGGCTTTGTCATGATAAATTTATAATGATTCAAAAAAAATTATATTTAGGTTAGCTATTAAAGTTTTATATTCGGTTTATGTCTATTAAGTTATGATTGAATGATCTTTTAACATGTTACTTTTAAAGTATATTGTTATTTTATGTAATTTACTTGGGTTGCTATTAATTGGAAATTAAATTTTAAGTTTGGATTCCAATTACTTCGATAATAACATATTTACTTTATTTTTATGAAATATATTTTTAAATATATTTTATTTAAATTATATGTTTAATTTGGTTGGATCAAAATTTTAGTTTTGATCATTGGATATTAAGTTAAATTCGGTTAGATCAAAATTTTAGTTTTGATCATTGGTATTAAGCTAAATTCGGTTAGATCAAAATTTTAGTTTTGATCATTGGTATTAAGTTAAATTCGGTTAGATCAAAATTTTAGTTTTGATCATTGATATTAAGTTAAATTCGGTTAGATCAAAATTTTAGTTTTGGTCGTTAATAATAAAGAAAAATATAATTAATTTCGGCTTTGTCATGATAAATTTATCATGATTCAAAAAAATTATATTTAGGTTAGCTATTAAAGTTTTATATTCGGTTTATGTCTATTAAGTTATGATTGAATGATCTTTTAACATGTTACTTTTAAAGTATATTGTTATTTTATGTAATTTACTTGGTTAACATATTCAGTATTTAGTTTTGACCATATGTTATTTTGGATTATAGAATATATATTTGGTATTGATATATTCATTTCGGTTTGATCAAAATTTTATTTTTGATTATTATATTATTATGATTATATTAAAGTTTCAAGTAATTATTATACGAATTACCCACTTGTATGATATTTTTGTATTTTGTTTTTAGTTAAAGATTAAATGTTTTGATCGAATTTAGTTTTGGTAAAAATATATTTAAGGAATTTTTGAAGAACAGTCAAAGATTTCGGTTATTTGGATTCTGATAGCCCCATCAATTTGGTTTATTTTGAAAACTCAAGTGTTATCAAAATTTCAACTTTGATTATTATAAATATTAAGTTTGAATATTGATATATTTATGTTATATATTTTAAGATAAATTAATTGAAGCATTAAGTCACCAAAGTGATCTTTATTGTGAAAATTATTTTATTTTAAAATATAGAAGGTTTTGTGCATGTAATTCAGTTTATACTAATATTAATCGGCCCAAAGGAAGATTAATAATTAGTAATGTTACATGTGCATCTGTGGTAATAAACATGTGATAATTATTCAATTTTATATGTGAACAATAAATCGACCCAAAGGAAGATTTTTGTTTAACATATTCTTATTATCAATGTTTGATTACTACATCAAGATATCACTTACAAATTAATATTTTTTTTAAATATTATTAGAGTATTCGATATCTTATGATGATGTTACCTTTATTCAAATTTATTATTATTTTGGTTATCTTTTATCTTTAGTAAAAGATAAAATTAAGAAAAATATTTTGAAACAATTAAATTCATATTTTGTCTTCGGATATCTAATATTTTAATAGATTAATTAAAACATAATGTCGCCAAAGTGATCGTTTTTGTGTAGATTAGTTTATATAAAATATTAAGATAATTATAGGTCTTTGTAATTCATGCGTTTATTAATTGGTCCAAATGAAAATTAATATTTGGCCGAATTACAATGACAACTGTGGCGATAAATGTGTGACAATTATATGGTATTTTATGTAAATAATACGTTAGTCCAAAGATTAATCTATTGTTTGACATAGTTTATTGTCAATGTTTGATTGCTACAACAAGAGTACCGCTTACAGTTAATATTACTGTCCAAAGACTTGATATTATTAATGTTGTGCTTGGTATCTTGAGGGGAACTAGCCATTATTTTGAATTTATTGTTTACTTGTGAATATTTATGTGAGCTTGTTTATTTAATAATTTTTGTTCTATCTTTAGATGATTTATCTTTACTATCATAATATCTGTTGAATACATTCTATACTTATGTTTAGTGAAATTAATTTCAAGGAATAGAAAAGTCACTTATATATAGTATTTGGTTGTATGAACATAGAACTTTCACTAAGTGAAGAACAACTTGCACCTCTCACGTCGGTAAGCATCCATAAATAGGATTTTGAGAGGTGAGTTCGTTCAAGTTTAATGATCATAATGTATAAATATTTTATAAATTTTTAGGAGCACAAATCTAAAAAAAATTATTCATACTAAGGGTTTCCTTGATAAAAAATATTAATTTTTTTAAGATTAACATGACTTCACTTTTGGTTTACTTGATGTCTATTAAGTATAAGGATCAAGGAAATGTGAGGGAGTATATTATATTGCTTCAAAACTTAAGGCATATAAGATCAAACTTTATAACAATTATTTGTTCTTATAATTTTAGTATAGCTTCCTATACAGTTTAACTAATTCAAAATTAGTTACAATTATTAAAGGAAGAATAAACTTCAAATGAGATTATTTCTCATTGTATTAAAGAGGAAGAAAAGTTGAAGCATTATAATTATAAAAATACTCAATCAGTTAGTGCTCTTTGGTCAGTGTTTCTAAGAATAAGGGCAATAAAAAATATATATTAGAATAAAGTTGCTAAGGGTCCTACTCCAAAGGAATAACAATAAGGTATAAACTGTTGATTCTTTTGTATAAGCTAGGATACATGTAAAGAAATTAAACTTCAAAAGTAAGCAATTACTTAGGCTATTTTGAGTGATCCATAGGTTGTAAATTTTATAATCCCATAATTAAGATTATTTTAATAAGAGATTTATAATATTTTTAGGATGTTGAGTTTGGAGGGAGAATAAGGTTAGATACATTATTGTTAAAGAGGAATTGAATATTAATTTAATTCCTACTATTACTTTTCACGATGTTTAGGTTTTCACACCTATCATTAATAAAAAGTGAATCAAGTACATCAACAAAACAATGTTGAACAACTCTCGTTCAAGATAAGGTAATTATTTTTTAGAAGAACAAACTCAACAACCTAAAGAAATATGTCTTTAAAGATATCCATGAGAGGAAAGAGAAATACTATTGAGGATTATTACTTAATATTTCATCAAGAAAATAAAGACAATAATGGAATGATAAAAGACAACCTGATCAGTTTCTTTTATCAAACCATAAATGTTTTAAAACTCAAAAGTGGATTGATGTTATTCAAAAGAGTATAATTTTATACAAGACAATAAAGTTTAAGAACTTGTCGCATTACCTTAAGGTACAAACCAATTGGTTATAAATTAATATTTAAAATCAAGAGGGATGTAAATGATAATGTGGACAAGTATAAGACATGTCTTGTATCTAAAGGATATACTCTAAAAAAGACATTGATTTTGTGGAGACTCTCTTTCAAGTTATACTGAAAGACTCTTTCAAAATAATTTGACACTTATTGCTTTTAATCTTGAGCTATATAAGATGGATGTTAAGCTTGTGTTTTTCAATGACAACATTGAATAAATTAATTATATGGTACAATCATTGATTTGTGTCTAATGATACAAAATTAATGATATGTAAATTAAAGATATCCATCTATGAGCTTAAGTTTAACTCTTATTAATGAAATTATAAATTTCATATTGATTATCTCATTCGGTTTTGAGATAAATTTAGATGAAAATTGTATGTATTACAACTTCAGTGAGAGTAAACCAAGTGACACTCATATTACTAAAGAAGACAATTTTTTTAGTGTCCTACAAGTAACCTTAAAATTTATAAAATACAAAAGATTCTATAATCTATTAAGAATCTAAGTCATGCTTAAGTATGTATGTATTTGGATATTGCATACATTATTAGAATGTTAGACAGATATTTAAGTAAATCTAATATGGACCGTTAGATAGCAGCTAAGAGAGTTATGAAATGTCTTTAGAGAACAAAAATTACATGCTCACATATTGAAGTTCTGGTAAGTTAGAGATTATCAAGTTTACAGGCTTCGATTCTACTAGAATATTGATGTAAAAGATTCTATCACATGAGCTGCTAATTATAGATTGAATAGAAAGACCACTTTAGTTATTTTATGACAATAAATATGCATCATTTAATCTATAAACAATAGGAACACTTTAAAATTTTAGTTCCTAATTGTTAAAGAAAATTTAGAGTGTTTGTGTGTCTATAGAGCATGTTGGTACAAACTTCATAATTGCGCGCTTATTGAGAAACTCTCACCCTAGGTCTTTCATGAGCACACTACTCATATGGGTGTAATATTATTTAAGTATATTCAGTTTTAGTGAGAGTTTGTAATTTTGATAAATGCTCATTCGTTTTAGACACAATTTCGGTTACTTTAGTTTAAGGTTAATTTCTGCAGAAATAAAGTTATTTTGGTTTATGCACACTCTGAATTCAGTAAAGTTTGATCTCACTAAAGTTTAGAAGGACCAGTTGGAAATAGGCATGTTCGGTTCACATTTACATGTAATTTCTATGCTACGCATCCATGATTGATCTATGTTATTTGATTATGTTTTTATACGTGACCATTGATGGGTCCAGTCATGATCGATATGATGAAGATCGCTTTGATCCTATATGAATATAATTGATGGACGAGATTGTTTTAGAATACCTATTATATGATAGCAAATTTTTGAGCTCATAAGGTTATACATTTGTCAAGAAACATATGTTGCCCAAGTGGGAGATTGTTGGATTAAAATTTAATAATAGTGGGCACATATGTATAATGTATATTGCTATTATAAAATTTAACACGTAATTAAGTGACCAATTATGTTACACGTGTTATAGGTACTAAATTATCATGGAATTAAAAGTATAGATACCATAAGGTGTATTTATAATTTGATGAGGGGCAGAGTTATAAATACTTTAGAGTTGGTTATTAAATCAACTACTAGTTGGTTATTAAATCAACTATATAAAGGGTTATGGTCCCCAAGAATTAGGTCAACTTGCATATCTCTTTTCCCCATCTGAGAGTTGTGCCGCAAGAGAAAACCTAACTTCTTGGAAGATCAAACCTTCTGGAAAAACTCTATCGATTAATTCAGGTACGCTTCCGCATTCAGTTTATTTATTTTATTGTTCTTGATGATTTAACATATAGATCTTGGGTTTATATTCGTATTGAATATATTTTAATTCTAACAAAAGGACCTCGTTACCTTATCTTGGTGAGGTTTTCTCTTTCTTCCTCATTCAACCGAATAAATTAAATGGATCAACAGTACCTCGTCACCTCTTCTTGGCGAGGTTTAGGAAGAGAGAGAAGACCTCGCCAAGAGAAGGTGTCGAGGTCCATTTATTACTGTAGCAATTGGCCTACTTCCCCAATTATTTCCAAACGTCTCTATAATACTAAAATTAAATTTAAACCTCTATATTTCTCAAAATTAGCCGTCATATTCTTTCTTTCTTAGATAAAAATTCATAAAAAAGACGTTGACAGAAGAAATAAAGTTTTTACCTAATATTATTGTCTAAATTTTTCAATAATATGACACTCTTAAATTTATTTCTTTATTTTATTATTTTCGGTGTTTTTCTTTTGGAACAAGTTTGGATTGTTTCGATCAGGAAGAACGAGTATTTTAATAGCCTTATAGGCGTTTCGATACCAGTCATTAATTGTATATCCACGGTTATTTTTTAAAGTGATAGTATCAAAACGGCTATCATATATTTCAATACCACTTGCACCAGAAACAAAAATTGACTTGAAAATTAATTTTAAACGGCTCCAAATCAATCCCAACAATCATAAACGGCTAAAAGCTCAATTAGGATGATAAAAGAAAATCTCAAGCATCATGTAGAGACTAAACTTTCATTGTCAACAACATATGATGAAAGAATTGTCTTAGAGCTTAAATTTCTATTAGTTAGGTAGAAAAATACTTGTAAATTCAAATGTATATGTATGCTCAAGTGTATTAGAAATTGGGTGAGTACTTAGATTGCAAACATACATCTTGTTAGAAGGATTACAAATTTGCTTAAGTTTTTATCTTGTTGAGATGCTTCCCAAAATTCGGGTTGTAAACTTTGGATGATTGATTTAGGAATTGAATCAAAGTTGTAAGATTATCACTTTAGCCTCAAAAGGACCAAATTCATAGTGAATTTGGAAAATCCTTAGTGGGAAGCTAAGGTAGTGGATGTAGGATTTTAGTTAGAAATCTGAACCACTTTAAATCCTTTGTGTTCATTATCTATATTTTTGCTTTCACCAAATTACATCCAAATTATCATATCTCAATCACTTGATCGGTTGTGCATCGAGCTCAACAAAAATACACTGCCCAACACCCCTGCAGGTACCATTGTCGGATAGACTACCCTATAATGTTCAAAGTTAGGGAGCAACCCATCTTTGAAATGTGGTCACCCTCCCATTATGTGCCACGTGTCACACAATTGTACAATAAAAAAAGAATTTTACTATTCAAAGACGGGTTGCAAGTAAAATTGGCTTTTGAACAAAAAAATATTATTTTATTACTTTTCTTTTTTAAGAAGAATTGAAAGCATCCGATCTTCTAATTTTAATCATAATTTAAAATATTTTTAAAAATAATATCATTTAAACAATATATTTGAAATAAAAAAATTCAAGTACAATATTCATGTAAATTGTCCATACGGAATTTAATAAATTTGTTAAATCTAAGATTCAGAGTACTAGTCTAAGGTTTAAGTTATATAGTTTAAAATTTAAGTTTTATAATTAAGCATATAAATTTATATTTATATTTTTTTAAAAGAGTATATAATATTTTTAAAATCGCACATGAATTTGAATATGCCAACTCGTCGACTAAGGCCTTCAAATACAAATAATTATAGAATTAAAAAACTCATATCTTGAATAACAGAGTTTTTAATATGATTTTAGACAATATAATAAATAAAATGAATTTAAATCATAGCATTACTAGTACTTTTATTTGGTAAAGTTTTTAGAATAATTTAATTTAAAATTAAATTTTAAAACAAAAGTAATGTTCGGCTATATTTTAGATTTTATGTTAAATTTTACTGTGTATATGACATAACGTCATGTACACAGTGTTATTCTTTAAAAATTAAAGAACACTACCTGTAGCCTGTAAGTGGCGTCTTCCTCTTAAATCGTCATTTGTAAGTGATATTTTCTCTCATGTACTATAGTTTTTTACCTATATTCTAAAATAAAATTTTAAGATACTATTTTTTCAAATAAAATAATATTCTTATATATTGATATAATATTCTTTTATATAGACTTATATTTTTTAGATAAGTAAAATAAATTTTTTAACTAAAAATAATAATCTTTATAAAAATAAAGTTTTATAAAAAAAATTATTTGTTGCCAACACTCCTCTCCAACTAGAAATTATCTATTTATTTTTATTAGCGCTTATATGCTCTAAATCTAAAATATTAAGTTTAATTTTTAAAATTAAGATTTAATTTTTTTAATGATTTAAATTTTATTTTTTAAAATTAAAGTTTAAAATTTTTCCTTTTAATTTTTAAAACATATATAAAAACATCAAAAATAAATAAAATATTTTTGTTCTTTCTCTTCCCATACTATTATAACGATAACATAACTATCTAAACATTTTCATTTTCTCCTTTTAAATATCATCAAGTTGACCTGTTTATGAGATGAAATACTAAAAAATAATTAATATTTGGAATGTTGATTATATATAATTTTATATATAATTCTATACATTATCTGTGTAATTTTTTATAAATAAAAAATGACATATCAGGTAATGGTATATCAATTCATCAAAAAAATTTAAAAATTAAATTTATTATTATTGATGTGATCATCAATAGTATATAAATATATCCATAATGATATATCGATTCATCATGCATTATTGGTGTATATACATATCAACTCATCACAAATTATAAAATTGTTTTAATATACAAATGTCAAGGATTAAATATATTATAATATAAAATATTTTAACTGTTATAATACTCTTTTAACGATTAAAACGGGTCAGTTATAAATTTAGAAAAAAATTAAAAGTTTAGTGATAACATTAAAACAAATAAAATTTTTGTTACCAAATTGAATCATTTATCAAAGCTTAGTTACCATTTATGTACTTTACCTAAAAAAATATTTAAAGAAATAATATAAAATATTTTTAGATTTTATTCTAAAAAGCGATAATAACACTTTTTTTTTTATAAATGACACATTTATTATTTAAGAACAAATTTATATCGGCATTGTACAATCAATTGACTAACAATCAAAACATTAAATATTTTATTCATAAATTAAATTAGTAACCAAACTCATGGGGATATAAACCTATCCTCAATCTGTCTTTGAACATCCTACTTAATTTGTAAGTAAATATCAATTGAAAACCGAGTTTTTTAAGTATGCATGCGATGATTATGCTCTTGCCAAATATAATAATTCAAGCAATTACAAGTAATACAAATTATATTAACCAACATAAATTTACCTCTAACAAAAATCTGCACTCATAATAGTCATTCAATCTAATTATTAAAATATATGATAATATGACACATTTAAAATCATACTCCATACCTAATTAGGTCCTTGTGATTTTAAAAATAATTTAAAATGTTCATGGTATATTATAGTACACACATAATTAGTGATACATAACTATACATAGTAAAATTATCCATCATTAATAATTCAAATATTTAAAAAAAATTATCGGGTTATATGAGAAATATAGCTAATCTTTTTCTTCTAAAAGAGTATTTTTTTTATGAGGTGTTTCCTCCTCCAAAAGAAGCATACGCTGAACAATTTTTTTCATCACTTTCTATTTTTAATATTAAAAAATTAAATTTTAAATTTTATAAAATATATCTTTATCATTAATTATTTAAATATACTTTAAACTTTAATTTGAAATATAATATTTTAATAACTACTGCAATCTAACAAAACAAAGAGCTATACAAATGTCCCTGTACCATACATGTAAACCCTAACGTGTAAGTTTAGGAATTTAAGTCTAAAGTTTAAAATTAGAGCTATATTTATTATATATTATATATTAAAATATAATTTAAAATAAAAAGTATATATGTATTTGTCATGACATAAATCAAAGAAGAAGAATTATTTTATATAAAGAAAAAGACAAAAGAATTAAAGGGGAGAAACAGAAACATAATTTTGAGGAAGAAGATGAAAATAATTTCATTCATTTTTTTTATCAATATCCCAAAATAAGGTTTTAAACACTTAAACTATAAAACGACGTAGTATTGTTACCTACTAACAAAATAAACGACAACGTTTTGTTTATTATCGTCACAATACTCCCTACTTCAAAGAATTAAAGAAATTCTTGTCCTTAAAGATTAAACTAAGATATTTTTCCGATGATTGGATCAAACATGTCCCATACTCGCTTAGCCTTAATAAAAGATGAAGTATGAACCAACATAGATAAAATCGATTTCCTTTCTCTCATAAAATTCGATTGTCCCAATCCAACTTCTTAAGATCCATTTGGAACAATATTTTGTATCAATGGAGCCACAATAACTGTGCAAAAATTTTTTGCTACATCTCCACTTGTTCGAAGAAGATCAACTTGAACCTGATATGTCCAATTTTTGGGAAGAATCATAAAATTCTGCTCAATAACTTTGGGAGAAAGGTACAAAAATTGTCAATCAGGATTAAATTATCTATATCATTATCATTGTCCTTGGGAACATGAATACCGACAACTATAGACTGTAAACCAATCTGGATTTCATATTTGCGTTTGTCATCTGTTATAACAGTAGTCCATCTATCATGTCACATTTGATCACGCCAAACCCCGTGTTAGTCATCTGTTCAATTGTAAAAGTCTTTCAGCTCGCATTATCCCAACAACTTTATTTCTTGCATAGTGGAGAATATTTAGGGCACAGTGGAACAACTCTCCAATTCCATGGACACAATATGACTTCACCACAGATAACCCAAACATTAAAGCATGAGGATTAATAACTTCTCCAACATCACAATACCTCAATCCAGGCTAGCAATAGATATTGTTTTATCCAATAAATATTGCTGCCACTTCTGTAATCTGATCCAACTAAGATAATAGTGTCCTGCTTGACAGCCTTGTACCTCATTGCAGCATCATATACCATAAGTTTATCTCATGTTAGGATATGAATTGTCTTAGGGCCAACTTTCCCCTTCCAGAGCTTGTTAACGAGGCGAATATTGGTAAATGCATCCCTTTTCATCACCGCATCGTTTCCTTGACGACTGTCGTAGGTATTGAAGTCCCTCTGGTCCAGTCCACGCTCAAGAAGAAACTTTGCAGCAGGGCTATCCTTGTGGATGCTACCAGCTGGGGAGATATAGTCAGTTCTAATACTATCACCAAAATTTAGTAAGCATAGGTATCTTTCACTTCATATGGCCCTGGTGGTTCTACAGTCATGCTTTTGAAGTACGGAGCCTCATGAATATGCGTTGAGTTCGGATCCCAAGAGTATAGAGTGAACACAGGGACATTGAGCTAATTCCACATAGGATTGCTATTTTTGATAGCTAGATGTGCACTCTTGAACATATCGGGCAACACACTCAATTGAACCACTTCGGCTATCTCTTCACTGCTAGGCCATATATCCCTGGGATAAACACTCTCACCATCCTTTTCTGTTCCTATAGGCTCTTTCTCAAAATCAATATCAATCTTCATAATCTTTGTATTGCATATTACTACATCCGATTCTTCGTGTCTTTGTTCGAGCACCATGGTTGTCATAATATGATTTGTTATCCATATATCATTAGAACCTTTAGACAAAACTACCTTCACTGTTACAGTATCCATGATCAACTCCACAACAATACTAAATGAATTTTCAATTGAACACTGTAAATATAGATAATTAAGCTCAAAGATGACCACATGCCATGGATCCAAATGCAATGCAACAACATATTTCTTTTTCCTCTTTCCCTTATCAACAAGACTAGTATCATAGAATTTCTCTTGGGTAAAAAAATCATCTATATTTTTGTCAAATTTAACACTATTGTTCTTCATCAATAAGAGACGAAATATATAGGTGTCTTCTATATCCATAACTTCATTCCACATTAATAGTAACCAAAACATGTAGGGATCCTTACTATCAACCAAAACATTGACATTAATAAAGTTACCTGATTCGAGTCAATATTGTCCACATCTCCAGTGATATATAGATCCACTTTATCTTAATTAATATATTCCTTTATCGACTCTTTGTCATTTGATGATTTCAATATAATCTGAGTGGATTTGAGCTTAAATTTGAGAGGGTTCCATTACTCAAATTAATTGGGACTAAGTATATTATTACTCTACAACAAGAGTAGATTAACTTTGTATATTTACATGCTCAAAATGTTCAATGGGTGAATGAGAAATTGTTGCTCAATATAACACCTATGATGTTGGAAAATAAGATAAAAAGCATAATATCCCAAACTTGTTGGGAACATACATTTGGAAAGCTTTATATGTAAAAGCTCCTCATGTTATTTTGAATTTTGGAGTTGTAACTCTTCATTAATTCACTTACACTGTGATAGTTTTATTGGTTTTTTTCTTTGTTTCTGTAATCTTTTTATTTCCATTTTATATGGTTTATTTTTATTCTAGAATTGTGTGCTTAACATCTTATTAACTTGTTTTGTTTGTTTTTGAATTACAGAAAACACATCCTTAGTCCATTAAATTGATCTTGTTAACTGCTCTAGATCAAAAAATCTCTCACACCTTTGATCAAACATTTGGGCATCACTTAATCTCACCTCCGTAGGCTCTCTCAACACTACACTTCGAACCGATGATGGTTCCAAAAAACCGTCACTACACTCACCTCGATTGAAATTTAAATTGTTGAAACTTGTTTTGGCTCAACATCCACCATCCCTGCATCATCGTGAAATTGAATTTCAAGTTGACAACAACTATCGTAAATGTTATGGCCCTGAAGAGAAAAAATGGTAGTGACAGCACCATAACCTTCATATTTAATTAGAAATTGAACATCCAGTGATTTTTGAAACAGAACAAATTTTTTCACTGACCCATAAGGTGAAAAAACATGATGTAACATTTTTTGAGTGATAGGGAAAATCGTGTTATGGATTATAACCAGTAGCGTCCGATTCGCGAAATACCTATCGACCACCGATTTCAGTTCATTACAGAACAAGACGTAACCTCTATCCATGGCTGAGAACATGGCTCTGGATACCTTTGTCACGACACAAATCAAAGGAGAAGAATTATTTTATATAAAGAAGAAGATAGAAGAATTAAAGGGGAGAAACAAAAATAGAATTTTGGGAAAGAAAATAAAAACAATTTCATTCAATTTTTTCAATATCAGCTACAATATCCCAAAACAAGGTTTTAAACACTTAAACTATAAAACGACGTAGTACTGTTATCTACTAAGAAAATAAACGACAACGTTTTGTTTATTATCGTTATAGTATTTCAATAAATGATAATCTCTAAGAATGAAATCTGTTGTTTAGAATTTAAAGTAACAGTCGAATATTCAATTCATGAAAAGAGTTTAAGGTAAAACAAGGTGGTAGTACAGCATCCAAGGACATTGAATCTTTGATGGATTTGGTATTATATTACTATGTTTTTTCTAACAATATACTCTTTTCTTTGTCCATTGAACAAAGATGAGTGCTTGTTCTTGTAACTTTGTTAGGGTTTCGATCCAGTTATTTTTTATGATTATTTATTTATTCTTTGAACTCAAAACATGACCGTTGTCTTTAGAACTCTTAACAAAGAAACATATTAAACCTTCCATTTCTGCCCAAAAGCTCTAAAATGGTGTCCCTTCAGAATCTACACAACTCTAACCTTCTTCAATGGCGCCTTTTCCTTTCTATAAAATATCCTAAACCAACTTTCATGGACATCCCATCTTTCTTATCCCTTTCAAACACCCGACAATGGGCTTCTTCGTCATCATCTTCATCTGCTCAGGACCAGAAACTTTCCCAAGAAGAAATCAAGTTGTTTCACACCATAGATCGAGCCATCTTCTCCAGGCTTGTTCTGAACCTCCACCGGGAACCGTTCGAGTCCATGCATGTCATGGCTCTACTCATTTGGCTCGAACGCTACTTCACCCGTGGTGGGAACTTGGTTTACAGCATCCAACCCTGGCCCGACACATTCGTCAATGCATTAGCCGACGAGTGTGTCCAATGCTTGAAGTGCTTAAACAGTGACGAGTTCCCTTTCGGTCATTTCGAAAACAACGACAACAGCATCATCCCTCTGATTCGAATGTTGACGAACGACTACGTCTCGCTTCGTTTCTTCCACAACTATCGTCTGGAGATCGTTCATGGGGTCGTGAACCTCGTTCTTGATGTTTGCTATAAAGCCTTTGATGATATAATAAAACAAGCATTATATGGACCCATGATAACGCCGATACTGCCAAGTATCAAGCCAAACTTCCATGGATTTAATCCCGATGAGGATAGCAGCATAAGGAAGACTATGAACAATGAAATGGAGGATCTTTGGAAGAGAATACATAACATCTGCATCAACAATTCGGAAGAAAATATTACCAGTGACGAACACAAGAAGAACGAGGTTGAAGCGGATGACAGGACTATTTTCTTGACCTTCTCTAAAGGATACTCGGTTTCTGAGGATGAAGTGAGGAACTTCTTCACCAAAAGGTTTGGGGAAATATTCGTGGGAATCGAGATGCAGGAAGTGCAGGAAGGGGAGCAACCTCTGTATGCAAAGCTGGTATTGGTATCATGTTCCACACTGGAGATGATTCTGAATGGTAAGCCTAAAGCCAAGTTCTCCATCAACGGGAAGCATGTTTGGGCTAGGAAGTTTGTTCGTAAGAACCACAAGTCGCCACCGCCAAAGTCCGAGATCGAGCGGCTTCAATGAAATCACCAGTGGCAGGGACATCGATTTTGTCATAATAATATTGTAGCTTCAACTATTAATTGATTATTAATGTATTATTTGTTTGGAATTGTTTTAATTTATTATTTATTGTTCTAAAATCTCTCAAGTAGAAGAAAATGTTCATTCCAGTCCAATTTATATCATTTACAACACACCAAATGATCCTGTCGTCAACTAGAGAAAGTAAATGTACAGCAAAAGTGACTTTTTCTTCACTAATGCCTCCTTTATGAACTGCAAAGACTCTCCATTCGAATACTAACCTATCCTAGGGTCATAGAGACCGCTTAATGAGGTCATAAAGAGAGATCACAATTTCAGCGCTTATCAACACAATGATGAGCCACTCAAGGAAATCTGATTTCCTATTTTGAAGAATCTCTTGAAGAAACCTAATGTTGTGCTGCAAATATCATACCTCAACAAACTTCAGCTTGAAATCAAGACTTGCAAATCTTTGAGTTAATTCGAATTCATCCCGTAGAAATTCCCAAATTATTGCGTATTTCGCATCCTTCCAGGCAATATCTGACCTGTTTGGACCACGGAAAAATGCATGAGCTAAATTGTAAACATTCCAAAATAGACATTCCTCATCATATTTTTATCTCATAATGAGATTAAATTCAAAAACATATGATGAGAAATTATTACAAATTAGTTTGGAAAGTAGCCACAGAGAAAACTCTATGATCATCATGATACATATTGGTGGTCGATTACCTTCTCCATAATGGTTAAAAATGTTACCTCTCAAAAAGTCCGAGTTTAAGAATCACATCAGCAAGATTAGAGTTTGCCTTTCCCACTATCTGAAAAAGTTTTTTGCTGTCCATAGTAAATGTTCCTGTTTCTTCCATCCCACGATTTATGTCGGTAAATTCCGCAACCATCCCATCAACCTAAGGAAAAAGTTTTGACCATCATTATCAAGCTAAATGTTCAGAAAGTCGACATTGGCAATCAAATATTACACACCTGGCGCACATAATAGTCAAGAGCAATACTTTGACCAAGAACACTTCCAATAGTACGGATTCCATCGATATTCAAGAACTGCAACATGATGTAATCCAAACCACCTTGCATCCATGTGTTCAGAGCAGGCATCTCTCTTACCTCGTACTCTGCAAGTTTATCACACATCAAAGAGAAATAAACCAACTAAACAACAAACCCTTTATTGCAGTACCTTCTGCATTTCTAATAACAGGGTATGGTGCGAAGAATGATTTAAACCAAATATGTTCAGAATAAAAAAGGTCTAGTCAGAAAAAAAAAACTGTGAAAAAACACATCAAAAATGAGTTCTAAGAAGAAATCCATTGAAAATGACAGTAAAATACTAGGTTGATACCCAAACTATCTCAATTCCCATCAAAATCCCTTTAACATGCCAGTAACTCATGTGCATGTGTTGAAAAATATATATGAGAAATCACAATGTATCTGGTGAATGCAAGCATGGGACACACATATAAATAGAGAACGAAACCGACAAGAACCCAGTTTACAAAATATATATACATATATATTATTTAAAAAAAACAGGAATTTTATGAACTCACCGTCCTTTCTCATTTCAGGAAGCAAGCCTGATGCATGTTTTTCAACAATTTTCAGATACTGATCCACATCACACTCACGAACATTGAACAACACAATGGAACCATATTGGAATACCACCATAAAACAGCAGTCACTTCCACTTATGAAAACACCAGGACCCTGAAACAAGGAAGTCCCCAATTCAACAACATACTTTATTTGATTACTCATACATGACAATCTGGATAAAAATATATATATGAAAAGGGTATAAGAAAATACTAAGATGCATGATTTGAGTGATAAAGCCAAATGTTTTCTAGAAAAAAGAAATCTACTATGGAAATGCCTCATACAATGATAGTCAAATCACACATCTATTCGCAATTTTCATGCCAATTAAATTATATCCAGAAACATTTTAACAGAGAACTGTTTATAGGATGCAAAACCAGATATTGCATCTGTTCCTCCAGTTGAAACTTGGTAACTTAAGCTGTAAATGAAACTCAGAAGCTTTAGCTATACATTCCACTTAACCCAATTCCAGAGAGAGATAAAGAGAAAATTAGCTGCTGCACACAGATAAATGAAATTGACAAATCTCAATTAAATCTGGCTGGCCGCACAAGAATACCTCATTTCTACTGTTTAAACTAATGCATTCATTATAATTAAGAAGTTACTTAGGCTCCATTCGGAGGAGCTGTTGAAACACAAGGTTGAGTGGAGAAGCTGAGCTGAAATTTTCAGCTTCTCCAAAAGCAGTGTTTAAGACCGAAAATGGTGGTAAGAGGAATGATATCAATAAGTTCTTGGTTTATACCACAATAAATAAAAACTTTTCAATTTTACTCGCAAAAGCCCCAAATACATTATCCCTGTAAGAAAATGGAAAAAGCTTTTCATCAACTTCCAGCATGGTGAAAACAACACATAAAACAGTTAAACCCGTTCAAATATTTTAAAAAAAGTCAATAATACATATCAAAACCAAGTTCCCCCCTACATTGTTTTGAAGAAACAACCGGAACAACCAACTTTTAAGTTGAAGTGTTCAAACTCGAGAAGCATATCTCGTCTCCGAGGTTCATAGGCAGTCACTTACCGCCAATTTAAACTCCCTACTTTTCCTAATTAGCTTCTCTATCCCACCCTGATAATAACAGTTATGTAGATCAAATAAATGAATAATACATAACAAATAAAACTGCCATCAGTGATTAGAAATCGTTTTAAAAATATATATCATCATAAAACATATTTATAATTGATTAGAGTAACTGGTTTTAGCTCTCAACAGAAAAATAAATTTGTCAAAATCGACTTACAGGGGAACTGGCAAGATCACCAAACTTAAGAACTACATAATTAGTCATTCGTGATGTCGGTGGTATAAAATTCTGCTTGTTCTGCTCCACCAATCCTCTTAAATCCACGCTACACCCAAAAAGGAGAAAATCATTTAATTAAAGAGTATAATAGGGTTTAAGCATCAGAATTCAGTTGTTCTAATATTTGCCCCAATATCCAACGCCAAGAATGAAAGCTTTGGGGGAACATGTTGATTCTAATGATTTCCCACTAAAACGCAATAGTTAATTGTAAAAAAATGAATTAAAAAGAACCTGGTGGAGAAAATATAAGCTCGAACTGGAATAGAGCGTTTAGTGCCTTCTTCCGCCTCTCCATCATCTCCACCCTCTCCTACTTCCGAGCAAGAAACCGCTTCGTTCCAATCAACCACCATTTCCGATTGCGGAGTCGAGAAGGAGGAAATGCATCTGACGGCGATACTTCGACTGGCGTTTCTTAATCCGCCGCCGTAACAGTTGAAGGTCCATGAGATGATGTTTGCGGGAGATGACGTGGCGGCTGAGCGTAGGGTTTTAGAGGGAGTGAAGAGGAAAGAGGAAGCTTGGGATTTAGGCAGAGGGAAGGAAGAGTAAGGCAGCGTTTGGGTGCAGGTTGTACGGACGGACAAAGAAGGGAGTAGGCGAATTGAGCGCCACATATCTATTTTTTGTTTAGCCGAACAGGTAGTTTCTACTCAAGTTTGCCAATTTATTACGCGATCGTCAATTTATAAGCATATACTTACTCCATTCAATAAATATTTTTATTTTTAAAAATTAAAAATTTATTATAAATATTATCTATGTGTATGTCTATTATAATAAAAACAATAACACAAATATCTCTCTTTATATCTTCTTTTTATTCTTTCATTTTTGTTCTTTATTCTTGTTTTATTTCTTCTTTACTTTATTCACAACACGTTATCAGCACGAGACTCTAATCAACAGAGATATTTGTCGTTCGAATCTTGAAGGAGTTATTGAAAAGAATTTGTTATTGGCATAAATCAAAGATAAGTTCTTCTCCCTCAATTATATTTTAATTACCGATTTTTTTATCTTTAATTTGATTTTTAATTTATTAAAAATCTTTGTTGTTTGGTGTTTGTGTAGCGATAAAGTGACTCAATTATTGTGGTTCTTGTCGACAATTCCAAAGCTATTAAGTTAGGCAAAGGGTAAAAATCGATCACTATGGTAAAAGCCAATTATATTCTAATTAATTAATATATTTTTTATTTTGTTGGTTTAATCCGAGTATATTGGTTGGACATCACGTTTTGCGAGGCTACTGATCTCAAAGAAGGTTCTTTTTAGGACCTTGTGGACTGGTTTAACAACGCCGTGTATGAGGATTATTTTTTTGTTCTTTATATGTATTGTATACATATTGGTTGATCAGTTACTATTTAATAGTATGAATATTATAAAATCTATATTTGTTTGAAAACAATATTTTTGTGTCGAAAAACTCGACTACAAGCTTCTCCCAAGTTCAAGTTACGAAAATCGTCTTGATCAAAGAATTTTTATGGGAGGCATTCCCTAAAGTGAATGCAAGCATGATGATTATTCCATGTGATTATTTGATTTATGTTATTCCCTAAAGTGAATACAAGCATGATGTTTATTCCATGCAATTATTGAATTTATTTCATTCCTTGAAGTGAATGTAAACGTGATAATTCATTATATGGTTAGTGAATAAAACTCAATTATGTACAAGAGTATCACTGATGAGGATACGTTAGAAAAACATACTCCACTTTTCACACATTAATGTTGTCTTACAGACACAATATCATATAAGGGTTTTAAATACATATCAGTCTTCGCTCTATTCCTTGAAGTGAATATGATATTTTATAGCGGAATGAATAAAAGTCACATTAGTAATTATAATTGCGGTTGAGGTCATAAAATAAACATGGATAAGATGATTCTTTTGAGAATGCTTATATCCATCAGAAGTGGAATTATAAAGATGATAAAAATGATAGAGATCATATCAAAATCTTTATATTAACAATGCGATGGTACAAACTATTGATCTTGTACTTGTCAAACACCGAAATATTATGGACTTTATCCATAATCATGAATGATAAATGAAAGAAAATATAAACAAATTTTCTTGATGGCGTAAATAATTATGGCGTTGTTGGTCCAACTCAATTGGATATTGTTAATTTTCTCATAATCCTTTAAGAGAATAAATTCGCCATTTATTTTATTTTAATTTATGTTAATTTATTTTGATTTACTATTTATTTATCATTAATTTAT
The DNA here is from genome assembly GCA_035048815.1 of Abelmoschus esculentus. NCBI lineage: Eukaryota > Viridiplantae > Streptophyta > Magnoliopsida > Malvales > Malvaceae > Abelmoschus > Abelmoschus esculentus. Next base: position 11,617,078 of record JAUCBN010000006.1, on the reverse strand, counting down.
TTCATATATTATTTTTGTTTTATATTATTTTATCCTTTGAAGAATATTATCACTTCCGAAATAAAATCTATAATGAATTGTGGCTATTTATGTCAAGCAGACAGTACAAGTACTCATACAATATTTAAGCATAAGAAATATTTTCTCATTTAAAAACAAGGGAAATATGAGCACTATATCTCAAAGTATTGAAATATCAATGCTTCGGAAGATCTTTTGAGAGTTTATCTTTGATAAATAACTGATTTGATATAATTTGCTATATTTAATATTTTACCATTTCTTGAAGTGAATGGTACAAAGCACACATTTTTTATTCTCCGAAGTGAATGAAATAAAGCACATATTAAAAGGTGCATGGTACTGCATGTTTTCCCATTTTAAATTTAAGAGAATAATGTGAGTACTATATCCAGAAGTACTAATATCACAGAAGGCTCCGATTGAGTAAATATATTATTGCCAAATAGAACTTTATTCCATATTTACAGTGTATTATACTTGTCAAAGTCACAAAGAGACTTATTGAGTTTTAAAGATATTTAAAGAAATATATTGAGAATATCTATCAAAGGGATGTTGATTATCTCAATGTTACGAGTATAACTCAAGGCAATAAGAAAATTTTAACAAAATTACATGCACTGTTATCCATGTTGTACTACATAAGAGTTAGTACAAATTGAAGCTCATGTTATTGTAAACTAGATATTTACTGATAATTTTATTTGGATGACCGGTTAGACCATCCCGATTCAATTATGATGCAAAAATTTATTGATACTTTTATGTGGTCACTTATTGAAGAATTAAGATTTTCTTCAAGGTAATTTTCATATGATACTTGCTATGAAAGCAATTTGATTATTCAATCATCAATAGTTAATATAGAGTGTAAATCTATTAATTTTCTGGAACGGATACAAGGTGATATATAAGGGCTCATACACCTTTCTTAAAGATCATCTAGATATTTTATGATTTTTATCAATGTATCGACTAAATGGTTATGTGTATCCTTGTTATTAACCCGCAACTTGGTGTTTGCGAGGCTACTTGCTCAGTTAATAAAATTATGAGCATATTTTCCAGATTATTTTCTAAAGACAATCAGTCTTGATAATGTTGATGACATGTAATTTTATATGTAGTATCACAAATTCGCATCAAGTCAACAAATGATCATAAGTTCTCCTCATTACAAATAGTTTTTGGTCATGAATCAAATACTTCTCATCTTAGATTTTTTTATGTGCGATATATGTTCTAATTGCTCCATCACAACGCACAAAGATGAGTTTTGTTGGGAATATGTATCAGATTTAAATATCTTAAGCTTTTGATAGGGAATTTATTTACAACCCGATTTATTAACTATCATTTTAATGAGTCAATTTGCCTAACATTAGAGGGAGAAAATAAATAGCTGGGGAAAAAATAATTTGGAATGAATTATCATCTTCTCTTTTTGATCTACGTGTTACACAATGTGAACTATAAGTTCAATGGATAATTCATTTAGCAAATCAATTGCCAGATGATTTTGCTAAACCTAAAAGAGTGACTAAGTCACGTATACTAGCTATGAATGCTCCGATTAAATTTGATGTCATGGAATGACAAACTCCAGTTGCTAATGAGTCTAACTTACGTTTGAAGCGTAGTAGACAAGTAAGTTCCAAAGAAATCCTCGAAAAAGAAAATGAGCTATATTTTATGATGGTCTGATCGAGGAATCAATGATTATAAAATTCTCTGTAAGAGATTAAATGGTCTCCAACGTAGATATTGATATGACTTAGGTACCTGATAATAAAGAGATCTCAATATATTATGTCATGTCTGTTATAAGTGGAACTGAAATTAAATCGACGTCGTTTATATATTTGCATGCAATATAACACTAGAGATTTTATTTGATGATGTAGATCATTAATCATTGTCAATTGGGCAATGTAAACAAAGAAATGATTGGCCAACATGGAAAGGGGCAATTGAGGCGAAACTAAAATCACTTTCAAAAGAGAAGTATTTGGGCCTATAGCCCATACATTGAAATGTGTAAAGCTCGTGGACATAAACGAGTCTTTGTGAGAAAGAGAAATCAAAAGGGGAAATCATGAGATATAAGTTCATTTGGTTGTTCAAGGATTCTCACAAATATATGAAATTGAATGAGGAAAATATATTTCTCTGTGGTGGATGCAATTATTTTTAGATACTCTGGCAATAAATGAAATGACTTAGTTTCGTCTAATGGATGTTGTTAGCCTCTTGATAACAACATTTACATGAAACTTCTAAAAGGATTTAAACTGCCAGAAGTAGTTAATTTAAGTTCTCGATAATATTATTCAACCATATTGAATATACCTTTTATAGATTGAAACAATTTAGGCGTATTTGATATAATCGTCTCATTGAATACTTATTAGCATAATGTTATATGAATTATTTTCCCCGAGCATTTTATTAAGAGATTTAGCTCTGAATTTTTATTGTGGTGTATGTCGATGATTTGAATATCGTTGAGACTCATGAAGAGATCTCCTCAAATCCTTGTGCATCAATCGACATACAGAAAAGATATTTAAAGAGATTTCACATGCATAACACATATTTATTGATCAACCTTATGGTTGTTAAGTCTCTTAATGTAAACGATCTACCTCAACATTTGAAGATTGTATTCAATATTGAATCATGAAGATTTAAAGATCTTATGTGATATTTTCATGAGGGGGAGTAAATACGCGTTACACTCTTTTTCCCTTAACCGAGGTTTTGTCCCAATAGGTTTTTCTGGTAAGATTTTTAATGAGGTAACATGTTATACGTATCAAAGATGTGTGTACTCTTTTTCCTTCACTTAGATTTTTTTCCCACATGGTTTTTATCTTAGTAAGGTTTTAACGAGGCACATTATCTTCATAGACATCCAAGGGGGAGTGTTATGAATATTATCTATGTGGATGTCTATTATAATAAGAACTATATTATTAGAAATATTATCTTCATTAATTAGAGTTTAATACATTATGTACTTCTTATACCTATAAATAGATGAGTTTGTGAAGGCATTGTATATAAGTCAATATTAAGAATAATACAAATATCTCTTTTTATATATTCTCTTTGTTCTTTTATTCTTGTTCTTTATTCTTGTTTTATTTCTTCTTTACTTTATTCACAACAAAATTATAATTATAATTGAATTATATCTCAAACTATTTTCATGAATTAGATAAAAAAAATATAAGGGTAAATTATAAGTTTGAACATCTTTATTTTGTTTTTCTCAAATTTTGATTATTAATTTTAAATATCTATATTTATATTTGCCTGAAAATAAAAGTTATACGACAAAAATCAAATCTAGGCATTAAAATGAAGTATTAAATAGCCAACCATTTAATCAAACAAATAATTTATCAACAATAATGAAAATAATTGTTATTAAGAATAAAAATATTTATTTTATAAAAATATATTAGCAAAAATTTTATAAGAATATATTTCTAATGTTAATTAAAATTAACTAAAAAATATTCAATCTAGACTTGATAGGTTTGTTTTGAATAAATTAAAAATATTTAATAATTTATTTCATATAATTTTTATTATAATTATATTCAAGATGATTAGAAAGTTTGTAAATTCGTTCTAGATGTATCAATCGCTCCCCCAATTTCTTCTCGGTCTATTATTGCTAGAGGCGAAGTTATATTTAAAGAGATCTATCTCTGTTAAAAGAATTTATACATTTAATAAATTTTAGTCTGATGATATTTTGATTTCGGTAAAAATAAATATTTAAAATAAAATTTATTAAATATTTAATGAAGGGTTGAAGTAAAGAAGGATGAACATATCTTCTCAAATTTCTTAATCTAATAATAATTTAAGTCTTTATTAAGGTTGTTTTAACATTTTCGGACTTTGAATAAAAATTTTAAAAAATAAGCGTATATAAAATGAAAATATATTTTATTAATTTAAATAATTAATATAATATCATTAATAACTAATAAGATCATAGAAACTTGAGTCAACTTTGTCAATCACATTATTTTATTGTTTTGTTAAGAAAATTAAAAGAAATTAAAATTGTGAGTACGATGTTTAGTTTATTTTTTTAACAATAAATATAAGATTTTAAAATTATTATATAATTTGTTTTTATCATTAAGTTGGAGAAGAATAGTAAAAAAAAATTAAATCTAAAAGAAAAATATATTCAATTACTAATATCAAACATCAATATATTTAAAAATAATAAAAAAGAGATTTTTTTTTATTTAATAAGGGCAACCCTTCTTTAAAAAATAAAGAAAAAATATACACAGTAGGCTAACAAAATATAAAGTTAAAAAAATCAAACATGTTGGACTCTGGTTTTTAATTCAATTGGTTGAATCAGATGATTAAATCTTGGTATATTTTTAAAAAATATATTAATAAAAATTAATTGAAATTTTCAGAAAGAAGGAAAAATAAAAGAAAAACAAAATAATTAAAAAAATTTATCTTTACACAAAACAAAAGATGAAAATGAACCAAGATATAATAATAAAGATGAATTTTTCTGCCTAAAAACAAATAATTATTTGTCTGTAAATTTTAGTAATTAGAACATCAATTAAAATTGTAGCAATCAAACAAGAAATAATATAATTTACTTGTTTTTAGCAGCGCCTCACATGGTATCAGAGCTGTCAATTGAACGAGCATCATGATTCGGGTAAATATCATAAAATTCATCAACAAAATTCTCCTCTGATACTCCCTTTGTAAATCTATCATCTTCTGCAGGAGATAATGACTTTCCTTGACCGTTTCTTTTGTCATTCTTTTATAAAATTATCTTTCTTCTTTACACAAGACCTCATCATATCTTCAATAGCTCTAAAGGATGGTCTAATTTAAGAAGCAAGATGTCACAGACTTATTCTTTCTCGAATTATCCATGCGGCGTTAGCACTCCCAAACTATGCTAACAAGCCTTAATTTGGACAACTCAAGGGCTAGAAAGCTAAGAGAATTGAGAAGGCAAGAAGTGAACACTTTCTTGAGCTTGACAAGGCTTAATGCTTACACTTTTGCTTGATGGTTACAAGTGAGGTGGGTGATCCTATTTATAGGCCCCCAAGTCCCTAATGGACGACTAAGATCATTTTGATCCGACGGTTTATATTTTGCCTCCATAAATATCTACAATGATCTATACTATTCTAGAGACATCTACTTGTATCTATACATATCTACAACTATCTATAATATTCTATAGAATTCTAGAGATATCCAAAGTAGTCCCTATCTTACCAGAGTCTTCTAGGGTTTTCTTCAACATTCTAGATCCTTCTAAAATGTTCTAGATGCTTCCAACATCTTCTCCGTCCTTCTAGAATATTCTAGAACTTTTGAGAATTATCTAGAGTCTTCTAGAATCTTCTCAGGCCTTCTAGATATGTCTAGATCTTAGTGGAATCTTCTGGAACATTCTAGAACGTGATTGAATCTTTGAGATGGATGTAGGTCATTCTAGGTCATTCTGGAAGCTCCTTTGGTGCATGGATTCTCTAAGAATGCCCAAAGATGATTTAGTAATCTTATTGTTACTGGCGGGTCATGACATTCTCCCCCACCTAAGCTCGCGACGCCCTCGTCGCGTCTTCATGGAATTATTGTTATTCTTTCTTGGACTCCCAACTTGTTTTCGTTTTGGTTTAGACGTGATCATATGATCCATCTTTCCTCTTGGTGGTAGCCACTTTGACGGATTTGAAGGTGCAACATTCTTGAACTCTGCATACTCTTCCATTCTAAGTAATGAGATCACTTTAGAATTTGTCTTGGTGGCCCTAATGGTTGGAACCACACAAGTTTGGTGACCCTCCGTGATGCATAGAGTGTTGGTATATGGCATCGGAATAGCTTTGACCCTGTTAAAGAAATCAATGCTTAGGAAAAGCTTGTAGTCGTCCATCGAGGCTAATGTAAAGTCTAGGTGGCCATACCATGTCCCTATATTGGTCTTGACCCCGTGTGCAATACCTTGGATGGGTAGGGTAATGGAGTTAACTGCCTTGATAGATCCTCCACCTTTTGTTACTTTAAGACCTAATCTCTTTGCTTCATCAAGAGAAACAAAGTTATGAGACGCACCTGTGTCAAGCATTGCCCTTGATGCTTTCCCATTGACTGTGATGTTCACATAGAACAACCCTTGGCTTCAGTCTTCGGGGTGGATTGTATCACATTTAGAAATTGCATGGATCCCATTTGTGCATCAGTTTCATATTTCTCGGTATCACTATCTTCTTGATGCTTGGCTAGGAGAGAGCTAAGTGCTTGCCTCTGTGGGCACTCTCGAACCCAATGATCGCCATCACAAATGAAGCACTTACTGGGTGGTGATCTTCTGGTTCCTCGAGCTTCTTGAGACTTATCTTTGACTTTACCTTTCCATGAGGATGAGTCTTTGGACTTGTGCGAATGATCCTTATTGTAGTTATTTTTACGAGGACTCTTATCTCTCCAACCTACAGCTTCCCCACTCTTCTTATCCTTTGGCTTGGTGTTGAACTCTTTGTGTCTAGAATAATCAATCAAGCTTTCGGCCATGGCTATGGCATCAACAAGATTTTGCATTACCCGACGTTTAAGCTCAGTTTTCACCCATGGTTGAAGCCATCTATGAAATTAAAGAGTGAATCTTTTTCTGAGAGATCAGGGATCTCGAGCACCAAGTTGGTAAAGTCTATAACGTAATCATGGATACTCCCTGATTGCTTGAGCCTTCGTAAACAGGCTCGTGCCTCATCTTCGGTGTTCTCGGGATAGAATTGTCGTTTTAACTTCCTTTTGAAGTCATCAAAAGTAAAGATGTTGTACGTACCTCTCTCAATGTCTAAGCGCCTTCTCCTCCACCAAAGCATGACAGTGTCAGTGAGGTATAAAGCTGCAGTTTGAATTTTGGATGCCTCATCCATGATGCCAATAGCTGTTAGGTATTCCTCTAGCCCTCATAAGAAGTTGTCTACTTCTTTAGCGTTGCGTGATCCATTGAAGGTCTTTGGCTTGGGTACCTCAACCCTTCTAGACTCATAAATGGTGTTGGGCCCGGAGACCATTGCACGTTTGCACAAGGTAACATCGCCTTGTAGTGTCTCAACTTGGGTATGAATATGGTTTAACTCTTGTTTAAAGGAAGCACGTACCTTTGAGAGCTCTCCCATGAGAAGATCGCGAACTTGACCTATCTTCGCAAGCAAGGTTTTCTCTAGCTTGAGCATCATGGCCCTCATGGCCGTGTGGATCTCGGCATCCTCTGCCTCAAGGCCTTCCACTCTCTGATTAAGGTCGTCCACTCGGGCTCCCACGCCCCCAACGCTTTCCTTCACATGAGTTAAGCGTGACTCCAAGCTAGAGAGTTGATCCTTGGACTTGGCTCGTTTCCTAGCTGCAACAGGATCAACTACCTCCTCACGCCCTCGTTGCTCTTGAGTGACTTCTGCCTCGGTCGAGCTAACAACTTGGTTTTTCCCCATCTTGACCATATCCCGTATGTGATCGAACCTTGCTCTGATACCAACTGTCACAGACTTATTTTTTCTCGAATTATCCGTATGGTGTTAGCACTCCCAAACTATGCTAACAAGCCTTAATTTGGACAACTCAAGGGCTAGAAAGCTAAGAGAATTGAGAAGGCAAGAAGTGAACACTTTCTTGAGCTTGACAAGGCTTAATGCTTACACTTTTGCTTGATGGTTACAAGTGAGGTGGGTGATCCTATTTATAGGCCCCCAAGTCCCTAATGGACGGCTAAGATCATTTTGATCCGACGGTTTATATTTTACCTCCATAAATATCTACAATGATCTATACTATTCTAGAGACATCTACTTGTATCTATACATATCTACAACTATCTATAATATTTTATAGAATTCTAGAGATATCTAAAGTAGTCCCTATCTTTCCAGAGTCTTCTAGGGTTTTCTTCAACATTCTAGATCCTTCTAGAATATTCTAGATGCTTCCAATATCTTCTCCGTCCTTCTAGAATATTCTAGAACCTTCGAGAATTATCTAGAGTCTTCTAGAATCTTCTCAGGCCTTCTAGATGTGTCTAGATCTTAGTGGAATCTCTTGGAACATTCTAGAACGTGATTGAATCTTTGAGATGGATGTAGGTCATTTTAGGTCATTCTGGAAGCTCCTTTGATGCATGGATTCTTTAAGAATACCCAAAGATGATTTAGTAATCTCATTATTGCTGGCGGGTCGTGACAACGAGGATGGCTATTTGAGGGCATCTCGCGTCTCCGATACGTTTTCGAGATGGGGACAATGTGCGAATGTCCCGGGGACGGTCAATGTTTACCCAAAACGGTCAACACTTATCAGGGACGCTGCAGGAGATAATAACTTTCCTTGACCGGTTTCTTGTCCTTCTTTTGTAAAATTATCTTTCTTCTTTACACGAGACCTTATCATATCTTCAATAGCTCTAAAGGATGGTCTAATTTAAGAAGCACGAGGATGGCTATTTGAGGGCATCTCGCATCTCCGATACGTTTTCGAGATGGAGACAATGCGGGGATGTCCTGGGGATGGTCAACGCTTACCTAAAACGGTCAACACTCGTCAGGGATGGTCAATGGCTCACCGGGGACATATCCGGGGACGTCCCGAAGATATTCTCTATTTTCCTAATGGATTCACTCTTTTTCTCGCCAGTCATAGTTTTAAAAGCTTCGCTCTTGCTTTTCTTCTCTGTTTCAGCGCAATACAAAGAACCGAAAAGAAAAACAAAGAGAAAGAAAGCGAGAGGAGATTAAAAGTTGTAGAGATTATTAAATTGGAGAGACAAATTAAAGAAGATGAACAATAAAAAAAAGTGTGAAAGTTCTTTTAATTTTTTGTGAGATCCATAGAGCTCTTTAATTTATTTTAAAAATAAAATTATTTATTATTTAAATTTTATTATTATTAGTTATTCATTAAATTATATTATTATTATTATTATTATTATTAAAATAATATATCATTAATATTATGACTGAAATACTTAATTTAAATTAAAAGGTTATCTTTAATACTAATTTTAATTTAAATAAATATAAAGAATAAGATTTATTTATAATTATTATTTTATAGTAACCGAATATTTTAGATAAAATATACAATATATAATAGTTGATGATCGTAGAATATATATTTTAAAATATTAATTTTAATTCAAGGAAACCAAAGAATTAATCTTAAACTTAATTTCAGTTTTACAAGTAATTTCTGTATACTCTTTATTTGCTATTTTACTTGTAGTATTTTATTTTTATTGGTTACTTTAAATATTTTATAATTGAAATATAAATATATTTTTATAATAATATATATATGTTTTGTATTATTTTATTTTTCATAAAAAAATTATATTATTAATTATTTTATGTAATTATGAGTATTTTATTAAAAGTAATATTATTTTTATTTTAATTTTTATTAATATTTTGTTTATTATTATATATAATATTATTTTATATTTGTCGTACCTTTACCGTACTCGTACCTTATAATTTTTAAAATTATCATTTTTCGTTCTCGTCCCCTTATCCGTATCAGTACAACATAACTAATTTCGGTCCATATTTTTGACCGACCTATTTTCTTAGGTGTATACAGCACCTTCATCTTTTCAGTATCATCGTTCTCAGACAGATTATCAGAATCAGACTTTTTTCGTGTAAATTGTCTCCATCTCCTTTTAGTAATTCACTGTCCACATCCTCTGCAACTTCAATGTGCGAGATATACTTTCCTTCTTTCCAAGGGCTTTCTGAATTCTCTGTAACATGACTTTAAAACAATTAAAATGTTGTAGATTTGATGAATATTATATATTTTTGTTTTAATTAAAATTACGCGGTTTAACTTATAGTAGGTGTAACATTCAAAATTTCGTCTGATAATCAAATATAATATAAAATCTGAATAAATATATAATAAACATTACGTAAATAAATAAATGAAATTCAAAAAATAAATAATAAGCGGTTACCCAAAATCCAAACAGAAACCGAATAAATAATGGGTTTTTTTGAGGTTAGGGATCCATTATCTTCTTTAACGAAAAAGAAAAGGATCTGTTTGGAGAGAGTTCCATCTCCCCCCTATTGCTTAGCCTTTGATCTCAGTCACCGTTGGGCGGTGGCCACCACCGCCACCTTTGGTGTGACCGGCGTTCCCTTGCGACTCCACCGATGATCGTTACTCGCAAAAAAAAAATATTATTCGGAAATGATAAGGCTATTGCTCGTAATCTTCAACTTCAAGAACTGTTAAAACCTGCAGTCGTGGGATCTGTAAATAGATGGGAGGAAGAAGAATTACAAGTGTTTGGTTATCCTCAAGATCGTGTAAATCATTTTGTTGGGAACATTGGTTCTGGAAAAGGTTATGGTGAGGAAGAACAAGATGATACTGCAACTTTCAGTTTATGTTCTAGCCCTGAAGAGCAGTTGTTAGTTGAGGATAGGTCATATCCATTGATGAAGCAACTTTAGATCATTGATAATTGTTTTTTAAGTTTGTATTTTTACAAAGATATCAGAGTTCATGTTGATCTTTAAGAATAATAACGAATCAATTACGCACAAAGTTCATTCGTTTGGAAACTTCTATTGATCGAATTTTTAATGAGTTTAAGCCAATATTTTTACAGATACAAAGATACTATTAAAGAAGACTTTCGAAAAAAAAAACGATTTTTCTATTGCTAATCCACAAAGCTGTGAAGGATCGAATAACTCATCGTTGGTATCCAATTATATCAAACCTAAGGATCTCTCACTAGCTGAAATTTCAGTAGTAGTGGAATTCAGCTATCGTCTGTTCAAACCACCACTGCTATCTAGTGTGGTGTTGAATTTACCCATAGTGGCTAAGGAAGAGGATTCGAAGGACTTAAATAAACAAGAACAATTGATTATAAATTTTATTGAAGTTAAGGTGTTCGATAAATAACAAATGTAAAATTTGATGATTCAATTAGCGAGTTACTAGAAATACCATAAAATTAAGATTATGACATGAAAAAAAAACTGTAAGAGCTTGTGATCTAGATACACTCAAGTATTGAGGACTCTCGACTCACATTAATTTCCCATTAAAAAATTATTAAAAAAAAAAATTGAAGAAATGAAGAACATGACAAAACAGAAGTATGTTTCTCACTTAAAAAGGAAAATCAGTGGATTTCAAAGGAAACTATAATGTACAAAGAGTCACAAGACATATTCAACATAAAAAATGGAAAGATCATATAAGAAGAGCTGTAGGGAACAACGATCTTTATCTTTTAGAATATTTAACCCTCAAGAGAAAACAGTTAAGGTTTATGACATAGCTGCCATTAAGTTTCATATGACGAATGTTGTGATTATCTTCGACATAACACGCTACACTGTATTGTTGTATGATCCAAGTCGATGGTATATTGTTGTATGGATTATATTCTCATGTATTGTTAATTGTTGTTGCACAAAATGATGGGAACAATGTATTTTCGATTGCATTTATAATTGTCGAACAAAAAACTATTGAAGCATGCAATTTTTTAAATCAATCTATGTTAGCATTTCGTCCAAGAAGATGTGGTTTATATTACTACCTTCTTCTCACCTAAGATGTCCATTATTGATTTTTTAAAAGTCAAAAAATTTAAAGTTTGACTCTATTTATATTAAATATTTTAAATAATTAATTTTTATAAGATACATATTTAAAAACATCTTGATAAAAAAATTTAACATATATATTTTTAAAATTTTTATCAATAATAAATTTTAAATAATTGTGAGTCAAAATTAAAAAAAGTTGACAAAAAAGTCAATAATGAATATTTTCATGGGAGTATATTTGATCGAGGAACATGTATCAAATCAGCTATGAATCGAAAAGGAAGTCATTAGACTCCTTCATACGCATATCTTGCATATTGTATTCGTCATATTTGGAAGATCAATTTCGAGCAATTTAGAAATTCATACATTCGAAGTGAAATTTTAAATATAAGGAAGAATCTTTAATTTATGTGTGTGTATTATTGTATTTCCCTATATGCTAACACTATTATAAAATAGGCTACATATTGACCCAACCAAATTTTTAGAGAAAAATAAAGAATTTAAATAAGTATGACCAACATATTTGGAATTGGGCAAACAATATTGAGAGGGAAAGATGGGCTCAGTGTTATGACAAAGGTAGTAGACGATAGAACCAAATGACAACCAATCTTGTTGAGTGTGTTAATAGAATACTAACAGGATCTCGTCGCCTTCTAATATCCAGTCTAGTGAAAGAGACTTACTATCGGTTGGGTAAAGTTTGGATCGTTAAAGGGAAAAGTTCAAGGCCTTAATAAATAGGGGTTAAAGTTGGGCTACCGATCTGGTAAAAAAATACAAGATAATGTGCATTACAACAAAACTGACTTTTAGCGGCATTTTTTAAGAAAATGCCACAAAATTTGTACATTTAGTGACGTTTATTTAAAAACATCGTTATTTATAATTCTTTCGTGACGATTTGATATAAACACCACTAAAAACTATATTTTTAGCAACGTTTTTCAGAAAACGCCACTATTAACCATGTCTAGCAATGTTTTTTAAATAAACGCCACTAAAAACATGTCAATAGTGGCGTTTATTTTAAAATGTCGCTAACAACATGGTTATTTGTGGCGTTTTCTAAAAAACGTCGCTATAAATATAGTTTTTAGTGGTGTTTAATTTATAAACACTTAAAAAATATATATTGCTTATAAAGGGTGTTGAACCCGTGTTCCTTTGTTTTAAAATCTATTGCCTTAACCATTTGGCTATGGAAATTGTTTCATGAATATGATATGGTTTATTTATAAACCATTTCTCGTGAATATTAGGAAAATATGATAAAATTTTAATGCTTATCATCCCTCTCATCCTCATTTTTTCCCCTCTACCGATTTGAATTTTGGGGAAAAGGAACCCAGAAAGTTCTGACCTTTACCCTCGTCTTCAGCCGCGATCGGCACCACCGCTCGGTCGTGGCCATCACTGCCCCTCTCCCTTGAACGTTGTCACACTCTGACGCTAACTACGCCTACCACTCGCGGTGATGTACGATCAGTTGCTGGGGAAAATCAGTTCAAAGGTTCAACGAGAATCTTGTTGGTTCTGCTGCCCTAACTAACTACTCTTCTTTTTGTCTCTATTTTTATTTAATTGTGCAACTAATTTGGTGCGGGTTCTGCTGCCCTCAACTGTTCTGCTGGTTTATAAGGTTCTGCTCTGCTGCTCTACGAAGACAATATTGATTCATTACTGTACAAGTAAATATTCAACTGTTAACCTAGTTTTTTTCTTTTGCCCTCTGATTTTTGAGTGTAGTGACTAACTGTTAAGCTAGTTTAACCATTATTTTTTGTCTAAAATTGAGAATCTCATTCACCAGATTTTTCGAAGCTTCATAATAATATAATATTCAATAACAGAAGAAACAAACCAAAAAAGGATTCTTTTATTACTATGCACAGTGCACATTATTGGAGACTTTAATATAGCACCCTTCTCCACAAGTTTGGGTGTCTAAAAACAAGCAAGCCAAACAAGGCCCTTGCTTTGAAGATCAAACATCAACATTGGATAAGAATGAATGGTTTTGGTTCAAATTTCAAATAATTAGCATATGTTAATGTGTCAAAACATTTGACTAAGGATATTAGGATCCTAATATGAGTTATTTTAGCATTTAAATTTAAATTTTCGTTCAAATATTGGCCACAAATTCAATTTTGGCCAACTTCTCTTTTATTCCTATATATTTCTATAATTTTGTAAAGACAAGGTTAGACAATTGATGAATAAATTCCTTTGTAAGATTTTCTTTCAAACCTGGTTCTTTGTAGAATTTTTTCTTGACTATCAATTCTGAATTTTTGTCAAGTTACTTGATACTTCGAGTTCTCAATTGTTAGATAATTGAAGGGTCTATGTTCGTTTTCGAACAGATTCAAGATAAAGTTCGAGTCCATTCAGTAGATTGTTCGGGTTCTTCCTTGGAGTTTGTTCAAACTTCAAGAACGTTGCTGACATTGATGAATGCTTGAAGAACTTCATCTTCAACCTTCAAATCTATCTAAAAATTTCCAGCAACTTCTTTCTCTCTCAATTCTGATTTTTCTTTTTCTTTTAAGTCTTTTAACATCCTAACACAAACCATGTTTGTTTTTGCTGTAGAGAAATACTTGTTACAATCGTAGGTTCATGAATGAACGAGGAATGTTGTTTCTTCATAACTAGCCCTGTATCATATGTTAGTCAGAGCTTAGGTTGGATTTAGCACATTCTGCACAAAAAAAAAACCACAACAAAACAAAAAGCAAATATCAAAAAAAGTTTCGAATTTATTTCTGAAAAATCCAGTAGTCAAATTCAATATTTGATCTTCCAAGAGTTAATATTTCGAAAGTTAAAAAAAATCGAAAATTCAAAAAAAAAACAATACTGAATTGTGTAGAATGGAAAATAACAGTGCTGATATGTTTAACATGTTGAAGGATGTGTTTATCTTACCTTGAAATTCTTTGTAATCACTTGAAATCAACTTTTATTGTTTGTTCCGGAAATAGGATGGTGGTAAGCATTTCTACTACGTAAGTTGCTAATTTCTCATTTTTTTAGCGTCCTTTCTTACATTTCATTTGTTTTCTCTTTTTCAGCCCCTAATTCTTAATTTTTGTTCTTTGTTTTCTTCAAATTTTGACCCTTATTTCTTTTTCTAGCATTATTTCCCTTCACCTGTTGTTCTTTCTTGTAATTTGACACATTTATAGAATCTAAACGTCGGAAGTAGTTCCTTTAAAGAACTGAGTACGAGAGATTAAGGAAAAAGGCAAATTGAGCGTGTGAGATCAGAAAGGGAGATAAAAAGAGCAATTCAAGTATTCTCCCGAGTGAAACACGAGCGTTGAGTGTTATTTTCTCTTTTCTTGAGTGCAAATTCATTGGAGCAATCAATGAAGATTTTGTTGTGTGATTTGTGAGGTCCATTTTCTTTTACATTAACCTTTAATCTGTTTGTTTGTTTTTATTTATTTTTGTTGTTTGCAGAAGAAAATGACAGGTTATGGTGATCATTCTAATGAAAGACAACCACTAGACTTGCAAATGCAAGCCTTGTAGAGAATGACGCAAAGAGTAATGGCTGGTGCTTTAGAGCCATTATTGTCCCGAATGGACAGAATTGATGGAGGTTCCAATTCTGCCCATGATGAAATCAATGAAAATGAAGTCAACCAATCCCCGAGACCTACCCCTAGACGTGATCAGCAAGTGGGTGATAATATGACTAACATTGAAGTTGTTATACCTTCTTTTTAGGGACAAACAGATCCCGACACCTACTTAGCTTGGGAAAGCAAAGTAGAATATATTTTGGAATGTTACAATTACTCAGAAAACAAGAAGGTCCGTCTAGCAGCAATGGAGTTTGTCGAATATGCGTTAATTTGGTGGGATCAATTATCGATTAATCGAAGGCGTACTAGAGAAGGACCAATGAGAACATGAAACGAAATGTAGTATATCATTCGAAAACGGTTTGTTCCTTCTCATTATCATCGTGATTTATTTCAGAAATTACAAACTTTGAAATAGGGTAGTAGAAGTGTGGAGGATTATTTCAAGGAGACGAAGATGGCCATGATGAGAGCGAACATCGAGGAAGATCGTGAAGCAACTATGGCTCGTTTTCTTACAGGTTTGAATAAAGAAATTGTCGATGCTGTTGAATTGCAATATCATGTTGAATTAGACGATTGATGCATATGTCAATTAAGATTGAGCGACAATAACGAAGAAAGTTCTCAAATCGAGGTACTACTCCATTTAAGTCATATTCTAACCCTTTGTATACTCTTAACACTACCAGGAAGCAAACACCACAACCGCCACTTCGGATTTGCGAACAAGACGACACCAGCAAACCAAAGACTCCCGTTTCTAATAATGGGCGTGGTAAACAACCAATGGTGGCACAAGAGTGAGCACAAGATATCCAATGTTTCAAGTGTCTTGGTAGAGGACATGTTTATAGCCAGTGTCCTAACCAGATGGTTATGCTGATGCGAGAGGATGGAGAGATTGAATCAGATTCAGAGGAAGCAACGCATGACGTCCCTAATGAAGAGGAAGACGGGGATGACCTAGAGGTTTCTGAAATTGGTAAGGTGATTGAATTAATGGTTATTAAATGAAGTTTGAATGTGTAAAAGGTACCGAATCATTAACAACATGAGAATATCGTTTACACACGATGCAAGGTGTAAGATAAGGTGTGTGTAATGATTATTGATAGTGGTAGTTGGACTAACGTTACTAATTCGGTGATGGCTGACAGGTTAGGTCTAAAGACGATGAAACATCCTAATTCGTATAAGTTGCAATGGTTGAATAATGGTGGTGAACTTAAAGTGATCATACAAGCTGTTGTATCATTTTCAATTAGAAACTACAAGAACGAAGTCCTTTATGATGTTTCCGTAGATGCTACTCACTTGTTATTGGGACGCCTTTGGCAGTATGATAAGAGGGCAATACATGATGGCTATACGAATCATTACTCTTTTATGCATGTAGGTAAAAAGATCACTTTAGCTCCTTTGACATCGAGTCATGCAAGCACTAAGGAAATCAGGAAATGTCTTTCCTCTTAACAATCTGTTCTTATTTTGATATTTAAAGATTATTGTTTGTTGGCAGATTTTCTACTGATCTACTTGCATGATTTTGTCCCTTTTACAGGAATTTGAGAACGTGTTTTCGGATAAAACACCAAAGGGATTGCCACCTCTTCGTGGCATTGAGCATCAGATTAACTTTATTCCAGGTGCTACTATCCCGAACCGACCGGCTTACCGAACTAACCCCGAGGAAACTAAGGAGCTTCAACGCCAAGTTACTGAGTTAATGAACAAGGGTTACATTTGAGAAAGCTTGAGTCCATGTGCTGTTCCGGTGCTACTAGTGCCAAAGAAAGATGGATCTTGGAGGATGTGTGTAGATTGTAGAGCTGTGAATTAGATTATAATTAAGTATTTTCATCCCATTCCGAGACTTGATGACATGTTGGATGAGCTTTGCGGAGCCATCATCTTCTCCAAAATTGATTTGAAAAGTGGTTATCATCAGATTCGCATGAGAGAAGGCGATGAGTGGAAGATAGCCTTGAAGACGAGAAGCTAAGTTTATATGAATGGTTAGTGATGCCTTTTGGATTAACTAACTCACCTAGTACTTTTATGCGATTGATGAACCATGTTCTGTGATCCTTTATTGGTAAATTTTGTGTTGTCTACTTTGATTATATCTTGATTTATAGTAATTCTTTACAGGATCACGTGAACATGTGCGAGCTATTTTGCAGGTTTTGCAAGAAGAAAGATTGTTTGGTAACATGGAGAAATGTGTATTTTGTACCGACAAACTCACATTTCTTGATTACATTGTTAGTTCTCAGGGAGTTGAAGTTGATCCTGAGAAGATAAAGGCAATTCAGAAATGGCCACAACCGACATCGATTAGTCAAGTTAGATCGTTTCATGGTTTAGCGAATTTTTATCGACGACTTGTTCCTAATTTCATTTCTATTACTGCCCCCTTAATTGAGATTATTAAGAAAAATTCTAGCTTCTTTTGGGGTAAGGAACAAAAAGATGCCTTTCTAAAAACAAAAGATTGTTTGACTCGAGCACCTGTGTTAGCATTACCTGATTTTTATAAAATGTTTGAAATTGAATGTGATGCTTCTGGAATTGGTATATGTGTTATTTTGATGCAGGAAAAGAGGCCCATTGCCTATTTCAGTGAGAAATTGAGTGGTGCTACATTAAACTATCCGTTTTTTGATAAAGAGATGTACGCACTAATTCGGGCTTTGGAGACGTGGTAGCATTACTTGTTGCCTAAGGAGTTTGTGATCCATACTGACTACAAGGTCTTACGTTACATCACAGGTCAACATAAGTTGAATAAGTGACATCTTAAGTGGGTTGACTTCTTAGAATCCTTTTCTTATGTCATTCGTTCCAAAAAAAGGGAAAGAAAATGTTGTTGCTGATGCTTTATCACGTAGATATGCATTGTTGAGTTATCTCGATTCACATTTGGTTGATTTTGTGTATATTCGTGATTTATATCATGATGATCCTGATTTTAGAGATAAGTTTAATGCTTGTGAGAAAGGCGCAAATGAAAAGTTTTACAAGCATGATGGCTATCTTTTCAAAGAAAATAGGATATGCATTCTTCAGGGTTCGATGCGTGATATTTTACTTCGTGAGGCACATGAAGGTGGATTGATGAGTCATTTTGGTGTCACTAAGATGTTACACACAATGAAGGAGCATATGTTTTGGCCAAAGATACACAGAGATGTCGAAAGGTATTGTGAACGTTGTGTGACATGTAGGAAAGCGAAATTGAAGGTTTTACCACATGGTTTGTACTTACCTTTACCTATTCCTAATTCACCTTGGACTGATATTTTAATGGATTTTGTTTTGGGATTGCCTCGAACTGGAAATGGTAGAGATAGTGTCTTTGTTGTGGCTGATAGGTTCCCTAAGATGACACATTTCATTGCATGCCATAAGACTGATGATGCTGTGTAACCCCCTTAGCCTGGCCTGGGCGAAACCGACACTAATAGATCACACGGGGAATATCGAACCAAACCCGAGAGGGTTCGATCTGATAAACAACCCTGAAAACCGTATTATTTTTTTTATATCTTACCTAGATGCACGATTAATCTCCTATGTGTAATTAACTCAAGTAAGACAGAGACAGACGCAGTTCAACCATTATAATTAAATCAATTAGACGCATACATGATTTGGGACCAAAATGTAAGAAACTAATATACATCACCACATCCACAAACAATCCACCGGATAACAATTAAGCAAGCTTAAAACAATCGTCTTACAATTCATAACATCTCCTAAATTACTCATAAATCCACTGTATTTACTTACTAAATTAAATCCTACGTTTCATGCATTCAAAACTCTCAAATTACCCTTTTTAGGCCATGTGTTTCGAAACAACCTTGGAGTGTTTCGGAACACATGTGCCCAGCGAACCCATGGTTCAAACCATGGTCACCTGTTTCGAAACAGGCCATAGGGTGTTTCGGAACAAACATGTCCAGTAGCATTTGGTACCGAACCCTGGTTCGATACAGATGCTCAAATAGGCACAGGGGTATCGATACTGCCATAGGGTGTTTCGATACCCCCTGTATTCTGGACTGAGGTATGATGATTCGAGCTCATTTAAGCCACCCAAGCGTAAACATTAATAACCCGAAACTATATGAAACATTCCTAGGCATATTCATCAACATAAACCCACCTTAAACCATTTGTAAAGATCACAAGGAGACCTATAGGCATGCTTCCTAAAGATTGAATAGCAACATAACAAATATGCTAAGCCATGCTTCACAATTCAAACATATCCAAAGTTCAACAAATAAAAATCAAGTAATAATGGTCTTATTACAACATGAAACAAAGCCTAAAAGCTCACTCTTCTCATAGATTGTGTTACACATTGCCTTGCCCTATTTATTTGCCAAAAACATACCAAAGTTAAGTGATCTTCCCCTTGGTTTCCTTGCCTCAAACGAAGCTCCAAGTGCCCTTATTTTTCTACAAAGATGAAAAAAGAGCTTAAGCAAACATGCTTAGTGAGGTAGCTCCACAAAAGATCATCAATGCATTTATTTAAAACTATATTGAAATCGTAATTTGCAATACTTTGTTAAATCATGCATGCCAATAGTACTTGCTCAAATTCATTAAATCATATGCATCCTTGAGTTCACATAACCTTATCAAAACAATTTATAATGATGCTCAAACCTTCTCAATTTCATGTATGTATATTGGCATTCTAGTGACCACTTAATGTGAACCTTAAGTTCACCGAATACACGGATCCTTTTCTCAACATGCATTGATCGGACACTTAGTCACCCTTGTATACATGTTATCCCCCACTACGCACGGTTGGACACAAAGTCACCCTTGTTTACGTATGGGTCAACTATATGCACGGTCGGACACAAAGTCACCCTTGTTTACATATAAGCAAGCTCTACACGCACGGTCGGACACAAAGTCACCCTTGTTTACGTGTAGGCGGCACTACCACGCACGGTTGGACTCAAAGTCTCCCTTGTTTACGTGTAGGCAATATCAATATTCTCTTTATTTTATAGTGCACTCAATCATAATGACATGTCATTCGTATTCGAATCTAAAGTTAGTGTCACTAAGCCAATTTCATAATCAAATATGCATGATAACTTGCTGCTCATAATGCATGCATAATATGTTCAACAAATGAACCAAAGCCATGCCCAAAGGCACCATCATGTATAGGACAATTAACCACATTGTATTCCAAATCATTTCTCATAATTTTCCATAATCATGGATGCTAAATAAGCTATGCATTTCAGCAAGTAATTCTCATGTATGCATCACTTTAAATCATGCTCATGCATTTGCATAAATCTCATTGTATTATCAACATAATGCCTTAATAAAATATAGCCGAAACTCATATCGGTTTAACAAAACAAATACTTTACTTACTCTTGAACTACGAAAGGTTTTCACACACTTCCATAGTCCCCCAAAACAGAACGTACCAAACGCGATTCGCTTTAAAATCCGTAACCACTCACCAACAAGCGAAACGAGCTTTCGCCGCTTTCCGATGACCGCACCAACGCACCAGCACTCAAGCTTCTTCTTGTACCTCTTCTACAACATTAAAAAACAGAGCATTCTCACATCATAACATGCTCAAACCAACAGCCATATCTGAACACCGTTAAACTACCAAAAACTTAGCCGAAAAGACCGAAAACTAAGCCGAAACGTATCCGAACAACATCAGCCCAAAACCTAACGAATCTAACACCTAAACCACCTCAATTATAATCCAAAAACACATCCAAACCATCCTTATATCTCCAGAAACATTTAAGCATCTAAAACAACCCATAAAACAACCGAAAAGCACCTTAAAACTACACCGATTGCATTATTCCGGGATTAAATTAATGTGATATCAAATCAAGACTCAATTAATCATTAAATCAACATAAAAACATGATTAAACTCATCTAATTTCCAGCATCAAATGAGATCCAAAAAGATTTCACAAAAACATCACAAAAACATTAGATCTAACATTAAAAACATAGAATCAAGTTTTTATTCAAAGATTAGCAAGCTAATACTTGGGAATTTCAATAAAGAACCTTAGAAAAGAATGAAAATCCAGAAAATTACCTTCAAGATCTATTCACCAAAAATATGAGATTTTCCCCTTCTTGATTCCTTTCAATTTGATGTAGATTTGATGAAATCAATGCTTAGGTTTTGTAAAGGATGGAAAGATAATGCAAGTGATGTATTCTTTGTGGAAAAAGATGCAAAAATCAGCAAGGAATTGAAGAGAAAAGATGAAGAGAAAGTGGAGAGAAAATGAGAGAAAAAGATGAGAGAAAATATAAGAAAAAGTGGTTTTGAGAGAAAATGATTAAAAACCAAATTAAAGTAATTAAAAATACCTTTTTTGTGAATAAATCATTATTAAAAATTAGAAATGGGTTTATGGCCCTCTAAGGATTCTAAGTTTAGCTTGCTTTTCAATTTAGTCACTAAAATACATTAATTGCCGTAAATCACCAAATTGGTCCTCCAATTTTTCCAAAAATTACAAATTGGTCATTTATGCATAATTAAGCATAATTAAAAATCATTATAAAATCCAAATTATTTTCTTTTAATTTGAAACATATTTTTAACATTTCAAACCACCTTCCAAATTATTATTTTTCTTAATTAAAAATATCCTTATTTTTATTTTTCTCGGAATTAATGAACCGGAGAACCCGATTCGACCCGAATCGAATCCTCCTAACTAAGCCTAAACTAATAACCCCAAAAACGGGATGTTACAACTCTCCCCCTCTTAAGAAAATTTCGTCCTCGAAATTTACCTGAAGTAAACAAGTGAGGAAACTGCTCCTCCATGCTTTTCCTTGTCTCCCAAGTTGCTTCTTCAACACCTCGGTGTTTCCAAAGCACTTTAACCAACTCTATGGTCTTCCCTCGAAGAACCTTTGTATCCACATCCAAAATCCTCACCGGTTCTTCCTCATAACTCATATCCTCTCTTAACTCAATCTCCTCAACTGGAACAACATGAGAAGGATCCGATCTATATCTACGAAGCATTGACACATGAAAAACATCATGCATCTTACTCAACTCCTCCGGTAACCTCAACCTATAAGCAACAAGACCAACACGCTCCAACACCTTATATGGTCCAATAAAACGTGGACTCAACTTACCCTTACGCCCAAACCTCATCACCTTCTTCCATGGAGAAACCTTAAGAAACACTTTGTCCCCAACATCATACTCTATCTCCCTACGTTTCAAATCGGTATAGGATTTCTGCCTATCCGAAGCTTCCTTAAGTTTAGTACATATCAACTTAACTTTCTCATCCGTATCCTTCAACACTTGAGGCAAAGAAACATACTTCTGTCCAACTTCCTTCCAACATAAAGGTGTACGACACTTACGCCCATACAACGCCTCAAACGGTGCCATCTGTATACTCATCTAAAAACTATTATTATAAGCAAACTCTACCAACGGCAATTGCTTCTCCCAAGAACCTTGAAACTCGATGATACAACACCTCAACATATCCTCCAAAGTTTGAATAACACGCTCAGACTGTCCATCCGTCTGTGGATGATAAGCCGTACTAAAACTAAGCCTCGTACCCAAAGCTGTCTGTAAACTCCTCCAAAACTTGGATGTAAACCGCGGATCTCTATCCGATATAATCGACTTAGGCACACCATGCAACCTTACCACCTCAGAAACATACAAATCCACCAACTTATCCATGGAGTACATCGTATGCATGGCAAGAAAATATGCACACTTCGTAAACCTATCAACAATCACCTATATAGAATCCTTTTTGGACGGTGTTAAAGGTAACCCCGTCACAAAATCCATGGTAACTCTCTCCCATTTCCATTCCGAAACTTGAACCGATTGCAACAAACCTGCAGGGAACTGATGTTCAGCTTTCACCCGCTGACACACCATACAACGAGAAATAAACTCCGTTACATCTTTCTTTAAACCAACCCAAAAGTACACACTCTTGAGATCTCTATACATCTTCACACTACCCGGATGCATAGCAAACGGACTAGTATGAGCCTCCACCAAGATAGCTTGCCTCAACTCTTGAACATCGGGAACCACAACACGACCTCTAAAACACAACACCCCATCATCATCAAAATGATATTCGGTCGGTCTACCCTCAGCAATATCCTCCACAAAAGGTACCAAAGTCTCATCCTCCAACTGTTTCACCTTGATCATCTCAACCAAAACAGGTTTTACTTGCAACTCCGCCACTAAACCACCTTCCTTAGAGATACTCAGTCTAGCAAACATTGCTCTCAACTCAACCGTCGCCTTACGGCTCAAAGCATCAACCACTACATTGGCTTTCCCCGGATGATACTCAATAAATAAATCATAATCCTTAAGCAACTCCATCCATCTTCGTTGCTTAAGATTTAAATCCTTTTGTGACATGAGATACTTCAAACTCTTATGATCCGTATATATAGTACACTTCTCTCCATACAAATAATGTCTCCAAATCTTTAAAGCAAAAACCACCGCCGCCAACTCCAAATCATGCATCGGATAGTTCTTTTCATCCACCCTCAACTGTCTAGAAGCATAAGCTACAACTTTCCCCTCTTGCATCAAAACACATCCAAGACCAACGTATGATGCATCACTATAAACCACAAAATCCTTACCGGATTCGGGTTGTACCAACACCGGTGCACTAGTCAACACTTCTTTCAACTTCTCAAAACTCTTTTGTTGACTTTCTTTCCACTCAAAAGGAACCTTCTTTTGCAACAACTTGGTCATAGGAGCAGCAATGCTCGAAAAACCCTCAATGAACCTACGATAATACCCAGCCAAACCTAAGAAACTCCGAACCTCCGACACCGATCTCGGTTGCTTCCAACCCATAACAACCTCTATCTTCTTTGGATCAACACTAATACCCTTTTCCGACACCACATGACCAAGAAACACCACCTCTTTTAACCAAAACTCACACTTACTTAACTTAGCATACAACTGGTTCTCTTTCAACGCTTGCAACACCAACTGCAAATACCGATCATGGTCTTCCTCGTTACGTGAGTACACGAGGATATCATCTATGAACACCACCACAAACTGATCCAAGTATTCATGAAACACCCGGTTCATCATATCCATAAAAGCAGCAGGGGCATTCGTCAACCCAAACGGCATCACTAGAAACACATAATGACCATACCTTGTCCGAAAAGCCGTTTTCAATACATCATCCTCTTTCACCTTCAACTGATAGTACCCCGATCTCAAATCAATCTTCGAGAACACACTTGCTCCTCGAAACTGATCAAACAAATCATCAATCCTCAGCAAAGGATACTTATTCTTCACGGTTAACTTATTCAATTGTCGATAAACAATGCACATCCTCATTGTGCCATCTTTCTTCTTCATAAACAACACCGGTGCACCCCATGGTGACACACTCGGTCGTATGAAACCACGGTCAAGCAACTCTTGTAACTGCATCTTTAACTCCTTTAACTCCTTTGGTGCCATGCGATATGGAGCAATGGACACCGGATTAGTACCAACATAAAGCTCGACACTAAACTCCATATCACGATCGGGAGGTAATCCCGGTAACTCCTCAGGAAAAACTTCCGGAAAGTCACATACCGTTCGAATGTCCTGCACTCGAACCTCTCCTATCCCCAGATTCATCACATAAGCTAGATATGCTACACCACTATGTTGCATCAACTTTTCCGCTTGTAAAGCCGAAACCACATTAGACAAGAATCCCGTATACTCACTCTTAACCACAACCTCACTACCATCCAACAACCTCAAGGTAACACGTTTCTTTTCAAAGTCCACCACAGCTCTATGCTCCGTCAACCAATCAACTCCCAAGATAAGGTCAAAACCATGAAACGACAACTCCATCAAGTCAACCTCAAAGACATGCCCTTGCACCTCCAACGGACATCTCCTATATAACCTTTTTACGGTCACCGTCTCACCCAAGGAACTAGTAACCACAACTCCCACATCTAAAACATCAACAGGGGTATCCAACATATATGCATGCTCACTCAAAACATAAGAATGCATAGATCCCGAATCTATCAAAGAAAACAACGGTACATTCTGTAAACAAAAAGTACCTGCAACCACATCTGTAGCATTACGGGTCCCGCGCTGAGCATAAACTCTACGACCATCTCCCTGTCTCTGAAAAGGAACTCTACCTCCACTGCGTCCTCTGCCAGGTACCACGACAACCTCAGCTCGGTTACCAGCCTCACCAGTAAACCTCGGAAAATCCTTCCTCCTGTGATCCTTAGATCTACAACCCATACAGACACCAGTGGCCCACCAACACTCTCCCGTATGGCGTCGAGAACACAAGTTACAAACTGCTGCATCACCACCACCTCTACCATACTGCTGAGCACGACCACCGTGTCCAAAATCACCCCGACATCGATCGGCTCTATATCGGTTATCCCAAAACCTCTTACCCTTATTACCTTGGGTACTAGCCTCAGCAGGCCTCTTCCCAACATCGGAAGACTTCCTAGCCTCCCTCAAAGACTCCTCGACATCCTTAGCCTGATTCACGAGCACATCAAACTCAGTGTACTCCGCAGCCAACAAGTACGTCTTGATCTCCGGATCCAAACCATAACAGAACCTATCACATCTCTTATGCTCCGTAGGAACCAACTCCAGAGCATAGTGACTCAACCGGATAAACTGTATCTCATAGTCAGCCACACTCTTAGTGCCCTGCACCAGGGACATGAACTCCCTCTTCCTCGCATCCTCGTGTTGCGGACCCAAGAACTTCCGCACAAAGGCGATCCTGAAATACTCCCAAGTCAGGTTAGCAACTGCTACCCCTGCTCTCGTGATAGTCCACCATCTATAAGCATCCCCCTGAAGCAGAGAGACCACATAACTCAACCTACGGGCATCCTGACAGTCCATCTGATCTAGGATCCTCTCGGTACTAGCCAACCACTCTTCAACTACACTCGGGTCAAACCCACGAAACTCAACACCTCCCAAGCTACGCAAACGTTCTAGCGGTAGCCCTGGGGTAACAACAACAGCGGGTGTGGGAGCCGGTACTTGCACTCCAGCCATAGCTGCCTGAAACGCACCCGTCATAGCCTGTATGAACGGTGCAAAGTCTCCGAACTGACCTCCCACTGGAACCGGAGGCACTCCAACGGATGGAACACCAACTGGTGGAGGAGGTGGAAGCGGTTCCTCCCTGACATTAGCCTCTCCCTCGGCATGACCATCGGTGATCAAGCTCGCTGAAGCACGTGTCTCACGTCTTGGAGGCATTGTCTAGAAACTTCAAACATATAGTTTTAAAACAAAACATTAAGACATAATAAACTTACATTCGGGCAAGATCCAAGGGAACCGAAGAACAGTTAAAAACATGTTGGCATAGGCAATGTGTAACTGACACCTCTTTTACTCATATTCATTCTAGATGCACTCACAATCTATAAGTATGCATGCAACATCAACATATCATGTTCAATCTAACATTCTAACATACCAACACAAAACATGGCAAACCGATACTTACTTGACAAACCAACAACACACTTGACGAACCAACACATTTTACAAACCTGGCAACATACTTTTCTAATCGACAATACATTTTATTCAACCTGGCTCTGATACCACCAAATGTAACCCCCTTAGCCCGGCCTGGGCAAAACCGGCACTAAAGGATCACACGGGGAATATTGAACCAAACCCGAGAGGATCCAATCCGATAAACAACCCTGAAAACCGTATTATTATTTTTTTTATATCTTACCTAGATTCACGATTAATCTCCTATGTGTAATTAACTCAAGTAAGACAGAGACAGACGCAGTTCAACCATTATAATTAAATCAATTAGACGCATACATGATTTGGGACCAAAATGTAAGAAACTAATATACATCACCACATCCACAAACAATCCACCGGATAACAATTAAGCAAGCATAAAACAATCGTCTTACAATTCATAACATCTCCTAAATTACTCATAAATCCACTGTATTTACTTACTAAATTAAATCCTACGTTTCATGCATTCAAAACTCTCAAATTGCCCTTTTTAGGCCATGTGTTTCGAAACAGCCTTGGAGTGTTTCGGAACACATGTGCCCAGTGAACCAATGGTTCGAACCATGGTCACCTGTTTCGAAATAGGCCATAGGGTGTTTCGGAACAGACATGACCAGTAGCATTTGGTACCGAACCCTGGTTCGATACAGATACTCAAATAGGTACAGGGGTATCGATACTGCCCCAGGGTGTTTCGATACACCCTGTATTCTGGACTGAGGTATGATGATTCGAGCTCATTTAAGCCACCCAAGCGTAAACATTAATAACCCGAAACTATATGAAACATTCCTAGGCATATTCATCAACATAAACCCACCTTAAACCATTTGTAAAGATCACAAGGAGACCTATAGGCATGCTTCCTAAAGATTGAATAGCAACATAACAAACATGCTAAGCCATGCTTCACAATTCAAACATATCCAAAGTTCAACAAATAAAAATCAAGTAATAATGGTCTTATTACAACATGAAACAAAGCCTAAAAGCTCACTCTTCTCATAGATTGTGTTACACATTGCCTTGCCCTATTTATTTGCCAAAAACATACCAAAGTTAAGTGATCTTCCCCTTGGTTTCCTTGCCTCAAACGAAGCTCCAAGTGCCCTTATTTTTCTACAAAGATGAAAAAAGAGCTTAAGCAAACATGCTTAGTGAGGTAGCTCCACAAAAGATCATCAATGCATTTATTTAAAACTATATTGAAATCGTAATTTGCAATACTATGTTAAATCATGCATGCCAATAGTACATGCTCAAATTCATTAAATCATATGCATCATTGAGTTCACATAACCTTATCAAAACAATTTATAATGATGCTCAAACCTTCTCAATTTCATGTATGTATATTGGCATTCTAGTGACCACTTAATTTGAACCTTAAGTTTACCAAATACACGGATCCTTTTCTCAACATGAACCAAAGCCATGCCCAAAGGCACCATCATGTATAGGGTAATTAACCACATTGTATTCCAAATCATTTCTCATAATTTTCCATAATCATGGATGCTAAATAAGCTATGCATTTCAGCAAGTAATTCTCATGTATGCATCACTTCAAATAATGCTCATGCATTTGCATAAATCTCATTGCATTATCAACATAATGTCTTAATAAAATATAGCCGAAACTCATATCGGTTTAACAAAACAAATACTTTACTTACTCTTGAACTACGGAAGGTTTTCACACACTTCCATAGTCCCCAAAAACAGAACGTACCAAACGCGATTTGCTTTAAAATCCGTAACCACTCACCAACAAGCGAAACGAGCTTTCGCCGCTTTCCGATGATCGCACCAATGCACCAGCACTCAAGCTTCTTCTTGTACCTCTTCTACAACATTAAAAACAGAGCATTCTCACATCATAACATGCTCAAACCAACAGCCACATCCGAACACCGTTAAACTACCAAAAACTTAGCCGAAAAGACCGAAAACTAAGCCGAAACGTATCCGAACAACATCAGCCCAAAACCTAACGAATCTAACACCTAAACCACCTCAATTATGATCCAAAAACACATCCAAACCATCCTTATACCTCCAGCAACATTTAAGCATCTAAAATAGCCCATAAAACAACCGAAAAGTACCTTAAAACTACACCAATTGCATTATTCCGGGATTAAATTAATGTGATATCAAATCAAGACTCAATTAATCATTAAATCAACATAAAAACATGATTAAACTCATCTAATTTCCAGCATCAAATGAGATCCAAAAAGATTTCACAAAAACATCACAGAAATATTAGATCTAACATTAAAAACATAGAATCAAGTTTTTATTCAAAGATTAGCAAGCTAATACTTGAGAATTTCAATAAAGAACCTTAGAAAAGAATGAAAATCCAGAAAATTACCTTCAAGATCTATTCACCAAAAATATGAGATTTTCCCCTTCTTGATTCCTTGCAATTTGATGTAGATTTGATGAAATCAATGCTTAGGTTTTGTAAAGGATGGAAAGATGATGCAAGTGATGTATTCTTTGTGGAAAAAGATGCAAAAATCAGCAAGGAATTGAAGAGAAAAGATGAAGAGAAAGTGGAGAGAAAATGAGAGAAAAAGATGAGAGAAAATATAAGAAAAAGTGGTTTTGAGAGAAAATGATTAAAAACCAAATTAAAGTAATTAAAAATACCTTTTTGGTGAATAAATCACCAAATTGGTCCTCCAATTTTTTCAAAAATTACAAATTGGTCATTTATGCATAATTAAGCATAATTAAAAATCATTATAAAATCCAAATTATTTTCTTTTAATTTGAAACATATTTTTAACATTTCAAACCACCTTCCAAATTATTATTTTTCTTAATTAAAAATATCCTTATTTTTATTTTTCTCGGAATTAATGAACCGGAGAACCCGATTCGACCCGAATCGAATCCTCCTAACTAAGCCTAAACTAATAACCCCCAAAAAGGGATGTTACATGCTGTTAATGTGGCTAACTTGTTCTTTAGAGAGATTGTTCGATTACATGGTATTCTTAGGTCAATTGTTTCTGACAGGGATATTAAGTTTCTGAGTCATTTTTGGAGGACTCTTTGGAGCAAAATAGGTATAAAACTCATGTTTTCTACTACTTGTCATCCCCAGACTAATGGACAAACTAAGGTTGTTAATCATGTTTTATCTACTTTGTTGCTTTCCATCATTAAAAAGAATATTAAGACTTGAGATGATTATTTGCCACATGTTGAATTCGCATATAATCATGATATACATTCTGCTATAAAATGTCACCGTTTGAGGTTGTTTGTGATTTTAATCCTATTACGCCTCTAGATTTGTTGTCTTTCCCACAAGAACAGGTGATAAGAAAGGATGGAAAAGCAAGAGCAGATTATGTAAAGCGTATACATCAACATGTTAAGGAGAAATTAGTGCGAAGGACTCAGCAGTACGAAAGGCAAGCAAACAAGAGAAAAAAGTGAGTCACCTTCGATGTTGGTGATTGGGTTTGGGTTCACTTCCAAAAGGAACGATTTCCAGCCCAAAGGCGGTTTAAGTTATTACCGCGAGGAGATGATCCTTTTCAGGTGTTAAAGAAAGTGAATGACAACGCCTACAAGATAGACTTACCGGGCGAGCACACTGTAAGTGCCACATTTAATATTTCTGATTTAACCCCTTTTGATGATTTTGCAGATTTGAGGTCAAATCTTTTTCAAGAAGGGGGGATGATGTGAGCACATCATGTCAAGTTCAACATGTTGATCAGGAGGTCTTACCATCAAGACCTATCATACATTCTAAGGCAATGAAATATAAGGAAGACTTTTTCTTTCTTGTCTAACATTTCAGATTCTTTTAAGAATGTTCATATCTTGGAATATATTGTTTATATGTGTTGCATGTTGATATGTGATATATTTTGGTATATATATTAGTAAG
Organism: Abelmoschus esculentus; assembly: GCA_035048815.1. Taxonomy (NCBI): domain Eukaryota; kingdom Viridiplantae; phylum Streptophyta; class Magnoliopsida; order Malvales; family Malvaceae; genus Abelmoschus; species Abelmoschus esculentus. The sequence goes on along the minus strand of JAUCBN010000006.1, from coordinate 11,586,200 downwards.
TGTGTTTACTTATGTATATACTATGTTAAGTATGTTTGCATTTGGTTTTAAGTGTGTTTGTATGGTTAAAATAAGACTACAAGGCTTTTTAGATGTGTTTACCTTGTTCTAATATAGGTACTTAGGAGAACCTTAGCTCAAGTGGGCATACTCATCTTATCTCTAGATCAGGAGAGCCTATGCAGCTATCTCTAGCTCAGGAGAGCTTATGCAGTTCAACACCAGCTCAAGTGAATTATATTCAGCTAAGAAAAAGCTCAATGGAGTGTACGCAACTCACCTTAGCTCGAGGCAGCTCAGAGGCTTAGCTCACAGCTCCGTTTAGCTCCTAACACTCTTAGCTAGTTCATTTCAGCTCATCTACATTTCCAGCTCAACTCAACTCAAGTTGAAGTGACCTACAACAACTGAAACCTATCGTACACGAAGAACAAGTGTCTTAGGCATGTTCCATACATGTGGGGCCCACATAACACACATCTCCACAAGTTTGGGCGTTCAAAAGCAAGCAAGCCAAACAGGGCCCTTGCTTTGAAGATCAAACAACAACATTGGATAATAATGAATGGTTTTGGTTCAAATTTCAAATAATTAGCACATGTTTAATGTGTCAAAACATGTTGCTAAGGATATTAGGAGCCTATGAGGAGTTACTTTAGCATTTAAATTTAAATTTTCGTTCAAATATTGGCCATAAATTCAATTTTGGCCAACTTCTCCTTTTATTCCTATATATTTCTATAATTTTGTAAAGACAAGATTAGACATTTGATGAATAAATTCCTTTGTGATATTTTTTCTCAAACATGGTTCTTTGTAAAACTTTTCTTTGACTATCAATTCTGAATTGTTGTCAAGTTACTTGATACGTCGGATTCTCAATTGTTAGATAATTGAAGGGTCCAAGTCCATTTTTGAACAGATTTAGGACAAGGTTCGGGTCCGTTCAATAGATTGTTCGGGTTCTTTCATGGAGTTTGTTCAAACTTTAAGAACATCACTGCCATTGATGAATGCTTGAAGAATTTCATCTTCAACCTTCAAATCTGTCCAAAAATTTCCAGTAACTTCTTTCTCGCTCAATTCTGATTTTTCTTTTTATTTTAAGTCTTTTAACATCCTAACACAACACCATGTTTGTTTTTCCAGTAGAGGAATACTTGCTACAATCTTAGGTCCGTGAATGAACGAGGAATATTGTTTCTTTATAACTAGCCCCGTATCAGATCTCAAGAGTGGCTATCATCAAATCAGAATGCAAGAATGGGATGAGTGGAAAACAACCTTCAAAACTAAGGTTTGTACGAGTGGATGGTTATGCCTTTTAGCCTCACTAATTCCCCTAACACTTTCATGAGATTAATTATCATGTCTTACGACCTTACATCGGTAAGTTTTGTGTTGTTTACTTTGATGATATACTGATATATGGCTGCAACTTAAATGACAATGAACAACATCTAAGGGAGGTTCTTAAAACGTTGAAAAAGGAGCACTTATATGCCAATCTGTCGAAATGTGTCTTTTGAACTAATGAGTTATCTTTCCTATGATTTATTGTAAGTTCACAGGGACTATGTAATCACTAATTTTATCCGGGTATACCCGTTTATTTTTGTTTTTATCCTAAATAATGGGCTTCAATTAATTAATCACCTTATGATCTTTAATTATTTGTTTTGAAAAATCCAAAATGTTATATTATTATGTTTTTTTCTCTTACTTTCATTGTCAAAACCCAAAATTCCATAATATTATTATTTTTAATATAGGCATGTATTTTGTTTTCTTTATTTTATCATTTTATCATTACCTATTATCTATTCTGTCTTATGTCATTGATATTATATTACCATTAGTATTACTATAATGACTCTCTATTATTATTGTTTTCTTCTTCGGTTCGCATTATTATTTATATTATTAGTATTATTAATATCAAATATTTTTATAAGTATAAAAACAACTTTAATAACAGAAATAAATGAGCCCAAATAATTTACATTTTACAAAGCCCAATCTGAAATAAATAAAACAATATAATCTATAATAACTAGATCAACCCAAAGAATACAAGGCCCGATTGTTAAGCCCAAACCGGATGAAGTCATTAACCCTAATATCCTTTCTTGTATCTGCGTAGCCAACATCCAGTCGTTGGATCTGATCCAGATCTGACGGTCCAGATCCAAGGAGGAAAGTCGGTTCAGCTCCAGCCACGCGCCGACGCGCTCGCGTTCCACATTCCACGCGCGCGTGTCCTTCACGCAGGGAACTCTTCAGATGCTCCGACCGTTCGTCGTCTCGTTGCCGTCGCCTTCGCCGGTGATCCCTCTCGTTGTTCCGACCGCCACGTACACAAAAAAACAAAGAAACGTCAGAATTCGTACATTACAGAGCCAACAATTGCAGAAATCAAAAACCAATTACACAAAAGCAAAAGGACAAACAAGGGTAGAGATTTCAGGGCAAAAAAGCAACCATTCTCAGAGGGATTTCGGCCGGCTAAATCAGAAAAAAATCAGAACACACACATACATCCAAACGAGAGAAGCAACCAATAAAATATAGGATTTTTCATTTTCTATTTTCGGATGTAATCGGATATAAAGTCGAAAGGAAAACACATTGTAAAGGGTTCCCTCTCTGATAGGTTTCAATCAATAGAAGCAGAGAAATTTTGAGGTAAAAAACCTCATCTCTTATTCGCACACATACAATGAAATAGGGGAAATCGAAAAGAAAGTGAAAGGTTTAGTCGTGTTTACCTTTTTTTCGGTTTTGTTGTTCCGATCTCAAATCCGGCGACAAGCCTCGCGATCCTTGGGTCGTTGTTGGTGAGCCGAAATGAGAAGGAGGCTCCTCCTTGCTTTTCTGCCTCTTTTCATAACCGAAAAAGGGATTTTTGTTTTTCTTTTCGGAAGGATTTCAAAGCTTTCTTGTTTGTTTTGGTATCTAAATCAGAGAAAGGGCACTTTGTTTTTGGTTTTGTCTTGAAAAAGGGAAGCTTTTCGGGTGTTTTGTTTCGCCGACCACCGCCAGCGGTGGCCGGGTTCTGGGTTTGCGGTGTCTTTTTGTTCGGAATCTGGGGTTGAGGACGAACATTCTTGATGTTCATCCTTCTTTGTTGAACAGATGAGAGAATGAAGGATTTTGTTCCCTCCTTAATCAAACAAAATGGGGTAAAAGGAGAAGGGCTTGTTTCTTTTTGTGCTTTATACTCCCCCCATACTTTAAAAATGGATTATTCATGTTATAAAACCCTCCTTGTCACCTTTATTACGTGCGTGGTCCCTCTAAATTTTTGAACTCTTTTATATTGGTCCTGATCTAAATGAATCTGGTTATCTTCAAAATGGTTTTATTCAACTCGAGTCCCTCCTTTGCTTAACGTTTATTTTTAGGTCCTTCCTCGCTTAAAAATAGCATTTGGAGGACCTCAATGTTTTAATTTCCTTTATTTTGGTCATTTACAGTGTTGATTTGGTTTTGTTTTATTTTGTCTTATTTTATTTATTTATGCATTTGGTATACATGTTTTATTATGCTTTAGTTTATTGTGTCACACATTTATTCTATGCCCTTATTTTATTTTGTTATGCATGTTATTTCATGTTTGTATATGTATTTATTTACTTATGCTACATTATGCATTTGTGTATGTTTCTTCATTATGCTCTTTTTTGTTTTTCATGCCATATGTGTTTTTATCTTATGCTTTTGTATTTTTGTAAATCTTTTATATATTGTTTATGTCTCTTTTGTTTTTTTTCAATCACATCCATTAATTAATGAATTTAATACTTATATCTTTATTCGGTCGTAACGGGCCCGTGTTCCAATGCAATGGTCGCGGTGTATGCGTTGCCTCTGAATAAAGACACAGTAAAAAATAAAATTGATTCGAATCTTTAAACAAATGCTAATTTAAATGCCACTTTAATCCGGAAAATTCAAAATTAATTAAACGGTAATTTGTAAAGGTGCCAATCTTGGGCGGTTTTATACCCTAAACCTATTTTTAACCGTAACCGACTCTCGAACCTAAATCATTTCGAATCTCTAGTTTTACGGTGTCCGGCCTACCAAAGTGGCCGGTGGCGACTCCACCTTTTTTTAAATCCCTAATTTTAAAATTTCGCTTTTCAATCTAATTTTTTAAAATCTCAAATCCCTAATTTCAACTTTCCAATTCCTATTTTTTTTTAAAAAAACCCTAAATTCCCAAATGTTGGATCTAAATTCCCCTTTTGAGGCCTAATCCCAATTTTTAAAATTAAACCTTAAATATTTTGTTTTGAGACATTATGAGCCCTAAATTTTTATTTCAAAATTAGCACCCTTTTTGCCTAAATAATTTTAAACCCAATTTTTAAAAGGGTCGCTACAGTTGGCGACTCCGCTGGGGACCAATTTTTCAAACGAGTCAAGCCTTGTTTTCAAATTACCGCTTAGTTAATTTCGAAAGTTTTGAATTAAAGTGGCAATTAAATTATCGTTTGTTTATTAATTCGAAGCTATATCATTTCAACCCGTCTCTCTTTAAGTGGGGGAAAATACTAAGGCTTTCGTAAGGATATTGTTCCTTCGTATGGGCCTAGTAAAGTACCTTCGGGGCTCGACTACCCTATGCTTTCGTGGGAATATTGTTTCCCCGTATGGGCATAGCGAAAGGGTCCTCCCGAATTGAACTCGATTGAGATGAGCCTATAATGGGTGATGATCGGGGGCCTTGCTACTCTTAGGAGAGGACAGCAAGGACAATTCGGGTACCTCCTAGTACCAAAATTGCATACAGAGAACTAGTAAACCCACTCCATTAGAGCCATGCGGATAACCTAGGTGAATTAGGTATGATATCTAGATTTTGTTTATCTTTCTCTTCTTCCATGTCATTTGTTTATGTCATTTATTTATGCTTTTGTTATTTATGGCGTCCTTACTAACACATTTCCCTTTTCCTTTTGTTTGTTTTGTTTTCTTCCTTTTCTCGCATTCTTTTTGCATTCCTTTTTTAAAGGTGTTGATTCGAGTGGTTTGCCCGCATTGAGAGCTTTCATTATGGATAAAGGTCTTCTAGGTTCCCAAGATAAGAACTCAGTGATCCGGCATTGGTCCAAAGTCAATCAAAAGGCCTTTGGAGACAGTCAACCAAGTGAGCGTATTGTGCCCGGTTACACGTATGTCAGTTTACAACAGAACGATTTGTATGAGTTAAAGGAAACATGGGAAAGTTGGGAAGCGAGAGTACAAAACTGGTTCTGTGAAAATTATGGGGATATAACTCAGTTAATATATGTTAGAATTAATCAGCCTTTGTTAAGAGCCGCTTTTCAGTTCTGGAATCCCGCTTTTTGCTGTTTCACCTTCAATGGAAACGATTTGATGCCAACAATAGAAGAATACACGGCTTTGATGAATAGAAGGAATGCCAACAAGGATTGGATCTATTCGAAACCTCCCAAGTCTCAGAACTATCATTCAAAGTTGAGTTCTCTAGCCGGAATGAGTGATGCGTGGGCTAAAGGAATAATTCAGGTTCGGGGAGAAAGTATCGCATTTTCATGGGAGAGCATTCGGGATATAATACCTGTTCATCCAGATGAGGAAATGAAGATGGATTTATTCGCCATAGGCATATACGGGTTGGTGATTTTTCCCCGAGTGTTGGGAAACATAGATGTGGCCATTCTCGATTTGTTCGATCGTTTAAAGAAGAAGGCTAATCCGGTAATGGCCATATTGACAGAAACCTTCATTTCTTTGAATGCTTGTCGGAAACATGAAGAAGGACGTTTTAGAGGGTGTGCACAGCTTCTTCAGATATGGATACAAAGTCACTTTTGGAAGGAGCCAACCCAGGTCTTGTCTGGTATATTTCAAGGAAGTTTCTCCCCGGTGCGAGAGTATTTAGCTAGAGAATGGAGAGAGGATCTCGATAAAAGAAAATGGTCAGAAATCTTCAGGAATCTGTGAGATGATGATATTGTGTGGAGAGTTCTGTGGATGGGTCATGAGTTTCATTTCCTTTACAGAATCGGTGACTACGATTGGGTCATGATGATCGGCTTACAAGGAGGAATTGCCTGTGCACCCCTTCTGGTATCTAGACAGTTTGGATCTCGTCAATTTATTCCTTTTACGGTAGGTTTGAGTGAAGCCGAGTTTCCTTTTAAGAATGAGTATCGACCTAAGGTCCAGAAGATAACAAGGGCGTGGGGTTACTGTTACCGTATTCGAGTAGAAGGAAGTAATCAAGGAATGAGCATACCGGACTATGACCTTTGGAGACGTATCAGGGTTAATGACAAAATCCCGATATCCGACCACGAGCCTACAAAGACATTGGAAGAGCACATGCGCATCGTCCCTTTTGAAGCCGATATACTAAGGAGTGAGATGGATGAAGTCAGAAAACAGATGGAGGAAATGAAAGCCCAGTATGCGGAAGAACTATACAAAGTAAGTTTGGACCTCGATGTCAAGGACGGGACAATTAAACAGTTAAAGAAGGCTAATGAAGATTTGAGTGAGAAAAATGCCCTCTATCAGAAAGATACCATCAAGCTGTATACTCAGGTGCAAACTGCTAACCGAAAGAAATTTCTCGCCGTGGAAAGGGAAAGGATGAACGGGATTCGTATCCTAGAAGAAGAAAAGGAAAGGGGTAAGCAAGCCATGAATAAGGAAATAGAGATCCGAGAGGCCAAAATTGAGAAAGAAAAGAGGGATGCTAGGAGAGCAATCAGCTAAGAGAGGGAAAGGTACTGGGAAGAAAAAGAGAAAGGAAAACAAACTATAGTGTGGGAAAGGGAAAATACTAATGTGTGGAAGAGAAGGGCTCAAGAAAATAAGAACCGTTTCTGTGAGATGCAAGATCTATATGTCTCTACTTCTGAAATTCTGAAACAGTGTCAAGCTCGGAATGCTCTGTTGGAACACAAGGTCGAAGATTTGGACCACTCTTTAGAGAAATATGTGGCCAGAAATGGGTTTTTGGAATTGCAGCTCAGTCAACAAGAGAACGCATCGCTTCAAGCACGGATAGGAGAGTTAAAAGCCAAGGTTCAAGACTATTTGGGACGACTAGTGGTCCTCGAGGGGGCTGCACAAGGAGGAGACAATTATTGGTTGCGTCGTCTTCGTGATGCCACCCGCATGATACAAGACCGAGATGATTATAACACCACTCTAATGGTGCAAGTACAAGAAGTGGCCCAATATGTGAAAAACCTAGCCGCGGAGGCTGAAGCCTTAACACCCTTTGTAGCACAGGACATGAAAGAAGCAGCCCGATTCGTTCAACTACTCAAAGCAATTCAAGATTTAGGAATTAGGGCTGATGCCTATCTGTAGTTTCTATTTCCCCTTTGTAATGAAGACTTTTTAAAGTTTAATGAAAGTTGGTTCAAGGACGATCACTAAATGAGTCAACACCTTTACTTGCATTGCTTATCTTTTTGAAGCATTTCATCATTTGCATTCATCCATTCATGCATTTTATATGCATTAATCATGTATACAATTAAATTAACTTAGAAAATGTTGTAAAACAGAATTTGCAATCATTCCGCATCAATATTGCACTCGATCTCAAGTGAGAAAAATGGAAGAACAATTCAGTAAGTTAGAAGAAGATCTGAGGGCCCAGATAGAAAGATCGCAGTTGGAACTGAAAGAATCCATGTTGAAAGCTCAGCAAGATATGCTGGAACAGCTCACCCAAATGATAGGACTTAAGCCATCAGATGATGCGAAAGGAAAAGGAATGGTAGAGACTCCGCTTCAAACCGGGATAGAACCGGCATATTCCCCCATTGTTATTGGCTCAGCCCCTGTCCCACAAAAGGGAGAGACGTTTAGTTTCCGAACCGGAACATCGATCCAGAATCTGTTATTTGGAACGGCTGAAAGTGATGAGAATGCTGGTGAAAATGTGCTTGATTTGGATGAACTCGAGAAATTCAGTAAAGTAAAGGCAGAATTCTCTAAACAGCTCGAGGAGACTAGGAAAGACCTTGAAGAAAAGCTCCGGGTTAGAGAAGTAGAAGAGGATTCTCTTGGTTTGAACGCGGGTGACCTTAGCCTAGTCCCCGATGTAGAAATTCCCCCTAAATTCAGAACACCTGAGTTCAAAAAGTACGACGGCACAACATGCCCCACTGCACATGTGACCATGTTCTGTCGGAAGATGGCAGGATTTACCAGCAATGAAAAGCTTCTCATTCATTGCTTCTAGGACAGCTTGATAGGATCCGCGGCAAGGTGGTATAATCAGTTGACCCGTGCACAGATTAAGTCATGGAAAGACTTAGCAAAAGCTTTCATTGACCAGTACAAGCATGTTACTGATATGATTCCCAACAGACTTATGCTGCAAAATTTGGAACAAAAGAAAAGTGAAAGCCTTCGCGAATATGCTCAACGATGGCGAGATCTCGCAGCACAAGTACAACCGCCACTTCGTGAAAATGAAATCGCTCCCATGTTTGTGGATACTTTAAGAGGAGTGCTGTATGACCGACTCATCAGTAATCCGATAAGTAACTTTGCCGAATTAGTCATGACCGGTGAGCGCATTGAGGCAGCCATCAAAAGTGGTAGGATTGAGGGAGGTGAACCACTCAAAAAGCAATTTAAGAGAAAGGAGCATGAAGTAAATGCTTTCGAAACATGTCAGAATTTAACAATATCGCAACCACAACCGGCCAGCAATACTCAGGGAGGCGGTAGAAGAGATGACAGGAAGCTAAAGAAAGAATTTGAGAAGACGACCTTCACCCCTATCCCGATCCCGTACAAGGAGTTGTACGCTCAGTTACACAAAGCTGATTTGGTGCGACCTTTCCATGTGACTCCTTTCAGTCCACCATATCCAGCATGATATGATGCAAAAGCACATTGCGAATATCATGCCGGCGTTCCTGGTCATAACATTGAGAATTGTATAGCTTTCAAGAAGCTTGTTCAGAAATTGTTGAATACGGGAGTCTTACAATTGGGAGAACCAAGTACCACTAGTAACCCGCTTCCTAACCACGGGAATCAGGGGATTAATAGTATCAAAAAAGAATCCCCTAAAAAGGCCATATCTATGGTGTTAGAGATATGATCCCCTTTAAGATGGGTGTTCCGACATTTGTGCATGGCACGTCTGATAGACCGAGGGATGGTAATTGTAAAGGAGGGATGCGGTCGATACTGCGAATATCATCAGTCTAGTGATCATGATATCCAAGCTTGCTCAGAATTTCGTAGTAAGGTGCAAGCACTCATGGATACCAAAGAAATTGAGTTCTTTGCAAAATGCGAGGAGGAAAAGCCAGAAATCTGTATAACGGATATTCCAAGAAACAAATACACAGCTCAGTGACCCTTTATCATCAGTCGTAGGGTGGACGAAGAGGGGTCTTCTAGCCAAAATGCTCCGAGACTCATAATTTCTCCTCCCTCGACCTTTCCTTTTAAAAGCACACAGAGGGTGCCTTGGAATTACACCTCCAATATCTCTACACCTGGAAATTCAGGAACGCAAGAAGCCGTTACACTAGAAGAGGGGAGGCCGGTTCAGGAAGATGATGTATCGGGGCAGAACTCCAAAATAGTGAATGAAGTAGGGCACTTTACAAGGAGCGAGAGATGTTATTCCCCTCAGGAGGAGAAGAGACTCGACGAACAAAAGGGTAAGGGCAAACTCGTTGAGCCTGAAGCAGTAAAAGTATTCGGGGATGATCCCCCCTCAAAAATTCTCGAGCCAGTGACTGAGGCTCAGGCCCAAGAATTTTTAAGGTTCCTAAAGCACAGTGAGTACAATGTGGTTGATCAACTTCGAAAGCAACCGACTAGAATCACGATGCTCGACCTGTTACTGAATTCAGAAAAGCACCGAGAAGCATTGCTAAAGGTGTTGAATCAAACTTTTGTAGAACAAGACATCACTGTCAAGAAGCTTGATCAGATTGTGAATCACATAGCTGCCGATAATTATATCACTTTCAGTGATGATGAAATCCCAGAGGAAGGAAGACGTTCAACTAAAGCTCTCAATATCACAACTCACTGCAAGGGGCATGTTTTGCCAGGAGTGCTTATCGATAACGGGTCTGCCCTTAATGTTATGCCCATGGCTACCTTACAACGACTGCCTATTGATAACTCCCATATGAAGTTTTGTCAGAACACTGTCCGGGCATTTGACGGTACTCAGAGGGAAGTGATCGGGAAGATCGAGATACCTCTGCTTATAGGCCCAGTCGAATATGTTATAGAGTTCATGGTTATGGATATCCGACCGTCGTACAACTGCTTGTTAGGGAGGCCGTGGATTCATGCAGCCGGGGCTGTCCCTTCTTCGCTTCATCAGAAGCTGAAATATGTGATGGAAGGAAAACTTGTGACAGTCAACGCGGAAGAAGACGTTATTGTTGCTGTAACTTCGGGTGTTCCCTATGTGCCCCCTGCTGAAGATGCTCTAGAATGTTCCTTTCGAGCCTTGGAATTCATCAATGCCACTTTTTTGGCGGAGGGGAGTCGAATCCCAACCCCGAGATATTCGAACTGCACTAAGATGGTAGTGATTGAGACTGTTGGAAAAGGGGCTAGGAAAGGGAGAGGACTCGGAAAGAACTTGCAAGGATGTCTGAAGGTCAGAAGTGTTATTGACCAGAGGGACAGGTTTGGGTTAGGCTTTCACCCTACCTACCTGCAAAAGAAACAAGAAAGAAAGAGGAGGGAAGAGCAAAGAAGAGCCCGACTCAGGGGAGAAGACATCCCATGGAAACCAATAGTCAAAACTGATCTCAAGAATAGTTTCACCTTCGAAGGGATTGAGAATTCTGGGGAGAAAGTGCACCAAGCCAATTTAGAAGGACAAAAGTTTTATGAGGCTGAGCTTATGAGTGAAATTTTCGAAATGATGGATGTAAATATGATCTCCCAGAATGCCAAGGGAAAGTCTGCTCTATTTGCCATTCGTCCATGTCTCCCGGATGAAAAGCTCAACAATTGGACAAGCATTGATCTTACCTGTAGTTGCTAAGAATGAATCAAAGTAATGTCTAAAAAACAATTCCCATTCGCTTTCGCCCCAAAGCAATGGGATTCCTTTGTAAAGGGCATCTATGTTAATCTGCATTTTAATGAAAACAAAGGGCTTCACACTCTTTTTCTCAAATGGCAAACAATCTTCTTTTCATACATTTTGTTCATTGCATTCTTTATCTCTTTATCTCTTTATTTGTAAAATATGTATACTATTTCCCAACATAGGAAATTTAAATTCTTGCAGGTTCGGTAATATCGATTGTATGAATGATACTAAACTTAATCCTGTACCGAATTTCGAACAACCCGTACTTGTCGCAGAAGCCGAAGAAGAGGAAGAGGAGTTAGAGATCCCCGATGAGTTAATAAGGTTGATGGCCAATGAAGAAAAGCAGATACTGCCCTATCAGGAGGATCTGGAGATAATAAATTTGGGATCCGAAGAAGAAAGAAGAGAGGTAAAAATAGGTACCACTTTAGCATCAGACTCAAGAGAAAAATTATTTGGGTTGCTTTCAGAGTTTAAAGATGTTTTTGCTTGGACATATCAAGATATGCCAGGACTAAATACATATATTGTTGTACACAAGCTACCCACACGACCGGAGAATAAGCCCGTCCAACAAAAGCTCCGTAGGTTGAGAACGGATATGTTGTTGAAAATTAGAGAAGAAGTAAGAAAGCAGTTCGAAGCCGGGTTCTTGAAAGTAGCGAAGTACCCAGAGTGGGTTGCTAATATCGTACCGGTACCCAAAAAGGATGGGAAAGTATGCATGTGCGTAGATTATCGTGATCTCAATAAGGCCAGTCCAAAAGACAATTTTCCTCTCCCGCATATTGACACCCTTGTTGATAATACTGCGGGGCACTCATGGTTTTCTTTCATGGACGGTTTTTCGGGTTATAATCAGATCAAGATGTGCCCTGATGACATGGAAAAAACCACCTTCGTGACACTGTGGGGCACGTTCTGCTATAAAGTAATGCCTTTCGGGTTGAAGAATGCTGGGGCCACATATCAAAGAGCAATGGTGACTCTTTTTCACGACATGATGCACAAAGAGATTGAAGTGTATGTGGATGACATGATCGCCAAATCCAAGACGGAGAATGAACATATTCAGAATCTGCAAAAGTTATTTCTGAGGTTAAGAAAATATCAGTTGAAGCTCAATCCCGCCAAATATACCTTCGCAGTAACGTCCAGAAAGCTCCTCGGGTTCGTAGTCAGCCGAAGAGGGACAGAGATTGATCCGGATAAAGTCAAAGCCATAAGGGATCTCCCGCGACCGCAAACCCAAAAAGAAGTTCGAGGTTTTTTAGGGAGGCTGAATTACATCTCCCGTTTCATATCTCAATTAACGGATAAATGTGATCCCATTTTCAGACTTCTCCATAAAAATGACCCAGGAACATGGAATGAAGATTGTCAGGCAGCGTTTGAGAAAGTTAAGGATTATCTAACTAAAGCCCCAGTTTTAGTGGCTCCCGTGCCCGACCGACCATTGATTTTATACTTAACAGTTTTCGAGAACTCAATGGGCTGTGTGTTAGGCCAACAAGACGAGTCAGGTAGGAAGGAAAGAGCAATTTACTATTTAAGTAAGAAGTTCACAGAAGGCGAATCTCGATGTCCACAGATTCAAAAGTTGTGTTGTGCCCTGGTTTGGGCGACTAAAAGGTTGAGGCAATATATGTTGTATCACACCACCTATCTGATATCACGGTCTGATCCCTTAAAAGCCCTAATGGAAGCACCGACGTTGACAGGAAAAATGGCTCGATGGCAGATGCTTTTGTCTGAATTTGATATTGTGTATGTAAATCAAAAATCCGTAAAGGGCAGTGCGATGGCCGATTTCTTGGCGAGTCGGGTTGCGAAGAATTATGAACCCCTGAACTTTGATTTCCTAGATGAGGATTTAGTATCTGCCATAGCCAAGGGTGGAATATCCGAAACCGCGTTGCCTTGGAAACTATATTTTGATGGGGCTTCTAATGCCCTCGGGCACGGCATAGGGGCAATGTTGGTCTCCCCGGAGGAAGTTCATTATCCGCTCACGAGCAGGTTGAATTTCTTTTGCACTAATAATATGGCAGAATATGAAGCCTGTATAATGGGTCTGTACGCAGCTATCGAACGGAAGGTTCGTGTCCTTCAGGTGTTCGGAGACTCTTCGCTAGTCATTTATCAGTTACGACAAGAGTGGGAAACCAAGGACCCCAAGTTGATCAAGTATTATAATCTGATTCAGGATTTGATTCAAAATTTTGAAAGAATCAGTTTTCAATATTTACCGAGGGAGGATAACCAAATGGCCGATGCTTTGGCCACTCTGGCCGCGACTTTCAAGACAAACACGAAGGCTCAAATGAGGTCACTAGAGATGCAAAGCATCGAATTGCCCGCCCATTGTTATGGAGTGGAAGAGGAGAAAGATGGGAATCCTTGGTATCACGATATTCTGCAGTACATCAAATCCCAAGTTTATCCTGAAGGAGCCACAAATATTGATAAAAGGACTATTAGTTGAATGGCATCAGGGTACGTCCTCGATGGGGATATCTTGTACAAAAGAGGGAGTGATCAGGTGCTAATGAGATGTGTCGGCGCCCAAGAAGCTAAAACCATAGTGACAGAAATACACGAAGGCATATGTGGGACTCATGCTAATGGTTTTGCAATGGCTAGAAAAATCATGAGGTGTGGCTATTATTGGTCAACGATGGAAGGAGACTGTATTAATCATGCCAAAAGATGTCACAAATGTCAGATCTATACAGATAAAATTCATTCCCCGCCATTGCCGTTACATACTTTGAACGCACCTTGGCCTTTTGCCGCTTGGGGGATAGATGTCATCGGACAGATTCATCCTAAGGCATCTAATGGACACCGTTTCATTTTAGTAGCAATTGATTATTTCACTAAATGGGTAGAGGCCGCCTCCTACGCCAATATCACGCGAGCCACGGTCTGTAGGTTTTTGAAAAAAGAGATCATCTGTCGTTATGGTTTGCCAGAAAGAATCATTACCGATAACGCCACAAATCTGAACAACAAGATGATTTCTGAGGTGTGTGAACAGTTTAAGATTATGCATCACAACTCTACCGCATACCGACCCAAGATGAACGGAGCAGTTGAGGCTGCTAATAATAACATTAAGAGGATCATAGCGAAAACTACAGATACTTTCAAGGATTGGCATGAGAAGTTGCCTTTTGCGTTGTTTGCTTATCGAACCTCAATACGAACCTCGACCGGGGCAACCCCATACTCACTGGTATACGGTATGGAAGTAGTCCTACCACTCGAAGTTGAAATACCTTCTCTCCGAATTCTGAGTGAATCTAAATTGGAAGATGCTGAATGGACACAAGTCAGGATAGACAATTTGAATCTGATAGAGGAAAAGAGACTAAACGCCATTTGTCATGGCCAGATGTATCAGAAAAGAATGATGCGAACCTATAATAAGAAGGTTAGGCCTCGTGAATTTCAGGAAGGGGATATGGTGCTAAAAAGGGTTTTACCTATTCAAAAGGATTTCCGAGGAAAATGGATGCTAACTGGGAAGGGCCGTACATTGTGAAGAAGATCTTTTCAGGGGGAGCTGTCATTCTGACAGAGATGGACGGGAATGAGTTGGGTAATCCTGTGAATTCCGATTGGATTAAGAGGTATTATGCTTGAGTTAGAGAAGAAAAAAGAAGAAAAAGAAAAAAAAGAGAAAAAGAAAGGAAAAAAAGAAAAAAGAAAAAAGAAAAAAAAAGAAGAAAAAGAAAGAAAAAAAAGAAAGAAAAAAAAAGAAAAAAAAGAGAAAAACGGAGGGTTTGGGGTGAAAACCCGAAAAGGGCGCCTTAGGACCATAGGAGGGTTTAAGGTGAAAATCCGAAAAGGACACCTTAAAACCGAAGGAGATTTTGAGTTGAAAACCCGAAAGGGCGGCTCAAATATTTGCAAGGCCCGACACTTCGTCAACCCTCTCGGAGGCTGGTGTGATCAAGTCGAGAAGCAAGATCTTCAATGCGGTTGATGAGTTCTCGTATCATTCATACCTTCAATATTGTGAAATCTGTTTTGAGTTTAATTCTCCTCCTTCTCTTACATATTTCGTGTTTGCCATGACTTTTGAAATATAATAGCTATATTAAATATTTCTTGTTGCATCATATCCATTCCTTTTTGGTATATTCATAAATAAATCAACTCGGAACATCAATGAATAAAATTTTTCGAACTTGCTATGATTTATCCCATCAGCTACAGGTCGGAGAGAAGCGAAGTCCAAGTCAACCTGCAGTAGCCAACGGAGATCATTGAAGACACAACTCTACAAGGTGAAAACCCAAAAGGGCGCCTAAAAGAAAAAGAAAGAAAAAGAAAAAAAGAAAAAAGAAGAAGAAAAAAGAAAAAAAGAAAAAAAGAGAAAAAGAGAAAAAAGAAAAGAAAAAAAAAGAAAAAAAGAAAAAAAAAGAAAAAAAAGAAAAGAGGAAAAGGGGAAGGAAAAGTCGTCAAAGTGAATCCCGTTTTTGGAGGCGAAAAGCAATGTCAGCAGATGGCTTGAGTCCTAATATAGGGAGCGCTTACAGAGAAGACGTGAAATTAAAGAGACTAGATCCGAACAACTTTTGGCTGTGACCCGAACATGCATCATGTAGAATAGGAACATACTAACCCATACCATGTCATATCATATGCATTTACAGGAAAGAAGAACACTAGCACTTCAATGCTCGCCCACTACGGTATACGCTCGAAGAGAGGGACCGTCAGATGTTGCAATGATCAGAAATCAGAGCATCTCGAAGATGTGGATCCTATGGAGAAGGGATCAACATTGTTTTTGCGACATACGCTCGAAGAAAGGGGTCGCCCACCACGGTATACGCTCGAAGAGAGGGACCGTCAGATGCTGCAATGATCAGAAATCAGAGCACCTTGAAGATATGGATTCCACGGAGAAGGGATCAACATTGTCAGAGTTCTAGATTTAGGGTTTCATATAGGAGAGACTCGGATCGAAGACTATTGCGAAGAGTTTTATATAGGAAAGACTCGAAGCTTTTTCAGAAATTGGTTCTATATAGGAAGAATCAACTTCTTCAACAGTTCAAAGCTAAAGTCCCATAGAGGGGGGACCCACAACTCAGAATCTTTTAATTTGTTCAAAATGTCTAAATAACGGAATCAAAGTTGGCTTCTGAAATCTATTTATGTGTGCAGGTGGTCTTAAGTTGGGATGTTGTTCACGGCAAAGCAGATTAGGGGATCAGGGGATAAAAAGGCTATCAGAATCAAGGAAAAGGGGCTCTCAAATCAGTCTTCAAACAGGAAAGTCGGATAAAATTAGTGTTTTTCTATCTTTGCTTTATCATTGTTTCACAACGATAAGCAAAGAGGGGCAACTGTAATCACTAATTTTATCCGGGGTATACCCGTTTATTTTTGTTTTTATCCTAAATAATGGGCTTCAATTAATTAATCACCTTATGATCTTTAATTATTTGTTTTGAAAAATCCAAAATGTTATATTATTATGTTTTTTTCTCTTACTTTCATTGTCAAAACCCAAAATTCCATAATATTATTATTTTTAATATAGGCATGTATTTTGTTTTCTTTATTTTATCATTTTATCATTACCTATTATCTATTCTGTCTTATGTCATTGATATTATATTACCATTAGTATTACTATAATGACTCTCTATTATTATTGTTTTCTTCTTCGGTTCGCATTATTATTTATATTATTAGTATTATTAATATCAAATATTTTTATAACTATAAAACAACTTTAATAACAGAAATAAATGAGCCCAAATAATTTACATTTTATAAAGCCCAATCTGAAATAAATAAAACAATACAATCTATAATAACTAGATCAGCCCAAAGAATATAAGGCCCGATTGTTAAGCCCAAACCGGATAAAGTCATTAACCCTAATATCCTTTCTTGTATCTGCGCAGCCAACATCCAGCCGTTGGATCTGATCCAGATCTGACGGTCTAGATCCAAGGAGGAAAGTCGGTTCAGCTCCAGCCACGCGCCGACGCGCCCGCGTTCCACATTCCACGCGCGCGTGTCCTTCACGCAGGGAACTCTTCAGATGCTCTGACCGTTCGTCGTCTCGTTGCCGTCGCCTTCGCCGGTGATCCCCCTCGTTGTTCCGACCGCCACGTACACAAAAAAACAAAGAAACGTCAGAATTCATACATTACAGAGCCAACAATTGCAGAAATCAGAAACCAATTACACAAAAGCAAAAGGACAAACAAGGGTAGAGATTTCAGGGCAAAAAAGCAACCATTCTCAGAGGGATTTCGGCCGGCTAAATCAGAAAAAAATCAGAACACACACATGCATCCAAACGAGAGAAGCAACCAATAAAATATAGGATTTTTCATTTTCTATTTTCGGATGTAATCGGATATAAAGCCGAAAGGAAAACACATTGTAAAGGGTTCCCTCTCTGATAGGTTTCAATCAATAGAAGCAGAGAAATTTTGAGGTAAAAAATCTCATCTCTTATTCGCACACATACAATGAAATAGGGGAAATCGAAAAGAAAGTGAAAGGTTTAGTCGTGTTTACCTTTTTTTCGGTTTTGTTCTTCCGTTCTCGAATCTGGCGACAAGCCTCGCGATTCTTGGGTCGTTGTTGGTGAGCCGAAATGAGAAGGAGGCTCCTCCTTGCTTTTTCGCCTCTTTTCATAACCGAAAAAGGGATTTTTGTTTTTCTTTTCGGAAGGATTTCAAAGCTTTCTTGTTTGTTTTGGTATCTAAATCAGAGAAAGGGCACTTTGTTTTCGGTTTTGGCTTGAAAAAGGGAAGCTTTTCGGGTGTTTTGTTTCGCCGACCACCGCCAGCGGTGGCCGGTTTCTGGGTTTGCGGTGTCTTTTTGGTCGGAATCTGGGGTTGAGGATGAACATTCTTGATGTTCATCCTTCTTTGTTGAACAGATGAGAGAATGAAGGATTTTGTTCCCTCCTTAATCGAACAAAATGGGGTAAAAGGAGAAGGGTCTGTTTCTTTTTGTGCTTTATACTCCCCCCATACTTTAAAAATGGATTATTCACGTTATGAAACCCTTCTTGTCACCTTTATTACGTGTGTGGTCCCCCTAAATTTTTGAACTCTTTCATATTGGTCCTGATCTAAATGAATCTGGTTATCTTCAAAATGGTTTTATTCAACTCGAGTCCCTCCTTTGCTTAACGTTTATTTTTAGGTCCTTCCTCGCTTAAAAATAGCATTTGAAGGACCTCAATGTTTTAATTTCCTTTATTTTGGTCATTTACAGTGTTGATTTGGTTTTGTTTTATTTTGTCTTATTTTATTTATGCATTTGGTATATATGTTTTATTATGCTTTAGTTTATTGTGTCACACATTTATTCTATGCCCTTATTTTATTTTGTTATGCATGTTATTTCATGTTTGTATATGTATTTATTTACTTATGCTACATTATGCATTTGTGTATGTTTCTTCATTATGCTCTTTTTTGTTTTTCATGCCATATGTGTTTTTATCTTATGCTTTTGTATTTTTGTAAATGTTTTATATATTGTTTATGTCTCTTTTGTTTTTTGTTCAATCACATCCATTAATTAATGAATTTAATAATTATATCTTTATTCGGTCGTAACGGGCCCGTGTTCCAATGCAATGGTCGCGTTGTATGCGTTGCCTCTGAATAAAGACACGGTAAAAAATAAAATTGATTCGAATCTTTAAACAAATGTTAATTTAAATGCTACTTTAATCCGAAAAATTCAAAATTAATTAAACGGTAATTTGTAAAGGTGCCAATCTTGGGCGATTTTAAACCCTAAACCTATTTTTAACCGTAACCGACTCTCGAACCTAAATCATTTCGAATCTCTGGTTTTACGGTGTCCGGCCTACCAAAGTGGCCGGTGACGACTCCACCCTTTTTTAAATCCCTAATTTTAAAATTTCCCTTTTCAATCTAATTTTTTAAAATCTCAAATCCCTAATTTTAACTTTCCAATTCCTATTTTTTTAAAAAAAAACCCTAAATTCTCAAATTTTGGATCTAAATTCCCCTTTTGAGGCCTAATCCCAATTTTTAAAATTAAACCTTAAATATTTTGTTTTGAGACATTATGAGCCCTAAATTTTTATTTCAAAATTAGTACCATTTTTGCCTAAATAATTTTAAACCCAATTTTTAAAAGGGTCGCTACAGACTAAAGGTAGATCCAGAGAAGATTCAGGCAATACAAGACTGTATGCAGCTCGATACTAGCTCAAGTGAATTATGTTCAGCTTAAAAGAAGCTCAATGGAGTGCACGCAACTCACCTTAGCTTGAAGTAGCTCAGATGCTTAGCTACCAGCTCTATTTAGCTCCTTACACTCTCAGGTAGCTCGTTTAAGCTCTACTTAATTTCCAGCTAACTCAACTCAAGCTGAAGTGACCTACGACATCTGAAACCTATCCTACTCGAAGGGAAGGTGTCATAGGCATGTGCCATACATGCGAGACACACATGGGAGCCTTGTGCATATGTGTGGGCGTTCAAGGGAGTGTAAGCCAAACATGACCCTTGTTTTTAAGCACTAGGAGGCTATATGGATAAGGCTGAGTGGTTTTTGTTCAAATTCAAACAAATTAGCACATGTTTGAATTTCAAACAAATAAATACATGTTTAATGTGTTATTTTCGTTTAAACATGTGGCTAATGATAGCATGAGCCTAGGAGGAGTTATTTTAGCATTTAAATTTCAATTTTCGTTCAAATAATGGCCACATATTTGAATTTTGGTCAACTCCTTTCCTCTCCTATATATTTCTTTATTTTGTAAACAAAAAGTTAGACACTTTGAATAAAAATTATATTTAAGAGTTTTTCTCTTATTTGGTTCTCTTTAGAAATTTTCTGACATTCAAAATTGTTTTTGATTGTCAAATTCTTGATACTTCGGGTTTCTAGATCATTATCTAGAGGTCCAAGTCCTTTGACCTTAAACAGATTCGGTTCGCGTTTATTCTGTATATTGTGTAGGTTCTTTTGAGTTTAGCATTTTCAATTGATTCCAGCATCATAATTAACCATTGTTGAACGCTCGAATTGTTGCAATAGATGTTTCTTGAAGGATTCATCTTCCTTGTTTCGAGTTTTCTTCAAAACACCACCTCTTTCTTATTTTCTTTTAATTTTTGTTTTTCCCCTTTTATTCCCTAAATTAATCATGAATGTAATTTTGTTTTCTTGTTGTTTTTATGTTGTCCTTGTTGTAGGACCACACTTACAACATTCCTAGATCCGTAACATATGAAGAAAGTCCGTTTCGACAGGCTACATCATATCATATGGTAATCAGAGCTTTGGTTCAGATTTGTTGTACTTTTTCTACAATTTAATATAAAAGAAAGCATAAAAAATAAAAGAAATTCGAAAAAATATAAAAAAATCAAAGTCAAAGTCAAAAAGAATGAAAATTTTAAAAAAATCATATTAGAATATTGAATAGAAATTTAAAAAAGAATTTGTGTTTCTGTTATTGAAATCATATTGAATGTACAAGTTTTTGTACTATGTGATTCGAAGTGCTTGAAAATCAACCGAAACAAATTATTCTTGTTTGTTCGGTGTTGGGAATGTTGTAAAGCACTTCTCTGCAGTAAGAATTATATTTCCGTCTTTTCATTGTCATATTCTTCAATTTCCTACCTTTTCTTCTTTTGTTTTCGTTTTCTTCATTTAAATCTTTATTTTCCTTAATTGTGTTTCTTGTTAGTAACACATTTGTAACAGGTTTGAAAATGTTGGGTTAGTCTTTTAAAGAACTGAAAATAGAGAAATTGCAAGGGGAAAAGGCATGGAGTGTTGTAAGAACATAAGGGGAGACAAAAAGAGCCATTCAAGCATTCTCCCAAGTGAAACACGAGCGTTGAGTATTACATTTTGAGTGCACATTTCTTTGGAGTGAAAACCGAGAGGTTTTGTGAGTGTGTAGTGAGGACTTTTTACTTTCGTTTTTACTTAACCCATTATTTTTGTTTTTTGTGTTTTCTTTTTTTTAATATGACAGGATCAGATTATCGTAGTCATGGTGGAGACCCGCCACCAGATTTGCAAATACAGGCTTTTACACGTACTATGCAATGTTTATTAGAGAATACATTAGAGCCTCTGCAATCTCATCTAGATAATATAGATGGGTGTGGTTCTCAATCTGTCCATAATGAGAATCATGATAAAAACAACGTCGAACCACCACCACAGATGAATCAACAACCAGAACATGCAGTTGATGATAATATTTCTAACATAAAAGTTGTTATACCTTCTTTTCTGGGACGTTCAGATCCAAATTCTTATCTGACATGAGAAAGTAAGGTTGAACACGTTTTCAAGTGTTACAATTACTTAGAACAAAAGAAAGTACGACTAGCAACTTTGGAGTTTATTGACAATACACTGTTGTGGTGGGATCAATTACTGGTTAGTCGGTGACGTACGGGTGAAGGACTTGTGAGAACATGGTACGAAATGAAGCGTATCATGCGGAAACGGTTTGTTCCTTCTTTCTATCATTGTGATTTATTTCAGAAATTACAAACTTTGAAACAGGGTAATAAGAGCTTCGAGGACTATTTCAAGGAAATGGAGATGTTCATGATGCGTGCGAACATAGTTGAGGATCATGAGGCGAATATGGCTCGGTTTATGGCAGGTTTGAATTCTAAAATTGCTAACGTTGTTGAATCGTAGCATTATGTCAAATTGAATGACATGATGCATATGGCGATGAAAATTGAGCGATAACAACGAAGAAAAGTTTTTACTCGAGGTAATACTACTCCATTTAAATCTTTTAAGAATTCACTCTATCCCTAACAATGCTAGGAAGCAAGCACCACAAACGCCACTTCAGATTCAAGAACAAGGCGATTCCAGCAAGTCAAAGCCTCCCGTTGCTGATAATGGCCGTGGTAAACAAAAAATGGTGGTACAAGAACAATCAAGAGATATTCAACGCTTTAAGTGCCTTGGTCGAGTACATGTTGCTAGCCAGTGTCCTAATCATATGGTTATGTTGATGCGAGATGATGGAGAGATTGAGTCAGATTCTGAAGAAGAACAACATGAGATCCTTGATGAAGATGATAAAGAGGATATCCTAGAAGTTGCTGAGTTTAGTAAGGTAATGGAAATTATGGTTGTTAAACGTAGTCTAAGTGTGCATCAGGTTCAGGATGAACAATAACACGAGAATATCTTTCACACACGATGCAAAGTTCAAGATAAGATATGTGTTTTGATTATTGATAAAGGTAGTTGTACTAATGTTGCTAGTTAAGTGATGGTTGACAAGTTAGGTCTCAAGACGAAAAAATATCTGAATCCATACAAATTGCAATGGTTGAATGACGGTGGAGAACTTAAAGTAAAAAAACAAGTTGTTATACCGTTTTTGATTGAAAGTTACAAGGATGAGGTCCTTTGTGATATTGTATCGATGGATGCTACTCGCCTTCTTTTGGGACGCCCTTGGCAATATGAAGAGAAGGTAATACATTATGGTTTTACAAATCGATACTCTTTTATGCATGCAGGTAAGAAGATTACTTTACCCCCTTTGACACCGAGTTAAGTGATAAAAGATCAAGCAAGCTTGAAAAAGAGTAAGGACGCTACAAAGAAGAAGAAGAAAAAGATGAATGTTTAGCAGTCGAGAAATCAGGAAATGTCTTTTCTCTCACCAATATTTGCTTATTTTAATGTTTAAAGATCATTGTTTATTGGCTGAGTTTCCTTCTGATTTTCCTGCATCGATTGTTTCCTTTTTGCAGGAATTTAAGGATGTGTTTCCGGAAGAAACACCAAAGGGATTGCCACCTCTTCGTGGCATTGAGCATCAAATTGACTTTATTCCAAGTGCTATCATTCCTAATGGACCAGCCTATCAAACTAACCCTGAAGAGACGAAAGAGATTCAAAGAAAAGTGATAGAATTAATGGATCAGGGTTATATTCGAGAGAGTCTGAGTCCTGTACTGTTCCGGTGCTGTTAGTGCCGAAGAAAGATGGGTCTTGGAGGATGTGCGTACATTATAGAGTTATGAATCAAATTACAATTAAGTATCGTCATTCTATTCCTAGACTTGATGATATATTGGATGAGCTTTGTGGAGTCGTCATCTTCTCCAAAATTGACCTAAAAAGTGGATATCATCAGATTCGTATGCGAGAAGGCGATGAATGAAAGATAGCCTTCAAAACAAAGCTAGGTTTGTATAAATGGTTAGTAATGTCTTTTGGATTAACTAATGCACCTAGTACTTTTATGCGATTGATGAATCATGTTCTGCGATCTTTTATTGGAAAGTTTTGTGTTGTATATTTTGATGATATTTTGATGAATTGCAAGACTTTGCAGGATCATGTAGAACATTTGAGAGTTGTTTTACAAACTTTGCAAGAAGAAAGATTGTTTGGTAACATAGAGAAATGTGTGTTTTGTATTGACAAACTTATATTTCTTAGTTACATTGTTATTGCACAGGGTGTTAAATTCGATCCTGAAAAGATAAAAGCAATTCAGGAATGACCACGACTGACATTGATTACACAAGTTAGATCTTTTTATGGTTTAACTAGTTTCTATCGTCGATTTGTTCCTAACTTCAGTTCTATTACCGAACCTTTAACCGGGATTATTAAGAAGAATTCTAGTTTCTTATGGGGTAAATAAAAAAAGATACCTTTTTGAAAATTAAGGATTGTTTGACGAAGTGACTTGTGTTAGCCTTACCTAACTTTGATGAAACTTTTGAATTTAATGTGATGCTTCTGGAGTTGGTATAAAGCTGTGTTAATGCAGGAAAAGAGGCCCATGCATACTTAGTGAAAAGATTAGTGGAGCAACATTGAATTATCTAGTCTATGACAAGGAGATATATGTACTAATTCGGGCATTAGAGACTTGGCAGCATTACTTGTTGCCTAAGGAGTTTGTGATTCACATTGATCATGAGGCTTTACGATATATCACAGGTTGACATACATTGAATAAATGACATGCTAAATGGGTTGAAGTTTTAGAGTCTTTTCCTTATGTCATTCGTTACAAAAAGTGTAAAGATAATATCGTTGATGATGCTTTATCACGTAGATATGTGCTTTTGAATTACCTTGATTGACATTTGATTGGATTTGTATATATTTGTGACTTGTATGTTGATGATTCTGATTTTAGAGATAAGTATAATGCTTGTGAGAAAGGTGCAGATGGAATGTTCTACAAGCATGATGGTTATCTTTTTAAAGAAAACAAGATATGCATTTTACATGGTTCAATGCGTGATATTTTGATCTGTGAAGTACATGAGGATGGATTGATGGGTCACTTTAGAGTCACCAAGACGTTACAAACATTGAAGGAGCATCTATTTTGGCCTAAGATATGGAGGGACGTTGAAAGATACAGTGAACGTTTTGGGATTGCCTAGAACTAGGACATGTTGAGATAGTATTTTTGTTGTGATTGATAGGTTCTCTAAGATGACACATTTTATTGCATGTCATAAGATTGATGATGCTGTTAATGTGGCTAACTTGTTCTTTAGAGATGTTATACGTTTACATGGTATTCCTAGGTTGATTGTTTCTGACAGGGATGTAAAGTTTTTGATTCACTTCTAGAGGACTCTTTAGAGCAAAATAGGTACGAAACTCATGTTTTTTACTACTTGTCATCCCCAAACTAATGGACAAACTGAAGTTGTTAACAAATTCTTATCTACTTTACTTCGTTCCATCATTAAAAAAGCATTAGGACTTGGGAAGATTGTTTGCCACATGTTGAGTTTGCGTATAATTATGTTGTACATTCTGCTACTAAGATGTCACCATTTGTGGTTGTTTATGGTCTTAACCCTATTACGCCTCTAGATTTGTTACCTTTTCCACAGGTACAAGTGACAAACAAGGATGGTCAAGCGAAAGCAAAATATGTGAAGAAGTTGCATCAACAGATGAAGGAGAATTTAGAACAAAGGACTCAACAGTATGAAAAGCATGCAAACAAAGGAAAGAAGCGAGTCAATTTCGATGTTGATAATTGGGTTTGGGTTCATTTCCGAAAAGAACATTTTTCAACCTAATGATGGTTAAAGTTGTTACCAAGAAGAGATGGTCCTTTTCAGGTGTTGGCGAAAGTGAATGACAATGCCTACAAGATAGACTTACTGAGCGAGTACAATGTGAGTGCTACATTTAATGTTTCTGATTTAACTTCTTATGATGATTCTACAAATTTGAAGACAAATCCTTTTCAAGAAGGGTGAAATGATGTGAGCACATCTATGCAAGCACAATCTGATCCAGAGGTCTTGCCACTAGGATCTATTACTCGTTCTAAGGCAAAGAAATTCAAGGAAGTTCTTCCTTGTGCATCAATTCCAGATTCATTCGATAATGTTTATGCCTTAGAACATAGGCTTTATAATGTGTTATACGCTGATAAGTGACATATTAGAATATACTACTTATTAAATATGTTTAAATATGTATATATGCTATTAAGTATGTTTTAAGGATTGGTTTGATAGTGTTTGTAATGTTTTAAACTTATTTATAACTTCATGTGTGTTATTAAATAAATTTACAAGTGTTTATGCCTTGTATTTATGTTTCCATTAAGTATACAATATTTTGATGGATTCTTGTGATGTTTACATATATAGGTACATAGGAGAACCCCAGCTCAAGAGAGTGTATACAACTCCACACAAGCTCAAGAGACTGTATACAGCTCAACACTAGATCAAGTGAATTATGTGCAGCTCAGAAGAAGCTCAATAGAGTGCGCACAGGTCACCTTAGCTCGAGGCAGCTCAGATGCTTAGCTCCCATCTCCAGGTAGCTCGTTTCAGCTCTACTCAATTTCCAGCTATCTCAACTCAAGTTGACGTGACTTACGACATCTGAAACCTATCCTACTAGAAGGAAAGGTGTCCTAGGCATGTTCCATACATGCGAGACACACATGGGAGCCTTGTGCACATGTGTAGCGTTCAAGGGAGTGCAAGCCAAACAAGGCTCTTGTTTTTAAGCACTAAGAGGCTATATGGATAAGGCTGAGTGGTTTTTGTTTAAATTCAAACAAACTAGCACATGTTTAATGAGCCAAAACTTGTGGCTAAGATTTTTGGACGCCCAAGATAGTTTTAGGAGTTATTTGTTTGAATTTCAAATAAATAAAAACATGTTTAATGTATTATTTTCGTTCAAACATGTGGCTACTGATGGCAGGAGCCTAGGAGGAGTTATTTTAGCAATTAAATTTCAATTTTCGTTCAAATAATGGCCACATATTTGAATTTTGCTCAACTCCTTTCCTCTCCTATATGTTTCTTTATTTTGTAAACAAAAGGTTAGACACTTTGAATAAAAATTATATTTGAAAGTTTTTCTCTTATTTGGTTCTTTTTAGAACTTTTGATTTGATCCCGATTGTGAAATTTTGAATCATATATGTGTTGCCTAATCATGATTCGAGTAAGAGCTTTGAGTAGTATTTTTCGTGGGAAGTTAGTTGTCTTGACAATTAGGGTTGTGAAGAAAATATGAACACGGAAGATAGTAGTGGTGACGTGGGTTTTGTAGATTTAACAAGAAAGATGGATTGTAACCCGTTAGCTATATAGAGCTAAGAACCAACAATGTTAAGTGATGAAATTGAAGTGATAGAGAATGGAACATGACCCACTAGCTATAGAGAGCTAGAAACCAACACTATAAACGAATGACATGGATAGAATGCCACAAGAATCTACTTGAAGCCGATAAAGTTCTTGTAGAACAAGAAAAAGAAACACTCAAAGTTTAATATATGATCAAAGTTATCCCCTTTACAATGGAATAGACAACCTATTTATAGTAACCATAGGCTAGATATGAAGAATCTTACAAAGGAGATAGTTTCTTAATCTCAATGCTAATAAAAAACTCATGAATGCATTGTTCCACTTCTTTCCTCATAATGGCTGAAAATACCAAGAGTCTTGTATGGTTTAACATTATCTAGAATGAATCTAGACTTATATACATCTAATGGAGAAGACTCTTACACTTCCATGGCTTTCTCACTCATGTAGAATGGATGGAGACAACATATGATGTATGTAGACATCCTGTATGTCCAAAAGAAAATGTTTCTTGCAATTCCAAGCTCATCTTCATGTAATTATCCTACTTGAATTACCTCGATGAAGAGAATAAAGTAGACCTTCATTTCATGTCTCCTTGTAGAATATGAAAAGCCTCTCCAAATGATGATAATAATGAATATTATTTGTTTGTCTCCTATGCATCATTTTCCTGTAATAAAATTACAACCTGTACTATCTTTAGTAAATCGATCATATCTTAAGCTCTCGATATCGGATTGAGGTGATTTAAAATCCTTTGGAAAGATAAGAAGTAGAGAAATAAATTTCAAGAAGACTTCAAGACTCAAATCAGCCTATACCCTATTCGAAAATAATGATCAAGATGTCTCATATTTCAATTTGATGTGATTGTTCATCTCCTTCCATGCACTTTAATGAAGAACATGTTTATTGAATGCAAAGTAATTTTATGCAATCTTTAATTTCTCATGAAAATTCATGCTTAAGTAAAAGATGAAATAAGAAATAACTCCCATAGAAATATCCTTGAAGGTCTTCATGATGGTGGAGGTTCCTCCTTCGGGTTGAAATACACCTCAATAATATATGATCTATGTTTGAACATCCCATATTAAGAAAGAATAAGCTTCTTGAAGCTTCTCGAATGTAAAGAACTTGCCTTGATCAAACGATCTCAATAAGGTTGTACAAAATAATGTAAGAAACTTATTCGTGCTCACATCAACTTTTCTGACATTCAAACTTGTTTTTTATTGTCAAATTCTTGATACTTCGAGTTTCGAGATCGCTATCTAGAGAGTCCAAGTCCTTTGATGTTAAACAGATTCGATTCAGGATTGCTCAGTATATTGTGTAGGTTCTTTCGCGTTTAGCATTTTCAATTGATTCCAGCATCATAATTCACAATTGTTGAACGCTCGAATAGCTGCCATGGATGTTTCTTAAAGCATTCATTTTCCTTGTTTCGAGTTTTCTTCAAACACCATCTCTTTCTTATTTTTTTTAATTTTTGTTTTCCCCTTTATTCCCTAAATTAATCATGAATATAATTTTTTTTCCTTGTTCTTTTTATGTTCTTCTTGTTGCAGGAATATGCTTACAACATTCCTATATCCGTAACATACGAAGAAAGTCCATTTTGACAGGCTACATCGTATCATTAACGGTCCCTCTCATTTAGCGTATACCATGATGGATGACCCCTCTCTTTGAGCGTATGTCGCGATGAATGACCCCTCTCTTCGAGTGCATGTCATAATTAATGGTCCCTCACTTTGAGCGTATACCTTGATAGACGTTCCCTCTCTTTGAGCGTATATCGCGATTATAACCGTTCTCTTTGAGTTATGTCATAATTAAGGATCCCTCTCTTTGAGTGTATCTTAGGATGAACGACCCCTCTAATCGAGGGCCTATCATAATGAACGATCCCTTTCTTAGAGTGTATATCGTGATGGATGACTCTTCTCTTTAAGCGTATGTCACGATGAAGGACTCCTCTCTTCGAGTGATTGTCAGAGTGAATGGTCCCTTTCTTAGAGCGTATACCGTGCAGGACGACCCTTCTCTTTAAGCGTATGTCTGGATAAATGACACTTCTATTCGAGCACATGTCATAATGAATGGTCCTTTTGTTAGAGCTTGGTTGTTTTTGGTGCTTGGTTGAATTTGCTAAAATCAAAAGATTGAGACAAAGAACACAATGATTTTAGAGTGGTTCGGCCATGCCTACATCCACTACCTTAGCACACCACTAAGGATTTCAACCAATTCACTAAAGAATTCGACCTTTTTACCGGTTCAAGGGATAACCGTTACAACCCTATCTTTTGGACTTAGCTAAGATAGAATCAACTCTAGTTTTTGTCTAAGGCTAAACTAGAACCTCTCCTTTTACAAAGGGATTTGTTTGGTAAACTAAGTACCTCACAAAGGTGGGTGTTTACACAATTAAGCTCACAAGAGTTTAAAGAATAAAACAATTAAAACACTCTTTATAAACTATATACAAGATAAATGAAGAAATAAGACTTGAAATCTAATTTCTATTGATCATGAAGCTTGGATATGTTCTCTCACCTTCTTCAAGTTTCTCAAGCTTGCTTTTATAGTGTGGAATCATATTCTAGCCGTTTATAGCCATTGGGGATGTTTTAGAGCCGTTGGGAAATCAAAAAGTTGAACATTAAATTTTCACCTGCACAGAGGTTTCGAAACCTTTACCAGAGGTTTCAAAACTTTTTCAAAACTGTTTCCAAACCTTTACCAGAGGTTTGGAAACCTTTAAGCAATTCAAATATTATAGCCGTTACAGGTAAAAGGTTTCGAAACCTTTATCAAGGTTTTGAAACTTTTCATCAAAAGTTTCCAAACTTTTTGCTAAAAGTTTCGAGACTTTCATTCCAGTAGCGAAATGTTTGAGACTGCCCTGAGAGGTTTCGAAACCTTTAAAGGAGGTTTCGAAACTTTCATTTAAAATCCAATTTTAACTATTTTAAAAAGCATTTCAAACACTTCTAAAATTTCTCAAAAACTTTTCAAACTTATTTTCAAGTTGTTTGAACATAAGAATCATTTTTGAATTCTTTTCAAATTAGTATAAAACATCTTTCAATTATTATATCAAAATCAATATCTCAACACAACCCTTCTCTTTGAGCATTTGTCGCAATGAATGACCCTTTCTTAGAGCTTATACCGTGATGGATGAACCCTCTCTTTGAGCGTATGTTGTGCTGATTGACCCCTCTCTTCAAGAGCATGTCATGGTGAATGATCGCTCTCTTTGAGCGTATACCGTGATGGACGACCCCTCTCTTTGAGTGTATGCTGCGATGAATGACCCCTCTCTTCGAGCGCATGTCATAATGAATGGTTCCTTTCTTAAAGCATATACCGTGATGGATGGACCCTCTCTATGAGTGTATGTCGCTACGAATAACCCTTTCTTCAAGCGTTTGTCATCGAGAATGGTCCCTCTCTTTGAGCTTATATCGTGGGGGACGACCTGCTCTTTGAGCGTATGTCGCAATGAAATGAACCCTCTCTTTGAGTGCATGTCATGGTGAACTGTCCCTTTGTTAGAGCGTATACCGTAGCGGACGATCCATCTTTTAGAGCGTATGTTGCGAAGTATAACCCCTCTCTTCGAGTTTATATCATAATGAACGAACCCTCTCTTTGAGCGTATACCGTGATGGACAACCCATCTCTTTAAACATATGTTGCATTGAATTACCCCACTCTTGAGTGCATGTCATGGAGAACGATCCCTCTCTTTGAGCGTATACCGTGATGGATAACCCTTTCTGTGAGCGTATGTTATGATAAATGACTCCTCTGTTCGAGTGAAAGTCATAATAAACGGTCCCTTTCTTAGACCGTATACCGTGATGGACGATCCTTCTCTTTGAGCGTTTGTCACGATGAATGATCCCACTCTTCGAGCGTTTGTCATAGTGAATGGTCCCTCACTTTGAGCATATTTTGTGGTGGACGACCCCTATCTTTGAGCGTATGTCGCGATGAATGACCCCTCTCTTTGAGTGCATGTCATAATGAACGGTCCCTTTCTTAGAGCGTTTACCGTGATGGATGACCCTTCTCTTTGAGCTTATACCCTGATGGATGAGCCCTCTCTTTGAGTGTGTCATGATGAATGACACCTCTCTTCAAGCATATATCATAATGAACGGTCCCTTTCTTTGAGC
Source organism: Abelmoschus esculentus (assembly GCA_035048815.1). Classification (NCBI taxonomy): domain Eukaryota; kingdom Viridiplantae; phylum Streptophyta; class Magnoliopsida; order Malvales; family Malvaceae; genus Abelmoschus; species Abelmoschus esculentus. The sequence continues at coordinate 11,555,265 of JAUCBN010000006.1, read as the reverse complement.
ATATACCACGAAGGACGATCCCTCTCTTTGAGCGAATGTTGTGATGAATGACCCCTCCCTTCTAGTGCATGTCATAACGAACGGTCCCTCTCTTTAAGCTTATAATATGGTGGACGACCCCTCTCTTTAAGCATATGTCGCGATGAATGATCCTCTCTTCAATTGTTTTTCACAGTGAAAGGTCCCTCACTTTGAGCGTATACCTTGGTGGACGACCCCTCCCTTTGAGCATATGTTGTATTGATTTACCCCTCTCTTCAGTTCATGTCATGGTGAATGGTCCCTCTTTTTGAGCGAATACCGTGATGGATAACTCTTCTCTTTAAGCGTATATCGTGATGAATAACCCATCTCTTCGAGCTTTTGTCATAGTAATGGTCTCTGTTTTTGAGCGTATATCGTGAAGAATGACCCCTCTCTTCGAGTGCATCTCATAATGAGTAATCCTTCTCTTTGAGCATATACTGTGATCGATGATCCCTCTCTTTGACCATATGTCGCGATGAGTGACCCATCTCCTCGAGTGTATGTCATGGTGAACAGTCCCTTTCTTAGAGTGTATACCGTTGCGGACGATCCCTCTCTTTAATCGTATGTCGCGATAAATGACCCTTCTCTTTGAGTGCATGTTATATTGAACGGTCCCTCTCTTGGAGCGTATATCATGATGAATGAGCCTTTTCCTTGAGCTTGTGTCGCATTGAATTAACCCTCTTTGAATGTATGTCATGGTGAATTGTCTCTCTCTTTGAGCGCATACCGAGATAGAGGACCCTCTCTTTGAGCATATATCGTGATGAATGACCCACCTATTCAAGTGCATGTCATAATGAATGATCCCTTTCTTAGAGCGTATACCGTGATGGACGAACCTTCTCTTTGAGCGTATGTCACTATGAATGACCCCTCTTTTCGAGCGTTTGTCATAGTGAACGGTACCACTCTTTGAGCATATACTATGGTGGACGACCCCTCTCTTTGAGCATATGTCGTGATGAATGACCTTTCTCTTCGAGTGTATGTAATAATGAACGGTCCCGTTCTTAGAGCGTATAGCGTGATGGATGACCCCTCTCTCTGAGCATATGTCGCGATGAAAAACCCCTTTTGAGTGCATGTCATTGGTAACTATCACTCTCTTTAAGCGTATACCCTAATGGACAACCCCTCACTTTGAGCATATATCGAGATGAATGACCGCTTTGTTTTAGCGCTTGTCATAATGAACGATCCTTTTTCTTAGAGCGTGTTCCGTGATGGACAACGTCTCTCTTTGAGCTATGTAACAATGAATTACCTCTCTTTTGAGTGCATGTCTTGGTGAACGATCTCTCTCTTTGAGCATAAACCGTGGTGGACGACCATGCACTTTGAGCGTACGTCGCGATGAATGAACCCTCTCTTCGAGTGCATGTCATGGTGAATGGTCCATTTCTTAGACCTTATACCGTGGCAGACGACCCCTTTCGTTGAGGGTATATCGTTGTGAATGACCCCTCTCTTCGAATGTATGTCATGGTGAACGGTCCCTCTCTTTCAGGGTATTCCATGATGGACCACCCCTCTCTTTGAGAGTATGTCGCAATGATTGACCCCTCTCTTCGAGTACTTGTCATGGTGAACGATCCCTCTTTTTGAGCGAATACCGTGATAGACGACCCCTCACATTCAGCATATGTCGTGATGAATGACCACTCTCCTCGAGTGCATGTCATAGTGAGTGGTCCCTTTTTTAGAATGTATACTGTGATGGTCGACCCTTCTCTTTGAGCGTATGTCGCGATGAATGATCCTCTCTTCGAGCGTTTGTCATAGTGAACGGTCCCTCTCTTTGAGCATATACCATGATGAAGAACCCCTCTCTTTAAGCGTTTATCGCGTTGAATTACCCTCTCTTCGAGTACATATCATAGTGAATGGTACCTCTCTTTTAGCATATACCGTGACGGATGAACCCTCTCTTTGATCGTATGCCACGATGAATGACCCCTATCTTTGAGTGCATGTTATATTGAATCGTCCCTCTCTTTGAGCATATACCGTGATGGATGATCCCTCTCTTTGAGCATATGTTGCGTTAAATTACCCCTCTCTTTGAGTACATGTTAGGGTAAACGGTACCTCTCTCTAAGCGTATACCGTGATAAACGACACCACTCATTGAGCATATATCGGGATGAGTAACCCCTATCTTCGGATGCATGTCGTAATGAACGGACCCTATCTTTGAGCATATACCGTGATAGACGACTTCTCTTTTTGTGCGTATGTTGCGATGATTGGTCACTCTATTTGAGTGCTTTTCAGGGTAAATGGTCCCTTTCTTTGAGCGATTACCGTGATGGACGACCACTCACATTAAGCGTATGTCGTGATGAATGACCATTCTCTTCGAGTGCATGTCATAAGGAATGATCTTTTTCTTAGAGTGTATACCGTGATGGTCGACCCTTCTCTTTGAGTGTATGTCACGATGACGGATCCTCTTTCGAGCATTTGTAATAGTGAACGTTCGCTCTCTTTGAACATATACAGTGATGGATGACCCTCTCTTTGATCATATGTCACGTTGAATTACCCCTCTCTTTGAGTACATGTCATGTTGAACGATACCTCTCTTTGAGCGTATACCATGATGGATGACCCCTCTCTTTGAGCGTATGTCGGTATGAATGACCCCTATCTTCGAGTACATATCATAATGAATGGTCCTTCTCTTTAAGCGTATACCGTGACGGACGATCCCTCTCTTTAAGCGTATGTCGCGTTGAATTACCCCTCTCTTCGAGTACATGTCATAGTGAATGGTCCCTCTCTTTGAGCATATACCGTGGTGGACGACCCCTCTCTTTGAGCATATGTCGCGATGAATGACCCCTCTCTTCAAGTACATGTCATAATGAACAGTCTGTTTCTTAGAGCGTATACCATGATAGACGACCCTTCTCTTTGAGTGCATGTCATGGTGAACGATACGTCTCTTTGAGCGTATTCTATGATAGACGACCCCTCTCTTTGAGTGTATGTCACGATGATTGACCCCTCTCTTTGAGTTTTTGTCATGGTGAACGGTCCCTCTCTTTGACCGAATACCGTGATGGACAGCCCCTCACTCTGAGCTTATGTCGTTATGAATGACCACTCTCCTTGAGTGCATGTCATAATGAATGGTTCCTTTCTTAGAGTGTATACCGTGATGGTCGACCCTCTCTTTGAGCATATGTCGCGATGAATGATCCTCTCTTCGAGCGTTTGTCATAGTGAACGTTCCCTCTCTTTGAGCGTATACCATGATGGACAACCCCACTCTTTGACCGTATGTCGAGTTGAATTACCCCTCTCATTGAGTACATGTCATGGTGAACAATACCTCTCTCTGTACGTATACTATGATGGACGACCCCTCTCTTTGAGCGTATGTCGTTATGAATGACCCCTTTCTTCGAGCGCATGTCATAATAAATGGTCCCTTTCTTAAAGCGTATACCGTGATGGATGACCCCTCTCTATGAGTGTATGTCGATCTGAATGACCGTTTCTTTGAGCGTTTGTCATAGAGAATGGTCCCTCTCTTTGAGTTTATACCATAGGGGACGACCCCGCTCTTTGAGCATCTGTCGCGATGAATGGCCACTCTCTTCGAGTGCATGTCATGGTGAATGGTCCCTTTCTTAGAGCGTATACTGTGGCGAACAATCTCTATTTTTGAGCGTATGTCGCGAAGAATAACCCATCTTTTCGAGTACATGTCATAATGAACGGTCTAGTCCCTTTCTTTGAGCGTATACCATGATGGGCAACCACTCTCTTTGAGCGTATGTCGTATTGAATTACCCCTCTCTTCGAGTGCATGTCATGGAGAACGATCCATCTCTTTATGCGTATACCGTGATGAACGACCCTTTCTTTAAGCTTATGTTGTGATGAATGACAACTCTGTTCGACTGAAAGTCATAATGAACGGTCCCTTTCTTAGAGCGTATACAGTTATGGACGTCCCTTCTCGTTGAGCGTTTGTTATGATGATTGACACCTCACTTCGAGCGTTTTTCATAGTGACGATCCCTCTCTTTAAGCATATACCGTGGTGGACGACCCCTCTCTTTGATAGTATGTCGCGATGAATGACCCCTCTCTTCGAGTGCATGTCATAATGAATGGTCCATTTCTTAGAACGTATACCGTGATGGACGACCCCTCTCTTTGAGCATATGTCACGATGAATGATCGTCTCTTCGAGCGTTTGTCATAATGAACGGTCCCTCTCTTTGAGAATATACCTTGATGGACGACCCCTCTCTTTAAGCATATGTCGCGTTGAATTAGCCCTATCTTCGAGTACATATCATGGAGAACGATACCTCTCTTTGAGCATATATCGTGATGGAAGACCTCTCTCTTTGAGCGTATGTCGGTATGAATGACCCTTATCTTCGAGTGTATGTCATAATGAACGGTCCCTCTCTATGAGCGTCTACAGTGATGGACGACCCCTCTCTTTGATCGTACGCCGTGTTGAATTACAAGTACATGTCATAGTGAACGGTCCCTCTCTTTGAGCATATACCGTGGTGGACGACCCCTCTCTTTGAGCGTATGTCGCGATGAATGAGTTCTAGTGCATGTTATAATGAATGGTCCCTTTCTTAGATCGTATACCGTGATGGACGACCCTTCTCTTTGAGCATATACCGTGATGGACGATCCATCTCTTTGAGTGTGTCATGATGAATGACACCTCTCTTCGAGTGTATGTCATAATGAACGGCCACTTTCTTTGAGCATATACCATAAAGGACGACCTCTCTCTTTGAGCGTATGTTGTGATGAATAACCTCTCCCTTCGAGTGCAAGTCATAACGAATGGTCCCTCTCTTTGAGCTTATACTGTGGTGGACGACCCTTCACTTTAAGCGTATGTCGCGATGAATGATCCTCTCTTCGATTGTTTGTCATAGTAAATGACCTCTCTCTTTGAGCGTATGTTGCGTTGATCGACCCCTCTCTTCAATTCATGTCAGGGTTAACATTTTCTCTCTTTGAGCGAATACTGGGATGGACGACTCTTCTCTTTGAGCGTATGTTGTGATGAATGATCCCTCTCTTCGAGCATTTATCATAGTGAATGACCCTCTCTTTGAGCGTATGTCACGAAGAATGACCCCTCTCTTCGGGTGCATGTCATAATAAACGGACCCTCTCTTTAACCGTATACCATGATCGACGACCCCTCTCTTTGAGTATATGCCGTGATGAATGACCCATCTCCTTGAGTGAAGGTCATGATGAACTGTCCCTTTCTTAGAGCGTATACCGTTTGGGACAATTCCTCTCTTTAAACGTATGTCGCGATGAATAACCCCTCTCTTTGAGTGCATGTTATATTGAACGGTCCCTCTCTTTGAGCATATATCATGATGGATGAGCCTTATCTTTGAGCGTATGTATGAACGATACCTCTCTTTGAGCATATACTGTGATGGACGACCCCTCTCTTTGAGCGTATGTTGAGTTGAATTACCCCTCTCTTCGAGTACATGTCATGGTGAACGATACCTCACTTTGAGTGTAATACCGTGATGCACGACCCCTCTCTTTGAGCGCATGTCGCAATAAATGACCCCTCTTTTCGAGCGCATGTCATAATAAATGGTCCCTTTCTTAAAGCGTATACCATGATGGACGACCCCTTTCTATGAGTGTTTATCGCTATGAATGATCGTCTCTTCGAGCGTTTGTCATAGAAAACGGTCCCTCTCTTTGAGCTTATACCATGGGGGACGACCCCGCTCTTTGAGCATATGTCGCGATGAATGACCCCTCTCTTCGAGTGCATGTCATGGTGAACGGTCCCTTTCTAAGAGCGTATACTGTAGTGGACGATCCCTCTTTTTGAACTTATATGGCGAAGAATAACACATCTCTTTGAGTACTTGTCATAATGAATGGTCCCTGTCTTTGAGCGTATACCGTGATGGACAACCTCTCTCTTTGAGCGTATGTCGCATTAAATTACCCCTCTCTTCGAGTGCATGTCATGGACAACGATCTATCTCTTTGTGCGTAAACCGTGATGGACGACCCTTTCTTTGAGCTTATATTGTGATGAATGACACCTCTGTTCGAGTGAAAGTCATAATGAACGATCCCTTTTTTAGAGCGTATACCGTGATGGATGACCCTTCTCTTTGAGCGTTTGTCGTGATGATTGACACCTTTCTTCGAGCATTTTCATAGTGAACGGTCCCTCTCTTTGAGCATATACCGTAGTGGACGACCCCTCTCTTTGATAGTATGTCGCGAAGAATGACCTCTCTCTTCGAGTGTATGTCATAATGAACGGTCCCTTTCTTGTATACCGTGATGGACGAGCCCTCTCTTTGAGCGTATATTGTAATGAGTGACCCCACCCTTTGATTGTGTGTCATAACGAACGGTCCATCTCTTTGAGCTTATACTGTGGCGGACGACCCTTTCTTTAAGCGTATGTCGCGATGACTGATCCTCTCTTCGATTGTTTGTCATAGTGAATTGTCCCTCTCTTTGAGCGTATACCTTGGTGGACGACCCCTCTCTTTGAGAGTATGTTGTTTTGATTGACCCCTCTCTTCAGTTCATGTCTTTGTCAACGTTTCCTCTTTTTGAGCGTATTCCATAATGGACGACTCTTGATCTTTCAGCGTATGTCGTGATGAATGACCATTTTCCTCGAGTGCATGTCATAATGAATGGTCCCTTTCTTAGAGTGTATACCGTGATGGTTGACCCTTGTCTTTGTGCGTATGTAGCGATGATTGATATTCTCTTCGAGCGCTTGTCATAGTGAACGGTCCCTCTCTTTGAGCATATTCCGTGATGGACGATCCCTTTCTTTGAGCGTATATCGCGTTGAGTTACCCCTCTCTTTAACTAAATGTCATGGTGAACGGTACCTCTCTTTGAGCGTATAGCGTGATGGACGACCCCTCTCTTTGAGCGTATATCGGATTAAATACCCCTATCTTCGAGTGCATGTCATAATGAATGGTCCATCTCTTTGGGCGTATACCGTGATGGATGACCCTTCTCTTTGAGCGTATCTCGCGATGATTGAGCACTCTCTTCGAGCGCTTGTCATGGTGAACGGTACCTCTCTTTGAGCGAATACTATGATGGATGACTCCTCTCTTCGAGTGCATGTCATAATGAAAGGTTCCTTTCCTAAAGCGTATACCGTGATGGACAACTCTTCGCTTCGAGTGTATATCGTGATGAATGACCCTCTCTTCGAGCGTTTTTCATTATGAACGGTCCCTCTCTTTGAGCATATACCGTGATGGATGATCCCTCTCTTCGAGCATATATTGCGATGAATGACCCCTCTCTTCGAGTGCATGCAAAAATATGTGGTCCCGTTCTTAGAGCGTATACCGTGATGGACGACCCCTCTCTTTGAGTGTATGTCGTGATGAATGACCCTCTTGTTCGAGTGCATGTCATAATGAACGGTCCCTTTCTTAGAGCGTATACTATGATAGATAATCTCTTCGAGTGTATGTCGCGATGAATGACCCTCTCTTGAGTGCTTGTCATAATGAATGGTCCCTTTCTTAGAGCGTATATCATGATAGTCAACCCGTCTCTTTAAACGTATGTCACGATAAATGACCCTCTCTACGAGCATTTGACATAGTGAACGATCCTTTTCTTAGAGCGTGTGCCATGATGGACGACACCTCTGTTTGAACGTATGTCATGATCAATGACCCCTCTCATCGAGAGCATATCATAATGAACGCTCCCTTTCTTAAAGCGTATAACGTGATGGACGACCCCTCTACTTGAGCGTATATCGTGATAAATGACCCCTCTCTTCGAGCGTATGTCAGAGTGAACGGTCCCTCTCTTTGAGCGTATACAATGATGGATGACTCCTCTCTTTGAGGGTCTATCGCGATGAATGAATCCTCTCTTCGAGTGTATATCATAATGAACGGTCCCTCCCTTTCAACGTACACCGTGATGGATGATCACTCTCTTTGAGCGTATGTCGCAATGAATGAACCCTCTCTTCAAGTGTATGTCATAATGAACGATCCCTCTAAACGTATACCGTGATGGATAACCCTTCTCTTTGAGCGTATGTTGGGATGAATGACCCCTCTCTTCGAGTGCATATCATAATGAATAGTCCCTTTCTTAAAGCGTATACCGTGGTGGATGACCCCTCTCTTTGAGCGTTTGTCGCGATGAATGACCCCTTTCTTTGAGTGCATGTCATAGTGAATGGTCCATTTCTTAGAGTGTATAACGTGATGGATGACCTCTCTCTTCGAGTGCCTGTCATAATGAATGTCCCCTTTCTTAGAGTGTTTATCATGATGGACGACCCCTTTCTTTGAGCGTATGTCGTAATGAATGACACCTCTATTCGAGTGAATGTCATAATGAACGTCCCTATCTAGGAGCGTATACCGTGATCGACGAACCCTCTTTTTGAGCGTATGTCACGATGATTGACCCCTCTCTTCGAGTCTATATCGTGGTGAACGGTCCCTCTTTTTCAGCGTATACCGTGATGGACGACTCCTCTCTTTGAACGTATGTCGTGATGAATGATACCTCTGTTCGAGTGCTTGTCATAATGAACGATCCCTTTCTTAGAGCATATACAGTGATGGATGACCATTCTCTATGAACATTTGTCGCGATGAAGGACCCCTCTTTTCGAGCATTTGTCATAGTGAACGGTCCCTCTCTTTGAGCATATACCTTGTGGACGACCCCTCTCTTTGATCGTATGTCGCGATGAATGACCCCTCTATTCGAGTGCATGTAATAATAAACGGTCCCTCTCTTTGAGCGTATACCGTGATGGACGACCCCACAATTTGAGCGTATATTGAGATGAATGACCCCTTTGTTCTATTAGCTGCAAAAGGGAGATTGTTGTGTGCAACGGTTATAGCTGAGTTGGCATGATTAACTGGATGGTTGTTAGGTTTGTTAAACCTTCCTAAACCTTCTTCTTCTTTGTGAGCTTGCGTCATGGCGTTGCCTCCTGAATCAACGTTGCCGCTGCCTGAAACTGACAAATCTGGTGGATATCTCTCGAAGGTTAGCAAAGCCTTCACTAACAAGAGAGTTAATATTGTTTTGGATGAGTCAAATTTTTTTCTATGGAAGCAATAAATTCATCTTGTTGTTAAGAGTCATCAACTTGAGAAATTGCTCACTAGAAGCCTTAAACCTCCTCCTACCATCATCCGTGATTCAAATTGAGAAATGGTCGAAAATGAAAAGTATGAGGCGTTTGTTGCACAGGATAGTGCCTTGGCACAATGGCTTCTATCCACGATTAGTATCAATCTTCTATCCCAGCTTGTTGGTGCGGAGACTGTTGCGGAGATCTGGACGATGATGTTACAATTCTTTGTGAGTCGATCAACAACTACGATCATGAGCTTACACTATCGTTTGCGCTCTCTCAAGAAAGGAGATCTGATTATGCGAGCCTATATTTCTCAAGTCAAGGAAGTGTGTGATACTCTTGCATCCTGTGGAAGCCCGGTTTTTGTTCTTGAAAAAATAGCCACCATCCTCAATGGGTTAATATTGAGTATCAACTGTTTGTGACAATCATCACTGCCAATCGAGAACCATATACTTTAGATGCAGCAACATCATTGCTTATTGATGTTGAAACTCAGCTTAATAGCTTCATTAATTACGCTAATTTTTCTCCTAGTCTCAATGTTGTTCAGGTGACTGGAGCTGCCCCTGTTGTTACCCCTAGACTATTTCGATCTCCTAATACGCAACAAGGAAGGGAAAGATATGGAAGACTAAGAATTTAGTGTCAACTTTGTGGGAAGCTTGGTCATCTGGTTAACCACTGTTGGCATCGATTTGATGAGAATTTTTCTAGTCTTGATGCTCGGACTATTGATCAACAACAATCCAAAGAAACTGGTGCAAATGTGAATTTATGTGCCCTTGATACTGAGTGTGGAGCTCAATGGCATGGTCCCTCTACCTCTGCCCAAGGAGCTCAAGCAGTTGCTGCTCAGGCCCTTACTGCTACTACTACCAACAATCAATGGTTTGTGGATTCGGGAGCTACTCATCATGTAACTCCTGCAGGTGGTCTTCTCGATGATAGCATGGAGTATTTTGGTCCAGGTAAATTACTTGTTGGTAATGGCATGACACTTTCTATAAATAATATTGGTCAAACTAGGCTGGCATCACATTCTCGCATGATACATTTAAACAACTTATTGCATGTGCCTCATGTGCCTAAGAACCTTGTCTCGGTGTCTATGCTTGCTAGAGATAACAAGGTTTTTCTTTAGTTTCATGCCCATGTCTACTTGGTACGAGATGAAGTTTCGGGTGTTGTTTTGCTACAAGGATGGGAGGATGAAGGTCTTTACAACTTTCACAGTTTACCTAAAGATTTTTGACCGTGATGGACGAGCCCTTGTTTGACCCCTCTCTACGAGTGTATGTCATAATGAACATACGCTCTCTTTGAGCGTATACCATGATGGATGATTCCTCTCTTTGAGTGTATGTAACGATGAATGACCCCTCTCTACGAGTGTATGTCATAATGAACGGTCCCTCTCTTTAAGCGTATACCGTGGCGGACGACCCCTCTATTTGAGCATATGGACGAAAATGGAAGGTGGATGATGATTATGTGATGTTGGAATGATAGTATTCAAAGGGGCAAAAGTTGAACTTATGTTATAGGAACATCAACCCAATCTAGATGCAACTCTGAGGGTGGTAGGTGCACTTAGACCTCTTGGAAATGTAATTCCAGAAATCTAAAGTATAAAGGATGGAGGGTGATGCACAAATCAAAGAGATGATTTGATAAGTCGATAAAGTTCTTAAAAGAACAAGATTAAGAGATTAACTCACAAAATAAATAATCTGATTCAAAAGTGTGTGTTCAAATGCCAAAATGGCTACATACTTATAGGAAATGAAAGGGTGTGACCAAGGAACATTTCCCTTTGAAAAAGGTGGATGAATAGTGACATTGGTGTCTGTTCAATTGGTGGTGTCTCTCTCCTTAACGGTTCGGTTGAATGGTGTCCCATTCCAAGAATTGTTGGGAACTTTTTGGTTTAAAATTCTAGTCTGCAAGGTCTTTAGTAAATTAGACATATCTCTAGTTATCGATATTGGATTTATGCGATTCAATATAAGTTGAAAAGATAAGAGATAGATGAACAACTTTCATGAAGATACCGAAAACAAATTCTACTTTTATCATGCTCGAAATTGGCAAACATGTGGACCATCATGAATCTGTCCAATGAAGAGTGCTATCTCTTTGTTTTGGCGCCCAAACATGTTTCCCTCCATGGTTGGTCGGTTGTGTCTCTTGGGGAGGGAACATTTTCTTCCATGGTTGAGTTGAAGGTTGTAGGGTGAGCTAAGATGAGTTGAATGAACTATGGTTGAGCTGAGATAGCTAGTTTATTTAGCTAGTTGAAAGTTTACCAACTTTGTGTGATGATTTGAGCTGAACGACTAATCCCCTAGCTGAGTAAACTAAACCTTAGGGCCAAAATACTCTTCTTAATCCATAAGAGTGTGTAGAAGCTCATCTGAATCCCATATGGACTAAAATTTATCATTTGTCGTTTTTAAGCTTATTTTGGATTCTTGAGCTGGAACAAAGCTAGCATCCACTCCATTGAGCTGTCTAGGAGTGTTTGGTGCAATTTGGGGTTGATTGAAAGTTGAAAATGCCTTAAACAATGATTCTTTGTTTTGAGCTCAAATAGTGCATTTGAGCTAAAATGGAGCTGACTAATAGTCCTTTAGATTGTGTTCAATATACCCTGCAAAGAAAATAAATATAATGAATCAAAATGGGTGACATAACTATTGAAAAGAATTTAAAAACTGAAACTAAGTAAAAATGTGGTGCTTATTCAACGTGTTACATGTCTCCAACATTTAATACATTGTATAACTTCCCTTTTAGTGCCATTTGACCTCCAAAAGCTATAATGCACTTGTGAGTATATGCCTCCTTAAGTTGCTTGGCCTTAGAATGTGTGATAGGACCTGGTGATAGCACTTTTGGGTCTTGATTAATTTGAACATGGTCCTTGTCCTTCTGTAGCGTGCGCACATCATCCCCCTTCTTTTTGGGCGATTTGTCCCAAATCGACACCGTCTTCATATGGGGATAAATTAGAAACATTGAAAGTAGCACTCACCTTGTAGTCTTCAGGAAGGTCAATTTTGTAGGCATTGTCATTTATGTTTTCTACTACTTGAAATGGTCCATCTCCCCTTGGTAGATGTTTAGACTTTCTTTGGTTAGGAAACCTTTTTTTACGAAAATGAACCAACATCCGATCTCCTACCTCAAATGTGACATTCTTCCTTCCTTTGTTGGCTTGGTACTCATATTGCTTAGTTCGTCGCTCTATGTTCTTCCTTCCTTCCTTTCTTCTTCACAAACAACACCGGTGCACCCCAAGGTGACACACTCGGTCGTATAAAACCACGGTCAAGCAACTCTTGCAATTGCATCTTTAACTCCCTTAACTCCTTAGGTGCCATACGATAAGGAGCAATGGACACCGGATTAGTACCAGCATAAGTCTCGATACTAAACTCCACATCACGATCGAGAGGTAATCCTGGCAACTCTTCAGGAAACACTTCCGGAAAGTCACATACTGTTCGAATGTCCTGCACTCGAACCTCTCCTATCCCTGGATTCAACACATAAGCTAGATATGCTACACCACCATGTTGCATCAACTTTTCCGCTTGTAAAGCCGAAACCACATTAGACAAGAATCCCGTATACTCACTCTTAACCACAACCTCACTACCATCTAACAACCTCAAGGTAACACATTTCTTTTCAAAATCCACCACAGCTCTATGCTCCGTCAACCAATCAACCCCCAAGATAAGGTCAAAACCATGAAACGGTAACTCCATCAAGTCAACCTCAAAGGCATGCCCTTGCACCTCCAACGGACATCTCCTATATAACCTTTTAACGGTCACCGTCTCACCCAAAGAACTAGTAACCACAACTCCCACATCTAAAACATCAACAGGCATATCCAACATATATGCATGCTCACTCAAAACATAAGAATGCGTAGATCCCGAATCTATCAAAGAAAACAACGGTACATTCCGTAAAGAAAAAGTACTTGCAACCACATAAGTAGCATTACGGGTCCCGCGCTGAGCATAAACTCTACGGCCATCTCCCTGTCTCTGGAAAGGACCTCTATCACCACCGCGTTCTCTGCCAGGTATTACGGCACCCTCAGTTCGGTTACCAGCCTCGCCAGCAAATCTCGGACAATCCCTCTTCCGGTGATCCTTAGATCAACAATCAATACAAGCACCAGTGGCCCACCAACACTCTCCCGGATGGCGTCTAGAACACAAGTTACAAACTGCTACATCACCACCACCTCTACCATACTGTTGAGCACGTCCGCCGTGTCTAAAATCACCCCGGCGTCGATCAGCTCTATACCGGTTGTCCCGAAACCTTTTACCCTTACCACCTTGGGTACTAGCCTCTGCAGACCTCTTCCCAACATCGAAGGATTTCGTAGCCTCTCTCAAGGACTCCTCAACATCCTTAGCCCGATTAACGAGCACATCAAACTCAGTGTACTCTGCAGCTAACAAGTATGTCTTAATCTCTGGATCCAAACCATACCGGAACCTATCACATCTCTTATGCTCCGTAGGAACCAACTCAGGAGTATAGTGACTCAACCTGATAAACTGTATCTCATAGTCAGCCACACTCCTAGTGCTCTGCATCAGTGACATGAACTCCCTCTTCCGCGCATCCTCGTACTGCGGTCCCAAAAACTTCCGCACAAAGGCGGCATAAGGTACTCCCAAGTCAGGTTAGCAACTACTACACCCGCTCTCGTGGTAGTCCACCATCTGTAAGCATCCCCCTAAAGCAGAGAGACCACACAACCCAACCTACGGGAATCCTGACAATCCATCTGATCTAGAATCCTCTCGGTACTGGCCAGCCACTCCTCAGCTGCACTCGGATCAGATCCACGGAACTTAACACCTCCCAAGCTACGCAAACGCTCAAGCGATAGCCCTAGGGTAACTACAACGGCAAGTGCGGGAGCAGGTACTTGCACTCCAGCCATAGCTGCCTGAAACGCACCCGTCATAGCCTGTATGAACGGTGCAAAGTCTCCAAACTGGCCTCCCACTGGAATTGAAGGCACACCAGCGGGTGGCACGCCAACTGGTGGAGGAGGTGGAAGCGGTTCCTCCCTCACATTAGTCTCTCCCTCGGCCTGACCATCGGTGATCAAGCTCGCGGTAGCACGTGTCTCACGTCTCGGAGGCGTTGTCTAGAAACTTCAAACATGCAATTTTAAAACAAAACATTAAGACATAATAAACTTACATTTAGGCAAGATCCAAGGGAACCGAAGAACAGTTAAAAACATGTTGGCATAGGCAATGTGTAATTGACCACCTCCTATACTCATAATCATTCTAGATGCACTCATAATCCATATGTATGCATACAACATCAACATATCATGTTCGACCTAACATTCTAACATACCAACACAAAACATGGCAAACTGATACATACTTGACAACCCAACAACACATTAAACAAACCAACAACGCATTTTATTCAACCTGGCAACACACATTTCTAATCGACAACACATTTTATTAAACCTACCACACATCTTACAAAACCTGGCTCTGACCACTCTCTTCGAGCGCATGTCATAATGAATGGTCTATTTTTTAGAGCGTATACCGTTATTGACGACCCTTCTCTTTGAGCATTTGTCGCGATGAATGACCCACTCTTCGAGCATTTTTCATAGTGAATGGACCCTTTCTTTGAGTATATACCGTGGTGGACGACCCTTCTCTTTTAGCGTATGTCGCAATGAATGATCCATCTCTTAGAGTGTGTGTCATAATGAATAGTCCCTTTCCTAAAGCGTATACCGTGATGGACGACCCTTCTCTATGAGTGTATGTCGCTATGAATGACCCACTCTTCTAGCGTTTAACATAGTGAACAGTCCCTCTCTTTGAGCTTATACCGTAGTGGACGACCCCACTCTTTGAGCGTATATCGCGATGAATGACCTCTCTCTTCGACTGCATGTCATGGTGAACGGTCCCTTTCTTAGAGCGTATATCATAACAGATGATCCCTATCTTGGAGCATATGTCGCGATGAACGATCCCTATCTTCGAGTGCATGTCATGGTGAATGGTCCCTTTTCTTAGAGCGTATACTGTGGCGGACGATCCTTATCTTGGAGCTATGTTGCGATGAATAGCCCCTCTCTTCGACTTAAGGTCATAATGAACAATCTCTTTCATTTTGTGTATACCATGATGGACGACCCTCTCTTTGAGCGTATGTCGCATTGAATTACCCCTCTCTTCGAGTACATGTCTGTAACCCCCTTAGCCCGGCTTAGACGGTACCAGCACTAATGGGTCACACGGGGAATATCGAACTAAACCCGTGAGGGTCCGATCTGATAAACAACCCTGAAAACCGTAACATTTTTTTTATTTTATCTTACCTAGATGCTCGATTAATCTCCTATGTGTAATTAACTCAAGTAAGACAGAGACAGACGCAGTTCAATCATTATAGTCGATCAATTAAACGCATACATGATTAGGGACCCAAATGTAAGAAATTAATATGCATCACCATATCCACAATCATTCCACCGAATAACAATTAAGCAAGCTTTAAGCAGTCATCATACAATTCAGATCAAACGAGATATTTTAGTTTATCAATTTTACGTTCTAGCATTTATGGACTTAATTGCATAGTATGTATTATTAGGTATTTCTTCCATCTTAAACCATACGATATGTATCCAGATTAAAACATGATTCAAGGTGTCACAGCATCACCTAAAATTACACATGAATTCACTGTATTTGTTACTAAATTAATTCCCACGTTTCATGCATTCAAAACTCTCGAATTGCCCTTTTTAAGCCAGGTGTTTCGAAACAGCCCTTGGAGTGTTTCGGAAAACGTCACTTGTTTCGAAACAGGCCATAAAGTATTTCGGAATAGACAACTCCAGTAACATTTGGTACCGAACACTGGTTCGATACAAGCACGTCCAGTAGCATAAGGGTATCGATACTGCCATAGGGTGTTTCGATATCCCCTGTGTTCTGGACTGAGTGGGACGTATAAGCTCACCTAAACCAATCCAAACATAAACTTTAATACCCCAAAACTATATGCAACATTGTTAGGTATAATCATCAACATAATCGCACCTTAAAACATTTGAAAAGATCACAAAGAGACCTATAGGCATGCTTCCTAAAAAGAATGAATAGCAACATAACAAACATGCTATTACATGCTACAACAATTCAAGTAAACCAAAGTTCAACAATCAACCACCAACAATAATGGTCTTATTACAATATGAACCATAGTCTAAAAACTCACTCCTCTCATAGATTGTGTTACACATTGCCTTGCCCAATTTATTTGCCAAAAACATACCAAATTCAATGTGATCTTTCCCTTGGTTTCCTTGCCTCGAACGAAGCTCCAAGTGCCTTTATTTCTCTGCAAGGATGAAAAGAGAGCTTAAGCAAACATGCTTAGTGAGGTAGCTCCTCAAAAGATCATCAATGCATCTATTTAAAACCATATTGAAACCATCATTTGCAATACTTTGTTAAGTCATGCATGCCAATATTACATGCCCAAATTCATTAAATCATATGCATCCTTGTGTTCACATAACCTTATCAAAACAACTTATAAATGGTGCTCAAACCTTTTCTCAATTTCATGTATGTATATTGGCTTTCTAGTGATCACTTAATGTGAACCTTGAGTTCACCGAATATACGGATCCATGAGACATTTGTCTCGTCATGACACGAAGTCACCATTGACATGACACGAAGTCACCATTAGCACTACCACGCACGATCGGACACATAGTCACCCTTGTTACGTGTAGACGGCTCTACCACGCACGGTTGGACACAAAGTCACCCTTGTTACGTGTAGGCAATATTCTGTATTCTCAGTTTTGATTATAGTGCACTTAAGAAAATCCTAATGACATGTCATTCGTATTCGAATCTAAAGTTAGTGTCAATAAGCCAATATCATAATCAAATGTGCATGATAACTTGCTGCTCATAATGCATGCATAATATGTCCAACAAATGAACTAAAAGCCATGCCCAAAGGCACCATCATGTATAGGCAAATGACCATGTTGTATTCCAAAATATTTCTCATAATTTTCCATAATCATGGATGCTAAATAAGCTATGCATTTCAGCAAGTAATTCTCATGTATGCATCATTTCAAATCATGCTCATGCATTTACATAAATCTCATTGCATTACCAACATAATGCCTTTATAAAATGTAGCCGAAACTCATACCGGTTTATCAAAACAAATACTTTACTTACTCTTGAACTATGGAAGGTTTTCACACTCTTCCATAGCCCCCCAAAACAGAACGTACCAAATGCGATTCGCTTTAAATCCGAAATCACTCACCAACAAGCGAAACGAGCTTTCGTCGCTTTCCGATGATCGCACCAACGCACCAGAAATCAAGCTTCTTCTTGTACCTCTTCTACAACATTAAAAATAGAGCATTCTCATATCATTACATGCTCAAACCAACAGCCATATCCGAACATCGTTAAACTACCGAAAAACTTAGCCGAAAAGACCGAAAACTAAGCCGAAACGCGTCCGAACAATATCAGCCCAAAACCTAACGAATCTAACATCTAATCCACCTCAATTATGATCCAAA
The DNA here is from genome assembly GCA_035048815.1 of Abelmoschus esculentus. Lineage (NCBI taxonomy): Eukaryota > Viridiplantae > Streptophyta > Magnoliopsida > Malvales > Malvaceae > Abelmoschus > Abelmoschus esculentus. The sequence continues at coordinate 11,537,413 of JAUCBN010000006.1, read as the reverse complement.
AACACATCCAAACCATCCTTATATCTCCAGCAACATTTAAGCATCTAAAACAGCCCATAAAACAACCGAAAAGCACCTTAAAACTATATCGATTGCATTATTCCGGGATTAAATTAATGTGATATCAAATCAAGACTCAATTAATCATTAAATCAACATAAAAACATGATTAAACTCATCTAATTTCCAGCATCAAATGAGATCCAAAAAGATTTCACAAAAACATCACAAAAACATTAGATCTAACATTAAAAACATAGGATCAAGTGTTTATTCAAAGATTAGCAAGCTAATACTTGGGAATTTCAATAAAGAACCTTAGAAAAGAATAAAAATCCAGAAAATTACCTTCAAGATCTGTTCACCAAAAATATGAGATTTTCCCCTTCTTGATTCCTTGCAATTTGATGTAGATTTGATGAAATCAATGCTTAGGTTTTGTAAAGGATGGAAAGATGATGCAAGTGATGTAATCTTTGTGGAAAAAATGCAAAAATCAGCAAGGAATTGAGGAGAAAAGATGAAGAGAAAGTGGAGAGAAAATGAGAGAAAAAGATGAGAGAAAAAGATGAGAAAAGTGGTTTTTGAGAAAAAAAATGATTAAAAACCAAATTAAAGTAATTAAAAATATATTTTGGTGAATAAATCATCATTTAAACTTAGAAATGGGTTTATGGCCCTCTAAGGATTCTAAGTTTAGCTTGCTTTTCAATTTAGTCACTAAATCATCATAATTGCTGAAAATTACAAAAATAGTCCTCCAAATTTCCAAAAATTACAAATTGGTCGTTTATGCCTAACTAAGCATAATTAAAAATCAAAAATAAATCCTAAATTATTTTCTTTTAAATTTGAAACATATTTTAATATTTCAAACCACCTTCAAACTTATTATTTTTCTTAATTAAAAATATCCTTATTTTATTTTTTTTCCGGAATTAATGAACCGGAGAACCCAATTCAACCCGAATCGAATTCACCTAACTAAGCCTAACTAATAACCCCAAAAACGGGATGTTACAACTCTCCCCCTCTTAAGAAAATTTTTTCCTCGAAATTTACCTTAAGTAAACAAGTGAGGAAACTGCTCCTCCATGCTCTTCCTTGTCTCCCAAGTTGCTTCTTCAACACCTCGGTGTTTGCAAAGCACTTTAACCAAATCTATGGTCTTTCCTCGAAGAACCTTTGTATCCACATCCCAAATCTTCACCGGTTCTTCCTTATAACTCATATCATCTCTTAACTCGATCTCCTCAATCGGTACAACATGAGAAGGATCCGATCTATATCTACGAAGCGTTGACACATGAAAAACATCATGCATCTTACTCAACTCCTCCGGCAACCTCAACCTATAAGCAACAGGACCAACACGCTCTAACACCTCATATGGTCCAATAAAACGTGGACTCAACTTACCCTTCCTTCCAAACCTCATCGCTTTCTTCCATGGAGAAATCTTAAGAAACACCTTGTCCCCAACATCATACTCTATCTCCCTACGTTTCAAATCGGCATAGGACTTCTGCCTATCCGAAGCTTCTTTAAGTTTAGCACATATCAACTTAACTTTCTCATCCGTATCCTTCAACACTTGTGGCAAAGAAACATACTTCTGTCCAACTTCCTTCCAACACAAAGGTGTACGACACTTATGCCCATACAACGCCTCAAACGGTGCCATTTGTATACTCGTCTGAAAACTATTATTATAAGCAAACTCTACCAACGGCAATTACTTCTCCCAAGAACCTTGAAACTCGATGATACAACACCTCAACATATCTTCCAAAGTCTGAATAACACGCTCAGACTGTCCATCCGTCTGTGGATGATAAGCCGTACTAAAACTAAGCCTCGTACCCAAAGTTGTCTGCAAACTCCTCCCAAACTTGGATGTAAACCGCGGATCTCTATCCGATATGATCGATTTAGGCACCCCATGCAATCTCACCACCTTAGAAACATACAAACCCGCCAACTTATCCATGGAGTACGTCGTATGCACGGCAAGAAAATGTACACACTTCGTAAACCTATCAACAATCACTCATATAGAATCATTTTTGGACGGTGTTAAAGGCAACCCCGTCACAAAATCCATGGTAACTCTCTCCCATTTCCATTCCGGAACTTGAACCGGTTGCAACAAACCTGCAGGGAAATAATGTTCAGCTTTCACCCGCTGACACACCATACAATGAGAAACAAACTCCGTCACATCTCTCTTTAAACCAACCCAAAAGTACACACTTTTGAGATCCTTATACATCTTCACACTACCCGGATGCATAGCAAACGGACTAGTATGAGCCTCCACCAAGATAGCTTGCCTCAACTCTTGATCATCGGGCACCATAATCCGACCTCTAAAACAAAACAACTCATCATCATCAAAATGATACTCGGTCGATCTACCCTCAGCAATATCCTCCACAAAAGGTACCAAAGTCTCATCCTCCAACTGTTTCACCTTGATCATCTCAACCAAAACAAGTTTTACTTGTAACTCCATCACTAAACCACCTTCCTTAGAGATACTCAGTCTAGCAAACATTGCTCTCAACTCAACCGCCGCCTTACGGCTCAAAGCATCGGCCACTACATTGGCTTTCCCCGGATGATACTCAATCGATAAGTCATAGTCCTTAAGTAACTCCATCCATCTTCGTTGCCTAAGATTCAAATCCTTTTCTGACATGAGATACTTCAAACTCTTATGATCCGTATATATAGTACACTTCTCTCTATACAAATAATGTCTCCAAATCTTCAAGGCAAAAACCACCGCCGCCAACTCCAAATCATGTGTCGGATAATTCTTTTCATGCACCTTCAACTGTCTAGAAGCATAAGCTACAACTTTCCCTTCTTGCATCAATACACATCCAAGACTAATGTATGATGCATCACTATAAACCACAAAATCCTTACCGGATTCGGGTTGTACCAACACCGGTGTACTAGTCAATACTTCCTTCAACTTCTCAAAACTCTTTTGTTGACTTTCTTTCCACTCAAAAGGAACCTTCTTTTGCAACAACTTAGTCATAGGAGCAGCAATACTCGAAAAACCCTCAATGAACCTACGATAATACCAAGCCAAACCTAGAAAACTCCGAACTCCGACATCGATTTCGGTTGCTTCCAACCCATAACAACCTCTATCTTCTTAGGATCAACACTAATACCCTTTTCCGACACCACATGACCAAGAAACACCACCTCCTTTAACCAAAACTCACACTTACTTAACTTAGCATACAACTGGTTCTCTTTCAACACTTGCATCACCAACCGCAAATGTCGATCATGATCTTCCTCGGTACATGAGTACATGAGGATATCATCTATGAACACCACCACAAACTGATCCAAGTACTCATGAAACACCCGGTTCATCATATCCATAAAAGCAGCAGGGGCATTCGTCAAACCAAACGGCATCACCAAAAACACATAATGACCATACCTTGTCCGAAAAGCCATTTTCAACACATCATCCTCTTTTACTTTCAACTGGTAGTACCCCGATCTCAAATCAATCTTCGAGAACACACTTGCTCCTCGAAACTGATCAAACAAATCATCAATCCTCGGTAAAAGATACTTATTCTTCACGGTCAACTTATTCAATTATCGATAATCAATGCACATCCTCATTGTACAATATTTCTTCTTCACAAACAACACCGGTGCACCCCAAGGTGACACACTCGGTCGTATAAAACCACGGTCAAGCAACTCTTGCAATTGCATCTTTAACTCCCTTAACTCCTTAGGTGCCATGCGATAAGGAGCAATGGACACCGGATTAGTACCAGCATAAGTCTCGATACTAAACTCCACATCACGATCGGGAGGTAATCCTGGCAACTCCTCAGGAAACACTTCCGGAAAGTCACATACTGTTCGAATGTCCTGCACTCGAACCTCTCCTATCCCTGGATTCAACACATAAGCTAGATATGCTACACCACCATGTTGCATCAACTTTTCCGCTTGTAAAGCCGAAACCACATTAGACAAGAATCCCGTATACTCACTCTTAACCACAACCTCACTACCATCTAACAACCTCAAGGTAACACATTTCTTTTCAAAATCCACCACAGCTCTATGCTCCGTCAACCAATCAACCCCCAAGATAAGGTCAAAACCATGAAACGGTAACTCCATCAAGTCAACCTCAAAGGCATGCCCTTGCACCTCCAACGGACATCTCTTATATAACCTTTTAATGGCCACCGTCTCACCCAAAGAACTAGTAACCACAACTCCCACATCTAAAACATCAACAGGGATATCCAACATATATGCATGCTCACTCAAAACATAAGAATGCGTAGATCCCGAATCTATCAAAGAAAACAACGGTACATTCCGTAAAGAAAAAGTACCTGCAACCACATCTGTAGCATTACGGGTCCCACGCTGAGCATAAACTCTACGACCATCTCCCAGTCTCTGGAAAGGACCTCTACCACCACCACGTTCTCTGCCAGGTATTACGGCACCCTCAGTTCGGTTACCAGCCTCGCCAGCAAACCTCGGACAATCCCTCTTCCGGTGATCCTTAGATCAACAACCAATACAAGCACCAGTGGCCCACCAACACTCTCCCGGATGGCGTCTAGAACACAAGTTACAAACTGCTACATCACCACCACCTCTACTATACTGTTGAGCACGTCCGCCGTGTCCAAAATCACCCCGACGTCGATCAGCTCTATACCGGTTGTCCCAAAACCTTTTACCCTTACCACCTTGGGTACTAGCCTCTGCAGACCTCTTCCCAACATCGGAGGATTTCGTAGCCTCTCTCAAGGACTCCTCAACATCCTTAGCCCGATTAACGAGCACATCAAACCTAGTGTACTCTGCAGCTAACAAGTATGTCTTAATCTCTGGATCCAAACCATACCGGAACCTATCACATCTCTTATGCTCCGTAGGAACCAACTCAGGAGTATAGTGACTCAACCTGATAAACTGTATCTCATAGTCAGCCACACTCCTAGTGCTCTGCATCAGTGACATGAACTCCCTCTTCCGCGCATCCTCGTACTGCGGCCCTAAAGTACTCCGAAGTCAGGTTAGCAACTACTACACCCGCTCTCGTGGTAGTCCACCACCTATAAGCATCTCCCTAAAGCAGAGAGACCACACAACCCAACCTACGGGCATCCTAACAATCCATTTGATCTAGAATCCTCTCGGTACTGGCCAGCCACTCCTCAGCTGCACTCGGATCAGATCCACGGAACTTAACACCTCCCAAGCTGCACTACAACGGCAAGTGCGGGAGCAGGTACTTGTACTCCAGCCATAGTTGCCTGAAACGCACCCGTCATAGCCTGTATGAATGGTGCAAAGTCTCCAAACTGGCCTCCCACTGGAATCGGAGGCACACCAGCGGGTGGCACGCCAACTGGTGGAGGAGGTGGAAGCGGTTCCTCCCTCACATTAGTCTCTCCCTCGGCCTGACCATCGGTGATCAAGCTCGCGGTAGCACGTGTCTCACGTCTCGGAGGCGTTGTCTAGAAACTTCAAACATGCAATTTTAAAACAAAACATTAAGACATAATAAACTTACATTTAGGCAAGATCCAAGGGAACCGAAGAACAGTTAAAAACATGTTGGCATAGGCAATGTGTAACTGACCACTTCTTATACTCATAATCATTCTAGATGCACTCATAATCCATATGTATGCATACAACATCAACATATCATGTTCGACCTAACATTCTAACATACCAACACAAAACATGGCAAACTGATACATACTTGACAACCCAACAATACATTAAACAAACCAACAACGCATTTTATTCAACCTGGCAACACACATTTCTAATCGACAACACATTTTATTAAACCTACCACACATCTTACGAAACCTGGCTCTGACCACTCTCTTCGAGCGCATGTCATAATGAATGGTCTATTTTTTAGAGCGTATACCGTTATTGACGACCCTTCTCTTTGAGCATTTGTCACGATGAATGACCCACTCTTCGAGCATTTTTCATAGTGAATGGACCCTTTCTTTGAGTATATACCGTGGTGGACGACCCTTCTCTTTTAGCGTATGTCACAATGAATGACCCATCTCTTCGAGTGCGTGTCATAATGAATAGTCCCTTTCCTAAAGCGTATACCGTGATGGACGATCCTTCTCTATGAGTGTATGTCGTTATGAATGACCCACTCTTTGAGCGTTTAACATAGTGAACAGTCCCTCTCTTTGAGTTTATACCGTAGTGGACGACCCCACTCTTTGAGCGTATGTCGCGATGAATGACCTCTCTCTTCGACTGCATGTCATGGTGAACGGTCCCTTTCTTATAGCGTGTAGCGACCCTTTTAAAATTCTTAAAAATAATAGGGGTGTAGTAAAAAAAGGGAGAAAGGGTCACTAGTGGAATTGAAATTAGGGTTTGAAAAGTGGAATTTAGGGACTTGGGTTTAAAATAAAATTTTGGGAAATTTAGGATTTAAAAATTAGGTTTTTAAATTGTGTACAAAAAATGAAAATGTTGAAATGTTGAAAGAAATTTGAAATCTAGGATTTTTTAAAAAAAATAAGAATTGAAAAGTTGAAATTAGGGATTTGAGATTAAAAAAAGGGAATTTTAGATTGAAAAGGGAAATTTTAAAATTAGGGATTTTTAAAAAAGGGTGGAGTCGCCACCGGTCACTTTTGGTAGACCGGACACCGTAAAAACCAGAGATTCGAAATGATTTGGGTTCGAGAGTCGGTTACGGTTAAAAACGGGTTTAGGGTTTAAAACCGCCCAAAATTGGCACCTTTATAAATTACCGCTTAATTAATTTTAGATTTTTTGGATTAAAGTGGCATTTAAATTAATTTTTGTTTAAAGATTCGAATCAATTTTATTTTTACCGTGTCTTTATTCGGAGGCAACGCATACACCACGACCATTACGTTGAAACACGGGCCCGTTACGATCAAATAAAGACGTTTAATTAGACTCATTAATTTAATGTGGTGTATGTAATTTACAAAATTAAAAAAAGTAATATATATATAAACATTTACATGAATAAAAAACCATAAAATGCATGGCATATATACAAAGCATGTAACAACATTAACAAAAATAAATAAATAAATATCATGAATAAAAAGGTATATAAACACTTAAGAATATTATACAACACATGATAACAAAGATTAAAATAAATAGACCAACAAACAAATAACATATATAAATAAACAAAACAAAACATATAATAAACAAATAAAAAAACAATAAAAGATACCAATAAAAATATTCATATTTTCATTGAACCATAAGATGGAATACACAATAAATATTTCAAAAAGAACTATATACATCTAAATATGCTCGATTAAAATCAATCCATAAATTAAACTAAACGGTAAAAGTAATGATTAGATTAGGGCATAACTTGAAAAATAATCGACCGAATGGGTGAAGTGATTCAATGAGAATAAAAATATAAATAATGGAGGCTACCAACTTACAAATGGAAATGGAAATGGAAATGGAAAAATGGAAATGGAAATCGACAGTGGCAATGGAAATAGAAAATGGAAATGGTTTCCAGAGGCATGCGGCTGAAATAAAAATATGGTTAGGGGTCCTTTATTTTTAGGGTAAATGTTATATATATAGTTAGGGTAAAGGGTAACATATGGGAATAAAATAGGTTTAGGTTTTAATATATAAGGGTATCTATAATATGATGAAGGGTATTTTAGGTTTATCCCTTTAAAAATAATAACCAATTAAAAACAAGACCTTGGGCACCAAGTAGGGATTTTTATTATATTTTTTTATATTATAAAATTATATTTAATAGGTCAAATTTGTTTATGGTTTGGGCTTATAAAAGTGGGCTCTAATAAAAGGCTTTTATTTATATCATATATTTATATATTTTTGGATTTTTGGTTTTAATTAAGAGATAGTAAGGATAATAATAATTATAAAACAAGTGATAAAATTAGGGTAAGTTAAGGTGATTTGAGTATTAAAAAGGGATGTGGATTGATTTAATTCGAGCATAAACCCGGATAAAATTAGTGATTACAGTTGCCCCTCTTTGCTTATCGTTGTGAAACAATGATAAAACAAAGACTACAAGCACTAATTTTATCCGACTTCCATGTTTGGAGGTACTCGGATTTCTGATCATTGCAGCATCTGATGGTCCCTCTCTTCGAGCGTATACCGTGGTGGGCGACCCCTTTCTTCGAGCATATATCGCAAAAAACAATGTTGATCCCTTCTCCGTAGAATCCACGTCTTCGAGATGCTCTGATTTCTGATCATTGCAGCATTTGACGGTCCCTCTCTTCGAGCGTATATCATGGTGGGCGACCCCTCTCTTCGAGTGTATGTCGCAAAAACAATGTTGATCCTTTCTCCATAGAATCCACATCTTCGAGATGCTCTGATTTCTGATCATTGCAGTATCTGACGGTCCCTCTCTTCGAGCGTATATCGTGGTGGGCGACCCCTTTCTTCGAGCATATGTCGCAAAAAACAATGTTGATCCCTTCTCCGTAGAATCCACATCTTCGAGATGCTCTGATTTCTGATCATTGCAGCATTTGACGGTCCCTCTCTTCGAGCGTATACCGTGGTGGGCGACCCCTCTCTTCGAGTGTATGTCGCAAAAACAATGTTGATCCCTTCTCCATAGAATCTACATCTTCGAGATGCTCTGATTTCTGATCATTGCAGCATCTGACGGTCCCTCTCTTCGAGCGTATACCATGGTGGGCGACCCCTCTCTTCGAGTGTATGTCGCAAAAACAATATTGATCCCTTCTCCATAGAATCCACATCTTCGAGATGCTCTGATTTCTGATCATTGCAGCATCTGACGGTTCCTCTCTTCGAGCGTATACCGTGGTGGACGACCCCTCTCTTCGAGCGTATGTCGCAAAGCATGACCTCCTTCTTCAAGCGTATGTCATAGAGAACGATCTTGTTGAAAAGTGATGTCTTGCTTTGAGGTTGTTGGTTGCCTTGACTTCTGGTTGTCTTGGCATGAAAAAAAAATCTTTGTTGGTCTTTGTATATTCTTGATTGGTTGACCTCGATCGTTTCTTTACTTTCTTCTTCTTCGTCTTCTTCTTCATCTTTTTTTCTCAAATACCCTGAAAATCTTATAAAAGGTATCGATTTTTTATTATCTTTTCTCACATTTTTTCTTTTTCTCTTTTTCTCCTTTTCTTTCTTTTTTTTTCTCTTTTTCTTTTTCTTTATTTATTCTTCTCTCTCTTTCTTTTCTCTCATTTTTTGTTTTTTTGTCTTTTTTTTCTTTTCCTTTTTCAAATATCCTTAAGAAAGGATCGAATTAAAAAGAAAATCATCTTGAGAAAATCATCCTTAAGAAAAGATTTAATTGAGAAATTTGTTTTGAGGAAAAAACCCTTTAAGAAATGATCAAATTAAGAAATTAGAGATTTGAGCAAAACATCCTTAATAAAGGATTAAATTGATAAATTTGCTTTTTAAAAAAACATCCTTAAGGAAGGATCAAACTAAGAAGTTTATTTTGAGAAAAACATCCTTGAGAAAGGGTCACATTGATACATTTGCTTTTAGAAAAGCATCCTTAAGGAATGATCAAACTAAGAAAATACATCCTTAAAAAAGGATCAAATTGAGAAATTTGCTTTAAGAAAAGCATCATTAAGGAAAGAGTTAAGAAACGTGCTTTGAGAAATGCATCTTCAAGAAAGGATCAACTCGAAAAATCTGCTTTGAGAAAAGCATCCTTAAGAAAGGATTAAGTTAAGAAACTTGCTTTGAGAAAAGTATCTTTAAGAAAAGATCAACTCAAGAAATCTGCTTTGAGAAAAGCATCCTTAAGGAAGGATCAAGTTAAGAAACTTGCTTTGAGAAAAACATCCTTAAGAAAGGATCAACTCGAGTAATCTGCTTTGAGAAAAGCATCCTTAAGGAAGGATCGAGTTAAAAAACTTGCTTTGAGAAAAGCATCCTTAAGAAAAGATCCACTCGAGAAATCTGCTTTAAGAAAAGCATCCTTAAGGAAGGATTAAATTAAGAAATTTGAGTTAAAAAAACATTCATAAGAAATGATTAAGTTTAAAGTTCAAATATAAAGCGATATTTTGCTTAAAGAATACCTGAATATCTCATAAAAAAGGTGGTGTCTCCCTTTAGAGAACACCTAATATCTCGTCTAGATGTCTCGATATTTAATCCTCTTGACACAAAAAGCTCGTTGCCCCCAAATAACCAAAGGTTGAAAGGCCTTCAAAAACTACGATCGTGTAATTTGAATGACTTTTGATCTTTGCTAAGATCTATCTATGTAGATCAAATCTTTAACCAATCTTTAAAATTCCTGTTTAAAAAGAGTAAAATGCGATGATGACACGAATTAGAATGCTCATGATGCATGGATATCTAACATAGATGCATAAATATTTAATCTAAATGATGCATGAATATTTAATCTGAATAATGCATGAATGTTCTTTTTCTTTTTCTTTCTTCTTGGAGGATAGGCTCTCGCTTTCTATTTACTAAACTCATCGGACTTTCATCTTTCACCTTGTCTTGAAAGGAGATCATCATCTTGTGCCGATTGGAACAAAATCTTTCACCTTCTATAATTCAACAGCTCATACTTGGTTGAAAATGACACATCTGAACCAGTTGTCTCCGAATTCAGTTGCATTCAGTTTATGGTTGTAGCTCTCAATCTCATATTCAGGCTTAGATCACTTAAGGTCTATCTTCAACATGTACATTGGGGGTTATTCTCTTGTATTTTTCTATCTTTGGGTCATCTGATTGACTCTCTTTAGGCCCTCAATATAACTTTTGCCCCAAAGGCCTGATGTTCATCTCTGCTCAATCTGTAACCACAATAGGCTCGGGTAATCTTTGTTTATTTATGCTAACCTGAATTCTCAAAGAATATCATCTTTCAAACGAAATGGTATTTTCAAGAGACATCTTGTATCATACATTGCTCCTTCTTCTCGGGTCATATCAAAGATGATCATTTGCATCAACGACCTTGCATTTTGTAAATCTTTTTGAACAACACTTTTATTAAAAAATAATCTGCTAATTGTAAGTAAAACAATATATACATGTTTTGGAAAATCCAAAAATTAGAAAAGAAAAGAAGAAAAAAACATGGGTTCCTTAGATATCAAATGCGAGAGTGCCTTAGACTCAACTCTCTGTGTTCGGTTTTCAACCTTTGAACGTTGTGGCGATATTTGAAGTTTTGGAATTCTCTTCAGATTGCTCGGTTCATCCTCGTGATTATCGTATTTGCTCGATCTATTCGAAGACTACTCCTTCTAGTTCTCAATATATTTCTCCCGTTATATTCAAACTTTTCGTACTTGCCCCGCTAGTATCTTCTTGAGAATTCGAAGTGTGCTTCAGACTGCATCTAGTTATAGGAGCATTTTCTTTCTCATTCTATTTCTTCTTTTTATTTTTGCTTTTCTCTCTCTCTCTCTCTCTCTTTCTTATTTTTTTTCTTTTTTTTTTCTTTTTTTTTCTCACATCTATTAATTTTCTTCTTTTAAATTTCGGGGAAATCAACTCATCACAATCCTTTGTCTCGAAGGTAATGATGGAGCATACAACAAAACTCCGAGTTACTCGGCATAGTCATAGATTTGAAAATATTACCATCACTCATGAAGCAAAAGATTTGGGATGGTGCATTGCTACCTTATTAAGTCTTGTTGCTTCAGCGGAGTGCCCCGATACTTCCACACTCTTGTTCGAATATGTCTATTATCAGGTTTCGAATATTGGAGTGCTTTTGTTTAATCTTTGTTCTCTCCTTTCTTTTTCTCTTTTCTCTCTTTTTTTTTCTTTTCTATTTTTTTCCTTCTTTCTCTTTTTTTTTTATTTTTCTTTCTTCTTTTTTTTCTCTGGATGCAATCTTTTTACTTAGAGGAATTCTTGAGATCAATCAATTTCACCGAGCCTTTTCTAGGAGATTTTCTTATCATCGAACATCACTGAAGGAGTAGTAGTCTCATTTCTCGTGCATTACTGACCAAAGCTACTGATTAAGAAACCATACTTCATCGTAATCACAACATTCCAACCATTTCTGAACCCACGTCACAACAAGCATGTGACATCCAAGGAACTCTGAGAGAAAAAGGAAAACACATATGTTTTTAAAAATATGCATTCTTTTATTGAAAGGAAAAAAAAAGCAAACATAACATAAGCCCTTACAAAAAAAGTATTTGTTACTTTCGGGCAAACAGTAACAAAGTTAATTGATGCATTACTTCAAAAGAAAAACTTAAAATGCAAGGAGGCAGGAAATGAACATCCAAACTCGAAGATTAGAATCTTCCCAAAGATCATGTCCTCTACTCTTTCTTAAAACTTCAGAATACCGGCCTCAATCAGTCCTTGAACCTTGTTCCTCAAAGCTCCACAATTCTCTGTTGTGTGGCCTGTGCTCCCCATATGATAGTCACATGTGGCATTGACATTATATCCTTCAGGGTAAGGAGGATCCTTTGGCTTAGACTGCACCAAAGTCAAAAGTTTCTTCTCAACGAGAATTGGGAGTAACTTGGTGTAGGTCATAGGAATTGGATGAAGCACCTTTGTAGGTCTTGTATGAGTATGGGGATGGCCCTGAGTTTGATTGGTTGAGTGAGAACTCACCACATAGACATGAGAATCTTCCTCTTTCTGAGAAATTGTGCTATAAGGATCCTTCATCTTTCCCTTCTTAATAGCATACTCGATGCGTTCTCCGGTCATAACCAACTCCGCAAAACTACCGATAGGGTGGCTTATCAAGTGATCGTACAACACTCCCTCTAGTGTATCCACAAACATTTGAGAAAGTTCACTTTCGTCAAGCGGAGGTTGTACTTGTGCTGCAGCATCACGCCAACGTCGAGCGTACTCTCAAAGGCTTTCGTTATGCCCTTGTTCCATCCCTTGTAGCATGAGCCGATTTGGGATCATATCGGTTACGTGCTTATACTGGTTTGTGAAAGCTTTGGCCAGATCCTTCCACGACTTAATTTGAGCACGGGTTAACTGATTATACCACCTTGTGGCAGACCCCACCAGACTATCCTGGAAATAGTGGATTAACAACTTCTCATTGCTAGTAAAGCCAGCCATTTTCCGACAAAACATAGTTATATGTGCGATAGGGCAAGTCGTCCCATCAAACTTCTCAAAATCTGGGGTCTTGAACTTATATGGGATCTCTAAACCTAAAACTAGACTGAGCTCACTGGCATTCAACCCATACCATTCTTCTTCATCCTCTCTTATTAGAAGCTTTTCTTCAAACTCGTTCTTCGTTTCCTCTAACTGCTTCGAAAATTCAATCTTTAATTTCTCTAGCTCATCGAAGTTTGGAATGTCATCCCCGACATCTTCTACATTAGTGAAAGTCACACCTGGTGGGGATTGGATAGAGGCACCGGCTTGAAGAGATGATGTTACTACTCCTTGTGGAGGTCTAGAAGTGTTAGCAACAAAAACAGGAGGGCCCAAGGGGTCTTCAACAGAACATTTTCTTTGTTGGTCTTCCACTTTCCTTAGTCTCAACAAGTGAGCAATTTGGTTCATCATGTCTTGTTGAGACTTGATCATAGAATCTCCTAATTCTTTTCGAGTATGCTCTAACTGTCCCATGAGATTGGCTTCTAACTTGGCAAAGTCTTTTTCCATTAGCCCTTCCCGGTGTTGGTTGAGTGCAAGCGAGAAACCTTCAATTACGGACATGAGATCCCATAATTAACCTCCTTGTTTAATTAATGCATGATATATTCTATGAGATGCATGAGATGTATGCATGAATGCAAGTAAAGGTGTTGATCCCGCTAGTGATCGCCCTTTGAGCAACTTTCACCGGTTAAGATCTTAATGCCCCTTATTATTTTTTTTCTATTTTTTTTCTTTTCTTTTTCATCTTTTCTTTTTCTCTTTTTTCTTCTCTCTATTTTTTCGCTTCTTTCCCTATTCTCTCGATTTTCTTTTCTTTTTTTTTCATTTTCATTGTTTTTTTTTCTCTCTTTTTCCTATATTCTAAATTTTCTTTTCTTCTTTTTTTTATTTTCTCTTTCTCTTTTCAATTTTTTTTCAACCTTTTCTTTTCCTTAGTTTTATTTTCTCATTATTTTTTCTCCCTTTTTTATTTCTCTTATCTTTTTCTCTCCTTTTTCCTCTCTTTCTTTTTCTTGTTTTGACTCTCTAACTATAGTGAAAGCCTCTGATTGAACAAACCACTTAGTTCAACACCTTCATGAAATATTGATACAAAAATGATAAAGCAAAAATGTAAGCAAGATAGGAGACAAAACAATCCTATTTATCCCATCTAAAAGAACCTAGGTTAACCGCATGGCTCTAATCGGGTAGGTTGACTAGATTCTCTAAATGCAGTTTTGGTTCTACGAGGTACCCAAATTGTCCTCGCTGTCCTCTTCTAAGAGTAGCAAGGCTCCCGATCATCACCTATTACAGGCTCATCTTGACCGAGTTTAATTTAGGGGACCCTTTCGCTATGCCCATACGGAGGAACAATATCCTCACGAAAGCATAGAATAGTCGAACCCCGAAGGTACTTTGCTAGGCCCATACGGAGGAACAATATCCTCACGAAAGCATAGCGTTTTCCCCCCACTTAGAGACGGGTTGAAATGTGTTGAAAGCTCGAATTAATAAACAAATAATAATTTAATTGCCACTTTATTCCATAACTTCCAAAATTAATTAAGCGGTATTTAAAAACAAGGCTTGACTCGTTTGAAAAATTGGTCCCCAGCGGAGTCGCCAACTGTAGCGACCCTTTTAAAATTCTTAAAAATAATAGGGGTGTAGTAAAAAAGGGGAGAAAGGGTCACTAGTGGAATTGAAATTAGGGTTTGAAAAGTGGAATTTAGGGACTTGGGTTTAAAATAAAATTTTGGGAAATTTAGGATTTAAAAATTAGGTTTTTAAATTGCGTACAAAAAATGGAAATTTTGAAATGTTGAAAGAAATTTGAAATCTAGGATTTTTTTAAAAAAATAGGAATTGAAAAGTTGAAATTAGGGATTTGAGATTAAAAAAAGGGAATTTTAGATTGAAAAGGGAAATTTTAAAATTAGGGATTTTTAAAAAAGGGTGGAGTCGCCACCGGTCACTTTTGGTAGACCGGACACCGTAAAAACCAGAGATTCGAAATGATTTGGGTTCGAGAGTCGGTTACGGTTAAAAACGGGTTTAGGGTTTAAAACCGCCCAAAATTGGCACCTTTATAAATTACCGCTTAATTAATTTTAGATTTTTTGGATTAAAGTGGCATTTAAATTAATTTTTGTTTAAAGATTCGAATCAATTTTACTTTTACCGTGTCTTTATTCGGAGGCAACGCATACACCGCGACCATTACGTTGGAACACGAGCCCGTTACGACCAAATAAAGACGTTTAATTAGACTCATTAATTTAATGTGGTGTATGTAATTTACAAAATTAAAAAAAGTAATATATATATAAACATTTACATGAATAAAAAACCATAAAATGCATGGCATATATACAAAGCATGTAACAACATTAACAAAAATAAATAAATAAATATCATGAATAAAAAGGTACATAAACACTTAAGAATATTATACAACACATGATAACAAAGATTAAAATAAATAGACCAACAAACAAATAACATATATAAATAAACAAAACAAAACATATAATAAACAAATAAAAAAACAATAAAAGATACCAATAAAAATATTCATATTTTCATTGAACCATAAGAATAGAATACACAATAAATATTTCAAAAAGAACTATACACATCTAAATATGCTCGATTAAAATCAATCCACAAATTAAACTAAACGGTAAAAGTAATGATTAGATTAGGGCATAACTTGAAAAATAATCGACCGAATGGGTGAAGTGATTCAATGAGAATAAAAATATAAATAATGGAGGCTACCAACTTACAAATGGAAATGGAAATGGAAATGAAAAAATGGAAATGGAAATCAGCAGTGGCAATGGAAATAGAAAATGGAAATGGTTTCCAGAGGCATGCGGCTGAAATAAAAATATGGTTAGGGGTCCTTTATTTTTAGGGTAAATGTTATATATATAGTTAGGGTAAAGGGTAACATATGGGAATAAAATAGGTTTAGGTTTTAATATATAAGGGTATCTATAATATGATGAAGGGTATTTTAGGTTTATCCCTTTAAAAATAATAACCAATTAAAAACAAGACCTTGGGCACCAAGTAGGGATTTTTATTATATTTTTTTATATTATAAAATTATATTTAATAGGTCAAATTTATTTATGGTTTGGGCTTATAAAAGTGGGCTCTAATAAAAGGCTTTTATTTATATCATATATTTATATATTTTTGAATTTTTGGTTTTAATTAAGAGATAGTAAGGATAATAATAATTATAAAACAAGTGATAAAATTAGGGTAAGTTAAGGTGATTTGAGTATTAAAAAGGGATGTGGATTGATTTAATTCGAGCATAAACCCGGATAAAATTAGTGATTACAGAGCGTATACCATAAAATTAGTGATTACAGAGCGTATACCTTTTCTCAATTTCATGTATGTATATTGGCTTTCTAGTGATCACTTAACGTGAACCTTGAGTTCACCGAATATACGGATCTATGAGACATTTGTCTCGTCATGACACGAAGTCACCATTAGCACTACCACGCACGATCGGACACATACCTCCTTGTTACGTGTAGACGGCTCTACCACGCACGGTTGGACACAAAGTCACCCTTGTTACATGTAGGCAATATTTTGTATTCTCAGTTTTGATTAGAGTGCACTTAAGATAATCCTAATGACATGTCATTCGTATTCGAATCTAAAGTTAGTGTCACTAAGCCAATATCATAATCAAATGTGCATGATAACTTGCTGCTCATAATGCATGCATAATATGTCCAACAAATGAACTAAAAGCCATGCCCAAAGGCACCATCTTGTATAAGCAAATGACCATGTTGTATTCCAAAATATTTCTCATAATTTTCCATAATCATGGATGCTAAATAAGCTATGCATTTCAGCAAGTAATTCTCATGTATGCATCATTTCAAATCATGCTCATACATTTACATAAATCTCATTGCATTACCAACATAATGCCTTTATAAAATGTAGTCGAAACTCATACCGGTTTATCAAAACAAATACTTTACTTACTCTTAAACTATGGAAGGTTTTCACACTCTTCCATAGCCCCCAAAAACAGAATGTACCAAATGCGATTCGCTTTAAATCCGAAATCATTCACTAACAAGCGAAACGGGCTTTCGCCGCTTTCCGATGATCGCACCAATGCACCAGAAATCAAGCTTCTTCTTGTACCACTTCTACAACATTAAAAACAGAGCATTCTCATATCATTACATGCTCAAACCAATAGCCATATCCGAACACCGTTAAACTACCGAAAAACTTAGCCGAAAAGACCGAAAACTAAGCCGAAACGCGTCCGTACAATATCAGCCCAAAACCTAACGAATCTAACATCTAATCCACCTCAATTATGATCCAAAAACATATCCAAACCATCCTTATATCTCCAGCACCATTTACGCATCTAAAACAGCCCATAAAACAACCGAAAAGCACCTTAAAACTACATCGATTGCATTATTCCGGGATTAAATTAATGTGATATCAAATCAAGACTCAATTAATCATTAAATCAACATAAAAACATGATTAAACTCATCTAATTTCCAGCATCAAATAAGATCCAAAAAGATTTCACAAAAACATCACAAAAACATTAGATCTAACATTAAAAACATAGGATCAAGTGTTTATTCAAAGATTAGCAAGCTAATACTTGGGAATTTCAATAAAGAACCTTAGAAAAGAATAAAAATCCAGAAAATTACCTTCAAGATCTATTCACCAAAAATATGAGATTTTCCCCTTCTTGATTCCTTGCAATTTGATGTAGATTTGATGAAATCAATGCTTAGGTTTTGTAAAGGATGGAAAGATGATGCAAATGATGTAATCTTTGTGGAAAAAGATGCAAAAATCAGCAAGGAATTGAGGAGAAAAGATGAAGAGAAGTGGAGAGAAAATGAGAGAAAAAGATGAGAGAAAAAGATGAGAAAAGTGGTTTTTGAGAAAAAAATGATTAAAAACCAAATTAAAGTAATTAAAAATATATTTTGGTGAATAAATCATCATTTAAAATTAGAAATAGGTTTATGGCCCTCTAAGGATTCTAAGTTTAGCTTGCTTTTCAATTTAGTCACTAAATCATCATCATTGCCGAAAATTACAAAAATAGTCCTCCAAATTTCCAAAAATTACAAATTGGTCGTTTATGCCTAATTAAGCATAATTAACCCTTCAAGAAAAAAAAAGCATAATTAAAAATCAACAATAAATCCTAAATTATTTTCTTTTAAATTTGAAACATATTTTTAATATTTCAAACCACCTTCCAACTTATTATTTTTCTTAATTAAAAATATCCTTATTTTATTTTTTTTCCGGAATTAATGAACCGGAGAACCCGATTCAACCCGAATCGAATTCACCTAACTAAGCCTAACTAATAATCCCAAAAACAGGATGTTACAATGTCATGGAAAATGATCCCTCTATTTGAGCGTATACCATGATGGACTACCCTCTCTTTGAGCGTATATTGTGATGAATGACCACTCTGTTCGAGTGAATGTCATAATGAACGGTCCCTTTCTTAGAGCGTATACCGTGATAGATGACCATTGTCTTTGAGCGTATGTCGCGATGGATGACCCCTCTTGATAACTCCGTAAAAATGCTATATTTAGAGCCTTTTTACTTAAGTTATTTATTGTCTTTAAGCATATTTCGGTTCATTTAGTTGTATTTAGGATCATAACATTACATTTGGTGGTTGTTTATGTTTTGGAATCTATAGTGCGGAAATAGGTGTTATTTTAGGGAAAGTTCGTGCTTTTGGTTGATGTTGTACAGGTAAAGCAAAGTTGGAAGTTGAGGAAATTTGTCATGGCATTCGCAGAAGGATAGCAATAGGAAAATGCCATGGCAAATCTAGAGGACTCCTATGCTGAGCTAAACGACAAGGAGATATTTTGATAAGAGTGACAGCTGACGCCGTTACAGCCTGACTACAACCACCTCAGTAGGGGACCACTATCACCATGTCAGATATTCGCAAAAGGATAGCAAAGAGAAAATGCCATGGCAATTCTAGAGACCTATTGTGCTGCACTACAGAAGAAGAAGATATTTTGAGAGGAGTGCTAGCTGGAGACAATACAGCTTGGCTACAACCATCACAGTCAGTCGGGACCACTACAGCCTGGATATAGCCCCCTCTGTAGGGGACCACAGAAAAAATATGGCCTGTATGCGAGCCACCTCAGTAAGGGACCACTGTCACCTCTGTCAGTCCTGCAGAAATGCCAGGACAAGAAGGGTCAGAAAAGGATTTTTACCTATCTTTTAGGGTTTTGCACCCTCTTATAAAAGAGCAACCTTTATTCAAGAAAGGTGAACCTTTGGAGCAGATTTTGAAGAACAATGAGAGCAAAAAGTGGTGAAGAAAGTTTCCACCTTTCTTCCCCAACTGAAGGGTTCCTCCATTGATAGAGCTTGAAGGGTGTGGCGTGCTAGGCACCCGAGAGGGGCTAGCACGCTAAGGCGTCCCATGGTGGTCGAAGAAGCCAGCGGTGGTACGGACCGAGGGTGTCTTCTTTCCTCTTCCTTTGCTTTATTTTATATCTTTAAGAGGTTTTATGTGGATGATTTAAGGATGATATTAGTGGTTAATATTTGTTCTTAAACTCTTTCACCTACCATGTATTAGCTTTATTTGGTGTGTAACATCCTGTTTTTGGGGTTATTAATTTAGGCTTAGTTAGGAGAATTCGATTCGGGTCGAATCGGGTTCTCCGGTTCATTGTTCCGGGGAAAATAAAATAAGGATATTTTTAATTAGGAAAAATAATAGTTTTGGGATATGGTTTAAAATATTGAAAATGTGTTTCAAGATTAAAAGAAAATAATTTGGATTTTATAATGATTTTTAATTATGCTTAATTATGCATAAGTGACTAATTTGTAATTTTTGGAAAAATTGGAGGACTTATTTTGTAATTTTCGGAAAAGTTGATGTTTTAGGGACTAAATTGAAAAGCAAGCTAAACTTAGAATCCTTAGAGGGCCATAAACCCATTTCTAATTTTTAATAATGATTTATTCACCAGAATATATTTTAATTATTTTAATTAGAGATTTTTAATCATTTTCTCTCAAAACCACTTTTCTCTCATCTTTTTCTCTCATTTTCTCTCCACTTTCTCTCATCTTTTATCTTCAATTCCTTGCTGATTTTTGCATCTTTTTCAACAAAGATTACATCATTTGTATCATCTTTTCATTCTTTACAAAACCTAAGCATCAATTTTATCAAATCAACATCAAATTGCAAGGAATCAAGAAGAGAAAATTACATCTTTTTGGTGAATAGATCTTGAAGGTAATTTTCTGGATTTTTATTCTTTTTTAAGGTTCTTTATTGAAATTCCCAAGTATTAGCTTGCTAATCTTTTAATAAAAACTTGATTCTATGTTTTAATGTTAGATCTAGTGATTTTGTGAATATTTTTGTGAAATCTATTTGGATCTCATTCAATGCTGGAATTAGATGGATTCAATTGTGTTTTTATGTTAATTAAATGATTAATTGAATCTTGATTTGGTAGCACATTAATTTAATCCCAGAATAATGCAATCGGTGTAGTTTTAAGGTGCTTTTCGGTTGTTTTATGGGCTGTTTTAGATGCTTTAATGTTGCTGGAGATATAAGGATGGTTTGGATGTGTTTTTGGATCATAATTAAAGTGGATTAGATGTTAGATTCGTTAGGTTTTGGGCTGTTGTTGTTCGGATGCGTTTCGGCTTAGTTTACAGTCTTTTCGGCTAAGTTTTCGGTAGTTTAACAGTGATCGGTTATGGCTGTTGGTTTGAGCATGTTATGATGTGAGAATGCTCTGTTTTTAATGTTGTAGAAGAGGTACAAGAAGAAGCTTGAGTGCTGGTGCGTTGGTGCGATCATCGGATAGCGGCAAAAGCTCGTTTCGCTTGTTGGTGAGTGATAATGGATTTAAAGCGAATCGCGTTTGGTACGTTCTGTTTTGGGGACTATGGAAGAGTGTGAAAACCTTTCATAGTTCAAGAGTAAGTAAATTAAATGTTTTTGATAAACCGATATGAGTTTCGGCTACATTTGATAAAGGCATTATGTTGGTAATGCAATAAGATTTATGAAAATGCATGAGCATGTTTTGAAATGGTGTATACATGAGAATTACTTGCTAGAATGCATAGCTTATTTAGCATCCATGATTGTGAAAAATTATGAGAAATGATTTGGGATACAATATGGTTATTTGCCTTATATATGATGGTGCCTTTGGGCATGGCTTTTGGTTCATTTGTTGAAAATATTATGCATGCATTATGAGCAGCAAGTTATATGATTTGGAATACAATATGGTTAATTGCCTTATACATGATGGTGCCTTTAGGCATGGCTTTGGTTCATTTGTTGAATATATTATGCATGTATTATGAGCAGCAAGTTATCATGCACATTTGATTATGATATTGGCTTAGTGACACTAACTTTAGATTCGAATACGAATGACATGTCATTAGGATTGTATTAAATGCACTATAAACAAAATTGAGAATACAAAATATTGCCTACATGTATACAAGGGTGACTTTGTATCCAATCGTGCATATAGTTGACCCATACGTAAACAAGGGTGACTTTGTGTCCGACCGTGCGTAGTGGGGGTAACATGTATACAAGGGTGACTAAGTGTCCGACCGATGCATGTTGAGACCAAGAGTCTGCAGTTATGAGAAAAAGGATCCATGTATTCGGTGAACTCAAGGTTCACATTAAAGTGGTCACTAGAATGCCAATATACATACATGAATTTGAGAAGAAGATTGTGCATCATTTATAAATTGTTTTGATAAGATTATGTGAACTCAAGGATGCATATGATTTAAAGAACATGAGCATGAAATGTTAGCATGCATGATTTAAAAATGTATTACAAACTATGGTTTCATCATGATTTTAAATAGATGTATTGATGATTTGTGTAGAGCTTCCTCACTAAGCATGTTTGCTTAAGCTCTCTTTTCATCCATGCAGAGAAATAAAGGCACTTGGAGCTTCGTTCGGGGCAAGGAAACTAAGGGGAAGAATCACTTTGAATTTGGTATGTTTTTGGCAAATAAATTTGGCAAGGCAATGTGTAACCCAACCAATGTGAGGAGTGTGTACTTAGGTTTTGGTTTATGTTGTAATAAGACCATTATTGTTTGGTTGCTAATTGTTGAACTTTGGAATTATTTGAATTGTTGAAACATGTACTAGCATGTTTGTTATGTTGTTAATCATTGTCTAGGGAGCATGCCTATAGCTTGAATGATGTTCGTGACGTTGTTGAATATGTGCCATAAGTTGCTAATTATGCCTAGGATTGATGCACTTAGTGGTTCTAATTAACGATTGAGTATTGAGTAATTGGTGTGCACTTAGTGTAATGAAACTTTTGGTTCCAGACCTAAAGTTTCGAAACCTTTGGGTGAAGGTTCCAAAACCTTTGACAAATAGTTTCGAAACCTTCACAAGGTTTCGAAACCTTGCGGGCAGTTTCAATTCTGGATAGCTACTGGACGTGAAAAGTTTCGAAACTTTCCAGGAAAGTTTCGAAACCTTTTACAAAAAGTTTCGGAACCTCTGAGAAGGTTTCGAAACCTTTGATCACCTAGAATTGAAAGTTGCTAAAAATTATACTT
Organism: Abelmoschus esculentus; assembly: GCA_035048815.1. Lineage (NCBI taxonomy): Eukaryota > Viridiplantae > Streptophyta > Magnoliopsida > Malvales > Malvaceae > Abelmoschus > Abelmoschus esculentus. The sequence continues at coordinate 11,514,514 of JAUCBN010000006.1, read as the reverse complement.
TAGTCCCAAATATCTTCCTTTGTTCGATTAAGGTGCTTACCGATGTTATTTTGAGCTGAAATTTTGCATGCAAGTATAAAGTTGATTTAATTTCAAGATGGTAATCCTAATTTGGATGAAGTCCTTGTATTTTGTAAGATTTACATTTTGGTCCCTAAATTAGAAGAACATGCAATTGATAACGATAGAATGATCCGTTTAAGTTGAAATTTGCTATGAGGAACTCTTATATCTTTAATTGAACATTGATGAAAATAATTTCTACTTTACTAATTGAATTTAAAAGTTTTACGTTTTAGTCCTTAATCTACTCAAGTGTTTAATCGGATGTTTGTTATTAGTTAATGTGTTACCGATAATGCTTTGTGTGAGAACTTGTCACGTAGGAAAAAAATTGTGCATCTAGGTAAGATAATAAAAAAATATAGCGGTTTTAGGATTGTTTATCGAATCGAACCTTCGCGGGTTGGTTTGATATTCCCCGTGTAACCCGTTAGTACCGGTTCCGTCTAGGCCGGGCTAAGGGGGTTACATGGTGGATGCTTTTGTGGATGATTATATTTTATTTCTATTTAATATATTGCCTTCTATGTGTTTGTATATTTGCTTTGCTCACTGTTGATAATTATTTAAGCATTGTAAAAGGCACAACAGTGTCCCGTGTTTAGGTACATGATAGAGCACTCAAGAGAGGCATAACTATAGATCCTTAGATCTTCCGAGAGAAGCTAAAGGGGGATCTACGTGAGCAATGGGTTCTGGACTACAAATAGAGCCTAGTTGGATCCTAAAGCATTTGAGAGAAACGTAGGTGAAGGCTTCAATGACTAAAAGGAGTGTGCTTTAACGGATAGGCTAGAGTGTTATTCGCGTGACAGGCAAAAATACCATGGCATTTTAGTTTGTCAGGTTCATATGACTCGAGAGAGCGGGAATACTTTAGAAACCTCTGTCGAGTAAGTATACACCGTAGCAGCCATATATTAGGTAGGGGTTAGGGGTAGGAGATCATAGAAGTCACCTCCAGTCATTCCCAGCAAGGCTCATCAATTGAGGATCATTACAACATATTGCTCACCTATGTTCTGTTATCTTGCTTTTGCCTTGGCATTTACAAAGTGTTCCTCTGTTTTCTCTATTTTCGTTGTTCACTTTCAATCACATTACCTTACACTTCACACACCATATTCATACATCTATCGTGCCACTACCATTACATCTTCATCGTACATATCTGTAATCATTAATTTTATCCGGGTCTAAACTCGTGTTTTAATTTTATTTCTTTCGAATAACGGGCTAAAAGTTCAAAGTTGATCTCTAGTTATAATATTATTTTATTCATTATTTCCTCAGAAAATCCAAAAAAAAATTTACTATTATACATATTAAATTAAGCATGTAAATCTTTTTAATCTTTCTTAACTTGTGTTTATGTTTTATTGAACTTTAAAATATATATTTTATCATTTATTTTTACCGTGTGCTTTTTTGTACATATTTATTTTCCATAAGTAATTATCTTATTATTATTACATTATTATAGTTCTATAATATTGATTATTATTACTTTATACTACTATAAATAAATAAACAAACATCAGATTTTAAAGTAAAAACTCATTTGTTTTATTATATCAGTCCAATAATAAACCCATAATAAATAACATGAGCCCACATTTCTTTTATTATTACATTAAACCCATACATCATTCAAGCCCAGGATCGATTACATTGGAAAAACCCTAAAACCCTCATCTTTTTCTCTTCACGCAGCCAACTGGGAGCCGTTGGATCAGATCTCGATCCAACGACCGAGATTAAAGCAGATAGAAGACTCTAGAGCTACACGCGCCGACGCGCCGTCCTTTCAGTTACACCATGCACGCGTGTTGTCGACGCGCAAGACCCTTCAGCTCTTTGAAGTATCTTTGAATTCTCTTTGAATGTCGTCCGTTCGTGCTCTGACCACTCATCTCCTCGCCGTCGATAGCTTCGCCGGTGGTCCCCTCAGCATCTGACCATTTAAACATACAAGAAGACAACAAAGTATGTCAGATATGTACGATTTTTCAGAGCAAAACGCGGATTTACAGAGGAAAAGTCAAAGAATTCCGGCCACCAAATGCCCAACATATTTCAGATATTATCAGAATACGAACAAAACCAGAGAGCCAATGAGAATTTTAGATCTTTTTTCTCTCTAAAAATCAATGTAACGAATGGGTATTTAAACCGATTCAATCAACAATGTAAGGGGTTCCGATTCCCCATATTTTCGAGATCAATAGAATAAGAAAATTCCAGAGGTATACCCTCTTCTCATCGTACGCATAAAAAAGGATAAAACTAAGTTTCGTTTACCTTTGTTTTTTCTTCTTGGTTTCGCTTTGGAGCCCTTCGATCCTCTCTCGCTGGTGACAAGCTTTGGCTGCAAGGCCGTTTCGGTGAGCCAAGAAGAGAGGGGGGCTTCGTTCTTCTTCTTTCTTTCTTTCTTCTAATCGAACCAAAAAAGGTGCGTCATTACACTTTTTTTTTATTTAAAAATGTTGGGTTTTCGGTTTTGTTTCTACTAAGGGAGAGGGATTTTTGGTTTTGATCTTCGAAAAAGGGTTTTTATTTTCTCCGGCCACCGTTCCTGGTGGCTGGAAGCTAGTTTTTACGGTGGAGAACGGCCGGAATATGGAGATGGAGGTGTTTTCCAGGGGAAAAGATGAACATGGCAGAGGTTTTTGGGGTTCATTTGTGTTTAGTTCTGGAAATAATGATCCAAAGGGGAAGATTTATTTTTTTTTAAATATGTTTTATACTAAGCTAATAAAAGAAAGAGGAGGAATTTACGTTCATAAACCCCTCCGTGTTTATGTTCTTATAATCCAAGTCCCTGCAACTTTTTTTTTCTTTTGATTTAGTCATTGATCCGATTATAATCATCTTTTTAAATTAGTTTTATTCACTTCTAGACCCTCCGTGCCGTGGAGATTATTTTCGAGCTCTTTCCCTCGGTAAAATAACGACTTTAGGGTCTAAATATTTTTTAATTCCTTCAATCAGGCCACCTTTCGAATGTATTTTATTTATTTTGTTTTCTTCAATTTTGTTTTTATTTATTTTTGGCCTTTTACAGTGGTTTTTATTTTATTTTATTTATTTATTTATACTTTTTGTTTATGTATATATATTTTCTTATTTACATGTTACATATTCATTTCTTTACTTATGCTTTTTTTGTTTTGTTTATGTGTTTTTTATGTATATTCTTTTCACATACTTAGTATTTATCTTGTTGTATATTTTGTTCATGTTATCACTTTTGCATTTTATATATATTTCATTATGCCTTAGTTTATTATGCAAAAACATTTATTTTATGTCCTTTACTTTCACTTATACATTTTTGTCATGTATATTTGTCTTGTTTATGTCTTTATTCTATGTACATGTTTTTATATATTGTTTCCTTTTTTGTAAGTCACACTCACATCTAATTAATAAAACTAACATTAACGTCTTTATTCGATCGTAACGAGCCTGTGTTCCAACGTAGTGGTCACGGCGTATACGTTACCTTCGAATAAAGACACGGTAAAAATAAAATTCAATTCGAATATTTAAACAAATATTAATTTAAAGGCCAATTTAAATTCGGAAAATTCAAAATTAATTCAAGCGGTTATTTTGATAAAGGTGTCAATTTTTGGGTAGTTTCTAAACCCTAAACCCGTTTTAAACCGTAACCGACTCTCAGACCCGTCTTTCTTGAATCTCTGGTTTTTACGGTGTCCGGCCTACCAAAGTGGCTGGTGGCGACTCCATCCTATTTTAAACCCTAACTTCAAGATTTTGTTTTTTTTAAATCCTAACTTTTAAATTTTCCCATTTCAATTTAAAATTCTAAATTCCTTTTAAGATTACTTTCCTTTTTTTTAATCGTTTGAATCCCTAATCCTAAATTTCCAATTTTATCCTAATTTTTCAATCCCTAATTTTTTGAACCCTAGATTTTTGTGCTCCTAATTTTAAACCCTAATTTCTAATTTAAACCTAATTTCATAATTTTTGGACAATTTTAAAACTCCCAATTCCAATTTTTACTGACCTTTCTCACACTTAGTAATTATTTTTAAATTTTAAAGGGTCACTACAATATTCATTTCTACTTCTTTATATCTTTATCTTTATTTTTCTTTTAGTTAGTGACACCTTTTTGCCTTGGTAAATTTAACTGCATACTTTACCCCGATCCTCATGGGAACGATACTCACTCACCCTTTATTACTTGTATGACTATGTATACTTGCACATATATGTTTGTTCGCATACTCTATATTGGCACTACACAGGACACACCAAGTTTTTGGTGCCGTTGTCGGGGATCTGGCGAGTAAAGTTTGTCATTTTTACCTTGACATTTTTGTTTTACTTTATTTATTTATTTATTTTAGTTCATTTTACTTGTTTTTCTTGTTTTTCTTTTAAGGGCTTTTTCCTAGTACGTGACTAGAAGGTCTACTGATGGACCCACCAATACAGAACCCAGTAGTTCAAAATTTCGGGGCAAATCTGTATGCTATTGTACCTCGACCGAGGACTATTAAGGATCATTTAATTCTCATCTTGGATGATCTCAATCCTGACATCGTTGAACCAAAAATTCAAGCTACCCACATCGAATTAAAGCCTGTCATGTTCATTATGCTAAATTCAATTGGGCAATTTGGAGGTATGGCACATGAAGACGCAAGGCAACATATTTGATCGTTCTTAGAAGTTTGTGACTCATTTCGTCAACAAGGAGTACACGAGGATGTGTTGAAACTCAAGCTATTCCCTTATTCCCTATGTGGCTGAGCAAGGGCATGGTTGAGTAGAGTATCATCTGGATAGATGAAGTCATGGGTTGATCTATGCAAGAGCTTTTTGCTGCGGCATAATCCTCCGAATTTCAACACTCATCTTAGAAATGATATTGCTTCTTTTCGACAAGGCGACGACGAGTCTATGTGAGAATGTTAGGATCGATACAAAGAATTACTTCAGAAGTGTATAAATCATGGTTTTCAAGATTGGATTCTAGTTGTGATGTTCTACAATGGAGTTAATGCACCGACTAGGATGATGCTAAATGCCTCGGCAAATGGAACTTTGCTAGACAAATCACCCGAGGAGGCATTCAATATACTTGACAAAATTGCCAACAATGACTATCAATTTCCTTTTACAAGATTTGGAACGGGGAGGAAGGCACAAGGAACATTTGAGCTTGAATCTAAGGACTCACTATCCGCCCAACTCTTAGCCATCACCAATATATTGAAGAATATGCAGTGTTCCAATAAAGTGAAGGAAGTAAAGATGGCCAACTCAGCATGTCTGATATGTCATGGCAATTACCATGAGAATGAGTGCCCAAGAAATCATGGGAGAGACGACTATTTGGGAAATTTCAACAGAAACAACAACAATCCCTACTCCAACACTTATAATCCAAGATGGCGACCACATCTGAATTTTTCATGGGAAAACCAAGGATCCGACAATCCTAATCAGAATACTAATGAGCCCCAGAATTTTCACGCGAATATGCCATAGCATAATTCGAACGAGGGGGCATCATCATCATCTAACAACAGTTCTTTGGAGGCAACTATGCAAGAATTCATTCTAAGTACCAAGACGATGCTACAAGAGCATGCTACAACCATCAAGAACCAAGGAACATTACTACAAAGCCACAGTTCTTCATTGTGAATTTTAGAGAGTCAGGTTGGCCAAATTGCCACAACATTATAAAAGCGTCAGCCAGGACGTCTGCTCAGTGATACTGAAGCCACTAAGCCACACGGTAAAGAAAAATGTAGCGCAATCACACTAAGGAGTGGCACGCAGATTAATCTACAAGATAAGTTTGAGGGGAAGAAGACTGATTATTCCTTACCCAAACCTGTGCAAGAAGAAACGCCTGAGCAAATTCTCGAGGAGGACCAGGAGGAAGGTTTGACAAAAGAACCCGCTGATGGAGCGAGCAGAAATGTCACGGTAAAATCAGTTCCTGCGCTAGCAATAGAAGAAGTTAGACCCCCATCACCCTTTCCCCATAGGCTGAAGAAGCATAATGATGAGATTCAGTTCAAGAAGTTCGTTGAAAAATTGGATCAGTTGTACATAAATGTCCCACTCTTGGAGGCAATTGAGAAAATGCCCACTTATGCTAAATTTCTCAAGGAGATAGTTACGAAGAAACATAAAGTGGAGAAGTTTGAAAAAATTGTCATGACAAAAGAGTATTGCTCTGCTTTGAGTAAATTGCCAATGAAGAAGAATCTAGGCAGCTTTATCATTTCGTGTGCTATTGGAGACAAGTTCATTGGAAAAGCACTATTTGGTCTTGGATCAAGTGTAAATCTGATGCCGAAATCAATCTTTGCAAAGCTTGGCATGGAAGATGCGAGACCTACTTCCGTCATATTGTACCTAGTCGATCGTTCCCATGTGACACTAGAGGAGAATATCGAAGATGTCATAGTACGGGTGGACAAATTCGTGTTTCTAATCGACTTCCTTATACTTGATTGTGAGGTTGATGCTAATGCACCCATTATCTTAGGGAGACCTTTCCTAGCAACCAGTCGCATTCTCATTGATTGTGCGAAGGGTGAGCTCACTATACGAGTAACAGATCAAGGTGTGACCATGATTTTCAACGACTCTCTTAAGTACGTGGATGATTCTAAATAATGTTGGGGCATTTTAAAAGCAGACTCTGAACTGTATTGGGAAGCTGATCAATTTTGTCACAATAATTTTGTACAACTAGATGATTATGAAGAACTCATACATGATGATAAAGAGGAAGCTGGTGAATTCCCATGGGAGCATAAACGTGCAAAACGATAGACCACGACAGATCTGAAGGGGATTATTCCTACTATCTATATGTACAAGATACTCTCGGAAGAATGTCATGACAATTCCATAGATCCAAAATGCATCTACACTAGAGCCCTCGTGATGCGTGACAAACCTACCTCACATATTTAGGATATGCATAAGCTACGTTTGGAAGAATGTCATGGTTATTCCATAGATCCGCAACGCGTCTATACTGGAGCCACTGTGATGCGTGATAAACCAACCTCCACCTTCAGGATGCATGACATACTGAAATGTCATGGCATTTCTAGTTTACTGCTTTTTATAAATAAATTGTTTTATTTTATTTTATATGCTTTATTTTATTTTTAGCTTTACTCAATCACCTTTGATGAACCTCAACATGAAATACCAACACAACTAAAAAAGCAACAAGAGCCACCAAAGGAGTACAAGCGCCGATTGAAAATGTTGCATTGCCGCCACTATATCAGCACCACTTGCATAAGTCAAGGTACCTTGCATTTATTTCATTGCAAAGCATTTAGTTTAATTTGCTTTAGTTAGTTGCATTTGAGACAATGCTTGCCTTAAGTTTGGGGGAGGTATCGTTCCCTACGTCATTTTCATTTTGCATGATAGCAGTAGTTGTAGAAAAATGCCATGACAAATGCGTAAGTTTTAGGATAAGTATATAGGATTAAAGTTTGTGATGCCCGATAATGATTTTTTTAGAAATAAATGGCGAATGCTTCGATTGAATATGCATGACATGGGATTTGGACAGAACCTGCATTAGGACTTTATTGTTTGTGTTTATTTTATTGTTACACGACTGTATGCTCTCCATGCTTAGGAAAGTTAGAAAATTTTTATAGAATGGAGACTTGAACAACTCAACATGTTTTAATAAATTTACTTGTTAATAGAAAACTCCCGTTAGTTTAGTTAATGAAGTTGTGAAAAAATGCCTGGACATATCTATAGAGGGATACTTCGCTATGCCATGGCATTTCCATGTTCATATGAGTTACTAAAAGAGGCACAGGGTGACGCTACACTTTTAACTTTCCATGGCATTGCCTGGATACTGCGTTTAAATAAATGGCAGCTATGGCATGAGTAGTAGGTAGAGAGACAGGCTGGCTCCCCTCGTAGCAGTTTGTTAGCATTGTTTATGAAAAAAAATATAGAAAAAAATATATTAGGGGAGAATTAAAATTGTGCTTAAATGAGAAAATATGCTTTGTTAGGATAGTGAATATTCCTTAGAATTTTTCTAACTTACCTAAGCATAGATTGGATACACTCACACGCACACACACTCGCATCTGATCTGGTCCTAGAGTAACATTCTTGAAATTTCCTCAAGTCTTATATGTTTATGCCACGACATTTTTTGAGGGCTGAAACTCTGACCATTCGCTTGTCTTGATCCAAAATATTTTCATTACATTTCTTCTCTGCTAGCTGCTATCCATTGCTTGAGGACAAGCAATAGCTTAAGTTTGAGTGTGTGATAACTCCGTAAAAATGTTATATTTAGAGCCTTTTTACTTAAGTTAATTGTTATCTTCAAGCACATTTAGGTTCATTTAGTTGCATTTAGGATCATAACATTGCATTTGGTGGTTGTTTATGTTTTGGAATCTATAGTGCGGAAATAGGTGCTATTTTATGGGAAAGGTCATGTGTTTGGTTGATGTTGTACAAGTAAAGCAAAGTTGGAAGTTGAGGAAATTTGTCATGGTATTCACAAAAAGATAACAATGGGAAAATGCAATGGCAAATCTGGAGGACTCCTATGCTGAGCTAAACGACAAGGAGATATTTTGATAAGAGTGACAACTGACGCCATTACAGCCTGGCTACAACCACCTCAGTAGGGGACCACTGTCACCATGTCAAATATTCACAAAAGGATAGCAAAAAGAAAATGTCATGGCAATTCTAGAGACCTCCTATGCTGCACTACAGGACAAGAAGATATTTTGAGAGGAGTGTCAGTTGGAGCCAATACAGCCTGGCTACAACCATCACAGCCGGTCGAGACCACTATAGCCTGGATATAGCCACCTCTGTAAGGGACCACAGCCAATATGGCCTGTATGCGAGCCACCTCAGTAGGGAACCACTGTCACCTTTGCTAGTCCTGCAGAAATGCCAGGACAAGAAAAGGGTAGAAAAGGATTTTTACCTATCTTTTAGGGTTTTTCATCCTCTTATAAAAGAGAAACCTTTATTCAAGAAAGGTAGGACCTTTAGAGCAGATTTTGAAGCACAAGGAGAGCAAAAAGTGGTGAAGAAAGTTTTCACCTTTCTTCTCCAACCGAAGGGTTCCTCCATTGATAGAGCTTGAAGGGAGTGACGTGCTAGGCACTCGAGAGGGACTAGCACGCTAAGGCGTCCCATGGTGGTCGAAGAAGCCAGCGGTGGCGTGGAACGAGGGTGTCTTCTTTCCTCTTCCTTTGCTTTATTTTATATCTTTAAGAGGTTTTATATGGATGATTTAAGGATGATATTAGTGGTTAATATTTGTTCTTAAACTCTTTCACCTACCATGTGTTAGCTTTATTTGGTGGATGCTTTTTTGGATGATTATCTTTTATTTCTATTTAATATATTGCCTTTTATGTGTTTTTATATTTGCTTTGCTTACTGTTGATAATTATTTAAGCATTGTAAGAGGCACGAGAGTGTCCCGTGTTTAGGTACATGCTAGAGCACTCGAGAGAGGTGTAGCTATAGATCCTTTGATCATCCGAGAGGATCTAAAGGGGGATCTACGTGAGCAATGGGTTCTAGACTGCAAATAGAGCCTAGTTGGATCCTAAAGCACTCGAGAGAGTCGTAGGTGATGGCTTCAACGACTAAAAGGAGTGTGTATTAACCGTTAGGCTAGAGTGTTATTCGCGTGACAGACAAAAATACCATGGCATTTTAGTTTGTCAGGTTCCTATGACTCGAGAGAGCGGGAATACTTTAGAAACCTCTGTCGAGTAAGTATACACCGTAGCAACCATATGTTAGGTAGGGGTAAAGGGTAGGAGATCATAGAAGTCACCACCAGTCATTCCCAGCAAGGCTCATCAATTGATGATCATTACGATATATTGCTCACATGTGTTTTGTTATCTTGCTTTTGCCTTGGCATTTACAAAGTGTTCTTCTGTTTTCCTCTGTTTTCTCTTTCGTTGTTCACTTTCAATCACATTACCATACATTTCACACATCACATTCATACATCTATCATGCCACCACCATTCATACCATTTTGTCATGGTATAATTTAGTTGCTTCCATTCTAAAATTACCATAGCATTTCTCCATTACATCTTCACCTTACATATTCATTTCCACTTGTTTATATCTTTATCTTTATTTTTCTTTTAGTTAGTGACACCTTTTTGCCTTGGCAAATTTGACTTCATACTTTTATCCCGATCCTCGTGGGAACGATACTCACTCACCCTTTATTACTTGTACGACTGTATATACTTGCACATATATGTGTGTTCGCATACTCTATATTGGTACTACACAGGACACACCACCTATCTTCGAGCGTTTGTTACACTAGAGATTGAGGCAACCCACTTTGAACTTAAACCAGTAATGTTCAATATGCTCAATACTATTGGATAATTTAGTGGGGCTGCAACAGAAGATTCCAGGCAGCATCTCAAGTTCTTCATAGAAGTATGCAACTCTTTCAAAATCCAAGGAGTACATGAAGATATTTTGAGGCAGAAACTTTTCCCTTATTCACTGAGGGATAGGGCCAAAACCTGATTAAACAGTATTCTGACAGGATCGATTGGATCTTAGAGTGAACACTACCGAGAATTCATTATGAGATTTAACCCTATAAATCTATATGATAGAATCTGTAATGAGATCACTTCATTTAGACAGGCTGATGACGAACCTATGTACGAGGCTTGGGAACGCTACAGAGAGTTACTGAACAGATGTCCACTACATGGATTTCCATTATGGATGCAAGTAACCATGTTCTATAATGCCACGAATGCCCTGACTAGAATAATGTTGGGTGCCTCAGCAAACGGCACACTCCTTGACAAGGCCCGGGAAGAAGCTATAGAGATTCTGAACAAACTCGCAAGGAATGATTTTTCTAGGCGAGGGGGATTAAGACGCCATGCCACGATAATCGGTGGTAGTACAATTGACATCTTTAACAAAAATGGTTCAGAACATGCAAGTACAATAGAATACTCAAGAAGTGAAAGTCATAAATTCTTCTGAGTATATGCAAGACGAGGAAACTAGATTTTATGTGGGAAATTATAACCGGAATAACAACATGATGTCAAATACATACAATCCGGCTTGAAAAAGGCACCCAAACTTTTCATGGAGCAACCCAAACAATGCCTTAAACACCACCAACCATATCTCCAATTATCAGCCACTGCCGCATCAGCAGATGCATCTGCAACAACAACCTATGAATTCACTAGAATATACTCTCAAGGCCTTTATTATGAAAATGAATCATATATGGCTGAGAACAGTAATTTCATGAAGAGGACTGCTGACTTCATGAACAGAACAGAGATGAGGCTACAGAACCAAGATGCTGCAATAAAATCATTAGAAACCCAAGTTGGTCAATTCACTCTAAAATAAAATACAAGACCACAAGGGGGATTGCCTAGCAATACTGAAATTGCTAAGAGAATGGGCCATGAACAGTGCAAAGCAATCATAATAAGAAGTGGCCTACATCTGAAAGAAATAATGGGTAATTCAGCAACCAAAGCTCCACAAACAATACAAGAGGATATAGATAAGGAGGACTTTGATGCTGAACAGACTGAGCACGAAGATGATGTCGCAGTAGAAAACTCGGCAACACCTGCACTTCCTGCCGAGGCAGTAAGACAAACAATGGTCCTAGGTATTAAATTCCAATCTAATGAAACCCTGGATGAGATGAGATCACCACCACCTTTCCCACAAAGGTTAATAAAATAAAAATAGGACTATCAGTTCAAAAATTTTCTTGATATTCTGAAACAAGTCCACATCAACTTACCACTTGTTGAGGCAATTGAATAGATGACCAACTATGCTAAATTCTTAAAGGACATTGTGTCTAAAAGGAAGAGGCTAGGTGAGTTTGAGACAATGACAGCAACAAAAGGGTGCATGATAATGTTGCATAATCGCATGCCACCCAAACTGAAGGACCCTGGCTGTTTCACCATACCTTGTGCGATTGGGAATAACTATGAAGGAAAGGCCCTATGTGACCTTGGAGCAAGCATCAACCTAATGCCCAAATCAGTTTTCCAAAAGCTCAACGTAGGAAGGACAAAACCAACAACAATGCTACTCCAACTTGTGGATCGGTCATATGTGCACCCCGAAGGAAAAATCGAGGACATACTGGTAAAAGTCGATAAATTTATTTTTCTAGCTGACTTTCTTGTCTTTGATTGTGAAGTAGATAAAAAGGCACCGATCATCCTGGGAAGACCTTTCTTTACTACTGGACGCACCTTAATTGATATGGAAAATGGAGAGTTGACTATAAGGGTCAATGACCAACAAGTCAAACTCAATGTCTTCCACAATCTAAACAATTCTGATGATCCAGAAGAGTGCAAGGCCATCTATTCCACAAACACCAAAATATCCTGCCTTGGTAACATGCTCGGTAGAATGTTTGGAAAAAGAATTAAATCCACAACAGAGGCCGCACACAAAGAAGAACCTAATAAGGATGGCCAACAATCATAGAAACATCATCTTGGTTATAAAGAGAGGGACAAATTGGGAGATGCATTTTTATGCACTCTCCCAGTAACTTAATTTCTTCTCTACTCTTTGTATTACTATATTAGGATTAATTTAGGTTAACAAGTTCAAATTTTTATTTATTTATTTATTTAAGTCCATCAATAATTATTTTTAAATTATTTTTATCTCATTTATTTATTTTTAGGATAATAAAGCAAGAATAACAGAGAAACAATGTACAGCAAGAAGTCTACTACCACGACAGTATACAGTGTCAGAGCCGCAGTAGTTCTAACGGGCAGAAACAGTGTAACGGTTATCTACCGAATTTTTTGCCACGGTAGTAAATGCCAGTGGGTAGTTACTATTTGAAAAGACAGAAAAGCCCAACGACTAGAAATTAAACAACTATATCTATCGAGGCCTATATAAGCAGATTCCTTGTTGAAACTATTTACTCTCTGCAATCATACCTGCATTCTTGCATCTTTCAAATCATTTTTCAAAGAATCTCTCATCAACATCCCAAATATTCAAGAATCATCCATAGCTACATACAACCGTTTTTATCCTGCCGCTGTTGTTGAACGATTCAATAGATCATTTGTTGCTTGGCAGTTATGGGTGAAGCAAGGATTCCAACATTCGAATGAACACAACTATGACATTGAACCATTCTTGATTGATAAAATAAAATATCAAGATTGAGAAATCTTCTGCCTACAGCCTCTCCCAGCAAATGCAACAATTGTGCGTGAATTTTACACACATATGCCAAGCGTGGGCAACCTGTATGTTCACTGTCGGGGCAAGTCAGTCGCCCTTAATACCGAGACAATTAACCAGCATTACGGCCTTGCCCCCATACGCGATGAACATGGTGAATTCTATGAAGAAACCACTAATGAGGATTATGAAGCAATCAAGGACGAACTTTGTTACGACAACACTCTATGGGAAATCGGTGCCCATAGGGGTTGAGTAACAAGGCTCAGCCTAAAACTCGAAGCTAAGCTTTGGTGCACATTTGTTAAGAGACGTCTCATGCCTACATCTCACAACAGTACAGTTAATAGAAGAAGATTGGTGCTCATCCAATCAAACACCAACAAGCGGACCATAGATGTTGGAGAGATCATTCTTCAAGAAATTTATGATTGCGGTAAGAAAGAACGAGGTCCTTTATATTTCCCTTGTTTAATCTCTACCTTGTGCATGGCTGCAGGTGTCCCAATAGAAGAAACAGATGAATACCCAAATCAACAGCAAGGCTGGACCAGAGAATTCTACCATAGAGTAATGCAGATAACGCAAGCAGAACCAGTGCAAGCAATACCTCAACAGTTCACTGTTGACTTCACTACCAGAAGGCAGTACACGATCGAGATTCTAGGTACTACCGAAGCCGCTGCCGCAGCAGATCCATACCAGGAGATTCTGTAGAAGATGACAGACATGGACCTTCGACAGCAACGATACATAGAGTACCAGAGAGATTTCAACAACACTATTGCATACATGATAACCCAAAATTTCCCCACTCAAGGAATGTAGTTTCCAGAATTCCTAACAAACATATTTGTCATTGTCGTACCCTACACAGAAACTACCCCTGCCCTAGGGCCAAGACCATTTTTCGCTGCAAGACCACAACGACAATTTCATGCTACCGGACCATCCAGACCAGCGAACACTGCCGCGACATCATCCACCAGTAGGCGACCATCAAAAAGGAGAGTTGTTTACAACTCTCCACCAAACCGCCCCATCCCAATGGCTAACTTCTCTAGGGATAGTCTCTCTAGGGAGATTGATGAATATGTCCATAATAACTCACCACATGCTTAGCAATGAGTCTCATATACCGAGGCAGAAGGAGGAACGTACATGATGTAGACAGAAGTAACTAGTGGCGAAGAAGAAGGAGAGAAAGTTATTGCCCTAAAGCCGAAGCCAACACCAAAAAGAGTGTAGTCGTCCTAACAGGCAAAAATACAACACTCACCAGGACAAGGGTTTAGAATAAAAGCATCGATAGGAAAACCTACAAGGACAGTTATTTCTAGCAGATCTTCAGAATCCGAATAATTTACTGCCTTGTTCTTTATTTATTTTCTTATACTTGCTGTAACATCCCGTTTGGGGGGTTATTAGTTAGGCTTAGTTAGGCGAATTCGATTCGGGACGAATCGGGTTCTCCGGTTCATTAATTCCGAAAAAAATAAAATAAGGACATTTTTAATTAAGAAAAATAATATTTTTGGAATATGGTTTGACATATTGAAAATATGTTTCAAAATTTAAAAGAAAGTAATTTGGATTTTTATAATGATTTTTAATTATGCTTAACTATGCATAAATGACCAATTTGTAATTTTTGAAAAAAATTAGGGACTTAATTTGTAATTTTTGGCTATTAATGTATTTTAGTGACTAAATTGAAAAGCAAACTAAACTTAGAATCCTTAGAGGGCCATAAACCCATTTCTAATTTTTAATGATGATTTATTCACCAAAATATCTTTTTAATTACTTTAATTGTATCTTTTTAATTATATTTTTTATTGTATTTTTAAGGTTTGAGCATCATTTATAAATTGTATGGATAAGGTTATGTGAATTCAAGGATGCATATGATTTTAAGAATATGAGCATGAGATTTTAGCATGCATGATTTAATAAGGAAATGCAAGTTATGTTTTCCTCATGGTTTTAAATAGATGCATTGATGATTATTTGTGGAGCTACCTCACTAAGCAAGTTTGCTTAAGCTTTCTTTTCATCTTTGCAGAAAAATAAGGGCACTTGGAGCTTCGTTCGGGGTAAGGAAACCAAGGGAAAGATCACATTGAATTTGGTATGTCTTTTGCAAATAAATAGGCAAGGCAATGTGTAACACAACCTATGAGAGGAGTGAGGTTTAAGCTTTGATTTCATGATGTAATAAAACCATCATTGCTGGTTATCAATTGTTGAACTTTTGTTTCGATTAAATTGTTGAAGCATGAACTAGTACGGTTGTTATGGTGACATTCAATCCTTAGGAAGCATGCCTATAGATCTCCTTGAGAACTTTTCCGATGTTTGAGGTGTGGAAATGTTGATGAGTATGCCTAGGAATGTTGCATATAGTTTTGGCTTATTAAAGTGTATGCTTGGGTGGTTTAAATGAGCTTAACATGACACACCCCAGTCCTGAACACAGGGGGTATCGATACACCCTGAGGCTGTACCGATACCATTTTGCCACTGGACGTGCTTGTATCGAACCAGGGTTCGGTACCATTATGCCACTGGAGTTGACTGTTTCGATACACCTTAAAACCTGTTTCGAAACAGGTGACGTGTTCCGAAACACACTAAGGACTGTTTCGAAACACCTGGCTTAAATGGGCAAATTGAGTGTTTTAATTGCATGAAACGCATGTTTAAAGATTAGTAAGTGAATACAATGAATCTATGTATAGGTTAGGAGATGATGTGACACCATGATACATGTCTTGACCCAAATACACATCGTATGAATCAGGATGGATGAAATACCTATTATTACACACTTTGCAATTAAGTTCATGTATGCATTCGATTGACGTATTTATAATGGTTGAATTACGTGTGTCTCTGTCTTACTTGAGTTAATTACACATAGGGAATTAATCGTGCATCTAGATAAGATAAAATAAAAAAAATGTTACGATTTTTAGGGTTATTTATCGAATCGAACCTTCGCGGGTTTGGTTTGATATTCCCCGTGTGACCCATTAGTGTCGATTTCGTCCAAGCCGGGCTAAGGGGGTTACACTTGCTGTGAGATTTAAGCATTGAGGATAATGCTCATTTGAGTTTTGGGGTATATGAGTGCACTGTCAAGGGCAGCCCACTACCGCGACAATACCAGAAAAGGAATTAACTTGATGCCTTAATTGAATTTTTTTATATACCTACCTTTACTTAAAATAATTGTCTTTACTTTTGCACTGTCTTACATCAACTTTTTCCTAGTTTATTCTTTTAAGGCTATAAAAATCTTTTTCCTTACCATGACTAGGTTCTGTTTTGAAGAAATAACCTTAGAATACTTAAGGAATAGAACTTAGAAGCTTACTATAAGTTTAGAATCAACAAACACTTTTAGGGATTTGTTTGATTTAGGAGTTCTTTTAATAAATTTAGGTGATAAAGACTTAGATTCTAAGAAATGTGACTAGAGGTTCCTATTACTGGCTCTAGGAAATTACTCTTCTTCATGCTAAAGGTGCCCAAAACCGGCTCTAGTATGCCTAAAGAAAAGAAAGAAAAATAGAATAGATCTTAAAAGGAAGCACAACTCTTGAGGTGCCCAAAATAGACTCAAGAGATTGATGTCTTTTAGAAGAGAAATAACCATTCCAAGTCTACTTGTCTTGAACTTAGAGTTTGTCTAAGAAAGCCTTTAATCAACCTTTCCACAAAAACCCACACACTCACGTAATCTTGTAGTTTGTTTCCAAGTAGAAATCCTTAAGTAACCTAAAGGGTAGGACTGAAAGATAGACATAATTATGATGGGGAGAATAGATGGAAAAATAAGACCAAGGGAGAATAAAGTTCAGCAATTTGATGTTTTGCATTACTTGAGGATAAGCAATAGTTCGAATTTGGGGGTATTTGATGAGTGCCTAAAAAATATATTATTTACTATTCTTTTCCTAAACAATATGTACTCACTACCAAGTAATTCGAGCTTTATGGCATGTTGTTGACATTTTGCTGCTACAGCATATAAAGATGATATTTGTGAGAAAAGAAGGCTTTATGACATGTTTTTGTGTAGTTGCAGGAAACACCTGCCGAGACAGCAGCAGTGTCAAAGGCAGAACCATTACTGAGGCAGCAGCAGTGCCGAAGGCAAAAGCAATGCCGCGGCAACAAAAGCTCCAGTACTGATGCTGGGCGATTGAAAGAGAAAAATGGGCTGAGAATTTGTGGACTTAAAGCGTTTAGATTGGAGCAGATTAGCACGTGAAAAGGCCAAGTCAAAGGCCACGCGGGAATAATCTTCTAGACAGAATTAAACTTGAAAATATTATATTTTTATTACTTATTCCCTACTCCAAGTTATATTCTACATAGGAAAAGTTACCCTAGGTCAAGACTATAAATACATGAGCCGTCCAATGTATAGAGAGATTCGAATTAGAGAGAAAGCTTTACCCTAAGAATTGTGTTATTCATTTACAATATGTTCTAAGCTTTCTTAGGGTTAGGTGAAGGTTGTAGAATATTACTACGAGAAGATTGTATTTTGTTTCTTTGTTTCAATACAATAAAAATATTAAAGTTTGCTTATCCTATTGTCATTCTTTGTTCTTGCATTCAAACTCGAGAGAAAAGTTTGTAAGTAATTCATTTATCTAATATCGAGAGAGTTAGATTCACGAAAGAGATAAGTGTCGTGTTATAGATACTAACTCAACCTAGAGATAAGAGTTTCAGCGGCTAAAAGAAGTGTGGGATTGGTTGTTGATTATCATTGATTCACGCTGAGAGGTATCATCAAGGATTGGTCATCAATGCTACTTCGATTTAGAGATAAGCGAGGACACCTAAGGACACTTTGTCGAGCTTTGATTGAACTGCCCAAGAGCAAGAGATTGCCGCAGCAGGAAACACTAACGCTATCGAGGCTATATCTGTAGTGCTGCCGAGACAGTGTTGTGCTATTGTATTGAACAAGGATAGATCAATCGAATCCACTATATGACACAACTAGATCCTACCTATTCTCTCTATTCGTTCTCAACCTTTATTTAAGCTTTTATTCTTTAGTTATTCAACAAACCTTTTTACTTGTGCTTTTAATTTACTAAACTTCAGGAGAAAGGAAACATAAAGAGGCATATTAAGTACACCAGTACCTGTGGAGAACGATATTCGATAAATACTTATCATTATATTACTTGACGTGTACACTTGCACTTAATTGCGCTTTTATTACACTCATCAATGACCATCCCTTCGAGTGTTTTTCATAGTGAACAGTCCCTCTCCTTGAGCATATATCTTGGTGGACGACCCCTCTCTTTGAGCGTATGTCGCGATGAATGACCACTCTCTTCGAGTGCATGTCATAATGAACAATCTTGATAAGTGCTCAACTCATTATCACTTTCTATACTTTTCATGGGCATTAATTATCAATTCTACACCTACTTAAACCAATGCATATATTTAATGTGATATATTTAGGGATCATGCTATTAAAGATAATATTTATAAAAAGGTATACTTTACTGCAATTTTTGTATCTATGCAGGAAGAAGTATTGCCGCGACAGTAAACTGTGGCCGAGGCAGGACCTGATATCGAGGCAGTAGAGGACAAGTAGCAATATGGTGGGCAAACTAAGGAGAAAAATGAGGAGAACATTGTTGGACAAGAAGCCGAAGGATCGGAGTTGGATAGCATAAGGGAAGCCCAAAGACAAGGCCATATGGGAAAACCTTCTAGAAGAATTAAACTTTGAAATATTTGACCTATGTACATGACTTGGTCTCTACTCCAAGTTTTATTCTACTTAGGGAAGGTTTGCCCTAGGCCAAGCCTATATAAGATCTAGCTGTCCCAAGGTGAATAGGAACTCAACTTGACAAACATTAGTTTCATAGCTTAGAATATATAATTAAATTTAGTTTTTCTTTTCTACATTATGTTCTAATTTTGTCTAGGCTTAGGTGAAGGTTGTAAAGTATTAGTGTGAGGAAGTCAAACTTTGTTTCTTGTTTTTAATGCAATAAAATATCAAAGTTTGCTTATTCTTTGTCATTCCTTTTTCTTGCATTCAAGCTCAAGAGAGAAGTTTACAAGTAATCCATTTATCTAATATCGAAAGAGTTAGATTCACGAAAAGGATAAGTATGGTATTTTAATCGGGAAACACTAACTCAGCCTAGAGATAGGTTAAGAGTTTCATCGGCTAAGAGAAGCATGGGATTGGTTGGTGATTATAATTGATTCAAGCTGAGATGTATCATCAAAGACTGGTCATCAACAGCATTTCGACTTATAGATAAGCGGAATCATTAAAGGACACTTTGTCAAACTTTGGTAAAGTCTGCCCAAGAGCAAGAGATTGTCGTGGTAGACGAGTGACACCGCTATTGAGGAGGTAATCTGTAGTTCTGCCGAGGCAGTGTTGTATAATTGCATTAGACAAGAACAAGTTGACCAATTCCACTATACAACACAATTGAATCCTGGCCATCTTCTTTATCTTATTTTTCTATCTTTATTTAGTTTTTATATTTTAGATAAATCACAACCCCAATTCACTTGTGTTTTTTATTTCTTTTACAGAGCAAGAAGATCAAAGGAAGCATATTAAGTATACCAATCCCTAAGGAGACGATACTTGATACTTATCACTTTATTTCTTAACGATGTGTTCACTTGCACTAAAATTGCGCATATCTAGTACGCATCAAGTCTCTCTCTTTGGAGCGTATATCGTGATTGACGATCCCTCTCTTTGAGCTTATGTCGTGATGAATGACCCCTCTCTTCGAGTGCATGTCATGGTGAATGGTCAATCTCATTGAGCGTATACCGTGATGGATGACCCCTCTCTTTGAGCGTATGTCATGATTATTAAACCCTTTATTCGAGTGCATGTCATAATGAACGATCCCTTTCTTAGAGCGTATTTTGTGATGGACAACCCTTCTCATTGAGCATATGTCGCGATGAATGATCCCTCTCTTCGAGCCTTTGTCATAGTGAACAGTTTCTCTCTTTAAGCTTATGTCGCGATGAATGACCCATCTCTTCGAGTGCATGTCATAATGAATGGTCCCTCTCTTAGAGCGTATACCGTGATCAACGACCCCTCTCTTTGAGAGTATGTCGCTATGAATAACCCCTATCTTTGAGTGTTTGTCATGGTGAACGGTCCATTTCTTAGAGCGTATACCATGGCGAACGATCCTCTCTTTGAGCGTATGTCGCTATGAATAACCCCTATCTTTGAGTGTTTGTCATGGTGAACGGTCCATTTCTTAGAGCGTATACCATGGCGGACGATCCTCTCTTTGAGCGTATGTCGCGATGAATAACCCCTCTCTTTGAGTTCATGTAAAAATGAACGGTCCCTTTCTAAGAGCGTATACCATGGCGGAAGACCCCTCTCTTTGAGCGTATGTGGCGATGAATGACCCCTCTCTTTGAGTTCATATTATATTGAACGATCCCTCTCTTTGAGAGTATACCATGATCAACAAGCCCTCTCTTTGAGCATATGTCGCGCTGAATTACCCCTCTCTTCGAATACATGTTATGGTAAAATTTCTCTCCCTTTGAGCATATACCAAGATGGGCAAACCCTCTCTTTAAGTGTATATCATTATGAATAACCCCTCTCTTCGAACGCATGTCATAATGAACGGTCCCTTTCTTAAAGTGTATACCGTGATGGATGACCCTTCTCTATGAGCGTATATTGTGATGAATGACCCCTCTTTTCGAGTGCTTGTCATGATGAACGGTCCCTTTCTTAAAGCGTATATCGTGGCAGACGATCTCCCTCTTTGAGCTTATGTCGTGATGAATAACCCCTCTCTTCGAGTTCATGTCATAATGAACGGTCTCTTTCTTTGATAGTATACCATGATGGAAGACCATCTCTTTGAGATTATGTCACATTGAATTATCACTCTCTTCGAGTGCATGTCATGGAGAATGGTCTCTCTCTTTGAGCGTATACCGTGATGGATGACCCTCTCTTTGAGCGTATGTCGGGATGAATGATCCTTCTCTTCGAGTGTATTTTATAATGAATGGTCCCTTTCTTGGAGCGTATACCATGATGGATGACCCTTCTCTTTGAGCATATGTCGTGATGAATGACCCTCTCTTCGATCGTTTGTCATAGTGAACAGTCCCTCTATTTGAGCGTATACCGTGATGGACGACCCCTCTCTTTGAGCGTATGACGCGATGAATGAATCCTCCGTTCAGGCGCATGTCATAATGAATGGTCCTTTTCTTAGAGCGTATACCGTGATAGACGACTCTTCTCTTTGAGCGTTTGTCGCGATGAATGACCCTTTCTTTAAGAGTTTGTCATAGTGAACGGTCCCTCTCTTTTAGCATATACCATGGTGGATGACCATTCTCTTTGAGCGTATGTCGCAATGAATGACCCCTCACTTCAAGGGCATTTCATAATGAACGATCTCTTTCTTAGAGCGTATACTATGATGGACGACCCCTCTTTTTGATTGTATGTCGCGATGAATGACCCTTCTCTTCGAGTACATTTCATGGTGAACGGGCCCTCTATTTGAAGCCTAGGAGGAGTTATTTTAGCATTTAAATTTCAATTTTTCGTTCAAATAATGTCCACATATTTGAATTTTGGCCAACTCCTTTCCTCTCCTTTATATTTCTTTATTTTGTAAACAAAAGGTTTAGACATTTGTGAAATAAAAATTACTTTGAGAGTTTTCTCTTATTTGGTTCTTTTTTGAACTTTTCTAACTTTCAAACTTGTTTTAATTATCATTTTGATACTTCGGGTTCCTAGACCGCTATCTAGAGGGTCCATGTCCTTCTAACGTTAAACAAATTTGATTCGGGTTTGCTTAATAGATTGTGCAGGTTCTTTCAAGTTTAGCATTTCATTTTGATTCCAGCAACAAAATTCACCATTGTTGAATGTTCGAGTTGTTGCAATGGATGTTTCTTGAATCATTCATCTTCTTCGTTTTGAAATCCATTAAAATGTCATCTCTTTCTTATTTTTCTTTTAATTTTTGTTCTTCTCTTTATTCCCTAAATTCATCATGAATATAACTTTGTTTCCTTGTTGTTTTTATGTTTTTCTTTTTGCAGGAACATGCTTACCATATTTCTAGATCCGTAACATATGAAGAAAGTCCGTTTCGATGGGCTATCTCGTATCATATGATAATCAGAGCTTTGGTTCAGATTTGTTGTATTTTTTTGCAATTTAGTTGATATGATTCTAATCCGCACCTATTTTCTCTATTGTTTAATCACATCATTGAAAATCTTCCAGACTGATTCTAAGGAAGTTCTACCTTACTTTATCTTCTATTATCTAATTTATGCATTCTATAATTTGACAAGCATGCTTTTTATATTGAAGTGATACTTCGTGATTGCATAACTACATCTTTATAATTATTTTAAGTTAGTGTATCCTTAAATATTAGCTAACTATATTATTTTTAGCTCATTTTTGCTTATTTCAATTTGTGTAAGCTTACACATTGTTTACTTATTGTTTTAGCTATTTTTAAATAAAGATAATAGTCTGAGAAAGCTTAAAGATATCAAGGGTAGTTCAACTTTGCTTGGAAAAGATTATGGTAGCTCGTAGTAGCTCAAGAATAACTAAAACGCAAAGGAATGCAAAAGAGCTCAAATGAAAGAGTATTTCAGCTCATGAACTTAAAAGGACTATAAAGAGGAGCTCATGAACTTAAACGCCTAGATCAACCAACTAAAGTAAGGTCCAGAAAGCTCAAATTGGATGCAAAAAATTGAGCTAGCTAAGTAAACTAGCTAGCTCAACTCAAGTCAACTCACTCACAGCACAAGCAGCTCATCTCAGCTCACCCAACAACCTTCAGTTCAACCATGGAAGGACATGTTCCCTCCCCAAGGAAACAACTAACCAACCATGGAGGGAAACATGTTTGGGCGCAACTCCTTAGAGGGAAATATGAATTTTACGCCAAAACAAAGAGGCATCACTCTTCATTAGACAAATTCATGGTAGTCCACTTGTTTATAATTTCTAGCAGGATACAAGAAGAATTTGGTTTCGGTGTCGATATGAAAGTTGTTCCACTATCTCTTATCTTTCCAATGCATTTTGAATCGCATCAATCCAATATCGGGAGCTCGAGATATAACCTAATTACTGAAGATTGTGCAGGCTAGACCGAAAAGTTACAACTCTTCTAATATATTTGGAGGAGAACACCATTCAATTGAATGTTTATCCATATAGTTAAAGGCCATTTCGGCAAAACCCCATATAAAACTATAAATAGGACTAAATTTCATTTTGTAAAAATACCATTCAAATTATATAAAATTACTTGTGAGAATTTTCTCTCATTTAGTTCTTAGAACTTTTTCGACTTATCTTGTACTTGTGGCGTCACCCCCTACTATCCATCTTGATACTTCTAGTTCTTTTAGTTTAATATGCTAAAAGGGTCAAAGTCTGTTTATCACCACCCCTTAAAGATACTATTTTCATTTCATCATTCCTTTTCACCATTCCTTTTCACCATATCACTATCCTTAAATATAATCTTATTTCATTCACCATTACCATCCATTATCATCATCATAAAACGTCCTAAACATCCATTCACCCTTATCAACCCCTCACATCTTTCCTCTTCCAAATCAGTCCCTAAACTATTATCTTCATTCATTTTACCTATTCCTTTCATCCATTATCCTTAATTCTTTATTTTTGCAGCCACTTCTTGTGAGAGACTTCCTTCCTTCCTAGGTCCTACAATTAAAGTTTTTCGTTCAGCATCATCAACAAGATTGGCACATACGAAAGAAAAAATAAAAAAGAAAAAAATCGAAAATCAAAAAAAGGCAAAGTCAAAGTAAAAAAAGAAAATTTTGAAAAAAATAAAATAAAAAAAATCAGATTCGAATATTGAAAAGAAATTAAAAAAAATAAAGGAATTTGTGTTTCTATTGTGAAATCATGTTGAATGTACAAGTTCTTGTACTATGTGATTCGAAGAGCTTAGAAATCAAACAAAACGAATTGTTCTTGTGTGTTCGGTTAAAGGAGTATTGTAAAGCACTTCTTTCAGTAAGAATAAACCAGCCTATTTCATCTTTTGTTTTTCTTTTTTTTTCATTTTGTCTTTATTCTTTTTCCTTAATTGTGTTTCTTGTGAGTAACAAATTGGTAACATGTTTGAAAATATTGGATTAGTCCTTTAAAGAACTGAAAATAGAGAAACTGTAAGGGAAAAAGGCACTGAGTGTTGCGAGAACAGAAGGGGAGACAAAAAGAGCCATTCAAACATTCTCCCAAGTGAAACACGAGTGTTGTGTGTTACATTTTGAGTGCACATTTCTTTGGAGTGAAAAACGAGAGGTTTTGTGAGTGTGTTGTGATGACTTTTTACTTTCGTTTTACTTAACTCGTTATTTGTATTTCTTTGTGTTTTCTTTTGTTTTAATTATGATAGGTCCGAAACTACAAATAGAGACCTATGCCCGTGAAACTTGGAGGATATTAAGGGGTGAACTTGAACCCTTACAATTATTGGACATAATTGATGGTGGTTCCCAAAATGACTCAAATGGTGAACAAAATGATGAAAACGATATGGATCAATCACCATGATTGAACATTTTGAGGCAACAAGGGTGTTTGCAACAAGTTGACGATAATTTGACTAACATTAAAGTTGTTATTCCTTCTTTTCAGGGACGAACAGATCCCAATGCGTATTTGTCACAGGAAAGCAAAGTTAAGACATTTGCAACGAGTGAAGATGAGAAACAACGCAAAAATATTTTTCACATATGATGCGAAGTTTAAGACAAGCTTGGTTTGAAGACGACAAAACATCCCAAAACGTACAAATTACATGTGTTGAATGATAGTGGAGAACTTAAAGTGAGAAAACAAGTTGTTGTACCATTTTCTATTGGTAAGCACAAATTACATGTGATGTTTTTTATATGCATGCTTGTTATTTGTTGCTAGGAAGACCGTGGTAGTATGATAAGAGAGTTTACACGATTGTTACCCCCAATCAATACTCTTATACTCATGAGGGTAGAAAGGTAACTTTAGCACCTTTGACTTCAAGTGAAGTACAAGAAGACAAAACTCGTCTACGCGCAAATATTGCATCTTGGAAAGCCAAAAAAGACGATAATGATTATGGAAAAGAGGAAGTGAATACAAAGGATCTGATGATAAATTTTCTTCTTCTAGTTCTTCTAAATTGTAGGCTAATAAGGTTGTGCCTTGTGAAGTTCCCAAGGTTAGTGTATGTGTATTTGTGTAGACAAGTTTGAGTAAAGACCTTCTTAGATAAACTCTAAGTTCAAAACAAGTAGACTTGGGTTTTGTGTACTCTTCTTATAACAACAATTTCTTGAGCCAATTTCAGGCACCTCAAGTATTGTGTTTTCTACTTATTTCTTTTGCTATTCCATTATGTATACTAGAGCCAATTTCGGGCACCTCTAGCATGAAGAAGAGTTTTTTCTAGAGCCGGTCATAGGCACCTCTAGTCACCTTTCCAAATTCTAAGTATTTATCATCTAAGTTTATTACAAGAATTCCTATAGCCAAACAAGTCCCAAAAGTGTTTTTAAAGTTCAACCTTATAGGAAACTTCTAAGTTTTCTCCTTAAGTATCCTAGAATCAAGTCTTCAAAACAGATCCTAACTATGGTAAAGAGAAAGATTTCTATTGCCTTTAAGAATAAACTAAGACAATACTAATGAAGGGCAGTGCAAAAGTATGACAACAGTTTTAAGTACAGTAGTGGACATAAAACAAAAAATTTTATCACTAAAAACTTTCTTTTTCATGGCAAGGTCGTGGTAGTAGATAGCCTCGGCAATGGCTCTACATCCCCAAACTCAAACCAAGCATTGTCCTCAATGCTTAATTTAGGGGTTGGTAGTAGGTAAAAAATATAAGCAGATGATATTATGGCATTAGAAATTATGAGGGTTCTGAGGTCTGCTGTGGACTTGCTGAGTGATTGCATCTTTGTCTCTTTTCCAAAAAAAAGAAAGTTTATTAAAATTAAAACTAGTCCTAAAATACAAATAAATGTAAGAGGTAATGAATTATTTCATAATAAGGATGCATGTATGTGCATCTCCTAAAGTGATGGTCTCTATGTTCTTCAGTTCTTGTTGTTCTGAATAGTGCTTCAACCGTTGGCCATCTACTTTAAACTCATGCCCATCCCTATGTGATTTGATCTTACTGCTCCATATGGGTAAACTTGGACAACTTCAAATGGGCCTGATCATCTCGACTTGAGTTTGCCTGGGAACAGTCTAAGTCTGGAGTTGAAAAGGAGGACTTGCTGCCCTGGCAGGAACTACTGCGGAAGTAACTTTCTGTCGTGCCATCGTTTCGTCTTTTCCTTATAGATCTTGGCATTTTCATATGCTGCCACCCTAAATTCTTCTATTTCATTGAGGTCTAGTAGTCGTTTATGGCCAGCTTTCTCCAACTCCATGTTCAGATTCTTTACTGCCCAAAAAGCTTTGTGCTCAATTTTCACTGGCAAATGGCATGCTTTTCCAAAGACCATCCTATATGGGAATGTTCCTAGAGGAGTTTTATAGGTTGTTCTGTATGCCCATAGTTCATCATCTTGACGATGAGACCAATCTTTTCTAGATGGGTTTACTACCTTTTCAAGGATTTGCTTTAGCTCTTTATTCAAAATTTCAGCTTGCCCATTTGTTTGTGGATGATATATTGTGGCAATTTTGTAGGTGACACCTAATTTTTTTAATTTCGCGGCAATGGGTTTGTTGTCGAAGTGTTTGCCTTTATCGCTGATAATGGCTTTAGGGACTCCAAATCTTGTGAAAATGTTTTTCTTGAGAAATTTTTGTATTGTCTTGGAGTCATTGTGAAGTGTGGCAATTGCTTCGACCCATTTTGGTACATAGTCTACTACCACTAGAATGTAGAGATTACCTTGAGAGGATGGGAACGGCCCCATGAAGTCTATTCCCTAAACATCAAATAATTCTACTTCTAGTATTGGTTTCTGTGGCTTCTCATTATGCCTAGATATGTTACCTGTCCTTTGGCATCGGTCACAATTCTTGCAATAAAGTTGGGCATCTTTGAATAGTGTGGGCCAATAAAGGCCTGATTGAAGTACCTTAGTTGTTGTTCTATTTCCTTCAAAATGTTCTCCACAAGGTGAATCATAACAATACCGAAGCACTTCTTGTTGTTCCTCTTCTAGAATACATCTTCTTATAATCTGATCTGCATATTGCTTAAACAAGAGAGGATCGTCCCAAAAATAATGCTTTGCATTATTCTGAAACCTCTTCTTTTCATTATAGTTAAGGTTATATGGGATAACTCCACTAGCTAGATAATTAACAAGATCAGCATACCATGGAGTAGTTGTTACTGCAGTCAGGTCTTCTGTTAAGGTTGTTGAGATGTAGTCTTTTAATGCCTCGACCGCTCGGTCATATACTACTGTGGTTGTTATGTCTATGGTGTCTTCGACAATTGCTGCGACATGCAATATTTGTTCATCTGGGAAGGCATCTTGTATTTCTTCCATTGAATCGTTAATGCCTTAGTTTTCGAGTCTGGAGAGGTGATCTGGCGCCTGATTCTCAATATCTTTTATGTCCTTGATTTCCACATCGAATTCTTGTAGAAGAATGATCCATCTAATTAGTCTTGGTCTGGCATCCTTCTTCGAGAATAGGTATTTGATTGCCGAGTGATCAGTATGGACAGTCACTTTGGTTCCAATGAGGTATGATCAAAAATTTTCAAAAGCAAATACTATTGCTAGCAATTCCTTCTCTGTTGTGTTATAATTGATTTGAGAATCATTGAGTGTCTTACTAGCATAGTAAATGACATGAAACAAGTTGTTCTTTCTCTATCCGAGTGTTTCCCCGACAGCATGGTCACTTGCATCGCATATTAATTCGAAGGGCATCGACCAATCTGGTGGGACTACTATTGGTGCTGTGATCAACTTCTCTTTTAGGGCTTCGAATGCTTCAATACATTCCTTGTTGAATTCGAATTTTCTGTCTTGTTCAAGCGGGTTACAAAGAGGTTTAGAAATTTTAGAAAATTTAGAAATAAACCTTCTATAAAAACCTGCATGGCCTAAGAAGCTTCGAACTTCTTTCACAGAAATTGGTGGAGGCAAATTTTTTATCACATCAATCTTGACTTTATCAACTTCAATTCCTTGTGATAATATTTTGTGTTCCAATACTATGCCTTCATTCAACCATAAAGTGGCATTTTTTCCAATTGAGGACTAAATTGGATTCCTCACATCTTTGCAACACGTTTTCTAAATTGTCAAGGTAGGATCAAAGTTGTCTCCAAAGACTGAAAAATCATCCATGAATTTTTCCAGGAAGTCCTCTATCATGTCAGAAAAATTATCATCATGCATCGTTGAAAAGTTGTAAGGGCGTTGTAGAGGCCGAATGACATTCTTCTAAATGCATATGTTCTATATGGACAGGTGATGGTGGTTTTTGCCTGGTCTTCTGGATCAATTTCAATCTGATTATATCTTGAATAACCATCAAGAAAACTTGCGATAATCCATACAAACCCTCCAAGCGATAATCAAGTTTATCAAGCATTTCATCAATAAAGGG
Source organism: Abelmoschus esculentus (assembly GCA_035048815.1). Classification (NCBI taxonomy): domain Eukaryota; kingdom Viridiplantae; phylum Streptophyta; class Magnoliopsida; order Malvales; family Malvaceae; genus Abelmoschus; species Abelmoschus esculentus. The sequence continues at coordinate 11,485,452 of JAUCBN010000006.1, read as the reverse complement.
TAAAGGGAAGTGATCCTTCTTTGTTGCCTTATTCAACTTGTGATAATCCATACAAAACCTCTAAACTGTCACAGTCCTGGTTGGGATCAACTCGTTGTTCTTGTTGGTTATGACAGTTATTCCACCTTTCTTGGGTACACATTGTACCGGGCTTACCCATACACTATCAGAAATTGGGTAGATAATTCCTGTATCCAGCCCTTTGATTATTTCCTTACGTACTACCTCCTTCATGGCATGGTTGGGTCGTCTTTGGGCCTTAATAGTGGGTTTATGATCTTCTTCTAAGAGGATTTATGCATACATACTGCCGGGCTTATTCCTTTTAAATCGTCAATGGACCATCCAAGTGCCTTTTTGTGCTGTCGCAGCATCATGATCAAGCTTTGTTCCTGTTCTAGCTGTAACTTAGAGGAAATAATTACGGGCATTGTGTGATTGGCTCCCAAATAAACATATTTCAATTTCTCAGGTAATGGTTTTAATTCAGTGACTGTTGGTTCTTTATTGAATGTTTCAGTTTTACTTGTGTAGTCTAAAGGTTCGAAATACTTACCTAGAAGATGAGCCGTCCAGTTGTTTTATTTATTTTTTGATGCCTTTGTACTATCCAATATACTGTTATAGCAGTCATAAATTATGCTGCCGAGGCAGACCTATGGTATATTATTGAGATCGCTACTAAGGTAGTTGTTGAGACAGGGTCTTGCTTGAACTGTATCTGCATTGTCTAGCATTTGACAATCTTCTGGATCATCGTGTCTTTTCAAGGTCTGGAAAACATTGAGTTTGTTTAGCTGATTTTTGACACTCATTGTCAACTCTCCATTTTCCACATCTATTAAGGTTCGTTCAACAGCAAGGAAAGATCTTCTTAGGATGATCGGTGCATTTTTGTATGCTTCACAATCAAGGATAAGGAAGTCGACAGGGAAAAAAACTTGTCAACCCTTACCAATATATCCTCAATTTTTCCTTCTGGATGCATATAGGATCTATCCGCAAGTTGCAGCAACACTATCATCGGTTTTGCCCTTCCTATGCCAAGTTTCTGAAAAACTGATTTAGGCATGAGATTTATGCTTACTCCTAGGTCACATAGTGTCTTTCCTTCATAATTATTACCAATCTCACAAGGTATGGTAAAGCATCCAGGGTCATTCAGTTTTGGTGGCATGCGATTGTGTAGCATTGCCATGCATCCTTCAGTTGTTGCCACTGTCTCAAACTCACCTAGCTTCTTTTTCCTAGACACAATATCTTTTAAGAATTTAGCATAGGTGGGCATCTGTTCAATTACCTCAACAAATGGCAAGTTGATGTGGACTTGCTATAAAATATCAAGGAATTTCTTAAACTGATGGTACTATTTCTGTTTTTTCAACCTTTTTGGGAAAGGTGGTGGTGGTCGTATCTCATTCAGGGTTTCATTAGATTGTAATTTAATACCTGGGACCATTGTTTGTCTCGCTATCTCGGCAGGAAGTGAAGGTGTTGTCGAGCTTTCGAATGGGGCATAATCTTCGTGTTCAATCTGTTAAACATCCAAGTCCTCCTTATCTGTATCCTCCTGTATTGTTGGTGGAGCTTTGGTTGTTGACTTGCACATTGTTTCCTTCAATTGTAGGCCACTTCTTGTTGCATTGCTTTGCACTATTCATGGCCCATTCCCTTAACAACTTCAGTATTGCTAGGTAATCCCTCTTGTGGTCTTGTATTTTGTCTTTGAGCAAATTAACCAACTTGGGTTTCCAGTGATTTTATAGTAGCTTCTTGGTTTTGCAACCTCATCTCTGTTCTATTCATGAAGTCATCAGTTTTCTTTATGAAACTACTATTCTCATCCATATATGATTCAGTTTTCAAAATAAAGGCCTTGAGAGTATTCTCTAGTGAGTTCATAGACTGTTCCTACTGATGCATCTGCTGCTGCGGCAGTGACTGCTACACTTGCTGCTGCGGCAGTGATTATTGATAACTAGAGGTCTGGTTGGTAGGGTTTAAGGCATTGTTAGGATTACTCCATGAAAGTCGAGTGCCTTTTCCAAGCCGGATTGTATGTATTTGACATCATATTGTTATTCCGGTTAAAATTTCCCATATAAAATCCAGTTTCCTCGTGTTGCATATACTCAAAAGAATTTATAGCTTTTACCTCATGAGTATTATGTTGTACTTGCATGTTCTGAACCATTTTTGTTAAAGATGCCAATTGTGCTGCCATCGAATTATTGGTTTCTAGTTCATTCACTGTGGCATGGCGTCTTAATCCTCCTCGCCTAGAATTAGAAAATTGGAAATCATTCATTGCGAGCTTGTTCAGAATCTCTATAGCTTCTTTTGGGGCCTTGTCAAGGAGTGTGTCGTTTGCTGAGGCATCCAACATCATCCTTGTCGGGGCATTGGTGGCATTATAGAACATGGTTACTTGCGTCCAAAGTGGAAATCCATGCAATCGACATCTGTTCAATAACTATTTGTAGCGTTTCCAAGCCTCGTACATAGATTCATCATCAGCCTGTCTAAACGAAGTAATTTCATTACGGATTCAATCATATAGATTTGTAGGGTTAAATCTCGTATTGAATTCTTGGCAGAGTTCACTCCAAGATCCAATTGATCCTGCCGGAATACTGTTCAACCAGGTTTTGGCCCTATCCCTCAGTGTGAATAAGGGAAAATTTTCAACCTCAAAATATATTCATGAACTCCATGGATTTTAAGAAAGATACATACTTCCATGAAGGATTTGAGATGCTGTCTGACATCTTCTGTTGTAGCCCCACTGAATTGTCCAATAGTATTAAGCATATTGAACATTACAGGTTTAAGTTCAAAGTGCGTTGCCTCAATCTCTGGTGTAACAACTCTAGAGATCAATCCATTTAAATCTTCCACCAGAAAGTCTCTACAGTTAGCTGCCGCAGTAGTGGTTGCAGCAGTGGTTGCTGTTGATGGCCTCCAATGCCCTTAGGTAGGTTTTGATTTCCTGGATTCACTTTCATGGCTCCTTGGATCTGTCTTCTCAGCCTCTGATAAGTTTTTTCTATTTCTGGGTCGATCTCACGTATTGGATTGCTAGGGTTAGCCCTGGTCATACACCAAAAACCAAATAAAATTAACTAAAAATAAAAGCAAGAATATAAAGAAAATAAAATTTAGTTGCTAATCCCCGGCAACGGTGCCAAAAACTTGATGCATGTAAAAAGATGCACAATTAGTGCAAGTGTACACGTCAAGTAATAAAGTGATAAGCAATTTATCGAGTATCATCTCCACAGAGATTGGTGTACTTAATATGCTTCCTTTAGTCCTCTTGCTTCTGTAAAATAAAAGTAAAAACACAATTTAGTTTGATATCAAATGAACTAATAAACTAAACTAAGGTAATAACAATTATAAGAGAGAGAGTAGGATCCAGTTGTGTCATATTGTGGATTCAATTGATCTGCTTCCTGTTGCAATGCAATTGCACTGCACTTCCTCGGTAGTACTGTAGATACTATCTCGGCAGCGACAAAATTCTTTGTCGCGGCAATCCCTTCCTCTTGTGCAGATTTACCAAAGTTCGGCAAAGTATCCTTGTATGGCTTCGCTTAGCCCTAAGTGGAAACACTGTTGAAGGTCAGTCCTTGATGATACCTCCCAGCGTTAATCAATTATAACTCAAAACCAATCCCATACTTCTTTTAACCGCTGAAACTCTTAACCTATCCCTAGGCCGACTTAGTATCCTCCAATCAAGTTGAATATCGTACTTACTCCTTTCGTGAGTCTAACTCTCCCGAGTTTAGACAAATAGATTACTTACAAACTTCCCTCCCGGGCTTGAATGCAAGAACAAAGAATGACAAAGAGTAAGCAAACTTTGATATTTTATTGCATTGAAATAAGAATCAAAATACAATCTCCTCTCACAAATACTTAGCAACCTTCATCAACACCCTAAGAAAGCTTAGAACATGATGGGAAGAATTATCCCAAAAACTCTCTCAAAATTTGGCTATCTAAATCTCTTTAATTTCCGTCTCTTCTAAACCCTAGGACGGCTATGCCTTATATAGGCTTGGCCTAGGGCAAACCTTTCCTAATTAGAGTATAACTTGGAGTAGGGAACAAGTTATTCACATAGGTTAAATATTTCCATGTTTGATCTTCTAAGTTTCATCCCGCGTGGCCTTGTCCTTGGGCTTTTCTTGTGTTATTCAACTCTGAATCTTGGACTTCTTAATCATCAACATTCTCCTCATTTTTCTCCTTCAATTGCCAGCCATATTGTCTTTTTTGTCTCTGCTGTTTCGACATCAGGTCTTGCCTCGTCCTTATTTTACTTCCTCAGCAGTACTTGTTCCTGCACAGATAAGAGAATGCAGTAAAGTACGCCTTTTCTACAAATATAATCCTTATTGGCATAATCCCTAAATATATCATATTAAGTCCATGCATTGGTCAAGTAGGTGTAGAATTGATGATAAGTGCCCATAAAAAGTGTAAAAAGTGATAGTGAGTTGAGTACTTATCATACAGCAACCATGATCGTACATTCTAAGGCAATGAAACTCATGGAAGTTCTTTTCCTTGTGCTACAATTATAAATTCATTTAAATATGTTTATGCCTTAGACCTAGGTTTTATAATATGTTGCATGCTGATATATGATATAGTAGACTATACTACTTATTATATGGTTAAGTATGTATATATGCTATTAAGTATGTTTTAGAGATTGGATTAATAGTGTTTGTATTGTTTCTAACTTATTTATAAGCTCTTGTGTGTTATTGAATAAGTTTGCAAGTGTTTACACCTTGTATTTATGTTTCCATTGAGTTTACAATATTTTGATGGATTCTTGTGATGATTAAATATAGGAAAGTAGGAGAACACCAGCTTAAGAGAGTGTATCCAGCTCAACTCCAACTCACGCGAGTGTATACAGCTGAACACCAGCTCAAATGAGATCTATTCAGCTCAGATGAAGCTCAACCAAGTGCAAGCAGCTCACCCTGCTCCGTTTAGCTCCTAACACTTTCAGCTAACTTATTTCAGCTGTAACCCCCTTAGCCCAGCCTAGACGGACCTGACTCTAAAGGATTACACGGGAAATACCTAACCAAACTCACAAAGGCCCGATCCGATAAATAACCCTGAAAACCATAATATATATATATTTTTCTTATCTAATGGCATCATTATGTTCCTATATATGTCGACATCATACAAAATAAGAACGAAAGCAATCCAATCACAAATGAGCACTCTATTAAACACATGAGTACATTAAGGTCTAAAACGTAAATCTTTTAAATTCTATTGGCAATGTAGAAATTTATTCCATCAAAGTTTAATTAAACATCCAAATATCACTCACGATAAATTTTAAACCAAACGGAGTATTCTAACATCATCAATTACATGCTTCACTAATTAGGGACCAAAATTTAAATCTTTCAAATTATAGGGACAACATCCAAATTAAGTTAGCCAACTTGAAATTAGCTACCATAATTCAACAAAGAAAGATATTCGGGACTAAAATGCAATTTTCAGCAACTATCAATTCCTAGTAGCCAAAGGTTTCGAAACCTTCAATATAGGTTTCAAAACTTTATGGAAAAGGTTTCTAAGCTTCCCTAAAAGTTTCAAAACTTTTCGCATCCAGTAAGGTTTTCAGAATCGAATTAGTGTAGGCAACATCAATATTTTCGCAATCTTTATAGTGCACTTTATCCTAATGACATGTCATTTGTATTTGTAACTATAATTAGTGTTACTAAGCCAATATCATTTCAATCATTCATGTTAACTTGCTGCTCACAATGCATTCATAATATGTTCAACAAGTGAATCAAAATCATGCTCAACGGCTTAATCAAATGTAAGGCAAATAACCACATATTGTTCCAATTCATATTCATGCTTCCACAAGCCATGAATCTCATTCTAAACCATACATTTACAGTAACTAACACATGCATGTATCATTTCAAAATCTAAGTTATGCATTCCCAAAATCTCTATGAAAACATCTTCCTAAAGGTCACTGCCAAATTGTTAAAACTTAAGTGAATGCATCAAAACCATTTTAATCACTTACTCTTGAACTATGGAAAGCTTTTACACTATTCTGTAGTCCCTAAAACAGAACCGAACATTTGTGAATTGCTTTTAGCTAAAATTTACTCACCGACAAGCCAAACAAGCTTCCGCCGACGCTCCAACGGCAACGTCAATGCACAAGCCATTTAAGAGACTTATTGCACTTCCTCTACATCATCAAAACAGAGCATATACACATCAAAACATACTCAACACAGCAGCAATATTGAACCTCCACAAACTACCGAAAACTAAGCTGAAAAGGCCGAAAACTAAGCCAAAACATCCAAAAACTACATCAGCCCTTAATCTAACGAATCTAACATCTAAACATCCTCAATTATGAACTAAAAAACCCTTCAAATCATCCTTATACCTAAAAAAACCATAAAAAAACAACCCATAAAACAATCCGAAAACCACTTTTAACAACACAGATTAAATTATTCTGGGATTAAAACTATGTGAGATCATTATAAGACTCATTTAATCATCCAAATTAGTATAATTCCATAGAAAATACCGCTAATTACAGCCTTAAACAAGATCTAATTTATTTTCTTGAAATTTTCATAAAAACTCCAAAAGCTTGAATCAAATCACAAAATCAAGTAAAGATTGATGATTTGTAAGCCAAATACTTGAGAATATCAAATAAAGAACCTTACAATAGAAAAGAAAGAAAAAGATTACCTTTGAGATGCATCCTTCAAAATTTACATAACTTCTCTTGATTTTCCTTGAAATTGGTTGATGATTTTGTAAATTTAATTGAGAGGTTTTGAAGAGGAAGAAATGCTGAATAAAAGGAGATAAATATTGAGAAAAAATGAAGAAGAATTCAGCAAGTGATTTGAGAAATCATGGAGAGAAAATTTTGAGAGAAAATAGTGAGAAAATTTCAGTGAAAAGGAAAAATGAGATTAACCATCAATTAAAACCAAATTTAGTGAATGATTTTTAACTAAAACAATTTGGCTTAATGTCCCTCTAAGGATTCTAAGCTTTGGCTTACATTTTAATTTAGTCACAAAACCCCAAAATTTTTGGCAAAGTTACAATTTTGCCACTAACTTTTCAAAATTTGCATTTTAGTCACTAAAATAGAAATTACGCTTATTCAAATCAAATTAAGAATCAATTAACATTCAATTAGACTTAAAACATCATTTTAACATTTTTAATATTTTTCTAAAAATTTACTATTCTCCCGATTAAAATATTAATATTTTAATTACCCGAAATTAATGAATTGAAGAAATCTGATTCGACCCAAATTGAATCCTCCCTAACCAACACTCAAACTACTAGCCCCAAAACCGAGATGTTACAACTCTCCTCCTCTTTAAAAAAATTCAACCTCAAAATTTACCTGAAGCAAACAAGTGAGGAAATTGCTCCCTCATACTTTCTCTTGTCTCTTAAGTTGCTTCTTCCACACCTCGGTGTCTTCAAAGAACTTTTACCGAGCTATAATCTTCCCTTGAAGAACCTTTGTATCTACATCCAAGATCTTCACCGGTTCTTCTTTATAAGTCATATCCACTCTTAACTCAATCTCCTCAACTAGAACAACATGCGAAGGATCTGACCTATACTTACGAAGCATCGACGCATGAAAAACATCATGCATCTTATCCATCTCCTCTGGAAACCTTAATCGATAAGCAACAGGGCCAACACGCTCTAACACCTTGTACGGTCCAATAAAACGAGGACTCAACTTACCGTTATGTCCAAACCTCATCACTTTTTTCCATGGTAAAACCTTTAAAAACACCATATCCCCGACATCATTCTCTACCTCTCTACGTTTCAAGTCAGCATAATACTTTTGCCTATCTGAAGCCTCCTTAAGCTTAACACATATAAGCTTAACCTTCTCATCGGTGTCTTTCAACACTTGCGGTAAAGAAACATACTTCTGTCCAACTTTCTTCCAACATAAAGGTGTATGACACCTACGTCCATATAAAGCCTCAAACGGTGCCATTTGTATACTTGCCTGAAAACTATTATTGTAAGCACACTCCACCAAAGGCAACTATTTCTCCCAAATATCTTGAAACTCAATGATGCAACACCTCAACATATCCTCCAAAGTCTGAATAACACATTCAGACTGACCATCCGTCTGAGGATGATAAGCTATACTAAAGCTAAGCCTCGTACCCAAAGTCACTTACAAACTCTTCCAAAACTTAGAGGTAAAACACGGATCTCTATCTGATGTAATTGACTTTGGCACACCATGCAACTTCACCACCTCAGAAACATATAACTCTGCTAGCTTATCCATCGAATACATCATATGCACAGTAAGAAAATGCACATACTTCGTAAACCTGTCAACAATCACCAATATAAAATCCTTTTTGGATGGTGTTAACGGTAACCCCGTCACAAAATCCATAGTCACTCTCTCCCACTTCCATTCTGGATCTTGAGCCTATTGCAACAAACCCACAAGAAACTTATGTTCAGCTTTCACTCGCTAACACACCATACACCGTGCCACAAACTCCTCCACATCCTTCTTCAAACCAACTCAAAAGTACATACTTTTGAGATCCTTATACATCTTCACACTACCCGGATGCATAGCAAACGAACTAGTATGAGCCTCTGCTAAGATAGCCTGCCTCAACTCAACATCATTCGGAACCATTATCCGACCTCCAAAGCAAAGAACCTCATCATCATCGAAATGATACCCGATCGGTCTACCTTCAGCAATGTCTTCCACAAAAGGTACCAAGGTCTCATCCTCTAACTGCTTTGCTTTTATCATCTCAACCAATACAAGTTTTTCTTGCAACTCCTCCACTAAACCACCTTCCTTTGAGATACTTAGCTAGCAAACATAGCCCTCAACTCCACCGCTGTCTTACGATTCAAAGCATCCGCCACCACGTTAGTTTTTCCCGGATGATACTCGATAGTTAAATCATAATCCTTAAGCAACTCCATCCATCTTCGTTGCTTAAGATTTAGATCATTTTGTGAAATGAGATATTTCAAACTCTTGTGATCCGTGCATATGGTATGTTTTTCACCATACAAGTAGTGTCTCCAAACTTTCAAAGCAAAAACTACCGCCGCGAGCTCCAAATCATGCGTCAGATAATTCTTTTCATGCACTCTTAACTGTCTAGAGGCATACGCTACAACTTTCCCCTCTTGTATCAAAACACACCCGAGACCAACATAAGATGCATCACTATAAACCACAAAGTCCTTACCCAACTCGAGTTGAACCAACAACGGAGCACTAGTCAACACCTCTTTTCTCATCTCAAAGCTCTTTTGTTGACTTTCTTTCCATTTAAAAGGAACCTTCTTTTGCAAAAGCTTGATCATAGGAGCAACAATGCTCGAAAACCCTTTCAATAATCCTTCGATAGTATCCAGCCAACTCTAGAAAACTCCGAACCTCTAACACCGATTTTGGTTGCTTCCAACCCATAACAGCTTCTATTTTTTTGGATCAACACTAATACCCTTTTTTGCATCACATGCTCAAGAAACATCACTTCCTTTAACCAAAACTCACACTTGCTTAGCTTAGCAAACAACTGATTCCCCTTCAACACTTGGAACACTATCCACAAATGTCTATCATGTTCTTCCTCGGTACGTGAATACACAAGGATATCATCTATGAATACTACCATAAACTGGTCCAAGTATTCTTTAAACACTCGGTTCATCATGTCCATAAAAGTAGCAGGGGCATTCGTCAACCCAAACAACATCACCAAAAACTCACAGTGACCATACCTTGTCCGAAAAGACGTTTTCGACACAACCGCTTCCTTTACTTTCAGTTGATAATACCCCGATCTTAAATCAATCTTTGAGAATACACTTGTACCTCGAAACTAATCAAACAGATCGTCAATCCTCGGTAAAGGATACTTATTTTTCATGGTCAACTTATTCAATTGTCGGTAGTCAATGCACATTCTTATAGTGCTATCCTTCTTTTTTACAAACAACACCGACGCACCCCATGGCGATACACTCGGTCATATGAACCCGCGGTCAAGCAACTCTTGCAACTCCATCTTTCGATCTTTCAACTCCTTAGGTGCCACACGATAAGGAGCAATAGACACTGGGTTATTACCAACATAGGTCTCTATACTAAACTCCATTTTGCGATCGGGAGGCAATCCTAGCAACTCCTCAGGAAATACTTTCGAGAAATTGCGTATTGTTCAAATGTCTTGGACCCGAATATCTCTTATACCCAGATTCATCATATAAGCTAAATACATCATACTATCATGTTGCAACATCTTTTTCGCTAGCAAAGCTGAAACCACATTGGATAAAGATCTGGTATATTCACTCTTCACCACAACCTCACCGCCATCCAACAACCTCAAAGTAACCCTCTTCTTTTCAAAGTCCATCACCGCTCGGTGCTCTGTCAACCAGTCAATACCCAAGATAAGATCAAAACCATGGAAAGGTAACTCCATCAAGTCAACCTCAAAAACAAGCCCTTGCACTTCCAACGGACACCTTTTATACAACCTCCTAACCGTGATTGTTTCACCCAAAGAACTAGTAACCACCAAACCAACATCTAGAACCTCAACCAGAACATCAAACAAATGTGCATGCTCACTCAAAACATAAGAATGCGTAAATCCTGAATCTACCAAAGAAACCAACTGTACATTTTGCAAAGAAAAAGTACCTGCAACCACATCTGTGGCGTTACGAGTCCCACGCTGAGCATAAACCTTACGCCCAACTCCCTGCCTTTGAAAAGGACCTCTACCTTGACCACGTCCTCTACCAAGCACCACAACAGCCTCAACACGATCACCAGACTCACCAACAAACCTTGGGCAATCATGCTTCATGTGCTCCTTCGGTCCAAAACCCATACAAGCTCCAGTATCCCACCAACACTCTTCTGGGTGTTGCCTAGAACACAGATTACAAACTGGAACATCACCACCACCTCTACCAAACTGTTGAGCTCGACCACTGTGTCCAAAGTCACCTCGGTGTTGATCAGCTCTATATCGGTTATCACGAAACCTCTTACCCTATTTACTTTGAGCATTAGCCTCAGTAGGCCTCTTACCAACATCGGAAGACTTCCTAGCCTCCCTTAGGGACTCCTCAACATCCTTGGCCCTATTCACCAACACATCAAACTTAGTGTACTCGGTAGCAACAAGTATGTCTTAATCTCAGGATCCAACCCATACCAGAACCTATCACATCTTTTCTGATCAGTGGGGACCAACTCAGGAGCACAGTGACTCATCCGGACAAACTGTATCTCATACTTTGCCACCATCATCGAACCCTGAACCAACGACATAAACTCACATTTCCTCGCATCCTCATACTGCAAACCCAGAAACTTTCTCACAAAAGCGGCACGGAAGTACTCCAAAGTCAGATTAGCAGCAGCTACACCAGCTTTCATTGGCGTCCACCAACGATAAGCATCCCCCTGAAGCAAGGAAACCACATAATCCAACCTCCTAGCAATCCATCTGATCCAAGATCCTTTCAATACTAGCCAACCACTCCTCAGCCGAAATCGGGTCTGAACCACGTAACTCAACACCACCCAAGCTACACAGTCTCTCTAAAGGTTACTTAGGGGTAACAGCAATAGCAGGGGTAAATATCGGGATACGCACTCTAGCAACAACCTAAAACGTACCCGTCATAGCTTGAATGAACAGTACAAACTCTCTAAATTGACCACCCTATAGAACCGGAGGTACACCCACGGGAGGAGGAGGAGGAAGTTGTTCTTCTCTAGCATTCGCTTCGCCCTCATTCTAACCATCTGTGATCATACTAGCACTAGCTCGTGTCTCGCGTCTCGGAGGCATACTCAAAACTTCAAACATAAAATTAAAACATATGATCAAAACATTTTAGACTTAGAGTCTGGCAAGATCCAGGGGAAACCTATAAAACATTAAAAAATGTATTGACATTGGCAATGTGTACCTTTTGACTCTTTCAATTAACTAGCACTTAAAAACATATTTATCGTACATAATTATCAATATATTGACAACAAAAAATATCCAATCCCACCCAATAAGCCATACTCTAATACCACCAAATGTAACCCCTTTAGCTCGGCCTAGATAAAACCGACTCTAAAGGATTACACAGGGAATACCGAACCAACCCGCAAAGTCCCGATCCGATAAACACCTCTAAAAATCATCATATATATTTTTTTCTTATCTAAAGGCATCATTATGTTTATATATGTCGACATCATGCAAAACAAGAATGAAAGCAATCCAATCACAAACGAGCACTCGATTAAACACATGAGTACATTAAGGACTAAAACATAAATCTTTTAAATTTTATTGCTAAGGTAGAAATTCATTCCATCAAAGTTCAATTAAACATCAAAATATCACTCACGATAAATTTTAAACCAAATGGAGTATTCTAACATCATCAATTACATGCTTCACTAATTAGGGACCAAAATATAAATCTTTCAAATTACAGGGACTACATCAAAATTAAGTTAGCAAACTTGAAATTAAGTCAACTTTATGCATCCATGTAAAATTTCAGCATAAAATAACATTCATAACTACCATAATTGAACAAAGAAAGATATCTGGGACTAAAATGCAATTTCTGGCAACTATCAATTCCTAGCAGCCAAAGGTTTCAAAACCTTCAATATAGGTTTCAAAGCTTCCCTAAAAGTTTCGAAACTTTTCGCGTCCAGTAAGTTTTCCATAATCGAATTAGCCTGCAAGGTTTCGAAACTTTTGTGCTCGAACCTAAAATCAGTCATTTTAAGTGAATTCAACCAATTTAAGATACCACCATTGATCACCATCAATTATTATACATAATTCCTAAACAGTAAGAGCAAATCATACAATCCATTATTATTATTGTAGACCCCGTGACACCTAGAGGCATACTTCCTAACATTACTAAATTCCAATAGCTAATCAAAACAAACATACTTCAAGCATACTCAACGTTGCATCAATCAACCAAGTCCACAAGCAAAGCATGTTCATAGGTTGCTTACACAATTCCATTTCTAACTCAAAATACTCAAAAAGAAAAAGGTTTACACATTGCCAAGTCTTAGTTATTTTTGCCAAATCATAACAAAATAAATAAGGTTTCTCCCCTTGAACACTTGATCCAAATGTTGTCTGAAAAGCCTTTATTTCTCTACAAGGATGAAACGAGAGCTTAAGCAAAACATGCTTAGTGAGGTAGCTCTAAATACAAGTTCATTAATGCAACATTTAAAACCAATTTAAAACCATAACTTGTACTTTTCATGTTAAACCAAAGTATGCTTAATCAAATCATGCTAATCTACATACCAAATCATTTCATGTATCTTGTATATTGGCATTCTAGTGGCAACATGTTGCGAATCTTAAGCTCACCAAATACTCGGATTCCTTATCATAATTAGAGACACTTGGTCTTAACATGCATAGATTGGACACATAGTCACCCTTGTTTACGTGTAGGCAACATCAATATTCTCACAATCTTTATAGTGCATTTTATCCTAATAATATGTCATTTGTATTCATAACTATAGTTAGTGTCACTAAGACAATATCATTCCAATCATTGATGTTAACTTGTTGCTCACAATGCATTCATAATATATTCATTAAGTGAACTAAAATCATGCTCAACGGCTCAATCAAATGTAAGGCAAATAACCACATATTGTTCCAATTCATTTTCATGCTTCAACAAGCCATGAATATCATTCTAAACCATGCATTTACAACAAGTAACACATGCATGCATCATTTCAAAATCCAAGTTATGCATTCCTAAAAGCTCTGTGAAAACATCTTCCTAAAGACCATTACCAAATAGTCAAAACTTAAGTGAATGCATCAAAACCATTTTAATCACTTAATCTTGAACTATTGGAAGCTTTTACACTATTACATAGTCCCCAAAACAGAACCGAACATTTGTGAATCGCTTTTAGCCAAAATTCACTCATCAACAAGTCAAACAAGCTTCCGTCGATGCTCTAACGGCAACGCCAACATATCGGCCACTTAAGATGTAACATCCCGTTTTTGGGGTTATTAGTTAGGCTTAGTTAGGTGAATTCAATTCGGGTTGAATCGGGTTCTCCGGTTCATTAATTCTAGGAAAAATAAAATAAGGATATTTTTAATTAGAAAAAATAATAATTTGGAAGGTGGTTTGAAATATTAAAAATATGTTTCAAAATTAAAAGAAAATAATTTGGATTTTATAATGATTTTTAATTATACTTAATTATGCATAAATGACCAATTTGTAATTTTTGGAAAAATTGGAGGACCAATTTGGTGATTTTCGGCAATTAATGTATTTTAGTGACTAAATTAAAAAGCAAGCTAAACTTAGAATCCTTAGAGGGCCATAAACCCATTTCTAATTTTTAATGATGATTTATTCACCAAAAAGGTATTTTTAATTACTTTAATTTGGTTTTTAATCATTTTCTCTCAAAACCACTTTTTCTCATATTTTCTCTCATCTTTTTCTCTCATTTTCTCTCCACTTTCTCTTCATCTTTTGTCTTCAATTCCTTACTGATTTTTGCATATTTTTCCACAAAGATTACATCACTTGCATCATCTTTCCATCCTTTACAAAACCTAAGCATCAATTTCATCAAATCTACATCAAATTGCAAGGAATCAAGAAGGGGAAAATACATATTTTTGGTGAATAGATCTTGAAGGTAATTTTCTGGATTTTTATTCTTTTCTAAGGTTCTTTATTGAAATTCCCAAGTATTAGCTTGCTAATCTTTGAATAAAAACTTGATTCTACGTTCTTAATGTTAGATCTAGTGATTTTGTGATATTTTTGTTAAATCTTTTTGGATCTCATTTAATACTGGAAATTAGATGAATTCAATCATGTTTTTATGTTGATTTAATTATTAATTGAGTTTTGATTTGATATCACATTAATTTAATCCCACAATATTGCAATCGGTGTAGTTTTAAGGTGTTTTTCGGTTGTTTTATGGGCTGTTTTAGATGCTTAAATGTTGCTGGATATATAAGGATGGTTTGGATGTGTTTTTGGATCATAATTGAGGTGGATTAGATTTTAGATTCATTAGGTTTTGGGCTGATGTTCTTCGGATGCGTTTCGGCTTAGTTTTCGGTCTTTTCGGCTAAGTTTTTGGTAGTTTAATGGTGATCAGTTTTGGATGTTGGTTTGAGCATTTTATGATGTGAGAATGCTCTATTTTTAATGTTGTAGAGGAGGTACAAGAAGAAGCTTGATTGCTGGTGCGTTGGTGCGATCATCGGATAGCGGCGAAAGCTCGTTTCGCTTGTTGGTGAGTGATTTCGGTTTTAAAGCGAATCGCGTATGGTACTTTTTGTTTTTGGAGACTATGGAAGTGTGTGAAAACCTTCCGTAGTTCAAGAATAAGTAAAGCATTTGTTGTGTTAAACCAATATGAGTTTCGACTACATTTTATAAAGGCATTATGTTGATAGTGCAATGGGATTTATGTAAATGCATGAGCATGATTTGAAATGGTGCATACATGAGAATTAATTGCTGAAATGTATAGCTTATTTAGCATCCATGATTATGGAAAATTATGAGAAATGATTTAGAATATAATGTGGTTAATTGCCTTATACATGATGGTGCCTTTGGGCATGGCTTTGGTATATTTGTTGAACATATTATGCATGCATTATGGGCAGCAAGTTATCATGCACATTTGATTATGATATTGGCTTAGTGACACTAACTTTAGATTCGAATACGAATGACATGTCATTAGGATTGAGTGCACTATAAAATAAAGAGAACAATAATATTGCCTACACGTAAACAAGGGAGACTTTGTGTCCAACCGTGTGTGGTAGTGCCGCCTACACGTAAACAAGGGTGACTTTGTGTCCGACCGTGCGTGTAGAGCTTGCCTATATGTAAACAAGGGTGACTTTGTGTCCGACCGTGCATATAGTTGACCCATACGTAAACAAGGGTGACTTTGTGTCCAACCGTGCGTAATGGGGGATAACATGTATACAAGGGTGACTAGGTGTCCGATCGATGCATGTTGAGAAAAGGATCCGTGTATTCGGTGAACTTAAGGTTCACATTAAGTGGTCACTAGAAAGCCAATATACATACATGAAATTGAGAAAAGGTTTGAGCATCAATTATAAATTGTTTTGATAAGGTTATGTGAACTCAAGGATGCATATGATTTAATGAATTTGGACATGTAATATTGGCATGTATGATTTGACAAAGTATTGCAAATTATGGTTTCAACATGGTTTTAAATAGATGCA
The DNA here is from genome assembly GCA_035048815.1 of Abelmoschus esculentus. NCBI lineage: Eukaryota > Viridiplantae > Streptophyta > Magnoliopsida > Malvales > Malvaceae > Abelmoschus > Abelmoschus esculentus. The sequence goes on along the minus strand of JAUCBN010000006.1, from coordinate 11,469,007 downwards.
TTGATGATCTTTTGTAGAGCTACCTCACTAAGCAAGTTTGCTTAAGCTCTCTTTTCATCCTTGCAGAAAAATAAAGGCACTTGGAGCTTCGTTCGAGGCAAGGAAACCAAGGGGAAGATCACTTTGAATTTGGTATGTTTTTGGCAAATAATTTGGGCAAGGCAATGTGTAACACAATCTATGAGAGGAGAGAGCTTTTAGGCTTTGTTTCATGTTGTAATAAGACCATTATTAATTGATTGTTATTTGTTGAACTTTGGATATGTTTGAATTGTGAAGCATGGCTTAGCGTGTTTGTTATGTTGCTATTCAAGCTTTAGGAAGCATGCCTATAGGTCTCCTTGTGTTCTTTACAAATGGTTTAAGGTGTGTTTATGTTGATGAATATGCCTAGGAATGTTTCTTATAGTTTCAGGTTATTAATGTTTATGCTCTGGTGACTTAAATGAGCTTGAAACGTCTTACCCCAGTCCCGAACACAGGGGGTATCGAAACACCCTGTGGCATTATCGATACCCTTATGCTAATGGACATGCTTGTATCGAACTAGTGTTCGGTACCAAATGCTACTGGAATTGGCTGTTCCAAAACACTCTATGGCTTGTTTCGAAACAGGTGACGTGTTCCGAAACACTTCAAGGACTGTTTCGAAACACCTGGCTTAAAAAGGGCAATTCGAGAGTTTTGAATGCATGAAACGTAGATTTAATTTAGTAACAAATACAATGAATTTATGTGTGATTTCAGGTGATGTTGTGACACCTTGATTCATGTTATAATTTGAATACATACCGTATGATTTAAGATGAATGAAATACCTAATATTACATACTATGCAATTAAGTCCATAAATGCTAGAACGTAAAATTGATTAATTAGGATACCTTGAACGATCTGAATTGTATGTTGAATGTGTTAAGCTTGTTTATTTGTTATCCGGTAGATTGATTATGAATATGGTGATGTAAATTAGTTCCTTACGTTTTTGGGTCCCTAATCATGCATGCGTTTGATTGATTTACTTATAATGAATGAACTACGACTGTCTCTGTCTTACTTGAGTTAATTACACATAAGAGGTTAATCGTGCATCTAGGTAAGATAAAATAAAAAGAAAAAAAATGTTACGGTTTTTAGGGTTGTTTATCGAATCGAACCTTCGCGGGTTTGGTTTGATATTCCCCGTGTGACCCATTAGTGTCGGTTTCGTCCAGGCCGGGCTAAGGGGGTTACATTTGGTGGTATCAGAGCCAGGTTAAATAAAATGTGATGTTGGTTTATATAATGCATTGTTGGTTTGTCAAGTATGTACTGGTTTGCCATGTTTTGTGTTAATATGTTAGAATGATAGATTGAGTATGATATGTTTTGTTGTGTGCATACCTATGCATTGTGAGTGCATCTAGAATGAACAGGAGTAAAAAAGATGGTCGGTTACACATTGCCTATGCCAACATGTTTTTAGATGTTCTTCGGTTTCCCTTGGATCTTGCCTGAATTTAAGTTTATCATGTTTTGATATATGTTTTAAAACTGCATGATTGGAGTGTTTGGATATGCCTCCGAGACGAGAGACACGTGCTACCGCGAGCTTGGTCACTGATGGTCAGGTTGAGGGAGAGGCTAATGTGAGGGAGGAACCGCTACCACCTCCTCCACTAGTTGGCGTGCCACCTGCTGGTGTGCCTCCGGTTCCAGTGGGAGGTCAGTTCGGAGACTTTGCACCGTTCATACAGGCTATGATGGGTGCGTTTCAGGCAGCTATGGCTGGAGTGCAAGTACCGGCTCCTGCACCTGCCGTTGTAGTTACCCCAGGACTACCACAAGAGCGTTTTTGTAGCTTGGGAGGTGTTGAGTTTCGTGGATATGATCCGAGTACAGCTGAGGAGTGGTTGGCTAGCAACGAGAGGATTTTGGATCAGATGGATTGTCAGGATGCCCGTAGGTTGGGTTGTGTAGTCTCTCTGCTTCAGGGGGATGCTTATAGATGGTGGACTACCACGAGAGCGGGTGTAGCAGTTGCTAACCTAACTTGGGAGTACTTCAGGACCGCCTTTGTGCGGAAGTTCTTGGGTCCGCAGTACGAGGATGCGCGAAAGAGGGAGTTTATGTCCCTGGTGCAGGGCACTAGGAGTGTGGCTGACTATGAGATACAGTTTATCAGGTTGAGTCACTATGCTCCTGAGTTGGTTCCTACGGAGCATAAGAGATGTGATAGGTTCCGATATGGTTTGGATCCGGAGATCAAGACTTACTTGTTGGCTGTGGAGTATACTGAGTTTGATGTGCTCGTTAATCGGGCTAAAGATGTCGAGGAGTCCTTTTGTGTAGCTAGGAAGTCTTCCGATGTCGGAAAGAGGCCTGCTGAGGCTAGCACAAAAGGTGGTAAGGGTAAGAAGTCTTGGGACAACCGATATAGAGCTGATCGACGCCGGGGTGATTTTGGACACGGTGGTCGTGCTCAGCAGTATGGTAGAGGTGGTGGTGATGCAGCAGTTTGTAACTTGTGTTCTAGACGCCATCCGGGAGAGTGTTGGTGGGCCACTAGTGCTTGTATGAGTTGTGGATCTAAGGATCACAGGAGGAGAGATTGTCCGAGGTTTGCTGGTGAGGCTGGTAACCGAGCTAAGGTTGCCGTGGTACCTGGCAGAGGACGCGGTAGTGGTAGAGGTCCTTTCTAGAGACGGGGAGATGGCCGTAGAGTTTATGCTCAGCATGGGACCCGTAATGCTACAGATGTGGTTGTAGGTACTTTTTCTTTACGGAATGTACCGTTGTTTTCTTTGATAGATTCGGGATCTACGCATTCTTATGTTTTGAGTGAGCATGCATATATGTTGGATATCCCTGTTGATGTTTTAGATGTGGGAGTTGTGGTTACTAGTTCTTTGGGTGAGACAGTGATTGTTAGGAGGTTGTATAGGAGATGTCCGTTGGAGGTGCAAGGGCATGTCTTTGAGGTTGACTTGATGGAGTTACCGTTTCATGGTTTTGATCTTATCTTGGGGGTTGATTGGTTGACAGAGCATAGAGCTGTGGTGGATTTTGAAAAGAAACGGGTTACTTTGAGGTTGTTGGATGGTAGCGAGGTTGTGGTTAAGAGTGAGTATACGGGATTCTTGTCCAATGTAGTTTCGGCCTTACAAGCAGAAAGGTTGATGAAACATGGAGGTGTAGCATATCTAGCAAATGTGATGAATCCGGGGATAGGAGAGGTTCGGGTGCAGGACATTCGAACAGTATGTGACTTTCCGGAAGTTTTTCCTGAGGAGTTTCCAGGATTACCTCCCGATCGTGATGTGGAGTTTAGTATCGAGACCTACGCTGGTACTAATCCGGTGTCCATTGCTCCTTATCGCATGGCACCTAAGGAGTTAAAGGAGTTAAAGATACAGTTGCAAGAGTTGCTTGACCGTGGTTTTATACGACCGAGTGTATCACCATGGGGTGCACCGGTGTTGTTTGTGAAGAAGAAAGATGGCACAATGAGGATGTGCATTGATTATCGGCAATTGAATAAGTTGACTGTGAAGAATAAGTATCCTTTGCCGAGGATTGATGATTTGTTTGATCAGTTTCGAGGAGCAAGTGTGTTCTCGAAGATTGATTTGAGATCGGGGTACTATCAGTTGAAGGTGAAAGAGGAGGATTTGTTGAAAACGGCTTTTCGGACAAGGTATGGTCATTATGAGTTTTTGGTGATGTCGTTTGGTTTAACGAATTCCCCTGCTGCTTTTATGGATATGATGAACCGAGTGTTTCATGAATACTTGGATCAGTTTGTGGTAGTGTTCATAGATGATATCCTCGTGTATTCGCGTACCGAGGAAGATCATGATCGGCATTTGCGGTTGGTGTTGCAAGCGTTGAAAGAGAACCAGTTGTATGCTAAGTTAAGTAAGTGTGAGTTTTGGTTAAAAGAGGTGGTGTTTCTTGGTCATGTGGTGACAGAAAAGGGTATTAGTGTTGATCCAAAGAAGATAGAGGCTGTTATGGGTTGGAAGCAACCAAGATCGGTGTCAGAGGTTTGGAGTTTCCTAGGTTTGGCTGGGTATTATCGTAGGTTCATTGAGGGTTTTTCGAGCATTGCTGCTCCTATGACCAAGTTGTTACAAAAGAAGGTTCCTTTTGAGTGGAAACAAAGTCAACAAAAGAGTTTTGAGAAGTTGAAGGAAGTGTTGACTAGTGCACCGGTGTTGGTACAACCCGAATCCGGCAAGGATTTTGTGGTTTATAGTGATGCATCATACATTGGTCTTGGATGTGTATTGATGCAAGAAGGGAAAGTTGTAGCTTATGCTTCTAGATAGTTGAGGGTGCATGAAAAGAATTATCCGACACATGATTTGGAGTTGGCGGCGGTGGTTTTTGCCTTGAAGATTTGGAGAAATTATTTGTATAAAGAGAAGTGTACTATATATACGGATCATAAGAGTTTGAAGTATCTCATGTCACAAAAGGATTTGAATCTTAGGCAACGAAGATGGATGGAGTTACTTAAGGACTATGACTTATCGATTGAGTATCATCCGGGGAAAGCTAATGTAGTGGCCGATGCTTTCAGCCGTAAGACGGCGATTGAGTTGAGAGCAATGTTTGCTAGACTGAGTATCTCTAAGGAAGGTGGTTTAGTGGCGGAGTTGCAGGTAAAACCAGTTTTGGTTGAGATGATCAAGGTGAAGCAGTTGGAGGATGAGACTTTGGTACCTTTTGTGGAGGATATTGCCGAGGGTAGACCGATCGAGTATCATTTTGATGATGATGAGGTGTTGTGTTTTAGAGGTCGGATTGTGGTGCCCGATGATCAAGAGTTGAGGTAAGCTATCTTGGTGGAGGCTCATACTAGTCCGTTTGCTATGCATCCGGGTAGTGTGAAGATGCATAGAGATCTCAAAAGTGTGTACTTTTGGGTTGGTTTAAAGAGAGATGTGACGGAGTTTGTTTCTCGTTGTATGGTGTGTCAGCGGGTGAAAGCTGAACATCAGTTCCCTGCAGGTTTGTTGCAACCGGTTCAGGTTCCGGAATGGAAATGGGAGAGAATCACCATGGATTTTGTGACGGGATTACATTTAACACCGTCCAAAAAGGATTCTATATGGGTGATTGTTGATAGGTTTACGAAGTGTGCACATTTTCTTACCGTGCATACGACGTACTCCATGGATAAGTTGGCGGATTTGTATGTTTCTGAGGTGGTAAGGTTGCATGGGGTGCCTAAGTCGATCATATCAGATAGGGATCCGCGATTTACATCCAAGTTCTGGAGGAGTTTGTAGACAGCTTTGGGTACGAGGCTTAGTTTTAGTACGGCTTATCATCCACAGACGGATGGACAGTCTGAGCGTGTTATTCAGACTTTGGAGGATATGTTGAGGTGCTGTATCATCGAGTTTCAAGGTTTTTGGGAGAAGTAATTGCCGTTGGTAGAGTTTGCTTATAATAATAGTTTTCAGGCAAGTATACAGATGGCACCGTTTGAGGCGTTGTATGGGCGTAAGTGTCGTACACCTTTGTGTTGGAAGGAAGTTGGGCAGAAGTATGTATCTTTGCCTCAAGTGTTGAAAGATACGGATGAGAAAGTTAAGTTGATATGTGCTAAATTTAAGGAAGCTTCGGATAGGCAGAAATCCTATGCCGATTTGAAACGTAGGGAGATAGAGTATGATGTTGGGGACAAAGTGTTTCTTAAGGTTTCTCCATGGAAGAAGGTGACGAGGTTTGGGCGTAAGGGTAAGTTGAGTTCGCGTTTTATTAGGCCATATGAGGTGTTGGAGCGTGTTGGTCCTGTTTCTTATAGGTTGAGGTTGCCGGAGGAGTTGAGTAAGATGCATGATGTTTTTCATGTATCAATGCTTCGTAGATATAGATCGGATCCTTCTCATGTTATTCCAGTTGAGGAGATTGAGTTAAGAGAGGATATGACTTATGAGGAAGAACCGGTGAGGATTTTGGATTTGGATACAAAGGTTCTTCGAGGAAAGACCATAGATTTGGTTAAAGTGCTTTGGAAACACCGAGGTGTTAAAGAAGCAACTTGGGAGACAAGGAAAAGCATGGATGAGCAGTTTCCTCACTTGTTTGCTTCAGGTAAATTTCGAGGACGAAATTTTCTTAAGAGGGGGAGAGTTGTAACATCCCGTTTTTGGGGTTATTAGTTAGGCCTAGTTACGTGAATTCGATTCGGGTTGAATTGGGTTCTCCGGTTCATTAATTCCGAGAAAAATAAAATAAGGATATTTTTAATTAGAAAAAAGAATAATTTGGAAGGTGGTTTGAAATATTAAAAATATGTTTCAAAATTAAAAGAAAATAATTTGGATTTTATAATGATTTTTAATTATGCTTAATTATGCATAAATGACCAAGTTGTAATTTTTGGAAAAATTGGAGGACCAATTTGGTGATTTTCGGCAATTAATGTATTTTAGTGACTAAATTGAAAAGCAAGCTAAACTTAGAATCCTTAGAGGGCCATAAACCCATTTCTAATTTTTAATGATGATTTATTCACCAAAAAGGTATTTTTAATTACTTTAATTTGGTTTTTAATCATTTTCTCTCAAAACCACTTTTTCTAATATTTTCTCTCATCTTTTTCTCTCATTTTCTCTCCACTTTCTCTTCATCTTTTCTCTTCAATTCCTTGCTGATTTTTGCATCTTTTTCCACAAAGATTACATCACTTGCATCATCTTTCCATCCTTTACAAAACCTAAGCATCAATTTCATCAAATCTACATCAAATTGCAAGGAGTCAAGAAGGGGAAAAATACATATTTTTGGTGAATAGATCTTGAAGGTAATTTTCTGGATTTTTATTCTTTTCTAAGGTTCTTTATTGAAATTCCCAAGTATAGCTTGCTAATCTTTGAATAAAAACTTGATTCTATGTTCTTAATGTTAAATCTAATGATTTTGTGAAATCTTTTTGGATCTCATTTAATGCTGGAAATTAGATGAATTCAATCATGTTTTTATGTTGATTTAATTATTAATTAGGTCTTGATTTGATATCACATTAATTTAATCCCGCAATATTGCAATCGGTGTAGTTTTAAGGTGCTTTTCGGTTGTTTTATGGGCTGTTTAGATGCTTAAATGTTGCTGGAGATATAAGGATGGTTTGGATGTGTTTTTGGATCATAATTGAGTTGGATTAGATGTTAGATTCATTAGGTTTTGGGCTGATGTTGTTCGGATACGTTTCAGCTTAGTTTTCGGTCTTTTCGGCTAAGTTTTTGGTAGTTTAACGGTGATCAGTTTTGGCTGTTGGTTTGAGCATGTTATGATGTGAGAATGCTCTGTTTTTAATGTTGTAGAGGAGGTACAAGAAGAAGCTTGATTGCTGGTGCGTTGGTGCAATCATCGGATAGCGACGAAAGCTCGTTTCGCTTGTTGGTGAGTGATTTCGGTTTTAAAGCGAATCGCGTATGGTATGTTCTGTTTTTGGGGACTATGGAAGTGTGTGAAAACCTTCCGTAGTTCAAGAGTAAGTAAAGCATTTGTTTTGTTAAACCGATATGAGTTTCGCCTACATTTTATAAAGGCATTATGTTGATAGTGCAATGGGATTTATGTAAATGCATGAGCATGATTTGAAATGGTGCATACATGAGAATTAATTGCTGAAATGTATAGCTTATTTAGCATCCATGATTATGGAAAATTATGAGAAATGATTTAGAATATAATGTGGTTAATTGCCTTATACATGATGGTGCCTTTGGGCATGGCTTTGGTACATTTGTTGAACATATTATGCATGCATTATGAGTAGCAAGTTATCATGCACATTTGATTATGATATTGGCTTAGTGACACTAACTTTAGATTCGAATACGAATGACATGTCATTAGGATTGAGTGCACTATAAAATAAAGAGAACAATGATATTGCCTACACGTAAACAAGGGAGACTTTGTGTCCAACCGTGCGTGGTAGTGCCGCCTACACGTAAACAAGGGTAACTTTGTGTCCGACCGTGCGTGTAGAGCTTGCCTATATGTAAACAAGGGTGACTTTGTGTCCGACCGTGTATATAGTTGACCCATACGTAAACAAGGGTGACTTTGTGTCCAACCGTGCGTAGTGGGGGATAACATGTATACAAGGGTGACTAGGTGTCCGATCGATGCATGTTGAGAAAAGGATCCGTGTATTCGGTGAACTTAAGGTTCACATTAAGTGGTCACTAGAAAGCCAATATACATATATGAAATTGAGAAAAGGTTTGAGCATCAATTATAAATTGTTTTGATAAGGTTATGTGAACTCAAGGATGCATATGATTTAATGAATTTGGACATGCAATATTGGCATGTATGATTTGACAAAGTATTGCAAATTATGGTTTCAACATGGTTTTAAATAGATGCATTGATGATCTTTTGTAGAGCTACCTCACTAAGCAAGTTTGCTTAAGCTCTCTTTTCATCCTTGCAGAAAAATAAAGGCACTTGGAGCTTCGTTCGAGGCAAGGAAACAAAGGGGAAGATCACTTTGAATTTGGTATGTTTTTGGCAAATAATTTGGGCAAGGCAATGTGTAACACAATCTATGAGAGGAGAGAGCTTTTAGGCTTTGTTTCATGTTGTAATAAGACCATTATTAATTGATTGTTATTTGTTGAACTTTGGATATGTTTGAATTGTGAAGCATGGCTTAGCGTGTTTGTTATGTTGCTATTCAATCTTTAGGAAGCATGCCTATAGGTCACCTTCTGATCTTTACAAATGGTTTAAGGTGTGTTTATGTTGATGAATATGCCTAGGAATGTTTCTTATAGTTTCGGGTTATTAATGTTTATACTTGGGTGACTTAAATGAGCTTGAAACGTCTTACCCCAGTCCCGAACACAGGGGGTATCAAAACACCCTGTGGCATTATCGATACCCTTATGCTACTGGACATGCTTGTATCGAACTAGTGTTCGGTACCAAATACTACTAGAATTGGCTGTTCCAAAACACTCTATGGCCTGTTTCGAAACAGGTGACGTGTTCCGAAATACTCCAAGGGCTGTTTCGAAACACCTGGCTTAAAAAGGGCAATTCGAGAGTTTTGAATGCATGAAACGTAGGATTTAATTTAGTAACAAATACAGTGAATTTATGTTTGATTTTAGGTGATGTTGTGACACCTTGATTCATGTTATAATTTGAATACATATCGTATGATTTAAGATGAATGAAATACCTAATATTACATACTATGCAATTAAGTCCATAAATGCTAGAACGTAAAATTGATTAATTAAGATACCTTGAACGATCTGAATTGTATGTTGAATGTGTTAAGCTTGTTTATTTGTTATCCGGTAGATTGATTATGAATATGGTGATGTAAATTAGTTCCTTGCGTTTTTGGGTCTCTAATCATGCATGCGTTTGATTGATTTACTTATAATGAATGAACTGCGACTGTCTCTGTCTTACTTGAGTTAGTTACACATAGGAGGTTAATCGTGCATCTAGGTAAGATAAAATAAAAAGAAAAAAAATGTTACGGTTTTTAGGGTTGTTTATCGAATCGAACCTTCGCGGGTTTGGTTTGATATTCCCCGTGTGACCCATTAGTGTCGGTTTCGTCCAGGCCGGGCTAAGGGGGTTACATAAGAGACTCCTTGAACTTCCTCTACATCATCAAAACAGAGCATATACACATCAAAACATGCTCAATAGAGCAGCAACATTGAACCTCCACAAACCAACCGAGAACTAAGCCGTAAATGCCGAAAACTAAGCCGAAACATCCGAAAACTACACCAGCCCTTAATCTAACAAATATATCATCTAAATCTCCTCAATTATGAACTAAAAACACCTTCAAATCATCCTTATACCTCCAAAAAAAAACAGAACATTAAAAACAATCCATCAAACCATCCGAAAACCACTTCTAACAACACCGATTCAATTATTCTGGGACTAAAACTATGTGAGATCATTACAAGACTCATTTAATCATCCAAATTAGTATAATTCCATAGAAAATACCATTAATTACAGCCTTGAATAAGATCTAATTTATTTTCTTGAAATTTCCATAAAAACTCCAAAATCTTGAATTAAATCACAAAATCAAGTTAGGATTAATGATTTGTAAGCCAAATACTTGATAATATCAAATAAAGAACCTTAGAATAGAAAAGAAAGCAAAATATTACCTTTGAGATGCATCCAGAAAAATTTACATAAAATCTTCTCTTGATTTTCCTTGAAATTGGTTGATGATTTTGTAAAATAATTGAGAGGTTGAAGAGGAAGAAATGATGAATAAAAAGGAGATAAATATTGATAAAAAATGAAAAGAATTCAGCAAGCGATTTCAGAAATCATGGAGAGAAAATTTTGAGAGAAAATGGTGAAAAAAATTTAGTGAAAAGGAAAAATCAGATTAACCACCAATTAAAACCAATTTTGGTGAATAATTTTTAATTAAAACAATTTGGGTTAATGTCCCTCTAAGGATTCTAAGCTTTGGCTTACTTTTCAATTTAGTCACAAAACCCTAAATTTTTGGCAAAATTACAATTTTGCCACTAACTTTTCAAAATTTGCATTTTAGTCACTAAAATAGAAATTAAGACTCAATTAACATTGTATTAGCTTCAAAACATCATTTTAACATTTTTAAGATTTTTCTAAAAATTTATTATTCACCCGATTAAAATTTTAATATTTTAATTACCCGAAATTAAAGAATCGCAAAAATCCGATTCGACCCGAATCAAACCTTCCTACTAACACCAAAACTTTTAGACCCAAATTCCATATGTTACATCAGCTCTATTAAATTTTCAGCATGCTCAACTCAAGCTGAATGTGACCTACGACATTTGAAACCTATACTACTCGAAGGGAAGGTGTCCTAGGCATGTGCCTTGCATGCGAGACACGCATGCGAGACACACATGGGAGCCTCGTGCACATGTGTGAGCGTTCAAGGGAGTGCAAGCCAAACAAGACCCGTGGTTTTAAGCACTAGGAGGCTATATGGATAAGGCTGAGTGTTTTTTTTTCAAATTCAAACAAATTAGCACATGTTTAATGTGCCAAAACTTGTGGCTAAGATGGTTGGACGCCCAAGATAGTTTTAGGAGTTATTTATTTGAATTTTAAATAAATAAACACATGTTTAATGTGTTATTTTTGTTCAAACATGTGGCTAAGGATATCAGAAGCCCAGGAGGAGTAATTTTAGAATTTAAATTTCAATTTTTCATTTAAATAATCGCCACATATTTGAATTTTGTCCAACTCCTTTCCTCTCCTATATATTTCTTTATTTTGTAAACAAAAGTTTAGACATTTGTGAAATAAAAATTACTTTGAGAGTTTTCGCTTATTTGGTTCTTTTTAGAAATTTTATGACTTTCAAACTTGTTTTGACTGTCATTTTGATACTTCGGGTTCCTATATCGCTATCTAGAGGGTCCAAGTCCTTCTAAAGTTAAACAGATATGATTCGGGTTTGCTCAATAGTTTATGTCGGTTCTTTCGAGTTTAGTGTTTCATTTTGATTCAAGCAACAAAATTCACCATTGTTGAATGTTCGAGTTACTACCACGGATGTTTCTTGAAGCATTCATCATCTTCGTTTTGAAATCCAACAAAATGCCATCACTTTCTTATTATTCTTTTAATTTTTGTTCTTCTCTTTATTCCTAAATTCATCATGAATATATCTTTGTTTCCTTGTTTTTATGTTGTTCTTGTTGCAGGAACATGCTTACAATATTACTAGATCTATAAACATACGAAGAAAGTCCGTTTGGATAGGCTATCTCGTATCACAAGTCATAGAGAATGATCTCTTTCTTAGAGCGTATATCTTGGTGGACGAGCCCTCTCATAGTGTATATCGTGATAAATGACCCATCTCTTCGAGCGTATGTCATAATAAACGGTCCCTCTCTTTTAGCGTATATCGTGGCAGACGACCCCTCTCTTTGAGTGTATGTCGCGATGATTGACCCCTCTCCTCGAGTGCATGTCATAATGAACGCTCCCTCTCTAAGAGCATATACCATGATCGACGATCCCTCACTTTGAGCGTGTGAATGGTCCCTCACTTTGAGTGCATGTCATGGTGAACGATCCCTCTCTTTGAGCGTATTCCGTGATGGAGGACCCCACTCTTTGAGCATATATCATGATGAATGACCCCTCTCTTCAAGCGTATGTCAAAATGAATAGTCTCTTTCTTATAGCGTATACCGTGATGGACGACCCTTCCTTTGAGCGTATGTCGCGTTGAATGACCCTCTCTTTGAGCATAGACCGTGGTGATGACCCCGATCTTCGAGCGTATGTTGCGATGAATGACCCCTCTCTTCAAGCGTATGTCACAATGAACGGTCCCCCTCTTTGAATGTATACCATGATGGACGACTTCTCTTTTTAAGCGTATGTTGAGATGAATGACCTCTCTCTTCGAGAGCATGTCATAATGAATGGTCCCTCTCTTTGAGCGTATACAATGATGGACGACCCCTCTTTTTGAGTGCACGTCGCTATGAATGACCCCTCTCTTCGAATGCATGTCATAATGAATGAACCCTCTCTATTAACGTATACCATGATGGACAAATCCTCTCTTTGAGCGTATGACGTGATGAATAACCCCTCTCTTCAAGTACATATCATGGTGAACGGTCCCTCTCTTTGAGCGTATACAGTGATGGATGACCCTCTCTTTGAGCGTATATCGTGATGAATTACCCCTCTGTTCGAGTGTATGTCATAATGAACGGTCCCTTTCTTAGAGCATATACCATGACTAATGACCTCTCTCTTTGAGCGTATATCGTGATGAATGACCCCCGTCTTTGAGTGCATGTCATAATTAACGGTCTCTCTCTTTGAGCGTATACCGCGATGGACGATCCCTCTCTTTGAGCGTATATCCCGATGAATGACCCATCTCTTCGAGTGCACGTCAGAATGAACACTCCCTCTCTTGAGCGTATACCGTGATCGATGACCCCTCTCAGTGAGTGTATGTCGTGTTGAATGACCCCTTACTTTGAGTGCATGTCATGGTGAACGGTCTCTCTCTTTGAGCGTATATCGTGAAGGACAAACCCTCTCTTTGAGCGTATGTCATGGTGAATGACCTCTCTCTTAGAGTGAATGTCATAATGAATGATCTTATTCTTTGAGCGTATACCGTGATAGACGACTCTTCTCTTTGAGCATATGTAGCGATGAATGACCCCCTCTTTGAGCGTTTATCATAGTGAACGGTCCTCTTTCAGCATAAACTATGGGGGGACGACCCTTCTCTTTGAGTGTATATCGTGATGAATGACCCTTCTCTTTGAGTGCATGTCATGATGAACGGTCTCATTCTTAGAGCGTATACCGTGATGGACGACCCCTCTCTTAGAGCGTATATCGTGATGAATGCCTCTCTTTGAGTGCATGTCATAGAAAATGATCCCTTTCTTAAAGCGTATATCGTGATGAATAACCCCTCTCTTCGAGCGTATGTCATAATGAATGGTCCCTCTCATTGAGCGTATATCGTAATGGATGACCCCTCTCTTTGAGTGTATGTCACAATGAATGACCCCTCTCTTCGAGTGCATGACATAATGAATGCTCCCTTTCTAAGAGCGTATACCGTTATGGACGACCATTCTCTTTGAGTGTATGTCACGATGAATAACCTCTCTTCGAGCTTTTGTCATTGTGAACGATCCTTCTCTTTAAGCATATACCATGGTCGATGACCCCTCTCTTTGAGCGTGTTTTGCAATGAATGACCCCTCTCTTCGAGTCCATGTCATAATAAATGGTCCCTTAGACTATATATCGTGATGGATGACATATCTTTTTGAGCAGATGTGATGCGAGAACGATTACGTTCCTTACATTATTTTCTACAACCTTATTGAGACCGTTTGATCGAGGCAAGTTGTTTACATTCGAGAGGCTTCAAGAAGCTTATTATTTCTTAATATGGGATGTTCAAACAAAGATCGTATTTATTGAGGTGTATGTCAACCCGAAGGAGGAACCTCCACCATCATGAAGACCTTCAAGTATATTTCTAAGGGAGTTATTTCTTATTCCATCATTTACTTATGCATGAATTTGCATGAGCAATTTAATATTGCATAAAAATAATTTGCACTCAATAATCATGTTCTTCATTAAAGTGCATGAAGGGAGATGAACAATCACATCAAATTAGAATATGAGACATCTTGATCATTATTTTCGAACAGGATACGGGCTGATTTGAGTCTTGAAGTGTTCTTGAAATTTATTCATCTACTCCTTGGCTTTCCAACATATTTTGAATCACCTCAATCTTATATCGAAAACTTAAGATATGGTCCATTTACTGAAGACAGTACAAGCTGTAATTTTATTACGGAAAAATGATGCATGGGAGACAAACAAATAATGTTCATCATTATCATCATTTGGAGAGGCTTTTCATATTCTACAAGGAGACATACAATGAAGGTCTACTTTATTCTCTTCATCAAGGCAATTCAAGTAGGATAATTACATGGATATGAGCATGGAATTGTAAGAGACATTTTCTTTTGGACAAAAAGGATGTCCACATACATCCTATGTTGTCTTCATCCTTTCTACGTGAGTGAGCAGCCATGGAAGTGCAAGAGTCTTTTCCATTATATATATATGAGTCTAGATTTATTCTAGAAAATGTCAAATCATACTAGACTCTTGGTATTTTCAGCCATTATGAGGAAAGATGTCAAACAATCCTTTCATGAGTTTTTATTAGCATTGAGATTAAGAAATTGTCTCCTTTGTAAGACTCTTCATATCTAGCATATGTTTACTATAGATAAGTTGTCTATTCCATTATAAAGGGATAACTTTTGGCATATATTATAATTTGAGAGTGTTTCTCTTTTATAGTTCTTTTTGAAGTTTATCGGCTTGCAAGATTGTTCTTGTGGCATTCATCCCTATTCATTTCTCTTGTATTGCTGATTCCTAGTTCTTATAACTACAAGGTCACGATCCATTAACCTTTCACCAAAATCACGATTTAAAATCTCTTAAGGAATGAGTCTTCACTTTTTTGTATGGATTCCTCCTTTGTTTACACTGCACCATTAATTACATTTCTTCTATTTAATTCCATTATCCGTACATCCATATTGTCCATACTTTATCCTAAACATAACAACCATCTTATCATCATTCTATTTCACCATACTATCTTTCCATTTCATATCATCTTGTAAGTTTCATTTTACAATTCATATTTTCATTTTAGTTACTAGAATCATGATCGGGCAATCACAAATATAAATTCGGATATTCCGTAACTAGATTTGTATTATTTGGTATCAGAGCTACGGTGGTTCAATAAGTCTTGTTAAAGGAAAAATCCAATTACATGTGCTAAAGATGTCTCAAAAATTCACAAGAGGAAATGTTTATACAAGCGATGAAGTACAAGACTTTTCACTAGATTTTCAATTTCAGGATTTCAATTATGAGATGAATAGATTGTTCCAAAAGCATTTTGACCCAATCATAAAGAATTTGGATCGAATAATTGAATGACATTCTTATTTAAAACCTCCTCCATCAAAGGCTAAAAGTCAAGAACAGTTACAAAATGATACTTGACCTTGTTCTAAATCGACACCCAATTCGAGCGATAAATTTTGCAAGAAGGATTTCAATTTTCGAACAAAAAGCAATGTCAAAATTTCTACACGAAGTAAGCTAAGTATCGTTACAGATTTCATTCCAGAAAGTCTAGTTCATCTTCAAGAGTGTTTGGACAATTTTATCAAAGAAACATCATTTCAAGAGCAACTACAAAAATAATTTATTAGCAAAAAAGAGAAAGAAACGAGAGTGAAAAAAGACATTGAGAGTGAAAAACAAGAATTTTATGAAAAAGAGAGAAATGAGATTTTTAAACAAAAAGAAAAAGAAAGTGAAAGTGAAAGAATTTTAAAAAGAAGATGAGAGTGAAAAGAATGAGTTTAGAAAAGAAATTATTTGTGTAGAAGAGAAAGAGAGTTAAATTTTATTTTACACTAACTTTAACCTTTCTTCTTTTGGTCTTGATTTTTCATTGTCACAGGATTGCAGAATGATAAATTCAAGAGAAATTCGATGTTACCGATGTTTGGAAAGAGGACACATCCCGAACCAATATCCTAATCGTAGAACCATGATTCCTAAAGGAGAATGAAGATTTGATACCAATAATGTTTCAAAAAAAGAGTTCATAGAAGAAACAAAAATTAGAAAGTCATCACAAGAAGTTCAAAAAGACATCTTCTTACTTGGCGACGAGGAATATTTCACCAAAGATGCTTATAATTTGGGGATGAACCATTCTCAAGGGTGAGAAAATAATTTGAAGTATTCTACCTCTGGTAAAGGATCTTTCTTGATTTGCAATGAAATCCGTTCGTTTATCGATATTTTTAAGTCGAGGACGAATCAACTTAAATAGGGAGGGAATGATGTGAGTACGACTACGTTCCTTACATTACTTTCTACAACCTTATTGAGACCATATGATCGAGGAAGTTGTTTACATTCGAGAGGCTTCAAGAAGCTTATTCTTTCTTAATATGGGATGTTCAACCAAAGATTGTATTTATCGAGGTGTATTTCAACCCGAAGGAGGAACCTCCACCACCATGAAGAACTTCAAGGATAATTCTAAGGGAGTTATTTCTTATTCCATCATTTACTTAAGCATGAATTTGCATGAGCAATTAAAGATTTCATAAAATTACTTTGCATTCAATAAACGTGTTCTTCATTAAAGTGCATGGAGGGAGATAAACAATCACATCAAATTAGAATATGAGACATCTTGATCATTATTTTCGAACAAGATACGGGCTGATTTGATTCTTGAAGTGTTCTTGAAATTTATTTATCTACTTCTTAGCTTTCCAAAGCATTTTGAATCATCTCAATCTGATATCGATAACTTAAGATATGGTCCATTTACTGAAGACAATATAGGTTGTAATTTTATTATGGAAAAAATAATGCATGGGAGACAAATAAATAATGTTCTTTATTATCATCATATGGAGAGGTTTTTCATATTCTACAAGGAGACATGAAATGAAGGTCTACTTTATTGTAACATCCCGTTTTTGGGGTTATTAGTTAGGCTTAGGTGAATTCGATTCGGGACGAATCGGGTTCTCCGGTTCATTAATTCCGGAAAAAAAAATAAGGATATTTTTAATTAAGAAATAATAATTTGGAAGGTGGTTTGAAATATTAAAAATATGTTTCAAAATTAAAAGACAATAATTTGGATTTTATAATGATTTTTAATTATATTTAATTATGTATAAATGACCAATTTGTAATTTTTGGAAATTTGAGGGACTTAAATTGGAATTTTCGGCCATTATGGTATTTTAGTGACTAAATTGAAAAGCAAGCTAAACTTAGAATCCTTAGAGGGCCATAAACCCATTTTTAATTTTTAATGATGATTTATTCACCAAAATAAATATTTTAATTTCTTTAATTTGGTTTCTTAATCATTTTCTCCTAAAACTACTTTTTGACCCAATTTCTCTCATCTTTTTCTCTCATTTTCTCTCCACTTTCTCTTCATCTTTTCTTCTCAATTCCTTGCTGATTTTTGCATCTTTTTTACATCATTTGCATCATCTTTCCATCCTTTACAAAACCTATGCATTGATTTCATCAAATCTACATCAAATTGCAAGGAATCAAGAAGGGGAAAATCTCATATTTTTGGTGAATAGATCTTGAAGGTAATTTTCTGGATTTTTATTATTTTCTAAGGTTCTTTATTGAAATTTCCAAGTATTAGCTTGCTCATCTTTGAATAAACACTTGATTCTATGTTTTTAATGTTAGATCTAATGTTTTCGTTAGGTTTTTGTGAGATCTTTTTGGATCTTGTTTAATGCTGGAGATTATATGATTTCAATCATGTTTTTATGATGATTTAATGATTAATTGAGTCTTGATTTGATATCACATTAATTTAATCCCGGAATAATGTAATCGGTGTAGTTTTAAGGTGCTTTTCGGTTGTTTTATGGGCTGTTCTAGATGCTTAGATGTTGCTGGAGGTATAAGGATGGTTTGGATGTGTTTTTGGATCATGTTTGAGATGGATTGGATGTTAGATTCATTAGGTTTTGGGTTGATGTTGTTCGGATGCGTTTCGGCTTAGTTTTCGGTCTTTTCGGCTAAGTTTTTGGTAGTTTGATGGTGATCGGATATGGCTGTTGGTTTGAGCATGTTATGATGTGAGAATGCTCTGTTTTTAATGTTGTATAAGAGGTACAAGAAGAAGCTTGAGTGCTGGTACGTTTGATGCGATCATCGGAGAGCGGCGAAAGCTCGTTTCGCTTGTTGGTGAGTGGTTTTCGGATTTAAAGCGAATCGCGTTTGGTACGTTTTGTTTTTGGGGGCTATGAAAGAGTGTAAAAACCTTCCATAGTTCAAGAGTAAGTAAAGTATTTGGTTTTGATGAACTGGTATGAGTTTCGGCAATTTTGACAAAGGTATTTTATTGGTAATGCATTGGGATTTATGGAGGTGCCTGAGCATGTTTTGAATTGATGCATATATGAGAGATGCTTGCTGAAAATGCCTGATTTATTTAGCATCCATGATTATGGAAAACTATGAGAAATGCTTTGGAATACAAGGTTATTTGCCTTATACATGATGGTGCCTTTGGGCATGGCTTTTGGTTCATTTGTTGAACATATTATGCATGCATTATGAGCAGCAAGTTATCATGAACAATTGATTATGATATTGGCTTAGTGACACTACCTTTGATTCGAATACGAATGACATCATTAGGATTATTTAAGTGCACTATAATCAAAACAGAGAATACAAAATATTGCCTACACGTAACAAGGGAGACTTTGTGTTCCACCGTGCGTGGTAGAGCCGACTACACGTTACAAGGGTGACTATGTGTCCGATCGTGCATGGTAGTGCTAAAGTTGACTTAGTGTCATGATAAGGTTGACTTAGTGTCATGTTAAAGTTGACTTAGTGTCATGTTAATGGGGACTTAGTGTCCTGACGGGACGAAAGTCTCATAGATCCGTGTATTCGGTGAGCTCAAGGTTCACATTAAGTGTTCACTTCAAAGCCAATATACATACATGAAATCGAGGAGAGGTTTGAGCATCATTTATATATTGTTTTGATATGGTTATGAGAACTCAAGGATGCATATGTTTTAATGAAGTTGGACATGAAATTTTTGGCATGCATGATTTGACAAGTATTGTACATTATGTTTTCTTTATGGTTTTTAAAATAGATGCATTGATGATTATTTGTGGAGCTACCTCACTAAGCAAGTTTGCTTAAGCTCTCTTTTCATCTTTGTAGAAAAATAAGGGCACTTGGAGCTTCGTTCAGGGTAAGGAGACCAAGGGAAAGATCACTTGAATTTTAGTATGTCTTTGGCAAATAAATTGGGCAAGGCAATGTGTAACACAATCTATGAGAGAAGTGGGGATTTAGGCTTTGTTACATGTTGTACTAAGACCATCATTGTTGGTTATCAATTGTTGAACTTTTGTTATGTTTGAATAGTTGAAGCATGAGTTAGAATGTTTACTATGTTGCTATTCAACTTTAGGAAGCATGCCTATAGGATTTCTTGAGATATTTTCTGGTGTTATGAGGTGTAATTATATTGCTGGTGATTCCTAGGATTGTTGCATATAGTTTTGGTTTATCAAAGTGTATGCTTGGGTGGTTTATATGAGCTTAACATGTCACACTCGAGTCAGGAAACAGGGGGTATCGATACACCCTGAGGCTGTATCGATACCATTATGCCACTGGACGTGCATGTATCGAACCAGGGTTCGGTACCAATATGCTATTGTAGTTGCCTGTTCCGATACACTATTTAGCCAGTATCGAAACAGATAACGTGTTCCGAAACATCCAAAGGTCTGTTTCGAAACATGTGACTTAAAAAGGGCAATTTGAGTGTTCTAAATGCATGAAACATAGGATTCAACTTAGTAAATGTACATAGTGAACTTATGTGAAATTTTAGGAGATGTTGTGACACTTTGACTTATGCTTTAACCCGAACACATATCGTATGATTTAAAATAGATGAAATACTTAATGTTCCATACATTGCAACTAAGTTTACATATGCATTCGATTCACTTACTTACAATGAATGAACTGCGTTGTCTCTGTCTTACTTATGTTAATCATACATAGGGAATTAATTATGCATCTAGGTAAGATAAAAAAAGTTACGGTTTTAGGGTTGTTTATCGAATCGAACCTTCGTGGGTTTGGTTTGATATTCCCCGTATGACCCATTACTGCCGGTTTTGTCCAGGCCGGGCTAAGGGGGTTACATTTGGTGGTATCAGAGCCAGGTTTAATAAAACGTGTGGTAGGTTGAATAAAACGTGTGGTAGGTTGAGTAAAATGTGTAGTTGGTGGAATAAAGTGTGTTGTTGGATTGTTGAGTGTGTAGTTGGTATGTCAAGTATGTATTGATTGCCATGCTTTATGTTGGTATGTTAGAATGTTAGGTTGAGCATGATATGTTGATGTTGCATGCATACTTATATATTGGTAATGCATCTAGAATAATTATGAGTATATGAGGTGGTCAGTTACACATTGCCTATGCCAACATGTTTTAGATGTTCTTCGGTTTCCCTTGGATCTTGCCCGAATGTAAGTTTATGATGTTTTGATATTTTGTTTTAAAACTGCATGTTGAATTTCTAGACCATGCCTCCGAGACGTGAGACCCGAGCTACTGCGAGCTTATTTCCCGATGGTCAGGCCGAAGGAGAGGCTAATGTGAGGGGGGAACAACTTCCACCTCCTCCACCAGTGGGAGTGCCTCCGGTTCCGGTGGGAGGTCAGTTTGGGGACTTTGCGCCGTTCATACAGGCTATGACGGGTGCGTTTCAGGCAGCCATAGCTGGTGTGCAAGTGCCAGCTCCCGCACCTGCTGTTGTAGTTACCCCAGGGCTACCGTTAGAGCGTTTGCGTAGCTTGGGAGGTGTTGAGTTCCGTGGATCTAATCCGTGTGCAGCTGAGGAGTGGTTGGCCAGTACAGAGAGGATTCTTGATCAGATGGATTGTCAGGATGCCCGTAGGTTGGGATGTGTGGTCTCTCTGCTTCAGGGAGATGCTTATAGGTGGTGGACTACCACGAGAGCGGGGGTAGCAGTTGCTAACCAGACTTGGGAGTATTTTAGGACCGCCTTCGTACGGAAGTTCTTGGGTCCGCAGTATGAGGATGCGCGGAAGAGGGAGTTTATGTCTTTGGTGCAAGGCATTGGGAGTGTTGCTGACTATGAGATACAATTTATCCGGTTGAGTCACTACGCCCCGGAGTTGGTTCCTACGGATGCTAAGAGGTGTGATAGGTTCCGGTATGGTTTGGATCCAGAAATTAAGACTTACTTGTTAGTAGCGGAGTACACCGAGTTTGATGTGCTCGTTAATCGGGCCAAGGATGTTAAGGAGTCTTTGAGGGAGGCTAAGAAGTCTTCCGACGTTGGGAAGAGGCCTGCTGAGGCTAGTACCCAAGGTGGTAAGGGTAAGAGGTTTCGGGACAACCGATATCGAGCTGATCGACACTGGGGTGACTTTCGACACGGTGGTTGTGCTCAACAGTATGGTAGAGGTGGTGGTGATGCAGCAGGTTGTAACTTGTGTTCTAAACGCCATCCGGGAGAGTGTTAGTGGGCCACTGGTGCCTGCTTTGGTTGTGGATCTAAGGATCACCGGAAGAGAGATTGCCCGAAGTTTGCTGGTAAGGTTGGTAACCGAGCTGAGGTTGCCGTGGTACCTGGTAGAGGACGCGGGGGAGGTAGAGGTCCTTTCCAGAGACAGGGAGGTGGCCGTGGAGTTTATGCTCAGCGTAGGACCCGTAATGCTACAGATGTGGTGGCAGGTACTTTTTCTTTACAGAATGTACCGTTGTTTTCTTTGATAGATTCGGGATCTACGCATTCTTATATTTTGATTGAGCATGAATATATGTTGGATATCCCTGTTGATGTTTTAGATGTGGGAGTTGTGGTTGCTAGTTCTTTGGGTGAGACGGTGACCGTAAGGAGGTTGTATAGGAGATGCCCGTTGGAGGTTCAAGGGCATGTCTTTGAGGTTGATTTGATGGAGTTGCCGTTTCATGGTTTTGACCTTATCTTGGGAGTTGATTGGTTGACAGAGCATAGAGCTGTGGTGGACTTTGAAAAGAAACGAGTTACTTTGAGGTTGTTGGATGGTAGTGAGGTTGTGGTTAAGAGTGAGTATACCGGATTCTTGTCTAATGTGGTTTCGGCTTTGCAAGCAGAAAAGTTGATGCAACATGGTGGTGTAGCATATCTGGCTTATGTAATGAATCCGGGAATAAGAGAGGTTCGAGTGCAGGACATTCGAACAGTATGTGTCTTTCTGGAATTTTTTCCTGAGGAGTTGCTAGGATTACCTCCCGATCGTGATGTGGAGTTTAGTATCGAGCTTTATGCTGGTACTAATCCGGTGTCCATTGATCCTTATCGCATGGCACCTAAGGAGTTAAAGGAGTTAAAGATGCAGTTGCAAGAGTTGCTTGACCGTGGTTTTATACGACCGAGTGTGTCACCATGGGGTGTACCGGTGTTGTTTGTAAAGAAGAAAGATGGCACAATGAGGATATGCATCGATTATCGGCAATTGAATAAGTTGACCGTGAAGAATAAGTATCCTTTGCCGAGGATTGATGATTTGTTTGATCAGTTTCGAGGAGCAAGTGTGTTCTCGAAGATTGACTTGAGATCGGGGTACTATCAGTTGAAGGTGAAAGAGGAGGATGTGTTGAAAACGGCTTTTCGGACAAGGTATGGGCATTATGAGTTTTTGGTGATGCCGTTTGGTTTGACGAATGCCCCTGCTGCTTTTATGGATGTGATAAACCGGGTGTTTCATGAGTACTTGGATCAGTTTGTGGTGGTGTTCATAGATGATATCCTCGTATATTCACGTACCGAGGAGGAACATGATCGGGATTTGCGGTTGGTGATGCAAGTGTTGAAGGAGAACCAGTTGTATGCTAAGCTAAGTAAGTGTGAGTTTTGGTTAAAAGAGGTGGTGTTTCTTGGTCATGTGGTGTCGGAAAAGGGTATTAGTGTTGATCCGAAGAAGATAGAGGCGGTTATGGGTTGGAAGCAACCGAGGTTGGTGTCGGAGGTTCGGAGTTTCTTAGGTTTGGTTGGGTATTATCGTAGGTTTGTTTAGGGTTTTTCGAGCATTGCTGCTCCTATGACTAAGTTGTTACAAAAGAAGGTTCCTTTTGAGTGGAAAGAAAGTCAACAAAAGTGTTTTGAGAAGTTGAAAGAAGTGTTGACTAGTGCATCGGTGTTAGTACAACCCGAATCCGGTAAGGATTTCGTGGTTTATAGTGATGTATCATATGTTGGTCTTGGGTGTGTTTTGATGCAAGATAGGAAAGTTGTAGCATATGCTTCTAGACAGTTGAGAGTGCATGAAAAGAACTAACCGACGCATGATTTGGAGTTGGCGGCGGTGGTTTTTGCTTTGAAGATATGGAGACATTACTTGTATAGAGAGAAGTGTACCATATACACGGATCATAAGAGTTTGAAGTATCTCATGTCACAAAAGGATTTGAATCTTAGGCAACGAAGATGGATGAAGTTGCTTAAGGATTATGACCTACCGATTGAGTATCATCCGGGGAAAGCCAATGTAGTGGCCGATGTTTTGAGCCGTAAGGCGGCTGTTGAGTTGAGAGCAATGTTTGCTAAGTTGAGTATTTCTAAGGAAGGTGGTTTAGTAGCGGAGTTGCAAGTAAAGCCTGTTTTGGTTGAGATGATCAAGGTGAAGCAGTTGGAGGATGAGACTTTAGTACCTTTTATGGAGGATAATGCTGAGGGTAGACCGACCGATTATCATTTTGATGATGATGAGGTGTTGTGTTTTAGAGGTCGGATTGTGGTGCCCGATGATCAAGAGTTGAGGCAAGCTATCTTGGTGGAGGCTCATACTAGCCCGTTTGCTATGCATCCTGGTAGTGTGAAGATGTACAGAGATCTCAAAAGTGTGTACTTTTGGGTTGGTTTAAAGAGAGATGTGACGGAGTTTGTTTCTCGTTGTATGGTGTGTCAGCGGGTGAAAGCTGAACACCAGTTTCCTGCAGGTTTGTTGCAACCGGTTCAAGTTCCGGAATGGAAATGGGAGAGAATCACCATGGATTTTGTGACGGGGTTACCTTTAACACCGTCCAAAAAGGATTCTATATCGGTGATTATTGATAGGTTTACGAAGTGTGCACATTTTCTTGCCGTGCATACGACGTACCCCATGGATAAGTTGGCAGCTTTGTATGTTTCTGAGGTGGTAAGGTTGCATGGTGTGCCTAAGTCGATCATATAGGATAGAGATCCGCGGTTTACGTCTAAGTTTTGGAGGAGTTTACAGACGGCTTGGGGTACGAGGCTTAGTTTTAGTACGGCTTATATCATCCACAGATGGATGGACAGTCTGAGCGTGTTATTCAGACTTTGGAGGATATGTTGAGGTGTTGTATCATCGAGTTTCAAGGTTCTTGGGAGAAGCAGTTGCCGTTGGTAGAGTTTGCTTACAATAATAGTTTTCAGATGAGTATACAGATGGCACCGTTTAAGGCGTTGTATGGGCGTAAGTGTCGTACACCTTTGTGTTGGAAGGAAGTTGGACAGAAGTATGTTTCTTTGCCTCAAGTATTAAAGGATACGGATGAGAAAGTTAAGTTGATATGTGCTAAGCTTAAGGAAGCTTCGGATAGGCAGAAGTCCTATGCCGATTTGAAGCGTAGGGAGATAGAGTATGATGTTGGGGACAAAGTGTTTCTTAAGGTTTCTCCATGGAAGAAAGTAATGAGGTTTGGTCGTAAAGGGAAGTTGAGTCCTCGTTTTATTGGACCATATGAGGTGTTAGAGCGTGTTGGTTCCGTTGCTTATAGGTTGAGGTTGCCGGAGGAGTTGAGTAAGATGCATGATGTTTTTCATGTATCGATGCTTCGTAGATATAGATCGGATCCTTCTCATGTTGTTCCGGTTGAGGAGATCGAGTTGAGAGAGGATATGAGTTATGAGGAAGAACCGGTGTGGATTTTGGATGTGGATACAAAGGTTCTTCGAGGAAAGACCATAGAGTTGGTTAAGGTGCTTTGGAAACATCGAGGTGTTGAAGAAGCAACTTGGGAGACAAGGAAAAGCATGGAGCAGCAGTTTCCTCACTTGTTTACTTCAGGTAAATTTCGAGGACGAAATTTTCTTAAGAGAGGGAGAGTTGTAACATCCCGTTTTTGGGGTTATTAGTTAGGCTTAGGTGAATTCGATTCGGGACGAATCGGGTTCTCCGGTTCATTAATTCCGAAAAAAAAATAAAATAAAATAAGGATATTTTTAATTAAGAAATAATAATTTGGAAGGTGGTTTGAAATATTAAAAATATGTTTCAAAATTAAAAGACAATAATTTGGATTTTATAATGATTTTTAATTATGCTTAATTATGCATAAATGACCAAATTGTAATTTTTGGAAATTTGAGGGACTTAAATTGGAATTTTCGGCCATTATGGTATTTTAGTGACTAAATTGAAAAGCAAGCTAAACTTAGAATCCTTAGAGGGCCATAAACCCATTTTTAATTTTTAATGATGATTTATTCACCAAAATAAATATTTTAATTTCTTTAATTTGGTTTCTTAATCATTTTCTCCTAAAACTACTTTTTGACCCATTTTCTCTCATCTTTTTCTCTCATTTTCTCTCCACTTTCTCTTCATCTTTTCTTCTCAATTCCTTACTGATTTTTGCATCTTTTTTACATCATTTGCATCATCTTTCCATCCTTTACAAAACCTATGCATTGATTTCATCAAATCTACATCAAATTGCAAGGAATCAAGAAGGGGAAAATCTCATATTTTTGGTGAATAAACCTATGCATTGAATAAACACTTGATTCTATGTTTTTAATGTTAGATCTAATGTTTTTGTTAGGTTTTTGTGAGATCTTTTTGGATCTTGTTTAATGCTGGAGATTATATGATTTCAATCATGTTTTTATGATGATTTAATGATTAATTGAGTCTTGATTTGATATCACATTAATTTAATCCCGGAATAATATAATCGGTGTAGTTTTAAGGTGCTTTTCGGTTGTTTTATGGGCTGTTCTAGATGCTTAGATGTTTCTGGAGGTATAAGGATGGTTTGGATGTGTTTTTGGATCATGTTTGAGATGGATTGGATTTTAGATTCATTAGGTTTTGGGTTGATGTTGTTCGGATGCGTTTCGGCTTAGTTTTCGGTCTTTTCGGCTAAGTTTTTGGTAGTTTGATGGTGATCGGATATGGCTGTTGGTTTGAGCATATTATGATGTGAGAATGCTCTGTTTTTAATGTTGTAGAAGAGGTACAAGAAGAATCTTTAGTGCTGGTACGTTTGGTGCAATCATCGGAGAGCGGCGAAAGCTCGTTTCGCTTGTTGGTGAGTGGTTTTCGGATTTAAAGTGAATCGCGTTTGGTACGTTTTGTTTTGGGGGGCTATGGAAGAGTGTGAAAACCTTCCATAGTTCAAGAGTAAGTAAAGTATTTGTTTTTGATGAACCGGTATGAGTTTCGGCAATTTTGACAAAGGTATTTTATTGGTAATGCATTGGGATTTTTGGAGGTGCATGAGCATGTTTTGAATTGATGCATATATGAGAGATGCTTGCTGAAAATGCCTGATTTATTTAGCATCCATGATTATGAAAAACTATGAGAAATGCTTTGGATTACAACATGGTTATTTGCCTTATACATGATGGTGCCTTTGGGCATGGCTTTTGGTTTATTTGTTGAACATATTATGCATGCATTATGAGTAGCAAGTTATCATGCACATTCGATTATGATATTGGCTTAGTGACACTACCTTTGATTCGAATACGAATGACGTCATGATAAAGTTGACTTAGTGTCATGTTAAAGTTGACTTAGTGTCATGTTAAAGTTGACTTAGTGTCATGTTAATGGGGACTTAGTGTCCTGACGGGACGAAAGTCTCATAGATCCGTGTATTCGGTGAGCTCAAGGTTCACATTAAGTGTTCACTTCAAAGCCAATATACATACATGAAATCGAGGAGAGGTTTGAGCATGATTTATATATTGTTTTGATATGGTTATGAGAACTCAAGGATGTATATGTTTTAATGAAGTTGGACATGAAATTTTTGGCATGCATGATTTGACAAGTATTGTACATTATGTTTTCTTCATGGTTTTTAAAATAGATGCATTGATGATTATTTGTGGAGCTACCTCACTAAGCAAGTTTGCTTAAGCTCTCTTTTCATCTTTGTAGAAAAATAAGGGCACTTGGAGCTTCGTTCGGGGCAAGGAGACCAAGGGAAAGATCACTTGAATTTTGGTATGTCTTTGGCAAATAAATTGGGCAAGGCAATGTGTAACACAATCTATGAGAGAAGTGAGGATTTAGGCTTTGTTACATGTTGTACTAAGACCATCATTGTTGGTTATCAATTGTTGAACTTTTGTTATGTTTGAATAGTTGAAGCATGAGTTAGAATGTTTACTATGTTGCTATTCAACTTTAGGAAGCATGCCTATAGGATTTCTTGAGATATTTTCTGGTGTTATGAGGTGTAATTATATTGCTGGTGATTCCTAGGATTGTTGCATATAGTTTTGGTTTATCAAAGTGTATGCTTGGGTGGTTTATATGAGCTTAACATGTCACACTCGAGTCAAGACACAGGGGGTATCGATACACCCTGAGGCTGTATCGATACCATTATGCCACTGGACGTGCATGTATCGAACCAGGGTTCGGTACCAATATACTACTGGAGTTACCTGTTCCGATACACTATTTGGCCAGTATCGAAACAGATGATGTAACATCCCGTTTTTGGGGTTATTAGTTAGGCTTAGTTAGGGGAATTCGATTCGGGGCGAATCGGGTTCTTTGGTTCATTAATTCTGGGAAAAATAAAATAAGAATATTTTTAATTAAGAAAAAATAATAATTTGGAAGGTGGTTTGAAATATTAAAAATATGTTTCAAATTTAAAAGAAAATGATTTGGATTTTATAATGATTTTTAATTATGCTTAATTATGCATAAATGACCAAGTTGTAATTTTTGGAAAATTGGGGGACTAATTTGTGATTTTCGGCCATTAAGGTATTTTAGTGACTAAATTGAAAAGCAAGCTAAACTTAGAATCTTTAGAGGGCCATAAATCCATTTTTAATTTTAATGATGATTTATTCACCAAAATAAATATTTTAATTACTTTAATTTGGTTCCTTAATCATTTTCTCCTAAAAACTACTTTTGACCCATTTTTTTCTCTCATCTTTTTCTCTCATTTTCTCTCCACTTTCTCTTCATCTTTTCTTCTCAATTCCTTGCTGATTTTTGCATCTTTTTACATCATTTGCATCATCTATCCATTCTTTACAAAACCTATGCATTTATTTTATCAAATCTACATCAAATTGCAAGGAATCAAGAAGGGGAAAATCTCCTAATTTTGGTGAATAGATCTTGAAGGTAATTTTCTGGATTTTTATTATTTTCTAAGGTTCTTTATTGAAATTCCCAAGTATTAGCTTGCTCATCTTTGAATAAACACTTGATTCAATATTTTTAATGTTAGATCTAATGTTTTTGTTATGTTTTTGTGAGATCTTTATGGATCTTGTTTAATGCTGGAAATTATATAGTTTCAATCATGTTTTTATGATGATTTAATGATTAATTGAGTCTTGATTTGATATCACATTAATTTAATCCCGGAATAATGCAATCGGTGTAGTTTTAAGGTGCGTTTCGGTTGTTTTATGGGCTGTTTTAGATGCTTAAATGTTGCTGGAGATATAAGGACGGTTTTGATGTGTTTTTGGATCATAATTGAGGTGGATTAGATGTTAGATTCGTTATGTTTTGGGCGGATGTTGTTCGGATACGTTTCGGCTTAGTTTTCGGTCTTTTCGGCTAAGTTTTTGGTAGTTTAATGGTGATCGGATATGGTTGTTGGTTTGAGCATGTTATGTTGTGAGAATGCTCTATATTTAATGTTATAGAAGAGGTACAAGAAGAAGCTTGATTGCTGGTGCGTTTGGTGCGATCATCGGAAAGCGGCGAAAGCTCGTTTCGCTTGTTGGTGAGTGATTTTCGGATTTAAAGCGAATCGCGTTTGGTACGTTCTGTTTTTGGGGGCTATGAAAGAGTGTGAAAACCTTCCATAGTTCAAGAGTAAGTAAAGTATTTGTTTTGTTAAACCGGTATAAGATTCGGCTACATTTTATAAAGGCATTATGTTGGTAATACAATGGGATTTATGGAAGTGCATGAGCATGTTTTGAATTAATGCATACATGAGAGGTACTTGCTGAAATGCATAGCTTATTTAGCATCCATGATTATGGAAAATTATGAGAAATGTTTTGAAATACAATATGGTTAATTGCCTTATACATGATGGTGCCTTTGGGCATGGCTTTGGTTCATTTGTTGAACATTTTATGCATGCATTATGAGCAGCAAGTTATCATGCACATTTGATTATGATATTGGCTTAGTGACACTAACTTTAGTCTCGAATACGAATGACATGTCATTAGGATTGAGTGCACTATAAAATAAAGAGAATATTGAATTTGCCTACACGCGTAACAAGGGGACTTTGTGTCTAACGAGCGTGGTAGAGCCGCCTACATGCATAACAAGGGGACTTTGTGTCTAACGAGCGTGGTAGAGCTTGCCTATATGTAAACAAGGGTGACTTTGTGTCCGACCGTGCATATAGTTGACCCATACGTAGACAAGGCCGACTTTGTGTCCAACCGTGCGTAGTGGGGGATAACATGTATACAAGGGGGACTAAGTGTCCGACCGATGCATGTTGAAAAGGATCCGTGTATTCGGTGAACCAAAGGTTCACATTCGGTGTTCACTAGAAAGCCAGTATACATACATGAAATTGAGGAAAGGTTTGAGCATCATTTGTAAATTGTTTTGATATGGTTATGTGAACTCAAGGATGCATATGTTCTAATGAAGTTGGATATGAAATTTTGGCATGCATGATTTGTCAAGTATTGCCCATTATGGTTTCTTCATGGTTTTAAATAAATGCATTGATGATTATTTGTGGAGCTACCTCACTAAGCAAGTTTGCTTAAGCTCTCTTTTCATCTTTGCAGAAAAATAAGGACACTTGGAGCTTCGTTCGGGGCAAGTAGACCAAGAGGGAAGATCACTTGAATTTTTGGTATGTTTTTGGCAAATAAATTGGGCAAGGCAATGTGTAACACAATTTATGAGAGAAGTGAGGATTTTAGGCTTTGTTTCATATTGTAATAAGACCATCATTGTTTGATATTAATTGTTGAACTTTGGATTGCTTGTATTGTTTAAGCATGTTCTAGCATGTGTATGTTGGATTGATATGTTGTAAATCACTTTTCTTAGGGAGCATGCCTATAGCTTGAATGATGTTCAAGACGTAGTTGATTATGTGCCATATGTTGTTAAACATGTTTAGGATTGATGCATCTAGTGGTGGTATTTAATGGTTGAGTATTCATCTCTTGGTGTGCACTTAGTGTAATGAAATATTTGGTTCCAGACCCAAAGTTTCGAAACCTTTGATTGAAGGTTCCGAAACCATTGTCAAATAGTTTTGAAACCTTTATAAGGTTTCGGAACCTTTCGGGCAGTTTTAATTCTAGGAAGCTACTGGACGCGATAAGTTTCGAAACTTTCAAGGAAAGTTTCAAAACCTTTTTCAAAAAGTTTCGGAACCTCTAGGAAGGTTTCGAAACCATTGATCACCTAGAATTGAAAGTTGCTGGAAATTATATTTTAGTCCCGATTATCTTCCTTTGTTCGATTAAGGTACTTGTAGATGTTATTTTGAGCTGAAATTTTGCATGCATGCTTAAAGTTGATTTAATTTCAAGATGGTTAACTTAATTTGGATGTAGTCCTTGTATTTTGGGAAATTTACATTTTGGTCCCTAAATTAAAGAAACATGCAATCGATGATGTTAGAATGATCCGTTTGAGTTGAAATTTTCGGTGAAGAATACTTGGGTGTTTAATTGAACATTGAAGGAAAGAATTTCTACTTTGCTAATCGTATTTAAAAGTTTTACGTTTTAGTCCTTAATCCATGTTGGTGTTTAATCGGATGGTTGTTTATGATTAATGTGTTACCGACAATGCTTTGTATGAAACCTTGTCACATAGGAATAAGATTGTGCATCTAGTAAGATAAAATAAAAAAAGTAACGGTTTTAGGGTTGTTTATCGAATCGAACCTTCGCGGGTTTGGTTTGATATTCCCCGTGTAACCCGTTAGTGCCGGTTTCGTCTAGGCCGGGCTAAGGGGGTTACATTTGGTGGTATCAGAGCCAGGTTGAATGAAAAGTGTGTTGGTTTGTTAAAACACGTATTTGTTTATCATGTATTGTGTTGGTATGTTAGCATGTTTGGTTGAACATGATATGTTGATGTTGCATGCATACTTATATATATATTGTGAGTGCATCTAGAATGATTAAGAGAATAAAGGGTGGTCGGTTACACATTGCCTATGCCAACATGTTTTAGATGTTCTACGGTTTCCCTTGGATCTTGCCCGAATGTAAGTTCATCATGTTTTGATTTTATGTTTTAAACTGCATGTTTAAAGTTTTTGGAATATGCTTATGAGACGTGAAACACGAGTTAGTGTTGGTATGAACTTTAATGGTCAAGATTATGGATGAAACGACTGCTTGGGAAGAGTAAATTCTTCCTCCTCTGTGAGTGTGCCTTCGGTTAGGTCGGAAGGTTAGTTTGTGGTGTTGCACCGTTCCTTCGGGTGTGTTTTAGTCTGCTGAAGCTGGAACGGATGTTTCTAATCTGACTTGGAGAGTTGTCAATAAGATGGTAGTTGGGGTGGTTGGAATTGAGGATGTTATTCGTGAGTGTGAACAATAATCATGCATAGAATAAGAGCACATATATGTATATAACTATAGATAATGTAGGACATGCATGCATCTTTGAGCATGACATTAGAAATTGCATTTACATGCACATGCATTTGCATAGGCATTTATGAGGGCATACAGGAAATCATGCATATATTTGTTCACACTTGCGAGTAGCTCCTTGAGGGTGTAAGTGGAGTGTGGTTGGTTCTTTTAAGGTGAAGGTATATAAAAAAAAAGAAGAAGTTAAAAGAACTTTCTTGTGGTGTTAAGCTGAGTGTGTAGTGGGCAAGCTATCCTTTTGGTTAGGGAATAGTTTTGGATGAACAATGAGTGGTTGGTCTCAGAGTTGTGAATGTTTGTAACCGAGGTAAATACCCTGAGGTATGGTTAGTTTGAGTTGGTCATTACTAAAAGAAGGGCTGAGTTTTGCGGATTCTTTCTAGTTAAGATCTGGAGGTTGTAACAAGGTTGCAGCATGTTTTGTAGAGAAAGGCGGGTTGATGTTATTCTAAGTGATGTGAAGTTATTTGGTGGAAATTACATGGAATTCTTTTTAGTATGGTGAATGTGCAGTTAGATCGGGGGTTGTAACCGATCTGGTATGGTTAGGATGAAAGTAAAATATAAGATATAGTCTGGTATGGGAGTTGTAGAATCGGGGGTTTGAATCATAGATTGTTGTGACCTTGAGATGTTTGGTTGTACTATAAAGGAGGAAAGTGTACACGTTGTGTTTGCCGGATGTTGAGTTGGATATACTTCGGGTAAAGTTAGTCTTTGATGATGTCTGAAGTGGTGTGATGTGGATCGTTGGACAATTTATGGTTTGTAGAAATTGTTCAGTCGTATGGGTTTGTTTTTATCAAAAAGTATTTTGAGGTTTTATGTTCAGTGGGTTCTTGTTTGTGGATGTTTCATCAATATGGTTACCGCTTTAGCAAGGTTATAAAATAAGAGATGTTGGAGCAAGTGGAAGGAATGATTCTACAAGTTTGGATTTTGTTGTGGTATAGTTAATGTAAGAGTTGGTTTGTCGATGAGTTGATAATAAAAAAAAGTTTTGGGTTAAGTATCAAGGCACTTAATGATGAGTAGATTTCAAAATTTGAACCATGGTGTTGAGTTGGTTGTGGTGGCTAAACCTTAAGTTGGAAAAAAAATATTGTGGTTGTGATGAGTATAATGTTGAGGTTGATACAAAGTTGGTAAGTTCCTTGTATGATATGTTTTTGCAGAATGTTAGCAACTGGGGATGACTTGGTTTACATAAGGATGCTTGCAATGGGAGTTTGTTATGTGAGATAAGCCTGGGTTGTTGTGGAGTTACAAGGGAAGATGTTCGGTTAACCTATAGGGAGACCTAGTTATATGGTGGATCAATGAGCGAAATTCAACCTTGGTAAAGTTGATCGGGGACAAGTCGTGGCAAAGTGTTTGTTGAGGGTCTAGTGAAGGATATGTTCTTGGCAAGGTTTAGTTTTGTGTTGAGAATCTTTTTGTGTTATGTTAACCACATGGTTGCTACGAAAAGTGTCGAGATGGAATGGTATCCTGAGCAGGGCTTATGATAATCTTTTTCCATGGGTTTGGTGGTGAATGTTGTGCTAGGAGTTGGGAAAAAACGTGTGTATTTGACTAAGTTGGTTTGGATTATGTTGAAATCATATGTAAATGTTTGTCATGCTGATAAGGTAAGTGAGTATCAATTTTCTTTGGGTTATTATTAGTAGTAAGGTTGAAGTCGGGAAGAATTATCGATGGTATGGAGTTTTCTTGTGAGGTTTGTAGGATCAATCCTTTGTTGGAGTACGGTTTTCTTGGGTTCCTAAGTCCCATTGGAAGGATGTGTGAGTGGTGTATCTATAACATGATAAGATTTGAAAGTTTGTAGGACCGACGTAAGTTGTTGTTTGGATGTTGGGTTTTATCATTCATAGGTAAATGGATGATATGTTGTGGCGTTGTGATATGGTTAATATGACTCATAATGAGGTTGTTTTTGACGGTGGAGTTTGCTTAAGACGATGTTGACAGTTTTGTGCAAGGTTAGTTTGTAGTTTGTTGTATGGAGTGGAGGTTGGTGAAAGGATTAGTTGGTTACCTGGTATGTGGGACGATATCAAAAGTAAGGTTAGTTCGATGGTGATGGTGTGGAAACCGTTGCGGTTATCACGTGTTGGTTATCAACCTTATGGGGTTTTCTTTTGAGCTATGTTTTCTATAGAGGTTGAGATGGTGTGGTGGTTTGTGCATTGTTGCTTTGGTGTGGGGAAAGAATTTGTTGGTTGTTTGAAGAGGGTAAGTGTGGGTTGTCTGTTGCATACCATCCGGGGAAAGCTAAGGTGATGGTTGAATCTTTGGGCCGTAGGACGGCAGTTGAGTTGAGAGTGATGTTTGCTAAGTTGAGTATTTCAAAGGAAGGTGGTTGAGTGGTGGAGTTGTAAGTAAAGCCTATTTTGGTTGGGATGATGAGGTGAAACAGTATGAGGATGAGTCGTTGGTATCTTTTGTGGAGGATACGGCTAAAGATAGACTGACCGAGTATCGTTTTGATGATGATGAGGTATTGTGTTTTAGAGGTCGGATTGTGGTGCTGGATGATCAGAAGTTGAGGCAAGCTATCTTGGTGGAGGCTCATACTAGTCCGTTTGCTATGCATCCGGGTAGTGTAAAGATGTATAGAGATCTCAAAAGTGTGTACTTTTGGGGTTGGTTTAAAGAGAGATGTGACGGAGTTTGTTTCTCGTTGTATGGTGTGTCAACGGGTGAAAGTTGAACATCAGTTTCCTGCAGGTTTGTTGCAACCGGTTCAAGTTCCGGAATGGAAATGGGAGAGAGTTACCATGGATTTTGTGACGGGGTTACCTTTAACACCGTCCAAAAAGGATTCTATATGGGTGGTTGTGGATAGGTTTACGAAGTGTGCACACTTTCTGGCCTTGCATACAACGTACTCCATGGATAAGTTGGCAGCTTTGTATGTTTCTGAGGTGGTGAGGTTGCATGGGGTGCCAAAGTCGATCATATCGGATAGAGATCCGCGGTTTACATCCAAGTTTTGGAGGAGTTTACAGATGGCTTTAGGCACGAGGCTTAGTTTTAGTACGGCTTATCATCCACAGACGGATGGACAGTCTGAGCGTGTTATACAGACTTTGGAGGATATGTTGAGGTGTTGTATCATCGAGTTTCAGGGTTCTTGGGAGAAGCAATTGCCGTTGGTAGAGTTTGCTTATAATAACAGTTTTCAGACGAGTATACAGATGGCACCGTTTGAGGCGTTGTATGGGCGTAAGTGTCGTACACCTTTGTGTTGGAAGGAAGTTGGACAGAAGTATGTTTCTTTGCCTCAAGTGTTGAAGGATACGGATGAGAATGTTAAGTTGATATGTGCTAACTTAAGGAAGCTTCGGATAGGCAGAAGTCCTATGCCGATTTGAGACGTAGGGAGATAGAGTATGATGTTGGGGACAAAATTTTCTTAAGGTTTCTCCGTGGAAGAAGGTGATGAGGTTTGGACGTAAGAGTTAGGCTTAGTTAGGGGAATTCGATTCGAGGCGAATCGGGTTCTCCGGTTCATTAATTCCGGGAAAAATAAAATAAGAATATTTTTAATTAAGAAAAAATAATAATTTGGAAGGTGGTTTGAAATATTAAAAATATGTTTCAAATTTAAAAGAAAATGATTTAGATTTTATAATGATTTTTAATTATGCTTAATTATGCATAAATGACCAAGTTGTAATTTTTGGAAAATTGGGGGACTAATTTGTGATTTTCGGCCATTAAGGTATTTTAGTGACTAAATTGAAAAGCAAGCTAAACTTAGAATCCTTAGAGGGCCATAAACCCATTTTTAATTTTAATGATGATTTATTCATCAAAATAAATATTTTAATTACTTTAATTTGGTTTCTTAATCATTTTCTCCTAAAAACTACTTTTGACCCATTTTTTTCTCTCATCTTTTTCTCTCATTTTCTCTCCACTTTCTCTTCATCTTTTCTTCTCAATTCCTTGCTGATTTTTGCATCTTTTTACATCATTTGCATCATCTATCCATTCTTTACAAAACCTATGCATTTATTTCATCAAATCAACATCAAATTGCAAGGAATCAAGAAGGGGAAAATCTCATATTTTTGCTGAATAGATCTTAAAGGTAATTTTCTGGATTTTTATTATTTTCTAAGGTTCTTTATTGAAATTCCCAAGTATTAGCTTGCTCATCTTTGAATAAACACTTGATTCAATGTTTTTAATGTTAGATCTAATGTTTTTGTTATATTTTTGTGAGATCTTTATGGATCTTGTTTAATGCTGGAAATTATATGGTTTCAATCATGTTTTTATGATGATTTAATGATTAATTGAGTCTTGATTTGATATCACATTAATTTAATCCCGGAATAATGCAATCGGTGTAGTTTTAAGGTGCGTTTCGGTTGTTTTATGGACTGTTTTAGATGCTTAAATGTTGCTGGAGATATAAGGACGGTTTTGATGTGTTTTTGGATCATAATTGAGGTGGATTAGATGTTAGATTCGTTAGGTTTTGGGCTGATGTTGTTCGGATGCGTTTCGGCTTAGTTTTCGGTCTTTTCGGCTAAGTTTTTGGTAGTTTAATGGTGATCGGATATGGTTGTTGGTTTGAGCATGTTATGTTGTGAGAATGCTCTGTTTTTAATGTTGTATAAGAGGTACAAGAAGAAGCTTGATTGCTGGTGCGTTTGGTGCGATCATCGGAAAGCGGCGAAAGCTCGTTTCGCTTGTTGGTGAGTGATTTTCGGATTTAAAGCGAATCGCGTTTGGTACGTTCTGTTTTTGGGGGCTATGAAAGAGTGTGAAAACCTTCCATAGTTCAAGAGTAAGTAAAGTATTTGTTTTGTTAAACCGGTATAAGATTCGGCTACATTTTATAAAGGCATTATGTTGGTAATACAATGGGATTTATGGAAGTGCATGAGCATGTTTTGAATTAATGCATACATGAGAGGTACTTGCTGAAATGCATAGCTTATTTAGCATCCATGATTATGGAAAATTATGAGAAATGTTTTGAAATACAATATGGTTAATTGCCTTATACATGATGGTGCCTTTGGGCATGGCTTTGGTTCATTTGTTGAACATTTTATGCATGCATTATGAGCAGCAAGTTATCATGCACATTTGATTATGATATTGGCTTAGTGACACTAACTTTAGTCTCGAATACGAATGACATGTCATTAGGATTGAGTGCACTATAAAATAAAGAGAATATTAAATTTGCCTACACGCGTAACAAGGGGACTTTGTGTCTAACGAGCGTGGTAGAGCCGCCTACACGCGTAACAAGGGGACTTTGTGTCTAATGAGCGTGGTAGAGCTTGCCTATATGTAAACAAGGGTGACTTTGTGTCCGACCGTGCATATAGTTAACCCATACGTAGACAAGGCCGACTTTGTGTCCAACCGTGCGTAGTGGGGGATAACATGTATACAAGGGGGACTAAGTGTCCGACCGATGCATGTTGAAAAGAATCCGTTTATTCGGTGAACCAAAGGTTCACATTCGGTGTTCACTAGAAAGCCAATATACATACATGAAATTGAGGAAAGGTTTGAGCATCATTTGTAAATTGTTTTCTTATGGTTATGTGAACTCAAGGATGCATATGTTTTAATGAAGTTGGATATGAAATTTTGGCATGCATGATTTGTCAAGTATTGCCCATTATGGTTTCTTCATGGTTTTAAATAAATGCATTGATGATTATTTGTGGAGCTACCTCACTAAGCAAGTTTGCTTAAGCTCTCTTTTCATCTTTGCAGAAAAATAAGGACACTTGGAGCTTCGTTCGGGGCAAGTAGACCAAGGGGGAAGATCACTTGAATTTTTGGTATGTTTTTGGCAAATAAATTGGGCAAGGCAATGTGTAACACAATTTATGAGAGAAGTGAGGATTTTAGGCTTTGTTTTATATTGTAATAAGACCATCATTGTTTGATATTAATTGTTGAACTTTGGATTGCTTGTATTGTTGAAGCATGTTCTAGCATGTGTATGTTGGATTGATATGTTATAAATCACTTTTCTTAGGGAGCATGCCTATAGCTTGAATGATGTTCAAGACGTAGTTGATTATGTGCCATATGTTGTTAAACATGTTTAGGATTGATGCATCTAGTGGTGGTATTTAATGGTTGAGTATTCATCTCTTGGTGTGCACTTAGTGTAATGAAATATTTGGTTCCAGACCCAAAGTTTCGAAACCTTTGATTGAAGGTTCCGAAACCATTGTCAAATAGTTTCGAAACCTTCATAAGGTTTCGGAACCTTTCGGGCAGTTTTAATTCTGGGAAGCTACTGGACGCTATAAGTTTCGAAACCTTTTTCAAAAAGTTTCGGAATCTCTGGGAAGGTTTCGAAACCATTGATCACCTAGAATTGAAAGTTGCTGGAAATTATATTTTAGTCCCGATTATCTTCCTTTGTTCGATTAAGGTACTTGTAGATGTTATTTTGAGCTGAAATTTTGCATGCATGCTTAAAGTTGATTTAATTTCAAGATGGTTAACTTAATTTGGATGAAGTCCTTGTATTTTGGGAAATTTACATTTTGGTCCCTAAATTAAAGAAACATACAATCGATGATGTTAGAATGATCCGTTTGAGTTGAAATTTGCGGTGAAGAATACTTGGGTGTTTAATTGAACATTAAAGGAAAGAATTTCTACTTTGCTAATCGTATTTAAAAGTTTTACGTTTTAGTCCTTAATCCATGTTGGTGTTTAATCGGATGGTTGTTTATGATTAATGTGTTACCGACAATGCTTTGTATGAAACCTTGTCACATAGGAAAAAGATTGTGCATCTAGTAAGATAAAATAAAAAAAAAGTAACGGTTTTAGGGTTGTTTATCGAATCGAACCTTCACGGTTTTGGTTTGATATTCCCCGTGTAACCCGTTAGTGCCGGTTTCATCTAGGCCGGGCTAAGGGGGTTACAGATGACGTGTTCCGAAACATCCAAAGGTCTGTTTCGAAACATGTGACTTAAAAAGGACAATTTG
Source organism: Abelmoschus esculentus (assembly GCA_035048815.1). Lineage (NCBI taxonomy): Eukaryota > Viridiplantae > Streptophyta > Magnoliopsida > Malvales > Malvaceae > Abelmoschus > Abelmoschus esculentus. The sequence continues at coordinate 11,429,904 of JAUCBN010000006.1, read as the reverse complement.
AGTGTTCTAAATGCATGAAACATAGGATTCAACTTAGTAAATGTACATAGTGAACTTATGTGAAATATTAGGAGATGTTGTGACACTTTGACTTATGCTTTAACCCGAACACATGTCGTATGATTTAAAATAGATGAAATACTTAATGTTCCATACTTTGCAACTAAGTTTACGTATGCATTCGATTGACTTACTTACAATGAATGAACTGCGTTGTCTCTGTCTTACTTATGTTAATCATACATAGGGAATTAATTATGCATCTAGGTAAGATAAAAAAAAAGTTACGGTTTTAGGGTTATTTATTGAATCAAACCTTCGCGGGTTTGGTTTGATATTCCCCGTGTGACCCATTAGTGCCGGTTTTGTCTATGCCGGGCTAAGGGGGTTACATTTATTCTCTTCATCAAGGCAATTCAAGTACAATAATTATATGGAGATGAGCTTGGAATTTCAAGAGAAATTTTCTTTTGGACAAACAGGGTGTCCACATACATCCTATGTTGTCTTCATCAATTCTACATGAGTGAGCAAGCCATGAAAGTGCAAGAGTATTCTCCATTAGATATATATGAGTCTAGATTCATTTTAGAAAATATCAAATCATACTAGACTCTTGGTATTTTCAACCATTATGAGGAAATATGTCAAACAATGCATTCATGAGATTTTATTACCATTTACATTAAAAAATTATCTCCTTTGTAAGACTCTTCATATCTAGCCTATAGTTACTATAAATATGTTGTTTATTTCATTGTAAAGGGATAACTTTTGGCATATATTACAACTTGAGAGTGTTTCTAGTTTATAGTTCTTTTTGAAGTTTATCGGCTTGCAAGATTGTTCTTGTGGGATTCATCCCTATTCATTTCTCTTATATTGCTGGTTCTCAGTTCTTATAACTAGAGGGTCACAATCCATTAACCTTTCACCCAAATCATGATTTAAAAACTTTTAAAGAATGGTTCTTCACTTTTTAGTGTTGGTTCCTCCTTTGTTTACATCGAACCATCATTTACTTTTCTTCTATTTTCTTCCATCATCCATCATCCATCATCCATACATCCATTTGTCCATACTTCATCCTAAACATAACAACCATCTTATCATCATTGCATTTCCCCATACTATCCATCCATTTCATGTCATCTTGTAAGTTTCATTTTATAATTCATATTTTTTATTTTAGTTACTAGAATCACGATTGGACAATCACAAATATAAATTCGGATATTCCAAAACCGGATTCGTATCAATATGTTGCGATGAATGACCCCTCTCTTCGAGTGCATGCCATGGTGAACGATCCCTCTCTTTGAGTGTATACCATGATGGACAACCCCTCTGTTCGAGTGCTGTCATAATGAATGATCCCTTTCTTAGAGCGTATACCATATTGGACGACCCCTCTATTTGAGTGTCTATCGTGATAAATGACCCTTATCTTTCAGCGTATGTCATAATGAGTGGACCCTATCTTTGAGCATATACCATGATGGACGACCCCTCTCTTTGAGCATATGTCGTGATGAATGACCACTCTCTTCGAGTACATGTCATGGTGAACGGTCCCTCTCTTTGAGCTTATATCGCGATGGATGACCCCTCTCTTTGGGTGCATGTCATAATGAACTATCCCTCTTTGTGAGCGTATAATGTGATCGACGATCCTTCTCTTTGAGCGTATGTGGCGATGAGTGATCCCTCATTTTGAGGGCATGTCATAATGAACGATCCCTTTATTATAGCGTATACCGTGATGGACAACACCTCTCTTTGAGCGTATGTCGCAATGAATGACCCCTATCTTCGAGTGCATGTCATATTGAACGGTCGCTTTTTTACAGCATATACCGTGATGGACATGCCCTCTCTTTGAGCGTCTGTGGTGATGAATGACCCCTCTTGCCGAGCGCATGTCATAATGAACATTCCCTCTCTTTGAGCGTATACCGTTTTGGACGACCCATTTCTTTGAGCGTATATCGCGATGAATGACCTCTCTCTTCGAGTGCATGCCATGGAGAACGATCCCTTTCTTTGAGCGTATACCGTGATGAACGACCCCTCTCTTTGAGCGTAGGTCGTGATAAATGACCCCTCTCTTCAAGTGCATGTCATAATGAACGACCCCTTTCTTAGAGCGTATGTTGTGATGGATGACCCCTATCTTTTAGTATGTCACAAAGAATGACCCCACTCTTCATGTGCATGTCATAATGAACGGTCCCTTGCTTGGAGTGTATGACGTGATGGATTACCCCTCAATTAAAGTATATGTCGCGATGAATGTCCCCTCTCTCGACTGTATGTTATAATGAACCATCTCTTTCTTAGAGTGTATACCGTGATGGACGATATCTCTCTTTGAGCGTATGTTGCGATGAATGACACCTCTCTTCGAGTGCATGTCATGGTGAATGGTCCCTCTTTTTGAGCGTATACCGTGGCGGACGATACCTCTCTTGGAGCGTATGTTGTGATGAATGAACCATCTGTTTGAGAGCATGCCATAATGAAGGGTCCCTTTCTTAGAGTGTATATTGTAATGGACGACCCTTCTCTTTGAGCGTAGTCGCGATGAATAACCGCTTTCTTCGAGTGCAGGTCATAGTGAACGGTCCCTTTCTTACAGCGTATACCGTGATGGACGTGCCCTCTCTTTGAGCGTTTGTTGTGATGAATGACCCGTCTCTTCGAGTGTTTGTTATAATGAACATTCCCTCTCCTTGAGTGTATACCGTGATGGACGACCCCTCTCTTTGAGAGTATATCGTGATGAATGACCGCTCTATTCGAGAGCATGTTATGGTGAACGGTTCCTCTCTTTGAGCGTATATCGTGATGGATGACCCCTCTCTTTGAGCGTATATCGTGATGGACGACCCTTCTCTTTGAGCGTATATCGTGATGAGTTATCCCTCAATTCGAGGGCATGTGCTAATGAACGATCCCTTTATTAGAGCGTATGTCGTGATGAATGATCCCTCTCTTCGAGTACATGTCATGGTGAACTGTCCCTCTCTTTGATCGTATACCGTGATGGACAACACCTCTCTTTGAGCATATGTCCTGATGAATGATCTCACTTTTCGAGGGCATTGCATAATAAACGGTACCATTCTTAGGGCGTATACCGTGACGGACGACCCTTCTCTTTGAGCATATGTCGTGATGAATAACCCCTCTTCGATTGTATGTCATAGTGAATGGTCCCTTTTTTAGATCGTATATCTTGATGGACGAGCCCTCTCTTTAGCGTATGTCGTGATGAATGTGACCTCCCTCTTCAAGCGTTTTTCATAATGAATGGTCCTTCTCTTTTACGTATACCGAGATGGAGCACCCCTCTCTTTGAGCGTATGTCGCGACGAATGACCCTTCTCATCGAGTGTATGTCATAATCAACAGTCCCTCACTTTGAGCGTACAACATCATCGACGATCCCTCTCTTTGAGCGTATATCGCGATGAATAAACCCTCACTTTGAGTGCATGTCATGGTCAACGATCCTCTCTTTGAGCGTATACCGTGATAGACGAACCCTCTCTTTAAGCGTATGTCGCAATGAATGAACCCTCTCTTCCTATGCATACCATAATTAACGGTCTCTTTCTTAGAGTGTATACCGTGATGGACGATCCCTCTCTTTAAGCGGATGTCGCAATGAATGACTCCTCTCTTCGAGCGTATACTCTGATGAACGACCTCTCTCTTTGAGCGTACATCATGATGAATGACACCTCTCTTTGAGTGCATGTCATAATGAACGATCGCTTTCCTAGAGCGTATACCGTGATGGACGACCCCTTTATTTGAGCGTATATCGCGATGAATGACCCCTCTCTTTGAGTGCATATCAAAATGAACGGTCCCTCTCTTTGAGCGTATACCGTGATGGATGACCCCTCTCTATTAGCGTATGTCGCGATGAATGATCCCTTCCTTTTAGTCCATGTCATAATGAACGGTTCCCCTCTTTTAGCGTATACCGTGATAGACGATCCCTCTTTTTGAGTGTATGTCATGGTGAACGCTCTCTCACTATGAGTGTATATCGTGATAGAAGACCCCTCTCTTCGATCGCATATCATAATGAACGGTCCCTCTATTTGAACTTATACCGTGATGGATGACCCTTCTATTTGAGTGTATGTCGTGATGAATAACCCCTCTCTTCGAGTGAATGTCATAATGAATGGTCCCATTGTTAGAACGTATACCGTGATGGATGACCCTTCTCTTTGAGCGTATGTCGCGATGAATGACCCTCTCTTCGAGCGTATATCATAATGAACAGTCCCTCTCTTTGAGTGTATACTGTGATGGATGACCCCTCTATTCAAGTGTTTATCATAGTGAACGCTCTCTTACTTTGAGTGTATATCATGATGGAAGACCCCTCTCTTGGAGCGTATGTCGTGATGAATAACCCCTCTCTTCGAGCGCATATCATAATGAACGATCCTTATATTTGAACTTATACCGTGATGGATGACCTCACTCTTTTAGAGTGTATGTCGTGATGAATGACCTCTCTCTTCGAGTGAATGTCATAATGAATGGTCCCTTTCTTAGAGCATATACCGTGATAGACAACCCTTCTCTTTAAGCGTATATCATAATGAATGACCCTCTCTTCAAGCGTATATTATAACGAACAGTCCCTTTCTTTGAGCTTATACCGTGATGGATGACCCCTCTTTTTGTACATATGTCATGATTAATGACCCCTCTCTTCAAGTGCATATCATAGTGAACGGTCGCTCTCTTTGAGGGTATAACATAATGGATGACCCCTCTCTTTGAGCGTATGTCACAATCAATGTACCCTCACTTTGAGTGCATGTCATGGTGAACAATCCTCTCTTTGAGTGTATATCATGATGGATAACCCCTCTCTTTGAGCGTATGTCGCATTGAAATGACCTCTCTCTTCGAGTGCAAGTCATAACGAACGGTCCCTCTCTTTGAGTGTATACGGTGATGGACGACCCCTCTCTTTGAGTGTATATCGCGATGAATGACCCCTCTCTTTGAGTGTATACTGTGATGGACGACCCCTCTCTTTGAGTGTATGTCGCGATGAATGACCCCTCTCTTTGAGTGCATGTCATAATGAACACTCTCTTTCTTTTAGCGTATACCGTGATCGACGACCCCTCTCTTTGAGCGTATGTCACGTTGAATGACCCTTTACTTTCAGTGCATGTCGTTGTGAACGGTCCCTTTCTTAGAGCATATATCGTGATGAACGAGCCCTCTCTTTGAGCATATGTCATAATGAATAACCCCTCTCTTCGAGCGTATATAATGAACGATCCCTCTCTTTGGGCGTACACTGTGATGGACGACCCCTCTTTTAGAGCGTATGTCGTGATGAATGACCCCTCTCTTCTAGCGTATGTCATAATGAACGGTCCATCTCTTTGAGCGTATATCGTGATGGATGACCCCTTTGTTTGAGCGTATGTCGGGATGAATGACCCCTCTCTTCGAGTGCATGACATAATGAATTCTCCCTTTCTAAGATGGAAATACCATGATGGATGATTCTTCTTTTTGAGTGTATGTTGCGATAAATGACCCTCTCTTCGAGCGTTTGTCATAGTGAACAGTCCCTCTCTTTGAGCATATATCGTGGTGGACGACCCTGCTCTTTCAGCGTATGTCGCGATGAATGACCTCTCTCTTCGGTTGCATGTTATGGTGAACGGTCCCTTTCTTTGAGCATATGTCGTGGTTTCGCCACATGTTGAGTTTGCATATAATCATGTTGTACATTCTGCTACTATGATGTCACCATTTGAGGTTCTTTATGGTTTTAACCCTATTACGCCTTTAAATTTCTTACCTATGCCACAGGAACAAGTACGAACAGTGAGGGTCAAGCGAAAGCAGAATATGTGAAGAAGTTACATCAACAGGTGAAGGAGAATTCTGAACGAAGGACTCAACAGTATGAAAAAGCATGCAAATAAAAGAAAGAAGCGAGTCACCTTCGATGTTGGTGATTGGTTTGGGTTTATTTTTGAAAAGAACGTTTTCCAGCCCAACGATGGTCAAAGTTGTTACCAAGAGGAGATGGTCCTTTTCAGATGCTGGCGAAAGAGAATGACAATGCCTACAAGATAGACTTATCGGGAGAGTACAATGTGAGTGCTACATTTAATGTTTTTGATTTAACCCCTTATGTTGATTATACAGATTTGAGGACAAATCTTTTTCAAGAAGGGGGGAATGATGTGAGCACATCTATGCAAGCACAATCTGATCCGGATGTCTTGCCACCAGGACCTATTACTCGTTTTAAGGCAAAGAAATTCAAGGAAGTTCTTTTTCTTACTTGTGCATCAATTCCAGATTCATTCGATAATGTTTATGGCTTAGAACTTAGGCTATATAATGTGTTGCATGTTGATATGTGACATATTAGACTATACTTATTAAATATGTTTAAGTATGTATATATGCTATTAAGTGTGTTTTAAGAATTGGTTTGATAGTGTTTGTAATGTTTTAAAGTTATTTATAACTTCATGTGTGTTATTAAATAAATTTACAAGTGCTTATGCCTTGTATTTATATTTTCATTGAGTCTACAATACTTTGATGGATTCTTGTGATGTTTACGTATAGGTACATAGGAGAACACCAGCTCAAGAGAGTGTATGCAACTCCACACTAGCTCAAGAGAGTGTATGTAGCTCAACATCAGCTCAAGTGAATTATATTTAGCTAAAAAGAAGCTCAATGGAGTGCACACAACTCACCTTAGCTCGAGGCAGCTCAGATGATTAGCTCTCATGATACGATATAGCCTGTCGAAACGGACTTTCTTTGTATGTTACAGATCTAGGATTGTTGTGAGCATGTTCCTGCAACAAGAACAACATGAAAACAACAATGAATCAAAGTTATACTCAGGATGAACTAAGGAATTAAGGGGAAGAACAAAAATTAAAAGAAAAATAAGAAACAGATGACGTTTTGATGGATTTCAAAATGAGGAAGATGAATGCTTCAAGAAACATCCATGGCAACAACTTGAACATTCAACAATGGTGAATTTTATTACTGGAATCAAAATGCAATGCTAAACTCGAAAGAACCTGCACAATCTATCGAGCAAACCCAAATAGAATATGTTTAACGTCAAAGGACTTGGACTCTGTAGATAGCGATCTAGGAACCCGAAGTATCAAGTTTGAAAGTCAGAAAAGTTTTAGAAAGAACCAAATAAGAGAAAACTCTCAAAGTAATTTTTATTTCACAAATGTCTTACCTTTTTACAATGTTTGTAGTACAAATATATAGAAACAAGTGTGCCAAACCGAAATTACATGCGCTTCTAATATTAAAGGAGTTCAAAAATTGAATTTGAATGAAAATAACTCCTTTTGGTAGCCATGCTTTCTTAGTCACATATTATGAATGAAAATGACACTTAAAACACATTAAACATATGTTTAATGTTTGAATTTTGAACAATAATCACTCATTCTTATCTCCTTGGATGTTTGGCCTTCAAAAACAAGGACCTTGTTTGGCTTGGAATGCTTTGAACACCCACACATGTGCACAAGGTTGCCATGTGTGTCTCACATGCACGACACATGCCTAGGATATCTTTCCTTCGTGTAGGATAGATTTCAGTTGTTGTAGGTCACTTTAGCTAGAGTTGAGTTGAGCTAGAAATGAAGTTGAGATGAAATGAGCTAGCAAAGAGGTTTAGGAGATGACTTGATCTTAGAGTTAAGCCTTTGAGTTGCCTTGAGCTAAGGTTAGTAGCATGCACCTCGTTCAGCTTTTTTTGAGCTAAACATAACTCACTTGAGCGGGTGTTGAGTTGCATACACTCTCTTGAGCTAGACTTGAATTGCATACAATCTCTTGAGCTATAGTGGAGCGTTGTGTACATTCACTTAAGCTAATGTCCTCCTATGTACCGATGTGAAAACATCACAATAATCCATCAAAGTATTATAAACTCAATGAAAACATAAATATACGGTGTAAACACTTGCAAACTTATTCATTAACACACAAGAACTTATAAACAAGTTAAAAACAATACAAACACTATCAATCCAATCCCTAAAACATATTTAACATCATATATACGTACTTAAACATATATATTAAGTAGTATAGTCTAATATGTCACATATCAGCATGTAACACATCATAAAGCCTATGTTCTAAGGCATAAACACTTGCAAATGAATATGGAATTGTTGCACAAGTAAGGAAAAAAACTTCCCTGGATTTCTTTGTCTTAGAACGCATGATCATGGTTCGTGGCATCGTTGTGCTCACCCCTTTCTTTAATGTGATTTGTCCCCAAATCGATGGTTACTATAAAGGGGAACAACTTCGACTTCCTCTTGGCGGGGAACTTCCTCATTCTTCTTACTCGATACCGAACCATCCATCAGGTACAAGATTGTTTTGTGCAAGAACAACAAATTTGAAGGTGCAAGATGGACTTTTATTCTTTTACCTTTTCGAATAATGAATAACATATATATAGACAATGCGCGTTGTACATCCATAAATAATACAAAAAATCATATACGAAGACAACTCCAAAGAACAATCATTGTCTCCTCGATATTCAACCAGAATCACAACACAAGGTGGTACACAATCCGATGTGCATCCAAAGATATCAATGATACATAAATGAAAGTACAATATCACAATGAAATGGAACATCAAACCGTGGTAAAGAAGATTGTTGAATATCTAAAAAGTACATAAATGCTCCAAACATATCAACGTTAGCAACCTTGAGAACTTCACATTGCATCACATTATTATCCTGCAATTTAGAAGAAGTAGTAAAAAATGTACAATCAGATAATACCTTTGAATTCTCTCTCTTTTCCATATTCATTTTCATCATCTTGGAAAGTTATATCCTTTGATTCCTACAAAACAAAATTAGGAATATAAGAAAAAGTAGGATTAGACAATATATATGTTTTTCCTCCTTATCATCATGATCATTATTTTCCTCTTTAGATTATGCATTTTCAACTCCAAGTTGTTTTTCCTTTACAGCTTCCTTACACTTTTCAAGCTTTCTTGATCTTCAATCACTTGACTCGGTGTTAAAGGAGCCAAAGTAATTTTCTTACCCTTGTGAATAAATAGTATTGATTGGTGTAACAATCATGTAAAACTCTCTTATCATACTACCACGGTCTCCCTAGCAACAAATGACAAATATCCATCTGACAAACATCACATAAAATATCATCCTTGTACTTACCAATGAAAAATGGTATAACAACTTGTTTGGTAACTTCGATTTCATCACCATTATTCAACCAATGTAGCTTGTACGGATTAGGATGCTTCGTTGTTGACAAGTCTAACTTTTCAACCATGATAGTACTAGCAACGTTAGTACAACAACCACAATCGATAATCATAATACATACCTTATCTTAAACCTTGCATCATGTATGAAAGATATTATCGCATTGTTGCTCATCTTCAATCGGTTGTGCATTCAAACTTCTCTGGATAGCAAGTTCTTCATCGTGTATAAAAAAGGATATTTGATAGATCTCTTTGAAAATGACCCTTTTGGAGACCTCTACTTTAAGCAAAAGTTTCATCAACTTGTTCCATCATTGAAGCAATTAATCGCCCCTACATCAAGGAATTATTCATTGGAAAACCCTTTCGATTTGAGGATAAATAACCTAAAAGAAGGGGGAATGATGTGTTCACATTTCTGCTCATTTATCTGATGCTTTCACGCTTCATTTCACGCATGGGATCAAAGGGGATTTATCTTACTGATTTTAGTATTTATTACTTTTATATACTTTATAGTAAGATACTTGAGAGTTATATTAATTAGGCTATAAACATGAATAATCATTATAACCATATTATCAAGTTTCAGCTTAGATCTAAATTTATATTAAGTTATTTTATGTATTCTCATTATTTCCATTATTATGTTTTCTTCATAGGACTTACCTACGGCTCAAGGAGTAAGTATTAGCTCGGTGTCAGCTCAGTCAACTCAGAAGAAGATAAACGGAAGGCAATGCAAGAAACACAAGTAGCCAACTTCAGAATAGCTTGGAAATGCATAGAACACTCCTACAATACTTAAGGGACTAATGTATAGCTCCATGTCAGCTCACAAATCCCATATGAGGTTAAATGAAGCATAATTTAAAACGAGGACTTAGGAGATTCGGATCAGCTCCAAAACACTTCTCACACTAGAAGAGAGTATAAGGAAGCTAATGGATCGACTCACTTTGCTAAAGGAAGCTAGGATTATCTTATTTCAGCTTCAAACTTTAGCTAAGTCTTTCAGTTAGATAGCTCAGTTCAATCTAGCTCGATTGGCTCACCTCAACTCTAGCTATCACTCTCAGCTCAACACCCAAAGGTCACCTACCTTTCACAGAGCATCATGTTCGTCCATCATCCACATTGGGCGCCAAGATCATGGAGGGAAAGAAAGAGGGCGTCAAAACAAAGAGATAGCACTTTTCATTGGACAGATTCATGATGGTCCATTTGTTTTCCATTTTTGAGCAGGATACAAGCAGAATTGAATTTTGGTGTCTTTATGGAAGTTCTTCCCCTATCTCTTATCTTTCCAACTCATGTTGAATTGCATCAATCAGATATCATGATTTCAAGATATGGCCAAATTACTGAAGACAGTGTAGGCTAGACTAAGAAGTTACATCTTTTCTAATAGATTTGGAGGGAGACACCATTCAAATGAATGGTTATCTGAATAGTTAAAGTCCATTTCAGCCAAACCTCTTAGGAAACTATAAATAAGACTTAAATTCATTTGTAAAAGACATCTTTGATCAATATAAAAATTCCTTTGTGAGTTTACTCTAAAACTTCTTCTTTTTAGAACTATAACGACTTATCAAATCTATTATATAGGTTTGTGGCATCTCCTATCTTCTTCATCCATATTTAAGATTCTAGGAACTTATTTCATAAGGGTCTAAGTCCTATACCACTCTCAAAGCATACTATAAGTTGAGTTTATGCTTTCATAACATAAGTTCTACTTTTGTTACCTTTGAATACTATTTCTTTACCACCTTACATACATTTCATCTATCCATTTCATCCATCACTATAGCCGACTTCCCTAGGCTTCACTATCATCTTTTCTATTTATTTCCCTAACCAAAACATCACCCTATATTCCATTACCAGTTACACATATAACCTACACTTCCGCAACCCTCTTTACAATACTTCACCATCTTTTCTTCATCAAACAACAATGAAAGTATACGAGAATCAAGGCTTGCTTGCAATCACGATTGGGGCAATAAAAGTTTTTCTCTATAATAACAATTGGAGAGTTGGAGCGTATTATTTTTTGTGATAAATACGCATCAAGATCTGTTTGTTCCTTAAAACAAGGAATAGCAACTTTAATGTTAGTCAAATTATCGGCAACCTGTTGCAAACACCCTTGTTGCCTTGGAATATTCAATCGTGATGATTGATCCATATCGTTTTCATCATTTTGTTTACCGTTTGTGTCATTTTGGGAACCACCATCAATTATGTCCAATAATTGTAAGGGTTCAAGTTCACCCCTTAATATCCTCCAAATTTCTCAAGAAATGGTCTCTATTTGCAGATTTGGACCTGTCATAATTAAAACAAAAGAAAACACAAAGAAGCACAAAGAACGAGTTAAGTAAAATGAAAGTAAAACGTCCTCACAACACACTCACAAAACCTCTCGGTTTTCACTCTAAAGAAATATACACTCAAACTGTAACACTCAACACTCGTGTTTCACTCGGGAGAATGCTTGAATGGCTCTTTTTGTATCCTCTTCTGTTCTCACAACACTCAGTGCCTTTTTCAATTACAATTTCTCTATTTTCAATTCTTTAAAGGACTAATCCAACGTTTTTAAACCTATTACAAATGTGTTACTAAAAGAAACATAAATAAAGGAAAAAAAGATTAAAACACAGAAAATGAAAAACAAAAGAAGAAAAGGCTGAAAATTAAAGAATAACACAATGAAAAGACGAAAATGTAATTCTTATTGTAAAGAAGTGCTTTATAACGCTCCTATCATAGAACAAACAAGAATAATTCATTTTGGTTGATTTCCAACCACTTCGAATCACATAATAAAAGAACTTGTACATTCATCATGATTTAAACAATAGAAACACAATTTTTTTTCAATTTCTTTCCAAATTTGGATATGTTTTTTTTAATCTTGATTTTTTTCTTTAACTTTGACTTTTGGTCAAACTTTGACTTTTTTCGATTTTTTCTTTTTTCACCTCTTTTGTACTAAATTGCAGAAAAAATATAAAAAATCTGAACCTGACTCTGATACTATAGGATACGATGTAGCTTGTAGAAACGGACTTTCTTCGTATGTTACGGATCTAGGATTTTTGTAAGCACGTTCTTGCAACAAGAACAACATGAAAACAACAATGAATCAAAGTTATGATGAAATAAGGAATTAAGGGGAAGAACGAAAATTAAAAGAAAAATAAGAAAGAGATGACGTTTTGATGGATTTCAATACGAGGAAGATGAATGCTTCAAGAAACATCCATGACAGCAACTCGAATATTCAACAATGGTGAATTTTGTTGTTGGAATCAAAATGCAATGCTAAACTCGAATGAACCTGCACAATCTACTAAGCAAACCCGAATTGAATCTGTTTAATGTCAAAGGATTTGGACCCTCTAGATAGCAATCTAGGAACCCGAAGTATCAAGTTTGACAATCAAAACACGTTTAAAAGTTAGAAAAATTCTAAAAAGAACTAAATAAGAGAAAACTCTCAAAGTAATTTTTATTTCACAAATGTGTTACCTTTTTACAATGTTTGTAGTACAAATATATAGAAACAAGAGTGCCAAACCGAAATTATATGTGTGGCTAATATTAAAGGAGTTTAAAATTTTAAATTGAATGAAAATAACTCCTTTTGGCAGTCATGCTTTCTTAGCCACATATTTTGAACAAAAATGACACTTAAAACACATTAAACATGTGTTTAATGTTTAAATTTTGAATAATAACCACTCAGTCTTATCTCCTTGGATGTTTGGCCTTCAAAAACAAGGGCCTTGTTTGGCTTGGAGTGCTTTGAATGCCCACACATATAGACAAGGCTACCTTGAGTGTCTCACATGCACGACACATGCCTAGGATACCTTCCCTTCATATAGGATATATTTCAGCTGTTGTAGGTCACTTCAGCTTGAGTTAAGTTGAGCTGAAAATGAAGTTGAGCTGAAATGAGTTAGCTAAGAGGGTTAGGAGATGACTGGAGCTTAGAGCTAAGCCTTTGAGTTGCTTCGAGTTAGGGTTAGTAGCGTGCACTCCGTTGAGCTTCTTTTGAGTTGAACATAATACACTTGAGCTGGTGTTGAGCTGCATACACTCTCTTGAGCTGGACTTGAATTTTATACACTCTCTTGAGCTATAGTGGAGCTGCGTACATTCACTTGAGCTAATGTCCTCCTATGTACCTATGTAAAAACATCACAAGAATCCATCAAAGTATTGTAAACTCACTGGAAACAAAAATACAAGGTGTAAACATTTGCAAATTTATTCATTAACACACAAGAACTTTTAAACAAGTTAAAAACAATACAAACACTATCAATCCAATCCCTAAAACATGCTTAACAATATATACATACTTAAACATATATATTAAGTAGTATAGTCTAATATGTCACATATCAGCATGTAACACATTGTAAAGCCTATGTTCTAAGGCATAGACACTTGAAAATGAATATGGAATTGTAGCACAAGAAAAAGAACTTCCCTGAATTTTTTTGCCTTAGAACGCATGATCATGGTTGGTGGCATAGATGTGTTCACATCATCCCAGCTCCGTTTAGCTCCTTACACTCTCAGCTAGCTTCTTTCAGCTCTACTCGATTTTAAGCTATCTAAATTGAAGCTAAAATGACCTACAACATTTGAATCCTATCCTACTCGAATAGAAGATGTCTTTGGTATGTGCCATGCATGTGAGACACACATGGGAGCTTTGTGCACATGTGTGTGCGTTCAAGGGAGTGCAAGCCAAACAAGGCCCTTATTTTTAAGCATTATGAGGCTATATGGATAAGGCTGAGTGGTTTTAGTTCAAATTCAAGCAAATTAGCACATGTTTAATATGCCAAAACTTGTGGCTAAGATGGTTGGACGCCCAAGATAGTTTTAGGAGTTATTTGTTTGAATTTCAAACAAATAAACACATGTTTTATGTGTTATTTTCATTCAAATAATGACCACATATTTGAATTTTAGCCAACTTCTTTCCTCCCCTATATATTTCTTTATTTTGTAAACAAAAGTTTAGACACTGAATAGAAATTATAATTGAGAGTTTTTCTCTTATTTGGTTCTTTTTAGAACTTTTCTGACATTCAAACTTATTTTTTATTGTCAAATTCTTGATACTTTGGGTTCCTAGATCGCTATCTAGAGGGTCCATGTCTTTTAACGTTAAACAGATTTGATTCAGGTTTACTCAGTATATTGTGCAGGTTCTTTCAAGTTTAACGTCTTCAATTGATTCCAACATCATAATTCACCATTGTTGAACACTCGTATTGCTACCATGGATGTTTCTTGAAGCATTCATCTTCCTTGTTTTGAGTTTTCTTCAAAACACCATCTCTTTCTTATTTTCTTTTAATTTTCGTTTTACCCTTTATTCCCTAAATTAATCATGAATATAATTTTGTTTCCTTGTGTTTTTATGTAGTTCTTATTGCAGGAACATACTTACAACAATCCTAGAAACCGTAACATACGATGAAAGTCTGTTTCCACAGGCTACATCGTATCAACCGTCATGGACGACACTTTACTTTGAGCGTATATTGCGATGAATGACCCCTTTCTTCGAGTACATGTCATAGTGAACGGTCTCTTTCTTAGAGCGTATATCGTGATGGACAAGCCCACTCTTTGAGCGTATGTCGTGATGAATGACTCCTCTCATCAAGCATATGTCGTAATGAACGGTCCCCTCTCTTTGGGCGTATACCATGACGAACAACCCCTCTCATTGAGCATATGTCGTGATGAATGACCCCTCTCTTCGAGTGCATGTCACAATGAACGAACTCTCTCTTTGAACGTATACCATGATGGAAGATCCCTCTTATTGAGCGTATGACGTGATAAATGACCCCTCTCTTCGATCATTTGACATAGTGAATAATCCCTCTCTTTGAGCATATACTTGGTGGACAACCCCTCTCTTTGAGCGTATGTCGTGATGAATGACCTCTTTGTTCTAGTGCATGACATAAAGAATGATCCCTTTCTTAGAGTGTATACCGTGATTAATGACCCACTTCTTTGAGCGAATGTCGTGATGAATGACCCCTCTGTTCGAGTACATGTCATAATGAAAGGTTCCTTTCTTAGAGCATATACCGTGAGGGATGACCCTTCTCTTTGAGCGTATGTCACGATGAATGACTCCACTCTTCGAGTGCATTTCATAGTCAATGGTCCCTTTATTAGATTGTATATCGTGATGGACGAGCCCTCTCTTTGAGCATATGTCGTGATGAATGACACCGCACTTCGAGCATATGTCATAATGGTCGATCCCTCTCTTTGAGCATATACCGTGATGGACGACCCCTCATTTTGAGCGTATGTCGCGATGAATGAACCCTTCGTTCGAGTGCATGTCATAATGAATGGTCCATCTCTTTGAGCGTATACCGTGATGGATGACCCTTCTCTTTAAGCGTATGTCACGATGAATGACCCTACTCTTCCAGTGCATGTCATAGTAAACGATCACTTTCTTGGAGCGTATATCGTGATGGACGAGCCCTCTCTTTGAGCGTATGTCGTGATGAATGACCCCCTCTCTTCAAGCGTATGTCATAATAAATGGTCCCTCTCTTTGAGCGTATACCGTGACGGACGATCCCTCTCTTTGAGCATATGTCACGATGAATGACCCCTCTCTTTGAGTGCATGACATAATGAATGATCTCTCTCTTTGAGCGTATACCGTGATGGACGACCACCCTTGATATACGTTTACGTTGTTTCAAAAAAAACCATCCTTGTTTGAAACAGATCTAGGATAGTAGCAGGCATATCTCTACAATAAACACAAGATTATAAACTTGAGATTGGTGTTAAAATTACTAGAAAAAATTGAAAATTAAAAAAAAAAAAAACAAAGAAAGAAAATAGATGAAGGAATCCTGGCGTTTCTGGAATTCAATGAAGATAAAATACTTCAAGGGCTTCCATGGATGCATTAAAATATCTAAAAGGCAGAATTGGATGTTAAAGTTGCTAGAAAAATAATAACGATGTTGAACTCGAAAGAACTCGAACAATATACAGAGCAGACCTGAATCGAATATGTTCTTCGTCAACGGACTTGGACCCTCTAGATAGTGATCTAGGACCCGAAGTATCAAGGAATTGATACACTCAAACAAAGTCTGAAAATTTCAAGAAAAGTTCAATGAAGAACTAAAATTGAGAGAAATTATCACAAAAGTATTATTTCATAAAATTGTCTAACCTTTACTTTACAAATTTATGGAAATATATAGGAATAAAAGAGAAGTTGGCCAAAATTGAATTTGTGGCCAATATTTGAACGAAAATTAAAATTTAAATGCTTAAAAATCTCCTCCTAGGTTCCTAATATCCTTAGCCACATGTTTTGGCACTTAAAACACATTAAACATGTGTTTAATGTTTGAATTTGAATAAGAAATCACTCATTCTTATCCAATGTTGTTGATTTGTCTTCAAAGCAAGGGCCTTGTTTGGCTTGCTTGCTTTTGGATGCCCAAACTTGTGGAAAAGGGTGCTGCTATGTGGGCTCCACATGCATGGCACATGCGTAGGACACCTGCTCTTCGTGTAAGACAGGTTTCAGCTGCTGTAGGTCACTTCAACTTGAGTTGAGTTAAGCTAGAAATGGAGATGAGCTGAAACAAACTAGCTAAGAGTGTTAGGAGCTAAACAGGGTAGGAGCTAAGCCTCTAAGCTGCCTCGAGCTAAGGTGAGCTACGTGCACTTCGTTGAGCTTTTTCTGAGCTGAGTATAATTCACCTATGCTGGAGATGAGCTTCATAGGCTCTCTTGAGTTGGAGATGAGCTGAGTATGCCCACTTGAGCTAAGGTTCTCCTAAGTACCTATATTAGAACATGGCAAACACATCTAAAACGCCTTGTAGTCTTATTTTAACCACACAAACACACTTAAAACCAAATGCAAACATACTTAACATAGTATCTACATAAGTAAACACACATATTAATATATATACCTAAATATGTCATATATCAGCATGCAACACATTATAAACAACATATTCTAGGGCATGAACATTCTCAAATGAATCTGAAATGTTAGCACAAGTAAGAAAAAAAACTTCCCTTTATTTCTTTGCCTTAGAACGTGTGATAGGTCCTGATGGTAAGACCTCCGGATCAACTTGTTGGACTTAACATGATGTACTCACATCATCCCCCCTTCTTGAAAACGATTTGACCTCAAATCTGCAGAATCACCATATGGGATTAAATCTAAAATATTAAATGTAGCACTTATATTATACTCGCCCGGTAAGTATATCTTGTAGGCATTGTCATTTACTTTCGTCAACACCTGAAAAGGACCATCTTCTCATGGTAACAACTTTGATCATTGTTTGGCTGGAAAAAGTTCCTTTCGAAAATGAACTTGTCAACACGAATATATAAATAATAAATATAATAACTAATATATAAATAATAAAATATAAATAATTAATAAAATATATAAATAATATTAAAAAAATCACAACCGAAAATCTGCAAATTGAATCGTGTGGAATGTTGAGATTGAGGGAGGTTAGGTAGAGTTTTTTTAGGGATTAGATTAGTTGGTGAGGTTGAGTGTTTAAGTTTGATGGAGATTTTAGGATTGAATCCCTTTAAAAGGGATTCTACCGATCGGTTTAAGGGGGCAGAGATTGGAATCGGCAGAAGGTTGAGACTTGAATCAAGGAACTTTCGAATTGAACCTGATCGGCAGTGGAAAAGAGAGCAATCGGATCTTCTGGTCACCGGAGGTAAGCCTTCAAGTTCGACTCTTCAAGTTACTTTTCATCTTGATGTTTAAGGTTCGTTAGAATTAGGGAGGGTTTGACCGGTTGCTCTAGGGTGTTAGGGTTTAGCTTCAATTGTTTTTTAGGTTGTTTGATCCTAAGAACTGGGTTTTTGGTAGTTTTTAGGGCTTTGGGGTGTCGCCGGCGAATTCGACGGCATCGATGGTTGTCTTTAGCGTCGGAAACGGTGTTGGAGGAGTGGTCGGAATGTTCGTCATGGCGGCCGGAAAACTCACCGGAGTACTCACCTGCGGCGGTGACTCGGATCCAATGGCAGAAGACACGGTGGTTCCCTACCGTGTTCTTCATGTTCTTCGTGTTCTTCATGAACACTGAAGAATACCATGAAGAATTCATGGTTTGATCCATTTGGATCCTTATTTCTGGGTTCTCAAGTGTTAAGCCCAGAGGTTTTAGAGTTGAGTCGGATAGCCGAGTTGGTGAGGGTGTGAAAATGGCCGAGTTAACTCAACTCAAAGGGAGTATACCCTCCCCTATACGATGCCGTTTTGGCTGCCGGGTCGAGCGGGTCAGATTCGGGTAAGCCCGGATCCGCGTTTTTTATTCGAATAGGGGAATATTGCTTCCTAGGTCCTCCTACGTTTAATCTATTATTCATTTTAGTCCCTCAAACCCCAATTAGGCCCCTAAACTTTTAAAATTCACCCAATTAAGTCCCTAGAGCCCCAATTAGGTCCCTAGGACTTCAGTTTTCATTCAATTAAGTCCCTAAAATCCCTAATTAGCCCCTAAACCTTTAGAAATAATTCGATTAGGCCCCTAGACTCCTAATTAGACCCTTAATATTAAAATTAATCAAGTTTAAACCTTAATTAGGATAAAAATGAATTTTTTAAAGGCTTAAAAATTATTAATTAGATTTAATTTAATTTTTAAGAAAACTTTAAAATTAATTTAACCTAATTAAATCTAATATAAAATTAATTTGACCATAAAACTTAAAAATTAGACCTCAATTAGGTTCAATTTAATTCTTAAAATTTTGGAAACAATTTTAATTAATTAATTTAATTGATTTAATTAATTTTAATTAATTTCTAAAAAAGTAAAGTCTTAAAATTAACTCTTTAATTAGGTCTAGTTAGCCTTGAACCTTAAAACATGCACCAAATTAGACTTAAATTAGGTTTGCTTAAATTCTTTAATTTAGGAAATAATTCTAATTAATTAATTTAATTAATTTTAATTAATTTCCAAAGATAAAATTTAAAACTAATTAGGTCTTGTTAGCCCAAATTTCACCAAAATTCGGCTTTAATTAGGTTAATTTAAATCCTTAAAAATTTAGAAACTATTTTAATTAAGTCTCTTAATTAATTTAAAATTTTCTAAGATAAGATTTAAAAATTAACCTAATTGAACCCTAAAAACTTAAAATCCATCAAGTTAGATTCTAATTAGGTTTTAATTCAAATTTGAAGTTGGGAAAATTTAATTAATTAATTTAATTAAAAATTTCTAAACTTTAAAGTTAATTTCACACTTAATTAAATCTAATCCTTCTTTTGAGGTTTGGTTTCTAGTCCCTTTTTGATCGTTATTAACGCAAGTCCCTTTGTACTTATGATCAGAATTTTTGATTTAATTTTGTACTCCTATGATTCTAATAAAATATCAAGTTCCTTTTATCTTGTTTTTTGATGTTCTTGCATAGTATATCTTAGGAAGATCATTTAATAAACACTTAAGTTAATTAATCTAGAGCCCTTTAGGACTAGTCACTTAATTTAATTAATTAATTTAATTTGGGAGATAATCTAGTAATATAGCATTGGAATCTTATATCTCGGATACACTAAAGAGGTTGGTGTTTTGACGTACCATGTGTAACATCCCGTTTTTGGGGTTATTAGTTTAGGCTTAGTTAGGAGGATTCGATTCAGGTCGAATCGGGTTCTCCGGTTCATTAATTCCGGGAAAAAATAAAAATAAGGATATTTTTAATTAAGAAAAATAATAATTTGGAAGGTGGTTTGAAATGTTAAAAATATGTTTCAAATTAAAAGAAAATAATTTGGATTTTATAATGATTTTTAACTATACTTAATTATGTATAAATGACCAATTTGTAATTTTTGGAAAATTTGGGGGACTTAATTTGGATTTTCGGCAATTAATGTATTTTAGTGACTAAATTGAAAAGCAAGCTAAACTTAGAATCCTTAGAGGGCCATAAACCCATTTCTAATTTTTAATGATGATTTATTCACCAAAAAGGTATTTTTAATTACTTTAATTTGGCTTTTAATCATTTTCTCTCAAAACTACTTTTTCTTATATTTTTCTCTCATCTTTTTCTCTCATTTTCTCTCCACTTTCTCTTCATCTTTTCTCTTCAATTCCTTTCTAATTTTTGCATCTTTTTCCACAAAGAATACATCACTTGCATCATCTTTCCATCCTTTACAAAACCTAAGTATTAATTTCATAAAATCTACATCAAATTGCAAGGAATCAAGAAGGGGAAAATCTCATATTTTTGGTGAATAGATCTTGAAGGTAATTTTCTGGATTTTTATTCTTTTCTAAGGTTTTTTATTGAAATTCCCAAGTATTAGCTTGCTAATCTTTGAATAAACACTTGATTATATGTTTTTAATGTTAGATCTAATGTTTTTGTGATGTTTTTGTGAAATCTTTTTGGATCTCACTTAATGCTGGAAATTAAATGGATTCAATCATGCTTTTATGTTGATTTAATGATTAATTGAGTCTTGATTTGTTATCACATTAATTTAATCCCGGAATAGTGCAATCGGTGTAGTTTTAAGGTGCTATTCGGTTGTTTTATGGGTTGTTTGAGATGCTTAAATGTTTCTGGAGGTATAAGGATGGTTTGGATGTGTTTTTGGATCATAATTGAGGTGTTTTATATGTTAGATTTGTTAGGTTTTGGGCTGATGTTGTTCGGTTACGTTTCGGCTTAGTTTTCGGTCTTTTCGGCTAAGTTTTCGGTAGTTTAATGGTGATCGGATATGGCTGTTGGTTTGCGCATGTTATGATGTGAGAATGCTCTGTTTTTAATGTTGTAGAGGAGGTACAAGAAGAAGCTTGATTGCTAGTGCGTTGGTACGATCATCGGAAAGCGGCGAAAGCTCGTTTCGCTTGTTGGTGAGTGGTTACGAATTTTTAAGCGAATCGCGTTTGGTACGTTCTGTTTTTGGAGGCTATGGAAGTGTGTGAAAGCCTTCCATAGTTCAAGAGTAAGTAAAGAAATTGTTTTGATTAACCGATTCAAGTTTCGGCTACATTTGATAAAGGCATTATGTTGATAATGCATGAGATTTATGTAAATGCATGAGCATGATTTGAAATGATGTATACATGAGAATTACTTGCTGAAATGCACAGCTTATTTAGCATCCATGTTTATGGAAAATTATGAGAAATGATTTGGAATACAATATGGTTAATTACCCTATACATGATGGTGCCTTTGGGCATGGCTTTGGTTCATTTGTTGAACATATTATGCATGCATTATGAGTAGCAAGTTATCATGAACATTTGATTATGATATTGGCTTAGTGACACTAACTTTAGATTTGAATACGAATGACATGTCATTAGGATTGAGTGCACTATAAAATAAAGAGAACAATGATATTGCCTACACGTAAACAAGGGAGACTTTGTGTCCAACCGTGCATGGTAGTGCCGCCTACACGTAAACAAGGGTGACTTTGTGTCCGACCGTGCGTGTAGAGCTTGCCTATATGTAAACAAGGGTGACTTTGTGTCCGACCGTGCATATAGTTGACCCATACGTAAACATGGGTGACTTTGTGTCCAACCTTGCGTAGTGGGGGATAACATGTATACAAGGGTGACTAAGTGTCCGATCGATGCATGTTGAGAAAAGGATCCGTGTATTCGGTGGACTTAAGGTTCACATTAAGTGGTCACTAGAATGCCAATATACATACATGAAATTGAGAAGAGGTTTGAGCATCATTATAAATTATTTTGATAAGGTTATATGAATTCAAGGATGCATAGGATTTAATGAATTTGAGCATGTACTATTGGCATGCATGATTTAACAAAGTATTGTAAATTATGATTTCAATATGATTTTAAATAAATGCATTGATGATCTTTTGTGGAGCTTGGAGCTTCGTTCGAGGCAAGGAAACCAAGGGAAAGATCACATTGAATTTGGTATGTTTTTGGCAAATAAATTGGGCAAGGCAATGTGTAACACAATCTATAGGGGAATATGTACTTATGCTTTGGTTTATGATGTAATAAATGTAACATCCCGTTTTTGGGGTTATTAGTTAGGCTTAGTTAGGTGAATTCGATTCGGGTTGAATCGGGTTCTCCGGTTCATTAATTCCGGGAAAAAAATAAAATAAAGATATTTTTAATTAAGTAAAATAATAATTTGGAAGGTGGTTTGAAATATTAAAAATATATTTCAAATTAAAAGAAAATAATTTGGATTTTTAATAATGATTTTTAATTATGCTTAATTATGCATAATGAACAATTTGTAATTTTTGGAAATTTGAGACTTAATTTGTAATTTTCGGCCATAAAGATGTTTTAGTGATTAAATTGAAAAGCAAGCTAAACTTAGAATCCTTAGAGGGCCATAAACCCATTTTTTTATTTTAATGATGATTTATTCACCAAAATAAATATTTTAATTACTTTAATTTGGTTTCTTAATCATTTTATCCTAAAACTACTTTTGACCCATTTTTTCTCTCATCTTTTTCTCTCATTTTCTCTCCACTTTCTCTTCATCTTTTCTTCTCAATTCCTTGCTGATTTTTGCATCTTTTTACATCATTTGCATCATCTATCCATTCTTTACAAAACCTATGCATTGATTTCATCAAATCTACATCAAATTGCAAGGAATCAAGAAGGGGAAAATCTCCTAATTTTGGTGAATAGATCTTGAAGGTAATTTTCTGGATGTTTATTATTTTCTAAGGTTCTTTATTGAAATTCCCAAGTATTAGCTTGCTAATCTTTGAATAAACACTTGATTCTATGTTTCTAAAGTTAGATCTAATGTTTTTGTGATGTTTTTGTGAGATCTTTTTAGATCTTGTTTAATGCTGGAAATTATATGATTTCAATCATGTTTTTATGATGATTTAATGATTAATTGAGTCTTGATTTGGTATCACATTAATTTAATCCCAGAATAATGCAATCGGTGTAGTTTTAAGGTGCGTTTCGGTTGTTTTATGGGCTGTTTTAGATGCTTAAATATTGCTGGAGATATAAGGACGGTTTTGATGTGTTTTTAGATCATATTTGAGGTGGATTAGATGTTAGATTCGTTAGGTTTTGGGCTGATGTTGTTCGGATGCGTTTCGGCTTAGTTTTCGGTCTTTTCGGCTAAGTTTTTGGTAGTTTAATGGTGATCGGATATGGCTGTTGGTTTGAGCATGTTATGATGTGAGAATGCTCTGTTTTTAATGTTGTAGAAGAGGTACAAGAAGAGGCTTGATTGCTGGTGTGTTTGGTGCGATCATCGGAAAGCGTCGAAAGCTTGTTTCGCTTGTTGGTGAGTGGTTTTCGGATTTAAAGCGAATCGCGTTTGGTACGTTCTATTTTTGGGGGCTATGGAAGAGTGTGAAAACCTTCCATAGTTCAAGAGTAAGTAAAGTATTTGTTTTTGATAAACCGATATGAGTTTCGGTAATTTTGACAATGGTATTTTATTGGTAATGCAATGGGATTTATGGAAGTGCATGAGCATGTTTTGAATTGATGCATACATGAGAGATACTTGCTGAAAATGCATGATTTATTTAGCATCCATGATTATGAAAAATTATGAGAAATGATTTGGAGAACTACATGGTTATTTGCCTATTATATGATGGTGCCTTTGGGCATGGCTTTGGTTCATTTGTTGAACATATTATGCATGCTTTATGAGCAGCAAGTTATATGATTTGAAATACAATATGGTTAATTTCCTTATACATGATGGTGCCTTTGGGCATGGCTTTGGTTCATTTGTTGAACATATTATGCATGTATTATGAGCAGCAAGTTATCATGCACATTTGATTATGATATTGGCTTAGTGACACTAACTTTAGATCCGAATACGAATGACATGTCATGAGGATTGAGTGCACTATAAAATAAAGAGAATATTGAATTTGTCTACACGTGTAACAAGGGGACTTTGTGTCTAACGTGCGTGATAGAGCCGTACGGAATATTTGCCTACACGCATAACAAGGGGACTTTGTGTCTAATGTGCGTGATAGAGCCGCCTACACGCGTAACAAGGGGACTTTGTGTCTAAACGAGCGTGGTAGTGCTAAAGTTGACTTAGTGTCATGGTAAAGTTGACTTTGTGTCATGATGGGGACTTTGTGTCCTGACGGGACGAATATCCTAAGATCCGTGTATTCGGTGAGCTCAAGGTTCACACTAAGTGTTCACTAGAAAGCCAATATACATACATGAAATTGAGAAAAGGTTTAAGCATCATTTATAAATTTCTTTTGATAAGGTTATGTATACTCAAGGATGCATATGATTTGAAGAACTTGGACAATGGGATTTTAGCATGCATGATTTAACAGAGTATTGCAAATTATATTTTCTTCATGGTTTTAAATAAATGCATTGATGATTATTTGTGGAGCTTCCTCACTAAGCATGTTTGCTTAAGCTCTCTTTTCATCTTTGCAGAAAAATAAGAACACTTGGAGCTTAATTCGGGGCAAGTAGACCAAGGGGGAAGATCACTTGAATTTTGGTATGTTTTTGGCAAATAAATTAGGCAAGGCAATGTGTAACACAATTTATGAGAGAAGTGAGGAGTTTAGGCTTTGTTTCATATTGTAATAAGACCATCATTGTTTGATATTAATTGTTGAACTTTGGATTGCTTGTATTGTTGAAGCATGTTCTAGCATGTGTATGTTGGATTGATATGTTGTAAATCACTTTTCTTAGGGAGCATGCCTATAGCTTGAATGATGTTCATGACGTAGTTGATTATGTGCCATATGTTGTTAAACATGTTTAGGATTGATGCATTTAGTGGTTCTATTTAATGGTTGAGTATTGAGTAAATGTTGTGCACTTAGTGAAATGAAATAATTGGTTCCAGACCCAAAGTTTCGAAACCTTTGATTGAAGGTTCCGAAACCTTTGTCAAATAGTTTCGAAACCTTCATAAAGTTTCGGAACCTTTCGGGCAGTTTCAATTCTGGGAAGCTACTGGACGCGATAAGTTTCGAAACTTTCAGGGGAAGTTTCGAAACCTTTTTCAAAAAGTTTCGGAACCTCTTGGAAGGTTTCGAAACCTTTGATCACCTAGAATTGAAAGTTGCTGGAAATTATATTTTAGTCCCGGTTATCTTCCTTCGTTCGATTAAGATACTTGTAGATGTTATTTTGAGCTGAAATTTTGCATGCATGCTTAAAGTTGATTTAATTTCAAGATGGTTAACTTAATTCGTATGAATTCCTTATATTTTGGGAAATTTACATTTTGGTCCCTAAATTAAAGAAACATGCAATTGATGATGTTAGAATGATCCGTTTGAGTTGAAATTTGCTATGAGGAACTCTTGTATGTTTAATTGATTATTGATGGAAAGAATTTCTACTTTACTAATTGAATTTAAAAGTTTTACGTTTTAGTCCCTAATCTATGTTAGTGTTTAATCGGATGTTTGCTTTTAATTAATGTGTTACCGACAATACTTTGTATGAGACCTTGTCACGTAGGAATAAGGTTATGCATATAGCTAAGATAAAATAAAAAAAAATAACGGTTTTAGGATTGTTTATCGAATCGAACCTTCGCGGGTTTGGTTTGATATTCCCCGTGTAACCCGTTAGTGCCGGTTTCGTCTAGGCCGGGCTAAGGGGGTTACAATAAAACCATTATTGATTGAATGTTAATTGTTGAACTTTGTTTTGTTTGAGTTGTGGAAGCATGTAATAGTATGATTGATATGTTGTTGCTATTCGTACTTAGGAAGCTTGCCTATAGGTATCCTTGTGATCTTTTCAAATGGTTTAAGGTGGGTTTATGTTGATGAATATGCCTAGGAATGTTTCATATAGTTTCGGGTTATAAATGTTTACGCTTGGGTGCCTTAAATGAGCTCGAATCATCATACCCCAGTTCCGAACACAGGGGGTATCGAAACACCCTATGGCAGTATCGATACCCTTATGCCACTGGACATGCTTGTATCGAACTAGTGTCCGGTATCAAATGTTACTGGAGCTGGCTGTTCCGAAACACTTTATGGCTTGTTTCGAAACAGGTGACATGTTCCGAAATACTCCAAGGGCTATTTCGAAACACCTGGCTTAAAAAGGGCAATTCGAGAGTTTTGAATGCATGAAACGTAGGACTTAATTTATAAATGCTAGAACGTAAAATTGATTAATTAAGATACCTTGTATGATCTGAACTGTATGTTGAATGTGTTAAGCTTGTTTATTTGTTATCCGATGGATTGATTATGAATATGGTGATGTAAATTAATTCCTTACGTTTTGGTCCCTATTCGTGTATGCATTTAATTGATTTACTTATAATGGTTGGTCTGAGTCCGACTCTGTCTTACTTGAGTTAACTACACATAGGAAATTAATCGTGCATCTAGGTAAGAAAAAAAAAGTATAACGATTTTTAGGATTATTTATCGAATCGAACCTTCGTGGGTTTGGTTTGATATTTCCCGTGTGACCCATTAGTGTCGGTTTCGTCCAGGCCGGGCTAAGGGGGTTACACCATGATGCTGACATAGAGAGTGTACCTTGATATCGAACTCACGTACTATTAAAACCTAGAAATTTGACAAAATAACTTCGGTGTAGAATTAAATAAAATTGATAGGTAAACAACTAGTGACATTAGTAATTTAGGTTTTAAACACTTAATTAATGGAGCCTTTTTAGGATTAGAACTTAAAATGAACAAAATAAAAAACGGTCATGCATTTTACTTTAACCTTTTGAGGTGGAAGTTACATTCCTTTGAATTTGGGTGAGGTTTCCTATCTAGAGGACGTCTCGTTCAACTCAAGTTTAAAGGTGGTGTAACTTCTAAATCAAAAGGATATCCAAAATTCAAATAATGTTCAATTAACAATTGAAAATTAAATTAATATCTATCTTCAAAGTGTCAATGTCACGTAAATTTTTCCAAGGTACCAATTTTTTGGGCGTTTGTAAGGGTCGTTCTTACACGTAACCGACTCCCGAACCCAATATTTTTAAATGAATCTCTGGTTTCTTTTATGGTGTCTGGCCTACCTAAGTGGTCGGTGGCGACTCCAAGTCAATTTTTTCAAAACTAAATTATATTTATATATTTTTTCTAAAATTTGGGTTTTTCAAGACTAAAATTGATAAATTCGTATTTTTCAAAATAAATCGTCGAACCATTTTTCACCTAAACTCGCATTTTTAAGAGGTCGCGATAGCTTGGCGACTCCGCTGGGGACTTAAAAAAATTTATTTTTTGTGAGTCAGGACTAACTTTTTTTAATTTTTACGTGGCATTTTGAAGATAGATATTAATTTAATTTCTTATTGTTAAGTGAACATTATTTGAATGAGGATAGCTTTTTACTTTCTTGATATATCTTGTCATTCATGCATAAGCTCTCGACCCGAGCTTTTACCCTTAAGTGGGAGTTAGATATTATCCGACGTGATGCTCTCCAGCTCCGAGTTTCGGATTTTTATCTGCTTCCGGTATACTAACCTTACGCATCATGGGGTCTTCACCTCCATTGTAAGGGACTTATACCATCGAATCGATATCTTATCGTCATAGTAGACGGTACCGACAGTTCGGGAACCCAGTGTCTAGACCAAAAACCCGCATATAGAGCAGAAACCTACCCCTTCTAAAGCCAGACAGGGACCATAAGATAAGGCGGTATGCTTCCGAAATACCGCCAAACTTAGGATTTCTCTGTTAACATGCTCTCTGGTTATTTTTACGCAATTTAGCATGTTCTCTGGTTATTTTACGTAATTTATCCTGTTCTCTGGTTACTTTTTCAGCACCTCTTTATTATTTTATTTTATTTTTGTATTTATCCTACTAACACATTTCCTTTCTATTTTCGTTTTTGGTCTTCTTATGCATTTTTATTTTACTTGGCATATTATTTGCATGGGTATTAATTTGGAAAACAATAAAGTTAGAAGTGTCCAAAAATGTCAGAAGGGATCATTATAGGCGAAGATAATATGAAAGTCTGGACATGGTCTGAGTCAGTTCAGCACGAGAAAGGTGATAGTTTGCCATCAGGGAGTGTCTCCATACTAAAAGGGTATGTCAGAATATGCACAAATCAGAGTCCTTATCTCTCCGAAGTCCAAGAGATATGGGAACAGTGGAGTGATGACATGAAAGATCAGTTCAAGAAGGAGTTTGGGGATATTGTATTGTTAGTAAAGGTCCCCATTGATAGACACCTAATGAGGGCGATGGCGTAATTCTGGAATCCTGCCTACAACTGTTTTACTTTTGGGAAGATAGACATGACACCTACGTTGTTGGAATACGAAGTTCTGATCAACTGTCCCGCAATTAAGAATGATAGGATATATGTCAAGCCCAACAGCACTTCGGGCTTCAAGAAGAAGTTGATGCAGATCACCGGCAAGGACAAAGAGTTTTGGGACCAGAAGGCAACGGGTCACGACCACAAGGACGTAAGTGAGGAAAGATAGAGAGTGAGTTGGAAGGTTTTCAAGGATTTGATAGCCGCAAGTGGCGAAGAGCCCACCAAAGCAAGAAGGATGTGCGCCCTTTGCATCTATGGGTTAGTGCTATTTCCCAGAACTCCCGAGCACATAGACCCATCCACGGTTGTTTTGTTCGAGAGGTTATCCAAAGGCGTAAATCCGATTCCTGCCATACTAGACGAGACCTATAGATCACTCACTGCATGTAAGAGGGCCGGCGAAGGAAGATTTTGGGGATGTGCACAGCTTTTGGAGGTATGGTTCAGAGGCCACCGTTGAAGCTCTCCGTATAGCACCCTAAGGTTCAAGACTACTTACTCACCCATCGAAGAGCACTTAAAGAGCTGTATTGTGGAGAAGAAGACCGAAGCCCAATGGAGCGATCTTTTCCGAGATTTGACAACTTTGGATATCGTTTGGAAGGCTTGTTGGTTGAATAGAGGGATGACTTTTCGGTATCGGTGTGGAGATAGCGATTGAATCCCATTAGCGGGTATATGGGGTGGAACGGCTTATTGCCCATTGTTGGTTTCAAGACAGTTTGGATCGAGACAGTTCATACCATCAACAACGGGGATGAATAGTTTCAGTTTTTCACACCAAAGCGAGGGGTACAGATCCAAATTAGCCCAGATTATGAAGTCTTGGGATTCGCCTAGGAGAGTTCAGCCTTATCGAGAATTCGAGATCATGGCCCGATATGACGAGTGGAGGGAGAAAAGGGTGAATGATGGAGTTTTCCGAGGAGTACAGAGGGATGAGGGACCATCTTCAAGCAAGGTAACCTTAGAAGCACCGTCAGCGTTAGAAAAGCTCAAGGAGGATCGGGACTTGGATTTTCAGAGACAAGATAAGAAGATCTATGAACTTACACAAGAGTTGAACCTCACGAAGTACCAGGTACAGACTCATGAGAGGAGAGAGAAAGATATGGCACTTCAGATCGAGAGGCTACGTCGAGATTTGAGAGAAGCGCAAGAAGTATCCGATGGGCATAAAAGGAAAAGGGAAAGTGAAAACAGGAGCATCGGGGACAGTTCTGACCGCTTGAACAAGGCATTAAAGGAAAATGAGGAATACAAGAAGCTTTACGAAAAGAAATGTCGTGAAGCGAGAGAAGCAAGTTCCAAGGCTAGGAAGACATCGGACAAAGAGCGAGCAACGAACCGTGAGTTGATAACTCAAGTAACACAGCTAGAAGAATTGGTCGCCAAATATCACAATGAAGACAAGGCCAAGATGGAAGAGGAAAAGGAAGGGCTTCAACAAAAGATTGTCTCGCTCGAGGGCCAAGTACAAGAGTTGCAAGAGAAGTTAGTCGACTTCGAAGGAGCTTTGTGTCAGAATGCCGAAGGAGCATAGAAGACGAAGTATGAAGCATCACAGCGCATGATCCAGAGTCAGAACAGTGAGCTGGTCAACTTCAAGGGACAAGTCAGAAGTATTGCCTCTTATGTGCAAATATTGTCGAGAGAAGCTACAACTCTTCTAAACCAGCCAAACGTCGAGCAAGTGCATGGAGAAACCATCGTCCGCCTGCTACATGAATTGACCAACTTAGGGATTACGGCCGATAATTTTATTTAGATTATCTTTAAGTTGTAGTGAATCCTTTTTGAATAGATGGATGTTTTTAAGAGATTGTTTTTCGAATTTAATACCCTCTTGCATTCATGCATTCATTCATCACGTGCATTCTTTATTAAAATAAAGTTTAATAACAAAGGTTTTATGGCAGTGACTTTTAAAAAATAGCAAACATACTATACACATACTCGACGCGTTCGCGCACCAAGAGACTAGCAATGGAGGAAAGACTACAGAGACTAGAGGATCATCATATTGAATTTGCAAATCGCTTGGATGCGATAGAAAATGGTGTGAACGATCGCTTCGCCAAAATTCAGACTAACATTATCAGTCAGATAGCTGCTTTGTTGGGCCCAAAGCAGGATGAGAAGGGCAAAGCATCAATGGAAGGGGTTGATGAAGCTGAAGGACAAGCGGATACTGTAACTCACATAAGGGGGCAACCAGAAGCGCATTCAGTTCTAGGGAGAGTGCAGCTTAACGTGGTAGGGACATCCACGAGTCACCCCGTGGAAGTTAATGACTTAACCCCGAATGTCGATGAAGTCCCGGATCTCAACTTCATGAGTGAAGTGGAGAAGATGCGACAAGACATGAAAAAGAAGTATGTTGAACACTTTAAGGCACTTGAAGCAAAGATCCAAGAAATCCAAGTCCAAGGGTCGGCGGATAAAAGCACCGATGTGTTCGATCTTAGTTTAGTTTCTGATTTGGTCCTGCCACCAAAATTCAAAATGCCTGACTTCGAAAAGTACGATGGGACGTCGTGTCCAAACGCTCATATGACGATGTATTGTCGGAAGATGGCCACTTTTAGCAAGGATGAGAAGCTACTGATCCATTGCTTTCAGGATAGTCTGACGGGTTCTTTTATCCGGTGGTACACACAACTCAGTCGGGAGAGTATAAAGTCATGGAAGGACCTCTATCACGCCTTGATGGAAAATTACAAGCATGTGATGGAGATGGGACCCACTAGAGTTATGTTACAACAGATGGGGCAAAAGTCTAACGAAACATTCCGATAATACGCCCACAGGTGGAGAGATCTGGCCTCTCAAGTGCATCCACCGTTGATTGAGCGAGAGATGACTCACATGTTTGTAGAGACATTAAATGGGCCGATGTATGATCGTCTGTTCACAAGCACATCTATGCAGAGCTTCTCTCAAATAGTTACTACCGGAGAGTTGGTGGAGGCAGCTATCAAAAGTGGGAGAATTGAAGGATCTGACAGCTCAAAGAAGAACTTTAAAAAGAAAGACAATGAGGTAAATAATGCTGTCATGTATGAACCCCCGAGGAATGTGACGATTTCCAAACCCGGGTCAGGAGCAGGTTGTAACATCCCGTTTTTGGGGTTATTAGTTTAGGCTTAGTTAGAGGAATTCGATTTGGGTCGAATCGGGTTCTCCGGTTCATTAATTTCGGGAAAAAATAAAATAAGGATATTTTTAATTAAGAAAAATAATAATTTGGAAGGTGGTTTGAAATATTAAAAATATGTTTTAAAATTAAAAGAAAATAATTTAGATTTTATAATGATTTTTAATTATGTATAAATGACCAATTTGTAATTTTTGGAAAATTTGGGGGACTTAATTTGGATTTTTGGAAATTATGTTATTTTAGTGACTAAATTGAAAAGCAAGCTAAACTTAGAATCCTTAGAGGGCCATAAACCCATTTCTAATTTTTAATAATGATTTATTCACCAAAAAGTGTTTTTAATGACTTTAATTGGATTTTTAATCATTTTTCTCAAAAACCACTTTTCTCTCATTTTTTCTCCACTTTCTCTTCATCTTTTCTCTTCAATTCCTTGCTGATTTTTGCATCTTTTTCCACAAAGATTACATCACTTGCATCATCTTTCCATCCTTTACAAAACCTAAGCATCAATTTCATCAAATCT
Source organism: Abelmoschus esculentus (assembly GCA_035048815.1). NCBI lineage: Eukaryota > Viridiplantae > Streptophyta > Magnoliopsida > Malvales > Malvaceae > Abelmoschus > Abelmoschus esculentus. Next base: position 11,397,480 of record JAUCBN010000006.1, on the reverse strand, counting down.
ACATCAAATTGCAAGGAATCAAGAAGGGAAAAATTATATATTTTTGGTGAATAGATCTTGAAGGTAATTTTCTGGATTTTTATTCTTTTCTAAGGTTCTTTATTGAAATTCCCAAGTATTAGCTTGCTAATCTTTGAATAAAAACTTGATTCTATGTTTTTAATGTTAGATCTAGTGATTTTGTGATGTTTTTGTGAAATCTTTTTGGATCTCATTTAATGATGGAAATTAGATGAATTCAATCATGTTTTTATGTTGATTTAATGATTAATTGAGTCTTCTTTTGATAGCACATTAATTTAATCCCGGAATAATGCAATCGGTGTAGTTTTAAGGTGCTTTTCGGTTTATGGGCTGTTTTAGATGCTTAAATGTTGCTGGAGGTATAAGGATGGTTTGGATGTGTTTTTGGATCATAATTGAAGTGGATTAGCTGTTAGATTCGTTAGGTTTTGGGCTGATATTGTTCGAATGCGTTTCGGCTTAGTTTTCGGTCTTTTCAGCTAAGTTTTTGGTAGTTTAATGGTGATCGGATATGGTTGTTGGTTTGAGCATGTTATGATGTGAGAATACTCTATTTTTACTGTTGTAGAAGAGGTACAAGAAGAAGCTTGATTGTTGGTGCGTTGGTGCGATCATCGGATAGCGGTGAAAACTCGTTTCGCTTGTTGGTGAGTGGTTACGGATTTAAAAGCGAATCGCATTTGGTACGTACTGTTTTGGGGGGCTATGGAAGAGTGTGAAAACCTTCCATAGCTTAAGAGTAAGTAAAGTAATTTTTTTGATGAACCGATATGAGTTTCGGTTATTTTTGACAAAGGTATTTTATTGGTAATACAATGGGATTTATGGAAATGCATGAGCATGTTTTGAAATGGTGCATACATGAGAATTACTTGATGAAATGCATAGCTTATTTAGCATCCATGATTATGAAAAAATATAAGAAATAATTTGGGATACAATATGGTTATTTTCCTTATATATGATGGTGCCTTTGGGTATGGCATTTGGTTCATTTGTTGAACATATTATGCATGCATTATGAGCAGCAAGTTATATGATTTGGAATACAATATGGTTAATTGCCTTATACATGATGGTGCCTTTGGGCATGGCTTTTGGTTCATTTGTTGAACATATTATGCATGCATTATGAACAGCAAGTTATCATGCATATTTGATTATGATATTAGCTTAGTGACACTAACTTTAGATTCGAATACGAATGACATGTCATTAGGATTGTCTTAAGTGCACTATAATCAAAACTGAGAATACAGAATATTGCCTACACGTAACAAGGGTGACTTTGTGTCCAATCGTGCGTGGTAGAGCTGCCTACACGTAACGAGGGTGACTATGTGTCCGATCGTGCGTGGTAATGCTAATGGTGATTTCGTGTCATGTCAATGGTGACTTCGTGTCATGACGAGACAATGGTTTCATGGATCCGTGTATTCGGTGAACTCAAGGTTCACATTAAGTGGTCACTAGAAAGCCAATATACATACATGAAATTGAGAAGAGGTTTGAGCATCATTTATAAATTGTTTTGACAAGGTTATGTGAACTCAAGGATGCATATGATTTAATGAATTTGGGCATGTAATATTGGCATGCATGATTTGACAAAGTATTGCAAATTATGGTTTCAACATAGTTTTAAATAGATGCATTGATGATCTTTTGTGGAGCTACCTCACTAAGCATGTTTACTTAAGCTCTCTTTTCATCCTTGCAGAAAAATAAAGGCACTTTGGGCATCGTTCGAGGCAAGGGAACCAAGGGGAAGTTCACTTTGAATTTGGTATATTTTTGGCAAATAAAATTGGGCAAGGCAATGTGTAACACAACCTATGGGGGAAATATGTACTTAGGCTTTGGTTTATGTTGTAATAAGACCATTATTGTTTGATTGTTAATTGTTGAACTTTGGATTTGTTTGAGTTGTTGAAGCATGAAGTAACATGTTTGTTATGTTGCCATTCATTCTTTAGGAAGCATGCCTATAGGTCTCCTTGTGATCTTTTCTGATGTTTTGAGGTGTGGTTATGTTGATGGTGATGCCTAGGAATGTTGCATATAGCTTCGGGTTATTAATGTTTATGCTTGAATGGTTTAAATGAGCTTAATACGTCTCACTCAATCCAGAATACAGGGGGTATCGAAACACCCTGTGGCAGTATCGATACCCCTATGCCTATTTGGACTCCTATGTCGAACCAGGGTTCGGTACCAAATGCTATTGGACATGTCTGTTCCGAAACACCCTATGCCCTGTTTCGAAACAGATGGCCGTAGTTCGAACCATGGGTTCACTGGGCACATGTGTTCTGAAACACCCCAAAGCTGTTTCGAAACACCTGGCTTAAAAAGGACAATTCGAGAGTTTGAATGCATGAAACATAGAATTTAATTTAGTAAGCGAATATAGTGGATTTATGAGTAATTTAGGAGATGTTGTGACACCATGATTCATGTTTTAACCCGAACACACATCGAATGATTTAAGAGGGATGAAATATCTAATATTACATATTTTACAATTAAGTCCATAAATGCTAGAACATAAAATCGATTAATTAAGATACCTCGTTTGATCTGAATTGTATGGTGAATGTGTTAAGCTTGTTTAATTGTTATCCGATGGATTGTTCGTGGATATGGTGATGCAATTAGTTCTTTACATTTTGGTCCCTAACCTTGTATGCGTTTAACTGATTTATTTATAATGGTTGAACTGCGTCCGTCTCTATCTTACTTGAGTTAATTACACATAGGGGATTAATCGTGCATCTAGGTAAGATAAAAAAATGTTACGGTTTTCAGGGTCGTTTATCGGATCGGACCCTTACGGGTTTGGTTCGATATTCCCCGTGTGACCCATTAGTGCTGGTTCCGTCTAAGCCGGGCTAAGGGGTTTACACATGTGGCTCGCAGAGCTCAAACAAGAAGGATTCAAAGTGGGAAAGGCCGAATTTCTCACCGATCCCCATTACGTATGCTGAGTTGTACACTCAGCTACACGACGTTGATATGATGCGCCCGTATTTCATCATACCGCTCAAACCCCCTTATCCACACTAGTATGACCCGAAGGCCTAGTGTGTATACCATGCTAATGTTCAGGGACATAGCATCAAGAACTGCACAGCCTTTAAGAGGATTGTCCAGAACGTGATGAATGCCGAGGTTTTGAAATTTGATGAACCCAGTGTTTCAACTAACCCACTACCAAATCATGGTGGTCGGGGCGTGAATGCAATTGAAGAGGACCAAACAAGACACTTTAAAATGAGTGTGTCGGAAATTTGATCACCATTAAAGTGGGTTTTTCAACAACTATTTGATAATGGGCTTGTCTGTCAAGGGATGAAAATGAAAGAATCTACCGGGGTAGGCTTGTAAGCGAATTCCATCAAGAACGCGGGCATGCAATTCAACAGTGTAACGAGTTCAGGGGTCTGTTACAAGGAATGATGAACAACAAGGAGGTGGAGTTTTTTACAAAGGAAGGTGGCCGGAAAATGATGGACGTGTGCGCGTCAGAAAATAACGGGCCGAAATACAATGAGTTCAAATAGTTAATTATAGGTTTTTGAACAAAATTATGCAAATTAATCTCAAATTTTCATCTTTTTACTCGGTTAAAATTCGAACGGAGTCTCTATAAAGCCCATTTAGACATGCACGTTTTAATCGCATCAAAACGACAACCAAATTTTATTAAAATAATATTTAATGAGTTCAAATAGTTAATTATTAGCTTCTAAACAAAATTATTCAAATTAATCTGAAATTTTCAGAATTTTACTCGGTTAAAATTAGAACGGAATCTCTATAAAGCCTATTTTAGATTGCACGTTTTAATCCCAACAAAACGACAACCAAATATTATTAAATCAAATTTTATGAGTTTAAATATTTAATTATGGGCTTTTAAACAAAATTATATAGATTAATCTCAAATTTTAAGGTTCGTACTCGGTTAAAATTCGAACGGATTCTCTATAGGGCACATTTAGACATGGTCGTATTAATCGCATCAAAATGACAACCAAATGTAATTAAAATAAATTTTATGAGTTCAAATAGTTAATTATATGCTTTTGAACAAAATTATACAGATTAATCTCGAATTTTCAGCTTTTTACTCGGTTAAAATTAGAAAGGAATCTCTATAAAGCCCATTTAGACATACACGTTTTAATCTCATCAAAACGACAACTAAATTTTGTTAAAATCAAATTTTATGCGTTCAAATAGTTAATTATATGCTTTTGAACAAAATTATACAGATTAATCTCAAATTTCCAGTTTTTTACTCGGATAAAATTCGAACGGAATCTCTATAAAGTCCATTTAGACATACACGTTTTAATCGCATCAAAATAACAACCAAATTTCATTAAAATCAAATTTTATGATTTCAAATATTTAATTATGGGCTTTTGAACAAAATTATACAGATTAATCTAAAATTTTTAGAATTTTACTCGGTTAAAATTAGAACGGAATCTCTATAAAGCCCATTTAGACATGCACGTTTTAATCCCAACAAAACGACAACCAAATATTCTTCAATCAAATTTTATGAGTTTAAATATTTAATTATGGGCTTTTGAACAAAATTATAAATATTAATCTCAAATTTTAAGGGTTTTACTCTGTTAAAATTCGAACGGATTCTCTATAGAGCACATTTAGATATGCTTGTTTTAATCGCATTGAAACAACAACCAAATTTTATTAAAATCAAATTTTATGATTTCAAATAATTAATTTTTAGCTTTTGAACAAAATTATACAGATTAATCTTAAATTTTTAAAATTTTACTCAGTTAAAATTAGAACGGAATCTCTATAAAGCCCATTTAGACATGCACGTTTTAATCCCAACAAAACGATAGCCAAATGTTTTTAAATCAAATTTTATGAGTTTAAATATTTAATTATGGGCTATTTTAACAAAATTATACAGATTAATCTCAAATTTTAAGGTTCTTACTCGGTTAAAATTCGAACGGATTCTCTATAGAGCATATTTAGACATGCTCGTATTAATCTCATGAAAACAACAACCAAATGCTATTAAATTAAATTTTATGAGTTCAAATAGTTAATTATAGGCTTTTGAACAAAATTATGCAGATTAATCTCAAATTTTCATCTTTTTACTCGGTTAAAATTCGAACGGAGTCTCTATAAAGCCCATTTAGACATGCACGTTATAATCGCATCAAAACGACAACCAAATTTTATTAAAATAATATTTAATGAGTTCAAATAGTTAATTATTAGCTTCTAAACAAAATTATTCAAATTAATCTGAAATTTTCAGAATTTTACTCGGTTAAAATTAGAACGGAATCTCTATAAAGCCTATTTAGACATGCACGTTTTAATCCCAACAAAACGACAACCAAATATTATTAAATCAAATTTTATGAGTTTAAATATTTAATTATGGGCTTTTAAACAAAATTATATAGATTAATCTCAAATTTTAAGGTTCGTACTCGGTTAAAATTCGAACGGATTCTCTATAGGGCACATTTAGACATGGTCGTATTAATCGCATCAAAATGACAACCAAATGTAATTAAAATAAATTTTATGAGTTCAAATAGTTAATTATATGCTTTTGAACAAAATTATACAGATTAATCTCGAATTTTCAGCTTTTTACTCGGTTAAAATAAGAAAGGAATCTCTATAAAGCCCATTTAGACATACACGTTTTAATCTCATCAAAACGACAACTAAATTTTGTTAAAATCAAATTTTATGCGTTCAAATAGTTAATTATATGCTTTTGAACAAAATTATAGAGATTAATCTTAAATTTCCAGTTTTTTACTCGGTTAAAATTCGAACGGAATCTCTATAAAGTCCATTTAGACATACACGTTTTAATCGCATCAAAATAACAACCAAATTTTATTAAAATCAAATTTTATGATTTCAAATATTTAATTATGGGCTTTTGAACAAAATTATACAGATTAATCTAAAATTTTTAGAATTTTACTCGGTTAAAATTAGAACGGAATCTCTATAAAGCCCATTTAGACATGCACGTTTTAATCCCAACAAAACGACAACCAAATGTTATTAAATCAAATTTTATGAGTTTAAATATTTAATTATGGGCTTTTGAATAAAATTATAAAGATTAATCTCAAATTTTAAGGGTTTTACTCTGTTAAAATTCGAACGGATTCTCTATAGAGCACATTTAGATATGCTTATTTCAATCGCAACAAAACAACAACCAAATTTTATTAAAATCAAATTTTATGATTTCAAATAATTAATTATTAGCTTTTGAACAAAATTATATAGATTAATCTTAAATTTTTAAAATTTTACTCAGTTAAAATTAGAACGGAATCTCTATAAAGCCCATTTAGACATGCACGTTTTAATCCCAACAAAACGATAGCCAAATGTTTTTAAATCAAATTTTATGAGTTTAAATATTTAATTATGACCTTTTTAACAAAATTATACAGATTAATCTCAAATTTTAAGGTTTTTACTCTCTCTAAATTCGACCGGATTCTCTATAGGGCACATTTAGACATGCTCGTATTAATCGCATCAAAATGACAACCAAATGTAATTAAAATAAATTTTATGAGTTCAAATAGTTAATTATAGGCTTTTGAACAAAATTAGACAGATTAATCTCAAATTTTCAACTTTTTACTCGGTTAAAATTCGAACGGAATCTCTATAAAGCCCATTTAGACATGCACGTTTTAATCGCATCAAAACTACAACCAAATTTTATTAAAATCAAATTTTATGATTTCAAATATTTAATTATTAGCTTTTGGAAAAAATTATACAGATTAATCTGAAATTTTCAGAATTTTACTCGGTTAAAATTAGAACGGAATCTCTATAAAGCCCATTTAGACATGCACGTTTTAATCCCAATAAAACGACAACCAAATCTTATTAAATCAAATTTTATGAGTTTAAATATTTAATTATGGGCTTTTGAATAAAATTATACAGAATAATCTCAAATTTATGGGTTTTACTTGGTTAAAATTTGAACGGATTCTCTATAGAACAGATTTAGACATGCTCGTTTTAATCGCATCAAAACGACAACCAAATTTTATTTAAATCAAATTTTATGATTTCAAATAATTAATTATTAGCTTTTGAACAAAATTATATAGATTAATCTTAAATTTTCAGAATTTTACTCGGTTAAAATTCGAACGGAATCTCTATAAAGCCCATTTAGACATGCACGTTTTAATCGCATCAAAACTACAACCAAATATTATTAAATCAAACTTTATGAGTTTAAATATTTAATTATGGGTTTTTGAACAAAATTATACAGATTAATCTGAAATTTTCAGAAAGCTCGTTTAGACATGCATGTTTTAATCCCAACAAAACGACAACCAAATGTTATTAAATCAAATTTTATGAGTTTAAATATTTAATTAAGGGCTTTTGAACAAAATTATACAGATTAATCTCAAATTTTAAGGTTTTTACTCGGTTAAAATTCGAACGGATTCTCTATAGAGCACATTTAGACATGCTCGTATTAATCACATCAAAACGAAAACCAAATGTTATTAGATTAAATTTTATGAGTTCAAATAGTTAATTATAGCCTTTTGAACAAAATTATACAGATTAATCTCAAATTTTTAGTTTTTTACTTAGTTAAAATTCGTACGAAATCTTTATAAAGCCCATTTAGACATGCATGTTTTAATCGCATCAAAAAGACAACAAAATTTTATTAAAATCAAATTTTATGATTTCAAATAATTCATTATTAGCTTTGGAATAAAATTATACAGATTAATCTGAAATTTTCAGAATTTTACTCGGTTAAAATTAGAACGGAATCTCTATAAAGTCCATTTAGACATGCACGTTTTAATCCCAACAAAACGACAACCAAATGTTATTAAATTAAATTTTATGAGTTTAAATATTTAATTATGGAATTTTGAACAAAATTATACAGATTAATCTCAAATTTTAAGGTTTTTACTCGGTTAAAATTCGAAAGGATTCTCTATAGAGCATATTTAGACATGCTCGTATTAATCGCATCAAAACGACAACCAAATGTTATTAAATTAAATTTTATGAGTTCAAATAGTTAATTATATGATTTTGAACAAAATTATAAAGATTAATCTCAAATTTCCAGCTTTTTACTCGGTTAAAATTCGAACGAAATCTCTCTAAAAACCATTTAGACTTGCATGTTCTAATAGCATCAAAACGACAACCAAATTTTATTAAAATCAAATTTTATGATTTCAAATAATTAATTATTAGCTTTTGAATAAAATTATACAGATTAATATAAAATTCTCAGAATTTTACTCGGTTAAAATTAGAACGGAATCTCTATAAAGCTCATTTAGACATGCACGTTTTAATCCCAACAAAACGATAACCAAATGTTATTAAATCAAATTTTATGAGTTTAAATATTTATTTATGGGATTTTGAACAAAATTATACAGATTAATCTCAAATTTTAAGGTTTTTACTCGGTTAAAATTCGAACAGATTCTCTATAAAGCACATTTAGACATGCTCATATTAATCGATTCAAAACGACAACCAAATGTTATTAAATTAAATTTTATGAGTTCAAATAGTTAAATATAAGCTTTTGAACAAAATTATACAGATTAATCTCAAATTTTCAGCTTTTTACTCGGTTAAAATTCGAACGGAATCTCTATAAAGCCCATTTAGACATGCACGTTTTAATCGCATCAAAACGATAACCAAATTTTATGATTTCAAATATTTTATTATTAGCTTTTGAAAAAAATTATACAGATTAATCTTAAATTTTCAGAATTTTACTCGATTAAAATTAGAACGAAATCTCTATAAAGCCAATTTAGACATGCACGTTTTAATCCCAAGAAAACGACAACCAAATGTTATTAAATCAAATTTTATGAGTTTAAATATTTAATTATGGGCTTTTGAACAAAATTATACAGATTAATCTCAAATTTTAAGGTTTTTACTCAGTTAAAATTTGAACGGATTCTCTATAGAGCATATTTAGACATGCTCGTATTAATCGCATCAAAACGACAACCAAATGTTATTAAATTAAATTTTATGAGTTCAAATAGTTAATTATAGGCTTTTGAATAAAATTTATACAGATTAATCTCGAATTTTCAGCTTTTTACTCGGTTAAAATTCGTACGAGATCTCTATAAAGCCCATTTAGACATACATGTTTTAATCGTATCAAAACGACAACCAAATTTTATTAAAATCAAATTTTATGATTTCAAATAACTAATTATTAGATTTGGAACAAAATTATATAGATTAATCTGAAATTTTCAGAATTTTACTCGGTTAAAATTAGAACGGAGTCTCTATAAGGCTCATTTAGACATGCATATTTTAATCCCAATAAAACGACAACCAAATGTTATTGAATTAAATTTTATGAGTTTAAATATTTATTTATGGGCTTTTAAACAAAATTATACAGATTAATCTCAAATTTTAAGGTTTTTACTCGGTTAAAATTCGAACGGATTCTCTATAGAGCATATTTAGACATGCTCGTATTAATCGCATCAAAACAACAACCAAATGTTATTAAATTAAATTTTATGAGTTCAAATAGTTAATTATAGGCTTGCGAACAAAATTACACAGATTAATCTCAAATTTTTAGCTTTTTACACAGTTAAAATTCGTACGAAATCTTTATAAAGCCCATTTAGACATGCATGTTTTAGTAGCATCAAAACGACAACCAAATTTTATTAAAATAAAATTTTATGATTTCAAATAATTAATTATTATCTTTTGAACAAAATTATACAGATTAATCTAAAATTTTTAGAATTTTACTCGGTTAAAATTAGAACAGAATCTCTATAAAGCTTATTTAGATATGCACGTTTTAGTCCCCACAAAACGATAACCAAATGTTATTAAATCAAATTGTATGAGTTTAAATATTTATTTACGGGATTTTTAACAAAATTATACAGATTAATCTCAAATTTTAAGGTTTTTACTCAGTTAAAATTCGAACGGATTCTCTATAAAGCACATTTAGACATGCTCGTATTAATCGCTTCAAAACGACAACCAAATGTTATTAAATTAAAATTTATGTGTTCAAATATTTAATTATAGGCTTTTGAACAAAATTATACAGATTAATCTCAAATTTTCAGCTTTTTACTCGGTTAAAATTCGAACGGAATCTCTATAAAGCCCATTTAGACATGCACGTTTTAATCGCATCAAAACGATAACCAAATTTTATGATTTCAAATATTTTATTATCATCTTTTGAAAAAAATTATACAGATTAATCTTAAATTTTCAGAATTTTACTCGGTTAAAATTAGAACGAAATCTCTATAAAGCCAATTTAGACATGCACGTTTTAATCCCAAGAAAACGACAACCAAATGTTATTAAATCAAATTTTATGAGTTTAAATATTTAATTATGGGCTTTTGAACAAAATTATACAGATTAATCTCAAATTTTAGGGTTTTTACTCAGTTAAAATTTGAACGGATTCTCTATAGAGAATATTTAGACATGCTCGTATTAATCGCATCAAAACGACAACCAAATGTTATTAAATTAAATTTTATGAGTTCAAATAGTTAATTATAGGCTTTTGAATAAAATTTATACAGATTAATCTCGAATTTTCAGCTTTTTACTCGGTTAAAATTCGTACGAGATCTCTATAAAGCCCATTTAGACATACATGTTTTAATCGTATCAAAACGACAACCAAATTTTATTAAAATCAAATTTTATGATTTCAAATAACTAATTATTAGATTTGGAACAAAATTATATAGATTAATCTGAAATTTTCAGAATTTTACTCGGTTAAAATTAGAACGGAGTCTCTATAAGGCTCATTTAGACATGCATATTTTAATCCCAACAAAACGACAACCAAATGTTATTAAATTAAATTTTATGAGTTTAAATATTTATTTATGGGCTTTTGAACAAAATTATACAGATTAATCTCAAATTTTAAGGTTTTTACTCGGTTAAAATTCGAACGGATTCTCTATAGAGCATATTTAGACACGCTCGTATTAATCGCATCAAAACAACAACCAAATGTTATTAAATTAAATTTTATGAGTTCAAATAGTTAATTATAGGCTTGCGAACAAAATTACACATATTAATCTCAAATTTTTAGCTTTTTACTCAGTTAAAATTCGTACGAAATCTTTATAAAGCCCATTTAGACATGCATGTTTTAGTAGCATCAAAACGACAACCAAATTTTATTAAAATAAAATTTTATGATTTCAAATAATTAATTATTATCTTTTGAACAAAATTATACAGATTAATCTAAAATTTTCAGAATTTTACTCGGTTAAAATTAGATCAGAATCTCTATAAAGCTTATTTAGATATGCACGTTTTAGTCCCCACAAAACGATAACCAAATGTTATTAAATCAAATTGTATGAGTTTAAATATTTATTTACGGGATTTTTAACAAAATTATACAGATCAATCTTAAATTTTAAGGTTTTTACTCGGTTAAAATTCGAACGGATTCTCTATAAAGCACATTTAGACATGCTCGTATTAATCGCTTCAAAACGACAACCAAATGTTATTAAATTAAAATTTATGTGTTCAAATATTTAATTATAGGCTTTTGAACAAAATTATACAGATTAATCTCAAATTTTCAGCTTTTTACACGGTTAAAATTCGAACGGAATCTCTATAAAGCCCATTTAAACATGCACGTTTTAAACGCATCAAAATGAAAACCAAATTTTATTAAAATAATATTTTATGATTTCAAATATTTAATTATTAGCTTTTGAACAAAATTTTACAGATTAATCTGAAATTTTCAGAATTTTACTCGGTTATAATTAGAACTGAATCTCTATAAAGCCCATTTAGACATGCACGTTTCAATCCCAACAAAACGACAACCAAATGTTATTAAATCAAATTTTATGCGTTTAAATATTTAATTATGGACTTTTGAACAAAATTATACAAATTAATCTCAAATTTTAAGGGTTTAACTCGGTTAAAATTCAAACGGATTGTCTATAGAGCAGATTTAGATATGCTCGTATTAATCGCATCAAAACGACAACCAAATGTTATTAGATTAAATTTTATGAGTTCAAATAGTTAATTATAGGCTTTTGAACAAAATTATACAGATTAATCTCAAATTTTCAGCTTTTTACTCGGTGAAAAGTCGAACGAAATCTCTATAAAGCCCATTTAGACATGCACGTTTTAATCGCATCAAAACGACAACCAAATTTTATTAAAATCAAATTTTATGATTTCAAATACTTAATTATTAGCCTTTGAACAAAATTATACAGATTAATCTCAAATTTTCAGCTTTATACTCGGTTATAATTAGAACGGAATCTCTATAAAGCCCATTTAGACATGCACGTTTTAACCCCAACAAAACGACAACCAAATGTTATTAAATCAAATTTTATGAGTTTAAATATTTAATTATAGGCTTTTGAACAAAATTATACAGATTAATCTCAAATTTTAAGGTTTTTACTCGGTTAAATTCAAACGGATTCTCTATAGAGCACATTTAGACATGTTCGTATTAATCGCTTCAAAATGACAACCAAATGTTATTAAATTAAATTTTATGAGTTCAAATAGTTAATTATAGGCTTTTGAACAAAATTATACAGATTAATCTCAAATTTTCAGCTTTTTACTCGGTTAAAATTCGAACGGAATCTCTATAATGCCCATTAAACATGCACGTTTTAATCGCATCAAAACGATAACCAAATTTTATTAAAATCAAATTTTATGATTTCAAATATTTAATTATTAGCTTTTGAACAAAATTATACAGATTAATTTAAAATTTTCAGAATTTTACTCTGTGACACCCTCGCCCTGGGTTAGGAGACGGGGCGTCGACCGTACTTACGAACTCGAATAATGTAATCAAAATTCAAACATATGACTTATTGTAAAACATTGAGAGTTGGTCAAATTTATACAATTTGCTTATTTACATAACATTGCAAGTCAGTTCCTTAATAATACTTGATCATTTTACGGTTTGAATCTTATATTCTTACACAAGTTCGAGACCAATTTAAAACTTTTTGGATACTTAAACAATTTCCAATTCGAAACTTAGCTACCCTTCATTAATTAGTTATAACTTCAATTAAATTGATCAAACAGTTATATTAAATTGTATTCATTTAACTATCATCAATTATACCTTATTAGTCAAGCAATTATCCTTATCAAATTTGAACCCATGCAGTAAGATGGTATCGATACCCCGATTGTTGGTATCGATACAGGGGTATCGAACTAGGTATCGATACCAGTCCTTAGTGTTGGCTCGTTAACCAAGGTTGGGTAGCCAGTATCAATATTGGCATCGATACGAAAAGTTACTAGAAGCACCAGTACCGAAACAGGTATCGGTACTGGCCTGCCTCATTGACATATTGACCAAAGGTCAAAGCTTGGTATCGATACAAGCTTCAGAATAGAAAGTTTCTGTCAAAGGTGGTATCGATACCCAAACTAGTGGTATCGATACCCCTGCTCGAGGATGACAAATTCAAGGCTTTCAAACACTTAGACATTTCAAAAATGGGCTATCTAAATGTCTCAACCTAATCCTAAGCCTTAAAGATCATTAGACTTGCTTAGGCATCTTATTTTGGTTCACCAAGCTTATTCTTTTAGCCAATTCAACATGCATTTCAATATTCGTATCATCCCTACTTAGGACAACCATCTAGCCTTATCTTTCTTTAGCCCCCTAAGTTGACATGATAGGTTCTAGGTTCACACAACCTAGACACAAAGCTAAGCTAGCCATATACCAAATGCATTCATTCAAGCCATCATGCCAATCATAGCCAACTCAAAACATATAAGGCTAGCCTACTACGAGTGTTGTGCCTTATGGCTTACAAACCCAAAAGCTTAAATGTCCATATGAATATACACATCAAGCTAGCTATCGAATGCATATACTAAACTAACATGATCATTATGCCACCCTATATTAGGAGTTACAAAAACTAACAAAATACCATACTTTGGCTTGCTTGCGTGTCCTTGCTCCGAATCAAGCTTGATCTACATCTTTGACTCGTGAACCTGTTGTTTGGGAAGGAGGAAACAAAGAGTGTAAGTACTAGGAAGTACTTAGTGAGGTAGCCTAAGTCTAACCAATTTAGACATGAATCAAAACATTGTTATACTTCAATTGAGCAACAAACCATTTACATATAACATTTAGTATATCCAACAACATGCTTGATTATACAATGGAAAGTTATAACAAATGCTTAAGTTCAAGCCATATCAAACGCAATTGGCAACTACATAACAATTACTCAAGTCCAATTCATATCATGTGCATTAGGGCAATGCATATCAAATACTCAATGGCAATTCAATTTAAATGCTCTATGGCAAGTTTTACAACAAATGCTCCATGGCATATACATGTCAAATGCTCAAATTTAAATCATATTGAATGCCCAATGGCAAGTACATATCAAATGCTCAATTTCAAAACATACCAAATGTCCTATGGCAAATACATGTCAAATACTCAATAACAATTACAATTCGAATGCTCTATGAAAATTATCTTGATTTTTATCTTTCAAGTTAGTTTCATACGTTGCCTTGGTATAGTTAGACTAGGTAACGAGTCAACAGAAGTACCCTAAGGTACTAACAAAAGTGCCACTAGGACACTAACAAAAGATACCCATGGTATCTACAAATGGTGACTAACCACCAACAAAGGTACCCATAGTACCAACAGAAGTACCGAAGTACTGATCAAAAGTACCGAAGTACTAACAAATGAGCTCAGACTCTAGGCATGCCGTACAACCTATGACCAACTATAACCCAAGGCTCAGTCAGAATTCCTTATTCAATTAGTCTTCCATTTACTTAACCAAATTTTCTTATCACGAAAGATGTGCATTTACATATCATGGGATTATCAAAAGTATCAAGTCATGCTATCAAGTCCAAAAGCATATGTGTCATGCTACTAATACATCAAAACATATACATATCATCATGTTACCAAAAATCCAAAAGCACAAGTCATGCTAACGTATCCAACATATATACATATCATGCTTTTATGGTCATAACTCATGCATGACTAACATACCTGGCATCCCTAGCCGCGTGCCATTACTCACCTCGGCATTTCCGAGCTATGCAAATGTTCTACTCTAGTTTATTATATAGTGCTCAAACATGGAGTCAAACAAGCCATTATTAATTAGTCCTCCTTCCCATAATGTCGAATATTCATTTATGCCAATTACATTACAAGGAAAATCAAATATTCAAAAATGGTTAGGATCCTAGGTCCTAACCCTAAAGTTTGCTACACTCACAAATACTCCGAGCTGTCACGGGTTGTATATCGCAACCCCTTTGCCTCTTCTTTTGGTTGCCTCGATCCTCTCTTGATCCTCGTTAATTTCTTCTCCCGGGGTATCTAACAATTAACATATGATAACTATGTATCAATACGTTTTCATTTATCCAGTTCAAATGTTCACAAGCCTATCAATTATAAACATGTACATTTGTGCCTTTCGAACGGTTTTGTTACCCTTTTGGCGAAACGGTCATATCTCCTAGCTTAGACATCCGATTTTAGTCCATTATACCTCGTTGGAAAGCTAGAAGAACCCTCTACAAGGTACTATTAACCTCACATTTAATTTCCTAATCGATCAGCTCCAAATTTCAATCGAAACAGACCTGGCCGGATTTCCGGACTGTTCGGGTAGCCTTACGGCAACGCGTATATCTTTTTCTACTAGACTCGGATTTATGTTCTATAAATTTTCAATTAAACTAGGTATATCCTAGTATCATATTTTAAATTTTTAGATTCTAACTCCTTATATCTCGTCCTAGAGAATTTCTCAAAGTTGACTACCCGGAATTGTTTCATCTAGGCAAATAAGGCTAACTTTGTTCCATTGTTTTATTTCCAAACCCAATCTTAACCTTACAATTTTCAGCACCCCTAAACATAAAATTGACCTCAACCTATCCTCAATTTCACCACAATACCAAATCAATTAACCACATATTGTATTTATAAAAATCCCTAATTCAAGCTTCTTACTCCAATGTTCATGCTTCAATAACTAAACCCAAGCAACATAATCCTTAAATTGATTTTCTATCTACCCATTAATCTTGAAATCATTTTAGAATAAACAAAAACCCAAAGTCCAAAACCCTAGAATTTCGATTTAGTGAAAGAAAGGCTTACCAAAGTATTTAGGCTTGACTCCTTAACTCAACTTCCTACGCATGCATGGATTTCCCAAACCTTCTTGCCGAACTCCCATGGAGAAAATTTCTCTCTTCCCTCTTCCTATTTTTGTTGTTGTCGTGACAAATGAAAAGGATGAGGCAAAATTTGGCTCTTTTTGTTCATCCACTTAATAGGTGCAAAATGACAAATTTGCCCTTAATGACATAGCTTGGCTTAATTTTATTATGGGGGTAGTCTAGGGAATATGTATATTTATCATGCAATATCCAAACTTTTAATTTAATCCATTTGGTCCCCTTTTTAATTCAACTAACATATGGTTCGGTTTTATTTATGGTTTATTCGAATAACTTTACTATCCCGATTTTTGGGATGTTACAACTCTCCCCTCCTTAAAAGAAATTCGTCCTCGAATTTACCTGGAGGGAATAGTTGCGGATGTTGGGCTTTCATCGTGTCCTCGGGTTCCCAAGTAGCTTCTTCCTTCTTGTGATTTCTCCAAAGAACTTTTACTAATGGAACGTCCTTATTGCGAAGTCTTTTAACTTCTCGATCAAGTATCTGAACCGGTTCCTCTTCATAGGACAAATCGGGATTTAACTCTAGTTCCTTAGGTTCTAGAACATGAGAGGGATCGGATCTGTATCTTCTCAGCATAGAGACGTGGAACACATTATGTATCTTATTAAACTCGCTGGGGAGAGTAAGACGATAGGCCACCGGGCCAATTCGTTCAATAACTTCAAAAGGTCCGATGAAGCAAGGGCTAAGCTTTCCTCTTTTCCCGAATCTGAACACTTTCTTCCAAGGAGAAACCTTTAGGAAGACCTTGTCTCCCACATTGTACTGAATGTCTCTCTGTTTCAAGTATGCATAAGGCTTTTGTCTATCGAAGGCTTGTTTCAAATGATCGTGAATAACTCGGATTTGTTCCTCAGTTTCCCGAATCATCTCGGGTCCTAAAACTTTATTCTCTCCCAATTCGGACCAACATAAGGGAGTTCTACATTTTCTCCCGTATAAAGCTTCAAAAGGAGCCATCTGAATCGATGCTTGATAGCTATTATTGTATGCAAATTCCACTAAGGGTAGGGACTTTTCTCAATTCTTCCCAAAGTCTATAACACAACCACGTAACATGTCTTCTAGTACTTGTATTACTCTTTCCGATTGTCCATCGGACTGCGGATGGAAAGCAGTACTAAGATGTACTTTAGTTCCAAGAGCTTTCTGCAAGGACTTCCAAAATATGGAGGTGAAGTTCGGATCTCTATCAGAAATGATGGACATTGGTACACCATGTAATCGAATCACCTCATGGATATACAATTCAGCTAAGGTCTCTGAGGTCATGTTCTTTCGAACTGGAATAAAATGTGTGGATTTGGTGAGTCTATCAACTATCACCCAAATAGCATCACTCTTCCTCGGTGTTACAGGTAATCCAGTGATAAAATCCATTGTTACTCGATCCCATTTCCACTCAGGCAGTTCAATAGGCTGAAGCAGTCCCGTAGGAGCTCGATGTTCAGCCTTAACTTTCTGACATGTCAAACATCGGGATACAAAATCTGTGATGGCTGCTTTCATTCTAGGTCACCAATACAAGGATTTCAAATCCTTATACATCTTAACAGCACCAGGATGGATCGAGAATGGGCTTTGATGTGCCTCTTGTAGGATGTCCCTTTTCAACTCCTCATTGTTCGGAACACATACTCTATCTCTAAAGTAGAGTAATCCATTCAGATTGAGGGAGAATTCGACATTAGCTTTCGAATCAAGCTTTGATGCAATAGCTTGAAGTTCAGAATCAGACTGTTGCAAATCTTTGATCCTCAAAATTAGATCGGACTGAACCTGGAGTTTGGACAAATATCCTTGCTTTCGATATACTCAAAGATGAGCAATAATCGAGTTTGGGGCTACAAGGAAATTTTTAAATCAGATACAAATATTCAAAAGGGAACTTATAATATTTCAAAGTCATCAAATCGCTTACCCAAGGTCAGTTTACGACTAAGAACATCGGCCACCACGTTGGCTTTTCCGGGATGGTAGTCAATGACCAAGTCGTAATCTTTTAGCAATTTCATCCATCTCCTTTGCCTCAAATTCAAATCCTTTTGAGTCAGGAGGTACTTGAGACTCTTGTGATCGGTGTACAGATAACACTTTTCACCTCAATATCTTAGTAATGCCTCAATATCTTGAGGGCAAAAACAATAGCAGCTAACTCGAGGTCATGTGTCGGATAATTCAACTCATGAGGCTTCAATTGCCTTGATGCATAAGCAACCACTTTATTTTCTTGCATTAGGACACAACCTAGTCCCGAATGTGAAGCATCACTATACACAGTAAATTCCTTACCGGATTCTGGTTGAATAAGGACAGGAGCATGGGTCAAAGCTTGCTTAAGCTGATCAAAGCTTCTTTGTTGGTCCTCTGACCATTCGAACATCTTATCTTTTCTTAGAAGTTTAGTTAAGGGTAAAGCAATTGTGGAGAACCCTTTAACAAATCTCCTATAGTACCCGACTAAACCAAGGAAACTTCTGACTTCGGTAACATTTCTCGGAGGTCTCCAATCCAAAATAGTCTGTACTTTCTTAGCATCGACTTTGATTCCTTCTGCCGAAATGACATGGCCAAGGAATGACACTTCCGATAACCAAAATTCACACTTGGAGAACTTGGCAAACATTTGACGTTCCCGCAGTGTACGTAGAACAATTCGAAGGTGTTCCGAGTGTTCCTCCTTGGTTCGAGAATACACCAATATGTCATCAATAAAGACAACCACAAACTTATCAAGATGAGGTTTGAACATTCGATTCATGAGATCCATGAATGCAGCTGGGGCATTGGTTAGCCCAAATGGCATTACCAAGAATTCAAAATGTCCATATCGAGTTCTGAAGGCCGTCTTAGGAACATCTTCCTCTTTTACTCTCATCTGATAGTACCTCGATCGAAGATCAATCCGGGAGAATATCGTAGCATTCTTAAGTTGATCAAATAGATCTTCGATCCTAGGTAGAGATTACTTGTTCTTAATGGTAACCTGATTCAGTTGTCGATAGTCAATACAAAGTCTCATTGTACCGTCTTTCTTCTTTACAAACAAAACGGGAGCACCCCATGGCGAAGAGCTAGGACGTATAAATCCCTTATCTTGTAGCTCTTGGAGCTGCTTCTTAAGTTCCTTTAGCTCAATGGGTGCCATTCTATAAGGGGCAATTGACACCGGATTAGTCCCAGGTTGGACTTCAATCCCGAATTCCACTTCTCTAGTTGGAGGAAGACCAGGTAGTTCCTCCAGGAAGACGTCAACAAATTCGGATACCAATGGAATCTTTGGAAACCCGAAGTTATATTCATCTTGTAGAACCATAGCAGCAAAAATCGAGGTTGGTTTCGTATCAATTAGGAGGATTGACTCCTTTCCCAAGCCACGAAGATACAATCTTTTATTCTGACAGTCGATCCAAGCTTCATGTTTGGTTAACCAATCCAACCCCAATATAAGGTCGAACTCACAAGTTGGTAATACAAACAAATCAATCCGAAAAGGAATACTTCGAATTGAGATAGGAGAGTCTTTACAAATAAGGTTAACATTCATTATGCCTCCTATAGGGTTTGATACTACAAGACCCCTATCAATATTTTCAGGCTCTAACTTATTCTTTACAAGCATTTTAGAACATACAAAGGAATGAGTAGATCCTGAATCTATCAAAGCATATGCAGGACTCAAATTTAGTTCAATTGTACCTGCAATAACATCGGGAGACTCTTCCTCCTCTCTACCACGAACATGGTACATCCTGGCAGGAGCTTGAGATCCTTGACGAGGAGGGGCTGACTGACGGTCCTTTCCTCTACTCTGATTCCCAGAATGAGCCTGTCCTGGGCCCTTGTTTCTATTCTGAGGTGGTGGACTCTGATAGGCATGAGACTGAGGTGTGCCCCTATTCGGATTCTGAGGACAATCCCGAATAAAGTGGTCTGATCCACCACAAGTATGGCATAGTTTCATCTGAAGCCGACAAGGCCCAACATGAAACTTCTGACAAAACTGACAAGCCTGAGCTCTTCTAGAATTTGCCGTGCTATGAACAGATGCAACCGGGGTCGGTGGTCTATTTAGGTCTCGGCACATAATGACTCTTGGGCTCATGATGGTAGGTCAAAGAGCCTTCTCTCTGACTCTTAGCTTTCTTCACACTCCAATCAGGCCTATCTTCCCATTTCCGTTTCTTGTCATTCCTATTTCCACCATTTCTTTTCTTTGAAGTCTTCATCTTGGCCTCGGTAGCAATAGCCCGGTTGACTAAAATCTGGAAATCTGTGATCCCCAAAGCTGTGAACATAGGGCTCATTTCATCATTTAGCCCATCAATAAACATCTGACACTTCTATTTCTCTGTCTTGATGTACTCAGCTCCATATTTGCAGTACTTACAAAAGTTTGCCACATATTGTTCTATAGGCCTATTAGCCTGCTTCAAATACAAGATCTTCCTTCTTCTTTCAGCCAAGTACTGCTCACTGATATACTTCTTTTTGAACTCCTCCACAAAGAAGTCCCATGTAACAGAGTCTGTGGGAACAGTTAAGGTTGTGGTCTCCCACCAGCTTAGGGCTTCATCAACTAGAAGCGAAATAGCACACTCAAGCTTGTGTTCATCTGAGCACTACAGTTGCTTAGTCAAAATCTGAGTGGTTCTCTCCAACCATTGTTCGGGCTCCTCAAGCTTATCCTCATTAACACCCGCGAAAGTAAAGGCTCGGTATCGAGCAAGCTTCTCTATTGGTGCCCTACTTGGCACGACATTAACAGGAGCTGGACGATCTTGTCTCAAATCAGATACCAGTTGATCGAACATTCCCTTCATACTCAGAAGACATTCCCTCTGAACTTCTCGTATAACCGGGACTACCGACTCAAGGGCAACCTCTACTGGAGGTTGTTCTTGTTCTAACGGAGGATTCGGTTCCATCCTCACATCCTCATTCTCATTAGACGATCCCTCGGGACTCTCATCTCCCAGGGCAAGTCTCGTATCAACCATACTACAAAAGTAGATAAAATATTATTCAATTAAGCAAGAACACAAGCAAGTATGGTATAAAACTCATAGGTGGCATAGTTCAATCCTATATGATGCATGCATATTACTTTCGGTCCGAGAATCATGTAACCGAAAGCTCTGATACCACTAAATGTGACACCCTCGCCCCGGGTTAGGAGACGGGGCGTCAACCGGACTTACGAACTCGAATAATGTAATCAAAATTCAAACATATAACTTATTGTAAAACATTGAGAGTTGGTCAAATTTATACAATTTGCTTATTTACATAACATTGCAAGTCAGTTCCTTAATAATACTTGATCATTTTACGGTTTGAATCTTATATTCTTACACAAGTTCGAGACCAATTTAAAACTTTTTGGATACTTAAACAATTTCCAATTCGAAACTTAGCTACCCTTCATTAATTAGTTATAACTTCAATTAAATTGATCAAACAGTTATATCAAATTGTATTCATTTAACTATCATCAATTATACCTTATTAGTCAAGCAATTATCCTTATCAAATTTGAACCCATGCAGTAAGATGGTATCGATGCCCCGATTGTTGGTATCGATACAGGGGTATCGAACCAGGTATCGATACCAGTCCTTAGTGTTGACTCGTTGACCAAGGCTGGGTAGCCAGTATCAATACTGGCATCGATACGAAAAGTTACTGGAAGCACTAGTATCGAAACAGGTATCGGTACTGGCCTGCCTCATTGACACATTGACCAAAGGTCAAAGCTTGGTATCGATACAAGCTTTGGAACAAAAAGTTTCTGTCAAAGGTGGTATCGATACCCAAACTAGTGGTATCGATACCCCTGCTCGAGGATGACAAATTCAAGGCTTTCAAACACTTAGACATTTCAAAAATGGGCTATCTAAATTTCTCAACCTAATCCTAAGCCTTAAAGATCATTAGACTTGGTTAGGCATCTTATTTTGGTTCACCAAGCTTATTCTTTTAGCCAATTCAACATGTATTTCAATATTCGTATCATCCCTACTTAGGACAACCATCTAGCCTTATCTTTCTTTAGCCCCCTAAGTTGACATGATAGGTTCTTGGTTCACACAACCTAAACACAAAGCTAAGCTAGCCATATACCAAATGCATTCATTCAAGCCATCATGCCAACCATAGCCAACTCAAAACATATAAGGCTAGCCTACTACGAGTGTTGTGCCTTATGGCTTACAAACCCAAAAGCTTAAATGTCCATATGAATATACACATCAAGCTAGCTATCGAATGCATATACTAAAC
This sequence comes from Abelmoschus esculentus, assembly GCA_035048815.1. Lineage (NCBI taxonomy): Eukaryota > Viridiplantae > Streptophyta > Magnoliopsida > Malvales > Malvaceae > Abelmoschus > Abelmoschus esculentus. The sequence continues at coordinate 11,374,739 of JAUCBN010000006.1, read as the reverse complement.
TAACATGATCATTATGCCACCCTATATTAGGAGTTACAAAAACTAACAAAATACCATACTTTGGCTTGCTTGCGTGTCCTTGCTCCGAATCAAGCTTGATCTACATCTTTGACTCGTGAACCTATTGTTTGGGAAAGAGGAAACAAAGAGTGTAAGTACTAGGAAGTACTTAGTGAGGTAGCCTAAGTCTAACCAATTTAGACATGAATCAAAACATTGCTATACTTCAATTGAGCAACAAACCATTTACATATAACATTTAGTATATCCAACAACATGCTTGATTATACAATGGCAAGTCATAACAAATGCTCAAGTTCAAGCCATATCAAACGCAATTGGCAACTACATAACAATTACTCAAGTCCAATTCATATCATGTGCATTAGGGCAATGCATATCAAATACTCAATGGCAATTCAATTCAAATGCTCTATGGCAAGTTTTATAACAAATGCTCCATGGCATATACATGTCAAATGCTCAAATTCAAATCATATTGAATGCCCAATGGCAAGTACATATCAAATGCTCAATTTCAAAACATACCAAATGTCCTATGGAAAATACATGTCAAATACTCAATAACAATTACAATTCGAATGCTCTATGACAATTATCTTGATTTTTATCTTTCAAGTTAGTTTCATACGTTGCCTTGGTATAGTTAGACTAGGTAACGAGTCAACAGAAGTACCCTAAGGTACTAACAAAAGTGCCACTAGGACACTAACAAAAGATACCCATGGTATCTACAAATGGTGACTAACCACCAACAAAGGTACCCATAGTACCAACAGAAGTACCGAAGTACTGATCAGAAGTACCGAAGTACTGATCAGAAGTACCGAAGTACTAACAAATGAGCTCAGACTCTAGGCATGCCGTACAACCTATGACCAACTATAACCCAAGGCTCAGTCTGAATTCCTTATTCAATTAGTCTTCCATTTACTTAACCAAATTTTCTTATCACGGAAGATGTGCATTTACATATCATGGGATTATCAAAAGTATCAAGTCATGCTATCAAGTCCAAAAGCATATGTGTCATTCTACTAATACATCAAAATATATACATATCATCATGTTACCAAAAATCCAAAAGCACAAGTCATGCTAACGTATCCAACATATATACATATCATGCTATTATGGTCATAACTCATGCATGACTAACATACCTGGCATCCCTAGCCGCGTGCCATTACTTACCTTGGCATTTCCGAGCTATGCAAATGTTCTACTCTAGTTTATTATATAGTGCTCAAACATGGAGTCAAACAAGCCATTATTAATTAGTCCTCCTTCCCATAATGTCGAATATTCATTTATGCCAATTACATTACAAGGAAAATCAAATATTCAAAGATGGTTAGTATCCTAGGTCCTAACCCTAAAGTTTGCTACACTCACAAATACTCCGAGCTGTCACGGGTTGTAGATCGCAACCCCTTTGCCTCTTCTTTTGGTTGCCTCGATCCTCTCTTGATCCTCGTTAATTTCTTCTCCTGGGGTATCTAACAATTAATATATGATAACTATGTATCAATACATTTTCATTTATCCATTTCAAATGTTCACAAGCCTATCAATTATAAACATGTACATTTGTGCCTTTCGAACGGTTTTGTTACCCTTTTGGCGAAACGGTCATATCTCCTAGCTTAGACATCCGATTTTAGTCCATTATACCTCGTTGGAAAGCTAGAAGAACCCTCTACAAGGTACTATTAACCTCACATTTAATTTCCTAATCGATCAGCTCCAAATTTCAATCGAAACAGACCTAGCCGGATTTTCGAGACTGTTCGGGTAGCCTTACGGCAACGTGTATATCTTTTTCTACCAGACTCGGATTTAGGTTCCGTAAATTTTCACTTAAACTAGGTATATCCTAGTATCATAATTTAAATTTTCAGATTATAACTCCTTTTATCTCGTCCTAGAGAATTTCTCAAAGTTGACTACCCGGAATTGTTTCATCTAGGCAAATAAGGCTAACTTTGTTCCATTGTTTAATTTCCAAACCCAATCTTAACCTTACAATTTCCAGCACCCCTAAACATAAAATTGACCTCAAATAATCCTCAATTTCACAACAATACCAAATCAATTAACCACATATTGTATTTATAAAAATCCCTAATTCAAGCTTCTTACTCCAATGTTCATGCTTCAATAACTAAACCCAAGCAACATAATCCTTAAATTGATTTTCTATCTACCCATTAATCTTGAAATCATTTTAGAATAAACAAAAACCCAAAGTCCAAAACCCTAGAATTTCGATTTAGGGAAATAAAGGCTTACCAAAGTATTTAGGCATGACTCCTTAACTCAACTTCCTACTCATGCATGGATTTCCCAAACCTTCTTGCTAAACTCCCATGGAGAAAATTTCTCTCTTCCCTTTTCCTATTTTTGTTGTTGCCGTGACAAATAAGAAGGATGAGGCAAAATTTGGCTCTTTTTGTTCATCCACTTAATAGGTGCGAAATGACAAATTTGCCCTTAAAGACATAGCTTGGCTTAATTTTATTATGGGGGTAGTCTAGGGAATATGTATATTTATCATGCAATATCCAAACTTTTACTTTAATCCATTTGGTCCCCTTTTTAATTCAACTAACATATGGTTCGGTTTTATTTATGGTTTATTCGAATAACTTTACTATCCTGATTTTTCGGATAGTACATACTCGGTTAAAATTAGAATTAAATCTCTATAAAGCCCATTTAGACATGCACGTTTCAATCCCAACAAAACGACAACCAAATGTTATTAAATCAAATTTTATGAGTTTAAATATTTAATTATGGACTTTTAAACAAAAAAATACAGATTAATCTCAAATTTTAAGGGTTCAACTCGGTTAAAATTCGAACAGATTCTCTATAGAGCAGATTTAGATATGCTCGTACTAATCGCATCAAAACGACAACCAAATGTTATTAAATTAAATTTTATGAGTCAAATTGTTAATTATAGGATTTTGAATAAAATTATACAAATTAATCTCAAATTTTCAGCTTTTTACTCGGTGAAAATTCGAACGAAATCTCTATAAAGCCTATTTAGACATGCACGTTTTAATCGCATCAAAACGATAACCAAATTTTATTAAAATCAAATTTTATGATTTCAAATATTTAATTATTAGCTTTTTAACAAAATTATACAGATTAATCTGAAATTTTTAGAATTTACCTCCGTTAAAATTCGAACGGAATCTCTATAAAGCCCATTTAGACATGCACGTTTTAATCCCAACAAAATAACAACCAAATGTTATTAAATCAAATTTTATGAGTTTAAATATTTAATTATGGGCTTTTGAACAAAATTATACAGATTAATCTCAAATTTTAAGGTTTTTACTCGGTTAAAATTCGAATGGATTCTCTATAGAGCACATTTAGACATGCTCGTATTAATCGCATCAAAACGACAACTAAATGTTATTAAATTAAATTTTATGAGTTTAAATAGTTAATTATAGTATTTTTAACAAAATTATACAAATTAATCACAAATTTTCAGCTTTTTACTCGGTTAAAATTCGAACGTAATCTCTATAAAGCCCATTTAGATTTGAACGTTTTAATCCCAAAAAAACGACAACCAAATGTTATTAAATCAAATTTTATTAGTTTAAATATTTAATTATGGGCTTTTGAACAAAATTATACATATTAATCTCAAATTTTAAGGTTTTTACTCGGTTAAATTCGAACGGATTTTCTATAGAGCACATTTAGACATGCTCGTATTAATCGCATTTAGACATGCACATTTTAATCCCAACAAAACGACAACCAAATGTTATTATATCAAATTTTATGAGTTTAAATATTTATTTATGGGCTTTTGAACGAAATTATACAGATTAATCTCAAATTTTAAGGTTTTTAATCGGTTAAAATTCGAATGGATTCTCTATTGAGCACATTTAGATATGCTCGTATTAATCGCATCAAAACGATAACCAAATGTTATTAAATTAAATTTTATGAGTTCAAATAGTTAAATATAAGCTTCTGAACAAAATTATACAGATTAATCTCAAATTTTCAGCTTTTTACCCGGATAAAATTCGAATGGACGGATTCTCTATAAAGCCTATTTAGATATATGCACGTTTTAATGACAAAAAAACGACAACAAAAATGTAACATCCCGTTTTTGGGGTTATTAGTTAGGCTTAGTTAGGTGAATTCGATTCGGGTCGAATCGGATTCTCTAGTTCATTAATTCCGGAAAAAAAATAAAATAAGGATATTTTTAATTAAGAAAAATAATAATTTGGAAAGTGGTTTGAAATATTAAAAATATGTTTCAAAATTAAAAGAAAATAATTGGGATTTTATAATGATTTTTAATGATGCTTAATTATACATAAGTGACCGATTTGTAATTTTTGGAAAATTTGGAGGACCAATTTGATAATTTTCGGCAATTAATGTGTTTTAGTGATTAAATTGAAAAGTAAGCTAAACTTAGAATTCTTAGAGGGCCATAAACCCATTTCTAATTTTTAATGATGATTTATTCACCAAAATATAATTTTAATTACTTTAATTGGGTTTTTAATCATTTTTCTCAAAAACCACTTTTCTCATCTTTTTCTCTCATTTTCTCTCCATTTTCTCTTCATCTTTTGTCTTCAATTCCTTGCTGATTTTTGCATCTTTTTCCACCAAGATTACATCATTTGCATCATCCTTCCATTCTTTAAAAAACCTAAGCATTGATTTCATCAAATCTACATCAAATTGCAAGGAATCAAGAAGGGGGAAAATCTCATATTTTTGGTGAATAGATCTTGAAGGTAATTTTCTAGATTTTTATTCATTTCTAAGGTTCTTTATTGAAATTCCCAGGTATTAGCTTGCTAATCTTTGAATAAACACTTGATTCTATGTTTTTAATGTTAGATCTAATGTTTTTGTGATGTTTTTGTGAAATCTTTTTGGATCTCATTTGATGCTGGAAATTAGATGAGTTCAATCATGTTTTTATGTTGATTTAATGATTAATTGAGTCTTGATTTGATATCACATTAATTTAATCCCGGAATAATGCAATCGGTGTAGTTTTAAGGTGCTTTTCGGTTATTTTATGGGCTCTTTTAGATGCTTATATGTTGCTGGAGGTATAAGGATGGTTTGGATGTGTTTTTGGATCATATTTGAAGTGGATTAGATGTTAGATTCGCTAGGTTTTGGGCTGATGTTGTTCGGTTACGTTTTGGCTTAGTTTTCGGTCTTTTCGGCTAAGTTTTCGGTAGTTTTATGGTGATCGGATATGGCTGTTGGTTTGAGCATGTTATGATGTGAGAATGCTCTGTTTTTAATGTTGTAGAGGAGGTACAAGAAGAAGCTTGATTGCTGGTGCGTTGGTGCGATCATCGGATAGCGGTGAAAGCTCGTTTCGCTTGTTGGTGAGTGGTTACGGATTTTAAAGCGAATCGCGTTTGGTATATTCTGTTTTTGGGGGCTATGGAAGAGTGTGAAAACCTTCCATAGTTCAAGAGTAAGTAAAGTATTTGTTTTGTTAAACCGATGTGAGTTTCGGCTACATTTTATAAAGGCATTATGTTGGTAATGCAATGAGATTTATGCAAATGCATGAGCATGATTTGGAATGATGTATACATGAGAATTACTTGCTTAAATGCATAGCTTAATTAGCATCCATGATTATGGAAAATTATGAGAAATGATTTGGAATATAATGTGGTTAATTGCCTTATACATGATGGTGCCTTTAGGCATGGCTTGGGTTCATTTGTTGAACATTTTATGCATGCATTATGAGCAACAAGTTATCATGTATATTTGATTATGATATTGGCTTAGTGACACTAACTTTAGATTCGAATACGAATGACATGTCATTAGGATTGAGTGCACTATAAAATAAAAAGAATATTGATATTGCCTACACGTAAACAAGTGTGACTTTGTGTCCAACCGTGCGTGGTAGTGCCGTCTACACGTAAACAAGGGTGACTTTGTGTCCGATCGTACGTGTAGAGCTTGCCTATATGTAAACAAGGGTGACTTTGTGTCTAACCGTGCATATAGTTGATCCATACGTAAACAAGGGTGACTTTGTGTCCAACCGTGCATAGTGGGGGATAACATGTATACAAGGGTGACTAAGTGTCCGATCGATGCATGTTGAGTTTGTTTCCGATGTGGATCTCTTGATCACCGTCTCCGAGACTGTCCAGTGGCACCACAGTCTGGCTACGCTCCAGGCCAATCGCAGGCTTCAGTTCAGACCCCAACAGGGGGAAGAGGACAGGGTAGACCCGCCGCTTCTGGTACTGGTAGTAGAGGCAGACCCAGTCAGTTCAGAGGAGCAGCCAGATCGGGAGGATCTCAGTATGGTATGGTGTACGCTAAGAGGAGACAGGAGGACCGAGATGAGCCAGACGTCATTGCTGGTACATTTTTTGTACATACTGTTCCCTTCTTCGCACTATTAGATAATGGGTCAACGCATTCATATGTCTCTAGTTCTGTAGCGGGGTATTTGAAAATTTTTGAGGAGGATACTGGTAGTTCTGTTTCAGTCTTTAGCCCTGTAGGCCACCAGATAGAGATTTCCAAAATTTACAGAGATTGTCCCCTTGAGCTTCACGGGGAAATCTTTCCTGCAAATCTGATGAAGTTACCATTTGTGGACTTCGATTTGATTCTAGGGATGGATTGGTCATCCGCTCACCGAGTGACTCTGGACTGCAACCGTAAGAGGGCAATTCTGAGGACTTTTAATGGCCGAGAGGTAACTCTCATCGGTGAGCGTCGAGGTTATCTGTCCAATCTGGTATCAGCTATGAAAGCTGAAAAGATGATCAAGAAAGGATGCATAGCCTATCTTGCCTACATCCTTGACCGGAGGGAACCTGATTCTGGAATGGATAAGATTCGTGTAGTCTATGAATTTCTAGATGTTTTTCCAGAAGAGCTACCAGGTGTACCCCCTAAGCGTGAGGAGGTGGAGTTCGGTATTGAGTTATACCCTGGGACCACTCCAGTATCTATGCCACCTTATCGGATGGCTCCGAAAGAGCTCAAGGAGCTTAAGATTCAGCTACAGGAACTTCTGGATAGAGATTTCATACAGCACAGTGTTTCACCGTGGGGAGCCCCTGTCCTGTTCATTAAAAAGAAAGATGGCTCTCTGCGCTTGTGTATTGATTACCGGAAGCTGAATAAGTTGACAATCAAGAACAAGTACCCCCTTCCCCGCATTGATGACCTATTCGATCAGTTCCGAGGAGCTTCGGTTTTCTCTAAGATAGACCTGAGATCTGGTTATTACCAACTCAAGGTTAAGGATTCTGACGTGTCCAAGACAGCTTTCAAAACTCGTTATGGTCACTACGAGTTTCTGGTAATGCCCTTCGGTCTTACGAATGCCCCTGCAACATTCATGGACATGATGAATAGGGTGTTTCGACCCTATCTGGATCAGTTCGTAGTGGTTTTCATTGATGATATTCTGGTCTACTCCAAATCTGAGGATGAACATGAGCAGCATCTCCGAATTGTTCTACAGACTCTAAGGGAGAAACAGCTGTATGCAAAATTCAGCAAGTGCGAATTCTGGCTCTCGGAGGTTGTTTTTCTGGGTCATGTGGTATCAGCTAAGGGTATTCAGGTTGATCCGAACAAGATCGAGGCTATTATGAGTTGGCAGCGGCCCAAGAATGTAGTAGAGATCCGCAGTTTTCTGGGACTAGCGGGTTATTATCGGAGATTTGTGGAGGGATTTTCTTCCATAGCCACTCCGTTGACCAAGCTTCTGAGGAAGGATATTCCGTTTATCTGGTCTGAGGCTCAACAACAGAGTTTTGATAAACTGAAGTCCGTTCTGATCCAAGCACTAGTTCTGATACAGCCAGAGTCGGGAAAACCCTATACTGTTTACAGTGATGCCTCATACACTGGTTTGGGTTGTGTTCTGATGCAGGATGGGAAAGTAGTGGCTTATGCGTCCCGACAGTTGAAACCGCATGAGTGTAACTATCCTACCCACGATCTGGAGTTAGCAGCCGTGATCTTTGCTTTGAAAATCTGGAGACACTATCTCTATGGAGAGAAGTGTTATATTTTCACTGATCACAAGAGTCTTAAGTACCTTCTCACCCAGAAGGAACTTAATCTGAGACAGCGTCGCTGGTTAGAGCTTCTGAAAGACTATGACTGTGAGATAGAACATCATCCTGGTAAGGCTAATGGCGTTGCGGATGCTCTGAGTTGCAACGCCATTTCTGATTTGAGAGCTCTGTTTGCTCGGATGAGTCTATTAGAGGATGGCAGTTTATTGGCAGAGCTTCGGGTGGTTCCTACACTAATTTCTGAGATTCAGGCTGAGCAGCCTAATGACCCGTATTTGGCTCACCGCATTACGGAAGTTCAGGAGGGGACTTCTCAGGATTTTTCTCTGAACCAAGATGGAGTTCTGTGTTTCCGGGGTCGACTATGTGTTCCGAGGAACTCTGAATTGAAACAGATTATTCTGCGAGAGGCTCATGATATTCCATACTCTATGCACCCTGAAGGTGACAAGATGTACAAGAATCTCCGAGAAAAGTACTGGTGGAAAGGTCTCAAGCGAGACGTGGTCAGTTTTGTATCGAAGTGTTTGACTTGCCAGAAAGTCAAAGCAGAGCATCAACGACCATCTGGACTACTTCAGCATATCGAGATTCCCCAGTGGAAATGGGAGCGTGTGACCATGGATTTTGTCAGTGGGTTACCTTTGACTCCGTCAAAGAAGGATTCTGTCTGGGTCATCATGGATCGTTTGACCAAATCTGCTCATTTCATTCCGGTCAAGACCACCTATACTCTGAGTAGGTTGGCCCGATTATATATCTCTGAGATTGTCCGGCTACATGGAGTACCCCTATCTATTATATCTGATCGAGATCCGAGGTTCACGTCTAAGTTCTGGGGATCCCTACATACTGCTCTGGGTACTCGTCTGAACTTCAGCACTGCTTATCACCCTCAGACCGATGGTCAGTCTAAGCGTGTGATTCAGATCCTCGAGGACATGTTGAGAGGATGTATTTTGGATTTCAGAGGTAGCTGGGAGGATTTTCTACCATTGGCAGAGTTCGCGTACAACAACAGCTATCAGGCCAGTATTAAGATGGCACCATATGAGGCTCTGTACGGGCGTAAGTGTCGCACCCCGATTGGTTGGACTGAGCTCACTGAGCACCGTTTGTTGGGTCCAGATATTGTACATGAGGCTGAGGAGACTGTCAGATTGATTCGGGATCGGCTCAAAGCCGCTTTTGATAGACAGAAATCTTACGCTGATCTGAGGCGTAAAGATCTTGAGTTTGAGGTTGGTGACGAGGTCTTCCTGAAAGTATCTCCTTGGAGGAAGGTACTACAATTTGGCCGTAAGGGCAAGCTCAGTCCTATATATATTGGACCTTACCGGATTATCAGACGCATCGGACCTGTAGCTTATCAGCTTGAGTTGCCACCTGAACTCAGGCGAATCCATGATGTGTTCCATGTTTCTGTACTGAGACGTTATCGAGCAGATCCGTCTCATGATTTGTCTACGAAAGATTTCGAGATTCGGCCTGATCTGTGTTATGAGGAGGAGCCCGTTGAGATCATTGATCAGGACCAGAGAGTTCTTCGCAGGAAAACCATTAAGATGGTTAAGGTTCTCTTGCGTAACCGAGGTCTGGATGAGGCTACGTGGGAGCTCAAGTCTGTCATCAAAGCCCAGTATCCGCATCTCTTTGATCCAGGTAAATTTCGAGGACGAAATTTTCTGTAAGGGGGGAGAGTTGTAATAACCCGAAAATTAGAGGTCAAAATCCCCAAATAAAGTCAAAATCCCTAACTCGAACCCTAAAACAATTGGGGATTAAAATTCTGAAAATAAGGACTAAATTGAAAGTTTTAAAAACTATAGGGTAAAAATGAGAGAGTTCAAAAATTCCGAGCCCTTCAGTGGTAATTATACCATTTTAGTTTTGAAACGTCTCCTTCCCCCTTTCTTCTGTCGAAACTGAAATGGTGAGTTATGGGGATTAAATTCTTATTAAAAATTCAGATTTAAATCTGAATCATTTCTGTTGAATTTCAAATTGTTCGAATCGTTCTGTACCTCTGTTTTCTGCTGATATTTTTTTCCTGGAAGCTTTCTCCTTCATTGGACGGGTGTGGTAAGTTCCAATCCAATTCATTCTTTTCTTTTTCTATTTTAAATTCGATTTAAGGGAAATCTGTTATCTAAATTGTTGGGTGTTGGTTCGGTTATGTTTTTATTCGAATAGTTCTTGAGGTTAGATTGAAGGTTGTACGAATGAAACTGAAAATAAAAACAGAGGGGGAAATGTTTGTTGCCTTGAATCGATTTAAAGGGTGTGTTAATGTTGTTTAAGAGTTGAATCGGGTAAGGAATTGTTTAGGATAGTTTTGAATCGAATTAGAGCTGAAAATGAATCGAATAAGGGGTTTAAAATCGAAAAAATGACGTGTTTGGACCCTGAGAAAATCTGGAAATTTTCCAGATTTTCCCGAAAAATCTGGAATTTCCAGACTTTCCCGGAAAATCTGGGAAAATTCCCAGATTTTCTTGGGATCCAAACAGGGGTGAACCAAACCAGAACCGGCCCAATCGTCCGGCCCAGAAGAAACCAGCCCAGTGAACCAGACCGAACCGACCGGCCCAAACCGGCCCCAGCCCAGACCGGCCAGACCGAACCGCTGAACCCAGATCCGAACCGACCCGAACTGCAACCCGACTCGTCTGTCCGACTCGACCCGATAACCCGACCCGACCCGATCTCCAACCCGGCTGACGTCATCGCTGACATGCACGTTTAGCTGAATAAAATTATACAGATTAATCTGAAATTTTCAGAATTTTACTTGGTTAAAATTAGAACGGAATCTCTATAAAGCTCATTTAGACATGCACGTTTTAATCCCGACAAAACGACAAACAAATGTTATTAAATACAATTTTTTGAGTTTAAATATTTAATTATGGGCTTCTGAACAAAATTATACAGATTAATCTCAAATTTTAAAGTTTTTACTCGGTTAAAAATCGAACGGATTCTTTATAGAGCACATTTAGACATGCTCGTATTAATCGTATCAAAACGACAACCAAAAGTTATTAAATTAAATTTTATGAGTTCAAATAGTTAATTATAGGCTTGTGAACAAAATTATATAGATTAATCTCAAATTTTCAGCTTTTTACTCGGTTAAATTTGAACGGAATATTTATAAAGCCCATTTAGACATGCACGTTTTAATCGCATCAAAACGAGAACCAAATTTTATTAAAATCAAATTTTATGATTTCAAATATATAATTTTTAGCTTTTGAACAAAATTATACAGATTAATCTGAAATTTTCAGAATTTTACTCGGTTAAAATTAGAACGAAATCTCTATAAAGCCCATTTAGACATGCACGTCTTAATCCCAAAAAAATGAAAACCAAATGTTATTAAATCAAATTTTATGAGTTTTTATATTTAATTATGGGCTTTTGAACAAAATTATAAAGATTAATCTCAAATTTTCAGCTTTTTACCCAGTTAAAATTTGAACGGAATATCAATAAAGCCCATTTAGACATGCACGTTTTAATCGCATCAAAACGACAACCAAATGTTATTAAATCAAATTTTATGAGTTTAAATATTTAATTATGGGCTTCTGAACAAAATTATACAGATTAATCTCAAATTTTAAGGGTTTTACTCGGTTAAAATTCGAACGGATTCTCTATAGAGCACATTTAGACATGCTCGTATTAATCGCATCAAAATGATAACTAAATGTTATTAAATTAAATTTTTTGAGTTCAATAGTTAATTATAGGCTTTTGAACAAAATTATATAGATTAATCTCAAATTTTCAGCTTTTTACTTGGTTAAATTTGAACGGAATCTCTATAAAACCCATTTAGACATGCACATTTTAATCGCCTCAAAACGACAGCCAAATTTTATTAAAATCAAATTTTATGATTTCAAATATTTAATTATGAGCTTTTGAACAAAATTATACAGATTAATCTCAAATTTTAAGAATTTTACTCGGTTAAAATTCGAACGGAATCTCTATAAAGCCCATTTAGACATGCACGTTTTAATCCCTACAAAACGACAACCAAATGTTATTAAATCAAATTTTATGAGTTTAAATCTTTAATTATGGGCTTTTGAACAAAATTATACAGATTAATCTCAAATTTTAAGGTTTTTACTCGGTTAAAATTCGAACGGATTCTCTATAGAGCATATTTAGACATGCTCGTATTAATCGCATCAAAACGACAACTTAATGTTATTAAATTAAATTTTATGAGTTTAAATAGTTTATTATAGGCTTTTGAACAAAATTATATAGATTAATCTCAAATTTTCAGCTTTTTACTCGGTTAAAATTTGAACGGAATCTCTATAAAGCCTATTTAGACATGCACGTTTTAATCGCATCAAAACGACAACCAAAGTTGATTAAAATCAAATTTTATGATTTCAAATATTTAATTATTAGCTTTTGAACAAAATTATACATATTAATTTGAAATTTTCAGAATTTTACTCGGTTAAAATTAGAACGGAATCTCTATAAAGCCCATTTAGACATGCACGTTTTAATCCCAACAAAACGATAACCAAATGTTATTAAATTAAATTTTATGAGTTTAAATATTTAATTATGGGTTTTTGAACAAAATTATAAAGATTAATCTGAAATTTTCAGAATTTTACTCGGTTAAAATTAGAACGGAATATCTATAAAGCCTATTTAGACATGAACGTTTTAATCCCAAAAAAACGACAACCAAATGTTTTTAAATCAAATTTTATGAGTTTAATTACTTAATTATGGGGTTTTGAACAAAATTATACAGATTAATCTCAAATTTTAAGGTTTTTATTCAGTTAAAATTCGAACGGATTCTCTATAGAGCACATTTAGACATGCTCGTATTAATCGCATCAAAACGACAACTTAATGTTATTAAATTAAATTTTATGAGTTCAAATAGTTTATTATAGGCTTTTGAACAAAATTATACAGATTAATCTCAAATTTTCAGTTTTTTACTCGGTTAAAATTTGAAAGGAATCTCAATAAAGCCCATTTAGACATGCACGTTTTAATCGCATCAAAACGACAACCAAATTTGATTAAAATCAAATTTTATGATTTCAAATATTTAATTATTAGCTTTTGAACAAAATTATACAGATTAATCTGAAATTTTCAGAATTTTACTTGGTTAAAATTAGAACGAAATCTCTATAAAGCCCATTTAGATATGCACGTTTTAATCCCAACAAAACGAAAACGAAATATTATTAAATCAAATTTTATGAGTTTAAATATTTAATTATGGGATTCTGAACAAAATTATACAGACTAATCTCAAATTTTAAGGTTTTTACTCGGTTAATATTCGAACGGATTCTCTACAGAGCACATTTAGACATGCTCGTATTAATCGCATCAAAATGATAACTAAATGTTATTAAATTAAATTTTTTGAGTTCAAATAGTTAATTATAGGCTTTTGAACAAAATTATATAGATTAATCTTAAATTTTCAGCTTTTTACTCGGTTAAATTTGAACGGAATATCTATAAAGCCTATTTAGACATGTACGTTTTAATCGCATCAAAACGAGAACCAAATTTTATTAAAATCAAATTTTATGATTTCAAATATATAATTTTTAGCCTTTGAACAAAATTATACAGACTAATCTGAAATTTTTAGAATTTTACTCGGTTAAAATTAGAACGGAATCTCTATAAAGCCCATTTAGACATGCACGTCTTAATCCCAACAAAATGAAAACCAAATGTTATTAAATAAAATTTTATGAGTTTAAGTATTTAATTATGGGCTTTTGAACAAAATTATACAGATTAATCTCAAATTTTAAGGTTTTTACTCGATTAAAATTCGAACGGATTTTCTATAGAGCACATTTAGACACGCTCGTATTAATCGCATCAAAACGATAACCAAATTTTATTAAATTAAATCTTTTGAGTTCAAATAGTTAATTATAGGCTTTTGAACAAAATTATATAGATTAATCTCAAATTTTCAGCTTTTTACTCGGTTAAAATTTGAACGGAATCTCTATAAAGCCCATTTAGACATGCACGTTTTAATCGGATCAAAACGACAACCAAATTTGATTAAAATCAAATTTTATGATTTCAAATATTTAATTATTAGCTTTTGAACAAAATTATACAGATTAATCTCAAATTTTCAGCTTTTTACTCGGTTAAATTTGAACGGAATATCTATAAAGCCCATTTAGACATGCACATTTTAATCGCATCAGAACGAGAACCAAATTTTATTAAAATTAAATTTTATGTTTTCAAATATATAATATTTAGCTTTTGAACAAAATTATACAGATTAATCTGAAATTTTTAGAATTTTACTCGGTTAAAATTAGAACGGAATCTCTATAAACCCCATTTAGACATGCACGTCTTAATCCCAACAAAATGAAAACCAAATGTTATTAAATCAAATTTTATGAGTTTAAATATTTAATTATGGGCTTTTGAACAAAATTATACAGATTAATCTCAAATTTTAAGGTTTTTACTCGGTTAAAATTCGAACAGATTCTCTATAGAGCACATTTAGACACGCTCGTATTAATTGCATCAAAACGATAACGAAATGTTATTAAATTAAATTTTATGAGTTCAAATAGATAATTATAGGCTTTTGAACAAAAGTTTACAGATTAATCTTAGATTTTCAGCTTTTTACTCGGTTAAAATTTGAACGGAATCTCTATAAAGCCCATTTAGACATGCACGTTTTAATCGCATCAAAATGAGAACCAAATATTATTAAAATTGAATTTTATGATTTAAAATATTTAATTATTAGCTTTTGAACAAAATTATACAGATTAATCTGAAATTTTCAGAATCTTACTCGGTTAAAATTAGAACGGAATCTCTATAAAGCCCATTTAGACATGCACGTTTTAATCGCATCAAAACGACAACCAAATTTTATTAAAATCAAATTTTATGATTTCAAATATTTAATTATTATCTTTTGAACAAAATTATACAGATTAATCTGAAATGTACAAAATTTTACTCGATTAAAATTAGAACGGAATCTCTATGAAGCCCATTTAGACATGCACATTTTAATTCCAAAAAAACGACTACCAAATATTATTAAATCAAATTTTATGAGTTTAAATATTTAATTATGGCCTTCTGAACAAAATTATACAGATTAATCTCAAATTTTAAGGTTTTTACTCGGTTAAAATTCGAACGGATTCTCTACAGAGCACATTTAGACATGCTCGTATTAATCGCATCAAAATGATAACTAAATGTTATTAAATTAAATTTTTTGAGTTCAAATAGTTAATTATAGGCTTTTGAACAAAATTATATAGATTAATCTCAAATTTTCGGCTTTTTACACGGTTAAATTTGAACGGAATATCTATAAAGCCCATTTAGACATGCACGTTTTAATCGCATCAAAACGAGAACCAAATTTTATTAAAATCAAATTTTATGATTTCAAATATATAATTTTTAGATTTTGAACAAAATTATACAGATTAATATGAAATTTTCAGAATTTTACTCGGTTAAAATTAGAACGTAATCTCTATAAAGCCCATTTAGACATGCACGTTTTAATTCCAACAAAACGAAAACCAAATGTTATTAAATCAAATTTTATGAGTTGAAATATTTAATTATGGGCTTTTGAACAAAATTATACAGATTAATCTCAAATTTTAAGGTTTTTACTCGGTTAAAATTCAAACGGATTCTCTATAGAGCACATTTAGACACGCTCGTATTAATCGCATCAAAACGATAACCAAATGTTATTAAATTAAATTTTATGAGTTCAAATAGTTAATTATAGGCTTTTAAACAAAATTATACAGATTAATCTTAAATTTTCAACTTTTTACTCGGTTAAAATTTGAACAGAATCTCTATAAAGCCCATTTAGACATGCACGTTTTAATCGCATCAAAACGAGAACCAAATTTTATTAAAATCAAATTTTATTATTTCAAATATATAATTTTTAGCTTTTGAACAAAATTATACAGATTAATCTGAAATTTTCAGAATTTTACTCGGTTAAAATATATAATTTCCACTGCTGGGAGAGGAAGAAACAAAATTCGTCTCAAACTTTACAAGGTATTTTCTTGTGATTTTTCTCATTCTTTCGCTTTACCGTTTCATTGTGAATCCTGCCCTTTGGAACGATATGTTTTCTGGTGGTCATCAACATCACTGTTGGTATGGATCTTTGCCATGCCCCCGCCAACAATGTCGCTCGTCTTCTCCAATCACCACGGTAGACTCAAAAGATACAACCGGTGAGACAAGTTGGGTTTTATTAGTTATATTTCATGAAAGTTTTACTTGGTCTTTAGACCAGATCACTGCTACACAATTACCACCCTTGAGAAAGGATCAATATAACATCATAGATGATGTAATAATCTTCATCAATATAACATCCGACTGCCTCTCAGGTAAGACATCCGGAGATTCTTTGAGTATTCGTCAATTCCATCTCCTTTATTGGCTGCTTCCTTTCTTAGAGGTCTTAGTTGCAGAGGTGAATCAAGCAAGTTACAATCCGATGTTGTATGCCTCAATATTGTCTCAACTTAACCAGACTTCTTCCATTTTACAAGTAATTGTTATTTATTTTAGTAAGGATTCTTGGATAGATTTTCACTTCGGCATGAACAGAACCTTGTTGTTCCCCTAAATCTTTTTATTATTATTATTCCTTAGTTCCCATGAACTCCATCCATTATTTTCCATATGGAACCACAACTTTGATTCGCTATTTTATGTGGCCCTTGGATCAGAAATTCATATTTGGGTTTTGAAATGACTTTATCGATTTTTTAGTCTACAGGAGATTGCCTCTACCGACCTCATTGATACTCCGATCATACGACATGGTTATGCACAGGATTTTGGATTGGTTATCGGTCCAACATATCTACGTCTCCAAGAGATCGTTTTCATCGATACTAAACAAGATTATGGATTGTCTATCGGTCCTACATATATACATCTCCAGGAGATAATTTTTGTCGATCTTATCGATTCTCCAATCATACGACATGGTTACAAACAAGGTTATGGA
Source organism: Abelmoschus esculentus (assembly GCA_035048815.1). Classification (NCBI taxonomy): domain Eukaryota; kingdom Viridiplantae; phylum Streptophyta; class Magnoliopsida; order Malvales; family Malvaceae; genus Abelmoschus; species Abelmoschus esculentus. The sequence goes on along the minus strand of JAUCBN010000006.1, from coordinate 11,357,501 downwards.
TTGGCTACCGGTCCAACATATCTATGTCTCCAGGTTAGCTTCTTTTTAAACAAATGTTTCAGTTTTTTGCATGTTAGATTTTATGGCTTTTGGTTTTTCTTTACCAGTGGTTTTGCTGGTTTTCTTTAACAACGGTCCATGCTCGTACGTCTGTTATGGATCTCTCTCCATCACACCTATGAGTTTGGTGTTTTTGCTTTGGCGACACTTAACCATGAACAATTTACCGATGTTGAACCTTGTCTTTAACACGTTGTTCTGGCTTGTATTTCTCAACAGGTTTACATTTTGTTGCGCAACAACCGCCTTCAGGTTGATTGCATAGTGCATTGACGTGTACGTCCACGTCTCTATAATCTCGACAGAATTTCTGGTATGTTCTGTTTTGCAAGAACCGAGATAAAGGACTCAATCACATTCACAAGTCATGATTGGATCTTTTTTGATCCAATCCCATCTATGACCGAATTGGTTCAGTTTTGGCAGATTCAAGCAATCAAAACCTACTCCAAGAATGCGTACTTCCAATTTGTGTTTTTTTTCTCTAGCGATGACCGAAACTGGACATGGTTTTGCTGGCTCTGTCTCCATCGATAGGTAGATTGTTTCGGTTTGATCATAAGTTTTTACTACTATATGTATTTATTTTTTATTTACATACCTCAATCCAGCTTAATTCTTTTTAGATCATGTTTCTCCTTTTTGTATATTCTGGACTATTATCTGTTTTATAACACCTTGTTTAATTTTTTGAATATACCATCCTTAACTAGGGATCCATCCAACACCTTTCATGGTGTAATATCCTCAAACAGTTTCACTGTCTAAATCTCTTGTGACTCTATACTGTCAATCCAACAAGGTTGGTAACAATCGCTTATTGGTTTCTCTCTCTTGTTTTATATCATGCTTATCTTATTTTCTCTGTTAACTTCATGTTTTTACACCATCCTTTATAAGGGATTTATCCAACACAATCTATGGTGTATTATCATCAACCAAACATTCTTGTTTAATTGTTACCCTTTTGTTCACGATTCCTTGGATGTATTCCAACCAAGTTTTGTTAATGCTTTTTCTATCTTCCTCTATTCTTTCAGCGTCTGACATTGTTTCTTGCTATGTTTATTTACCTTCTAACTTGTTTATTTGCCTTGTGTGGCAAAAAGCAACAAACATGTTCGATACTATAGGCCCCGTTGTTTCTTTCCCCGTTGTTTCTTCATGAGAAGTCTAGATGATATGGCGTTATGCTACTTTCTTGAACCTAATCCATCAGAGCGAAGTATGCATGATTTTGATTTTCCCACTTTAACTGAATTTTATACAAAGACTCCACCATATGATGAGGGAAATAGTTCTAAATGTCCCCAACCTCCATCAAAAACTTTATTTAAGAAAGCTGGGATGAGGGGGCAGAAAAATTCTCCGGTGGAGGTTGACGATGATCAACCCTACCGAGGGAAATAAAAATATTATGCTGGAACTGTCAGGGTCTCGACAAGGTCTGGACAAGGTCTGGACCTAATATCGAAACCATTATGGAAAGAATCGATAGATTTCTTTTTAACTCCTCTTAGTTTAATGTCTTTCCTAGCTTCTAGGCTACGTCATTCTTTCAAGCCCGATTTGATCACTGTCCCATCTTAATGGACACTACGCCTTCCCATGCAATCGAAACGAAAGCTTCTAGAAACCTCTTCCGCTATGAGAATTGTTGGGCTGGTAACCCGAAAGTCTCTTCTTGGATTAGAGAGATTTGGTCTAACCCATCCAGCACGACCATTGTTAAACTTCATGAAATTGGGTGTTTTTTAGAATCTTGGCAAACAAACAAACATATCAAGTCATATGAATGTATTAAATAGTTAACTGACTTTATAAACATGTGCCTCAAGCAACAACTTTAGATGTTGATATCAATAATTTTATATCTGCCAAAAACGAGCTTGATATCCCACTTAATGCGAAGGAAATTTATTGGGCACAACGCGCCCGCACCACCTGGCTAGAACATGGTGACAAAAATACTTCCTTTTTCCATGCAAGAACAAACAATCGCCAACGAAAAACCATATTACTGGACTTTTCAACAATGAAAATATTTGGCAAACGCAACAAAAGACATCATGGCTACTGCTATTGATTACTTCTAGACTCTCTTCTCATCCTCTTCTCCTACTATTGCATCTTCCATTTTGGAAAACATTCTAAATATTGTTACTGATACATGAACAATGACCTTAATAAGGAATTCACAGCAGAAGAAATTGCCATTGCTTTTCGTGATACTGATCCACGGTATATGCTCAAAGAGGGACCGCTCAGTAAGATATGCACTCGAAGAGGGGTCATTCGTCGCGACATACTCTCAAAGAGAGGGGTCATCCATAACAGTATACGCTCCCGTTCATTATGACACGAACTCAAAGAAAGGGGTCATTCGTCGCGATATACGCTCAAAGAGGGGTCATCCATCACGGTATACGCTCAAAGAGAGGGACTATTCATTATGACATATGCTCGAAGCGAGGGGTTATTCACCGCGACATACGCTCCAAGAGAGGGGTCGTCTATCACGATACTCTAAGAAAGGGTCCGTTCAATATGACATGTACTCAAAGATAGGGGTAATTCTATACGACATACGCTCAAAGACAGGGATCGTCCATCACGACATACTCTCAAAGATAAGGACCATTCATTTTGACATACGCTCGAAGAGAGGGGTCATTCCCCATGACATACGCTCAAAGAGATGGGTTGTCCATCATGGTATACGCTCTAGGAAAGGGGTCGTACATTATGACATGCATTCGAAGAGAGGGGTCATTCATCGCGACATACGCTCAAAGAGAGGGATCGTCCATCACGTTATATGCTCCAAGAGAAGGACCATTCACTAGGAGATGCACTCGAAGAGAGGGTGATAAAGTCCAACTCTCCAATGGCTGTTGTAGAGAGAAGCTTTGATATTCCTAGCCGTGATTGTAAGCAAACCTTGATCCTCGTACGCTTTCCTTATTGTTTTATGAAGAAAAGATGGTGAAGTGGTGGGAAGGTATTTGATGTTTTGGTTTGGGAAATAAATGGAAAAGATGATAGTGAAGGCTAGGGAAGTCGATTTCGGTGATGGAAGAAAGGGTTAGGATAGAATGTATAGAAGGTCGTAAAGAAATAGAATTCAAAGGTAACAAAAGTAGAACTTATGCTATGAAGCATAAACCCAACTTATAGTGTGCTTTGAGGGTGGTATCGGACTTAGACCCTTAGGAAATAAGTTCCTAGAATCTTAAGTATGGATGGAAAAGATATGAGACGCTACAAACCTATATAATAGACTTGATAAGTTGATATAGTTTTAAAAAGAACAAGTTTGAGAGTAAACTCACAAAGAAATTTTATTTTGATCAAAGATGTGACTTAAAAATGAATTTAAGTCCTATTTATAGTTTTCTAAGAGGTTTGGCCAAAATGGCCTTTAACTATTCGGATAACCATTCATTTGAATGGTCTCTCCCTCTAAAACTATTCGAAAAGATGTAACTTCTCAGTTCAGCCTGCATTGTCTTCAGTAATTTGGCCATATCTCGAGCTCCCGAAATTGGATTGATGTGATTCAACATGCGTTGGAAAGATAAGAGACAAGGGAAAAACTTTCAAGAAGACACCTAAACCCAGTTCTGCTTGTATCCTTCTGGAAAATGACAAGAAAGTGGACCATTATGAATTTGTCCAATGAAAAGTGCTATCTCTTTGTTTTGGATCCCACTTCCTTTCCCTCCATGATCTTGGCGCCCAATGTGGATAATGGACAGACATGATGCTTGGTGAAGGGTAGGTGACCTTTGGGTGTTAAGCTGGGAGTGATAGCTAGAGTTGAGGTGATCTAATCGAGCTGGGAGTGAGTTGGATTGAACTGAGCTATCTAGCTGAAAGACTTAGCTAAAGTTTGAAGCTGAAAGAAGCTAATCCGAGCTGCCTTTAGCAAAGTGAGGTGGTCCATTAGCTTCCTGATACTCTCTTCTAGTGTGAGGAGTGTTTCGGAGCTAATCTGAATCTCCTAAGGCCTCGTTTTAAATTATGCTTCATTTGAGCTCGTATGGGGCTTGTGAGCTGACATGGAGCTATCCTTTAGTCCTTTAAGTACTGTAGGAGTGTCCCATGTATTTCCAAGCTATTCTGAAGTTGGCTCCTTGTGTTTCTAGCATTGTCTTCCGTTTAGCTTCTTCTGAACTGACACCGAACTACTATTTACTCCTTGAGCTGTAGGTAAGTCCTATGAAGAAAACATAATACTGAAAATAATTAGAATACTTAAAATACTTAACATGAGTTTAGAACTAAGCTAAAACTTTAATCAATATGGTTATATAACTATTCATTTTTATGGCTTAAGTAATATAACTCTTAAGTAGCTTAATATAAAGTATATAAAAGTAATAAATACTAAGACCAATAAGATAACTCCCCTTTGATCTCATGCGTGAAATAAACCATGAAAGCATGAGATAAATGAGAAGAAACGTGCACGCATCAGAGGGTTTCATTGTCTTCATAAAATTTATCCCCCTATCTCTTATCTTTCCAATGCATGTTGAATCACATCAATCCGATATTGGGAGCTCGAGATATGGCCCAATTACTAAAGACTGTGCAGGCTGGATCGAAAAGTTACAACTCTTCTAATAGATTTGGAGCGAGACACCATTTAAATGAATGATTATCCGAATAGTTAAAAGCCATTTTGGCCAAACCCCTTAGAAAACTATAAATAGGACTTGAATTTTATTTTTTAATAATAAAATTTAGAATATATTTTATCCTTTGTGAGAATTTTCGCTCGTTTAGTTCTTCTTAGACCTTCATCGACTTATCAAGTACATGTGGTGTCAACCCCTCTTCTATCGATATTGATACTTCTAGTTCTGTTGGTTTAATATACCATAAAGTTCAAGATTAGATTTTCAATAACCTAGTTTCTTCCTTGAGTTTCTTTAAGATACTATTTCCATTTCATCATCCATTACATATCCTCTCATTCCTCTCATCAATCTCAACCCTTTGTCATCACCACAAAACATCCTAAACATCCATTCACCCTTCTCAACATTACACATCCTTTCCGCTTCCAAATCAGTCTCTAAACTATTTCTTTCATTCATCTCACCTATTCCTTTCATCCCTTATCCTTAATTCTTCATTTTGTATTCACTTCTTGCGAGAGACTTGCTTCCTTCCAAGGTCCTATAATCAAAGTTTGTCGTTCAACATCTTTAACAAGATCAGCACATATCAGAAAGGGACCGTTCACTTTGATATACAAATAAAGAGAGGGGTCATTCATCATGACATACGCTCGAAGAGAGGGGTCGTCCATCACGGTATAAGCTCTAAAGAGAGGGATCGTTCATTATGACATGCACTCAAAGAGAGTGGTCATTCATCGCGATATACGCTCAATGAGAGGAGTTGTCCATGACGGCATACGCTCAAAGAGAGGGGTCATCCATCTCGGTATACGCTCTAAAGAAAGGGATCGTTCATTATGACATGCACTCGAAGAGAGGGGTAATTCATCGCGACATACGCTTATGAGAGGAGTTGTCCAGGACGGTATACGCTCAACGAGAGAGACTGTTCATAATGATATGCTATCGAAGAGAGGGGTCTTTCAGCGCGACATGCAATCAAAGAGAGGGGTCGTTCATCACGGTCCACGCTCAAAGAGAGGGACCATTCACCATGACATGCACTCGAAGAGAAGTGTCATTCATCGCAACATAAGCTCACTGAGAGGGGTCGTCCATCATGGTATACGATGAAAGAGAGGGACAGTTCACCATGACATGCACTCGAAGAGAGGGGTCATTCATCACGACATACGTTCAAAGAGAGGGGTCATCCATCACGGTATACACTCAAAGAGAGGGACCGTTCACCAAGACATGCACATGAATAGAGAGGTCATTCATTACGATATACGCTCAAAGAAAGGGGTCATCCATCATGGTATACGCTCAAAGAGAGGGATCGTTCATTTTGACATATGCTCGAATAGAGGGTTCATTCACCGCAACATACGCTCAAAGAGCGGGGTCGTCCATGACGGTATATGCTCTAAGAAGGGGACCGTTCATTATGACAAGCACCCGAAGAGAGGGGTCAATCATTGCGACGTACGCTCAAAGAGAGGGGTCGTCCATGACGGTATACGCTCAAAGTGATGGACCGTTCATTATGACATGCACTTGATGAGAGGGGTCACTCATCATGACATATGCTCAAAGAGAGGGGTCGTCCATCACGGTATACTGTCAAAGAGAGGGACCATACACCATGACATGCACTCAAAGAGAGGGTTCATTCATTGCAACACACGCTTAAAGAAAGGGGTCATCGACCACGGTATACGCTCTAAGAGAAGGACCTTTCATTATGGCATGTACTCGAAGAGGTGTTATTCATCGCGCCATACGCTTAAAGAGAGGGGTTGTCCATCACGGTATTTGCTCAAAGAGAAGGACCTTTCATTATGACATGCACTCGATGAGATGGGTCATTCATCACAACATACGCTCAAAGAGAGGGATCGTCCATCACGTTATACGCTAGAGGAACCATTCATTATAACATACGCTCGAAGAGATAGGTCATAAACCACGACATACACTAAAAGAGAAGGGTAAACCATTACGGTATATGCTCTAAGAAATGGACCATTCATTATGGCATGTACTCGAAGAGAGGGGTCATTCATCGCAACATACACTCAAAGAGAGGGTTCGTCCATGATTTATGCACTCAAAGAGAGGGACAATTCATTATGACATGCACTTGAATAGAGGGGTCATTCAACGCAACATACGCTCAAAGAAAAGGTTCATCGACCACGATATTTTTTTTGAAAGAGCATCGACCACGGTATACTCTCTAAAGAAGGACCATTCATTATGACATGCTCTAAAAGAGAGGGGCTATTCATCGCAACATACGCTTAAAGAGAGGGGTAGTCCATCACGGTTTAGGCTCAAAGAGAGGGACCGTTCATTATGACATGCACTTGAAGAGAGGGGTCATTCATCGCGACATACGCTCAAAGAAAGGAGACATCTACCACGGTATACGCTCTAAGAGAGGGACCGGTCATTATGATATGCACTCGAAGAGAGGGGTTATTCATCGTGACATACGCTTAAAGAGAGGGGTCGTTTCTCATGGTATACAGTCAAAGAGAGGGACAGTTCATTATGACATACGCACAAAGAGATGGGTCATTCACCGCAAAATACGTTGAAAGAGAGAACTCGTTCATTACGACAGACGCTCGTAGAGATGGGTCATTCAGTTTAAGAAAGGGCCCGTTCTAAGAAAGGGACGGTTTATTATAACATGCACTCGAAGAAAGGGGTCATTCTTTGCAAAATATGCTCAAAGAGAGGGGTCGTCAATGACGGTATACGCTCAAAGAGAGGGACCATTCATTATGACATGCTGTCGAAGAGAGGGGTCAATCATCGCGACATACGCTCAAAGAGAAGGGTTGTCCATCATGGTATATGCTCAAAGAGAGGAATCGTTCATTATGACATACGCTCAAAGAGAGGGGTCGTCCATCACGGCATACACTCAAAGAGAGGAATCGTTCATTTTGACATACGCTTGAAGGGATGAGTCATTCACCGTGACATACGTCCATAGAGAGGGGTCATCCATCACGGAATACGCTCTAAGAATGGGACCGTTTATTCTAACATGCACTCGAAGAGAGGGGTCATTCATCGAGACATACGATCAAAGAGAGGGATCGTCCATGACAGTATACGCTCAGAGAGAGACCGTTCATTATGACATACACTCGGAGAGAGGGGTCATTCATCGCTACATACGTTTAAAGAGAGGCGTCATCTTTCACGGTATACGCTTAAAGAGAGTGACTATTCACCATGACATGCACTTGAAGAGATGGGTCATTTATTGCGACATACGCTTAAAGAAAGGGGTCGTCCATCACGGTCTATGCTCGAAGATAGGGACCATTCATTATGATATACGCTTGAAGAGAGGGGTCATTCATCGCAACATACGCTCAAAGAGAGGGGTCATCGATCACGATATATGCTCAAAGAGAGGGATCGTTCATTATAACATATGCTTGAAGAGAGGGGTCATTCATCTTGACATACGTTCAAAGAGAAGGGTTGTCCATCACGGTATACGCCCTTAGAAAGGGACCGTTCACCATGACATGCACTCAAAGAGAAGTGTCATTCATCGCAACATACCCTTAAAGAAAGGGGTCATCGACCACGATATACGCTCAAATAGAGAGATCGTTCATTATAACATGCACTCGAAGAGTGTAGTCATTCATCGCGACATACGCTCAAATAGCGTGGCATCCATCACGGTATACACTCAAAGAAAGGGGCCGTTTATTATGAAATGCACTCTCAGAGAAAGAAAGGGGTCGTCCATCACAGTATACGCTCAAAGGGAGGGACCCTTTATTATGACATGCACTCGAAGTTAGGGGTCATTCATCGTGACATACGCTCAAAGAGAGGGGTCGTCCATCACGACATATGCTCAAAGAGAGGGTCTGTTCATTATGACAAACACTCGAAGAGAGAGGTCATTCACCATGATATACTCTCAAAGAGAGGGGTTGTCCATCACGGTATACGCTCTAAGAAAAGGCGTGTTCAATTTGACATGCACTCGTTGAGAGGAGTCATTCATCGCGACATACGCTCAAAGAGAAGGGTGGTTGGTTCATCACGGTTTACGATGTAAGAAAGGGACGGTTCATTATGATATACACTCGAAGAGAAGGTTCATTCAACGCGACATATGCTTAAAGAGAGGGGTCGTCGATCACGATATATGCACAAAGAGAGGAACCGTTCACCATGGCATGCACTCGAAGAGAGAGGTCATTAATCGCGACATACGATCAGAGAGAGGGGTCGTCCATCACGATATACGCTCAAAGAGAGGGACCGTTCATTATGAGATATGCTAGAAGAAAGGGGTCGTTCACCGTGATATATGCTTAAAGAGAGGGGTTGTCCATCATGGTATATGCTCTAAGAAAGGGACCAGTCATGGTGACATGCACTCGAAGATAGTGGTCATTCCTTGTGACATACGCCTAAAGAGAGGGGTCGTCCATGACGGTAGATGCTCAAAGAAAGGGACCATTCATTATGACATGCGCTCGAAGAGAGGGGTCATTCTTCGCGACATACACTCAAAGAGGGTCGTCCACCATGCCAAGCACTTGAAGAGAAGTGTCATTCATCACGACAAACGCTCAAAGAGAGGGGTTGTCCATCACGGTATATGATCTAAGAAAGGGACAGTTTAGTATGACATGTACTAGAAGAGAGGTGTCATTCAACCTGACATACGCTCAATGAGCGGGGGCAGACATCGAGATATACGCTCAAAGAGAGGGACCATTCATTATGACATACACTCGAAGCGAGGGGTCGTTCACTGTGATATACGCTCAAAGAGAGGGGTCGGCCATCAGGGTATACGCTTTAAGAAAGGGATCGTACATTATGTCATACACTCAAAGAGGGTGGTCATCCATCACGACTTACGCTCAAAGAGAGGGGTCGTCCATCACGGTATACATTCACCATGACATTCACTCGAACAGAGGGGTCAATCATCGCAACATACACTCAAAGACAGGGGTCATCGATCATGGTATACGCTCAAATAGAGAGACCATTCATTATGACATGCACTCGAAGAATGGTCGTCCATCACGGTATACGCTCAAAGAGAGGGGCCGTTTATTTTGACATTCACTCGATGATAAGGGTCATTCATCGCGACATACGCTCAAAGAGAGGGGTCGTCCATCACGGTAAACGCTCAAAGTAAGTGACCGTTCATTATGACATACACTTGAAGAGAGGTCTCATTCACCGCGACATACGCTCAAATAGAAGGGTGGTTCATCACGGTATACGCTCTAAGAAAGGGACCGTTAATTAAGATATGTATTCAAAGAGTTGGGTCATTCATCGCGATAGACACTCAAAGAGAAGGGTCTTCCATCACGATATGTACTCAAAGAGAGGGACCATTCACATGACATGCACTCAAAGAGAAGGGTCATTCATCGCAACATATGCTCAAAGTGAGGGGTCATCGATCATGATATACACTAAAAGAGAGGTATTGTTCACCCAAAACATGCACTCGAAGAGAAGTGTTATTCATCGGAACGTATGCTCAATGAGAGGGGTCATCGATCACGGTATACGCTCAAAGAGAGGAACCGTTCGTTATTACATGCACTCGAAGAAAGGGGTCATTCATTGCGACATACTATCAAAGAAAGGGGTCGTCCATCACAATATTCGCTAAAAGAGAGGGATTGTTCACCCTAACATGCACTCAAAGAGAAGTGGCATTCATCGCAACATACGCTCAAAGAATGAGGTCATAGATCACGGTATACGCTAAAAAAGAGGGACCATTCATTATGGCATGCTCTTGAAGAGAGGGGTCATTTATCGCGACATACGCTCAAAGAGCGGCGGCTTCCATCACGGTATACACTCAAAGAGAGGGACCGTTCATTATGACAAGCACTTGAACAGTGGGGTCATTGATCGCGACATACGCTCAAAGAGAGGGGCCATTCTTTATGACATGCACTCGAAGTTGGTGATCATTCATCGCTACATACGCTCAAAGAGAGGGGTCGTCCATCACCAATATAGACTCAAAGAGAGGGACCGTTCATTATGACATATTCTCAATGAGAGGTGTGATTCAACGCGACATACGCTCAAAGAGAGGGGTTTTCCATCATGACATATGCTCTAAGAGAGGGGGCGTTCATTATGACAGGCACTCGAAGAGAGGAGTCATTCATCGCGACATACGCTCAAAGAGAGGGGTCATCCATCACAGTATACGCTCAAAGAGAGGGACCGTTTAGTATGACATACACTAGAAGAGAGCAGTCCTTTATCGCGACATACGCTCAAAGAGCGGTGGCATCCAGCACGGTATACGCTGAAAGAGAGGGATCGTTCAATATGATATAAGCTGAAAGAGATGGGTCATTCACCCTGATATATGCTCAAAGAGCGGTGTCAGACATCGAGATATACGCTCCAAGAGACGGACCATTCATTATGACATATGCTCAATGAGAGAATTCATTCATCGTGACACACACTCAAAGAGAGGGGTTGTCTATCATGGCATATGCTCTAAGAAAGGGACCGTTCATTATGACATGCACTCGAAGAGAGGGCTCATTCATCGTGACATACGCTCAAAGAGAGGGGTCATCCATCACAGTATACGCTCAAAGAGAGCGACTGTTCATTTTGACTTGCACTTGAAGATAAGTGTCATTCATTGCGACATACGCTCAAAGAGAGGGGTCGTCTATCACGACATACGCTAAAAGAGAGGGACCGTTCATTATGACATGCTCGAAGAGAAGGATCATTCATCGTAATATCGCTAAAAGAGGGGTCGTCCATCACAGCATACGCTCAAAGAGAGGGACCGTTCATTATGACATATGCTCAAAGAGAGTTATCATTCATAGCGATATATGTTCAAAGAGAGGGGTCATCCAACACGTTATACACTCTATGAAAGGAACCTTTCTTTATGACATGCACTCGAAGAGAGGGGTCATTCATCGCGACATATGCTTAAAGAGAGGGTCGTCCATCACGGTATACAATATAAGAAGGGGACCGTTAATTATGACATGCACTCGAAGAGAGAGGTCATTCATTGCGATATTCGCTCAAAGAGAGGTGTTGATATGTGCCGCACTTGTTGATGGTACTGAACGACAAACTTTGATTGTAGGACCTAGGAAGGAAGCAAGTCTCTCGCAAGAAGTCGCTGCAAAAATGAAGAATTAAGAATAAAGGATGAAAGGAATAGGTGAAATGAATGAAAGGAATAGTTTAGGGACTGATTTGGAAGCAAAAGAGAGGTGATATGTGGTGTTGACAAGGGAGATGGATGTTTAGGACGTTTTATGGTGATGAAAAAGGATCGGGAATGATGATGGAATGAGAGGATATGTAAGGATAATGATATGGTGAAATGGAAATAGTATCTTAAAGATACTCAAGGAAGAAACTAGGTTATTGAAAACCTAATCCTGAACCTTATATTGATCTTTAAGGGGTGGTGATAAACAGACTTTGACGCTTTTAGTATATTAAACTAAAAGAACCAGAAGTATCAAGATGGATAGAAAGGGATTGACGCCCCAAGTACAAAATTACTTGAAAAGTCAATAAAATTTTAAAAACTAAACGAGAGAAAATTCTCACAAAGGATAAAATATATTTTGAATTGTGTGTTTATAAAATGAAATTCAAGTCCTATTTAAAGTTTTCTAAGGGGATTGGTTGAAATGACATTTAACTACTCTGATAACCATTCATTTGAATGGTGTCTCCCTCCAAATCTATTAGAAGAGATGTAACTTTTTGGTTCAACCTGCACAGTCCTTAGTAATTGGGTCATATCTCGAGCTGACGATATTGGATTGATGTGATTCAACATTTGTTGGAGAGACAAGAGATAGAGGAACAACTTTGTTGAAGACATTGAAACCCAACTCGACAAGTATCCTGCTCTAAATTGGCAAACAAGTGGACCATCATGAATCTGCCCAATGAAGAGTGCTATATCTTTGTTTTGGCGCCCACTTGCTTTCCCTCCATGATCTTGGCGCCCAATGTGGATTATGGTCGGTATTGATTCTTGGTGAAGGGTAGGTGACCTTCAGGTGTTGAGTTGAGAGTGATAGTTGGAGCTGAGGTGAGCTAATCGAGCTGTGAGTGAGCTGAATTGAACTGAGCTATCTAGCTGAAAGACTTAGCTAAAGTTTGAAGCTGAAATAAGCTAATTCGAGCTGCCTTTAGCAAAGTTAACTGACCCATTAGCTTCCTTATACTCTCTTCTAGTGTAAGGAGTGTTTTTGGAGCTGATCGAATCTCCTAAATCCTCGTTTTGAATTATGTTTCATTTGAGCTTGTATGAGATTTGTGAGCTGACACGGAGTGATCCTTTTGCCCCTTAAGTATTGTAGGAGTGTTCCATGCATTTCCAGGCTATTCTGAAGTTGGCACCTTGTGTTTCTAGCATTACCTTTTGTTTAGCTTCTTCTGAGCTCACTGAGCTGACTAAGCTGACACCGAGCTAATATTTACTCCTTGAGCTGTAGGTAAGCCCTTTGAAGAAAACATAATAATAGAAATAATGAAAATACTAAAAATAACTTAATATAAATTTAGATCTAAACTGAAACTGAATAATGTGGTTATATTGACTATTCATATTTATAGACTAAATAAATAACTCTTAAGTAGCTTACTATAAAGTATATAAAAGTAATAAATACTAAGATCAGTAAGGTAACTCACCTTTGATCCCATGCGTGAAATGAAGCATAAAAGAATAAGATAAATGAGAGGGGTCTTTCTTCGCGACATACACTCAAAGAGAGAGGTCGTCCATCACGGTATACGCTCTAAGAAAGGGACCATTAATTATGACATGCACTCGAAGAGAGGGGTCATTCATAGCAACATACGTTGAAAGAGTGGGGTCGTTCATCATGGTATACGCTCAAACAGAAGGATCGTTCACCATGGCATGCACTCGAAGAGAGGGGTCTTTCATCGCGACATACGCTCAAAGAGAGTGGTCGTCCATCACGGTATACGCTCAAAGAGAAGGACCGTTCATTATGACATACACTCAAAGAGAGGGATCATTCATCACTACATACGCTCAAAGAGAGGGCTTGTCCATCACGGTATACGTTTAATGCGTGTCAAATATGCGCAATTAGTGCAAGTGAACATGTTGCAAGTAATAAGTGATAAGCATTATCGAGTTATCATCTCCTTAGGGATTGGTATATTTAATATGCTTCCTTTGATCTTCTTGCTCTGTAAGACAAAAGTAAAGACACAAGTAAATTGGATGTTGATTGTACTAAATAAGATGAGATCAAATTTGAGAAAGAGGGCAGGATCCAGTTGTGCTGTATAGTGGATTTCATTGATCTGTTTCTATCTAATGCAATTGCACTATACTGCCTCGGTAGTACTACAGATTACTGTCTTCGACAGCGGTAGTGTTCTCTGTTGCGGCAATCCCTTGCTCTTGGGCAAATTTACCAAAGTTTGGCAAAATGTCCTTTGATGGTTCCGCTTATCCCTAAGTCGAAACACTGTTGATGACCAGTCCTTGATGATACCTCCCGACATTAAGCAATTATAATCAACAAACAATCTCACACTTCTTTTATCCGTTGAAAGTCCAACCTATCCCCAGGCCGAGTTAATATCCTACAATCAAGTTGAATACCGTACTTACTCCTTTCATGACTCTAACTTTCCCGAGTCTAGACAAATAGATTACTTACAAACTTCTCTCCCGAGCTTGGATGCAAGAACAAAGAATGGCAAAGAGTAAGCAAACTTTGATATTTTATTTCATTGAAACAAGAAACAAGATACTATCTCCTCTCACTAATACTCAACAACTTTTACCTAGACCCTAAGAAAGCTTAGAACATGATGGGAAAAATTGTTCCTAGGGTAAACTCTCTCAAATTCGGCTCTCCTAGTCCCTTGGACGGCTATGCCTTATATAGGCTTGGCCTAGGGCAAACCTTTCCTAAATAGAGTACAACTTGGAGTAGATAACAAGTTATGTACATAGGTTAAATATTTATAAGTTTAATTTTTCTAGAAGGCATTTTCCCGCGTGGCCTTGTCCTTGGGCTTTTGATGTGTTGTTCAGCTCCGTTCCTTGGGCTTCTTGTCCAGCAACATTCTCCATATTTTTCTCCTTAGTTTGTCTGCCATATTGCTTTTTATCTTCTGCTGCCTCGGCATCAGGTCCTGCCTCGGCCTCATTTTGCTGCCGCGACAACACTTGTTCCTGCATAGACATGAAAATGCAATAAACTATGTCTTTTCTATAAATGTTATCTTTAACAGCATCATCCCTAAATATATTATATTAAGTACATGCATTGGTTCAAGTAGGTGTATAATTGATGATAAGTGCCCATGAAAAGTGTAGAAAGTGATGGTGAGTTGATCACTTATCACACCCGCAAACTCGAACTATTGCTTGTTCTCAAGCAATGCAAACCATCAATTTGTCAAACTCTATGCTTCTTTGGTCTTATACTTCCATCTATTCTCCCCACCATAACTATGTCTATTATTTAGACTTAACCTTTCGGTTACCTAAGGGTGTACCTAGAAGACAAACTATAAGGTTAGAGTGTGTGTACGTTTTTATGGACAAGTTTGATTAAGGGCCTTTTTAGATAAACTCTAAGTTCAAGACAAATAGATTTGGATTTAGTGTACTCTTCTTAAAACAACAATTTCTTGAGCCAATTCCGGGCACCTCTAGCATGAAGAAGAGTACTTCCTAAAGCCGGTGATAGGAACCTCTAATCACCTTTCCAAAGATCTAAGTCTTTATCACCTAATTAGTTTATTAAAAGAATTCCTATAACCAAAGAAGTCCCAAAAGTGTTTTAAAGTTAAACATATAGTAAGCTTCTTAGTTTTTCTCCTTAAGTATTCTATAATTAAGCCTTCAAAACAGAACCTAACTATGGTAAGGAGAAAGATTTCTATTGTCTTCAAGAATAAACTAAGAAAATACTGATGATGGGCAGTGTAAGAGTATGGGCAACAATTTCAAGTGAAGCGATGGATATAAAACAAAAAATTTTATCACTAAAAACTTCATTTTCATGGTAGGGCCGCGGTAGTAGATTGCCTCGGTAGTGGCTCTACACCCCCAAACTCAAACCAAGCATTGTCCTCGGTGCTTAATTTAGGGGTAGCCAGTAGGTAACAAAATATAAGTAGTAAATTTTTTTTATATGAGCAATAAATAAAAGAAAGAAGAGAAATTATAATGATTTAGAAGAGCTTTCTTCCACAATTTGTTTTCTCGATCTTGCTACTGATTGTTGTGCCCTTGGTGATGGTGATGGTTTTGCTTGTCTTGGTGGCTGAACTCTCGTTGGTGTTGCTCGTTGCGTGGGAGCATTAAACTCTTCTCCTCCTTCATCTTCAGTGTTCATTATTTATGTTCCTCCTTCATTCTCTGGATCTGCCCCGACATTCTGAATGTTTGACTTGGCAGTGTCTGAGCTCTGATTGACATAGGCATCTATATCATCAGATAGACTGCCCATTGGGATTGGGGATCTTGGGGGAGTGTTGAAGACTACCCTTCGCATGGAAAGTCTTCTATTGGCACATGATGCCGCGGCAGGATCTGCTGCCCTAGATGGGCCAACTGCGTGGAACTGTTGTTGTGATCTAGAGGAGAAGAATGGCCTCGGCCCTAGCGCTGGAGTAGTTTATGTGTAGGGCGGTGCTGTGACGAATATGTTTGCAGGGAATTCTCGAAATTGCGCCCCTTGACTGGGGAAGTTTTGAATCATCATTTGGGTAAGAGTGCTTTTGAACTTTCTCTGATATTCCATGTATCTCTGCTGGCGAAGGTCAATAGCTGTCGTCCTCTAAAGAATCTCTTGGTAGGGGTCTGCGGCGGTAGTGGCTTGGGTAGTGCCAGGCATCTCTTCCGTGTATTGGCTCCACAACAGTGTCGATAGTGAACTGCTGAGGGGTTGACTGGACAGGCTTTGCCTGTGTGATCTGCATAACTCTGTGGCAGAATTCTTTTGTCCATTCTTACTTGCTTGGTGTGTATTCATCCGTATCTTCTATTGTACTCCTGTAGCAATGCACAAACTAGAGATTAAACAAAGGAAATATAAAGGTCCATGTTCCTTCTTACCGCACTCATGTATTTCACGTAAAATAATCTCTCCAACATTTATGCTCCTCTTGTTGATGATGGATTGGATGAGCACCAATCTCTTGCGGTCCACTGTGTTGTTGTGGGAGGTGGGGATGAGACGTCTCTTGACAAAGATACACCATAGCTTAGCCTCGGACATTAGACTTTGCCATGTTACAGAACCTTCATGGACACCGGTTTTCCAAGGGGTATTGTTATAACGAAGGTCATCTTTGATCAACTCGTAGTCTTGAGTGGTGACATCCTCCACGAATTCGGCATGAATATCACGGATGGGTATGAGGCCATAGAAATCATTGATTGCCTCGGCATCAAGGCAGACAAGCTTACCTCGGTAGTGGATGTAGAGATTGTCCTTGCTCGGTGATATAAAATATACAACGGGATAGATGGTAGTGGTGGTATGATGTTGGATAGATTTGTCCTTGGCACCCTCCTAATCGCAATTGAATAGGCAAACACCTGCAAACGAAACGAATCTCTTCGGTGAATTGATGATATGGCATTGTCCTAGTCACCCTCATATCCGTAATTAGATAGGTAAACACCATAATCGGCTTTAACTCACCCTCCTAAACACGATTGCTTAGGCAAGTGAGAGTGAAGATAATCTCCCTCATAAAAACTTGAAGTACTTATGTTGAAGAAGACTTCTGATAAGAAAAATAGCAAGGTGACAACCTTGCAAATAAAATGGCCCAAGACCAAGAGTTTTTATAACTCAAAAATTCATATTCTTCATGTCTTTTTACAAGAGAAGAGTCTACCCCTTTTATAGTCTAAAGGAGACCTTAGAATTGCCTAATAGATAGCTGATCAATCCCTAAATATCAGCATATGGATAGCTTAATAGAATAAATCCCCTAAAATCAGCTTATAGATAGCTAATTAAAAGGAATCTTAGGGAATCAAATAAAATATTAATAAAAATGGTCAAAGCTTTATAATCCAGCTTTGAATTAATTTATTTTAATGTCTAATTCATCCAAAAACTTTATATAGTATCTTTTGGACTGAATTTTACAAAATCCTATAATAATCCCGTATCCAGTTTTCTGCACGCGCAATCTTCAGTTAAACAAACATATCTTGAGCTCCCGATATCCAATTGATGTGTTTCAATATGCGTTGAAAAGGTAACTGAATGTCGGTCAATTTGTAAGAAGACAACTCTGCCCAGAAATGCACGAAACCCATCTAAAAAGACAACGCAAGTTTGCTGACTTTCCAGACTTCACCAACAAATTCAGATTTTTGCTCGAGGTGCATTACTTTAGCCCTCTAATACATGTATCATTCTCCCACTCCTCAAAAAGATTCTCCCTCGAATCTAAATTGATGATTGGAGGAAGTTCATCAAAGATTAAAGTACCGTGGAAGAGAAGTCATCTTGAAAATTCAACAAGAAAATAAAGAAAAAAAGAAAAAAATATAGTAAGATAGATGGTGCTCCCGATATTCAATTGATGCGTTTCAAGATGCGTTGAAAAGGTAACTGAATGACAGTCAATTTGTAAAAAGACAACTCTTCCCAGAAATGCACGAAACCCATCTAAAAAGACAACGCAAGTTTGCTGACTTTCCAGACTTTACCAATAAATTCAGATTTTTGCTCAAGGTGCATTACTTTAGCCCTCTCATACATGTATCACTCGGCCCATGTGCATAAAATTCTCTCACTATGGTGGCATTTGCCTTGGGAGGTTGTAAGCAAAAAATCTCTCATTCTTGATATTTAATCTTGTTGAACAAGTAATGTTCGATGTCGAAGTTTTCTTCCATACTATGTTGGAACCCTTGCTCCTCCCACAATTGCCGAGCAACGAAAGATCTGTTGAATCGGTCTGCAACAGTGGCGGGAGCAAATCGATTGTATGCTTCCATGGATGAAGATTGGGAGTCTTTGAGACTTTCTTGAATAGATTCTGAAAATTTCAAGAATGCTTGTGAGTAGGCAGAGAGTATTGTTGAGAGCAAGATTTAGTAGAATTCTAAGAAATCAAGAATGCAATAGTGAATAGTTCAAGAGAAGAATGTTGCTTATATAGGCCTCGGCCTTGTAGCCGTTTAAACTACTAGCTGTTTTGTAGCCATTTTGAATTTACTGCCCGTTAGCATTTACTATCGCGACGTAAGACTCGGCAGATAGCAGTTACACTATTTCTGCCTGTTGGGATTGTTGCGGCTTCTAATACTGTTTACTACCTCAGCACAATTCCTACTGTGAACTATTTCTCCCTTATTCTTGCTTTTATTGTCCTAAAAAAACTTAAAATAAAAACATCAATAACAAAAATTAAAAAAATAAAAACATAAATCCTAAACTTAAAACTAATCCTCATATAATAAAATAGAAGGAAAGAGATTATGTTACTGGTGGAGTGCATGTAAATGCATCTCCCAATTTACTTATCTCTTGTTAGCCTAGATTTTTCTTCAAGTGTTGGCCTTTCCCTTCTGCTTTGTGTCCATCCTTATTTTCTGCCTCCACCTCGGGCTTAATTTTCTTGCCAAATAATCTACCGAGCGTGCTGCCGAGGTAGGATATCTTGGTGTCCGCGTCTGTTGTGTAGAGGACTTTGCACTCTTCTGGATCATCAAATTTTTTCAATTTGTGGAATGCATTGAGTTTGACTTGTTGGTCATTGACCCTCATTGTCAACTCTCCATTTCCCACATCAATTAAGGTTTATCCAATAGCAAGGATAGGTCTTCCCAGGATGATCGGTGCATTATCATCTGCTTCACAGTCAAGGACAAGGAAGTCGATAGAAAAAATAAATTTGTCTACCCTTACCAATATATCCTCTATTTTTCCTTCAGGATGCACATAGGATCTATCCGCAAGTTGGAGCAACACTGTCGTAGGCTTTGTCCTTCCTATTCCAAGCTTTTGAAAGACTCATTTGGGCATGAGATTGATGCTTGCTCCTAGGTCACATAATGCCATTCCTTCATAACTATTACCAATCACACAAGGTATTGTAAAGCATCTAGGATCCTTCAGTTTGGGTGGCATACGATTGTGCAGCATTGTCATGTATCCTTCAGTTGCTTCCACTGTTTCAAACTCACCTAGCTTCATTCTTTTAGACACAATTTCTTTCAAGAATTTAGCATAGTTGGACACTTATTCAATTGCCTCAACAAATGGCAAGTTGATGTGGACTTGCTTTAAAATATCCATGAACTTTTTGAACTGGTGGTCCTATTTTTGTTTTTTCAACCTTTGTGGGAAAGGTGGTGATGGTCTCATCTCTTCTAGGGTTTCTTTGGTTTGGAATTTAATAACTGGAACCACTGTGTTTCTTACTGTCTCGGCATTAGTTCATGTGTTGTCGAGCTCTTTGCTAGGAAAGTGTTCTCATGTTCAGTTTGTTCAACATCCAAGTCCTCCTTGTCTGATCCTCATGTGTTGCTGGTGGAACTTTGGTTGCTGGCTTGCCCATTGTCTCTTTAAGCTGTAGGCCACTTCTTGTGGTGATTGCTTTACATTGTTCATGGCCTATTCTTTAGCAACTTCAGTATTGCTAGGTAATCCTCCATGTGGTCTAGTATTCTGTTTTTGAGCAAATTGACTAACTTGAGTTTCTAGTGATTTAATAGCAGCTTCCTGATTTTGCAGCCCCATCTCAATTCTATTCACGAAGTCATCAGTTCTATTCATGAAACTATTGTTCTCTGACATATATGATTTTGTTTTCATTATGAAGGCCTTGAGAGTATTTTCTAATGAGTTTATAGGTTGTTGCTGATGCATCTACTACTGCGACAGTGGCTACTGAACATGCTGCTGCAGCAGTGTATTTTGATAACCTGAGGCTTGGTTAGTGGGGTTCAAGACATTATTAGGATTGCTCCATGAAAAATTTGGATGCTTTTTTCATGCCGGATTGTATGTATTTGACATCATATTATTATTCTGGTTGTAATTTCCCACATAGAAACCAGATTTCTCATCATGCATATACTCAGAAGAATTGATCACTTTTACCTCGTGAGTATTTCGCTGTACTTGCATATTCTGAACCATCTTGGTTAAAGATGTCAATTGTGCTGCCACTAAATTGGTAGTTTCTAGTTCATTCACTATGGCTTGACGTCTTAATCCTCCTCGCCTAGAAGTAGGGAATTGAAAATTGTTCCTTGCGAGTTTGTTCAGAATCTCAATAGCTTCTTCCGGAGCTTTTTCAAGAAGTGTTTCATTTGCCGAGGCATCTAACATCATCCTTATCGCGGCATTGGTAGCATTGTAGAACATGGTTACTTGTGTCCAGAGTGGAAATCTATGTAATAGACATTTGTTTAGTAACTCTCTGTAGCGTTCCCAAGCCTCGTACATAGGTTCGCCATCCGCTTGTCGAAAAGAAATGATTTCATTACAGATTCGATCATATAAGTGTGTAGGGTTAAATCGCGTAATGAATTCTCGGCAGAGTTCACTCGAAGATCCAATAGATCCTGCCAGAATGCTATTTAACCAGGTCTTGGCCCTATCCCTCAGTGAATAGGGCAAAAATTTTAATCTCAAAATGTCTTCATAGAATCCTTGAATTTTGAATGAGTTGCAGACTTCCATGAAGGACTTGAGATGTTGCCGGCATGTTCAATTGCAAACTCACTAAATTGTCCAACAGTATTAAGCATATTGAACATCACTGGTTTGAGTTCAAAGTGGGTTGCTCCTATCTCTGGTGTAACAACTCCATGGTTCAATCCATTCAGATCTTCCACCAGGAAATCTCTAACAGTTAACTGCGCGGCAGTGGTTGCTGTGGAAGGCCTTTATTGCCAGCATGTAGGATCTGGTATCCTTGATTTACTGTCACGGCTCCTTGGATCTGTCTTCTCAACCCTTGGTAGGTTCTCTCGATTTCTGGATCGATCTCGTACAATGGATTGCTAGGGTTGACCTTGGTCATACACAAAAAAATAAACCTAGTAAAAAATAATAATAAAATTAAAATAACTAAAATAAAAGAAAGAAATAAAGAAAATAAAATTTAGTTGTCAATCCCCGGCAACGGCGCCAAAAACTTGATGTGTGTCAAATATGCGCAATTAGTGCAAGTGAACACGCCAAAACAAGTGCAAAGTGATCAGATTTTGATGAAACAAAGTGTGGAGGCTTGGAAATAAGAGAAGATCCAAACCAAGCTTAAAGAAGGAAGACCTAAGGAAGAAAAGGCATTTGGCAGCATCAAGTTGATTAGGGAATGTCTTTTGACATATCACGTGATCACTTCTGAATTTTCTAACCCAAAAGAAGCCAAAAAGTTCTCATCTTGTTTTCAGAAACTCAAGGAGTTAGAAGGCCATGCACAGAAAAACCATATCATTCCCATTGCTAAGGGAGATTCCAGCACCAAGGGGTTCGATTTGAGGACAAATCACCCAAAAGAAGGAGGGGATGGTATGTGCACGACCAACCTTAAATTCTGCCTTACCCTAAGTCACACAAGTCCACTCAGGGAGTTCTACTTAATCCTCTTTATTTATTCAATTCATGTGCTACACTCGCTTGCTATCTCATATTATATACCTATAATGTTTATTTCCTTATATTACTATTGATAACTTAGTAATTGATATTGAACCACATCTTTATCTGGCTTATATTATGCATTTTTAATATAAAACACATGTTTATTAATATCATACTTATTAGTTTAAGTTGTTTCTTTGCAGGTTATGTTAAACACAGCTTAAGGGACTATTGGCCAGCTCCATTTTAGCTCGAATGCACCATTTGAGCTGAAAACAAAGAATCATTATTTGAGAAACTTACCAGCTTCCGAACAACACTAAAATGTACAAAACACTCCTAGGTAGCGCAATGAAGCGGATGCTAGCTTCATTCCAGTTCACGAATCTAGAATGAGCTCAAAACGATAAATGGTGAATTTCAATTAATATGGAATTCAGATAAGCTCCTACTCACTCTTATGGATTGAGTAGAGTGTTATGGCCCTTATGATAAGTTCACTAAGATAGGGGTTAGCCGTTCAACTCAAATCTTCACTCAAAGATGGAGAACTTTCAGCTAGCTAGCTCAGCTCAACCCAGTTCAACCTTAGTTCATCCAGCTCATCTTAGCTCACCCTAAAACTACAGCTCAACCATGGAAGAACATGTTCCCTCCCCAAGAGACACAACCGACCAAGATGGAAGGAAACATGTTTTGGGCGCCAAAGCCTAGAGATAACACTCTAAATTGGACAGATTCATGATGGTCCACTTGTGTGCCGATTTCGAAAAGTATATGAGTAGAATTGGACTTTAGTGTCTTCATGAAAGTTGTTCCTTAGTCTCTTATCTTCCAGCACATGTTGAATCTCATCAATCCGCTGTCGGGAACTTGAAATATGTCCAATTTATTGCAGACTGTGCAGGCTAGAATTTTAAATCGAAAAGTTACAACAATTATTGGGAGGAGACACCATTCAACCGAACGGTTAAAGTGGGAGACACCACCAATTGAACAGACACCAAGGCCACTATTTGGCCATCCTTTCAAAGGGAAATGTCCCTTGTCCACACCCTTTCATTTCCTATAAATATGTAGCCATTTTGGCATTTCAGACAACAACTTTGAATCAGATTATTTAGTTTCTGAGTTAATCTCTCATTCTTTTTCTTTTTAGAACTTTATCGACATATCAAATCATCTCTTTGAATTGTGGCGTCACCCTCCATCCTTTATACATTAGGTTTCTGGAATTACATTTCTAAGAGGTCTAAGTGCATCTACCACCCTCAGAGTTGCAACTAGATTGGGTTTATGTTCCTATAACATAAGTTCAACCATTACCCCTTTGAATACTATCATTTCAACACCCCATAATCACCATCCATCTTCCATTTTCGTCCACTATTCTTCACCAGCCCTTTACATATCCTTTCATATCATTTACATCAGTTAAACACCTCTATTTCCTTCCTTAATCAACCATCAACATCCCCTACACCATAACCCCTTCTTGAATCATCCTTATCTTATTTCCAGCATCTTTTAACATTCTTTTGTTCAGGAAACAAGCGTGATACAAGGCTTGGCTTGTATTCTAAGGTCCGGGAAATCAAAGCTTCTCTCTACAAGCATCTTGGAGAGTTGGAGCATATCAGAGAGGGGTATTCCATCACGATATACACTCTGAGAAAGGGACAGTTCATTATGACATGCATTCGAAGAGAGGGGTCATTGATCATGACATACGCTCAAAGAGAGGGGTCGTCTATCACGGCATATGCACAAAGTGAGAGACCGTTCATTATGACATGCACTCGAAGAGAGGGGTCATTTGACCGCGACATACGCTCAAAGAGAGAGGTCTTCCATCACGGTATACGCTCTGAGAAAGGGACTGTTCATTATAACATACACTCAAAGAGAAGGCTCATTCATCGCGACATACGCTCAAAGAGAATGGTCATCCATCATGGTGTACACTCTAAGAAAGGGACTATTTGTTATGACATGCACTCGTAGAGAAGGGTCATTCATTGCGACATACGCTCAAAGAGAGGAGTTGCCCATCACGGTATACGCTCAAATAGAGAGATCGTTCACCAAGACATGTACTCAAAGATAGGGGTCATTCAAGGGACCGTTCAGCATGTGTGCATGAATAAATAATGCTTGATGTTCATTTAAGCATGTTAGTTCAATTAAGTTCATTAGTTTAATTAATGCATGAGAGTTCACTTAAAGCATGCTAGTTTTCTTATGTTTATAAGCTAATTTAGTGTGTGATTTTATTAATTAAACTAAAACATTCAATGTAACTAGTTTCATTAATTAATCTAGCTCATTAAATCTGTTTTATGCATTCACTTTTATTTTTATTGAATAAAGTTATTATCTAATGGTTGCTTATATATTTCAGCTATGTTATTCTTTTGGAGCAAATGGTTGATCATATTCTCAGGAATGACATGGAATTTACATCAATTGAAGTCCCTTGAAGACCCATCAAGGCTGATCGGTTACAATATAATTCAATGGAGCAATTACACCACTTGAATGTTGTTATTTCCGGTAATGGTTTTAACGCTTTCAAGAGTCTTTACATCATTTTAAGGTTGTTAGTTTCAGCAAGAAAGAAAGAGAAGATATGCAATGAAAGCCTTCATTATCACAATTTAAGGGAGAGTAAACACTAGAATTAAAAACAACAGTTAAGGAGAGAACTCGAAGAGAGGGGTCATTTATCGCGACATACGCTCAAAGAGAGGGGTCGTCCATCGTGGTAAACACTCTAAGAAAAGGACCATTCACTGACATGTACTCGAAGAGAGGGGTCATTCATCGTGACATATGCTCAAAGAGAGGGATTGTTCATCTCGGTATACGCTCTAAGAAAGGGACCATTAATTATGACTTGCACTCGAAGAGATGGGTCAAATATCGCGACATACGCTCAAAGAGAGGTGTTGTCCCTCACGGTATACACTCAAAGAGAGGGAACGTTCACCATGACATGCACTCGAAGAGAGGGGTCATTCATCGCGAAAAACTCTCATAGAGAGGGGTCGTCAATGACGATATACGCTCAAAGAGAGGGACTGTTCATTATGACATATGCTCGAAGAAGGGGGCATTCATCATGACAAATGCTCCGAGAGAGGGCTCTTCCATCACGATATACGCTCTAAGAAAGGGATAGTTCACTATGACATGCAGTCGAAGAGGTATACGCTCAAAGAGAGGGACCGTTCATTATGACATCACTCGAAGAGAAGGGTCATTAATCGCAATATAAGCTCAAAGTGCGGTGGCGTCCATCACGGTATATGCTCATTAAAGAGAGGAACTTTTCCTTATGACATGCACTCGAAGAAAGGGGTCATTCATTGCGACATGCGCTCAAAGAGATTGGTCGTCCATCACCATATACGCTCAAAGAGAGACCACTCACTATGACATATGCTTGAAGAGAGGGGTCATTTAACGCGACATACGCTCAAGAGAATGGTTGTCCATCATGATATACGCTCTAAGAAATAGACTTTTCACCTTGAGATGCACTCAAAGAGAAGGGTCATTCATCGCAATATACGTTAAAAGAGAGGGGTCATCGATCACGGTATACACTCGAAGAGAAGGATCATTCATTATGACATACTCTTGAAGAGAGGGATCATTCATCGTGAGATACACTCAAATAGAAGGGTCGTAAATCATGATATACGCTCTAAGAAAGAGACTGTTCATTATGACATGCACTCGAAGAGAGGGATCATTCATAGTGACATATGCTCAAAGAGAGGGGTAGTCCATCAAGGTATACGCTCAAAGAGAGGAACAATTCATCTTGACATGCACTCAAAGAGAAGGGTCATTCATCACAACATATACTCAAAGAGAGGGGTCATTGATCACGGTATACGTAGACCTGACAAACTTGATCCGAGAACCGAAAATCAAACCAATTTACCTGAACCAAAACCCGAACCGAAACGAAACTGATGATTTAGAGTGATTTGAAACCCAAACTGAAACCAAAACCGATCCAAATTCTAGAAGAACCCGTAATCGATTTCACCCGAATTGGAAGTAACCCGAACCGAAAATAACCCGAAATTAACTTGCTAAAAACCAATCTAAACCGAACATCAATCCGATTTTAACCCGATAATTGAGTCAAAGTGAATGAATAATATATTTTTACTATAGTTTCTTTTTTAACAATATGATAAATAATTAAATAATATATTTTTTTATCTTTTTTTATTATGATAATACTAATTAATCACTACATCTGATAATAATTTAATTTTTAATATTACATTTCCTACTTTAAAAATTAGTTTATTTTTTGTTAAAATTTGGGGCGTTATAAAAATGACCAAAATATTATTAATGAATCCATGTATTCACAAAAATGGCATTATCCCTTATATTACCAATTTTGACTTTACTCGTATAAAATCTAAGGCAAAAATTTTCAAAACAATTCCAATATAAAATAAAAATGATATATTTTTATAAGAATATATGATTAATTCTATATATAATATAGACATATGACACTCGAACAAAGGGGTCATTCATCGCGACATATGCTCAAAGTGAGGAACCACCGTTCAATATGACATGCACTCAAAGATAAGGGTCATTCATCGCCACATATGCTCAAGGAGAGGGATCATCTATCACGCAATACGCTCAAAGAGATGGACCATCCATCATGGAATACGCTCTAAGAACGGGACCATTCATTATGACATGCACTCGAAGATAGGGGTCATTCATTGCGATATACGCTCAAAGAGAGGGATCGTCCATCTTGGTATCCTCTCAAAGAGAGGGACTGTTCATTATGTTATACGCTTGAAGAGAGGGGTCATTCACCGCGACATATGCTAGAAGAGAGGTGATACGATCACAACCAACAATGAATCAAAAGAATTTCCTATTGGACCTATGACTCGTGCTAAAACCAAGAAATTTCAAGAGGCCATGGGAAATCTATTTATTCAAGGCTGAAAATTAGAGAATGCAACAACAGCTATGTTGGAACAATACAACCTCCTACATGTGCATGAGTTAGCATGAGTTCTTTCTTAAGTTTTTTTAAATTTAATTTCAGCATGTTTGCATGAATAAATAATGCTCTATATTCATTTAAGCATGTTAGTTCAATTAAGTTCATTAGTTTAATTAATGCATGATAGTTCACTTAAAGCATGTTAGTTTTCTTATTTTTATGACTTCATTTAGTGTGTGGATTAATTAATTAAACTAGATCATTCAAAGTAACTAGTTACATTAATTAAACTAGCTCATTAAATATGTTTCATTCATTCACTTTTATTTTATTGAATAAAGTTGTTATCTAATGGTTGCTTATATTTTCATCTAGGGTATTCATTTGGGATCAAATGGCTGATCATTTTTTACAAGAATGATAAGTCATTTACTACCAATTAAAGACACTTGAAGACACCATGATGGCTGATCAGTTTCAAGACATTCAAGGGAGATTTACACACCACTTAAAGGCTTTCAGTTTCAGCAAAAAAAAATGCATTGAAGAGCTCCTAAAGACACCACTTAAAGAGGCACTTAAAGACTACTTAAGAGCTACTTAATCCTCCATAAAGCTTATCAGTTTTTAACAGAGAAGACATGCAATGAAATCCTTCATTATCAGCACTTAAGGGAGAGTAAAGGCAAGAATTAAAGCAACACTTAAGGAGGGAGTTCAAGGAATATCAGTCAATTTGTTCGCCATTTTTGGATTGGATACGAGCATATTTGTGTCTTGAGGTCTTCTTCAAACGTATTCCTCTATTTCTTATCTTTCCAACGCACTTTGGATCACCTCAATCCGATATCAGGAGCTTAACATATGATTAAATTAGTGAAGACAGTGCATGGTGGAAATTCAGTACGGGAATAGTCACAAGATGCTTGTTCAACAAATTCAAGAGGCCATTCAATTGCTGAATTCAATGCTTTATCAACAGCCCATTAAAGGAGGATGAATGAAAACTTAATCAAGTTCATTAGCCCAAGAGTTTCTCCATGTGGATGATATGAATGTCCACATTCATCCTTGTTAGATCAAAACTTTTTGGTTGTCAATTGGAGATAGGATAACCTACAAACTAATAGGCCTTTAACACCAGAATAATAAGTCTTTAATCTTTGTTCTAGGCTAATCAATTTTTTATTG
Source organism: Abelmoschus esculentus (assembly GCA_035048815.1). Lineage (NCBI taxonomy): Eukaryota > Viridiplantae > Streptophyta > Magnoliopsida > Malvales > Malvaceae > Abelmoschus > Abelmoschus esculentus. The sequence continues at coordinate 11,328,933 of JAUCBN010000006.1, read as the reverse complement.
TCTTACACCTATAAATAGGCACTCATTTCATTGTAAAAGAAATAACTTTTGGCATATATTAAACTTTGAGAGTGTTCTCTTTTATAGTTCTTTTTGAACTTTATCGGCTTGCAAGATTGTTCTTGTGGCATTAATCCCTTTTCATTCTTTTTTATATTGTTGGTTCCTAGTTCATATAACTAGAGGGTCGCAATCCCTTAGCCTTTCACCCAAGTCACGGTTTAAAAACTCTTAAGGAACGGGTCTTCACCTTTTAGTGTTGGTTCCTCCTTTGTTTATACCGCACCATCAATTACATTTCATCTTTTCATTTCCATCAACCATATATCCATATTTTCTATACTTCATCCTAAACACAACAATCAACTTATCATCATTCCATTCTCGTATCATCTTGTAATCATATTAATTACTTACTAGAATCATGAAAGGGCAATCACATATACAAATTCGGATATTCCGCAACTGGATTCATATCAATTGATAATCAGAGCATTGGCGATTCAGTATGCATTTTGTTTTTTTCTCTATCTCGGGTTAGAAAACAAAAAAAAGTCATAAAAATTGCAAAAAAAAATCCAAAATCTCAAAAAAAAAATTTCAAGAGGGAGGGATCATATCTTAAAAGTGAAAAAAGGTTTGGGTTGTATTTTTTATCACATTTTCTTCAGATTCCTATTTTATCTTTTTTTACCATCCGTTTGCTACCTATTTCTTGTTTTCTTTTCCTAACCATTTTGTTTTAGCCGAATTCCACAAAGAAAGCTTGATAAGCCTTGAGTAAGTTCTCTACGGACTTAGAAAAGAGAGCAAGAATGGTAAAAGGTAATAGTGTGCATTAAGGGGAAAAGCCTATCCCGAGAGAAACACGAGTGTGAGTGCATTTTCTTTGGAGTGGAAAGGTGAGGATTTGTGTTGGTAAGGTTTAAAATTTTTTTTATCGAATCATGTAACAAAGATCTGGTCATAGTGGTGAAGGAGTTCCCAATTTGCAAAATCAAGCATTGCTACAAGCAATGGCAAAGATGATTCAACAACAATTGGAGCCCTTATTAGAACGAATTGATCAACTTGAAATTTCACAAGCTTATCATGGTAATGAGGAGTATCATCCTGAAGGGGATGATGATGTGCATGAACTTGATCAATCATCCCAACATAGTATGGCACAACAAGGCCAAAGAGCACGTCCAAGAGTGTATGATAATCTTAGCAACATCAAAATTACCATTCCTCCTTTTCAAGGAAGAACGAATCCAGAAGCATACCTCGCATGGGAAAAGAAGTTTGAACATATCTTTGAGTGTCATAACTATTCAGAGCTTAAAATGGTAAAACTCGCAGCCATTGAGTTTACGGATTATGCACTTATATGGTGGGATCAATTGACATGTAGCAGGAGACGCAATGGTGAACATCCTATTTCTACTTGGAATGAGATCAAAGCTGTGATGCGTAGAACGTTCATTCCAACTCACTACCATAGAGAGTTGTTTAACAAGCTTCAAAACCTTACACAAGGCAATCGTAGTGTTGAGGAATATTATAAAGACATGGAAGTAGCCATGATCCGAGCCAATATTGATGAGGATCGAGAAGCCACTATGGTAAGGTTTCTATTTGGTCTTGATCCTAACATTGTAGCTGTTGTTGAGTTGCAACATTACGTGGAAATAGAAGACATGGTTCATATGGCCATGAAGGTGGAGAAGCAACTCAGAAGGAAAGGTGCACCCCTAGTCTTTGGAGGTTCTACTTCTAAATGGGGGCAAAGTAACGTAAAAAAGAATCCATCCTTTACTCCTAATGACCGAGCCGGACCATCAAAGAATATCCAGCTATGCCAAATCGATCCCGTGATGTACAATGTTTCAAGTGTTTGGGGAGAGGTCACATTGCTAGCCAATGCCCTAACCGCAACACTATGTTCATCCGTGATGATGGAGAGATTGAAACTGACCAAGAGGGGGAGGAGGTAGAGGATAAAGAATTTGAAGAAGAAGAAGAGTTGGAACATGCCGTAGATGGAGAGGTCCTTGTTGTTAAAAGGAGCCTAAGCATGCAAGCAATTGATGGGGATCAACAATGCGAGAACATTTTCCATACTCGCTGCCATATTAATGGAAAGGTATGCTTTGTCATTATCGATGGTGATAGTTTCACTAACGTTGCTAGTACTTTAATGGTAGATAAACTTGGCCTAGAAACGACCAAGCATCCACATCCCTACAAGTTGTAGTGGCTTAATGATGGAGGAGAACTTAAAGTGATCAAACAAGTTATTGTGCCTTTTTTCATTGGCAAATACAAAGATGAGGTGTTATGTGATGTTGTGCCAATTCACGCCGGTCATCTCTTGTTAGGAAGACCATTGCAGTTCGATAGGAGAGTCATACATGGTGGTTATACCAATCGGTATACCTTCACCCATGAAGCAAGGAAGATCACTCTAGTCCCACTTTCACCAAAGCAAGTTCACAAAGATCAACTTCATTTAAGAGAAAGCTTTGAAAAAGCCAAAGAGAGTGATATCAAAATTGAGAGAAGAGCCAAGGAGAGTGAGGTAACATCCGAGCGGAAAAAGGAGAGAGAAAAAGAAGAAAAAAAGAGAGTTAGCATTTTTACTTAAGAAAAGAGATAAGAAAGAATTTGTTTTCGGAAAAGATGGTTCTTGTACTTATGTACAAGGAAAGTTATTTAAGCACTAACAATCTTGACCCAAATCTGCCATCTTTTATTGTTTCATTGTTGCAGGAATATGAAGACCTATTTCCAGAAAAGATTCCAAGTGGACTACCTCCAATTCGTGGAACAGAGCATCAAATTGACTTTGTTCCTGGTGCTATCATTCCTAACCGACCAGCTTATTGTTGTAACCCCGAGGAAACTAAGGAGTTACAAAGTCAAGTTTCAGATTTGATGGAAAAGGGTTATATTAGAGAGAGCCTTAGTCCTTGTGCAGTACCTATTCTACTTGTGCCTAAGAAAGATGGTACATGGCGTATGTGTGTGGACTGTCGTGCGGTTAACAAAATAACGGTAAAGTATCATCATCTTATTCCACGTTTAGATGATATGTTAGATGAGCTTAGTGGTTCTAAGGTATTCTCTAAGATTGATCTTAAAAGTGGTTACCACCAAATTTGAATGCGAGAAGGGGATGAGAGGAAAACTGCATTCAAGACTAAACAAGGATTATATGAGTGGTTGGTTATGCCATTCGATCTAACTAATGCACCAAGCACTTTCATGAGATTAATGAATCACATCCTTGGACAATTCTTGGGTAATTGTGTAGTGTATTTTGATGATATTCTTATATATAGCAAGAGTTTGAGTGAGCATGTTCAACATCTAAGGTCACTATTAGATGTTTTGAGAAATGAAAGACTTTATGCTAATCTACAAAAAATGCATATTTTGCACTAACAAGGTTGTTTTCCTAGGTTTTGTTGTGAGTGCAGATGGATTAAAAGTTGATAGTGTTGGGACCGCCGGCACACCCCATGGCGCTGCAGAACAAAATTACGACGGTCTTTCCAGTGATCCATATACGTTTAATCCGAAATCGAGACGAAGAGATATGATGACTTACATTGGGTTCCTTGATAAGCAGCAAAAACAGCAACTCGATTTGTGATAATCACGATTGTTCGACAATTCGAATCTTTAGCCTCCATGAATATCGTCTCGGCCTCTACTCAGTTCACCCGGTTAAGAGAGAAAATCTCAAAAAAACTGTTTCTCATGATTCTAGGGTTTGGAATTTGGAATTCTCTATCTTGGCTGCTAGATCAATTGATCCTTTATATAGGTGTAACCCTAGGTATAAGAGTTTGATTCTGATTTGGTTAATAGGAAATAATTACTTTAATTAATTCCTTAAATATCAGAATCTATATTTAATTCGAATTTAAAAGGGATATAATTACTTTAATTATATTTTTAATTATATTCTTTCTTTAAAATTCGGGATTAAATATAATCTACTTATACTTATATATTTTTTGGCTCTGTTTCAACCATTTGGTGTGACCCTGTAGGCTCATTGTAACGTTAGTAATAATATTAGAACAATTCTAATATTAAAAATAATGAGTGACATCTAGCAATATATCATTGTCATATAAGTTACAAGAGATCATGATTCGATGTGTCATGTCCGTGACCAACTCTTTTAATGTATTATATCCTTTTGTCCTTTTATATCTTTAATAGGCACAAGTCTTGGAATAGTCACACTTGTATAGCCTATTATTAGTGTTTCTTGATATCTAGAGTGGACTACTATTAATGAATAATTTGTGATATCTCATATCAACATATTCAAGCATGGCCATGCATTTTTAGTCTCACTCAATTAAGTGGCCTTTGATATATTTTCCTATTATGTAGGAAGGACAAATCCTATCTTGATTATTCATATCTCACTACATATATTGTAATATATCCAATGTTAGTTTTTATAGTATAACTAATTACGAAACACATTTAACTGTATCAAAACATAAAACAACATATGTTGAGATAGTAATAATCTCAAGTCTAAGGATTATACATATAGTTGTCACTATGAGCAATATCGTGACCGTCACATAATAATCCAAGATATATGCTCATAGTGGGTCAATCCAATATATTATTCTCTACTAATATATTCATGTATTAATTCTGACATCTCTATGTCAATGACAACTCATTGTCATCAATTTATCACATGTTAGTCTTAAGCGTATTATTATTGTCCATACCCATAATAATACTTAACTAAGGATCTTTTAATAATTATACATATATTATTATATGGGCCTTATTTTTTCTCAGTTTATGTGACACATATATCTGAAAACAACAATGACAATGCCTTTATTCAATAAAATTGGTAAATGAAAGTATCCATACAATCATCATATGATTGGTCGTTGGGCATACTCTAACAATCTCTCAGTAGCACTAAGACCAATCACTCACATATCTAATACCGAGTGACTCTGTGTGACGATCATGCTTCTGTTGCGTTAGAGGCTTTGTCAAGGGATCAGCAATGTTATCATCCGTGTGTGCTTTACATATCTTCATATCTCCTCGATCTATGATCTCTCGAATGAGATGGAAGTTTCTAAGAATATGTTTGGATCGTTGATGAGATCTGGGTTCCTTTCTTGTGCAATAGCTCCATTGTTGTCACAACGAAGTTCTATAGCATCTGATATGCTTGGAACAACCCCTAGTTCGGATATGAACTTTTTGATCCAAACAGCTTCCTTTGCTGGCTGCAATATACTCAGCCTCTATCGTAGAATCAGCTACTGTATCTTGCTTAGAACTTTTCCAGCTTACAGAACCTCCGTTAAGGCAAAACACAAATCCAGATTGCGATCTTGAGTCATCCTTATCTGTTTGGAAACTAGCATCAGTATAACCTTTTATACTAAGCTATTCTTTGCCTCCAAAGACAAGAAATGTATCCTTAGTTCTTCTCAAGTACTTAAGGATGTTTTTGACTTCTACCTAGTGACTTTCACCAGGGTTTACCTGATATCGACTTGTCATGCTTAAGACATACGATACATCTGGTCGAGTACATATCATGGCACATGATAGAACCAATAGCCGAAGTATATGGAATCTTACTCATTCGTTCTCTTTCTTGTGGAGTTGAAGGACACATTTCCTTCGAAAGATATACCATATCTCATAGGTAAGAATCCTTTCTTGGATTCTTTCATACTGAATCTCTTTAGAACTTTGTCTATATATGTACTTTGACTTAGACCTAGAAGTCGTCTAGATCTATCTCTATAGATCTTAACCCCTAAGATATATGCTGCCTCACCCAAATCTTTCATTGAGAAACAACTACTTAACCAAGTCTTAACTGACTGTAAGGTAGGTATGTCGTTTCCTATAAGAAGTATGTCATCTACATACAAGATTAGGAAAGAAACAATGCTCCCACTAGTCTTCTTGTAAACACAAGGCTCATCTTCGTTCTTGATAAAACCAAACTCTTTGATCACATTATTGAAACAAAGATTCCAGCTTCGAGAAGCTTGCTTTAGTCCATAAATGGACCTTTGTAGCTTACAAACCTTTCCAGCATTTCCTGGAGCGACAAAACCTTCTGGTTGTGTCATATACACATCCTCTTCAAGGTTTCCATTAAGGAAAGCGGTTTTGTCGTCCATTTGCCAAATTTCATAATCATGGAATGCAGCTATAACAAGCAAGATCTGGATGGATTTAAACATAGCTACACGGGAGAAAGTTTTATCATAGTCAATACCATGAACTTGTAGAAAACCTTTAGCGACTAGTCGCCCCTTTTATGTTTGTACATTTCCATCCATGTCGGTTTTCTTCTTGAAAACCCATTTACACCCTATAGGTTTTACCCCTTCAGGTGATTCAACCAAAGTCCATACTTGGTTGACTGACATGGATTCCATCTTAGATTTCATGGCCTCAAGCCATTTCTCAGAGTCTGGGCTCGATATTGTCTCTTGAAAAGTTCTTAGCTCATCCTGATCCATAATGAGAACATCTCCATGCGTGGTAATTAGAAATCCATATCTCTCAGGTGCATGGCGTTCTCTTGTGGACCTACACAGTGGTTGTGTTTCTAAATCTGTTGACTGTTCCTCAACAATTTGTGGAACATGTTCAATCTCAGGTTCAATGAATTGTTGTTCTTGAACTTCTCCAAGTTCAATGTCTCTACTCTTTCCTTTCTTATTAAGAAATTCTCTTTCGAGAAAAACTCCTGTTCGAGCAACAAACACTTTGTTCTCTTTGGGGTTAAAGAAATAATATTCCTTAGTTTCTTTGGGATATCCAACAAAATTACACTTATGAGATTTGGGTTCGAGCTTTGTAGACATCTGATGTTTGTCATATGCTTCGCAACCCCAAATCTTCATAAAAGACATACTAGGACGTTTTCCAGTCCATATCTCATATGGTGTCTTTTGAACAGATTTAGACGGAACACGATTTAATGTGAAAGCAACTGTTTCTAGTGCATGCCCTCAGAAAGAAGTTGGAAGATCACTATGACTCATCATTGATCGAACCATGTCTAACAAAGTTCGATTTCTCCTCTCAGAAACTCCATTCCACTGTGGTGTACCTGGTGGAGTAAGTTGTGAACAATCCCACATTCTTTAAGGAGTTCATCAAATTCTTTGCTTAAGTATTCTCCACCTCGATCTGATCGAAGTGCTTTAATACTCTTTCCTAGTTGATTTTGTACTTCATTCTTGAATTCTTTACATTTTTCGATAGCCTCAGATTTATGGCGCATAAGGTAAATGTAACCATATCGACTGAAGTCATCAGTGAAAGTGATGAAGTACTGAAATCCACCTCTAGCTTGTGTGTTCATTGGTCCACATACATCACTATGTATTAATCCCAATAAATCACTTGCTCGCTCACTTTTACCATTAAAAGGAGCCTTAGTCATTTTTCCTAATAAGCAAGATTCACATACATTCAATCGTTCGAAAACAAATGAATCTAAGAATCCATCTTTATGGAGTCTTAATATGCGTTTCTCACTTATATGGCCTAAACGATAATGCCAGAGATAAGTTTGATTTGAGTCATTTGTTTTTGATCTTTTGGTATTTATGTTATAAATGGCATTTTCTAGATTTAAAATATATAAGCCATTAACCAAATGTGCTGAACCATAAAAAAAATTATCGAGATAAAAAGAACAACAATTATTCTTAATAATAATCTCAAATACAATCTTGTCCAAACAAGAAATAGAAATAATGTTTTTAGTCAAACTAGGCACAAAATAACAATCTTCTAAATGTAAATCAAGTCCACTAGGTAAAGATAAAACGTATGTTCCTATAGCTAATGCAACAACTCTTGCTCCATTTCCCACTCATAGGTCCACGTCTCCCTTAGCTAGATTCCTTCTCTTTTGCAGTCCCTGTACAGAAGTATAGATGTGAGAATCACAACCAGTATCTAATACCCAAGAAGAAGATGTTGATAGATTCACATCGATAACATAAATACCTAAAGCAGATGCACCATCTGCTTTTACCTTCTTGACCTCTTCAAGGTAAATGGGGAAATTTCTTTCCCAGTGTCCTGTCTTATTGCATTGGAAACATTTTCCTTCCTTGCTAACTCCCCCTTTGGGTTTCAATGCATCATGTCCTTTGGGTATAGGCTTACCTTTACCCTTGTACTTTGCCACTGTCTTTCCCTTTCCTTTGTCCTTGCGGACCATCAGAATGGGCTTAGGTCCACCTTTAGACATATTTTTCTCAGCAGTTCGTAACATGCCAAGTAACTGTAGCAAAGTTTTGTTAATTTCATTCATGTTGAAATTAAGGACAAATTGATTGAAGCTATTCGACAACGATTGCAGAATAACATCAGTAGCCAATTCATCCTTGAGAGGAAAACCTAGCTTTTTCAACGTTTGGATATAGCCTATCATCTTAATGACATGAGCTCCTACAGGAGATCCCTCTACCATTTTGCACTGAAATAGAGCTTTAGAGGTCTCATACCTCTCTTGACGTGCTTTCTCCTCATATATTTCTTTGAGGTTTTGAATCATATCATATGCAACCATGTCCTCATGTTGCTTCTGAAGATCAGGAGTCATGGTAGCAAGCATAAGACATCTGACATCTAACATGTCATCCATATGTTTCTTAAACTTGTATTTGTCAGCTCTAGAAGCATTAGTTGTCGATTCATCTGGAACGGGTTCTTCAATGACATATTCCTTTCTTTCCTATTTGAGAACAATTCTCAAATTACGGAAACAATCAAGGAAGTTTACGCCATTGAGTTTCTCCTTCTCAAGGAGTGATCTCAATGATATAGTATTGTTTGCCATTTAGATCTACAACAATGGAAATACATAATATGAATTTACCGATTTGAAATATTATAAATAGGACTTTGTTTATAAAATATTCCCACTATTTCGTTCAAAATTAAAAACCCCTCTCGTTTTTAATTTCGGAAAAATTTGACGAAAATTTTTCTAGTGAGTGAGGATCCATAATTCACCAATTTCCTAAATCAGCTTTGGCTTTTCTTTTAGGATAGAGGTTATTTAGGTAAGTAACCCTTTACTAATTACATCTCATGTAACTCCTACATTTGGTGAACAACTCTTGTTCAGTCATCTCATGACTTAACCAAATACTTAGCCTTTAGGTTTCTAATCCTATTAGAACAACCTAACTAAGTTATTACCAATATTTCGACCGACGAATATCACTTGTTTATTCTTCGCGTTTAAGCAAGATGGACTTATGTGTTAATGCTTTGGCAAAACCCACATAAGATCGATCAAGGCCTTAACGAGGACAAATATTGGATGGCTACTTTTAACTTATATTAATTTGAGAGAAAACATTGAATATCTCATCGTTACCTTTTTTTTTAATTTGGCCCTTATTGATCTCATCAATATATGCGAGTAGAAGATATATATCATACATTGCATCACATACATGATAGATATAAAATAAAAGGATTGCAATGGTTATAGCCCAAAATAAAGAACTAAGGTGGCTCATCCCAAGCCAATGGGAGAACCTTAGAAACCCTAATTTTATACTAAAACTGCTTCTCAAACATCTTCTCGCCTTTGGTCCAAACGTCTCGATTGCTTCTTGGAATAAGATTACAATCATAGAAACTCGTTTTACATACGAGGGAGTAAGATGAGAAGAGAGGTACAACAAACATATAGAAAGGCACGACACGCAGGCCGTATTTAAAATTTACAACTATTGTAAAAGCAAGGGCTATAATCATGCATGTCAAACACCGTGTAAAGCAAACAGATACTATCACGAAATCGTTAATATTACCAATATGGGCCTACAATCTATGTTGCCTACGAAGGGGTCAAGGGGCGAAGCACCCTTGCGGGGTACCCGCAGGGGCGAAACCCCTTGCGGCCGTGGCAGGAAATTTTGAAAAATAGCTAGTATTTTTCTATGAAAAACATCACGATTTGATAAGATTTATCAACAAAATCGTGTTTTCGGGATTTTTAAAATCCCTTAGATTTTTCCATATCGGAATAACAATTATTCCTTTTTCCTTGATGAGATCTGCTATCGCACTTTCGTCGATCACTATGTCAACGATTGACATATGATTATTGAAAAACCCTTGTAGCAACATGGCGATTGTAATTAACAGATTAACATATTAATCATATCCCTAATCAACAAGCAATATCAAATTTTATATCGCCGATATAGTAAAACAAATTACGCATCTCATACATATCGCATCACCCAAGTATTTAACCCGATTATGAATCGTACAAGTGGCTCTGATACTACTATTGGAACCGTCGGCACACCCCATGGCGCAGTGGAATAAAATTACGACGGTCTTTCTAGTGATCCATGTACGTTTAATCCGAAATCGAGAGGAAGAGATACGATGACTTACATTGGGTTCCTTGATAAGCACTAAAAACAACAACTAGATTTGTGATAATCACGATTGTTCGATAATTCGAATCTTTAGCCTCCACGAATATCGTCTCGGTCTCTACTCAGTTCACCCGGTTAAGAGAGCAAATCTCAAAAAAACTGTTTCTCGTGATTCTAGGGTTTGGAATTTGGAATTCTCTATCTTGGCTGCTAGACCAATTGATCCTTTATATAGGTGTAACCCTAGGTATAAGAGTTTGATTCTGATTTGGTTTATAGGAAATAATTACTTTAATTAATTCCTTAAATATCAGAATCTATATTTAATTCGAATTTAAAAGGAATATAATTACTTTAATTATATTCTTTATTTAAAATTCGGGATTAAATATAATCTACTTATAATTATATATTTTTTTGCTCTGTTTCAACCATTTGGTGTGACCCTGTAGGCTCATTGTAACGTTAGTAATAATATTAGAACAACTCTAATATTAAAAATAATGAGTGACATCTAGCAATATATCATTGTCATATAAGTTACAAGAGATCATGATTCGATGTATCATGTCCGTGACCAACTCTTTTAATGTATTATATCCTTTTGTCCTTTTATATCTTTAATAGGCACAAGTCTTGGAATAGTCACACTTGTATAGCCTATTATTAGTGTTTCTTGATATCTAGAGTGGACTACTATTAATGAATAATTTGTGATATCTCATATCAACATATTCAAGCATGACCATGTATTTTTAGTCTCACTCAATCAAGTGGCCTTTGATATATTTTCCTATTATGTAGGAAGGACAAATCCTATCTTGATTATTCATATCTCACTACATATATTGTAATATGTCCAATGTCAGTTTTTATAGTGTAACTAATTACGAAACACATTTAACTGCATCAAAACATAAAACAACATATGTTGAGATAGTAATAATCTCAAGTCTAAGGATTATACATATAGTTGTCACTATGAGCAATATCGTGACCGTCACATAATAATCCAAGATATATGCTCATAGTGGGTCAATCCAATATATTATTCTCTACTAATATATTCATGTATTAATTCTGATATCTCTATGTCAATGACAACTCATTGTCATCAATTTACCACATGTTAGTCTTAAACGTATTATTATTGTCCATACCCATAATAATACTTGACTAAGGATCTTTTAATAATAATACATATATTATTATATGGACCTTATTGTTTCTCAGTTTATGTGACACATATATCTGAAAACAACAATGGCAATGCCTTTATTCAATAAAATTGGTAAATGAAAGTATCCATACAATCATCATATGTTTGGTCTTTGGGCATACTCTAACAGATAGAGTGAAGGTTAAGGCAATTGAGGAATGAACTAGACCAACAAGCATTAGCCAAGTTAGAAGCTTCCATGGTTTAGCAAGCTTCTATCATCGGTTTGTACCCAATTTCAGCACATTAGCTGGTCCTTTACCCGGGGTCATTAAAAAGAATTCCAACTTCTTTTTGGGTGAAGAACAAGAGAAATCCTTTAACCTGATTAAGGATTGTTTAATTAATGCACCCTTATTAACTTTACCTGATTTTAACAAAGTTTTTGAGGTTGAATGTGATGCTTCAGGTTTGGGAATTGGAGCAGTTTTATCTCAAGAAGGACGCCTCATAGCCTACTTTAGTGAGAAATTGAGTGGAGCTACACTCAATTATCCGACCTATGATAAGGAAATGTATACACTAATTCGAGCCTTGAAAACATGGCAACATTACCTATGGTCTAAGGAATTCATCAACCATACATCCATATTTTCCATACTTCATCCTAAACACAAGAATTGTTGATCCCCATCAATTGCTTGCATGCTTAGGCTCCTTTTAACAACAAGGACCTCTCCATCTACGGCATGTTCCAACTCTTCTTCTTCTTCAAATTCTTTATCCTCCTCCTCCTCCTCCTCTTGGTCAGTTTCAATCTCTCCATCATCACGGATCAACATAGTGTTGCGGTTAGGGCATTGGCTAGCAATGTGACCTCTCCCCAAACACTTGAAGCATTGTACATCACGGGATCAATTTGGCATGGCTAGACTCTTTCCCTTGCTGGTTTCAACGATGGGTTTGATATTCTTTGATGGTCCGGCTCGGTCATTAGGAGTAAAGGATGGATTGTTTTTTACGTTACTTTGCCCCCATTTAGAAGTAGAACCTCCAAAGACTCAGGGTGCACCTTTCCTTTTGAGTTGCTTCTCCACATTCATGATCATATGAACCATGTCTTCTTCTATTTCCACGTAATGTTGCAACTCAACAATGGCTACAATGTTAGGATCAAGACCAGATAGAAACCTTGCCATAGTGGCTTCTCGATCCTCATCAATGTTGGCTCGGATCTTGGCTACTTCCATGTCTTTATAATAATCCTCAACACTACGATTGCCTTGTGTAAGGTTTTGAAGCTTGTTAAACAACTCTCTATGGTAGTGAGTTGGAATGAATCTTCTACGCATCACAGCTTTCATCTCATTCCAAGTAGAAATAGGATGTTCACCATTGCGTCTCCTGCTACATGTCAATTGATCCCACCATATAAGTGCATAATCCGTAAACTCAATGCCTGCGAGTTTTACCTTTTTAAGCTTTGTATAGTTATGACACTCAAAGATGTGTTCAACCTTCTTTTCTCATGCGAGGTATGCTTCTGGATCCGTTCTTCCTTGAAAAGGAGGAATGGTAATTTTGATGTTGTTGAGATTACCATCCACTCTTGGACGTGCTCATTGGCCTTGTTGGGCCATACTATGTTGTGATGATTGATCAAGTTCATGCACATCATCATCCGCTTCAGGATGATACTCCTCATTACCATGATAAGCTTGTGAAATTTCAAGTTGATCAATTCGTTCTAATAAGGGCTCCAATTGCTGTTGAATCATCTTTGCCATTGCTTGTAGCAACGCTTGATTTTGCAAATTGGGAGCTCCTTCACCGTTGTGACCAGATCTTTGTGACGTGATTAGATAAAAAAAGCTTTAAACCTTACCAGCATAAATCCTCACCTTTCCACTCCAAAGAAAATGCACTCACACTCATGTTTCACTCGGGATAGGCTTTTCCCCTTAATGCACGCTCTCGCCTTTTACCATTCTTGCTCTCTTTTCTATGTCCTTAGAGAATTTATTCAAGGCTTAACAATCTTTTTTTATGGAATTCGGCTAAAACAAAATGGTTAGGAAAAGAAAACAAGAAATAGGTAGCAAACGGGTGGTAAAAGATAAAATAGGAATCTGAAGAAAATATGATAAAAAATACAACCCAAACCTTTTTTTACTTTTAAGATATAATTAAATTAGTGAAGACAGTGCATACTAGAAATTCAGTACGGGAATAGTCACAAGATGCTTGATCAACAAATTCAAGAGACCATTCAATTGTTGAATTCAATGCTTTATTAACAGCCCATTAAAGGAGAATGAATGACAACTTAATCAAGTTCATTAGCCCAAGAGTTTCTCCCTGTGGATGATATGAATGTCCATATTCATCCTTGTTAGATCAAACATTTTTGGCTGTCAATTGGAGATAAGATAACCTACAAATTAATAGGCCTTTAACACCAGAATAATAAGTCTTTAGTCTTTGTTCTACGCTAATCAATATGTTGTTGTCTTACACCTATAAATAGGCACTCATTTCATTGTAAAAGGAACAACTTTTGGCATCTATTAAACTTTGAGAGTGTTCTCTTTTATAGTTCTTTTTGAACTTTATCGGCTTGCAAGATTGTTCTTGTGGCATTAATCCCCTTTCATTCTTTTTTATATTGTTGGTTCCTAGTTCATATAACTAGAGGGTCGCAATACATTAGCCTTTCACCCAAGTCACGGTTTAAAAACTCTTAAGGAACGGGTCTTCACTTTTTAGTGTTGGTTCCTCCTTTGTTTACACCGCACCATCAATTACATTTCATCTTTTCATTTCCATCAACCATACATCCATATTTTCCATACTTCATCATAAACACAACAATCAACTTATCATCATTCCATTATCGTATCATCTTGTAATCATATCAATTACTTACTAGAATCACGATCCGGCAATCACATATACAAATTCGGATATTCCGCAACCGGATTCATATCAATTGGTAATCAGAGCATTGGCGATTCAGTACGCATTTTGTTTTTTTTCTCTATCTCGGGTTAGAAAACAAAAAAAAAGTCAAAAAAAATTGCAAAAAAAATCCAAAATCCCAAAAAAAAAGTTCAAGAGGGAGGGATCATATCTTAAAAGTGAAAAAAGGTTTGGGTTGTATTTTTTATCACATTTTCTTCAGATTCCTATTTTATCTTTTTCTACCATCCGTTTGCTACCTATTTCTTGTTTTCTTTTTCTAACCATCTTGTTTTAGCCGAATTCCGCAAAGAAAGCTTGTTAAGCCTTGAGTAAGTTCTCTACGGACTTAGAAAAGAGAGCAATAATGGTAAAAGGCAAGAGTGTGCATTAAGGGGAAAAGCCTATCCCGAGAGAAAGACGAGTGTGAGTGCATTTTCTTTGGAGTGGAAAGGTGAGGATTTGTGTTGGTAAGGTTTAAATTTTTTTATCTAATCATGTCACAAAGATCTGGTCATAGTAGTGAAGGAGTTCCCAATTTGCAAAATCAAGCATTGCTACAAGCAATGGCAAAGATGATTCAACAGCAATTGGAGCCCTTATTAGAACGAATTGATCAACTTGAAATTTCACAAGCTTATCATGGTAATGAGGAGTATCATCCTGAAGGGGATGATGATGTGCATGAACTTGATCAATCATCCCAACATAGTATGGAACAACAAGGCCAAAGAGCACGTCCAAGAGTGAATGATAATCTCAGATCAAAATTACCATTCCTCCTTTTCAAGGAAGAACGGATCCAGAAGCATACCTCGCATGGGAAAAGAAGTTTGAACACATCTTTGAGTGTCATAACTATTCAGAGCTTAAAAAGGTAAAACTCGCAGGCATTGAGTTTACGGATTATGCACTTATATGGTGGGATCAATTGACATGTAGCAGGAGACGCAATGGTGAACATCCTATTTCTACTTGGAATGAGATGAAAGCTGTGATGCGTAGAAGATTCATTCCAACTCACTACCATAGAGAGTTGTTTAACAAGCTTCAAAACCTTACACAAGGCAATCGTAGTGTTGAGGATTATTATAAAGACATGGAAGTAGCCAAGATCCGAGCCAACATTGATGAGGATCGAGAAGCCACTATGGCAAGGTTTCTATCTGGTCTTGATCCTAACATTGTAGCCATTGTTGAGTTGCAACATTACGTGGAAATAGAAGACATGGTTCATATGATCATGAAGGTGGAGAAGCAACTCAGAAGGAAAGGTGCACCCCGAGTCTTTGGAGGTTCTACTTCTAAATGGGGGCAAAGTAACGTAAAAAAGAATCCATCCTTTACTCCTAATGAATGAGCCGGACCATCAAAGAATATCAAACCCATCGCTGAAACCAGCAAGGGAAAGAGTTTGAACATGCCGTATTTTGATATGTTAGATGAGCTTAGTGGTTCTAAGGTATTCTCTAAGATTGATCTTAAAAGTTGTTACCACAAAATTTGAATGCGAGAAGGGGATGATGGAAAACTGCATTTAAGACCAAACAAGGATTATATGAGTGGTTGGTTATGCCGTTCGGTATAACTAATGCACCAAGCACTTTCATGAGATTAATGAATCACGTCCTTAGACAATTCTTGGGTAAGTTTTGTGTAGTGTATTTTGATGATATTCTTATATATAGCAAGAGTTTGAGTGAACATGTTCAACATCTAAGGTCAGTATTAAATGTTTTGAGAAATGAAAGACTTTATGCTAATCTACAAAAATGCATATTTTGCACTAACAAGGTTGTTTTCCTAGGTTTTGTTGTGAGTGCACATGGATTAGAAGTTGATAGAGAAAATGTTATGACAATTGAGGAATGGAATAGATCAACAAGTATTAGCCAAGTTAGAAGCTTCCATGGTTTAGCAAGCTTCTATCATCAGTTTGTACCCAATTTCAGCACCTTAGCTGCTCCTTTAACCGGGTCATTAAAAAGAATTCCAACTTCTTTTGGGTCGAAGAACAAAAGAAATCCTTTAACCTGATTAAGGATTGTTTAATTAATGCACCATTATTAACTTTACCTGATTTTAACAAAGTTTTTGAGGTTGAATGTGATGTTTCGGGTTTGGGAATTGGAGCAGTTTTATCTCAAGAAGGACGCCTCATAGCCTACTTTAGTGAGAAATTGAGTGGAGCTACACTCAATTATTCGACCTATGATAAGGAAATGTATGCACTAATACGGGCCTTGGAAACTTGGCAGCATTACCTATGGTCTAAGGAATTCATCATCCATACAGACCACGAGGCATTAAAGCACATCAAGGGTCTGCATAAGCTAAACAAGAGACATGCCAAATGGGTTGAGTTTCTTGAAGCCTTCCCTTATGTGATCATGCATAAAAAGGATAAGGAAAACATTGTTGCTGATGCACTATGACGTAGGTATGCCCTTCTTAACACCTTAGACTCTAAATTGTTAGGTTTTGCTTTCATTAAGGAATTATACGAGTCTGACCATGATTTTGGTGAAGTGTACAAAATCTGTGAGAAAGGTGCACATCTTAAGTTTTATAGAGATGATGGATACCTATTCAAGGAAGGGAAGTTTGCATCCCACAAGGATCTATTTGAGAGTTGCTCCTCAAGGAAGCACATGGGGGAGGACTAATGGGACATTTTGGAGTAGCGAAGACGTTGAACATGTTTCAAGAGCACTTGTATTGGCCAAAGATGAAATGAGATATTGAGAGGCTATGTGAGCGTTGTATCACATGTAGAAAGGCCAAGTCAAAAGTCATGTCCCATGGCCTATATACTTGACTACCTATTCCTAATGTACCTTGGGTAGACATATCCATAGATTTTGTACTTGGGCTGCCACGTACAAAGAATAACAAAGATTCCATCTTTGTAGTAGTGGATCGATTCTCTAAAATGGCTCATTTTATTCCTTGTAATAAGACTAATGATGCTTCACATGTTGCTAATTTATTTTTCAAGGAAATCATGAGATTGCATGGTGTTCCAAGAACTATCATATTTGATCGAGATGTGAAGTTCTTAAGTCATTTTTGGAGAACATTATGGAGGAAGATTGGAACCAAGTTGTTATTTTCCACAACTTGCCATCCACAAACAGATGGTCAAACTGAAGTGGTGAACCTGGTGTTATCCATGTTGTTGAGGATAATCATCAAAAAGAATTTGAGGACTTGGGAGGAAAGCTTGCCACATGTGGATTTTGCTTACAACCGATCCATTCATTCTGCCACTAAAATATCACCATTTGAAATAGTGTATGGTTTCAATCCCTTAACTCCATTGGATTTATTACCTTTGCCCGCTGATCAAATTGTGAATAAAGATGGGAGAAACAAGTCTGAATTTGTCAAAAAACTCCATCAATAAGTGTGAGACAATATTGAAAAGAGAACTAGGCAATATGAGCAACAAGCTAACAAGGGACGTAAACGAATTACATTCGAGCCGGGAGATTGGGTTTGGCTGCACATGAGAAAAGAAAGATTTCCAGCCCAACGCAAATCAAAATTGATGCCTAGAGGGGATGGTCCTTTTCAAGTGATCAAACGTGTCAATGATAATGTCTAACAATTAGACCTCCTAGGTGAGTTTAATGTCAGTGCAACATTCAATGTGGCTGATTTATCTCCATTTCATTTGGTGACGATTTGGGGTCAAATCGCTTTCAAGAGAGAGGGAATGATACAATCACAACCAATAATGAATCAGAAGAATTTCCTATTGGACCTATGACTCGTACTAAAACCAAGAAATTTCAAGAGGCCATGAGAAATCTATTTATTCAAGGCTGGAAATTAGAGAATGCAACACCAACTATGTTGGAACAATACAACCTCCTACTTGTGCATGAGTTTGCATGAGTTCTTTCTTAAGTTTTTTAAATTTAATTTTAGCATGTGTGCATGAATAAATAATGCTTGATATTCATTTAAGCATGTTAGTTCAATTAAATTCATTAGTTTAATTAATGCATGATAGTTCACTTAAAGCATGTTAGTTTTCTTATGTTTATGAGTTCATTTAGTGTGTGGATTAATTAATTAAACTAAATCATTCAATGTAACTAGTTTCATTAATTAAATTAGCTCATTAAATATGTTTCATGCATTCACTTTTATTTTATTGAATAAAGTTGTTATCTAATGGTTGCTTATATTTTCATCTAGGGTATTCATTTAGGATAAAATGGCTGATTATTCTCTACAAGAATGACAAGTCATTTACTACCAATTAAAGACACTTGAAGACACCATGATGGCTGATCAGTTTCAAGACATTCAAGGGAGATTTACACACCACTTAAAGGCTTTCAGTTTCAGCAAGAAAAAAAATGCATTGAAGAGCTCCTAAATACACCACTTAAAGAGGCACTTAATAGACTACTTAAGAGCTACTTAATCCTCCATAAAGCTTATCAGTTTTTAACAGGCAAGACATGCAATGAAAGCCTTCATTATCAGCACTTAAGGGAGAGTAAAGGCAAGAATTAAAACAACACTTAAGGAGGGAGTTCAAGGAATATAAGTCAACTTGTTCGCCATTTTTGGATTGGATACGAGTATATTTGAGTATTGAGGTCTTCTTCAAACGTATTCGTCTATTTCTTAGCGTTCCAACGCACTTTGAATCACCTCAATCCAATATCAGGAGCTTAGGATATGATTAAATTAGTGAAGACAGTGCATGCTGGAAATTCAGTACGGGAATAGTCACAAGATGCTTGTTCAACAAATTCAAGAGGCCATTCAATTGCTGAATTCAATGCTTTATGAACAGCCCATTAAAGGAGGATGAATAGGCCTTTAACATCAGAATAATGAGTCTTTTAATCTTTGTCTAGGCTAATCAATTTGTTGTTGTCTTACACCTATAAATAGGCACACATTTCATTGTAAAAGGAACAACTTTTGGCATATATTAAATTTTGAGAGTGTTCTCTTTTATAGTTCTTTTTGAACTTTATCGGCTTGCAAGATTATTCTTATGGCATTAATCCCTTTTCATTCTTTTTTATATTGTTGGTTTCTAGTTCATATAACTAGAGGGTCGCAATACATTAGCCTTTCACCCAAGTCACGGTTTAAAAACTCTTAAGGAACGGGTCTTCACTTTTTAGTGTTGGTTCCTCCTTTGTTTACACCGCACCATCAATTATATTTCATCTTTTCATTTCCATCAACCATACATCCATATTTTCCATACTTCATCCTAAACACAACAATCAACTTATCATCATTCCATTGCCGTATCATCATGTAATCATATCAATTACTTACAAGAATCACGATCGGGCAATCACATATACAAATTCGGATATTTCCGCAACCGGATTCATATCAAGAGAGGTCGTCCGTCACGGTATACGCTCTAAGAAAGGAACATTTCATTATGACATGCACACGAAGAAAGGGGTATTTCATCGCGACATATGCTCAAAGAGAATGGTCGTCCATCATGGTATACGCTCTAAGAAAAGGACCATTCACCATAACGAGCACTGAAAAAGAGTGGTCATTCATCACGACATACGCACAAAGTGAAGGGTCGTCCATCAAGTCATACACTCAAAAAGAGGGACCGTTCATTATGACTTGCACTCGAATATAGGGATCATTCATCGCGGCATACGCTCAAAGAGCGGGGTCGTCCATCATAGCATACGCTCAAAGAGAGGGACTTTTCATTATGATGTACGCTCGAAGAAAGGGTCATTCACCGTGACATACACTCAAATAGAGGGGTCGTCCATCACGGTATACGCTCTTAGAAAGGGACCGTTCATAAGGACATGCACTCGAAGAGAGGGGTCATTCAATGCGACATACACTCAAAGAGAGGGGTCACTCATCGTGACATACGCTCAAAGGGAGGGGTTGTTCATCACGGTATACACTCATAGAGAGGGACCGTTCCCCATGACATGCACTCGAAGAGAGGGGTTATTCATCACGACATACGCTCAATGAGAGGGGTTATCCATCACAATATACGCTCAAATATAGGAATCGTTCATTATGACATACGCTTTAAGAGAGTTGTCATTCACTGTGACATACGCTCAGAGAGAGGGGTTGTCTATCACGTTTACACTCTCAGAAAGGGACCGTACATTATGACATGCACTCGAAGAGAGGGGTCATTTATCCCGACATACGCTTAAATAGAGGGGTCGTCCATCATGGTATACTGTAAAAGAGATGGACCGTTCATTATGACATATGCTCGAAGAGAGGGGTCATTCACCGCGACATACATTCAAATAGAGGGTTCATTCATCACGGTATACGCTCTAAGAAAGGGACCGTTGATTATGACATGCACTCGAAGAGAGGTATCATTCATCGAGTCAGACGCTCAAACAGAGGGGTCGTCCATCATAGTATACGCTCAAAGTGAGGGATCATTTATTATGACATGCACTTGATGATAAAATTCATTCATCGTGACATACGCTCAAAGAGAGGGGTCATCTATCATGACACTCGCTCATAGAGAGGGGCTCTGTTCATTATGACATATGCTCGGAGAGAGGGGTCATTCACCGCGATATACGCTCAAAGAGAGGGCTCATCGATCACGGTATACGCTCTAAGAAAGGGACCATTCATTATGACATGCACTCGAAGAAAGGTCTCATTCTTTGCGACATACGCTCAAATAGATGGTTCGTCCATGATGTTATACGCTCAAAGAGAGAGACCGTTCATTATGACATGCACTCGAAGAGAGGGGTCACTCATCGCGACATACGCTCAAAGATGGGGATCGTCTATCATGGTATACGCTCATAGAGAGGGACCGCTCACCATGACGTTCACTCGAAGGGAAGGGTCATTCATCGCGACATACGCTCAAGGAGAGGGTCATCCATCACGATGTACGCTCAAAGAGAGGGACCGGTCACCTTGACATGCACATGAAGAGATGGGTCATTCATCGCAACATACGCTCAAAGAAATGGGTCATCGGCCAACGTATACGCTCTATGAGAAGGACCGTTCATTATGATATGCACTCGAAGAGAGGGGTTATTCATCACGACATACGCTTAAAGAGAGGGGTTGTCCATCACGGTATACACTCAAAGAAAGGGACCGTTCATTATGATATGTACTTGAAGAGAGGGGTCATTCATCGCGACATTTGCTCAAAGAAAGGGATCGTCCATCACGGTATACTCTCAAAGAGAGGGGTTGTTCATTATGATATATGCTCGAAGAAATGGGTCATTCACCGCGATATACGCTTAAAGAGCGGGGTTAGTCATCACAGTATACGCTCTAAAAAGGACCCATTCATAATGACATGCACTCGAAGATAAGATTCATTCATCGCGGCATACGCTCAAAGAGAGGGGTCATCAATCATGGCACCCTCTCACAGAGAGGGACCGTTCATTATGACATATGCTCGAAGAGAGGGGTCATTCTCCATGACATGTGCTCAAAGAAAGGGACCATTCATTATGACAAGCACTCGAAGAGGGGTCATTCATCGTGACATACGCTCAAAGAGAGGGATCGTTCATTATGACATGCACTCGAAGATAAGGGTCATTAATCACGACATACGTTCAAAGAGAGGGGTCATCTATCACGGCACCTGCTCAAAGATATGGACCGTTCATTGTGATACGCACTCGAAGAGAAGGGTCATTCATCGCAGCACACCCCGAGTGTAAACATGAGTGAATTGAGTGCCATATTTTTTTCCTTGGATTGACCGTGAGGATTTTGTGTGTGTCAATTGGTGAGGTCCTTAAACTTTTGTTTCATTTATTCATACTAACAATATGTCGAAACACTCAAATGAAAACAATCGTGAAGAATGACCAGCCCAGAACCTCTAAACACAAGCTCTAATAAGGGAATTGCAAAAGCTCTTACGTGCTGAGTTAGAACCAATTCATGAGCAGATGGACCGTATTGAGGAGTCTAGTAAAGGACGTCCAAGGGGCCAAGATGGACAGAATCATAAAAGGCATCCCATGCAACATGAGATTGAAGAGAGTGATGGAGAAGATGTCATTTCTGTTCGGAACAATGCAAGAAACCATCGCCAATTGGATGACAATTTTGAGAGCATCCGAGTTAATATCCCTCCTTTTCAAGGAAAATCAGACCCAGAGGCATATTTGGACTAGGAAAGCAAAGTGGAGAACATCTTTGAATGCCATAACTATTCCGAGCAAAAGAAGGTGTGCATGGTTGCCTTAGAATTTATTGAATACGCATTTGTAAGGTGGGATCAACTAAGATCAACAAGGAGGCGCAATGGTAAACGACCAATCAATACTTGGAGAGAAATGAAAGGTATTCTAAGGAAACGTTATGTGCCCACTCATTATCACCGTTCACCATGACATGCACTCGAAGAGAGGGGTCATTCATCGCGACATACGATCAAACAGAGGGGTCGTCCATCACGGCATACACTCAAAGAGAGGAATCGTTCATTATGAAATACGCTTGAAGAGAGGAGTCATTCACTGCGATATACGTTCACAGAGAGGGGTCCATCCATCACGGAATACGCTCTAAGAATGGGACCCTTTATTCTAACATGCACTCGAAGGGATGTGTCATTCATCGTGACATACACTCAAAGAGAAGGATTGTCCATGACGGTATACGCTCACACAGAGAGAGACCATTCATTATGATACGGACTCGAAGAGAGGGGTCATTCATCGTGAAATATGTTCAAAGAGAGGCATCGTACACCATGAAATGCACTCGAAGAGAGAGGTCATTCATCATGAAATACGCTTAAAGAGAGGGGTCGTCCATCACAATATACACTTAAAGAGAGGGATCGTTAATTATGACCTACGCTTGAAGACAGGGGTCATTCACCGTGACATAGGGTCAAAGAGAGCGGTCGTCTTTCACGATATACGCTCTAAGAAAGGGACATTTCATAATGACATGCAGTCGAAGGGTGAGGCATTTCATCGCGACATACGCTCAAACAGAAGGGTCGTCCATCACAGTATACGCTTTAAGAAAGGGACCGTTCACCATGACATGCAATCAAAGAGAGGGGTCATTCATCGCAACATACGCTCAAAGAGAGGGGTCATCGATCACGGTATACGCTCAAAGAGAGGGATCGTTCATTATAACATACTTGAAGAGAGGGGTCATTCATCTCGACATACGTTCAAATAGAAGGGTCGTTCATCACGGTATACAGTCTTAGAAAGTGACCGTTCACCATGACAAGCACTCAAAGAGAAGTGTCATTCATCGCAACAAACGCTCAAAGAGAGGGGTCATCAATCACGCTTTATGCTCAAATAGAGGGAGCATTTATTATGACATGCACTCGAAGAGTGGAGTCATTCATCGCGATATACGCTCAATGAGCGCAGCGTCCATCGCGGTATACACTTAAAGAGAGGGGCCGTTCATTATTACATGCTCTAAAAGAGAGGGTGGTTATTCATTGCAACATACGCTTAAAGAGAGGGATCGTCCATCACAGTATACGCTCAAAGGGAGGGACCGTTTATTATGACATGCACTCAAAAATAGGGGTCATTCATCGTGATATACGCTCAAGGAGAAGGGTCATCCATCACGACATATGCTCAAAGAGAATGGTCGTTCAATATGACAAACGCTCGAAGAGAGGGGTCATTCACCACGACAAACTCTCAAAGAGAGGGGTCATCAATCATGGTATACGCTCTAAGAAAAGACTGGTTCAATATGACATGCACTTGTTGAGAGGGGTCAATTATCGCGACATTCACTCAAAGAGAAGGGTGGTCCAGCACGGTTTACGTTGTAAAAAAGGGATGGTTCATTTTGACATGCACTCGAAGAGAGGGATCATTAAACGTGACAAACGCTTAAAGAGGGATCGTCCATCACGGTATACGCGCAAAGAGAGGGACCGTACACCATGAAATGCACTCGAAGAGAAAAGCCATTCATCATGACTTACGCTCAAAGAGAGTGGTCGTCCATCACGGTATACACTCAAAGAGAGGGACAATTAGTTATGACATACGCTTGAAGAGAGGGATCATTCACCGCGACATAGTGATACGATCACAACAAACAATGAATCAGAAGAATTTCCTATTGGACCTATGACTTGTGCTAAAACCAAGAAATTTCAAGAGGCCATGGGAAATTAGAGAATGCAACACCAACTATGTTGGAACAATACAGCCTCCTACTTGTGCATGAGTTCTTTCTTAAGTTTTTAAATTTAATTTCAGCATGTGTGCATGAATAAATAATGCTTGATATTCATTTAAGCATGTTAGTTCAATTAAGTTCATTAGTTTAATTAATGCATGATAGTTCACTTAAAGCATGTTAGTTTTCTTATGTTTATGAGTTCATTTAGTGTGTGGATTAATTAATTAAACTAGATCATTCAATGTAACTAGTTTCATTAATTAAACTAGCTCATTAAATATGTTTCATGCATGCACTTTTATTTTATTGAATAAAGTTGTTATCTAATGGTTGCTTATATTTTCATCTAGGGTATTCATTTAGGATCAAATGGCTGATCAGTTTCAAGACATTCAAGGGAGATTTATACACCACTTAAAGGCTTTCAGTTTCAGCAAGAAAATAATGCATTGAAGATCTCCTAAATACACCACTTAAAGAGGCACTTAAAGACTACTCAAGAGCTACTTAATCCTCCATAAAGCTTATCAGTTTTTAACAGAGAAGACATGCAATGAAAGCCTTCATTATCAGCACTTAAGGGAGAGTAAAGGCAAGAAGTAAAGCAACACTTAAGGAGGGAATTCAAGGAATATCAGTCAACTTGTTCGCCATTTTTGGATTAGATACGAGCATATTTGAGTCTTGAGTTCTTTTTCAAACTTATTCTTCTATTTCTTAGCGTTCCAACGCACTTTGAATCACCTCAATCGGATATCAGGAGCTTAGGATATGATTAAATTAGTGAAGACAGTGCATGGTGGAAATTCAGTACGGGAATAGTCACAAGATGCTTGTTCAACAAATTCAAGAGGCCATTCAATTGCTGAATTCAATGCTTTATGAACAGCCCATTAAAGGAGGATGAATGACAACTTAATCAAGTTCATTAGCCCAAGATTTTCTCCATGTGGATGATATGTATGTCTACATTCATCTTACGAATGTCCACATTCATCCTTGTTAGATCAAACCTTTTTGGCTGTCAATTGGAGATAGGATAACCTACTAATCAATAGGCCTTTAACATCAGAATAATGAGTTTTTAATCTTTGTCTAGGCTAATCAATTTGTTGTTATCTTACACCTATAAATAGGCACTCATTTCATTTTAAATGGAACAAGTTTTGGCATATATTAGACTTTGAGAGTGTTCTCTTTTATAGTTCTTTTTGAACTTTATCGGCTTACAAGATTGTTCTTGTGGCATTAATCCCTTCTAATTTTTTTTATATTGTTGGTTCCTAGTTCATATAACTAGAGGGTCACAATCCATTAGCCTTTCACCAAGTCACGGTTTAAAAACTCTTAAGGAAATCACATATACAAAACACAACAATCAACTTACCATCATTCCATTATCGTATCATCTTGTAATCATATCAATTACTTACTAGAATCACGATTGGGAAATCATATATACAAATTCGAATATTTCGCAACCGGATTCATATCAATTGGTATTAGAGCGAGGCTGTGTGCTAGCTGTAGGGTTGACCAAGTACCCCTTGTGCTGCGGAGCGAGTCAGTTGGACGAGCGTGTTAGCTCGCACCCGAAGAGAAGAGGGTGTTCGCGAGTGGGTCCTCTAGAAAGAGATTGAAACGAGGAAGAGTAGGCAGGAAGCCACAACGAAAGTTCTCCATTTGGTTTAACTGTAATGGGACACCTCGGTAAAGTGGCAGGTGGCCATGAGGTGATTGCAGGGAGACCTGTTCCCGACATAGGAGTGCGGCCCCAGGTTAGTGGGCCAGTTTGGGAGAATTGCACACTAGTTCCTGGCATATTTAAAGAAGGGAAAGAGTTTCCTCCCCATGTACGAGGGCGTGTATGAATTGGGTGGAGGAGAATGTCACGGACTATGAGTCGTGACTACGCGGGACCGAGCGATATGCTTTCTGGTGGTGCTTAAAGATTGGGAGAGAGATAGCATTAAAAGTGTAGTACGTGCCGAGCAGCCGTCCCATCTGGGATGGGCGCGCTGAACGTGTACCACACTGGTCGGGAGCTGTCCCTGCTTCCCTGATGAGCCCATGGGAGGCCGAAACCAGTCAGCATTAAAGATCGTTAAGGCTGATCCTCGAGCATGCGAGTGACCCGAGGTGCTGCACGGGTAGAAGTCCCTTCTTGAAAACTTTGACCTCGTGACAAGTGGTATCAGAGCATTGGCGATTCAGTAAGCATTTTGATTTTTTTCTCTATCTCGGGTTAGAAAAAAAAAGTCAAAAAAATTTGCAAAAAACAAAAAAAAATTGAAAAAAAATCTAAAATCTCAAAAGAAAAAAAAAGTTCAAGAGAGTGGGATATCTTAAACGTGAAAAAAGGTTTGGTTGTATTTTTTATCACATTTTCTTCAGATTCCTATTTTATCTTTTTTTTTACCATCCGTTTGCTACCTATTTCTTGTTTTCTTTTTCTAACCATTTTATTTTAGCCGAATTCCACAAAGAAAGCTTGTTAAGACTTTAGTAAGTTCTCTACGGACTTAGAAAAGAGAGCAAGAGTGGTAAAGGCAAGAGTGTGCATTAAGGGGAAAAGCCTATCTCGAGTGAAACACGAGTGTGAGTGCATTTTCTTTGGAGTGGAAAGGTGAGGATTTGTGCTGGTAAGGTTTAAATATTTTTTTATCTAATCACGTCACAAAGATCTGGTCACAGTGGTGACGGAGTTCTCAATTTGCAAAATCAAGCATTGCTACAAGCAATAGCAAAGATGATTCAACAGCAATTGGAGCCCTTATTAGAACGAATTGATCAACTTGAAATTTTACAAGCTTATCATGGTAATGAGGAGTATCATCCTGAAGGGGATGATGATGTGCATGAACTTGATCAATCATCCCAACATATTATGGCACAACAAGGCCAAAGAGCACGTCCAAGAGTGGATGATAATCTCAGCAACATCAAAATTACCATTCCTCCTTTTCAAGGAAGAACGGATCCAGAAGCATACCTCGCATGAGAAAAGAAGGTTGAACACATCTTTGAGTGTCATAACTATACAAAGCTTAAAAAGGTAAAACTCGCAGTCATTGAGTTTACGGATTATGCACTTATATGGTGGGATCAATTGACATGTAGCAGGAGACGCAATGGTGAACATCCTATTTCTACTTGGAATGAGATGAAAGCTGTGATGCGTAGAAGATTCCTTCCAACTCACTACCATAGAGAGTTGTTTAACAAGCTTCAAAACCTTACACAAGGCAATCGTAGTGTTGAGGATTACTATAAAGATATGGAAGTAGCCAAGATCCGAGCCAACATTAATGAGGATCGAGAAGCCACTATGGCAAGGTTTCTATCTGGTCTTGATCCTAACATTGTAGCCATTGTTGTGTTGCAACATTACGTGGAAATAGAAGACATGGTTCATATGGCAATGAAGGTGGAGAAGCAACTCAAAAGGAAAGGTGCACCCCAAGTCTTTGGAGGTTCTACTTCTAAATGGGGGCAAAGTAACATAAAAAAGAATCCATCCTTTACTCCTAATGACCAAGCCGGACCATCAAAGAATATCAAACCCATCGTTGAAACCAGCAAGGGAAAGAGTCCAACCATGCCAAATCGATCCCGTGATGTACAATGTTTCAAGTGTTTGGGGAGAGGTCACATTGCTAGCCAATGCCCTAACCGCAACACTATGTTCATCCGTGATGATGGAGAGATTGAAACTGACCAAGAGGGGGAGGAGGTAGAGGATAAAGAATTTGAAGAAGAAAAAGAGTTGGAACATGCCGTAGATGGAGAGGTCCTTGTTGTTAAAAGGAGCCTAAGCATGCAAGAAATTGATGGGGATCAACAATGCGAGAACATTTTCCATACTCGTTGCCATATTAATGGAAAGGTATGCTTTGTCATTATCGATGGTGATAGTTTCACTAACGCTGCTAGTACTTTAATGGTAGATAAACTTGGCCTAGAAACGACCAAGCATCCACATCCCTACAAGTTGCAGTGGCTTAATGATGGAGGAGAACTTAAAGTGATCAAACAAGTTATTGTGCCTTTTTCCATTGGCAAATACAAAGACGAGGTGTTATGTGATGTTGTGCCAATACACACCGGTCATCTCTTGTTAGGAAGACCATGGCAGTTCGATATGAGAGTCATACATGATGGTTATACCAACCGGTATACCTTCACCCATGAAGCAAGGAAGATCACTCTAGCCCTACTTTCACCAAAGCAAGTTCACAAAGATCAACTTCATTTAAGAGAAAGCTTTGAAAAAGCCAAAGAGAGTGATATCAAAATTGAGAGAAGAGCCAATGAGAGTGAGGTAACATCCGAGCGGAAAAAAGAGAGAGAAAAAAATAGAGTTAGCATTTTTACTAAAGAAAAAGAGATAAGAAAGAATTTGTTTTCAGAAAAGATGGTTCTTGTACTTATGTACAAGGAGAGATGTTTAAGCACTAACAATCTTGACACAAATCTACAATCTTTTATTGTTTCATTGTTGCAGGAATATGAAGACCTATTTCCAGGAGAGATTCCAAGTGGACTACCTCCAATTCGTGGAATAGAGCATCAAATTGACTTTGTTCCTGGTGCTATCATTCCTAACCAATAAGCTTATCGATGTAACCCCGAGAAAACTAAGGAGTTACAAGGGCAAGTTTCAGATTTGATGGAAAAGGATTATATCAGAGAGAGCCTTAGTCCTTGTGCAGTACCTGTTCTACTTGTGCCTAAGAAAGATGGTACATGGCGCATGTGTGTAGACTGTCGTGCGGTTAACAAAATAACGGTAAAGTATTGCCATCTTATTCCACGTTTAGGTGATATGTTAGATGAGCTTAGTGGTTCTAAGGTATTCTACTAATGCACCAAGCACTTTCATGAGATTAATGAATCACGTCCTTAGACAATTCTTGGGTAAGTTTTGTGTAGTGTATTTTGATAATATTCTTATATATAGCAAGAGTTTGAGTGAACATGTTCAACATCTAAGGTCAGTATTAGATGTTTTGAGAAATGAAAGACTTTATGCTAATCTACAAAAATGCATATTTTGCACTAACAAGGTTGTTTCCCTAGGTTTTGTTGTGAGTGCAGATGGATTAGAAGTTGATAGAGAGAAGGTTAAGGCAATTGAGGAGTGGACTAGACCAACAAGCATTAGCAAAGTTAGAAGATTCCATGGTTTAGCAAGCGTCTATCGTCGGTTTGTACCCAATTTCAGCACCTTAGCTGCTCCTTTAACCGGGGTCATTAAAAAGAATTCCAACTTCTTTTGGGGTAAAGAACAAGATAAATCCTTTAACCTGATTAAGGATTGTTTAATTAATGCACCATTATTAACTTTACCTGATTTTAACAAAGTTTTTGAGGTTGAATGTGATGCTTCATATTTGGGAATTGGAGCAGTTTTATCTCAAGAAGGACGCCCCATAGCCTACTTTAGTGAGAAATTGAGTGGAGCTACACTCAATTATCCGATCTATGATAAGGAAATGTATGCACTAATTCGGGCCTTGAAAACTTGGCAGCATTACCTATGGTCTAAGGAATTCATCATCCATACAGACCACGAGGCATTAAAGCACATCAAGGGTCAGCATAAGCTAAACAAGAGACATGCCAAATCGGTTGAGTTTCTTGAAGCCTTCCTTTATGTGTTCATGTATAAAAAGAGTAAGGAAAACATTGTTGTTGATGCACTGTCACGTAGGTATGCCCTTCTTAACACTTTAGACTCTAAATTATTAGGTTTTGCTTTCATTAAGGAATTATACGAGTCTGACCATGATTTTGGTGAAGTGTACAAAATTTGTGAGAAAGGTGCACATGATAAGTTTTATAGAGATGATGGATACCTATTCAAGGAAGGGAAGCTTTGCACCCCTCAAGGATCCATTCGAGAGTTGCTCCTCAAGGAAGCACATGGGGGAGGACTAATGGGACATTTTGGAGTAGCGAAGACGTTGAAAATGCTTCAAGAGAACTTGTATTGGCCAAAGATGAAACGAGATGTTGAGAGGCTATGTGAGCGTTGTATTACATGTAGAAAGGCCAAGTCAAAAGTCATGCCCCATGGCCTATATACTCCACTACCTATTCCTAATGTACCTTGGGTAGACATATCCATGGATTTTGTACTTGGGCTGCCACGTACAAAGAATAACAAAGATTCCATCTTTGTAGTAGTGGATCGATTCTCTAAAATGGCTTATTTTGTTCCTTGTAATAAGACTAATGATGCTTCACATGTTGCTAATCTAATTTTTAGGGAAATCATGAGATTGCATGGTGTTCCAAGAACTATCGCATCTGATCGAGATGTAGAGTTCTTAAGCCATTTTTGGAGAACATTATGGAGCAAGATTGGAACCAAGTTGTTATTTTCCACAACTTGCCATCCACAAACAGATGATCAAACTGAAGTGGTGAACCGGGTGTTGTCCATGTTGAGGATAATCATCAAAAAGAATTTGAGGACTTGGGAGAAAAGATTACCACATGTGAAGTTTGCTTACAACCGATCCATTCATTCCGCCACTGAAATTCACCATTTGAAATAGTGTATGGTTTCAATCCTTTAACTCCATTGGATTTATTACCTTTGCCCGCTTATCAAATTGTGAATAAAGATGGGAGAAACAAGTCTGAATTTGTCAAAAAAACTCTATCAACATGTGCGGGACAATATTGAAAAGAGAACTAGGCAATATGAGCAACAAGCTAACAAGGGACGTAACGAATTACATTCGAACTGGGAGATTGGGTTTGGCTGCACATGAGAAAAGAAAGATTTCCAGCCCAGCGCAAATCAAAATTGATGTCCTTTTCATGTGATCAAGCGTGTCAATGATAATGCCTATCAATTAGACCTCCCAAGTAAGTTTAATGTCAGTGCAACATTCAATGTGGCTGATTTATCTCCATTTCATGTAGGTGACGATTTGGGGTCAAATCACTTTCAAGAGGGAGGGAATGATACGATCACAACCAACAATGAATTAGAAGAATATCCTATTGGACCTATGACTCGTACTAAAACCAAGAAATTTCAAGAGGCCATGGGAAATTTATTTATTCAAGGCTGGAAATTAGAGAATGCAACACCAACTATGTTGAAACAATACAGCCTCCTACTTGTGTATGAGTTTGCATGAGTTCTTTCTTAAGTTTTTAAATTTAATTTCAGCATGTGTGCATGAATAAATAATGCTTGATATTCATTTAAGCATGTTAGTTCAATTAAGTTCATTAGTTTAATTAATGCATGATAGTTAACTTAAACCATGTTAGATTTCTTATGTTTATGAGTTCTTTTAGTGTGTGGATTAATTAATTAAACTAGATCATTCAATGTAACTAGTTTCATTAATTAAACTAGCTCATTAAATATGTTTCATGCATGCACTTTTATTTTATTGAATAAAGTTGTTATCTAATGGGTGCTTATATTTTCATCTAGGGTATTCATTTTGGATCAAATGGCTGATCAATTTCAACACATTCAAGGGAGATTTACACACCATTTAAAGGCTTTCAGTTTCAGCATGAAAACAATGCATTGAAGAGCTCCTAAATACACCACTTAAAGAGGCACTTAAAGACTACTTAAGAGATACTTAATCCTCCATAAAGCTTATCAGTTTTTAACAGAAAAGACATGCAATGAAAGCCTTCATTATCAGCACTTAAGGGAGAGTAAAGGCAAGAATTAAAGCAACACTTAAGGAGGGAGTTCAAGGAATATCAGTCAACTTGTTCGCCATTTTTGGATTGGATAAGAGCATATTTGAGTCTTGAGGTCTATTTCAAACTTATTCCTCTATTGCTTAGCTTTCCAACTCACTTTTAATCACCTCAATCCGATATCGGGAGCTTAAGATATGATTAAATTAGTGAAGACAGTGCATACTGGAAATTCAGTACGGGAATAGTCACAAGATGCTTGTTCAACAAATTCAAGAGACCATTTAATTGCTGAATTCAATGCTTTATCAACAGCCCATTAAAGGAGGATGAATGACAACTTAATCAAGTTCATTATCCCAAGAGTTTCTCCATGTGGATGATATGTATGTCTACATTCATCTTACAAATGCTTAAAGAGAGCGGTCATCGATCACGGTATAACTCAAAGAGAGAGATCATTTATTATAACATATGCTTAAAGAGAGGGGTCATTCATCTCGACATACGTTCAAATAGAAGGGTCGTCTATCATGGTATAAAATCTTAGAAAGGGACCGTTCACCATGACAAGCACTCAAAGAGAAGTGTCATTCATCGCAACAAACGCTCAAAGAGAGGGGTCATCGATCACGCTTTACGCTCAAATAGAGGGACCGTTCATTATGACATGCACTCGAAGAGTGGAGTCCTTCATCGCGACATACGCTCAAAGAGCGCGACGTCCATCGCGGTATACACTCAAAGACAGGGGCAGTTCATTATCACATGCTCTAAAAGAGAGGGTGGTTATTCATCGCAACATACGCTTAAAGAGAGGGGTCATCCATCACAGTATAAGCTTAAAAGGAGGGACCGTTTATTATGATATGTACTCAAAGATAGGGGTCATTCATCGTGACATACGCTCAAAGAGAGGGGTCGTCCATCACGACATATACTCAAAGAGAAGGGCCGTTCAATATGACAAACGCTCGAAGAGAGGGGTCATTCACCACGACATACTCTCAAAGAGAGAGGTCGTCCATCATGGTATACGCTCTAAGAAAAGGCTGGTTCAATATGACATGCACTTGTTGAGAGGGGTCATTTATCGCGACATAAGCTCAAAGAGAAGGGTGGTCCAGCACGGTTTACGTTGTAAGAAAGGGATGGTTCATTATGACATGCACTCGAAGAGAGGGATTATTCAATGCGACATACGCTTAATTAGAGGGGTTGTCCATCACGGTATACGCACAAAGAGAGGGGCTGTACACCATGAAATGCACTCGAAGAGAGAGGTCATTCATCATGACATACGCTCAAAGAGAGTGGTCTTCCATCACAGTATACACTCAAAGAGAGGGACCGTTTATTATGACATATGCTCGAAATGAGGGGTCGTTCACCGAGATATACGCTTAAAGAGAGGGGTCGTCCATCACGGTATACTCTCAAAGAGACGGACCGTTCATTATGACATACGCTCGCAGAGAGGGATCGTTCACCGCGATATACGCTCAAAGAGCGCAGCGTCCATCGTGTTATACACTGAAAGAGAGGGGCCATTCATTTTGACTTGCACCCTTAGAGAAAGAAAAAGGTCGTCCATCACAGTATACACTCAAAGGGAGGGACCTTTTATTATGACATGCACTCGAAGATAGGGGTCATTCATCGTGACATTCGCTCAAATAGAGGGGTCACCCATCACTACATACGCTCAAAGAGAGAGACCGTTCATTATGACAAACGCTCGAAGAGAGGGGTCATTCACCACGACATGCTCTCAAACAGAGGGGTCGTCCATCACGGTATACGCTCTAAGAAATGGTCAGTTCAATACTGTAGCGACCCTTCCGCTAATTAAAAATTTATGTTTACTAAAAAGGTGCTATTTTTGAAAGAGTGAAAATTAAAAATTTAAAGTGCCTCAAAATTAGGAAATTTAGGGTTCAACTTTAAAAAGGGGAATTTGAGATAAAAATTGAGAATTAAAATTTGGGCTTAAAAATTAGGAATTAGGGTTGCAAATTAAAAATCGATTTGAGAAATTGGGAATTAGGAATTTAGGACTAAGAATGGAAATTGAATTAAAAAAGAAATTAGGGCTTGAAAACACTTAACATGACATAAAGTATTAAGGATTCGAAAAGCAATTTAACTAGGGAAAGGGCTCAAAAGCAGACAAAAAAACACGGGGGGACCCGTCTACAAATAAACCAAATCGAAAAAGAAGATTTCGGGTTGATTCAAGACCGAAATGAAAGAATTTGAAAACTTGCAAGGGCCGCGGGGTGAATTAAAGGGACACGAGTTGGTTATTGAGGTAATAAAACCATTTCCTAATAATCTAATGAGTATAAAACTGATTTAATCCGGCTAAAACAAACCCTTTTCTCATTTTTCAACTAAAAATAAAATACGTCCCCCCCATTTCTCTATTCAGTTGTTCTAAAAAGGATGAACAAGTTGAACGTTCATCCTTTCAACCCAGAAACCACCGCATATTTAAGAATCCGGCCACCATCCACGGTGGCCGACGAAGTAAAATCTATTCCTTTTCCTTTAAAAAAACTTTCTTACTTCGAAACAAAACTCCTCTTTTACAAAAAAAACAAAATCAGAGTCAAAGCTTCCACCTTTTATGAAAAGAAACCAAAGCGAGAAAGACATTAGAACCATTTTTGGTTTGATTCAGAAGAACAAAAAACGATGGAGAATCTTTTTCCTCTCGACTCACCCCGAACCAACAAAGCGGCCATTGGTTTATTGTCGATCGAAGGAGAGTGTTCCGATGACCTCTAATTGAAAGGTGCCAAAAAAAGAAAACTACTCTACTCTTTGTTTTGATTCTATACTGTGAAAAAAAAAGCGAGAGTATTTACCATTGAATTTGTGTTATTTTGATTTCAATGGTGGTTCCCCCAATGAATTACAAAGTTTGGGCTTTTCTCTTCTTATAGCCCTTTTTTATTACACTGATTAAAACTTAAAATATCCTTCTTTGCTTTGTTTAAGTCTGAAATCCCTGAGTTTGGCTGTGATGTTTTCTTTATTCGCATTCTGTGAGCTTCTGAAATTGTCGGTTCCATGTCATTTACTACTCTGAAATTTGCTGAAGGATATTGATTTTCATCATAATTCCTTGTACAATTTTGATGTTTTGTTTGTTTTTGCTCATGTGGTTGATACAGGGAGAGAGGGGACCATGGGACATAGCTGTCGTCGTGGCCGTCGGAGAAGAGAGGGGCCACTGAGAAGGGATTGATCACGACAGAGAGACGAGCGCACTCCAGAGTATCCGAAAGGGCATATGCATGCGATACACGCGCTCGTTGAGTTCTCGAACAGTCGCACGTGAGGAAACCAATTAGCCACGCGTTGGAGCGTCTAATTCTGGACGGTTATGCTCCCCTTAATCTGAGCCATTAGATTAGATACTTAGATCTAACGGCTGGGGCTTGACGGCTACCCAAAGAGATAATAAGGGTATTAGGGTTTCTCTTATCAGATTGTTTTTGGGCCTTAGTTAATTAGCTGGTGGGTTTTATTATTTTATTGGATCTTAATTGTAAATAAAATGGGCTACTGATATATATTTGGTTTCTTATTTAATCATATTTTATAATAATAATAAATATAATACTATTAATATTAATAAAAAGATGGTAAAATAAATTATAATAATAATAGAAACAAAAACGAAAGGAAACTAAATATTTAAAAGATTAAACAAAAAAATAATATATACTTTTTCAAATTTTGCTTTAAATAATACATATTATGATATTTGTAATGAAAATGAAAAGAAATTAAATAGTATAAATAATATGCACACATAATATCCTGGACCTTTTATATATATATAGTGTAATGATAATAAATAATAATAGTAAATAAAATAAACAAAGAAGAAAAGATCATAAAAAAGGAAAACCTTTAATATTTTTATTTTAACTGTAGAACATTATAATTAGTGGTCACAACCTAATATGTTTTTTTGTTTTTGATTTTAAATAACATATGATAACGAGAGAAATAATAAAAACAAAATACACAGAAGCTAAATAATATTTTAATAACAAAATTGCAATAAATTAAAAACCAAAAAAGGAATATATATATATATACAAAAAGAGTAATATAATATTTTTAGATTTCTTAAAAGAAAACAGTAACACATATAATAGTATATATTTACAAAGTCAAAAAAAGGAAAATAGATACAAATTAACAAATATATTAATATAATATTTAGCTTTCGTTTAGCTTCTTCTAAGCTGACTGAGCTGACACCGAGCTAATATTTACTCCTTGAGCTATAGGTAAGTCCTATGAAGAAAACATAATAATAGAAATAATGAGAATACTTAAAATAACTTAATATAAATTTAGATCTAAGCTGAAACTTAATAATGTGGTTATATTGAAGCATGAAAGAATGAGATAAATGAGAGGGGTCATTCATCGCGACATACGCTCGAAGAGAGGGGTTGTCCATCACGGTATACACTCTAACAAAGGGATCGCTCACCATGACATGCACTTAAAGAGAGGGGGCTTTCTCCGCGGTATACACTCAAAGAGAGAGGTCGTCCATCACGGTATACGCTTTAAGAAAGGGATCATTAATTATAACATGCACTCGAAGAGAGGGGTCATTCATAGCAACATACGCTAAAAGAGTGGGGTCGTTCATCATGGTATACGCTCAAACAGAGGGACTATTTACCATGACATGCACTCGAATAGAAGGGTCTTTAATCGCGACATACGCTCAAAGAGAAGGGTTGTCCATCACGGCATATGCTCAAAGAGAAGGAGCGTTTATTATGACATATGCTCGAAGAGAGGGATCATTTATCACTACACACGCTCAAAGAGAGGTCTTGTCCATCACGGTGTACGTTCAAAGAGAGGGACCGTTCACCATGACATGCACTCAAAGAGAGGGGTCATTCATCGCGGCACAGTATGCGCTTCTCTAAGAAAGGGACTAGAATAATGAGTCTTTAATATTTGTCTAGGTCAATCAATTTGTTGTCATACACCTATAAATAGGCACTCATTTCATTGAAAAAGATACAACTTTTGGCATATATTACAACTTTAGTGTGTTTCTGTTTTATAGTTCTTTTTGAACTTTATTGGCTTACAAGATTGTTCTTGTGGAATTCATCCCTATTCATTTTTTTATATTGCTGGTTCCTAGTTCTTATAACTAGAGGGTCACAATCCATTAACCTTTAACTCAAGTCACGGTTTAAAAAATCTTAAGGAACATGTCTTCACTTTTAATGTTGCTTCCTCCTTTGTTTACACTACACCACCAATTACATTCCATCTCTTCACTTTCATCATCTATACATCCTTATTTTTCATATTTCATCCTAAACACAACAACCATCTTATCATCATTCCATTTCACCATACTATCCATCCATTTCATATCATCTTATGAGTTTCATTTCAAAACTCCTATTTTTCATTTTAGTTACTCACTCGAATCATGATCGGGCAATCACAAATACAAATTCGGATATTCCGCAGTCGGATTCGTATCAATCTAAATTTTTTAGCTTTTTAGTCAGTTAAAACTCGAACAGATTCTCTATAAAGCACATTTAAACATGTACGTTTTAATCACAACAAAACGACAACCAAATGTTATTAAATCAAATTTTATGAGTTTGAATAGTTAATTATGGGCGTTTGAACAAAATTATATAGATTAATCTCAAATTTTCAGCCTTTTACTCAGTTAAAATTAGAACGGATTCTCTATAAAGCCGTTTTAGACATGTATGTTTTACTTCCAACAATACGACAACCAAATATTATTAAATCAAATTTTATGAGTTTAAATAGTTAAATATTGACGTTTGAACAAAATTATACATATTAATCTAAAATTTTAAGCTTTTTACTCGGTTAAAATTCATACGAATTCTCTATTAGGCCCATTTAGACAAGCATGTTTTTAATCCCAACAACATAACAACCAAATGTTATTAAATCAAATTTTATGAGTTTAAACAGTTAATTATGGGCTTTCGAATAAAATTATATAGAATAATCTCAAATTTTGGGTTTTTTACTCGGTTAAAATCTGAGTGGATTCTTTATAAAGCCCGTTTACACATGCACGTTTTAAACCCAACAAAACGACAACCAAATGTTATTAAAATCAAATTTTATGAGTTCAAAAAGTTAATTATGGGATTTTAAAGAAAATTATATAGATTAATTTCAAATTTTCAGCATTTTACTCGGTTAAAATTCGAACGGATTCTCTATAAAGCCAATTTAGACATGCACGTTCTAATCCCAACAAAACAATAACAAAATGTTATTAAATCAATTTTATGAGTTCAAATAGTTATTATGGGTGTTTGAAAAAAATTATATAGATTAATCTCAAATTTTCAGCTTTTTACTTGGTTAAAATCTGAAAGAATTCTCTATTAAGCCCTTTTAGACATGCATGTTTTAATCCCAACAAAACTATAACCAAATGTTATTAAATCAAATTTTATGAGTTTAAATAGTTAATTATGTGTGTTTGAACAAAATTATACAGATTAATCTCAAACTTTTAGCTTTTTACACGTTAAAATTCTAACAGATTCTCTATAAAGCATATTTAGACATGCATGTTTTAATCCCAACACAACGACAACCAAATGTTATTAAATCAAATTTTATGAGTTCAAATAGTTAATTATGGGCGTTTGAACAAAATTGTACAGATTAATCTCAAATTAGCTTTTTACTCGAATAAAATTCGAACGGTCAAATAGTTAATTATGGATTCTCTAAGAGAGGGACCGTTCACCATGACATGCACTCAAAGAGAAGGGTCATTTATCGCAATATATGCTCAAAGAGAGGGGTCAAAGATCACGCTATATGCTCATTGAGAGGGATCGTTCACCATGACATGCAAACTCTAAGAGAGGGGTCATTCATCGCGACAAATGCTCATAGAGAGGGGTCGTCCATCACGGCATACGTTCAAAGAGAGGGACTGTTCATTATGATATGCACTCGAAGAGAGGGATCATTCATCAAGACATATGCTCAAGGAGAGGTGTCGTTCATCACATATACGCTTAAAGAGAGGTACAATTCATTTTGACACGCACACGAATATAAGGGTCGTCCATCATGGTGTACGCTATAGGAAAAGGACCGTACAGTATGACATGTGATGAGTGCCTAAAAGGCAGTTATTTACTACACTATACTCCAATTTGAGCTGAAATATGGACTCTTTGCACAATATTGGATATTCCGTTATCACTACTTACAAAGTTGACATTTATAGAGAATGCGAATGTTATTACATATTCAGTACATACAGAAATATCCAGGGCCGAAGCAGCGGTGAAGTAGTATTGAGGCCGAGGTAGAGACAAGGCCGCGGCAGCATCCTGAGTGGCAACATCAACATGATTGGCGACTGAAAGACAAAAATATAGAGAACATTCTGGAAGATGCATCGCACCAATTGGACCAGGCTAGCGCACTAAAAGCCCAAGTCAAAGACCGAACGGGAAAAGCTTTCTAGAAGGTTGCAAACTTGGAAACATCAGATCTCATGTAGAAGACTTGCTCCCTACTCCAAGTTAGAGTCTATTTAGGAAAGGTTTCCCTAGGTTAAGAGTATATATAGCCTAGCCGGCCACACTTTTAAAGAGAGACGATTTTAGAGAAACCCTTCCACTAATATTGGTAATTATCGACATTATGTTCTAAATCTCTTTGGGATAGGTGAAGGTTGTAGATATTAGTGAGAGGTGATTCTTTCTTGTTTCTTTGTTTTAATGCAATAATAATATCGAAGTTTGCTTATCCTATTGCCATTCCTTGTTCTTGCATTCAATCTCGAGAGAGAAGTTTGTAAGTAATCTATTTATCTAGCATCGAGTGAGTTAGATTCACGAAAGGGATAAATATGGTGTTGACGACACTAACTCGGCCTAGAGATAGGTTAAGTGTTTCAGAAGCTAAAAGAAGTGTTGGATTGGTTGGTGATTATCATTGATTCACACCGAGAGGTATCGTCAAAGACCAGTCATCAACAACGCTCTGACTTAGAGATAAGCAGAGTCAACTGCAGACACTTTGCTGAACTTTGATGCATCTGCCCAAGAGCAAGAGATTACCACGACAGAGAACACCAATGCTACTGAGGTTGTATCTGTAATACTACCGAAGCAGTGTTGTGTAATTGCATTGGACAAGAAGAAGATCAATCGAATCCACTAATTGATGCAGCTGGATCCTACCCACTTTCTCTATATCGTTCTCTATCCTTTATTTTATCTTTTGTTATTTAGTTACTTAGACAATTCCACTTATCTGTGTTTTTACTTTATTTTTTAGGAGCAAGGGAACAAGGGAAGACATATTAAGTATACCAATCCCAGTGGAGACGATACACGATATACTTATCACTTTATTAATTGCGACATGTACACTGCACAGTTGCGCTATTATTACACGCATCAAGTTTTTGGCGCCGTTGTCGGTGATTGACAATTAAATTTTTGTTTTTTTTATTTTCTTACTCTTTAACCATTCTT
Organism: Abelmoschus esculentus; assembly: GCA_035048815.1. Classification (NCBI taxonomy): domain Eukaryota; kingdom Viridiplantae; phylum Streptophyta; class Magnoliopsida; order Malvales; family Malvaceae; genus Abelmoschus; species Abelmoschus esculentus. Next base: position 11,287,921 of record JAUCBN010000006.1, on the reverse strand, counting down.
TATTTAACTTTAATTCTAACTATTTATATAATTTTATTAACTTTGACCTATCTGGTGTATGACCAGGGCAAACTCGAGTGGTCCATTGTATGATTTGGATCCTGCAATTGAATGCACAGACACCATCTAAGGCGCAACCTGTTTCAAGTTATGGATGATCCACCAAGAGGATAAATTCCACCTGTTAATCATAATATACTTCCACCAGCAATACCGCAGCAGCCACTACCACGACCATTGTTGAGGCAGCTCACTATTAGAGACTTTCTGGTGGAAGACCTAAACGGACTAAACCCTAGCGTAGTCACCTCGGAAATTGAAGCAACTCTCTTTGAGCTCAAACCAGTGATGTTCAACATGTTGAACACTATTGGACAGTTTAGTGGGTCTGCTACTGAAGATGCAAGGCAACATCTTAAATCTTTCATGGAAGTGTGCAATTCTTTCAAAATCCAAGGAGTCCATGAAGATATTTTAAGATTAAATTTGTTCCCTTATTCACTGAGGAATAGGGCGAAAACTTGGTTAAATGGTATCCCAACAGGATCTAAAGGATCTTGGAATGAACTCTGCCGAGAATTCATTACGAGGTTCAACCCGAAAAATCTTTATGATTGCATTTGTAATGAGATCACATCATTTCGGCAAGATGATGATGAACCAATGTATAAGGCGTGGGAACGCTACAGAGAATTGTTAAACAAATGTCCATTACATGGTTTTCCCTTGTGGACGCAAGTCTCCATGTTCTATAATGCTACCAATGCCTTTACAAGGATAATGCTAGATGCTTCCGCAAATGGGACACTAATGGATTGAGCACCCGCGGAGGCCATTGAGATTCTGAACAAACTCGCAAGGAACGACTTCTAGTTTCCTACATCAAGGCGGGAATGAATGAGACGCCATGCCACGGCCCTTGAATTAGACACAACTAGTTCGGTGGCAGCACAATTGGCTTCTCTGACCAAGATGATTCAGAATATGCAAGCCCAGCAAAATATACATGAGGTTAAGGCAGTCAACTCATCTGATTACATGCAAGATGAGGAAAACAACCTATATGTTAGAAATTATAACAGGAACAATCATATGATGTCCAACAATTACAACCGATCCTGGAAAAAGCATCTAAAGTTTTTATGGAGTAACCCCAACAATACCTTAAATCCAGTCAACCAAGCCCCTAGATTCCAGTACCAAAGTCAGAACCTGTCACAGCAGCACACTCAGTAGTCCATGCCGTCGCAGTAGGTCGAACAGCAGCAGCCTCTGAACGCACTGGCAGATTCTCTTACAGCATTTATGTCAAAGACTGATTCATACATGGTCGAGAATAGCCGCTTCATGAAGCGTAATGATGACTTCATGAATCGAACTGAGATGAGACTACAGAACCAGGAGGCTGCAATCAAGTCTTTAGAAACCCAAGTTGGTCAATTTGCCCAACGACAAAACACTCGACCACTAGGGGGTTTACCTAGCAATACTGAGGTTGCTAAGGTGTTAGGCCACGAGCAATGCAAGGTAATTACGGCAAGAAGTGGCCTACAATTAAAAGATAAAGAAGGGCCCTCAACCGATAGAGTCCAACCAGAAAAGCAACATCACGAGGACTCAGAAGCTGAGTAGGACCCTGTCGAAAGCACTACCCCGACAGCAAAACTAGCAGTAACTGAACATCCTACCAAGGCAGCTCCAGATAAGTTCACCCCAGGTATTAAACTTAATATCCAAGGAAACTTGGAGGATATAAGACCACCACCTTCTTTCCCGCAGAGGTTAATAAAGCACAAGCAAGATCGCTAATTCGGAAATTCCTAGACATCTTAAAACAAGTCCAAATCAACTTGCCATTAGTTGAGGTTATTGAACAAATGCCCAACTATGTCAAGTTCTTAAAGGACATTGTAACATCCCGTTTTTGGGGTTATTAGTTTAGGCTTAGTTAGGGGAATTCGTTTCGGGTCGAATCGGGTTCTCCGGTTCATTAATTCCGGGAAAAATAAAATAAGGATATTTTTAATTAGGAAAAAAATAATAATTTGGAAGGTGGTTTGAAATATTAAAAATATATTTCAAAATTAAAAGAAACTAATTTGGATTTTATAATGATTTTTAATTATGCATAAATGACCAATTCGTAATTTTTGGAAAAATTGGAGGACCAATTTGGTGATTTTTGGCAATTAATGTATTTTAGTGAATAAATTGAAAAGCAAGCTAAACTTAGAATCCTTAGAGGGCCATAAACCCATTTCTAATTTTTAATGATGATTTATTCACCAAAATGGTATTTTTAATTACTTTAATTTGGTTTTTAATCATTTTCTCTTAAAACCACTTTTTCTCATATTTTCTCTCATCTTTTTCTCTCATTTTCTCTCCACTTTCTCTTCATCTTTTCTCTTCAATTCCTTGCTGATTTTTGCATCTTTTTCCACAAAGATTACATCACTTGCATCATCTTTCCATCCTTTACAAAACCTAAGCATCAATTTCATCAAATCTACATCAAATTGCAAGGAATCAAGAAGGGAAAAATCTCATATTTTTGGTGAATAGATTTTAAAGGTAATTTTCTGGATTTTTATTCTTTTCTAAGGTTCTTTATTAAAATTCCCAAGTATTAGCTTGCTAATCTTTGAATAAAAACTTGATTCTATGTTTTTAATGTTAGATCTAGTGATTTTGTGATGTTTTTGTGAAATCTTTTTGGATCTCATTTAATTCTGGAAATTAAATGAGTTCAATCATGTTTTTATGTTGATTTAATGATTAATTGAGTCTTGATTTGATATCACATTAATTTAATCCCGAAATAATGCAATCGGTGTAGTTTTAAGGTGCTTTTCGGTTATTTTATGGGCTGTTTTAGATGCTTAAATGTTGCTGGAGATATAAGGATGGTTTGGATGTGTTTTTGGATCATAATTGAGGTGGATTAGATGTTAGATTCGTTAGGTTTTGGGCTGATGTTGTTCGGATACGTTTCGGCTTGGTTTACGGTCTTTTCGGCTAAGTTTTCGGTAGTTTAATGGTGATCGGATATGGCTGTTGGTTTGAGCATGTTATGATGTGATAATTCTCTATTTTTAATGTTGTAGAAGAGGTACAAGAAGAAGCTTGATTGCTGGTGCGTTGGTGCGATCATCGGATAGCAGCGAAAGCTCGTTTCGCTTGTTGGTGAGTGGTTACGGATTTTAAAGCGAACCGCGTTTGGTATGTTCTATTTTTGGGGTCTATGGAAGAGTGTGAAAACCTTCCATAGTTCAAGAGTAAGTAAAGCATTTGTTTTGTTAAACCGATATGAGTTTCGGCTACATTTTATAAAGGCATTATGTTGATAGTGCAATGGGAGTTATGTAAATGCATGAGCATGATTTGAAATGGTGCATACATGAGAATTACTTGCTGAAATGCATAGCTTATTTAGCATCCATGATTATGGAAAATTATGAGAAATGATTTGGAATACAATGTGGTTAATTGCCTTATACATGATGGTGCCTTCGGGCATGGCTTTGGTTCATTTGTTGAACATATTATGCATGCATTATGAGCAGCAAGTTATCATGCACATTTGATTATGATATTGGCTTAGTGACACTAACTTTAGATTCGAATACGAATGACATGTCATTAGGATTGAGTGCACTATAAAATAAAGAGTATACTGATATTGCCTACACGTAAACAAGGGTGACTTTGTCTCCAACCGTGCGTGGTAGTGCTGCCTACACGTAAATAAGGGTGACTTTGTGTCCGACCGTGCGTATAGAGCTTGCCTATATGTAAACAAGGGTGACTTTGTGTCCGACCGTGCATATAGTTGACCCATACGTAAACAAGGATGACTTTGTGCCCAACCGTGCGTAGTGGGGGATAACATGTATACAAGGGTGACTAGGTGTCCGATCGATGCATGTTGAGAAAAGGATCTGTGTATTCGGTGAACTTAAGGTTCACATTTAGTGGTCACTAGAAAGCCAATATACATACATAAAATTGAGAAAAGGTTTGAGCATCATTTATAAATTGTTTTGATAAGGTTATGTGAACTCAAGGATGCATATGATTTAATGAATTTGGACATGCAATATTGGCATGTATGATTTGACAAAGTATTGCAAATTATGGTTTCAACATGGTTTTAAATAGATGCATTGATGATCTTTTGTGGAGCTACCTCACTAAGCAAGTTTGCTTAAGCTCTCTTTTCATCCTTGCAAAAAAATAAAGGCACTTGGAGCTTCGTTCGAGGCAAGGAAACCAAGGAGAAGATCACTTTGAATTTGGTATGTTTTTGGCAAATAAATTGGGCAAGGCAATGTGTAACACAATCTATGAGAGGAGAGAGCTTTTAGGCTTTGTTTCATGTTGTAATAAGACCATTATCAATTGATTGTTATTTGTTGAACTTTGGAATGTTTGAATTGTGAAGCTTGGCTTAGTGTGTTTGTTATGTTGCTATTCAATCTTTAGGAAGCATGCTTATAGGTCTCCTTGTGATCTTTACAAATGGTTTAAGGTGTGTTTATGTTGATGAATATGCCTAGGAATGATTCATATAGTTTCGGGTTATTAATGTTTATGCTTGGATGACTTAAATGAGCTTGAAACGTCATACCCCAGTCCCAAACACAGGGGGTATCGAAACACCCTGTGGCAGTATCGATACCCTTATGCTACTGGACATGCTTGTATCGAACTAGTGTTCGGTACCAAATGCTAATGGAATTGGCTGTTCCAAAACACTCTATGGCTTGTTTCGAAACAAGTGACGTGTTTCAAAACACCTGGCTTAAAAAAGGCAATTCGAGAGTTTTGAATGCATGAAACGTAGGATTTAATTTAGTAACAAATATAGTGAATTTATGTGTGGTTTCAGATGATGTTGTGACACCTTGATTCATGTTTTAATCTAAATACATATCGTATGATTTAAGATGGATGAAATACCTAATATTACATACTATGCAATTAAGTCCATAAATGCTAGAACATAAAATTGATTAATTAAGATACCTTGTACGATATGAATTGATGTTGAATGTGTTAAGCTTGTTTATTTGTTATCCGATAGATTGATTATGAATAAGGTGATGTAAATTAGTTCCTTACGTTTTTGGTCCCTAATCATGCATGCGTTTGATTGATTTACTTATAATGAATGAACTGCGACTGTCTCTGTCTTACTTGAGTTAATTACACATAGGAGGTTAATCGTGCATCTAGGTAAGATAAAATGAAAAGAAAAAAAAATATTACGGTTTTTAGGGTTGTTTATCGAATCAAACCTTCGCGGGTTTGGTTTGATATTCCCCGTGTGACCCATTAGTGCCGGTTTCGTATAGGCCAGGCTAAGAGGGTTACATTTGATGGTATCAGAGCCAGGTTGAATAAAATGTGTTGACGGTTTGAAAAATGTGTAGTTGGTTTATCAAAATACGTATTGGTTTGTTATATTTTTGTGTTGGTATGTTAGAATGATAGATCGAGCATGATATGTTGATGTTGCATGCATACCTATACATTGTGAGTGTATCAAGAATAATATGAGTAAACTGGGGTTATCGGTTACACATTGCCAATGCCAACATATTTTCAGATGCTCTCATTTTTCTCTTGGATCTTGCCCGAATGTAAGTTTGTTTTATTTGAACATTATGTTTTAAACTGCATGTTTAAAGTTTTGAATATGTTTCTGAGACGTAAGTCACTAGATACTGTTGGTATGAACTTTGATGGTCAAGATTGAAGTTGAAACTACTGCTAGGGAAGAGTAAATTCTTCCTCCTCTATAAGTGTGCCTTCGGTTAGGCTGGAAGGTTAGTTTGTGGTGTTGCACCATTCTTTTGGGTGTGTTTTGGACTGCTGAAGCTGGTACAACAGTTGCTAATCTAACTAAGGAGTGGTTAACAAGTTGGTAGTTGAAGTTGTTGGAATTGAGGATGTTGTTTGTGAGTGTGAACAATAATCATACATAGAATAAGAGCACATATATGTATATATCTATAGATAATGTAGGACATGCATGCATTCTTGAGCATGACATTAGAAATTGCATTTACATGCACATGCATTTGCATAGGTATTTATGAGGGCATACAGGAAATCATGCATACATTTGTTCACACTTGCGAGTAGCTCCTTGAGGGTATAAGTGGAGTGTGGTTGGTTCTTTTAAGGTGAAGGTATGGAAAAAAAAGAATAGGTTGAAAGAATTTCTTGTGGTGTTAAGCTGGATGTGTAGTGGGCAAGTTACTCTTTTGGTTAGGGAATAGTCTTGGATGAACAATGAGTGGTTGGTCTCAGAGTTGAGAATGTTTGAAACCGAGGTAAATACCCTGAGTTATGGTTAGTTTGAGTTGGTCATTACTAAAGGAAGGGCTGAGTTTTGTGGATTCTTTCCAGTTAAGATCTGGAGGTTGTAACAAGGTTGCAACATGTTTTGTAGAGTAAGGCGGATTGGTGTTTTTTCTGAGTGATGTGAAATTATTTTGTGGAAATTACATGGAATTCTTTGTAGTGTGGTAAGTGTGCAGTTAGATCGGAGGTTGTGACCAATCTGGTATGGTCAGGATGGAAGTAAAATATGAGATACATATTGGTATGAGAGTTGTGAAATCGAGGGTTTGAATCATAGATTGTGGTGACCTTGAGAGGTTTGGTTATACTATAAAGGAGGAAAGTGTACACGTTGTGTTTACAGGATGTTAAGTTGGATAAACTTCGGGTAAAGTTAGTTTTCGATGATGTCTGAAGTGGTATAATATGGATTGCTGGACAATTTATGGTTTTCATCAATTGTTTAGTCTTATGGGTTTGCTTTTATCGGAAAGTGTTGTAAGTTTTTGTGTTCGGTGGGTTCGTGTTGTGGATGTTTCACCAATATGGTTACCGCTTTGGCAAGGTTATAAGATAAGAGATGTTGGAGCTAGTGAAAGGAATAGTTTTACAAGTTTGGATTCTGTTGTGGTATAGTTAATGTAGGAGTTGGTTTGTCGATGAGTTGATAATGGAAAAAAAAGTTTTGGGTTAAGTGTCAAGGCACTTAATGAGGTGTAGATTTTAAATTTTGAACCTTGGTGTAGTTGGTTATGGTGGCTAAACCTTAAGTTGGAGATATTATCGTTATAATGAGTGTAATGTTGAGTTTGACACAAAGTTGGTAAGTTTCTTGTATGATATATTTTGTAGAATGTTAGCAACTGGGGATGACTTTGCTTACCTAAGGATGCTTGCAATGGGAGTTTGTTATGTGGGATAAGCCTGAGTTGTTGTGGAGTTACAAGAGAAAATGTTCGGTTAACCTATAGGGAGACCTAGTTATATGGTGGATCTATGAGCAAAATTCAACCTTGGTAAAGTTGATCGGGGACTAGTCGTGGCAAAGTATTTGTTGAGGGTCTAGTGAAGGATATGTTCTTGGCAAGGTTTAGTTTTGTGTTGAGAATCTTTTTGTGTTTGGTGAACCGCATGGTTGTTTCGAAAAGTACCGAGATGGAATGCTATCTTGAGCAGGGCTTATGGTAATCTTTTTCCATGGGTTTCGTGGTGAGTGTTGTGGTAGGAGTTGGGGAGAAACATATGTTTTCGACTAAACTGGTTTGGATTATGTTTGAATCATATGTAAATGTTTATCTTACTGATAAGGTAAGAATGAGTATCAATTTTCTTTGGGTTATTATTAGTAGTAAAGGTGCCAAGGAAGAAGTCAGAAAGAATCATCATAAGTTTGGTAGTAAGCTCTATCGATGGTATGAAGTTTTCTTATGAGGTTTGTTGGATCAATCGTTTGTTTGGGTACGGTTTTCTTGGGTTTCTAAGTCCCATTAGAAAGATGTGTGAGTGGTGTATCTATAACATGATAAGGTTTGAAAGTTTTTAGGACCGACATAGGTTGTTGTTTGGATGTTGGGTTTTATCACTCATAGGTAAATGGATGATATGTTGTGATGTTATGATATGGTTAATATGACTCAAAATGAAGTTGTTGTTGTTGGTGGAGCTTGCTTAAGACAATGTTGATAGTTTTGTGCAAAGTTAGTCTGAAGTTTGTTGTGTGGAGTGGAGGTTGGTGAAAGGCTTAGTTGGTTACCTGGTATGTGGGAGGATGCCAAAATTAAGGTTGGTTCGATGGTGGTGATATGGAAACTGTTGCGGTTGTCAAGAGTTGGTTATCAACCTTATGGGGTTTTCTTTTGAGTTATGTTTTCTATAGAGGTTGAGAGGGTGTGGTGGTTTGTGCATTGTTGCTTTGGTGTGGGGAAAGAATTTGTTGGTTGTCCAAAGAGGGTAAGTGTGGGTTCTCTGTTGCATACCATCCGAGGAAGGCTAAGATGATGGCTGAATCTTTGAGCCGTAAGATGGCGGTTGAGTTGAGAGTGATGTTTGCTAAGTTGAGTATTTCAAAGGAAGGTGGTTGAGTGGTGGAGTTGTAAGTAAAGCCTATCTTGGTTGAGATGATAAGGTGAAACAGTTAGAGGATGAGACGTTGGTACCTTTTGTGGAGGATATGGCTAAGGGTAGACTGACCGAGTATCGTTTAGATGAGGAGGAGATGTTGTGGTTTAGGGGTCAGAGTGTGGTGCCTGATGAGGTTGAGTTGAGGTAAGCTATTTTAGCGGGAGCACATACTAGTCCGTTTGCTATGCATCCGAGTGGAGTGAAGGTGTATAGGGATCTTAAAAGTGTGTACTTCTGGATTGGTTTAAAGGAAGATGTGAAGGAGTTCAAGAAGGATTCTATATGGGTTATTGTTGATAGGTTTTCAAAGTGTGCATATTTTGTTGCCGTGCATACAATGTGATTTATGGATAAGTTGGTAGAGTTGTATGTTTCTGAGATGGTGAAGTCGCATAGTGTGCTTAAGTTGATCATATCGGATAGAGGTCCACGGTTTACATCTAAGTTTTGGAGGAGTTTGTAGGTTACTTTGGGTACGAGGCTTAGCTTTAGTACAGCTTATCATCCACAGATGGATGGACAGTCTGAGCGTGTTATTCAGACTTTGGAAGATATGTTGAGATGTTGTGTCATGGAGTTTCAAGGTTCTTGGGAGAAGCAATTGTCGTTGGTAGAGTTTGCTTATAATAATGATTTTTAGGTAAGTATACAGATGATACCATTTGAGGCGTTGTATGGGCGTAAGTGTCGTACACCTCTGTGTTGGAAGGAAGTTGGACAGAAGTATGTTTCTTTGCCTCAAGTATTGAAGGATACGGATGAGAAAGTTGAGTTGATATGTACTAAACTTAAGGAAGCTTCGGATAGGCAGAAGTCCTATGCCGATTTGAAACGTAGGGAGATAGAGTATGATGTTGGGGACAAAGTGTTCTTAAGGTTTCTCCATGGAAGAAGGTGATGAGGTTTGGACGTAAGGGTAAGTTGAGTCCACGTTTTATTGGACCATATGAGGTGTTGGAGCGTGTTGGCCCTGTTGCTAATAGGTTGAGGTTGCCGGTGGAGTTGAGTTGAATGCAGTATGTTTTTCAATGTATCGATGCTTTGTAAGTATAGTTCAGATCCTCCTCATGTTGTTCTAGTTGAGGAGATTGAGTTAAGAGAGGATATGAGTTATGAAGAAGAACCGGTGAGAATTTTGGATGTGGATACAAACGTTCTTCGAGGGAAGACCATAGATTTGGTTAAAGTGCTTTGGAAACACCGAGGTGTTGAAGAAGCAACTTGGGAGACAAGGAAAAGCATGGAGGAGCAGTTTCCTCACTTGTTACTTCAGGTAAATTTCGGGGACGAAATTTTCTTAAGAGGGGGAGAGTTGTAACATCCCGTTTTTGGGGTTATTAGTTTAGGCTTAGTTAGGGGAATTCGATTCGGGTCGAATCGGGTTCTCCGATTCATTAATTCCGGGAAAAATAAAATAAGGATATTTTTAATTAGAAAAAAAATAATAATTTGGAAGGTGGTTTGAAATATTAAAAATATGTTTCAAAATTAAAAGAAAATAATTTGGATTTTATAATGATTTTTAATTATGCCTAATTATGCATAAATGACCAATTCATAATTTTTGGAAAAATTGGAGGACCAATTTGGTGATTTTCGGCAATTAATGTATTTTAGTGACTAAATTGAAAAGCAAGCTAAACTTAGAATCCTTAGAGGGCCATAAACCCATTTCTAATTTTTAATGATGATTTATTGACCAAAAAGATATTTTTAATTACTTTAATTTGGTTTTTAATCATTTTCTCTCAAAACCACTTTTTCTCATATTTTCTCTCATCTTTTTCTCTCATTTTCTCTCCACTTTCTCTTCATCTTTTCTCTTCAATTCTTTGCTGATTTTTGCATCTTTTTCCACAAAGATTACATCACTTGCATCATCTTTCCATCCTTTACAAAACCTAAGCATCAATTTCATCAAATCTACATCAAATTGCAAGGAATCAAGAAGGGGAAAATCTCATATTTTTGGTGAATAGATTTTGAAGGTAATTTTCTGGATTTTTATTCTTTTCTAAGGTTCTTTATTGAAATTCCCAAGTATTAGCTTGCTAATCTTTGAATAAAAATTTGATTCTATGTTTTTAATGTTAGATCTAGTGATTTTGTGATGTTTTTGTGAAATCTTTTTGGATCTCATTTAATTCTTGAAATTAAATGAGTTCAATCATGTTTTTATGTTGATTTAATGATTAATTGAGTCTTGATTTGATGTCACATTAATTTAATCCTGGAATAATGCAATCGGTGTAGTTTTAAGGTGCTTTTCGGTTATTTTATGGGCTGTTTTAGATGCTTAAATGTTGCTGGAGATATAAGGATGATTTGGATGTGTTTTTGGATCATAATTGAGGTGGATTAGATGTTAGATTCGTTAGGTTTTGGGCTGATGTTGTTCGGAAACGTTTCGGCTTGGTTTACGGTCTTTTCGGCTAAGTTTTCGGTAGTTTAATGGTGATCGGATATGGCTATTGGTTTGAGCATGTTATGATGTGAGAATGCTCTGTTTTTAATGTTGTAGAAGAGGTACAAGAAGAAGCTTGATTGCTGGTGCGTTGGTGCGATCATCGGATAGCGGCAAAAGCTCGTTTCGCTTGTTGGTGAGTGGTTACGGATTTTAAAGCGAACCGCGTTTGGTATGTTCTATTTTTGGGGACGATGGAAGAGTGTGAAACCTTCCATAGTTCAAGAGTAAGTAAAGCATTTGTTTTGTTAAACCGATATGAGTTTCGGCTACATTTTATAAAGGCATTATGTTGATAGTGCAATGGGAGTTATGTAAATGCATGAGCATGATTTGAAATGGTGAATACATGAGAATTACTTGCTGAAATGCATAGCTTATTTAGCATCCATGATTATGGAAAATTATGAGAAATGATTTGGAATACAATGTGGTTAATTGCCTTATACATGATGGTGCCTTCGGGTATGGCTTTGGTTCATTTGTTGAACATATTATGCATGCATTATGAGCAGCAAGTTATCATGCACATTTGATTATGATATTGGCTTAGTGACACTAACTTTAGATTCGAATACGAATGACATGTCATTAGGATTGAGTGCACTATAAAATAAAGAGTATATTGATATTGCCTACACGTAAACAAGGGTGACTTTGTGTCCAACCGTGCGTGGTAGTGCTGCCTACACGTAAAAAAGGGTGACTTTGTGTCCGACCGTACGTGTAGAGCTTGCCTATATGTAAACGAGGGTGACTTTGTGTCCGACCGTGCATATAGTTGACCCATACGTAAACAAGGGTGACTTTGTGTCCAACCGTGCGTAGTGGGGGATAACATGTATACAAAGGTGACTAGGTGTCCGATCGATGCATGTTGAGAAAAGGATCCGTGTATTCGGTGAACTTAAGGTTCACATTAAGTGGTCACTAGAAAGCCAATATACATACATGAAATTGGTAAAAGGTTTGAGCATCATTTATAAATTGTTTTGATAAGGTTATGTGAACTCAAGGATGCATATGATTTAATGAATTTGGACATGCAATATTGGCATGTATGATTTGACAAAGTATTGCAAATTATGATTTCAACATGGTTTTAAATAGATGCATTGATGATCTTTTGTGGAGCTACCTCACTAAGCAAGTTTGCTTAAGCTCTCTTTTCATCCTTGCAGAAAAATAAAGGCACTTGGAGCTTCGTTCGAGGCAAGGAAACCAAGGGGAAGATCACTTTGAATTTGGTATGTTTTTGGCAAATAAATTGGGCAAGGCAATGTGTAACACAATCTATGAGAGGAGAGAGCTTTTAGGCTTTGTTTCATGTTGTAATAAGACCATTATTAATTGATTGTTATTTGTTGAACTTTGGAATGTTTGAATTGTGAAGCTTGGCTTAGTGTGTTTGTTATGTTGCTATTCAATCTTTAGGAAGCATGCCTATAGGTCTCCTTGTGATCTTTACAAATGGTTTAAGGTGTGTTTATGTTGATGAATATGCCTAGGAATGATTCATATAGTTTCGGGTTATTAATGTTTATGCTTGGATGACTTAAATGAGCTTGAAACGTCATACCCCAGTCCCGAACATAGGGGGTATCGAAATACCCTGTGGCAGTATCGATACCCTTATGCTACTGGACATGCTTGTATCAAACTAGTGTTCGATACCAAATGCTAATGGAATTGGCTGTTCCGAAACACTCTATGGCCTGTTTCGAAACAAGTGACGTGTTTCGAAACACTCCAAGGGTTGTTTCGAAACACCTGGCTTAAAAAGGGCAATTCGAGAGTTTTGAATGCATGAAACGTAGGATTTAATTTAGTAACAAATATAGTGAATTTATGTGTGGTTTCAGGTGATGTTGTGACACCTTGATTCATGTTTTAATCTGAATACATATCGTATGACTTAAGATGGATGAAATACCTAATATTACATACTATGCAATTAAGTCCATAAATGCTAGAACGTAAAATTGATTAATTAAGATACCTTGTACGATCTGAATTGTATGTTGAATGTGTGAAGCTTGTTTATTTGTTATCCGGTAGATTGATTATGAATATGGTGATGTAAATTAGTTCCTTACGTTTTTTGTCCGTAATCATGCATGCGTTTGATTGATTTACTTATAATGAATGAACTGCGACTGTCTCTGTCTTACTTGTGTTAATTACACATAGGAGGTTAATCGTGCATCTAGGTAAGATAAAATGAAAAGAAAAAAATGTTACGATTTTTAGGGTTGTTTATCGAATCGAACCTTCGCGGGTTTGGTTTGATATTCTCCGTGTGACCCATTAGTGCCGGTTTCGTCCAGGGCGGGATAAGGGGGTTACAGACATAGTATCCAAACGACGAAGGCTAGAGGAATTTGAAACGGTGACAGCCACTGAAGGTTGCATGCCCATGCTATATAATCGCATGCCGCCTAAGCTAAAGGATCCTGGATGCTTTACAATCCCCTGTGCGATTGGGGATGGTTACGAAGGAAAGGCCCTATGCGACTTGGGAGCAAGAATCAATCTAATGCCCAAATCAGTTTTTCAAAAACATGGAATTGGGCGGGCAAAACCAACAACAGTACTGCTCCAACTTGCGGATCGGTCCTATGTGTATCCTGAAGGCAAAATTGAGAACATTCTGGTTAAGGTCAACAAGTTTATATTTGCTGCCAACTTTCTTGTCCTTGACAGTGAGGCTGACGACAATGCACCGATCATCCTGGGTCGACCTTTCCTTGCTACTGGATGTACCATCATCGACGTGGAAAATGGCGAGCTTACAATGCGGATAAACGATCAACAAGTCAAGTTGAACGCCTTCCACAATCTCACAAATTCAGACGCTCCAGCAGAATGTAAGGCTCTCTATACACCAGACCAGGGTACTAAAATATTCTGTCTGGGCAGCACGCTCGATAGACTATTTGGTAAGCGAATAAAGCCCAAAGGAGAAGTCGAATGCACTGAAGGGACTGGCCAACACGCGAAGGAAGATACAAGCTAGAAAGAGATAACCAAATTGGGAGATGCATTTACATGCACTCCACAAGTAACATAATCTCTTCCCTTCCATTTTATTTATTATATTAGGACTAGATTTATATGTTGTTATGTTTTATTTTCAGTATTTTATGTTTTTAAGTTTTTTTTAGGATAAATAAAGCAACGAATGCAAAAAAAATTATTTCACAGCAGGAAGTCTGCTATCGTGGCAGTGCACTGTGTCAGAGCCACAGAAATCCTAACGGGTAGAAACAGTGCAACGGCTCTCTGTCGAGAAATCCGCCGCAGCAGTAACTGTTCAGCAAGGCAGTAAATGCCTAACGGCTAATTTTTAACATTCATATTTTTTACGGCCTATATAAACAGCTCCCTTTCTTAGAATTACCCATTCTTGCATTCTTGCTAATCTTCTTTCTTTCACAATCTTCCTCTTCATTACTTTAGCTCTAATCTACTTCTAGAAATTTTCAGCAATCTTTTCAAGTACTCCAGATTTCGTTCAAGGCATCCAATAACTACAATCTTGGATGCTTACAAGCGTTTTTATCCTGCCGCCATTAAAATAACTACAATCTTTTCAAGTCAACCGTTCTTTTGTGGCCCGGCAACTATGGGAGGAGCAAGAATTTCAACACTTGGATGAAGATAATTATGGAATCGAACAGTTCTTGTTCAACAAAAATTAAATACCAAGATTGGAAAATCATCGGTCTCCAACCTCCCCCAGCGAATGCCACGATCGTCCGAGAGTTTTATGCCCACATGCCGAGCGAAGGAAATTTATATGTCCACTGCCAAGGGAAGCCAGTCGCCCTTAATGCTGAAGCAATCAACCAACGCTATGGCCTCACTCCATTGTCCAATGCACATAGTGATTTTGATGAGTAGGTCACCGATGTCGACTTCAAATTGATCAAAGATGATCTTTATTACGGTGATACCCCTTGGGAGACCAGTAACCATAGAGGATCCGTAATAAGATTGATCCTAAAACCCAAGGCTAAGATGTGGTGCTCCTTTGTCAAAAGATGTCTTATGCCCACGTCGCACAACAACATAGTCGACAGGAGACGTTTGGTGCTCATCCAGTCCATAATCAACAAGAGGATCATTAATGTTGGAGAAATTATTCTCCAAGAAATTTATGATTGCGGTAAGAAAGACAAAGGCCCTTTATGTTTCCTTTCTTTAATCTCTGCTTTATGTATTGCTGCAAGTGTACCAGTCGAGGCTACAAACGAGTACACACCGAATCAGCCAGGATGGTCTAAAGAATTCTGTCGCCGAGTCATGCAGATAACCCAGGCAGAACCTGTCCAAATAACACCGCAGTAGTTTACTGCAGATTTTACTACCGGAGGGTAATACTCGGCAGAAGTACCCACATCTGCCCAGAGCCCTGTCGCAGCAGACCCTTACCAAGAAATTCTGTAGAGGATGGCAGCCATGGACCTTCGCCAGCAACGATACACGAAGTACCAGCGCAACTTCAACACATCTCTCGCCCACATGATGATGACAAGCTTCCCAAATCAAGGGGCGCAATTCCCAGAATTCCCAGCCAACATCTTTGTCACTATCTTCCCTTATACCGAGACAACACCTGCCCCAAGGCCCTAACCCTTTTTCCCACCAAGGTCACCCCAATAGTTTCATGCTACCAGACCTTCCAGGCCGGACAGGTCTGCTGAAGTATCCTCTACCAGCCAACGGCTGTCCAAGAGGCGAGTTGTTTTTAACTCTCCCCAACGGGAACCAATCCCTATGCTCAGTCTCAACAGAGGCACTCAATCTCGCGAGATTGACAAATACCACAGTTCATCACATGAACCAGCAATACACACTACCACGGTAGGGGGCGGTACAGAAATCATGCACATAGAAAATATTGACGAAGTGGAAGAAGGGGATGAAGTTACTGCACCACCGCAACGCACACCGCCCAGTCGAGTTCAGCCACATCGGCAAGCTAAATAATAGCAATCACCAGCACAAGGATCTAGACGGAAGGAGTCAGTAGCATGGCCTAGGAGACTGCTCCGTACAAGCAGCTCCTCGGAGTCGTTATAAATGATTTATTTTAATGCTTTTGTCTATTTCCTTATTGAAATTGTTGTTTGCCGCATATATTGAGCAATTGAGGACAATGCTCGGTTTGAGTTTGGGGATATTGTAGGTGCAGAAGCACTACCGAGGCAACCTACTGTCGCGGCATTACCATGAAAAAGGGAGTATTTTTTTTGAATTTTTTTGGCAATATTCTCCTTTCTTGAATTACTGTTTTTAATCTTGCACTGCTCTACATCAGCTTTGCTTTAGTTTACTCCTTTAAGGCTATAGAAATCTTCCTTACCATGGTCAAATTCTGTTTTGAAGGGATAACCATAGGATACTCATGGAATAAAACTTAGAAGCTTGCTTTAGGGTTAGAAAGAAAATAAACACTTTTTGGACTTGCTTGATTTAGGAGTTCTTTTAATAAACTAGAGGTGCCCATCACTGGCTCTAGTTTTGCTCTCCTTCATGCTAGAGGTGCCCGAAATTGGCTCTAGTATGCTAAATAGGCGGATAAAAAGAAAAAAAAGAAGAAAAAGAAGAAAATAGAAAACGCATATCTTGAGGTGCCCGAAATTGGCTCAAGACTTGTTGTTTTAAGGAGACAACTTTAGTCCAAATTCTATTTGTCTTGAACTTAGAGTTTATCTAAGAAAGCCTTGAATCAACCTTGTCCATAAAACGCACACACTCACCTAGCCTTATACTTGTTTCTTAGTAAAAGTCCTTGGGTAAACTAGTGGCTAAAACGGAGAAATGGTCATGACCATGGTGGGGAGAATAGATGGAAAAGTAAGACCAAAGGGGAGTAAGGTTCGACAATTTGATGTCTTGTATTGCTTGAGGACAAGCAATAGTTCGACTTTGGGGGTATTTGACGAGTGCCCAAAAGGCAGTTATTTACTACCCTTCTCATGAAACTTTATGCATCTACTATACTCCAACTTGAGCTGAAATATAGACTCTTTGCACAATATTAGATATTCCGTTATCACTACTTACAAAGTCGAAATTTATAGAGAATACGGATATTATTACATATTCAGTACATGCAAGAATATCCAGGGCCGAAGCAACGGTGAAGCAGTGTTGAGGCCGAGGTAGAGACAAGGCCGCGGCAGCATCCTTAGTAGCAACATCAACATGATAGGCGACTGAAAGACAAAAATATAGAGAATATTCTGGAAGATGCATCGCACCAATTGGACCAGGCTAGCGCACTAAAAGCCCAAGTCAAAGACCGAATGGAAAAAGCTTTCTAGAAGGTTGCAAACTTGGAAACATCAGATCTCATGTAGAGGACTTGCTCCCTACTCCAAGTTAGAGTCTATTTAGGAAAGGTTTGCCCTAGGTTAAGACTATATATAGCCTACTGGGCCATATTGTTAAAGAGAGTCTATTTTAGAGAAGCCTTTCCCCTAAGATTTGTACTTATCGACATTATGTTCTAAATCTCTCAGGGATAGGTGAAGGTTATAGATATTAGTGAAAGAAGATTGTTTCTTGTTTTTTTGTTCTAATGCAATAATAATATCGAAGTTTTCTTATCCTATTATCATTCCTTGTTCTTGCATTCAAGCTCGAGAGAGAAGTTTGTAAGTAATCTATTTATCTAGCATCGAGAGAGTTAGATTCATGAAAGGGATAAGTACGGTGTTGACGACACTAACTTGGCCTAGAGATAGGTTAAGAGTTTCAGAAAGCTAAAGGAAGTGTTGGATTGGTTGGTGATTATCGTTGATTCATGCCGAGAGGTATCGTCAAAGACCAGTCATCAACAACGCTCTAACTTAGAGAAAAGCGGAGTCAACTACGGACACTTTGCTGATCTTTGATGCATCTGCCCAAGAGCAAGAGATTGTCGCGGCAGAGAACACCAATGCTGCCGAGGTTATATCTGCAGTACTGCCGAAGCAGTATTGTGTAATTGCATTGGACAAGAAGAAGATCAATCGAATCCACTAATTGACGCAGTTGGATCCTACCTATTTTCTCTATATCGTTCTTCATCCTTTATTTTATGTTTTGTTATTTAGTTACTTAGTTAGACAATTCCACTTATCTGTGTTTTTACTTTATTTTTCAGGAGCAAGGGAACAAGGGGAGACATATTAAGTATACCAATCCCTGTGGAGACTATACACAATATACTTATCACTTTATTACTTGCAACGTGTATACTGCACAGTTGCGCTATTATTACACGCATCAGCATGCACTCGAAGAGATGGGTCAATTATTGCGACATACGGTCCAATCGAGGGGTCGTCCATCACAGTGTATGCTCTAAGAAAGGGACCATTAATTATGACAAGAACACAAAGAGACGAGTCATTAATCACGACTTACGCTCGAAGAGAGGGGTTGTCCATCATGGTATACGCTCAAATAGAGGGATCGTTCACCAATACATGCACTTGAAGAGAAGTGTTAGTTATCGCAACATACGAACAAAACAGGGGTCATCGATCACAGTATACGCTCCAAGAGAGGGACCGTTCATTAAGACATGCATTCGAAGAGAGGTGTCATTCTTCGCGACATACGCTCAAAGAGAGGGGTCATCCATCAAAGTTCATTATGATATGCACTCGAAGAGAGGGGTCATCATCGTTCATTATGATATGCACTCGAAGAGAGGGGTCAATCATCGTGACATACGCTCAAAGAGAGGGGGCGTCCACTACGGTACACATTCAAAGAGAGAGACTGTTCACCATATGCACTCGAAGAGAGGGGTCATTCGTTGCGACATACGCTCAGAGAGAGCGTTCGTCCATCACGGTAGACGCTCAAAGAGAGACATAGTTAATTACGATATACGCTCGAAGAGAGAGGTCATTCACCACAACATACGCTCAATGAGAGGGGTTATCCATCACCGTTCATTATGACATGCACTCAAAGACTGGGGTCAATCATCGTGACATACGCTCAAATAGAACGATCTTCCATCACGGTACACGCTCAAAGAGAGGGACTGTTCACCATGATATGCACTCGAAGACAAGGGTCATCCATCGTGACATACGCTCAAAGAGAGGGATTGTCCATCACGATACACGCTCAATGAGAGGGACCGTTCACCATGACATGCACTCGAAGATATGGGTCATTTATCGCGACATATGTTCAAAGAGATGGGTCGTCCATCATGGTATACACTCAAAGAGAGACCGTTCATCATGACATACACACGAAGAGAGGGGTCATTCATCGCGACACGCGCTCAAAGATTGGGGTTGTCCATCACGGTATACGCTCAAAGAGAAGGATCGTTCATTATGGCATACGCTCGAAAGAGGGGTCATTTACCACAACATACGCTCAAAGAGGGGGGTCGTTCATCACGCTATACGCTCTAAGAAAGAGATCGTTCATTATCACATGCACTCGAAGAGAGTGGTCATTCTTCACGACATATGCTCAAAGAGAGGGGTCATCAACGACGGTAAACGCACAAAGAGCGGGATTATTCACTATGACATGCACTCAAAGAAAGGGGTCATTCTTCGCGATATACGCTTAAAGAGAGGGGTCGTCCATCACGGTATACGCTCAAAGTGAGCGGCCATTCCCCATGACATGCACTCGGAGTGAGGTTCATTCATCGCAATATACGCTCAAAGAAAGGGGTCATTGACCATGGTATACGCTCTAAGAGAGGAAGCGTGCATCACGATATACGCTCAATAAGAGGGACCGTTCACTATGACATACGCTCGAAGAGATGGGTCATTAATCGCGACATACATTTAAAGAGCGGGGTCAGCCATCACGGTATACGCTCTAAGTAAGGGACTGTTCATTATGACATGCACTCGTAGAGAGGGGTCATTTATTGCAACATACGCTCAAAGAGAGGGACCGTTTACCATGACATGTACTCGAATTTAGGGGTCAATCATCGCGACATACGCTCTAAGAAAAGTGTCGTCCAACATGGCAAACACACAGAGGGACCGTACATTATGACATACGCTCGAAGATATGGGTCATTCATTGCAACATACGCTCAAAGAAAGGGGTCCTTCATCACGGTATACGCTCTAAGAAAGGGACTGTTCATAATGACATGCAATCGAAGAGACGGGTCTTTCATCACGACATACGCTCAAAGAGAAGGGTCGTCCATCATGGTATACGCTCTAAGGAAAAAACCATTCATTATGACATGCACCCGAAGAGAGGGGTCATTTATCGCGACATACGCTCAAAGAGAGGGACCGTTCACCATGACATGCACTCGAGTAGAAGGGTTATTAATCACAACGTACGCTCAGAGAGAGGGGCCATCGATCATGGTATACGCTCAAAGAGAGGGTCCGTTCATTATAACATACACTCGAAGAGAGGGGTCATTCATCACGACATATGCTCAAAGAGCGGCATACCCATCATGATATACACTCAGAGAGAGGGACCTTTAATTTTAACATACACTCGAAGAGAGGGGTCATTCATCGCGACATACGCTCAAAGAGAGGTGTCGTCTATCACGGTATACGCTCTAAGAAAAGGACAGTTTATTATGACATGCACTCGAAGAGAGGGGTCATTCATCGTGACATACGCTCAAAGAGAGAAGTTGTCTATCACGGTATACGCTCAAAGATAGGGTTCGTACACCATGACATGCACTCAAAGAGAAGGGTCAATAATCACGACATACGCTCAAAGAGAGGAGTCTTCCATCACTGCATACACTCAAAGAGAGGAGTCGTCCATCACAACATACGCTCAAAGAGAGGGTCTGTTCATTATGACATACGCTTGAAGAGAGGGGTCATTCACCGCGACATATGCTCAAAGAGAGGGGTCGTCCATCACGCTATACGCTCGAAGCAGGGACTTTTCATTATGACATACACTCAAAGGGAGGGGTCATTCATCGCAACATACGCTCAAAGAGAGGGGTCGTCCATCACGGTATACGCTCTAAGAAAAGGATCATTCTCTATGACATGTACTCGAAGAGAGGGGTCATTGATCGCAACATACACTCAAAGAAAGAGGTCATCGACCATGGTATACACTTTATGAGAGGGACCGTTTATTATGACATGCACTCGAAGAGGGATCATTTATCACGACATACTCTCAAAGAGAGGGGAGTCATCACGGTAAACGCTCAAAGAGAAGGACCGTTCACCATTACATGCACTCAAAGAGAAGTGTTAGTCATCGCAACATACGCTCAAAGAGAGGGAGCGTTCATTATGACATCACTCAAATAGAGGGGTCATTAATCGCGATATACGCTCAAAGTGCAGCAGCGTCCATCACGGTATACGCTCCAAGAGAGGGACTTTTCCTTATGACATGCACTCGTGGAGAGGGGTCATTTATCGCAACATACGCTCAAAGAGATGGGTCGTCCATCACCGTATACGCTCAAAGAGAGGGACCGTTCACTATGACACACTCTTGAAGAGAGGGGTCATTCAACGTAACGTACGCTCAAGAGTAAGGTTGTCCATCATGGTATACGCTCTAAGAAATGGACTGTTCACCATGACATGCACTCAAAGAGAGGGGTCATTCATCGCAATATACGTTCAAAGAGAGGGGTCATCGATCACGGTACACACTCAAAGAGAAGGATCGTTCATTATGAATACTCTTGAAGAGAGGGATCATTCATCGCGAGATACGCTCAAATAAAAGGGTTATAAATCACGGTATACGCTCTAAGAAAGAGAGTGTTCATTATGACATGCACTCAAAGACAGGGGTCATTCATCGTGACATTCACTCAAAGAGAGGAGTAGTCTATCAAGGTATACGCTCAAAGAGTGGGACTGTTCATCTTTACATGCACTCAAAGAGAAGGATCATTCATCGCAAAATATACTCAAAGCGAGGGGTCATCGATCATGGTATACGCTCAAAGAGAGGGTCCGTTCATTATGACATGCACTCGAAGAGAGGGGTCCTTCATCGCGACATAATCTCAAAGAGAGGGGTCGTCCATCACGGTAGACGCTCAAAGAAAGGAACCGTTCACCATTACATGCACTCGAAGAGAAGTGTCATTAAACGCAACATACGCTCAAAGAGAGGGGTCATCAATCACGGTATGTGCTCAAGGACAGGACTGTTCATTACGTCGGCGTCCATCACGGTATACGCTCAAAGAGATGGACCGTTCATTATGACATACAATCGAAGAGAGGGGTCATTCATCGCGACATACACTCAAAGAGAGGCAGAGTCCATCACGGTATACGCTCAAAGAGAGGGACTGTTCATTATGACATGAACTTAAAGAGAGAGGTCGTCATTCATCGCGATATACGTTCAAAGAGAGGGGTCATCCATCACCGTATACACTCAAAGAGAGGGGTCATCGATCACGGTATAGGCTCAAAGAGAGGGACCGTTCATTATGACATGCACTCGAAGAGAGGGGTCATCATCGCGACATACACTCATAGAGCAGCGAAGTACATCACGATATACACTCGTAGAGAGGGGTTGTCCATTATGACATGCACTCGAAGAGAGGGGTCATTCATTGTGACATACTCTCAAAGAGAGGGGTCGTCCATCACCACATACGCTCAAAGAGACTAACCGTTCACTATGGCATACGCTTGAAGAGATGGGTCATTCACCGCGACATACGCTCAAAGAGAAGGGTTGTCCATCATGGTATACACTCTAACAATTGGACCGTTCACCCTAACATGCTGATGTGTGCACATTTCTTCTCATTTATCTCATGCTTTCATGCTTCATTTCACGCATGGGATCAAAGGGGAGTTATTTTACCGATCTCAGTATTTATTACTTTTATATACTTTATACTAAACTACTTAAGAGTTATATTAATTATGTTATAAACATGAATAGTCAATATGACCACATTATTAAGTTTTAGCTTAGATCTAAACTTACATTAAGTTATATTAATTAAGCTAAACGGAAGGCAATGCTAGAAACACAAGGAGCCAACTTCAGAATAGCTTGGAAATGCATGGAACACTCCAACAGTACTTAAAGGACTAAAGGATAGCTCCATGTCAGCTCACAAGTCCCATACGAGCTCAAATGAAGCATAATTCGAAACGAGGCCTTAGGAGATTCAGATTAGCTCCAAAACACTCCTCACACTAGAAGGGAGTATAATGAAGCTCATGGACCAGCTCACTTTGCTAAAGGCAACTCGAATTAGCTTATTTCAGCTTCAAACTTTAGCTAAGTCTTTCAGCTAGATAGCTCAATTCAATCCAACTCACCTCAACTCTAGCTATCACACCCAGCTCAACACCCGAAAGTCACCTACCCTTCACCAAGCATCATGTATGTCCATTATCCACATTGGGCGCCAAAACAAAGAGATAGCACTTTTCATTGGACAGATTCATAATGGTCCACTTGTTTTCCATTTTCGAGCAGGATACAATCAGAATTGAGTTTCGGTGTCTTCATGAATAATTGTTCCCGTATCTCTTATCTTTCCAACGCATGTTCAATCGCATCAATCTGATATCAGAAGCTCGAGATATGGCCAAATTACTGAAGACAGTGCCGGCTGGACCGAGAAGTTACATCTTTTCTAATAGTTTTGGACGGAGACACCATTCAAATGAATGGTTATCAGAATATTTAAAGGTCATTTCACCCAAACCCCTTAGAAAACTATAAATAGGACTTGAATTTCATTTTCTAAACACACCATTCAGATTATATAAAATTACTTGTGAGAATTTTCTCTCGTTTAGTTCTTCTTAGAACTTTATCGACTTATCAAGTACTTTTGTACTTGTGGCGTCACCCCTTTTCTATCCATCTTGATACTTCGGGTTCTTTTATTTTAATATAATAAAAGGGTCAAAGTCCATTATCATCATCCCTTAAAGATCGATATAAGGTTCAGGATTAGGTTTGCTATAACCTAGTTTCTTCCTTGAGAATCTTTAAGATACTATTTTCATTTCACCATTCCTTACATTTTCTCTCATTCCATTCATCATTCTCAATCTTTTGTCATCCCCACAAAAAGTCCTGAACATCCATTCACCCTTATCAACACTACACATCCTCCCTCTTCCATATCAGTCCCTAAATTATTCCCTTCATTCATTTCACCTATTACTTTAATTCCTTATCCTTAATTATTTATTTCGCAGCCACTTCTTGCGAGAGACTTGCTTCCTTCCTAGGTCCTACAATCAAAGTGTACCATTCAGTATCATCAGCAAGATCGGCTCATATAACATGCACTCAAAGAGAGAGGTCATTCATCCAATATACGTTCCAAGAGAGGGTTCATCGATCACAATATACACTCAAAGAGAAGGATCATTCATTTTGACGTACGCTTGAAGAGAGGGGTCATTCATCGTGACATAGTCTCAAAGAGAAGTGCCTCCCATCACAGTATACGCTCTAAGAAAGTGACTGTTCATTATGACATGCACACGAAGAGAGGGGTCACTCATCGCGATATACACTCAAAGAGAGGGGTCGTCCATCAAGGTATACGCTCAAAGAGATGGATCGCTCACCATGACAGGCACTCGAAGAGAAGGGTCATTCATCTCAAAATATGCTCAAAAACTCGAAGTGAGGGGTCATTCATCGTGACATATTCTCAAAGAGAGGGGTCGTCCATCACGGTATACGCTCTAAGAAAGGGACTGCTCATTGTCACATGCACTCGAAGAGAGTGGTCATTCATCATGACATACGCTCAAAGAGAGGGTCGTCCATCACGGCATACGCACAAAGTGAGGGACCGTTCATTATGACATACGCTCGAAGAGAGGGGTCATTCACCGCGATATATGCTTAAAGAGAGAGGTATTCCACCACGATATACGCTCTAAGAAAGGAACCATTCATTATGACATGCACTAGAAGAGATGGGTCATTCATCGTGACATACGCTCAAAAAAAGGGGTCGTCTATCAAGGCATACGCACAAAGTGAGGGACCATTCATAATGACATGCACTCAAATTGAGGGTTCATACATGATGGTATACGCTCAAAGAGAGGGTTCGTCCATGACGGTATAAGCTCAAAGAGAGGGACCGTTCATTATGACATGCTCTCGAAGATACGGGTCATTCATCACAACATACGCTCAAAGAGAAGGGTCATCGATCACGATATACGCTAAAAGAGAGGATCGTTCCTTATGACATGCACTCGAAGAGTGGGGTCATTATTCGCGATATACGCTCAAAGTGCGGCAACGTCTATCACGGTATACCCTCAAAGAGATGGACCGTTCATTATGAAATGCTATCGAAGAGAGTGGTCATTCATTGCAACATAGCTCCATGAGAGGGGTCATCCATCACAGTATACGCTTAAAGAGAGGGACCGTTCATTGTGACATGCACTCGAAAATAGAGGTTATTCATCGGGACGTACGCTCAAAGAGGGACCATTAATTATGACATACGCTTGAAGAGATTGGGCATTCAACGCGACATATGCTTAAAGGGCGTGGTCCTTCATCACGGTATACGTTCTTAGAAAGGACCCGTTGATTAGGACATGCACTCATAGAGAGGGATCATTCATAGCAACATAGGCTCAAAAAGAAAGGTCTTCCATCACGGTATATGCTCAAAGAGAGTGACCGTACATTATGACATATGATGCTCGAACAAAGGGGTCATTCATCGCGACATACGCTCAAAGAGTGGGACCACCGTTCAATATGACATGCACTCGAAGATAAGGGTCATTCATCGAGACATACGCTCAAAGAGAGGGATCGTCCATCACGGCATATGCTCAAAGACTGGGATAGTTCATTACGACATATGCTCGTAGAGAGGCGTTATTCACCGCGACATAGGCTGAAATAGAGGGGTCGTCCATCATGGTATACGCTCTAAGAATGGGACCGTTCATTATGACATGCACTGGAAGATAGGGGTCATTCATTGTGACATACGCTCAAAGAGAGGGATCATCCATCTTGGTATTCTCTCAAAGAGAGGGACCGTTCATTATGTCATACGCTTGAAGAGAGGGGTCATTCACCACTACATATGCTCAACGATTGGGGTCGTCCGTCATGGTATACGATCTAAGAAAGGGACATCTCATTATGACATGCACTCGAAGAAAGGGGTATTTCATCGCGACATACGCTCAAAGAGAAGGGTCGTCCATCACGGTATACACTCTAAGAAAGGGATCGTTCACCATAATAAGCACTCAAAGAGAGTGGTCATTCATCACGACATATGCTCAAAGAGAGGGGTCGTCCATTGCGGCATACACTCAAAAAGAGAGACTGTTCATTATGACTTGCACTCGAATATAAGGGTCATTGATCGCGACATACGCTCAAAGAACGGGGTCGTCCATCACGGCATACACTCAAAGAGATGGACTGTTCATTATGAGATACGCTCGAAGAGAGGGGTCATTCACCGTGACATACACTCAAATAGAGGGGTCATCCATCACGGTATACACTTTAAGAAAGGGACCGTTCATAATAACATGCACTCAAAGAGAGGGTTTGTACATGACAGTATACGCTCAAAGAGAAGGATCGTTCATTATGACATGCACTCTAACAATGGGGTCATTCAACGCGACATACGCTCAAAGAGAGGGGTTGTACATCACGGTATATGTTGTAAGAAAGGGACTGTTCATGATGACATGCACTCGAAGAGAGGGCTCATTCTTCGTGACATACGCTCAAAGAGAGGGGTCGTCCAAGACGGTATACAGTCAAAGAAATGGACCGTTCATTATGATAAGCACTCGAAGAGAGGGGTCACTCATCGCGACATAAGCTCAAAGAGAGGAGTCGTCCATCACGGTATACGCTCATGGAGAGGGACCGTTCACCATGACATGAACTCGAAGAGTGGGATCATTCATCGCGACATACGCTCAATGAGTGGGGTTGTCCATCACGGTAAACGCTCAAAGAGAAGAATCATTCATTATGACATACGCTTGAAAAGAGTTGTCATTCACTGCGACATACGCTCAAAGAGAGGTCGTCCATCACGGTATATGCTCTCAGAAAGGGACCGTACATTATGACATGCACTCGAAGAGAGGGTTCATTTATCGCGGCATACGCTTAAAGAGAGGGGTCGTCCATCACGGTATACTCTCAAAGAGAAGGACCGTTCATTATGATATATGCTCGAAGAGAGGGGTCATTCAACCCGATATACGTTCAAAGAGAGATGTCATTCATCATGGTATACGCTCTAAGAAAGGGAACATTCTCTATGACATGCACTCGAAGAGAGGTACCATTCATCGAGTCATATGCTCAAACAGAGGTCATCCATCATAGTATACGCTCAAAGATAGGGATCGTTCATTATGACATGCACTCAAAGATAAGGTTCATTTATCGTGACATACGCTCAAACAGAGGGGTCATCTATCACTACACCCGCTCACAGTGAGAGACTGTTCATTATGACATATGCTCGGAGAGAGGGGTCATTCACCGCGACATACGCTCAAAGAGATGAGTTATCCATCACGGTATACGCTCTAAGAAAGGGACCGTTCATTATGACATGCCCTCGAAGAGAGGGCTCATTCTTTGCGACATACGCTAAAAGAGATGGGTCGTCCTTAACGTTATACGCTCAAAAAGAGGGACCGTTCATTATGAAATACACTCGAAGAGAGAGGTCACTCATCGCGACATGCACTCAAAAAGAGGGGTCGTCGTCCATCATGGTATACGCTCATTGAGAGGGACCGCTCACCATGACATTCACTCGAAGGAAGGGGTCATTTATCGCGACATACGCTCAAAGAGAGGGGTCGTCCATCACGATATACGCTCAAAGAGAGAGACCATTCAACCTGACATGAACATGAAGAGATGGGTCATTCATCGCAATATACTCTCAAAGAAATGGGTCATCGGCCACCGTATACGCTCTATGAGTAGGACTGTTCAATATGATATGCACTCGAAGAGAGATGTTATTTATTGCGATATACGCTTAATGAGATGGGTTGTCCATCACGGTATACATTCAAATAGATGGACTGGTCATTATGATATGTACTTGAAGAGAGGGGTCACTCATCGCCACATACGCTCAAAGAAAGGGGTCGCCCATCACAGCATACACTCAAAGAGAGAGACCATTCAATATGACATGTGCTCAAAGAGATGGGTCATTCACTGCGATATACGCTTAAAGAGCGGGGTCAGTCATCACAGTATATGCTCTAAAAAAGGGCCCGTTTCATTATGACATGCACTAAAGATAAAGTTAATTCATCGCGACATACGCTCAAAGAGAGGGGTCATCTATCACAGTACCCGCTCACAGAGATGGACCGTTCATTATGACATATGCTCGAAGAGAGGGGTCATTCTCCGTAACATACGCTCAAAGAGAGGGGTCATCCATCATGGCATACGCTCTAAGAAAGGGACCGTTCATAATGATAAACACTCAAAGAGAGGGGTCGTCCATCACAGTATACGCTCAAAGAGAGGGATCATTCATTATGACATGCACACGAAGATAAGACTCATTAATCACGACACACGTATAAAAAGATGGGTCATCTATCACGGCACTCGCTCACAGAGAGGGACCGTTCATTATGATATGCACTCAAAGAGAAGGGTCATTTATCGCAACACAAGATTAAAGAGAGGGATCGTCCATGATGGTATACGCTCGTTCATTATGACATGCACTTGAAGAGAGAGGTTATTCATCGCGACGTACGCTCAAAGAGCAGGGTCAACCATCAAGGTACACGCTCTAAGAAAAGGGCGGTTTATTATAACATGTACTCAAAGAGAGGGGTCATTCATCGCGACATACGCCCAAAGAGAGGGGTCATCCATCACGGTATACGCTCAATGACAGAGGCCGCTCAACATGACATGCACACGAATAGAGGGGTCGTTCATTGCAACATACACTCAGGGGTCATCAATCAAGGTATACGCTCAAATAGATGGCCAGTTCATTATAACATGCACTCGAAGAGAGGGGTCATTCATCGCGACGTATGCTCAATGAGATATGTCGTCCAGCACGGTATACACTCGAAGAGAGGGATCGTTCACCATGACATGCACTCGAAGAGAGGGGTCATTAATCATAACATACGCTCATAGAGAGGGGTCATCGATCACGGTATACGCTCAAAGAAAGAGACCATCATTATGACATGCACTCGAAGATATGGGTCATTCATCGCGATATGCGCTCAAAGAGAGGGGTCGTCCATCAAGCAAACGCTCAAAGAGAGGTACCATTCATTATGACATATGCTCAAAGAGGGATCATTCGCTGTGACAAACGCTCAAAGAGAGGGGTCGTCCATCACGGTATACGCTATAAGAAAGGGACTTTTCATTATGGCATGCACTCGAAGAGAGTGGTCATTCATCTCGACATAAGTCCAAAGGGAGGGGTCGTCCATCACAGTATACGCCCAAAGAGAGGGACCGTTCATTATGACATACACTCGAAGATTAAGGTCATTCATCGCCATATACACTCAAAGAGAAGGGTCGTCTATCATGGCATACACTCAAAGAGAGGGACCGTTCATTATGACATATGCTCGAAGAGAGGGGCCATTCTTAGCATCATACGCTCAAAGCGAGGGGTCGTCCATCACGGTATACGCTCTAAGAAAGAGACTTTTCATTATGACATGCACTCGAAGAGGGGGGTCATTCATCGCGACATAAGCTCAAAGAGAGGGGTCGTCCATCACAGTATACGCTAAAAAAGAGGGACCATTCATTATGACATACACTCAAAGAGAAGGGTCATCCATCACGGTATACGCTGTTAGAAAGGGATCGTACATTATGACATGCACTCGAAAAGAAGGATCGTCCATCACGGTATAATCTCAAAGAGAGGGACCGTTTATTATAAAATGCACTCGAAGAGTGGGGTCATTCATTGCGACATATGCTCAAATTGAGTGATCGTCCATCACAGTATATGCTCAAAAAGAGGGACCGTTCATTATGACATACCCTCGAAGAGATGATTTATTCACCGCGACATACGCTCAAAGAGCAGGGTCAACCATCAAGGTATACGCTCTTCGAAAGGGTGGTTCATTATAACATTTACCCGAAGACAGGGTTATTCATTGCAACATACGCCCAAAGAGAGGAGTTTTCCATCACGGCATACGCTCAAAGAGAGGAATCGTCCATCACGGCATACGCTCAAAGAGAGGTATCATTCGTTATGACATATACGCTTGAAGAGAGGGATCATTCACCGCGAAATACGCTCAAAGAGTGGGGTCGTTCATCACTGTATACGCTCTAAGAAAGGGATTATACATTATGACATGCACTCGAAGAGAGGGTCATTCACCGCGACATACACTCAGAGAGAGGGGTCGTCCACCACGGTATACGCTCAAAGAGAGAGACCGTTCAACATGATTTGCACTCAAAGAGAGGGGTCGTCCATCGCAAAATACGCTCAAAGAGAGGGATCGTTCACCATTACTTGCACTCAAAGAGAGGGGTCATCGATTACGGTATACGCTCAAAGAGAGGGGTCATCGATCATGGTATAGAGGGACCATTCATTATGACATGCACTAGAAGATAAGGATCATTCATACCAACATACGCTCAAAGAGAGGGGTCATCTATCACGACATACGCACAAAGAGAGGGACCATTCATTATGACATATACTCGAAGAGAGGGGTCATTCACCGCGACATACGCTCAAAGCGTGGGATAGTCCATCACAGTATACGCTCTAAGAAAGGGACCGTTATTTATGACATACACTCAAATAGAGGGGTCGCTCATCACGGTTTGTACTCAAGCAGAGGGACCGTTCACCATGACATGCACTCAAAGAGAGGGGTCTTTCATCGCAACATATGCTCAAAGAGAGGAGTCGTTCATCATGGCGTACGCTCAAAGAGTGGGGTCATTTATCACGACATATGTTCAAAGAGAGGGCTCGTCCATCACGGTATATGCTCAAAGAGAGGGACCGTTCACCATGACATGCACTCAAGGACAGGGGTCATTCATCGCAATATATGCTCAAAGAGATGGGTCGTCCATCACGGTATACACTCTATGAAAGGGACCATTCACAATGACATGCACTCGAAGAGCTGGGTCATTCATCGTGACATACGCTCAAAGAGAGGGGTCGTCCATCACGGTATATGCTCTAAGAAAGGAACCATTCATTATGACAAGCACTCAAAGAGAGGGGTCATTC
Organism: Abelmoschus esculentus; assembly: GCA_035048815.1. NCBI lineage: Eukaryota > Viridiplantae > Streptophyta > Magnoliopsida > Malvales > Malvaceae > Abelmoschus > Abelmoschus esculentus. Next base: position 11,256,698 of record JAUCBN010000006.1, on the reverse strand, counting down.
ATCGCGACATACGCTCAAAGAGACGGCTCATCCATCATGGTATATGCTCAAATAGAGGGACCGTTAACCATGGCATGTACTCAAAGATAGGGGTCATTCATCGCGACATAGGATCGAAGAGAAGGATCGTCCATCACGGTATACGCTCTAAGAAAGGGACCGTTCACTATGACATACACTCGAACAGAGGGGTCATTCATCACGACATATGCTCAAGGAGAGTGCTCGTCTATCACGGTATACGCTCTAAGAAAGGGACCATTCATTATGATATACCCTCAAAGAGAGGGGTCATTCATCATGAATTACGCTCATAGACTGTGCTCGTCCATAATGGTATAGCTCTAATAGAGGGACCGTTCACCATGACATGCTCGTCGATCACGGTATACACTCTAAGAAAGGGACTGTTCACTATGACATGCACTCGAAGAAAGGTGTCATTCATCGTGACATATGCACAAAGAGAGGGGTCGTCCATCACGGTCTACGCTCTAAGAAAGGGATCATTCATTATGACATGCAGTCGAAGAGAGGGGTCATTCATCATAACATATGCTCAAGGAGTGGGGTCATCCATCACAACTTTATTTAGCATATATTATGCGTAATTAATATTCAACACATGTTTAGTATCATCATACTTATTAGTTTAAGTTGTTTCTTTGTCGTTATATTAAACACAACTTAAGGGACTATTGGCCATTGCCGTTTTAGCTCAAATGCACCATTTGAGCTCAAAACAAAGAATCATTGTTTGAGGGACTTACCATTTTCCGATCAGCACTAAAATGTACCAAACACTCCTAGGCAGCACAATGAAGTGGAATCTAACTTCGTTCCAGCTTACGAATTCAGAATGAGCTCAAAATGACAAATGGTGAATTTCCATTCATATGCGACTCGGATCAGATCCTACACACTCTTATGGGTTAAGTAGAGTATTATGTCCCTAAGGATCAGTTCACGCATCTAGGGTGTTAGCTGTTCAGCTCAAATCATCACTCAAAGATGGTGAACTTGCAGCTAGATAAATCAACTAGCTAGCTCCGCTCAAACTAGCTCAACCTTAGTTCATCCACTCATCTTAGCTCACCCTACAACCTTGAACTAAATTAAGGAAGGAAAAGTTCTCTCCCCAAGAGACACAACCGACCAACCATGGAGGGAAACATGTTTGGGCGCCAAAACAAAGAGATATCACTCTTCATTGGTCAGATTCATGATGGTCAACTTGTTTGCCAATTTCGAGTAAGATACAAGTAGAATTGGGTTTCGATGTCTTCATGAAAGTTATTCCTCTATCTCTTATCTTTCCAACGCATGTTGATGTGCAGGCTGGAATTTTGAACCGAAAAGTTATAACAGTTCTTGGAAGGAGACACCACCAATTGAACAGATACCAAGGCCACTATTCAGCCACTTTTCAAAGGGGAATGTCCCTTGGCCACACCCTTTTATTTCTTAGAAATATGTAGCCATTTTCGCATATGAACACACAACTTTGAATCAAATTATTTATTTCGTGAGTTAATCTCTCATTCTTGCTCTTTTAAGAATTTTATCAACTTTTCAAATCATCTGTTTGATTTGTGGTGTCACCCTCCATCCCTTATAGTTTAGATTTCAGGAATTACATTTCCAAAAGGTCTAAGTGCATCTACCACCCTCAGAGTTGCAACTAGATTGGGTTTATGTTCCTATAACATAAGTTCAACCTTTTCCCCTTTGAATACTATCATTCCATCATCACATAATCACCATCCACCTTCTATTTTCGTCCACCATTCTTCACCAGCCCTTAACATATCCTTCCATATCATTTACTTCAGTTAAACACCTCTATTTCCTTCCTTAATTAACCATCAACATCCCCCATGCATTCTCTTCACCAAGACAACTTCCTTATCATCTAAACAATGCCCCACACCATAACCTCTTCCCAAATCACCCCTATCGTATTTCCAACAACATTTAACATTCTTTTGTTAAGGAAACAAGTGTGATACAAGGCTTGCTTGCATTCTAAGGTCCGGGTAATCAAAGCTTACCATTACATGCACTCGAAGAGAAGTGTGTCATTTATCACAACATAAGCTCATAGAGAGGGGTTATCGATCTCGGTATATGCTCAAAGCGAGGGACCGTTTAGTATGACATGCACTCGAAGAGAGGGGTGATTCATCGCGCATAAACTCAATGAGAGTGGTCGTTCATCACGGTATACGCTCGAAGAAAAGGACCATTCACTATGACATGCACTCGAAGAGAGAGGTCATTCATCACGACATACGCTCAAAGAGAGGGGTCGTTCATCACGGTATACGATCAAAGAGTGGGACCTTTCCTTTTGACATGCCCTCAGAGGGAGGGGTTATTCATTGCGACAAACGCTCAAAGAGAGGAACAATTTATTATGACATGCACTCGAAGGGAGGGGTCATTCATCGATATATACTCTCAAACAGAGGCGTCATCGATCATGGTATACGCTCAAAGAGAGGGACCGTTCATTATGATATACACTTGAGAGAGGAGTCATTCATCGCAACATACGCTGAAAGAGAGGGGTCGTTCATCACGATATACGGTCAAACAATGGGAACGTTCACCATGATATGCGTGACATACGCTTAAAGAGAGGGGTCATTCATCGTGACTCACACACAAAGAGAAGGGTCATTCATCGTGACTCACACACAAAGAGAAGGGTCATCTATCACTATATACGCCCAAAGGGAGGGACCATTCATTATGATATGCACTCAAAGAGAGGGGTCATTCATCTCGATATACGCTCAAAGAGAGGGTTCATCCATCATGATATACACTCAAATAGAAGGACCGTTCACTATGACATGCACTCGAAAGAGGGGTCATTCATCGTGACATACGCTCAAAGAGAGGGATCGTCTATCACGGTATATGCTCAAAGAGAGGGACAGTTCATTATGACATACGCTCGATGAGATGGGTCATTCATCACGACATACGCTCTAAGAAAGGGTCCGTTCATTATGATATGCACTCGTAGATAGCAGTCATTCATCGCAACAAACCCTGAAAGAGAAGGGTCGTCTGTCACAGTATACGCTCTAAGTAAGGGACGGTTTATTATGACATGCACTCGAAGGGGGGGGGGGTAATTCATCGTGACATACGCTCAAAGAGAGGAGTTGTCCATCATGGTATATGCTCAAAGAGAGGGATCGTTCACCATGATATGCACTCGAAGAGAGGGGTCATTCATCGTGACATAAGATCAAAGAGAGGGGTAGACCATCACGACATACACTCAAAGAGAGGGATCGTTCATTACGACATACACTTGAAGAGAGGGGTTAATCACCGCGACATACGCTCAAAGAGAGGAGTCGTCCATCACGGTATACACTCTAAGAAATGGACCATACATTATGACATGCACTCGAAGTGAGGCATCATTCATCGTGACATATGCTCAAAGAGAAGGGTCATGGATCACAGTATACGCTAAAAGAGAGGGACTATTCATTATGACATGAACCGGAAGAGAGGGGTTATTCATAGCGACACTCGCTCAAAGAGAGGGGTCATCCATCACGGTATACCCTCAAAGAGGAGGACCGTTCACCATGATATGGATTCGAATATAGGGGTAACTCATCGGAACATACGCTCAAAGAGAGGGGCTATCCATCATGGTATGCTTAAAGAGAGGGATTGTTCATTATGACATGCTCTCGGAGAGAGGGGTCATTCATCGCGACATACGCTCAAAGAGAGGGATCGTCCATCACAGTATACGCTGAAAGAGAGGGACCGTTCATTATAACATACGATCGAAGATATGGGTCATTCACCTCGACATACGCTCAAAGTGTGGGGTCAACCATCACGTATACGCACTAAGAAAGGTCTCGTTCATTATGATATACACTTGTAGAGAGGGATCATTCATCGCGACATATGCTCAAAGAGAAGGGTCGTCCATCATGGTATTTGATCGAAGAGAGGAACCGTTCACCCTTACATACACTCAAAAGAAGGGTCATTGATTGCAATATATGCTCAGAGAGAGGGGTCATCGATCACGATAAATGCTCAAAGAGAGGGACCGTTCATTATGAAATGCACTCGAAGAGAGGAGACGTCCATCACACTATACACTCAAAGACTGGGACAAATTCATTTTGACATATGCTCGAAGAAAGAGGTCAATCATCAAGACATACGCTCAAAGAAAGGGCACATCCATCACGGTATACGCTCTATGAAAGGGACCGTTCACAATGACATGCACTCAAAGATAGGAGTCATTCACTACGACATACGCTCAATGAGAGGGGTCGTCCATCATACCATACGCTCAAAGAACGGGAATATTCACTATGACATACGCTCAAAGAGAGGGGTCGTCCATCACATTTTACGCTCTAAGAAAGGGACTATTCATTACGACATGCACTTGAAGAGAGGGGTCATTCATCGTGACCTACGCTCAAAGAGAAGGGTTGTTCATCACGGTATACGCTCAACGAGAGGGACCGTTCACCGTGACATGCACTGAAGAGAGGGGTCATTCATCGCGACACACGGTCAAAGAGAGGGTTCATCCACTATGGCATACGCTCAAAGACGGGGACTGTTCATTATAATATACGCTCGAAGAGAGGGGTTGTCCATCACGATATACGCTCTAAGAAAGAGACTGTTTACTATGACTTGCACTCGAAGAGAGGTGTCATTTATCAAGACATATGCTCGAAGAGAGGAGTCAATCATCAAGACTTACGCTCAAAGAAAGGGCTTGTCCATCACGGTATACGCTCTATGAAAGGGACCGTTCACAATGACATGCACTCGAAGAGAGGGGTCATTCATTGCGATAAACGCTCAATGAGAGGGGTCGTTCATCACGGTATACGCTCTAAGAAAGGAACCATTATTATGGCATGCAGTAGAACAAAGGGGTTATTCATCGCAACATACGCTCAAAGAGAGGTGTCTTCTATCACAGAATACTCTCTAAGAAAGGGACCATTAATTATGTCATGCACTAGAACAAAGGGGTCATTCATCCCGACATATGCTGAAGGAGAGGTGTTGTCCATCACGACGTACACTCAATGAGGACCATTCACCATGGTATTCACTCAAATAGAGGGGTCATTCATAGAGACATACGCTCAAAGAGGGATCGTCCGTCACGGTATACGCTCTAAGAAAGGGACAAGTCATTATGACCTGCACTCGAAGAGTGGGGTATTTCATCGTGACATACGCTCAAAGAGAAGGGTCGTCCATCTGGGAATACACCTTAAGGGACCGTTCATTAAGACACGCACTCGAAGAGAGGGGTCATTCATCGTGACATACGATCAAAGAGAGGTACCATTAACCATTACATGTGGTCGAAGAGAAGGGTCATTCATCGCAACATATGCTCAAAGAGAGTGGTCATCGATCATGGTATACGCTCAAAGAGAGACACCGTTCATTATGACATGCACTCGAAGAGAGGGGTCTTTTATCGGCATATACGCTCAAAGTGCGGCGATGTCCATCACGGTATATGCACAAAGAGGGACCGCTCATTAAGACATGCACTCGAAGAGGGGTCATTCATCGCGACTTGCGCTCAAAAGAGAGGGATCGTCCATCGTGACATACGCTCAAAGAGAGGGGTCGTCCATCACGGCATACTCTCAAAGAGAGGAATCGTTCATTATGACATACACTTGACAAGAGGGGTCATTCACCGCGACATACGCTCAATGAGAGGGACCGTTCATTATGACATGCACTCGAAGAGAGGTGTCTTTCATCGCGATATACGCTCAAAGAGCAACGGTATACGCACAAAGAGAGTGATCGTTCACCATGACATGAACTCGTAGAGAGGGATCATTCATCGAACATATGCTCAAGAGAGGGGTCATCGATCACGGTATACACACAAATAGAGGAAATGTTTATTATGACATGCACTCGAACAGCGGGGGTTTTCATCGCGACATACGTTCAAAGAAAGGGACCATTCTCCATGACATGAACTCATAGAGAGGGGTCATTCATCGCGACATACGCTCAAAGAGAAGGGTCGTCGATCACGGTATATGCTCTAAGATAGGGACCGTTCACTATGACATGCACTCGAAGAGAGGTGCCATTCATCGTGACATACACTCAAAGAGAGGGGTCATTCATCGCGACATACGCTCAAAGAGAAGGGTCGTCGATCACGGTATACGCTCTAAGATAGGGACCGTTCACTATGACATGCACTCGAAGAGAGGTGCCATTCATCGTGACATACACTCAAAGAGAGGGATCGTCCACCACGGTATACGCTCTAAGAAAGGGATCATTTATTATGACATAAACTCGAAGAGAGGGGTCATTCATCGCAACTTACGCTCAAGGAGTGGGGTCGTCCATCACAGTATACGCTCAAAGAGAGGGACAGTTCACAATGACATGCACTCGAAGACAATGGTTCTACTTAATCCTCTTTATTTACTCAATTCATGTGCTACACTCACTTGTTATCTCATATTATATACCTATAATGTTTATTTCCGTATATTACTATTGATAACTTAGTAATTAGTGTTGAACCACGACTTTATTTAGCTTATATTATGCATAATTAATATTCAACACATGTTTAGTAATATCATACTTATTTGTTTAGGTTGTTTCTTTATTTATTTTATATTGACCATCTCCGTTTTGGCTCAAATGCACTATTTGAGCTCAAAACAAAGAATCATTGTTTGAAGCACTTACCAGCTTCCGATCAACACCAAAATGTACTAAACACTCCTAGGAGAGTATCATGTCCCTAAGGATCAGTTCACGCAGCTAGGGGGTTAGTCTTTCAGCTCAAATCATCACTCAAAGATGGTGAACTTTCAGCTAGATAAATCAGCTAGCTAGCTCAGCCTATAATCTTCAGCTCAACCATGGAAAGGCAAGTTCCCTCCCCTAGAGACACAACCGACCAACCATGGAGGGAAACATGATTGGGTGCCAAAACAAAGAGATATAGCTCTTCATTGGGTAGATTCATGATGGTCCACTTGTTTGCCAATTTCGAGTAAGATACAAGTAGAATTGGGTTTCGATGTCTTCATGAATGTTGTTCCTCTATCTCTTATCTTTCCAATGAATGTTGATGTACATGCTCGAATTTTGAACTGAAAAGTTACAACAATTCTTGGAAGGAGACACCACTTAACCTGAACGGTTAAGGAGGAAGACACCACCAATTGAACAGACACTAAGGCCACTACTATTCAGCCACCTTTTCAAAGGGGAATGTCTCTTGGCCACACCCTTTCATTTCCTATAAATCTGTAGCCCTTTTAGCATTTGAACACACAACTTTGAATCATATTATTTATTTTGTGAGTTAATCTCTCATTCTTGTTCTTTTAAGAACTTTATCGACTTATCAAATCATCTCTTTGTTTTATGGCGTCACCCTCCATCCTTTATACTTTAGATTTCTAGAATTACATTTCCAAGAAGTCTAAGTGTATCTACCACCCTCAGAGTTGCAACTAGATTGGGTTTATGTTCCTATAACATAAGTTCAACCGTTGCCCCTTTTAATACTATCATTCCATCTTCACATAATCACCATCCACATTCCATTTTCGTCCACCATTCTTCACCATCCCCTAACATATCCTTCCATATCATTTACTTCATTTAAACACCTCCATTTCCTTCCTTAATCAACCATCAACATCCCCCATGCATTCCCTTCACCAAGACAACTTCATTTTCATCTAAACAAAACCCTACACCATAACCTCTTCTCAAATCATCCTTATCTTATTTCTAACAACATTTAACATTCTTTTATTCTGCAAAACAAGTGTTATCCAAGGCTTGCTTGCATTCTAAGGTCCGGGCAATCAAAGCTTCTCTCTACAAGCATCTTTGGAGAGTTAGAGCATATCAAATGGTAATCAGAGCAAAGGAAGAATCAAGTAAGCCCAGTTTCTTGTTATTTCAATTCTGATTAAAAAAAAGAAAAGAAAGAAAAACAAAAAAAAAGAAAATTCAAATTGTTCTAGCATATAAGGAATCTGAATTAGATTTAAAAAAGAGAGAGAATGAATAAAAAAGAAATTCGAATTTCGAAAGGCTGAAGATTCAAGTACAAACGTCCAAGCAACCAACTCCGAGAAGTTCCTCAAGTTTGATTGCTCAAGACCAATTTGTAAGTTGAGTTTTGTGGTAACGTTTCTATTTTACTTTATTCCTTTTCAATTGAATCCTTGAAAATTTTCTTTATTCAATCCCTAAACTTTTTTAAAACTTTTTCCTTCTTTCTATTTGCACACCTAACCTTTGTTTCAGCCCAAACGCCATCATTTCTTAGGATATTTGACAAGTTTTGAGTAAGTTCATCTAAGAACTTGATTTGAGAGATTTGAGAGGTAAAAGTCAAGAGATTGGTGAGCATAGAAGGGGGAATAGAAGCCAGAATTCCCAGAGTGTGTAAACACGAGTTAATTGAGTACCATATTTCTTTCCTTGGAGTGTCTGTGAGGATTTTGTGTGTGTGAATTGGTGAGGAACTTAAACTTTTGTTTCATTTATTCATACTAACATTATGTCGCAACACTCAAATGAAAACAATCGGGAAGAACGACCAGTCTAGAACCTCCAAACACAAGCTCTAATAAGGGAAATGCAAAAGCTCTTATGTGATGATTTAGAACCAATTCATGAGTGGATGGATCGTATTGAGGAGTCCAGTGGAGGGCGTCCAAGGGGCCAAGATGGACAGAATCATAGAAGGCATCCCATGCAACATGAGATTGAAGAAGAAGATGTCATTTCTGTCTGAAGCAATGGAATGGACCATGGCCAATTGGATGACAATTTTGGAAGCGTCCGAGTTAACATTTCTCTCTTTCAAGGAAAATCAAAACCGGAGGCATATATGGACTGGGAGAGCAAAGTGGAGAACATCTTTGAATGCCATAACTATTCCGAGCAAAAGAAGGAGCACATGGCTTCCTTAGAATTTATTGACTACGCACTTGTATGGTGGGATTAACTAAGATCAACAAGGAGACGCAATTGTGAATGGCCTATCACTTGGAGAGAAATGAAACGTATTCTGAGGAAATATTTTGTGCCTACTCATTATCACCGTGATCTCTATTATAAGTTGCAGAATCTTAAACAAGAAAGTAGAACCGTGGAAGACTACTACAAAGAGATGGAAATAGCCAAGATCCAAACAAGTGTGCATGAAGACCGCGAAGCCACCATGACAAGGTTCTTGTCCAAATTAAACAAAGATAATGCTGACGTAGTGGAATTACAACACTACATTGAAATTAAGGACATGGTGCATATGGCTATCAAAATCGAGAGGTAATAACGCAAGAGATCATCTTCTAAAGGTGTCACAAATGCAGCCCCTAAATAGAGTCCAAACACACCTCTGAGAAATACTCCTTTCCAAGGCAAAGAACAGGCTGAAACGTCCAAAACCAAGCCTATGATGGAGAATATTCGAGGAAAACAACAAGAAGTGTCCACACAATCCCGAGAGATCAAATGTTTCAAGTGCTTAGGGCATGGCCGTATTGCTAGCCAATGTCCAAATAAAAACACTATGTTGTTGCTGGAAAATGGAGAGATTGCATCGAATAATGTGGAAGAAATTTTGGAAGAATCCAAGCAAGAGGAAGAAGAAGAATTCACCCCTGCCGTTGAAGGACAACTTATGGTTGTTAAAAGGCTTTTAAACACCCAAATGTCAGAAGAAGAGGAGCAACGAGAGAACATATTTCACACTAGGTGTTATGTTAACAACAAAATGTGTTTTATGATAATCGATGGTTGAAGCTGCACCAACGTGGCTAGCACTCTTATGGTGGATAAACTCGGCCTCAAAACTTTAAAGCATCCAGACCCATATAAACTCCAATGGCTCAATGATTCAGGGGAATTAAAGGTCACCAAACAGGTTCTTGTCCCTTTCTCTATTGGTTCATATAAGAATGAGAGTTTGTGCGACGTAGTTCCTATGCACGCAAGTCACATTTTACTTGAGAGGCCATGGCAATATGATCGAAGAACGATGCATGATTGTTACACCAATCGGTTCATCTACAAGCATGGAGGCAAGAAGATAGTGCTCGCACCTATGACGCCTAAACAAGTGCAAAATGACCAGATTCTGATGAAACAAAGTGTGGAGGCTAGGAAACAAGATAAGATCCAAACCAAGCTTAAAGAAGGAGGTCCTAGGGAAGAAAAGGTGTCTGGAAGCATCAAGTTGATTAGGGAATGTCTTTTGACACATCCCGTGCTCACTTCTGAATTTTCTAACCCAAAACAAGCCAAAAAGAATTCTCATCTTCTTTTCAGAAATTCAAGGAGGAGATAGAAGGCCATGCACGTCAAAACTATGTCTTTCCAATTGCTAAGGGAGATTGCAGCACCAAGGGGTTCAATTTGAGGATAAATCGCCCAAAAGAAGAAGGGGATAATATGTGCACACCCAACTTTAGTTTCTGCCCATACCTTAAGTCACACAATTCCAATCAGGGAGTTCTAATTAATCCTCTTTATTTACTCAATTCATGTGCTACACTCACTTGCTATCTCATATTATATACATATAATGTTTATTTCCTTATATTATTATTGATAACTTAGTAATTAGTATTAAACTACAACTTTATTTAGCTTATATTATGCATAATTAATATTCAACACATGTTTAGTAACATCATACTTATTTGTTTAAGTTGTTTCTTTTGCAGGTTATGTTAAATACAACTTAAATGACTATTGGCCAGCTCCATTTTAGCTCAAATGCACCATTTGAGCTCAAAACAAAGAATCATTTTTTGAGGCACTTACCAGTTTCTGATCAACAACAAAATGTACTAAACACTCCTAGGCAGCGCAATGAAGTGGAAGATAGCTCCGTTCTAGCTCACGAATTCAAAATGAGCTCAAAACGACAAATGGTGAATTTCCCTTAATTTGGGATTCGGATCAGCTCCTATACACTCTTATGGATTAAGGAGAGTATTATAGCCCTAAGGATCAATTCACTCAACTAAGGGGTTAGCCGTTCAGCTCAAATCATCACTCAAAGATGGTGAACTTTCAGCTAGCTAAATCATCTAGCTAGATCAGCTCAACCCAGCTCAACCTTAATTCATCAAGCTTATCTTAGCTCGCCCTACAACCTTCATCTCAACCATGGAAGGATATGTTTGTCCCTAAGAGACAAAACCGACCAACCATGGAGGGAAACATGTTTCGGCGTCAAAACAAAGAGATAACACTCTTCATTGGGCAGATTCATGATGGTCCACGTGTTTGCCAATTTCGAGTAATATACAAGTTGAATTGGGTTTCGGTGTCTTCATGAAAGTTGTTCCTCTATCTCTTATATTTCCAACGCATGTCGAATTGCATCAATCTGATATTGGGAACTTGAGATATGTCCAATTTACTGAAGACTGTGCAGGCTGGAATTTTGAACCGAAAAGTTAAAACAATTCTTGGAAGGAGACACCATTCAACCCGAACGATTAAGGAGGGAGACACCACCAATTGAGAAAACACCAAGGCACTATTCATACACCTTTTCAAAGGGGAATGTCCCTTGTTCACACCCTTTCATTTCATATAAATATGTAGCCATTTTAGCATTTGAACACAGAACTTTGAATTAGATTATTTATTTTGTGAGTTAATTTCTCATTCTTGTTCTTTTAAGAACTTTATCGACTTATCGAATCATCTCTTTGTTTTATGGCATCACCCTCCATCCTTTATACTTTAGATTTCTAAAATTATATTTCCAAGAGGTCTAAGTGTATGTACCACCCTCAGAGTTGCAACTAGATTTGGTTTATGTTCCTATAACATAAGTTCAACCTTTGCCCCTTTAAATACTATCATTCCATCATCACATAATCACCATCCACATTCCATTTTCGTCCACCATTCTTCACCAGCCCTTAACATATCCTTCTATATCATTTACTTCACTTAAACACCTCCATTTTCTTCCTTAATCAACCATCAACATCCCCCACACATTCCCTTCACCAAGACAACTTCCTTTTCATCTAAACAATACCCCACACCATAACCTCTTCTTAAATCATCCTTATCTTATTTCCAGCATCCTTTAGCATTCTTTTGTTCATGAAACAATACAAGGCTTTCTTGCATTCTAAGGTCCGAAAAATCAAAGCTTCTCTCTACAAGCATCTTTGGAGAGTTGGAGTATATCAGTGGCCAAGGGACATTTCCCTTTGAAAAGTTGGTCGAATAGTGGCCTTTTTGTCTGTTCAATTGGTGGTGTCTCCCTCCTTAACCGTTCGGTTGAATGGTGTCTCCTTCCAAGAGTTTTTGGAACTTTTCGTTAAAATTTTATCCTGCACAGTCTTTAGCAATTTTGTCATATCTCGAGCTTTCGATATCGGATTGATGCGATTCAACATGCATTGGAAAGATAAGAGATAGGGAACAACTTTCATGCAGACAACGAAACCTAGTTCTTCTTGTATCCTGCTCGAAAATGGAAAACAAGTTGACCATCATGAATCTATCCAATGAAAAGTGCTATCTATTTGTTTTGGCACCCACATGCTTTCTCTCCATTATCTTGGTGCAAAATGTGGATAATGGACGGACATGATACTTGGTGAAGGGTTGGCGACCTTCGGGTGTTAAGACGGGAGTGGTAGCTAGAGTTGAGATGAGCTAATCGAGTTGAGAGTGAGCTAGAGTGAGCTAAGCTATCTAACTGAAACACTTTAGCTAAAGTTTGAAGGTGAAATAAGCTAATTCGAGATTCCTTTAGCAAAGTGAGTTGGTCCATTAGCTTCCTTATACTATCTTCTAGTGTGAGAACTATTCTTGAGCTGATAAGAATCTCTTAATGCCTCGTTTTGAAATCTGCTTCATTTGAGCTCATATGGGATTTGTGAGCTGACATGGAGCAAGTCTTGAGTCCTTTAAGTACTGTAGGATTGTTCCATGCATTCCCAAACTATTCTAAAGTTGAATCCTTTTGCTTGTAGCATTGCCTTCCATTTAGCTTCTTCTAAGTTAACTTTAGCAGCTTGAGCTAGGCCTTTAAGTTCGTGAGCTCCTGTACATAGTTCCTTTAAGTTCACGACCTAAAATAATCATTCCTTAAGCTCCTATACAATTCTAAGCGTTTGAGCCGTTCTTGAGTTGTTCCAAGCTGTCATAAGTCTTCCCAAGCCACATTGAGCTACCCTTAATGTCTTTAAGCTTCCTCGGACTATTATCTTTACTTAAAATAGCTGAAACAATAAGCAAACAATGCATAAGCTAAAACAAACTAAAATAAACCAAAATGAGCTAGAAAACAATATAGTTTAGTTAATATTAAGAATAAGATGACTTAGAATAAATATAAAGTGGTGGTTATGCAATCACAAAACATTACTTAAATAGCAAAAGTATGCTTGTCAATGCATAATTTAGATAATAGGCGCTGATTAGGATCGTATAAGAAAGGGATCATTAATTATGACATGCAATCGAAGAGAGGGGTCATTCATCGCGACAAACATTGAAAGAGAGGGACCGTTCACCATCACATGCACTCCAAGAGAGGGTTTATTCATCGCGACAAACGCTCAATGACAAGGGTCGTCCATCACGGCACACGCTCAAAGAGAGGGATCGTTTACCATGACATGCACTCGAAGAGAGAGGTCATTCATCGCGACATACGCTCAAAGAGAGGTGTAGTCCATCACGGTATACGCTCTAAGAAATGGACCATTAATTATGACATGCACTCAAAAAGAGGGTCATTCATCGCGATATGCGCTCAAAGAGAAGCGTCGTCCAACCACGATATACGCTCAAAGAGAGGGGTCAAGAGAGGGGTCATTCGTTGCGACATACGCTCAAAGAGAGGGGTCTTCCATTACGGGATACGCTCAAAGAGAGGGGTCTTCCAATACGGCATACGCTCAAAGAGAGACCATTTACCATGACATGCACCGGAAGAGAGGGATCATTCATTGCAACATACGCTCAAAGACAAGGGTCGTCCATCACGGTATACGCACTAAGAAAGCGACCATTAATTATGACATGCACTCGAACAGAGGGGTCATTCATTTCGACATACGCTCAAAGAGAAGTGTCATCCATCACGGCATACGCTCAAAGAGAGGGACCGTTCACCATGACATGCACTCAAATAGAGGGGTCATTAATCACGACAAACGCTCAATGACAAGGGTCGTCCATCACGGCATACGCTGAAAGAGAGGGACCATATACCATGACATACACTCGAAGAGAGGGGTCATTCATCGCGTCATGCGCTCAAAGAGAGGGGTCGTCCATCACGGTATACGCTCTAAGAAAGGTACCATTATTATGACATGCACTAGAACAGAGGGGTTATTCATCGTGACATTCACTCAAAGAGAGGTGTCTTCGATCACGGAATTCTCTCTAAGAAAGGGACCATTAATTATGACATGCACTCGAACAAAGGGGTCATTCATCGCGACATACGCTGAAGGAGAGATGTTATCCATTAGGACATACACTCAATGAGAGGGACCGTTCACCATGACATTCACTCAAAGAGAGGAGTCATCATCGCGACATACGCTCAAAGAGAAGGGTCGTTCATCACTGTATACGCTCTAAGAAAAAGACCATTCATAATAACATACACTCGACGAGAGGGGTCATTCATCGTGACATACGCTCAAAGAGAGGGTCATCCATCACGGTGTACGCTCTAAGAAAGGAACTGTTCATTATGACATGCACTTGAATAGAGGGATATTTCATCGCGACATATGCTCAAAGAGAAGGGTCATCCATCACAGTATACGCTCTAAGAAAGGTACCGTTCATGATGACAAGCACTTGAAGAGAGGGGTCATTCATCGCGACATACGCTCAAAGAGTGGAGTCATCAATCATGGTATACGCTCAAAGAGAGGGACCGATCCATGACATACACACGAAGATAGGGGTCATTCATCGCGAAATACGCTTAAAGAGAGTGGTAGTCCGTCACGGCATACGCTCAAAGAGAGGGACCGTTCATTATGACATACGCTCGATGAGAGGGGTCATTCACCGCGACATACGCTCAAAGAGAGGGGTCGTCCATCATGGTATACGAACATTCTCAGAAAGGGGACATTCATTATAACAAGCTCCAAGAGAGGGACCATTCGGCAGGAGCTGTACTCGAAGAGATGGGTCTTTCATCGCAGCATACACTCAAAGAGAGGGATTCTCGATCACGGTATACGCTCAAATAGAGGGACCGTTCATTATGACGTACGCTTGAAGGGAGAGGTCATTCATCGCGACCTACGCTGAAAGAGAAGGGTCGTCCATCATGGTATATACTCTAAGAAAGGGATCGTTCATTAAGACATGCACTCGAAGAGAGGGGTCATTCATCGCGACATACGCTCAAAGAGAGGGACCGTTCACCATGGCTTGCACTCGAAGAGAAGGGTTATTCATCGCAACATATGCTCAAAGAGAGGTGTCACCGATCACGGTATATGCTCAAAGAGAGGGACCGTTTATTATGACATGCACTCGAAGAGAGGGGTCTTTTATCGCCATAAACACTCAAAGAGCAGCGGTTTCCATCACGGTATATGCTGAAAGAAGGACAATTCATTAAAACATGCACTCGAAGACGGGTCATTCATCGCGACATATGCTCAAAGAGATGGACCGTTCAATATGACACGCACTCGAAGATAGGGGTCATTCTTCACGACAAACGCTCAAAGGCAAGTGTCGTCCACCACAACATACGCTGAAAGAGAGGGACTGTATATCATGACATGCACTCGAAGTGAGGGGTCATTCATCGCGTCATAGCTCAAGGAGAGGGGTCGTCCATCATGGTATACGCTCCAAGAAAGGGACCATTATTATGACATGCACTAGAACGGAGGGGTTATTCATCGCGACATTCGCTCAAAGAGAGGTGTCTTTCATCACGGCATACTCTCTAAGATAGGAATCATTAATTATGACATGCACTCGAACAAAGGGGTCATTCATCGCGACATACATTGAAGGAGAGGTGTTGTCCATCCCGACATACACTCGTCCACCATGACATTCACTCAAAGAGAGGGGTCATTGTAACATCCCGATTTTGGGGTTATTAGTTAGGCCTTAGTTAGGAGAATTCGATTCGGATCGAATCGGGATCTCCGGTTCATTATTCCGGGGAAAATGAATAAGAATATTTTAATTAGGGAAAATAATAATTTTAGAATATGGTTTAAAATATTGAAAATATGTTTCAAGATTAAAAGAAAATAATTTGGATTTTATAATGATTTTTAATTATGCTTAATTATGCATAAATGACCAATTTGTAATTTTTTTTGTAAAATTGGAGGACCAATTAGATAATTTTCGAAAATATGATGTTTTAGTGACTAAATTGAAAAGCAAGCTAAACTTAGAATCCTTAGAGGGCCATAAACCCATTTCTAATTTTTAATGATGATTTATTCACCAAAAAGGTATTTTTTAATTACTTTAATTTGGTTTTTAATCATTTTCTCTCAAAACCACTTTTTCCTCATTTTTCTCTCATCTTTTTCTCTCATTTTCTCTCCACTTTCTCTTCATCTTTTCTCTTCAATTCTTTGCTGATTTTTGCATCTTTTTTCCACAAAGATTACATCACTTGCATCATCTTTCCATCCTTTACAATACCTAAGCATTGATTTCATCAAATCTACATCAAATTGTAAGGAATCAAGAAGGGGAAAATCTCATATTTTTGGTGAATAGATCTTGAAGGTAATTTTCTGGATTTTTATTCTTTTCTAAGGTTCTTTATTAAAATTCCCAAGTATTAGCTTGCTAATCTTTGAATAAAAACTTGATTCTATGTTTTTAATGTTAGATCTAGTGATTTCGTGATGTTTTTGTGATCTTTTTGGATCTCATTTAATGCTGGAAATTAGATGAATTCAATCATGTTTTTATGTTGATTTAATGATTAATTGAGTCTTCTTTTGATAGCACATTAATTTAATCCCGGAATAATGCAATCGGTGTAGTTTTAAGGTGCTTTTCGGTTGTTTTATGGGCTGTTTTAGATGCTTAAATGTTGCTGGAGGTATAAGGATGGTTTGGATGTGTTTTTGGATCATAATTGAAGTGGATTAGATGTTAGATTCGTTAGGTTTTGGGCTGATGTTGTTCGGATGCATTTCGGCTTAGTTTTCGGTCTTTTCGGCTAAGTTTTTGGTAGTTTAATGGTGATCGGATATGGCTATTGTTTTGAGCATGTTATGATGTGAGAATTCTCTGTTTTTAATGTTGTAGAAGAGGTATAAGAAGGTGCTTGATTGCTGGTGCGTTGGTGCGATCATCGGATAGCGGCGAAAGCTCGTTTCGCTTGTTGGTGAGTGATTACGGATTTAAAGCGAATCGCGTTTGGTACGGTTCTGTTTTTGGGACTATGGAAGAGTGTGAAAACCTTCCATAGTTCAAGAGTAAGTAAAGTAAATGTTTTTGATAAACCGATATGAATTTCGGCTACATTTGATAAAGGCATTATGTTGGTAATGCAATGAGATTTATGGAAATGCATGAGCATGTTTTGAAATGGTGCATACATGAGAATTACTTGCTGAAATGCATAGCTTATTTAGCATCCATGATTATGAAAAATTATGAGAAATGATTTGGGATACAATATGGTTATTTGCCTTGTACATGATGGTGCCTTTGGGCATGGCTTTTGGTTCATTTGTTGAACATATTATGCATGCATTATGAGCAGCAAGTTACATGATTTGGAATACAATATGGTTATTTGCCTTATACATGATGGTGCCTTTGGGCATGGCTTTTGGTTCATTTGTTGAACATATTATGCATGCATTATGAGCAGCAAGTTATAATGCACATTTGATTATGATATTGACTTAGTGACATTAACTTTAGATTCGAATACGAATGACATGTCATTAGGATTGTCTTAAGTGCACTATAATCAAAACTGAAAATACAGAATATTGCCTACACGTAACAAGGGTGACTTTGTGTCCAACCGTGCGTGGTAGAGCCACTTACACGTAACAAGGGTGACTATGTGTCCGATCGTGCGTGGTAGTGCTAATGGTGACTTAGTGTCATGTCAATGGTGACTTAGTGTCATGTCAATGGTGACTTCGTGTCATGACGAGACAAATGTCTCATGGATCCGTGTATTCGGTGAACTCAAGGTTCACATTAAGTGTTCACTAGAAAGCCAATATACATACATGAAATTGAGAAAAAGGTTTGTGCATCATTTATAAATTGTTTTGACAAGGTTATGTGAGCCAAGAATGCATATGATTTATTGAATATGAGCATGAGATGTTAGCATGCATGATTTAACAAAGTATTACAAATTATGGTTTTATCATGGTTTTAAATGAATGCATTGATGATTTGTGTAGAGCTTCCTCACTAAGCATGTTTGCTTAAGCTCTCTTTTCATCCATGTAGAGAAATAAAGGCACTTGGAGCTTCGTTCGAGGCAAGGAAACCAAGGGGAAGAATCACTTTGAATTTGGTATGTTTTTGGCAAACAAATTGGGCAAGGCAATGTGTAACCCAATCTATGTGAGGAGTGTGTACTTAGGCTTTGGTTTATGTTGTAATAAAACCATTATTGTTTGATTGTTAACTGTTGAACTTTGGAATTGTTTGGATTGTTGAAGCATGTACTAGCATGATTGATATGTTGTTAATCATTTCTTAGGGAGCATGCTTATAGCTTAATTGATGTCCGTATCGTTGTTGATTATGTGCCATATGTTACTAAATATGCCTAGAATTGAAAGTTGCTAGAAATTATACTTTAGTCCGAGATATCTTCCTTTGTTCGATTAAGGTGCTTACCGATGTTATTTTGAGCTGAAATTTTGCATACAAGTATAAAATTGATTTAATTTCAAGATGGTAATCCTAATTTGGATGAAGTCCTTGTATTTTGGAAGATTTACATTTTGGTCCCTAAATTAGAAGAACATGCAATTGATGATGATAGAATGATCCGTTTAAGTTGAAATTTGCTATGAGGAACTCTTGTAAGTTTAATTAAACATTGATGGAAAGAATTTCTACTTTACTAATTGAATTTAAAAGTTTTATGTTTTAGTCCTTAATCTACTCAAGTATTTAATCGGATGTTTGTTTTTAGTTAATGTGTTACTGATAATGCATTGTGTGAGACCTTGTCACGTAGGAAAAAAAAGATTGCACATCTAGGTAAGATAATAAAAAAAAATATAGCGGTTTTAGGGTTGTTTATCGAATCGAACCTTCGCGGGTTTGGTTTGATATTCCCCGTGTAACCCGTTAGTGTCGGTTCCGTCTAGGCCGGGCTAAGGGGGTTACAGTCATTCATAGTGATATACGCTCAGAGAGAAGGGTCGTCCATCACGGAATACGCTCTAAGAAAAGTACCGTACATAATGGCATGCACTCGAAGAGAGGGGTCATTCATCGTGACATACGCCCAAAGAAAGGTCGTCCATCACGATATACGCTCTAAGAAAGGGACTATTCATTATGACATGCACTTGAAGAGTGGGGTATTTCATCGCGACATACCATCAAAGAGAAGGATCGTCCATCAGGATATAGGCCCTAAGGGACCATTCATTAAGACATGCACTCAAAGAGAGGGGTCATTCATCGTGACATACGCTCAAAGAGAGGAACCGTTCACCATGACATGCACTCGAAGAGAAGGGTCATTCATCGCAACATATGCTCAAAGAGAGAGGTCATCGATCACAGTATACGCTCAAAGAGAGGCACCGTTTATTATGACATGCATTGGAAGAGAGCGGTCTTTTATCGCCATATATGCTCAAAGAGCGATGATGTCCACCACGGTATATGCTCAAATTGGGACCACTCATTAAGATATGCACTCGAAGAGGGGTCATTCCTCGCGACATACTCTCAAAGAGAGGGGTCATCCATAACAGTATATGCTCCCATTCATTATGACACGAACTCAAAGATAGGGGTCATTCATCGCGACATACGCTCAAAGAGGGGACATCCATCACGGCATACGCTCAAAGAGAGGGACTATTCATTATGACATATGCTCGAAGAGAGGGGTCATTCACCGCGACATACGCTCCAAGAGATGGGTCGTCTATCACGATATAAACACTAAGAAAGGGTCCATTCAATATGACATGCACTCAAAGATAGGGGTAATTCTATGCGACATACGCTTAAAGAGAGGGATCGTCTATCACGACATACTCTCAAAGATAAGGACCATTCATTTTGACATACGCTCGAAGAGAGGGGTCATTCCCCGTGACATACGCTCAAAGAGATGGGTTGTCCATCACGGTATACGCTTTAGGAAAGGGATCATACATTATGACATGCATTCGAAGAGAGGGGTCATTCATCGCGCCATACGCTCGAAGAGAGGGATCGTCCATCACGTTATATGCTCCAAGAGAGGGACCATTCACCAGGAGATGCACTCGAAGGGAGGGTGATACAGTCCCACTCTCCAATGGTTGATGTAGAGAGAAGCTTTGATATTCCCAGCCGTTATTGTAAGCAAACCTTGATCCTCGTACGCTTTCCTTGTTGTTTTATGAAGAAAAGATGGTGAAGTGGTGGGAAGGTATGTGATGTTTTGGTTTGGGAAATAAATGGAAAAGATGATAGTGAAAGCTAGGGAAGTCGATTTCAGTGATGGAAGAAAGGGTTAGGATAGAATGTATGGAAGGTCATAAAGAAATAGAATTCAAAGATAACAAAAGTAGAACTTATGATATGAAGCATAAACCCAACTTATAGTGTGCTTTGAGGGTGGTATCGGACTTAGACCCTTAGGAAATAAGTTCCTAGAATCTTAAGTATGGATGGAAAAGATATGAGACGCCACAAACCTATATAATAGACTTGATAAGTTGATATAGTTTAAAAAAAAAACAAGTTTGAGAGTAAACTCACAAAGAAATTTTATTTTGATCAAAGATGTGACTTAAAAATGAATTTAAGTCCTATTTATAGTTTTCTAAGAGGTTTGGCCGAAATGGTATTTAACTATTCGGATAACCATTCTTTTGAATGGTCTCTCCCTCCAAAACTATTCGAAAAGATATAACTTCTCGGTCCAGCCTGCACCATCTTTAGTAATTTGGCCATATCTCGAGCTCCCAAAATTGGATTGATGCGATTAAACATGCTCTAGAAAGATATGAGATAGGGGAACAACTTTCAAGAAGACACCTAAACCCAGTTCTGCTTGCATCCTTCTCGAAAATGGAAAACAAGTGGACCATTATGAAATTGTCCAATGAAAAGTGCTATCTCTTTGTTTTGGCTCCCACTTTCTTTCCCTCCATGATCTTGGCGCCCAATGTGGATAATGGACAGACATGATGCTTGGTGAAGGGTAGGTGACCTTTGGGTGTTGAGCTGGGAGTGATAGCTAGAGTTGAGGTGATCTAATCGAGCTGGGAGTGAGCTGGATTGAACTAAGCTATCTAGCTGAAAGACTTAGCTAAAGTTTGAAGCTGAAAGAAGCTAATCCGAGCTGCCTTTAGTAAAGTGAGGTGGTCCATTAACTTCCTAATACTCTCTTCTAGTGTGAGGAGTGTTTCGGAGCTAATCCAAATCTCCTAAGGCCTCGTTTTAAATTATACTTCATTTGAGCTCGTAAGGGGCTTGTGAGCTGACATGGAGCTATCCTTTAGTCCTTTAAGTACTGTAGGCATGTCCCATGTGTTTTCAAGCTATTCTGAAGTTGGCTCCTTGTGTTTCTAGCATTGTCTTCCGTTTAGCTTCTTTTGAGCTGACTGAGTTGACACCGAGCTACTATTTACTCCTTGAGCTGTAGGTAAGTCTTATGAAGAAAACATAATAATGAAAATAATTAGAATACTTAAAATACTTAACATGAGTTTAGAACTAAGATAAAACTTTAATCAATGTGTTTATATAACTATTCATTTTTATGGCTTAAGTAATATAACTCTTAAGTAGTTTAATATAAAGTATATAAGAGTAATAAATACTAAGATCAATAAGATAACTCCCCTTTGATCTCATGCATTAAATAAACCATGAAAGCATGAGATAAATGAGAAGAAACGTGCACGCATCAGAGGGTTTCATTGTCTTCATAAAATTTATCCCCCTATCTCTTATCTTTCCAATGCATGTTTGACACGATCACAACCAACAATGAATTAGAAGAATTTCCTATTGGACCTATGACTCGTGCTAAAACCAAGAAATTTCAAGAGGCCATGGGAAATCTATTGATTCAAGGCTGGAAATTAGAGAATGCAACACCAACTATGTTGGAACAATACAGCCTCCTACTTGTGCATGAGTTTGCATGAGTTCTTTCTTAAGTTTTTAAATTTAATTTCAGCATGTGTGCATGAATAAATAATGCTTGATATTCATTTAAGCATGTTAGTTCAATTAAGTTCATTAGTTTAATTAATGCATGATAGTTCACTTAAAGCATGTTAGTTTTCTTATGTTTATGAGTTCATTTAGTGTGTGGATTAATTAATTAAACTAGATCATTCAATGTAACTAGTTTCATTAATTAAACTAGCTCATTAAATATGTTTAATGCATTCACTTTTATTTTATTGAATAAAGTTGTTATCTAATCGTTGCTTATATTTTCATCTAGGGTATTCATTTGGGATCAAATGGTTGATCATTTTCTACAAGAATGACAAGTCATTTACTACCAATTAAAGACACTTGAAGACACCATGATGGATGATCAGTTTCAAGACATTCAAGGAAGATTTATACACCACTTAAAGGCTTTCAGTTTCAGCAAGAAAACAATGCATTGAAGAGCTCCTAAATACACCACTTAAAGAGGCATATGCTCAAAGAGAGGAATCGTTCATTATGATATACGCTCAAAGAGAGGGGTCGTCCATCACGGCATACACTCAAAGAGAGGAATCGTTCATTTTGACATACGCTTAAAGGGATGAGTCATTCACAGCGACATACGTCCATAGAGAGGGGTCATCTATCACGGAATACGCTCTAAGAATGAGACCTTTTATTCTAACATGTACTCGAAGGGAGGGGTCTTTTATCGGGACATACGCTCAAAGAGAGGGATCATCCATGACGGTATATGCTCATAGAGAGACCGTTCATTATGACATACTCGGAGAGAGGGGTCATTCATCGCGACATACGTTTAAAGAGAGGCGTCATCTTTCATGGTATACGCTTAAAGAGAGGGGTCGTCCATCACGGTATATGCTCGAAGATAGGGACCATTCATTATGACATACACTTTAAGAGGGGTCATTCATTGCAACATACGCTCAAAGAGAGGGGTCATCAATCACGGTATATGCTCAAAGAGAGGGATCGTTCATTATAACATACGCTTGAAGAGAGGGGTCATTCATCTTGATATACGTTCAAAGAGAAGGGTTGTCCATAACGGTATACGCCCTTAGAAAGGGACCGTTCACCATGATATGCACTCAAAGAGAAGTGTCATTCATCGCAACATACCCTCAAAGAAAGGGGTCATCGACCACGGTATACGCTCAAATAGAGGGATCGTTCATTATAACATGCACTCGAAGAGTGTGGTCATTCATCGCGACATACGCTCAAAGAGCGCGGTATCCATCGCGGTATACACTCAAAGAGAGGGACCGTTCATTATGACATGCACTCTCAGAGAAAGAAAGGGGTCGTCCATCACAGTATACGCTCAAAGGGAGGGACCGTTTATTATGACATGCACTCGAAGTTAGGGGGCGTCCATCACGACATATGCTCAAAGAGAGGGTCTGTTCATTATGACAAACACTCGAAGAGAGAGGTTATTCACCACGACATACTCTCAAATAGAGGGGTCGTCCATCACGGTATACGCTCTAAGAAAAGGCCGGTTCAATTTGACATACACTCGTTGAGAGGGGTTATTCATCGCGCCATACGCTCAAAGAGAAGGGTGGTTGGTTCATCACGGTTTACGTTGTAAGAAAGGGACGGTTCATTATGACATGCACTCGAAGAGAAGGTTCATTCAACGCGACATACGCTTAAAGAGAGGGGTCATCGATCACGATATACGCACAAAGAGAGGAACCGTTCACCATGGCATACACTCGAAGAGAGAGGTCATTAATCGCGACATACGATCAGAGAGAGGGGTCGTCCATCACGATATACGGTCAAAGAGAGGGACCGTTCATTATGAGATATGCTAGAAGAAAGGGGTCGTTCACCGTGATATATGCTTAAAGAGAGGGGTTGTCCATCATGGTATATGCTCTAAGAAAGGGACCAGTCATGGTGACATGCACTCGAAGATAGTGGTCATTCCTTGTGACATACGCCTAAAGAGAGGGGTCGTCCATGACGGTAGATGCTCAAAGAAAGGGACCATTCATTATGACATGCGCTCGAAGAGAGGGGTCATTCTTCGCGACATACACTCAAAGAGGGTCGTCCACCATGACAAGCACTTGAAGAGAAGTGTCATTCATCACGACAAACGCTCAAAGAGAGGGGTTGTCCATCACGGTATATGATCTAAGAAAGGGACCATTTAGTATGACATGTACTAGAAGAGAGGTGTCATTCAACCTGACATACGCTCAAAGAGCGGGGGCAGACATCGAGATATACGCTCAAAGAGAGGGACCATTCATTATGACATACACTCTAAGCGAGGGGTCATTCCCCGCGATATACGCTCAAAGAGAGGGGTCGGCCATCAGGGTATACGCTCTAAGAAAGGGATCATACATTATGTCATGCACTCAAAGAGGGTGGTCATTCATCACGACTTACGCTCAAAGAGAGGGGTCGTTCACCATGACATTCACTCGAAGAGAGGGGTCAATCATCGCAACATACACTCGAAGACAGGGATCATCGATCACAGTATACGCTCAAATAGAGAGACCATTCATTATGACATGCACTCGAAGAGTGGTCGTCCATCACGGTATACGCTCAAAGAGAGGGACCGTTTATTATGACATTCACTCAATGATAAGGGTCATTAATCGCGACAAGCGCTCAAAGAGAGGGGTCGTCCATCACGGTAAACGCTCAAAGTAAGCGACCGTTCATTATGACATACACTTGAAGGGAGGGGTCATTCACCGCGACATAGGCTCAAATAGAAGGTTCGTCCATCACAGTATACGCTCTAAGAAAGGGACCGTTAATTAAGATATACATTCAAAGAGACGGGTCATTCATCACGACCGAAAATCAAAGAGAAGGGTCTTCCATCACGATATGTACTCAAAGAGAGGGACCATTCACATGGCATGCACTAGAAGAGAAGGGTCATTCATCGCAACATATGCTCAAAGTGAGGGGTCATCGATCACGATATACGCTAAAAGAGGGGTACTATTCACCCTAACATGCACTCGAAGAGAAGTGTTATTCATCGGAACGTATGCTCAATGAGAGGGGTCATCGATCACGGTATACGCTCAAAGAGAGGGACCGTTCGTTATTACATGCACTCGAAGAAAGGGGTCATTCATTGCGACATACTATCAATGAAAGGGGTCGTCCATCACAGTATTCTCTAAAAGAGGAGCATTGTTCACCCTAACATGCACTCAAAGAGAAGTGACATTCATCGCAACATACGCTCAATGAATGGGGTCATCAATCACGGTACACACTCAAAGAGAGGGACCATTCATTATGGCATGCACTTGAAGAGAGGGGTCATTCATCGCGACATACGCTCAAAGAGCGGTGGCTTCCATCACGGTATACACTCAAAGAGAGGGACCGTTTATTATGACAAGCACTTGAACAGTGGAGTCATTGATCGAGACAAACGCTCAAAGAGAGAGGTCGTTCTTTATGACATGCACTCGAAGTTGGTGATCATTCATCGCTATATACGCTCAAAGAGAGGGTTCGTCCATCACCAACATACGGTCAAAGAGAGGGACCGTTCATTATGACATGTGCTCAATGAGAGGAGTGATTCACCGCGACATACGCTCAAAGAGAGGGGTTGTCCATCATGACATATGCTCTAAGAAAGGGGTCGTTCATTATGACAGGCACTCGAAGAGAGGGGTCATTCATCGCGACATACGCTCAAAGAGAGGGGTCATCCGTCACAGTATACGCTCAAAGAGAGGGACCGTTTAGTATGACATGCACTAGAAGAGAGCGGTCCTTTATCGCGACATACGCTCAAAGAGCGGTGGCATCCATCACGGTATACGCTGTAAGAGAGGGATCGTTCAATATGATATAAGCTGGAAGAGATGGGTCTTCACACTGATATATGCTCAAAGAGCGGTGTCAGACATCAAGATATACGCTGCAAGAGACAGAGCATTCATTATGACATGTGCTCAATGAGAGGAGTCATTCATCGCGACATACGCTCAAAGAGAGGGGTTGTCCATCATGGCATATGCTCTAAGAAAGAGACCGTTCATTATGACATGCACTCGAAGAGAGGGGTCATTCATCGTGACATACGCTCAAAGAGAGGGGTCATCCATCACAGTATATGCTCAAAGAGAGCGACCGTTAATTATGACATGCACTCGAAGAGAGGGGTCATTCATCGTGACATATGCTTAAAGAGAGGGTCGTCCATCACGGTATACACTATAAGAAAGGGACCATTAATTATGACATGCACTCGAAGAAAGAGGTCATTCATTGCAATATACGCTCAAAGAGAGGTGTTGATATGTGCCGAACTTGTTGATGGTGCTGAACGACAAACTGTGATTGTAGGACCTAGGACGGAAGCAAGTCTCTCGCAAGAAGTCGCTGCAAAAATGAAGAATTAAGGATAAAAGATGAAAGGAATAGGTGAAATGAATGAAAGGAATAGTTTAGGGACTGATTTGGAAGCGAAAGAGAGGTGATATGTGGTGTCGACAAGGGTGATGGATGTTTAGGACGTTTTATGGTGATGAAAAAGGATCGGGAATGATGATGGAATGAGAGGATAAGTAAGGATAATGATATGGTGAAATAGAAATAGTATCTTAAAGATACTCAAGGAAGAAACTAGGTTATTAAAAACCTAATCCTGAACCTTATATTGATCTTTAAGGGGTGGTGATAAACAGACTTTGACCCTTTTAGTATATTAAACTAAAAGAACCAGAAGTATCAAGATGGATTGAAAGGGGTTGACGCCCCAAGTACAAAATTACTTAAAAGGTCCATAAAATTTTAAGAACTAAACAAGAGAAAATTCTCATAAAGGATAAAATATATTCTGAATTGAGTGTTTACAAAATGAAATTCAAGTTCTATTTAAAGTTTTCTAAGGGTTTGGTTGAAATGACATTTAACTACTCTGATAACCATTCATTTGAATGGTGTCTCCCTCCAAATCTATTAGAAGAGATGTAACTTTTCGGTTCAGCCTGCACAGTCCTTAGTAATTGGGTCATATCTCGAGTTGACGATATTGGATTGATGTGATTCAACATTTGCTGGAGAGACAAGAGATAGAGGAACAACTTTGTTGAAGACACTGAAACCCAACTCGACAACTATCTTGCTCTAAATTGGCAAACAAGTGGACCATCATGAATCTGCCTAATGAAGATTGCTATATCTTTGTTTTGGCACCCACTTGGTTTCCCTCCATGATCTTGGTGCCCAATGTGGATTGTGGTCGGTCTTGATTCTTGGTGAATGGTAGGTGACCTTCAGGTGTTGAGTTGAGAGTGATACTTGGAGCTGAGGTAAGCTAATCGAGCTATGAGTGAGCTGAATTGAACTGAGTTATCTAGCTGAAAGACTTAGCTAAAGTTTGAAGCTTAAATAAGCTAATCCGAGCTGCCTTTAGCAAAGTGAACTGACCCATTAGCTTCCTTATACTCTTTTCTAGTGTAAGGAGTGTTTTTGGAGCTGATTCGAATCTCCTAAATCCTCGTTTTGAATTATGCTTCATTTGAGCTCGTATGAGATTTGTGAGCTGACACTTTGTGATCCTTTAGCCCCTTAAGTATTTAGGAGTGTTCCATGCATTTCCAAGCTATTCTGAAGTTGGCACCTTGTGTTTCTAGCATTACCTTTCGTTTAGCTTCGTCTGAGCTCACTGAGCTGACTGCACTGACACAAAGCTAATATTTACTCCTTGAGCTGTAGGTAAGTCCTTTGAAGAAAACATAATAATAGAAATAATGAGAATACTTAAAATAACTTAATATAAGTTTAGATCTAAACTGAAACTGAGTAATGTGGTTATATTGACTATTCAATTTATAGCCTAAACAAATAACTCGTAAGTAGCTTACTATAAAGTATATAAAAGTAATAAATACTAAGATTAGTAAGGTAACTCACCTTTAAACCCATGCGTGAAATGAAGCATGAAAGAATGAGATAAATGAGAGGGGTCATTCATCGCGACATACGCTCAAAGAGAGGGGTTGTCTATCACAGTATATGCTCTAAGAAAGGGACCGCTAATCATGACAGGCACTCGAAGAGAGGGGTCTTTCTTCGCGACATACACTCAAAGAGAGAGGTCGTCCATCACTGTATACGCTCTAAGAAAGGGACCATTAATTATGACATGCACTAGAAGAGAGGGGTCATTCATAGCGACATACAGTGAAAGAGTGGGTTCATTCATCATGGTATTCGCTCAAACTGAGGGACCGTTCACCATGGCATGCACTCGAAGAGAGGGATCTTTCATCGCGACATACGCTCAAAGAGAGGGGTCGTCCATCACGGCATACGCTCAAAGAGAAGGACCGTTCATTATGACATACACTCAAAGAGAGGGATCATTCATCACTACATACGCTCAAAGAGAGGGCTTGTCCATCACGGTATACATTTGATGCGTGTCAAATATGCGCAATTAGTGCAAGTGAACACGTCGCAAGTAATAAGTGATAAGTATTATCAAGTTATCATCTCCTCAGGGATTGGTATATTTAATATGCTTCCTTTGATCTTCTTGCTCTGTAAGAAAAATGTAAAGACAGGGGTTCGTCCATCACGGTATACATTCAAAGAGAGGGGTCGTTCACCATGACATTCACTCGAAGAGAGGGGTCAATCATCGCAACATACACTCAAAGACAGGGGTCATCGATCACGATATACGCTCAAATAGAGAGACCATTCATTATGACATGCACTCGAAGAGTGGTCGTCCATCACGGTATACGCTCAAAGGGAGGGACCGTTTATTATGACATGCACTCGATGATAAGGGTCATTCATCGCGACATACGCTCAAAGAGAGGGGTCGTTCATCACATACACTTGAAGAGAAGGGTCATTCACCGCGACATACGCTCAAATAGAAGGGTCGTCCTTCACGATATACGCTCTAAGAAAGGGACCTTTAATTAAGATATGCATTCAAAGAGATGGGTCATTCATTGCGACCGATACTCAAAGAGAAGGGTCTTCCATCACGATATGCACTAAAAGAGAGGGACCATTCACATGACATGCACTCGAAGAGAAGGGTCATTCATCGCAATATATGCTCAAAGTGAGGGGTCATCGATCACGACATACGCTAAAAGAGAGGTACTGTTCACCCTAACATGCACTCGAAGAGAAGTGTTATTCATCGGAACGTATGCTCAATGAGAGGGATCATCGATCACGGTATACGCTCAAAGAGAGGGACCGTTTGTTATTACATACACTCGAAGAAAGGGGTCATTCATTGCGACATACTATCAAAGAAAGGGGTTGTCCATCACAGTATTTGCAAAAAGAGAGGGATTGTTCACCCTAACATGTACTCAAAGAGAAGTGACATTCATCGCAACATACGCTCAAAGAATGGGGTCATCGATCACGGTATACGCTCAAAGAGAGGGACCATTCATTATGGCATGCACTTGAAGAGAGGGGTCATTTATCGCGACATACGCTCAAAGAGAGGGACCGTTCATTATGACAAGCACTTGAACAGTGGGGTCATTGATCGCGACATACGCTCAAAGAGAGGGGTCGTTCTTTATGACATGCACTCGAAGTTGGTGATCATTCATCGCTACATACGCTCAAAGAGAGGAGTCATCCATTACCAACATACAGTCAAAGAGAGGGACCATTCATTATGACATATGCTCAATGAGAGGAGTGGTTCACCGCGACATACGCTCAAAGAGAGGGGTTGTCCATCATGACATATGCTCTAAGAAAGGGGTCGTTCATTATGATAGGCACTCGAAGAGAGGGATCATTCATCGCGACATACGCTCAAAGAGAGAGGTCATCCATCACAGTATACGCTCAAAGAGAGGGACCGTTTAGTATGACACGCACTAGAAGAGAGCGGTCCTTTATCGCGATATACGCTCAAAGAGCGGTGGCAGCCATCACGGTATACGCTGAAAGAGAGGGATCGTTCAAAATGATATAAGCTGGAAGAGATGGGTCATTCACCCTGATATATGCTCAAAGAGCGGTGTTAGACATAGAGATATACGCTCCAAGAGACGGACCATTCATTATAATATATGCTCAAGGAGAGGAGTCATTCATCGCGACATACACTGAAAGAGAGGGGTTGTCCATCATGGCATATGCTCTAAGAAAGGGACCGTTCATTATGATATGCACTCGAAGAGAGGGGTCATTCATCGCGACATACGCTCAAAGAGAGGGGTCATCCATCACAGTATACGCTTAAAGAGAGCGACCGTTCATTTTGACTTGCACTTGAAGATAAGGGTCATTCATTACGATATACGCTCAAAGAGAGGGGTCGTCTATCACGACATACGCTAAAAGAGAGGGACCGTTCATTACGACATGCTCGAAGAGAGGGATCATTCATCGCAATATCTCTAAAAGAGGGGTCGTCCATCACAGCATACGCTCAAAGAGAGGGACCATTCATTATGACATATGCTCAAAGAGAGTTATCATTCATAGCGACATATGTTCAAAGAGAGGGGTCATCCAACATGTTATACACTCTTTGAAAGGAACCTTTCTTTATGACATGCACTCGAAGAGAGGGGTGATTCATCGCGGTATACACTATAAGAAAGGGACCGTTAATTATGACATGCACTCGAAGAGAGAGGCCATTCATTTTGATATACGCTCAAAGAGAGGTGTTGATATGTGCCGCACTTGTTGATGGTGCTGAACGACAAACTTTGATTGTAGGAGCTAGGAAGGAAGCAAGTCTCTCGCAAGAAGTCGCTGCAAAAATGAAGAATTAAGGATAAAGGATGAAAGGAATAGGTGAAATGAATGAAAGGAATAGTTTAGGGACTGATTTGGAAGCGGAAGAGAGGTGATATGTGGTGTCGACAAGGGTGATGGATGTTTAGGACGTTTTATGGTGATGAAAAAGGATCGGGAATGATGATGGAATGAGAGGATAAGTAAGGATAATGATATGGTGAAATGGAAATAGTATCTTAAAGATACTCAAGGAAGAAACTAGGTTATTGAAAACCTAATCCTGAACCTTATATTGATCTTTAAGGGGTGGGGATAAACAGATTTTGACCCTTTTAGTATATTAAACTAAAAGAACCAGAAGTATCAAGATGGATTGAAAGGGGTTGACGCCCCAAGTACAAAAATACTTGAAAAGTCGATAAAATTTTAAGAACTAAACGAGAGAAAATTCTCACAAAGGATAAAATATATTCTGAATTGTGTGTTTACAAAATGAAATTCAAGTCCTATTTAAAGTTTTCTAAGGGGTTTGGTTCAAATGACTTTTAACTACTCTGATAACCATTCATTTGAAGAGACAAGTGATAGAGGAACAACTTTGTTGAAGACACTAAAACCCAACTCGACAAGTATCCTGCTCTAAATTGGCAAACAAGTGGACCATCATGAATCTGCCCAATGAAGATTGCTATATCTTTCTTTTGGCGCCCACTTGCTTTCCCTCCATGATCTTGGCGCCCAATGTGGATTATGGTCGTTCTTGATTCTTGGTGAAGGGTAGGTGACCTTTAGGTGTTGAGTTGAGAGTGATACTTGGAGCTGAGGTGAGCTAATCGAGCTGTGAGTGAGTTGAATTAAACTGAGCTATCTAGCTGAAAGACTTAGCTAAAGTTTGAAGTTGAAATAAGCTAATCCGAGCTGCCTTTAGCAAAGTGAACTGACCAATTAGCTTCGTTATACTCTCTTCTAGTGTAAGTAGTGTTTTTGGAGCTGATTCAAATCTCCTAAATCCTCGTTTTGAATTATGCTTCATTTGAGCTCGTATGAGATTTGTGAGCTGACACGGAGTGATCCTTTTGCCCCTTAAGTATTGTAGGAGTGTTCCATGCATTTCCAAGCTATTCTGAAGTTGGCACCTTGTGTTTCTAGCATTACCTTTCGTTTAGCTTCTTCTGATCTCACTGAGCTGACTGAGCTGACACTGAGCTAATATTTACTCCTTGAGCTGTAGGTAAGCCCTTTGAAGAAAACATAATAATAGAAATAATGAGAATACTTAAAATAACTTAATATAAATTTAGATCTAAACTGAAACTGAATAATGTGGTTATATTGACTATTCATATTTATAGCCTAAATAAATAACTCTTAAGTAGCTTACTATAAAGTATATAAAAGTAATAAATACTTAGATCAGTAAGGTAACTCACCTTTGATCCCATGCGTGAAATGAAGCATGAAAGAATGAGATAAATGAGAGGGGTCATTCATCGCGACATACGCTCAAAGAGAGGGGTTGTCTATCACAGTATACGCTCTAAGAAAGGGACCGCTATTCATGACATGCACTCGAAGAGAGGGGTCTTTCTTCGCAACATACACTCAAAGAGAGAGGTCGTCCATCACTGTATACGCTCTAAGAAAGGGACCATTAATTATGACATGCACTAGAAGAGAGGGGTCATTCATAGCGACATACGGTGAAAGAGTGGGGTCGTTCATCATGGTATTCGCTCAAACAGAGGGACCGTTCACCATGGCATGCACTCGAAGAGAGGGGTCTTTCATCGCGACATACGCTCAAAGAGAGGGGTCGTCCATCACGGCATACGCTCAAAGAGAAGGACCGTTCATTATGACATACACTCAAAGAGAGGGATCATTCATCACTACATACGCTCAAAGAGAGGGCTTGTCCATCACGGTATATGTTTGATGCGTGTCAAATATGCACAATTAGTGCAAGTGAACACGTCGCAAGTAATAAGTGATAAGTATTATCGAGTTATCATCTCCTTAGGGATTGGTATATTTAATATGCTTCCTTTGATCTTCTTGCTCTGTAAGATAAAAGTAAAGACATAAGTAAATTGGATGTTGATTGTACTAAATAAAAGAAACTAAATAAGATGAGATCAAATTTGAGAAAGAGGGCAGGATCCAGTTGTGTTGTATAGTGGATTTCATTGATCTGTTTCTATCTAATGCAATTGCACTATACTGCCTCGGTAGTACTACAGATTACTATCTTCGACAGCGGTAGTGTTCTCTGTCACAACAATCCCTTGCTCTTGGGCAGATTTACCAAAGTTTGGCAAAATGTCCTTTGATTGTTCCGCTTATCCCTAAGTCGAAACACTATTGATGATCAGTCCTTGATGATATCTCCCGACATTAAGCAATTATAATCAACAACCAATCTCACACTTCTTTTAGCCGTTGAAAGTCCAACCTATCCCCAGGCCGAGTTAGTATCCTCCAATCAAGTTGAATACCACACTTACTCCTTTCATGAGTCTAACTCTCCCGAGTCTAGACAAATAGATTACTTACAAACTTCTCTCTCGAGCTTGGATGCAAGAACAAAGAATGGCAAAGAGTAAGCAACCTTTGATATTTTATTGCATTGAAACAAGAAACAAGATACAATCTCCTCTCACTAATACTCAACAACTTTCACATAGACCATAAGAAAGTTTAGAACATGATGGGAAGAATTGTTCCTAGGGTAATCTCTCTCAAATTCGGCTCTCCTAGTCCCTTGGACGGCTATGCCTTATATAGGCTTGGCCTAGGGCAAACCTTTCCTAAATAGAGTACAACTTGGAGTAAATAACAAGTTATGTACATAGGTTAAATATTTATAAGTTTAATTCTTCTAGAAGGCTTTTTCTCGCGTGGCCTTGTCCTTGGGCTTTTGATGTGTTGTTCAACTCCGATCCTTGGGCTTCTTGTCCAGCAACATTCTCCATATTTTTCTCCTTAGTTTGCCTGCCATATTGCTTTTTATCTTCTGCTACCTCGGCATCAGGTTCTGCCTCGGCCTCATTTTACTGTCGCGGCAACACTTGTTCCTGCATAGACATGAAAATGCAATAAACTATGTCTTTTCTATAAATGTTATCTTTAACAGAATCATCCCTAAATATATTATATTAAGTACATGCATTGGTTCAAGTAGGTGTATAATTGATGATAAGTGCCCATGAAAAGTGTAGAAAGTGATGGTGAGTTGAGCACTTATCACACCCCCAAACTCGAACTATTGCTTGTTCTCAAGCAATACAAACCATCAATTTGTCAAACCCTATTCTTCTTTGATCTTAGACTTCCATCTATTCTCCCCACCATAACTATGTCTATTATTTAGACTTAACCTTTCGGTTACCTATGGGTGTACCTAGAAGACAAACTATAAGGTTAGTGTGTGTGTACGTTTTTTTGGACAAGTTTGATTAAGGGCCTTCTTAGATAAACTCTAAGTTCAAGACAAATAGATTTGGATTTAGTGTACTCTTCTTAAAACAACAATTTCTTGAGCCAATTCTGGGTACCTCTAGTATGAAGAAGTTTACTTCCTAAAGCCGGTGATAGGAACCTCTAGTCACCTTTCCAAAGATCTAAGTCTTAATCACCTAATTAGTTTATTAAAAGAATTCCTATAACCAAACAAGTCCCAAAAGTGTTTTAAAGTTCAACATATAGTAAGCTTCTAAGTTTTTTTCCTTAAGTATCCTATAATTAAGCTTTCAAAACAGAACCGAACTATGGTAAAGAGAAAGATTTTTATTGTCTTCAAGAATAAACTAAGATAATACTGATGATGGGCAGTGTAAGAGTATGGGCAACAATTTCAAGTGAAGTGATGGATATAAAACAAAAAAATTTATCACTAAAAACTTCATTTTCATGGTAGGGCCACGGTAGTAGATTGCCTCGGTAGTGGCTCTATACCCCCAAACTCAAACCAAGCATTATCCTCAATGCTTAATTTATGTGTAGCCAGTAGGTAACAAAATATAAGCAGTAAAATTTTTTTTATATGAGCAATAAATAAAAGAAAGAAGAGAAATTATAATGATTTAGAAAAGCTTTCTTCCACAATTTGTTTTCTCGATCTTGCTGCTGATTGTTGTGCCCTTGGTGATGGCGATGGCTTTGCTCGTCTTGGTGGCTGAACTCTCGTTGGTATTGCTCGTTGCGTGGGAGCATTAACCTCTTCTCCTCCTTCATCTTCAGTGTTTATTATTTATGTTCCTCCTTCATTCTCTGGATCTGCCCCGACATTTTGAATGTTTGACTTGGCAGTGTCTGAGCTCTGATTGACATAGACATCTATCTCAGCAGATAGACTGCCCATTGGGATTGGGGATCTTGGGGGAGTGTTGAAAATTGCCCTTCGTATGGAAAGTCTTCTATTAGCACATGATGTCGCGGAAGGATCTACTACCCTAGATGGGCCAGCTGCGTGGAACTGTTGTTGTGATCTAGAGGAGAAGAATAGCCTCGGCCCTAGGGCTGGAGTAGTTTATGTGTAGGGTGCTGCTGTGACGAATATGTTTGCAGGGAATTCTGGAAATTGCGCCCCTTGACTGGGGAAGTTCTGAATCATCATTTGGGCAAGAGTGCTTTTGAATTCTCTCTGATATTCCATATATCTCTGCTGGCGAAGGTCAATAGCTGCCATCCTCTAAAGAATCTCTTGGTAAGGGGTCTGCTGCGGTAGTGGCTTGGGTAGTGCCAGGCATCTCTGCCGTGTACTGGCTCCACAACAGTGTCGATAGTGAACTGTTGAGGGGTTGCCTGGACAGACTTTGCCTCTGTGATCTGCATAACTCTGTGGCATAATTCTTTCGTCCATCCTTGCTTGTTTGGTGTGTATTCATCCTTATCTTCTATTATACTCCTACAGCAATGCACAAACTAGAGATTAAACAAAGGAAATATAAAGGTCCATATTCCTTCTTACCGCACTCGTGTATTTCACGTAAAATAATCTCTCCAACATTTATGCTCCTCTTTTTGATGATGGATTGGATGAGCACCAATCTCTTACGGTCCACTGTGCTGTTGTGGGAGGTGGGGATGAGACGTCTCTTGACAAAGATACACCATAGCTTAGCCTCGGGCTTTAGACTTTGCCATGTTACAGAACCTTATGGGCACCGGTTTTCCAAGGGGTATTGTTGTAACGAAGGTCATCTTTGATCAACTCGTAGTCCTGAGTGGTGACATCCTCCACGAATTCGGCATTAATATCACGGATGGATATGAGGCCATAGAAATCATTGATTGCCTTGGCATCAAGGCGGACAAGCTTACCACGGTAGTGGACGTAGAGATTGTCCTTGCTCGGTGATATAAAATATACAGCGGGATAGATGGTGGTGGTGGTATGATGTTGGATAGATTTGTCCTTGGCACCCTCCTAATCGCAATTGAATAGGCAAACACCTGCAAACGAAACGAATCTCTTCGGTGAATTGATGATATGGCATTGTCCTAGGCACCCTCATATCCGTAATCAGATAGGCAAACATCATAATCGGCTATAACTCACCCTCCTAAACACGATTGCTTAGGCAAGCGAGAGTGAAGATAATCTCCCTCATAAAAACTTGAAGTACTTATGTTGAAGAAGACTTCTGATAAGAAAAATAGCAAGGTGACAACCTTGCAAATAAAATGGCCCAAGGCCAAGAGTTTTTATAACTCAAAAATTCATATTCTTCATGTCTTTTTTACAAGAGAAGAGTCTACCCCTTTTATAGTCTAAAGGAGACCTTAGAATTGCCTAATAGATAGCTGATCAATCCCTAAATATCAGCATATGGATAGCTTAATAGAATAAATCCCCTAAAATCAGCTTATGGATAGCTAATTAAAAGGAATCTTAGGGAATCAAATAAAATATTAATAAAAATGGTCAAAGATTTATAATCCAGCTTTGAATTAATTTATTTTTAATGTCTAATTCATCCAAAAACTTTATATAGTAGCTTTTGGGCTGAATTTTACAAAATCCTATAATAATCCCGTATCCAGTTTTCTGCACACACAATCTTCAGTTAAACAAACATATCTTGATCTCCCGATATCCAATTGATGCGTTTCAAGATGCATTGAAAAGGTAACTGAATGTCGGTTAATTTGTAAGAAGACAACTCTTCCCAGAAATGCACGAAAACCATCTAAAAAGACAACGCAAGTTTGCTGACTTTCTAGACTTTACCAACAAATTCAGATTTTTGCTCAAGGTGCATTACTTTAGCCCTCTCATACATGTATCATTCTCCCACTCCTCAAAAAGATTTGCCCTCGAATCTAAACTGATGATTGGAGGAAGTTCATCAAAGATTAAAGTACCGTGGAAGAGAAGACATCTTGAAAATTCAACAAGAAAATAAAGAAAAAAAGAAAAAAAATATAGTAAGATAGAAGGTGCTCCCGATATTCAATTGATGCGTTGAAAAGGTAACTGAATGATAGTCAATTTGTAATAAGACAACTCTGCCCAGAAATGCACGAAACCCATCCAAAAAGACAACGCAAGTTTGCTGACTTTCTAGACATTACCAACAAATTCAGATTTTTGCTCAAGGTGCATTACTTTAGCCCTCTCATACATGTATCACTCGGTCCATGTGCATAAAATTCTCTCACTATGGTGGCATTTTCCTGGGGAGGTTGTAAGCAAAATATCTCTCGTTCTTGATATTTAATCTTGTTGAACAAGTAATGTTCGATGCCGAAGTTTTCTTCCACACTGTGTTGGAACCCTTGCTCCTCCCACAATTGCCGAGCAACAAAAGATCTGTTGAATCGGTCTGCAACAGTGGCGGGAGCAAATCGATTGTATGTTGCCATGGATGAAGATTGAGAGTCTTTGAGACTTTCTTGAATAGATTCTGAAAATTTCAAGAATGCTTGTGAGTAGGCAGAGAGTATTGTGAAAGCAAGATTTAGTAGAATTCTAAGAAATAAAGAATGCAAGAGTGAATAGTTCAAGAGAAGGATGCTGCTTATATAGGCCTTGGTCTTGTAGTTGTTTAAACTACTAGCTGTTTTGTAGCCGTTTTGAATTTACTGCCCGTTAGCATTTACTATTGCAACGTAAGACTCGGCAGATAGCCGTTACACTATTTCTACCCATTGGAATTGTTGCGGCTTCTAATACTGTTTACTGCCTCAGCAGAATTCCTACTGTGAACTATTTCTCCCTTATTCTTGCTTTTATTGTCCTAAAAAATTAAATTAAAAACATCAATAACAAAAATTAAAAAAATAAAAACATAAATCCTAAACTTAAAACTAATCCTCATATAATAAAATAGAAGGAAAGAGATTATGTTACTGGTGGAGTGCATGTAAATGCATCTCCCAATTTACTTATCTCTTGTTAGCCTATATTTTTCTTCAAGTGTTGGCCTTTCCCTTCTGCTTTGTGTCCATCCTTATTTTCTACCTCCACCTCGGGCTTAATTTTCTTGCCAAATAATCTGCTGAGCGTGCTATCGAGGTAGGATATCTTGGTGTCCGCGTCTGTTGTGTAGAGGACTTTG
Source organism: Abelmoschus esculentus (assembly GCA_035048815.1). Taxonomy (NCBI): domain Eukaryota; kingdom Viridiplantae; phylum Streptophyta; class Magnoliopsida; order Malvales; family Malvaceae; genus Abelmoschus; species Abelmoschus esculentus. The sequence goes on along the minus strand of JAUCBN010000006.1, from coordinate 11,217,891 downwards.
CACTCTTCTAGATCATTAAATATTTTTAATTTGTGGAATGCATTGAGTTTGACTTGTTGGTCATTGACCCTCATTGTCAACTCTCTATTTCCCATATCAATTAAGGTTTATCCAGTAGCAAGGATAGGTCTTCCCAGGATGATCGGTGCATTATCATCTGCTTCACAGTCAAGGACGAGGAAGTCGATAGGAAAAATAAATTTGTCTACCCTTACCAATATATCCTTTATTTTTCCTTCAGGATGTACATAGGATCTATCTGCAAGTTGGAGCAGCACTGTCGTAGGCTTTGTCCTTCCTATTCCATGCTTTTGAAAGTCTCATTTAGGCATGAGATTGATGCTTGCTCCTAGGTCACATAATGCCATTCCTTCATAACTGTTACCAATCAGACAAGGTATTGTAAAGCATCCAGGATCCTTCAGTTTGGGTGGCATGCGATTGTGCAACATTGTCATGCATCCTTCAGTTGCTTCCACTATTTCAAACTCACCTAGCTTCATTCTTTTAGACACAATTTCTTTCAAGAATTTAGCATAGTTGGGCACTTGTTCAATTGCCTCAACAAATGGCAAGTTGATTTGGACTTGCTTTAAAATATCCATGAACTTTTTGAACTGGCGGTCCTGTTTTTGTTTTTTCAACCTTTGTGGGAAAGGTGGTGGTGGTCTCATCTCTTCTAGGGTTTCTTTGGTTTGGAATTTAATACATGGAACCACTGTGTTTCTTATTGTCTCGACAATTAGTTCATGTGTTGTCGAGCTCTCTACTGGAGAAGTGTTCTCATGTTCAGTTTGTTCAGCATCCAAGTCCTCCTTGTCTGATTCCTCATGTGTTGCTGGTGAAACTTTGGTTGTTGGCTTGCCCATTGTCTCTTTAAGCTATAGGCCACTTCTTGTGATGATTGCTTTACATTGTTCATGGCTTATTCCTTTAGCAACTTCAGTATTGTTAGGTAGTCCTCCCTGTGGTCTAGTATTCTGTTTTTGAGCAAATTGACCAACTTGAGTTTCTAGTGATTTAATAGCAGCTTCCTGATTTTGCAGCCTCATCTTAATTCTATTCACGAAGTCATCAGTTCTATTCATGAAACTATTGTTCTCTGACATATATGATTTTGTTTTCATTATGAAGGCCTTGAGAGTATTTTCTAATGAGTTTATAGGTTGTTGCTGATGCATCTGCTGCTGCGACAGTGGCTACTGAACATGCTGCTGCAGCAGTGTATTTTGATAACCTGAGGCTTGGTTGGTGGGGTTCAAGGCATTATTAGGATTGCTCCATGAAAAATTTGGATGCTTTTTTCATGCCGGATTGTATATATTTAACATCATATTGTTGTTCCGGTTGTAATTTCCCACATAAAAACCAGATTCCTCATCATGCATATACTTAGAAGAATTGATCACATTTACCTCGTGAGTATTTTGCTGTACTTGCATGTTCTAAACCATCTTGGTTAAAGATTCCAATTGTGCTGCCACTAAATTGGTAGTTTCTAGTTCATTCACTGTGGCTTGGCGTCTTAATCCTCCTCGCCTAGAAGAAGGGAATTGAAAATTGTTCCTTGCGAGTTTGTTCAGAATCTCAATAGCTTCTTCCGGAGCTTTTTCAAGGAGTGTTTCATTTGCTGAGACATCTAACATCATCCTTATCGCGACATTGGTAGCATTATAGAACATGGTTACTTGTGTCCATAGTGGAAATCTATATAATGGACTTTGTTTAGTAACTCTCTGTAGCGTTCCCAAGCCTCATACATAGGTCCGTCATCAGCTTGTCGAAAAGAAGTAATTTCATTACGGATTCGATCATATAAGTGTGTAGGGTTAAATCGCGTAATAAATTCTCGACAGAGTTCACTCGAATATCTAATAGATCCTACCGGAATGCTATTTAACCTGGTCTTGGCCCTATCCCTCAGTGAATAGGGCAAAAATTTTAATCTCAAAATGTCTTCATAGACTCCTTGAATTTTGAATGTGTTGCAGACTTCCATGAAGGACTTGAGATGTTGCCTGACATGTTCAGTTGCAAACCCACTAAATTGTCCAATAGTATTAAGCATATTGAACATCACTGGTTTGAGTTCAAAGTGGGTTGCTCCTATCTCTGGTGTAACAACTCCAGGGTTCAATCCATTCAGATCTTCCACCAGAAAATCTCTAACAGTTAACTATCGCGGCAGTGGTTGTTGTGGAAGGCCTTTATTGTCAGCAGGTAAGTTCTGGTTTCCTTGATTTACTGTCATGGCTCCTTGGATCTATCTTCTCAACCCTTGGTAGGTTCTCTCGATTTTTGGATCGATCTCGTACAGTGGATTGCTAGGGTTGGCCTTGGTCATACACAAAAAATAAACCTAGTAAAATAATAATAATAAAATTAAAATAACTAAAATAAAAGAAAGAAATAAAGAAAATAAAATTTAGTTGTCAATCCCCGGCAACGACGCCAAAAACTTGATGTATGTCAATATGCGCAATTAGTGCAAGTGAACACGCCAAAACAAGTGCAAAGTGATCAGATTTTGATGAAACAAAGTGTGGAGGCTTGAAAACAAGAGAAGATCCAAACCAAGCTTAAAGAAGGAAGACCTAAGGAAGAAAAGACATCTGGCAACATCAAGTTGATTAGGAAATGTCTTTTGACACATCACGTGATCACTTCTGAATTTTCTAACCCAAAAGAAGCCAAAAAGTTCCCATCTTGTTTTCATAAACTCAAGGAGTTAGAAGGTCATGCACGAAAAACCATGTCATTCCTATTGCTAAGGGAGATTCCAGCAGCAAGGGGTTCGATTTGAGGATAAATCACCCAAAAGAAGGAGGGGATGGTATGTGCACGACCAACCTTAAATTCTGCCATACCCTAAGTCACATAAGTCCACTCAGGAAGTTCTACTTAATCCTCTTTATTTATTCAATTCATGTGCTACACTCGCTTGCTATCTCATATTATATACCTATAATGTTTATTTCCTTATATTACTATTGATAAGTTAGTAATTGATATTAAACCACATCTTTATCTGGCTTATATTACGCATTTTTAATATTCAACACATATTTATTAACATCATACTTATTAGTTTAAGTTGTTTCTTTGCAGGTTATGTTAAACACAGCTTAAGGGACTATTGGCCAGCTCCATTTTAGCTCGAATGCACTATTTGAGCTGAAAACAAAGAATCATTGTTTGAGAAACTTACCAGCTTTCGATCAACACTAAAATGTACAAAACAGTCCTAGGCAGCGCAATGAAGCGGATGCTAGCTTCATTCAAGTTCACGAATCTAGAATGAGCTCAAAACGACAAATGGTGAATTTCAATTAATATGGAATTCAGATAAGCTCCTACTCACTCTTATGGATTGAGTAGAGTATTATGGCCCATATGATAAGTTTACTAAGATAGGGGGTTAGTCGTTCAGCTCAAATCTTCACTCAAAGATGGAGAACTTTCAGCTAGCTAGCTCAGCTCAACCCAGCTCAACCTTAGTTCATCCAGCTCATCTTAGCTCACCCTACAACCTACAGCTCAACCATGGAAGAACATGTTCCCTCCCCAAGAGACACAACCGACCAACATGGAAGGAAACATGTTTTGGGCGCCAAAACAAAGAGATAACACTCTAAATTGGACAGATTCATGATGGTCCACTTGTGTGCCGATTTCGAGAAGTATATGAGTAGAATTGGAATTTAGTGTCTTCATGAAAGTTATTCCTCAGTCTCTTATCTTTCTAGCACATGTTGAATCTCATCAATCCGTTGTCGGAAACTCGAGATATGTCCAATTTATTGAAGACTGTGCAGGCTAGAATTTTAAATCGAAAAGTTACAACAATTATTGGGAGGAGACACCATTCAACCGAACAGTTAAAGTGGGAGACCCCACCAATTGAACAGACACCAAGGTCAGTATTCGGCCACCCTTTCAAAGGGAAATGTCCCTTGTCCACACCCTTTCATTTCCTATAAATATGTAGCCATTTTGGCATTTCAGACAACAACTTTGAATCAGATTATTTAGTTTGTGAGTTAATCTCTCATTCCTTTTCTTTTTAGAACTTTATTGACATATCAAATCATCTCTTTGAATTGTGGCATCACCCTCTATCCTTTATAGTTTAGGTTTCTGGAATTACATTTCCAAGAGGTCTAAGTGCATCTACCACCCTCAGAGTTGCAACTAGATTGAGTTTATGTTCCTATAACATAAGTTCAACCTTTACCCCTTTGAATACTATCATTTCAACACCCCATAATCACCACCCATCTTCCATTTTCGTCCACTATTCTTCACCTGCCCTTTACATATCCTTTCATATCATTTACATCACTTAAACACCTCTATTTCCTTCCTTAATCAACCATCAACATCCCCTACACCATAACCCCTTCTTGAATCATTCTTATCTTATTTCCAGCATCTTTTAACATTCTTTTGTTCAGGAAACAAGCGTGATACAAGGCTTGGCTTGCATTCTAAGGTCCGGGCAATCAAAGCTTCTCTCTACAAGCATCTTGGAGAGTTGGAGCATATGAGAGAGGGGTATTCCATCACGATATACGCTCTGAGAAAGGGACAATTCATTATGACATGCACTCAAAGAGAGGGGTCATTGATCGTGACATACGCTCAAAGAGAGGGGTCGTCTATCACGGCATACACACAAAGTGAGAGACCATTCATTATGACATGCGCTCGAAGAGAGGGGTCATTTGATCGTGACATACGCTCAAAGAGAGAGGTCTTCCATCACGGTATACGCTCTGAGAAAGGGACTGCTCATTATAACATACACTCGAAGAGAAGGCTCATTCATCGCGACATACGCTCAAAGAGAATGGTTATCCATCATGGTGTACGCTCTAAGAAAGGGACTATTTGTTATGACATGCACTCGAAGAGAGGTGTCATTCATTACGACATACGCTCAAAGAGAGGAGTTGCCCATCACGGTATACGCTCAAAGAGAGAGATCGTTCACCAAGACATGCACTCAAAGATAGGGGTCATTCAAGGGACCGTTCAGCATGTGTGCATGAATAAATAATGCTTGATGTTCATTTAAGCATGTTAGTTCAATTAAGTTCATTAGTTTAATTAATGCATGATAGTTCACTTAAAGCATGCTAGTTTTCTTATGTTTATAAGTTAATTTAGTGTGTGATTTTATTAATTAAACTAGAACATTCAATGTAACTAGTTTCATTAATTAATCTAGCTCATTAAATCTGTTTCATGCATTCACTTTTATTTTTATTGAATAAAGTTGTTATTTAATGGTTGCTTATATATTTCAACTATGTTATTCTTTTGGAGCAAATGGTTGATCATATTCTCAGGAATGACATGGCATTTACATCAATTGAAGTCCTTTGAAGACCCATAAAGGCTGATTGATTACAATGCAATTCAATGGAGTAATTACACCACTTGAATGTTGTTATTTCCAGCAACGATTTTAACGCTTTCAAGAGAGTCTTTACATCTTTTAAGGTTGTCAGTTTCAGCAAGCAAGAAAGAGAAGACATGCAATGAAAGCCTTCATTATCACAATTTAAGGGAGAGTAAACACTAGAATTAAAAACAACAGTTAAGGAGAGAACTCGAAGAGAGGGGTCATTGATCGCGGCATACGCTCAAAGAGAGGGGTCGTCCATCATGGTAAACAATCTAAGAAAAGGACCATTCACTGACATGTACTCGAAGAGAAGGGTCATTCATCGTGACATATGCTCAAAGAGAGGGGTTGTTCATCTCGGTATACGTTCTAAGAAAGGGACCATTAATTATGACTTGCACTCGAAGAGAGGGGTCAAATATCGCGACATACACTTAAAGAGAGTTGTCGTCCCTCACGGTATACACTCAAAGAGAGGGACTGTTCACCATGACATGCACTCGAAGAGAGGGGTCATTCATTGCGAAAAACGCTCAAAGAGAGGGGTCGTCAATCACGGTATAAGCTCAAAGAGAGGGACTGTTCATTATGAAATATGCTCGAAGAAGAGGGCATTCATCATGACAAACGCTCTGAGAGAGGGCTCGTCCATCACGATATACGCTCTAAGAAAGGGATCATTCACTATGACATGCAGTCGAAGAGGTATACGCTCAAAGAGAGGGACCGTTCGTTATGACATCACTCGAAGAGAGGGGTCATTAATCGCAATATAAGCTCAAAGTGCGGTGGCGTCCATCACGGTATATGCTCAAAGAGAGAAACTTTTCCTTATGACATGTACTCGAAGAAAGGGGTCATTCATCGTGACATGCGCTCAAAGAGATTGGTCGTCCATCACCATATACGCTCAAAGAGAGACCATTCACTATGACATATGCTTGAAGAGAGGGGTCATTTAACGCGACATACGCTCAAGAGAATGGTTGTCCATCATGATATACGCTCTAAGAAATGGACTTTTCACCATGACATGCACTCAAAGAGAAGGGTCATTCATCGCAATATACGTTAAAAGAGAGGGGTCATCGATCACGGTATATACTCGAAGAGAAGGATCGTTCATTATGACATACTCTTGAAGAGAGGGATCATTCATCATGAGATACGCTCAAATAGAAGGGTCGTAAATCACGGTATACGCTCTAAGAAAGAGACTGTTCATTATGACATGCACTCGAAGAGAGGGATCATTCATAGCGACATACGCTCAAAGAGAGGGGTAGTCCATCAAGGTATACGCTCAAAGAGAGGGACAGTTCATCTTGACATGTACTCAAAGAGAAGGGTCATTCATCACAACATATACTCAAAGAGAGGGGTCATTGGTCACGGTATACGTAGACCTGTCAAACTTGATCCGAGAACCGAAAATCAAACCGATTTACCCGAACCAAAACCCGAACCGAAACGAAACTGATGATTTAGAGTGATTCGAAACCCGAACTGAAACCGAAACCGATCAAATTCTAGAAGAACCCGTAATCGATTTAACCCGAACCGGAAGTAACCCGAACCGAAAATAACCCGAAATTAACTTGCTAAAAACCGATCTAAACCGAACATCAATCTGATTTTAACCCGATAATTAAGTCAAAGTGAATGAATAATATATTTTTACTATAGTTTATTTTTTAACAATATGATATATAATTAAATAATATATTTTTTATCTTTTTTTATTATGATAATACTAATTAATCACTACTTCTAATAATAATTTAATTTTTAATATTACATTTCCTACTTTAAAAATCAATTTATTTTTTGATAAAATTTGGGGCATTATAAAAATGACCAAAATGTTATTAATGAATCCATGTATTCACAAAAATGGAATTATCCCTTATATTACCAATACTGACTTTACTCGAATAAAAGCTGAGGCAAGAATTTTCAAAACAATTCCAATATAAAATAAAAATGATATATTTTTACAAGAATATATGATTAATTCTATATATGATATAGTTATATTGGGAATTCGTTGCTTCAAAAACAACGATCCTTGTTTGATACGGATCTAGGATAATAGCAAGCAAGTCTTTGCAATAAACACAACATTATGGATGTTAGAATGATGTTAAAACAATAAGAAAACAAAGAAAAAAAAACTGAAACAAAGAAGAAAAGGGATGAAGGAATTCTGGCAGTTTCTGGAGGTTAATGAAGATGAAATGCTCCGAAGGCTTTCATGGAAGCATTAAAACGTCCAAAATGGCAGAATTGGATGTTTAAGTTGCTGGGAAATAACAACGACATTGAACTCGAAAGAACCCGAACAATATAATGAGCGAACCCGAATCGAATATGTTCTTCGTCAACGGACTTGGACCCTCTAGGTAGCGATCTAGGAACCCGAAGTATCAAGGATTTAACACACTCAAACAAAGTCTGAATTTGTTAAGAAAAGTTCAATGAAGAACTGAAATTGAGAGAAAATCTCACAAGTGATTTTATTCATAAAATGTCTAACCTTGTCTTTACAAAATTAAGTAAATATATAGGAATAAAGGAGAAGTTCGCCAAATTTGAATTTGTGGCCTTAATTCAAACAAAAATTAAAATTTAAAAGCTCAAATAACTTCTCCTAGGCTCCTAATATCCTTAGCCACATGTTTTGGCACTTAAAACTCATTAAACATGTGTTTAATGTTTGAATTTGAATAAGAAACCACTCATTCTTATCCAATGTTGCTGATTGGTCTTCAAAGCAAGGGCCTTGTTTGGCTTGCTTGCTTTTGGACGCCCAAACTTGTGGAAAAGGGTGCTATGTGGGCCCCACATGCATGGCACATGCGTAGGACACCTACTCTTCGTGTACGATAGGTTTCAGCTGCTGCAGGTCACTTCAACTTGAGTTGAGTTGAGCTAGAAATGGAGATGAGCTGAAACGAACTAGCTTAGAGTGTTAGGAGCTAAATGGAGCTGGGAGCTAAGCCTCTGAGCTGCCCCGAGCTAAGGTGAGCTGCGTGCACACCATTGAGCTTCTTTTGAGCTAAATATAATCCACTTGAGCTGGTATTGAACTGCATACGCTCTCCTGAGCTGGAGATGAGCTGGGTATGCCCACTTGAGATAAGGTTCTCCTAAGTAGCTATATTAGAACAAGGCAAACACATCTAAAAAGTCTTGTAGTCTTATTTTAACCACACAAACACAATTAAAACCAAATGCAAACATAATTAACATAGTATATATAAGTAAACACACATACTAATATATATACCTAAATATGTCACATATCAGCATGCAACACATTATAAACAACATATTTTAAGGCATGAACATTCTCAAATGAATCTGAAATGTTAGTACAAGTAAGGAAAAGAGCTTCCCTGTATTTCTTTGCCTTAGAACGTGTGATAGGTCCTGATGGTAAGACCTCCGGATCAACCTGTTGAACTTGACATGATGTGCTCACATCATCCCCCCTTTCTTGAAAAGGATTTGACCTCAAATCTACAGAAATATCATACGGGGTTAAATCAGAAACATTAAATGTGGCACTTACAGTGTACTCACCCGGTACGTCTATCTTGTAGGCTTTGTCATTCACTTTCTCCAACACCTGAAAAGGACCATCTCCTCGCGGTAACAACTTAGACCGCCTTTGTGCTGGAAATGGTTCCTTTCGGAAGTGAACCCAAACCCAATCACCAACATCAAAGGTGACTCGCTTTCTTCCCTTATTTGCTTGCTTTTCGTACTGTTGAGTCCTTCGTTCTAAATTCTCCTTCACCTGTTGATGCAACTTCTTCACATATTCTGCTTTCGCTTGACCGTCTCTGTTCGTCACTTGTTCCTGTGGCAAAGGTAACAAATCTAGAGGCGTAATAGGGTTAAAACCATAAACAACCTCAAATGGTGACATCTTAGTAGCAGAATGTATAGAACGATTATACGCAAACTCAACATGTGGCAAACAATCTTCCCAAGTCCTAATGTTCTTTTTAATGATGGAACGCAACAAAGTAGATAAAACACGATTAACATCCTCAGTTTTTCCATTAGTCTGGGGATGACAAGTAGTAGAAAACATGAGTTTTGTACCTATTTTGCTCCAAAGAGTCCTCCAGAAATGACTCAGAAACTTAACATCCCTGTCAGAAACAATTGACCTAGGAATACCATGTAATCGAACAATCTCTATAAAGAATAAGTTAGCCACATTAACAACATCATCAGTCTTATGGCATGCAATGAAATGTGCCATCTTAGAGAATCTATCAACCACAACAAAGACACTATCTCTATCATTTCTAGTTCGAGGCAATCCCAAAACAAAATCCATTGAAATATCAGTCCAAGGGGAATCAGGAATAGGTAGAGGTAAGTACATACCATGTGGTGAAACCTTCGATTTTGCTTTCTTACATGTCACACAATGTTCACAGTACCTTTCTACGTCTCTACGCATCTTAGGCCAAAATAGATGTTCTTTCAATGTCTGTAACGTCTTGGTGACTCCAAAGTGACCCATTAATCCACCCTCGTGTGCTTCACAGATCAGAATATCACGCATTGAACCCTGTGGAATGCATATCCTATTTTCTTTGAAAAGATAACCATCATGCCTGTAAAACTTTCCATCTGCACCTTTCTCACAAGCATTATACTTATCTCTAAAATCAGAATCATCAACATACAAGTCACGTATCTATGCAAATCCAATCAAATGTGAGTCAAGGTAATTCAAAAGCACATATCTACGTGATAAAGTATCAGCAACGACATTATCTTTACCCTTTTTGTAACGAATGACATAAGGAAAAGACTCTAAAAATTCAACCCATTTAGCATATCGTTTATTCAATTTATGCTGACCTGTGATATATCGTAAAGCCTCATGATCAGTGTGAATCACAAACTCCTTAGGCAACAAGTAATGTTGCCATGTCTCCAATGCCCGAATTAGTGCATACATCTCCGTGTCGTAGACTGGATTATTCAATGTTGCTCCACTAAGCTTTTCACTGAAGTATGCAATGGGCCTTTCTTCCTGCATTAGCACAGCGCCTATACCAACTCCAGAAGCATCACATTCAATTTCAAAAGTTTTATCAAAGTTAGGTAAGGCTAACACAGGTGACTTCGTTAAACAATCCTTAATTTTCAAAAAGGCATCTTCTTGTTCTTTACCCCAAAAGAAGCTAGAATTCTTCTTAATAATCCCTATTAAGGGTGCAGTAATAGAGCTGAAGCTAGGACAAACCGACGATAGAAACTAGCTAAGCCATGAAAAGATCTAACCTGAGTAATCGATGTCAGTTGTGGCCATTCCTGAATTGCCTTTATCTTCTCAGGATCGACTTCAACACCCTGTGCACTAACAATGTAACCAAGAAATGTAAGTTTGTCAGTACAAAACACACATTTCTCTATGTTACCAAACAATCTTTCTTCTCGCAAAGTTTGTAAAACAACTCTCAAATGTTCTACATGATCCTGCAAAGTCTTGCTATAAATCAAAATATCGTCAAAATATACAACACAACTTTCCAATAAAAGATCGCAGAACATGATTCATCAATCGCATAAAAGTACTAGGTGCATTAGTTAAGCCAAAAGGCATTACTAACCATTCGTACAAACCTAGCTTCATTTTGAAGGTTGTCTTCCATTCATCGCCTTCTCGCATGCGAATCTGATAATATCCACTCTTTAGGTCAATTTTGGAGAAGATGAAGGCTCCACAAAGCTCGTCCAACATATCATCAAGTCTGGGAATAGGATGACGATACTTAATTGTAATCTGATTCACAGCTCTACAATCTACGCACATCCTCCAAGACCCATCTTTCTTCGGCACTAATAGTACCGGAACAGCATACGGACTCAGACTCTCTCGAATATAACCCTTGTCCATTAATTTTGTCACTTGTCTTTGAAGCTCTTTCGTCTCTTCGGGGTTAGTTCGATAAGTTGGTCGATTTGGAATAGGCAATCCCCTCGGTGTTTCTTCCGGAAACACATCCTTAAATTCCTGCAAAAGGGAAACAATTGATGCAGGCAAATTAGAAGGAAAGTCAGTCAATAAACAATAATCTTTAAACATTAAAATAAGCAAAGATTGGTGAGAGGAAAGACATTTCCTGATTTCTCGATTGCTTGCATAAATATTCATCTTTTTCTTCTCCTTTGCAGCTTCCTTACTCTTTTTTAAGCTTGCTTGATCTTCCATCGCTTGACTCGGTGTCAAAGGAGCCAAAGTAATCTTCTTACCTGCATGCATAAAAGAGTATCATTTTGTAAAACCATCATGCATTACCTTCTTGTCATATTGCCAAGGGCGTCCCAAAAGAAGGTGAGTAGCATCCATCGATACAATATCACAAAGGACCTCGTCCTTGTAACTTCCGATCGAAAATGGTATAACAACTTGTTTTGTTACTTTAAGTTCTCTCCCGTCATTCAACCATTGCAATTTGTACGGATTCGGATGCTTTGTTGTCTTGAGACCTAACCTGTCAACCATCACTAAACTAGCAACATTAGTACAACTACCGCTATCAATAATAACAACACATACCTTATCTTGAATTTTGCATCGCGTGTGAAAGATATTCTCGCGTTGTTGTTCATCCTGAACCTGTTGTACACTCAGACTACGTTTAACAACCATAATTTCCATTACCTTACCAGTCTCAGCAACTTCTAGGACATCCTCTTTATCATCTTCATCAGGGATCTTATGTGGTTCTTCTTTAGAATCTAACTCAATCTCTCCATCATCTCGTATCAACATAACCCTACAATTAGGACATTGGCTAGAAACATGTCCTCGACCAAGGCACTTAAAACATTGAATATCTCTCGATCTCTCTTGTACAACCACTTTTTGTTTACCATGCCCATTATCAGCAACGGGAGGCTTTGGCTTGCTGGACTCGCCTTGTTCTTGAATCCGAAGTGGCGCTTGTGGTGCTTGTTTCCTAGCATGGTTAGGGGTATATAATGGATTCGTAAAAGATTTAAATAGAGTAGTATTACCTCGAGTAGAAACTTTTCTACGTTGTTGTCGCTCAATTTTCATCGCCATATGCACCATGTCATCCAATTCGACATAATGCTGCAATTCAACAACGTTAGCAATTTCAGAATTCAAACCCGCCATAAACCGAGCCATAGTCGCCTCACGATCCTCAACTATGTTTGCACGCATCATGAACATCTCCATTTCCTTGAAATAGTCCTCGACGCTCCTATTGCCCTATTTCAAAGTTTGTAATTTCTAAAATAAATCACGATGATAGTGAGAAGGAACAAACCGTTTTCGTATGATACGCTTCATTTTGTCCCATGTTCTCACTGGTCCTTCACCCGCATGTCGTTGACTAACCAGTAATTGATCCCACCACAATAGTGCATAGTCAACAAACTCCAAAGTTGCTAGTCGTACTTTCTTTTGTTCCGAGTAATTGTAACACTCGAAAACGTATTCAACTTTACTTTCCCATGTTAGATAAGCATCTAGATCTGAACGTCCCTGAAAAGAAGGTATAGCAACTTTTATATTAGAAATATTATCATCAACTGCACGTCCTGGTCGTTGATTCGTCCGTGGTGATTGTTCGACGTCGTTTTCATCAAGATTCTCATTTTGGACAGATTGAGAACCACCCCCATCTATTCTATCCAAACGAGACTGAATAGGCTCCAATGCTTGGTCTAAAAGACGCTGCAAGGTTCGAATAAAAGGCTACATTTGCAAATCTGGTGGATTACTTCCACCGGGACTACGATCGTCATTACCTATCATTGCAGCAACGAAAAACAAGAAAAGAAAACTATTACGTTAAATAAACGAAATTTTAAAGTCCCTCACTGCACACACAACAAATTCTCGCAGATCACTCCAAAAGAACAATGTACTCAGCAAAGTAACACTCAGCGCTCGTGTTTCACTCGGGAATACTTGAATGGCTCTTTTGATTCCCCTTCTGTTCTCACACTCTCAAATGCCTTTTCCACTCGTTCTCTTGCAAACAGCTCTTTAAGGAACTAATCTGATCCTTCAAACTTGTTATCTATGTTAAACTCCAAGATATATGTAACGATGGTACAAACAAGAGTTAAAAGTGAATTAGGGTCTGTTTAGATGACATAAAGGCTGGAAAATAAAGAAAACAAACAAAAAGCAAGGTTGGATAGTAAAACAAAAGAAAAACAATGCTAGAAAGTAAAAAAGAAAGAAAAACAAGGCTGAAAAAAACAAAAGGAAAACAAGAATAAGGCTAGAATTAATGAAGAACAAAGTGAATTAAGGCTGGAAATGAAGTACTTACTGCATTAGAAATACTTACCACAATCCTATCACCGAACAAACAAGAACACGTCGTTTTAAGTGATTTAGAAGCATTCCATGGTAAACGTAAGCATCCTTCATCATTTTTGTGGTCAAACAGTACATATAAACATGAAAATACACTAAATATTCAAATGTGATTTTTTTTTCAAATTTTTTTCGAATTTCTTTTGTTGACTTTGATTTTTCTGGTCAAACTTTGACTTTGACTTTCTTTTTTTTTTTTGCAGAATTTTGAATTTTTTTTCTTTTTTTTTTCTTTTGTTGTTTTTGATATATGTAGTGCACGAAAGTGCTAATATCCAACTTGGCTCTGATTACCATATGATATTGGGGATTCGTTGCTTCAAAAACAACGATCCTTGTTTGAAACGGATCTAGGATAATAGCAAGCAAGTCTCTGCAATAAACACAACATTATGGATGTTAGAATGATGTTAAAACAATAAGAAAACAAAGAAAAAAAAACTGAAACAAAGAAGAAAAGGGATGAAGGAATTCTGACAGTTTCTGGAGGTTAATGAAGATGAAATGCTCCGAAGGCTTTCATGGAAGCATTAAAACGTCTAAAATGGCAGAATTGGATGTTTAAGTTGCTGGGAAATAACAACGACGTTGAACTTGAAAGAACCCGAATAATATACTGAGCGGACCCGAATCGAATATATTCTTCGTCAACGGACTAGGACCCTTTAGATAGCGATCTAGGAACCCGAAGTATCAAGGATTTGACACACTCAAACAAAGTCTGAATTTGTCAAGAAAAGTTCAATGAAGAACTGAAATTGAGAGAAAATTTCACAAGTGATTTTATTCATAAAATGTCTAACCTTGTCTTTACAAAATTAAGTAAATATATAGGAATAAAGGAGAAGTTCGCCAAATTTGAATTTGTGGCCTTAATTCAAACGAAAATTAAAATTTAAATGCTCAAATAACTTCTCCTAGGCTCCTAATATCCTTAGCCACATGTTTTGGCACTTAAAACACATTAAACATGTGTTTAATGTTTGAATTTGAATAAGAAACCACTCATTCTTATCCAATGTTGCTGATTGGTCTTCAAAGCAAGGGCCTTGTTTGGCTTGCTTGCTTTTGGACGCCCAAACTTGTGAAAAGGGTGCTATGTGGGCCCCACATGCATGGCATATGCGTAGGACACCTGCTCTTCGTGTACGATAGGTTTCAACTGCTGAAGGTCACTTCAACTTGAGTTGAGTTGAGCTGGAAATGGAGATGAGCTGAAACGAACTAGCTAAGAGTGTTAGGAGCTAAATGGAGCTGGGAGCTAAGCCTCTGAGCTGCCCCGAGCTAAGGTGAGCCGCGTGCACACCATTGAGCTTCTTCTGAGCTAAATATAATCCACTTGAGCTGGTATTGAACTGCATACGCTCTCCTGAGCTGGAGATGAGCTGGGTATGCCCACTTGAGCTAAGGTTCTCCTAAGTACCTATATTAGAACAAGGCAAACACATCTAAATAGCCTTGTAGTCTTATTTTAACCACACAAACACACTTAAAACCAAATGCAAACATAATTAACATAGTATATACATAAGTAAACACACATACTAATATATATACCTAAATATGTCACATATCAGCATGCAATACATTATAAACAACATATTCTAAGGCACGAACATTCTCAAATGAATCTGAAATGTTAGCACAAGTAAGGAAAAGAGCTTCCCTGTATTTTTTGCCTTAGAACGTGTGATAGGTCCTGATGGTAAGACCTCCGGATCAACCTATTGAACTTGACATGATGTGCTCACATCATATAGACGATTACATTTATACTTAAGTCCAACTCAAACCAAATTAACCTGAAAATTCAAAGATTGAATTGACCCGAACTGATCCGAATGACCCGACATAGACCTGAACCAAAAACTTTCGACCCGATATTGACCCGACCCGAAAACAACAGATCCGATATTGACCCAAATCATCAATCCGATATCTAAACTGAACCAAATTATCATATAACAAAATTAAAATCAAAACCGAAACCAGAATCGATCCAAACCGAATCTAAACCGAATGTAAATAAACCCGAAATGAACCGAATCGAAACCAAACCGAATGTCCCATTTGCCACCTCTAGGTATACGCTCGAAGAGAGGGACCGTTCATTATGACATGGACTCGAAGAGAGGGATCATTCATCGCAACATACTCTCAAAGAGAGGTGTCGTCCCTCGCGGTATACGCTCAAAGAGAGGATCGTTCATTATGACATACACTCGAAGAGAGGGGTCATTGATCGCGATATATGCTCAAAGTGCGGCGGCGACCATCACGGTATACGCTCAAAGAGATGGACCATTCGTTATGATATGCAATCGAAGAGAGGGGTCATTCATCGCTACATACACTCAAAGAGAGGCAGAGTCCATCACGGTATAGGCTCAAAGGGAGGGACCGTTCATTATGACATGCACTCAATGAGAGGGTTCATTATCGCAACATACATGTAAAGAGCGGTAGAGTACAACACGGTATACGCTCGAAGAGAGGGATCGTTCATTATGACATGTACTCGAAGAGAGGGATCATTCATCGCTTCATACGCTCAAAGAGAGGGGTCATCCATCACCGCATACGCTCAAAGAGAGGAACCGTTCACTATGACATACACTTGAAGAGAAGGGTCAGTCACCGTGACATACGCTCAAAGAGAAGGGTTTTCCATCACGGTATAGGCTCTAACAATTGGACCGTTCACCTTGACATGCACTTAAATAGAGGGTTCATTTATCGCAATACAGTTCAACGAGAGGGTTCATCGATCAAAGTATACACTCAAAGAGAAGGATCGTTCATTATGATATATGCTTGAAGAGAGAGGTCATTCATCGCGACATATGATCAAAGAGAAGTGTCGCCCATCATGGTATACGCTCTAAGAAAGTGATTGTTCATTATGACATACACTCGCAGAGAGGGCCATTCATCGTGACATACGCTCAAAGAGAGGGGTCGTCCATCAAGGTATACGCTCAAAGAGAGGGACCTCTCACCATAACATGCACTCGAAGAGAAGGGTCATTCATCGCAACATATGCTCAAAAACTCGATTTGAGGGGTCATTCATCGCGACATACTCTCAAAGAGAGGGGTCGTCCATCAAGGTATATGCTCAAAGAGAGGGACCTCTCACCATGACATGCACTCGAAGAGGAGGGTCATTTCATCGCAACATATGCTCAAAAACTCGATTTGAGGGGTCATTCATCGCGATATACTCTCAAAGAGAGGGGTCGTCCATCACGGTATACGCTCTAAGAAATGGACCGTTCATTATGATATGCACTCGAAGAGAGGGGTCATTCATCGCGACATTCGCTCAAAGAGAGTGATCGTCCATGACGGTATACGCTCAAAGTAAGGGACCGTTCATTATGACATGCTCTTGAAGAGAAGGGTCATTTATCGCAACATACGCTCAAAGAGAGGGGTCATCGATCACAGTATACGCTCAAAGAGAGGACCGTTCCTTATGACACGCACTCGAAGAGTGGGGTCATTACTCGCGATATACGTTCAAAGTGTGGCGGCATCCATCACAGTATACCCTCAAAGAGATGGACCGTTCATTATGAAATGCTATCGAAGAGAGTGATCATTCATCGCAACATAGGTTCCATGAGAGGGGTCGTCCATCACAGTGTACGCTCAAAGAGAGGGACTGTTCATTATGACATGCACTCGAAAATAGGGGTCATTTATTGTTACATACGCTCAAAGAGGGGCCATTCGTTATGACATAAGCTCGAAGAGATGGTCATTCAACGCAACATACGCTTAAAGAGCGGGGTCCGTCATCAAGGTATATGCTCTAAGATAGGGCCCGTTCATTAGGACATGCACTCGTAGAGAGGGGTCATTCATCGCGATATACGCTTAAAAAGAATGGTCGTCCATCATGGTATACGCTCAAAGAGAGTGACCATTCATTATGACATATGACACTCGAACAAAGGGGTCATTCATCGCGACATATGCTCAAAGTGAGGAACCACCGTTTAATATGACATGCACTCAAAGATAAGGGTCATTCATCGCCACATATGCTCAAGGAGAGGGATCATCTATCACGCAATACGCTCAAAGAGATGGACCATCCATCATGGAATACGCTCTAAGAACGGGACCATTCATTATGACATGCACTCGAAGATAGGGGTCATTCATTGCGACATACGCTCAAAGAGATGGATCGTCCATCTTGGTATCCTCTCAAAGAGAGGGACTGTTCATTATGTTATACGCTTAAAGAGAGGGGTCATTCACCGCGACATATGCTAGAAGATTTTCCTATTGGACCTATGACTCGTGCTAAAACCAAGAAATTTCAAGAGGCCATGGGAAATCTATTTATTCAAGGCTGGAAATTAGAGAATGCAACACCAACTACGTTGGAACAATACAGCCTCCTACTTGTGCATGAGTTTGCATGAGTTTTTTCTTAAGTTTTTTAAATTTAATTTCAGCATGTGTGCATGAATAAATAATGCTCTATATTCATTTAAGCATGTTAGTTCAATTAAGTTCATTAGTTTAATTAATGCATGATAGTTCACTTCAAGCATGTTAGTTTTCTTATGTTTATGAGTTCATTTAGTGTGTGGATTAATTAATTAAACTAGATCATTCAAAGTAACTAGTTTCATTAATTAAACTAGCTCATTAAATATGTTTCATGCATTCACTTTTAAGGAACGGGTCTTCACTTTTTAGTGTTGGTTCCTCCTTTGTTTACATCGCACCATCAATTACATTTCATCTTTTCATTTCCATCAACCATACATCCATATTTTCCATACTTCATCCTAAACACAACAATCAACTTATCATCATTCCATTATCGTATCATCTTGTAATCATATCAATTACTTACTAGAATCACGATCGGGAAATCACATATATAAATTTGGATATTCCGCAACCGGATTCATATCAATTGGTAATCAGAGCATTGGCGATTCAGTAAGCATTTTGTTTTTTTTCTCTATCTCGGGTTAGAAAACAAAAAAAAGTTAAAAAAAATTGCAAAAAAAAAAATCCAAAATCTCAAAAAAAATCCAAGAGGGAGGGATCATATCTTAAAAGTGAAAAAAGGTTTGGGTTGTATTTTTTATCACATTTTCTTCAGATTCTTATTTTATCTTTTTTTACCATCCGTTCGCTACCTATTTCTTGTTTTCTTTTCCTAATCATTTTGTTTTAATAGAGCACATTTAGACATGCTCGTATTAATCGCATCAAAACGACAACCAAATATTATTAAATTAAATTTTACGAGTTCAAATAGTTAATTATAGGCTTGTGAATAAAATTATACAGATTAATCTCAAATTTTTAGCTTTTTACTCGGTTAAAATTCAAACAGAATCTCTATAAAGCCCATTTAGACATGCACGATTTAATCGCCTCAAAACGACAACCAAATTTTATTAAAATCAAATTTTATGATTTCAAATATTTAATTATTAGCTTTTGAACAAAATTATACAGATTAATCTAAAATTTTCAGAATTTTACTCGGTTAAAATTAGAATGGAATCTCTATAAAGTCCAAACATGCACGTTTTAATCACACAAAACGACAACCAGATGTTATTAAATCAAATTTTATGAGTTTAAATATTTAATTATGGGCTTTTGAACAAAATTATACAGATTAATCTCAAATTTTAAGGTTTTTACTCGGTTAAAATTCGAATGGATTCTCTATAGAGCACATTTAGACATGCTCGTATTAATCGCATCAAAACGAAAACCAAATATTATTAAATTAAATTTGATGATTTCAAATACTTAATTATAGGCTTGTGAACAAAACTATACAGATTAATCTCAAATTTTCAGCTTTTTACTCGGTTAAAATTCGAACAGAATCTCTATAAAGCCCATTTAGACATGCACGTTTTAATCGCATCAAAATGATAACCAAATTTTATTAAAATAAAATTTAATGAATTCAAATATTTAATTATTAGCTTTTAAACAAAATTATACAGATTAATCTGAAATTTTCAGCTTCTTGCTCGGTTAAAATTCGAACGGAATCTCTATAAAGCCCATTTAGACATGCACGTTTTAATCCCAACAAAACGACAACCAAATTTTATTAAATCAAATTTTATGAGTTTAAATATTTATTTATGGGCTTTTGAACAAAATTATACAGATTAATCTCAAATTTTAAGGTTTTTACTCGGTTAAAATTCAAACGGATTCTCTATAGAGCACATTTAGACGTGCTCGTATTAATCGTATCAAAACGACAACCAAATGTTATTAAATTAATTTTTATGAGTTCAAATAGTTAATTATAGGCTTGTGAACAAAATTATACAGATTAATCTCAAATTTTCAGCTTTTTACTCGATTAATATTCGAACGGAATCTCTATAAAGCCCATTTAGACATGCACATTTTAATCGAATCAAAACGATAACCAAATGTTATTAAATCAAATTTTATGAGTTTAAATATTTAATTACGGGCATTTGAACACAATTATATAGATTCATCTCAAATTTTCAGAATTTTACTCGGTTATAATTAGAACGGAATCTCTATAAAGCCCATTTAGACATAAACATTTTAAACCCGACAAAACAACAACGAAATGTTATTAAATCAAATTTTATGATTTTAAATATTTAATTATGGGCTTTGAACAAAATTATACAGATTAATCTCAAATTTTAAGGTTTTTACTCGGTTAAAATTCGAACGGATTCTCTATAGAGCACATTTAGACAATCTCGTATTAATCGCATCAAAACGACAACCAAATGTTATTAAATTAAATTTTATGATTTCAAATAGTTAATTATAGGCTTCTGAACAAAACTATACAGATTAATCTAAAATTTTCAGCTTTTTACTCGGTTAAAATTCGAACAGAATCTCTATAAAGCCCATTTAGACATGCACATTTTAATCGCATCAAAACGATAACCAAATATTATTAAATCAAATTTTATGAGTTTAAATTTTTAATTATGGGCTTTTGAACAAAATTATACAGATTAATCTCAAATTTTAAGGTTTTTACTCGGTTAAAATTCGAATGGATTCTCTATAGAGCACATTTAGACGTGCTCGTATTAATCGCATCAAAACGACAACCAAATGTTATTAAATTAAATTTTATGATTTCAAATAGTTAATTATAGGCTTGTGAACAAAACTATACAGATTAATCTAAAATTTTCAGCTTTTTACTTGGTTAAAATTCGAACAGAATCTCTATAAAGCCCATTTAGACATACACATTTTAATCGCATCAAAACGACAACCAAATGTTATTAAATCGAATTTTATGAGTTTAAATATTTAATTATGGGCTTTTGAACAAAATTATACATATTAATCTAAAATCTTAAGATTTTTACTCGGTTAAAGTTCGAACGGATTCTCTATAGAGCACATTTAGACATGCTCGTATTAATCGCATCAAAACGACAACCAAATATTATTAAATTAAATATTATGAGTTCAAATAGTTAATTATAGGCTTTTAAATAAAATTATACAGATTAATCTCAAATTTTTAGCTTTTTACTCGGTTAAAATTCGAAAGGAATCTCTATAAAGCCCATTTAGACATGCACGTTTTAATCGCATCAAAACGACAACCAAATTTTATTAAAATCAAATTTTATGATTTTAAATATTTAATTATTAGCTTTTGAACAATTATACAGATTAATCTCAAATTTTTAGAATTTTACTTAGTTAAAATTAGAACGGAATCTCTATAAAGCCCATTTAGACATGCACGTTTTAATCCCAACAAAACGTCAACCAAATGTTATTAAATCAAATTTTATGAGTTTAAATATTTAATTATGGGCTTTTGAACAAAATTATACAGAATAATCTCAAATTTTAAGGTTTTTACTCGGTTAAAATTTGAACGGAATCTCTATAAAGCCCATTTAGACATGCACGTTTTAATCGCATCAAAATGACAACCAAATTTTATTAAAATAAAATTTTATGAATTCAAATATTTAATTATTAGCTTTTGAACAAAATTATACAGATTAATCTAAAATTTTCAGAATTTTACTCGGTTAAAATTAGAACGGAATCTCTATAAATCCCATGTAGACATGCACGTTTTAATCCCACAAAACGACAATCAAATCTTATTAAATCAAATTTTATGAGTTTAAATATTTAATTATGGGATTTTGAACAAAATTATACAGATTAATCTAAAATTTTAAGGTTTTTACTCGGTTAAAATTTGAACGGATTCTCTATAGAGCACATTTAGACATGCTCGTATTAATCTCATCAAAACGACAACCAAGTGTTATTAAATTAAATTTTATGAGTTCAAATAGTTAATGATAGGCTTGTGAATAAAATTATACAGATTAATCTCAAATTTTCAGCTTTTTACTCGGTTAAAATTCGAACGGAATCTTTATAAAGCCCATTTAGTCATGCACGTTTTAATCGCATCAAAATGATAACCAAATTTTATTAAAATAAAATTTTATGAATTCAAATATTTAATTATTAGCTTTTAAACAAAATTATAAAGATTAATCTGAAATTTTCAGAATTTTACTCGGTTAAAATAAGAACGAAATCTCTATAAAGCCTATTTAGACATGCATGTTTTAATCCCAACAAAACGACAACCAAATGTTATTAAATCAAATTTTATGAGTTTAAATATTTAATTATGGGCTTTTGAACAAAATTATACAGATTAATCCCAAATTTTAAGGTTTTTACTCGGTTAAAATTAGAACGGATTCTCTATAAAGCACATTTAGACGTGCTCGTATTAATCGCATCAAAACGACAACCAAATGTTATTAAATTAAATTTTATGAGTTCAAATAGTTAATTATAGACTTGTGAACAAAACTATACAGATTAATCTCAAATTTTCAGCTTTTTACTCGGTTAAAATTCGAACGGAATCTCTATAGAGCATATTTAGACAAGCTCGTATTAATCGCATCAAAACGACAACCAAATTTTATTAAAATCAAATTTTATGATTTCAAATATTTAATTATTAGGTTTTGAACAAAATTATACAGTTTAATATGAAATTTTTAGAATTTTACTCGGTTGAAATTAGAACGTAATCTCTATAAAGCCCATTTAGACAGGCACGTTTTAATCCCACAAAACGACAACCAAATGTTATTAAATCAAATTTTATGAGTTTAAATATTTAATTATGGGCTTTTGAACAAAATTATACAGATTAATCTCAAATTTTAAGGTTTTTACTCGGTTAAAATTCGAACGGATTCTCTATAGAGCACATTTAGATATGCTCGTATTAATCGTATCAAAACAGCAACAAAGTATTATTAAATTAAATTTTATGAGTTCAAATAGTTAATTATAGGTATGTGAACAAAATTATACAGATTAATCTCAAATTTTCAGCTTTTTACTCGGTTAAAATTCGAACGGAATCTCTATAAAGCCCATTTAGACATACACGTTTTAATCCCACAAAACGTCAACCAAATGTTATTAAATCAAATTTTATGAGTTTAAATATTTAATTATGGGCTTTTGAACAAAATTATACAGATTAATCTCAAATTTTAAGGTTCTTACTCGGTTAAAATTCGAACGGAATCTCTATAGAGCATATTTAGACAAGCTCGTATTAATCGCATCAAAACGACAATCAAATTTTATGATTTCAAATATTTAATTATTAGGTTTTGAATAAAATTATATAGTTTAATCTGAAATTTTTAGAATTTTACTCGGTTGAAATTAGAACGTAATCTCTATAAAGCCCATTTAGACAGGAACGTTTTAATCCCACAAAACGACAACTAAATGTTATTAAATCAAATTTTATGAGTTTAAATATTTAATTATGGGCTTTTGAACGGAATTATTCAAATTTATCTCAAATTTTCAGCTTTTTACTAGGTTAAAATTCGAACGGAATCTCTATAAAGCCCATTTAGATATGCACGTTTTAATCGCATCAAAACAATAACCAAGTTTTATTAAAAACAAATTTTATGATTTCAAATATTTAATTATTAGCTTTTGAACAAAATTATGCAGATTAATCTGAAATTTTCAGAATTTTACTCGGTTAAAATTAGAATAAAATCTCTATAAAGCCCATTTAGACTTGCACGTTTTAATCCCAACAAAACGAAAACCAAAGGTTATTAAATCAAATTTTATGCGTTTAAATATTTAATTATGGACTTTTGAACAAAATTATACAGATTAATCTCAAATTTTAAGGTTTTTACTCGGTTAAAATTCGAACGGATTCTCTATAGAGCACATTTAGACATGCTGGTATTAATCGCATCAAAACGGCAACAAAGTATTATTAAATTAAATTTTATGAGTTCAAATAGTTAATTATAGGTATGTGAACAAAATTATACAGATTAATCTCAAATTTTCAGCTTTTTACTCGGTTAAAATTCGAACGGAATCTCTATAAAGCCCATTTAGACATGCACGTTTTAATCCCACAAAACGTCAACCAAATGTTATTAAATCAAATTTTATGAGTTTAAATATTTAATTATGGGCTTTTGAACAAAATTATACAGATTAATCTCAAATTTTAAGGTTTTTACACGGTTAAAATTCGAACGGATTCTCTATAGAGCGCATTTAGTCATGCTCGTATTAATCGCATCAAAACGATAACCAAATGTTATTAAATTAAATTTTATAAGTTCAAATACTTAATTATAGGATTGTGAATAAAATTATACAGATTAATCTCAAATTTTCTGCTTTTTACTCGGTTAAAATTCGTACAGAATCTCTAGAAAACCCATTTAGACATGCACGTTTTAATCGCCTCAAAACGACAACCAAATTTTATTAAGATAAATTTTATTCTTTCAAATATTTAATTATTAGCTTTTGAACAAAATTATACAGATTAATCTGAAATTTTCAGAATTTTACTCGGTTAAAATTAGAACGGATTCTCTATAAATCCCATGTAGACATGCACGTTTTAATCCCACAAAACGACAATCAAATCTTATTAAATCAAATTTTACGAGTTTAAATATTTAATTATGGGATTTTGAACAAAATTATACAGATTAATCTAAAATTTTAAGGTTTTTACACGGTTAAAATTCGAACGGATTCTCTATAGAGCGCATTTAGTCATGCTCGTATTAATCGCATCAAAACGATAACCAAATGTTATTAAATTAAATTTTATAAGTTCAAATACTTAATTATAGGATTGTGAATAAAATTATACAGATTAATCTCAAATTTTCTGCTTTTTACTCGGTTAAAATTCGTACAGAATCTCTAGAAAACCCATTTAGACATGCACGTTTTAATCGCCTCAAAACGACAACCAAATTTTATTAAGATAAATTTTATTCTTTCAAATATTTAATTATTAGCTTTTGAACAAAATTATACAGATTAATCTGAAATTTTCAGAATTTTACTCGGTTAAAATTAGAACGGAATCTCTATAAATCCCATGTAGACATGCACGTTTTAATCCCACAAAACGATAATCAAATCTTATTAAATCAAATTTTACGAGTTTAAATATTTAATTATGGGATTTTGAATAAAATTATACAGATTAATCTAAAATTTTAAGGTTTTTACTCGGTTAAAATTTGAACGGATTCGCTATAGAGCATATTTAGACATGCTCGTATTAATCGCATCAAAACGACAACCAAGTGTTATTAAATTAAATTTTATGAATTCAAATAGTTAATTATAGGCTTGTGAATAAAATTATACAGATTAATTTTAAATTTTCAGCTTTTTACTCGGTTAAAATTCGAACGGAATCTCTATAAAGCTAATTTAGTCATGCACGTTTTAATCGCATCAAAATGATAACCAAATTTTATTAAAATAAAATTTTATTCATTCAAATATTTAATTATTACCTTTTAAACAAAATTATACAGATTAGTCTGAAATTTTCAGAATTTTACTCGGTTAAAATAAGAACGAAATCTCTATAAAGCCTATTTAGACATGCACGTTTTAATCCCAAAAAACGACAACCAAATGTTATTAAATCAAATTTTATGAGTTTAAATATTTAATTATGGGCTTTTGAACAAAATTATTCAGATTAATCTCAAATTTTAAGGTTTTTACTCGGTTAAAATTAGAACGGATTCTCTATAAAGCACATTTAGACGTGCTCGTATTAATCGCATCAAAACGACAACCAAATGTTATTAAATTAAATTTTATGAGTTCAAATAGTTAATTATAGACTTGTGAACAAAACTATACAGATTAATCTCAAATTTTCAGCTTTTTAATCGGTTAAAATTCGAACGAAATCTCTATAAAGCCCATTTAGATATGCACGTTTTAATAGCACCAAAATGACAACCAAATTTCATTAAAATCAAATTTTATGATTTCAAATATTTAATTATTAGTTTTTTAACAATATTATACAGATTAATATGAAATTTTCAGAATTTTACTCGGTTGAAATTAGAACGAAATCTCTATAAATCCCATTTAGACATGCACGTTTTAATCCTACAAAACGACAACCAAATGTTATTAAATCAAATTTTATGAGTTTAAATATTTGATTATGGGCTTTTGAAAAAAATTATACAGATTAATCTCAAATTTTAAGGTTTTTACTCGGTTAAAATTCGAACGGAATCTCTATAGAGCATATTTAGACAAGCTCGTATTAATCGCATCAAAACGACAACCAAATGTTATTAAAATCAAATTTTATGATTTCAAATATTTAATTATTAGGTTTTGAACAAAATTATACAGTTTAATATGAAATTTTTAGAATTTTACTCGGTTGAAATTAGAACGTAATCTCTATAAAGCCCATTTAGACAGGCACGTTTTAATCCCACAAAACGACAACCAAATGTTATTAAATCAAATTTTATGAGTTTAAATATTTAATTATGGGCTTTTGAACAAAATTATACAGATTAATCTCAAATTTTAAGGTTTTTACTCGGTTAAAATTCGAACGGATTCTCTATAGAGCACATTTAGACATGCTCGTATTAATCTCATCAAAACGAAAATCAAATGTTATTAAATTAAATTTTATGAGTTCAAATAGTTAATTATAGGCTTGGGAACAAAATTATACAAATTAATCTCAAATTTTCAGCTTTTTACTCGGTTAAAATTCGAACGGAATCTCTATAAAGCCCATTTAGATATGCACGTTTTAATCGCATCAAAACGATAACCAAATTTTATTAAAAATAAATTTTATGATTTTGAATATTTAATTATTTGCTTTTGAACAAAATTATACAGATTAATCTGAAATTTTCAGAATTTTACTCGGTTATAATTGGAACGTAATCTCTATAAAGCCCATTTAGACATGCACATTTTAATCCCAACAAAACGACAACCAAATGTTATTAAATCAAATTTTATGAGTTTAAATATTTAATTATGGGTTTTCGAAAAAAATTATATAGATTAATTTCAAATTTTAAGGTTTTTACTCGGTTAAAATTCGAACGGATTCTCTATAGAGCACATTTAGACATTCTCGTATTAATCGCATCAAAACGACAACCAAATGTTATTAAATTAAATTTTATGAGTTCAAATAGTTAATTATAGGCTTTTGAACAAAATTAGACAGATTAATCTCAAATTTTCAGCTTTTTACTCGGTTAAAATTCGAACGAAATCTGTATAAAGCCCATTAGACATGTACGTTTTAATCGTCTCAAAACGACAACGAAATTTTACTAAAATTAAATTTTTATGATTTCAAATGTTTAATTATTAGCTTTTGATTATGGGCTTTTGAACAAAATTATATAGATTAATCTCAAATTTTTAGCTTTTTAATAGGTTAAATTTTGAACATAATCTCTATACAGCCCATTTAGACATACACGTTTTAATCCCGACAAAACGACAACAAAATGTTATTAAATCAAATTTTATGAGTTTAAATATTTAATTATGGGCTTTTGAACAAAATTATACAGATTAATCTCAAATTTAAAGGTTTTTACTCTGTTAAAATTCGAACGTATTCTCTACAGAGCAAATTTAGACATGCTCGTATTAATCGCATCAAAACGACAACCAAATGTTATTAAATTAAATTTTATGAGTTCAAATAGTTAATTATAGACTTGTGAACAAAACTATACAGATTAATCTCAAATTTTCAGCTTTTTACTCGGTTAAAATTCGAACGGAATCTCTATAAAGCCCATTTAGACATACACGTTTTAATCGCATCAAAACAATAACCAAGTTTTATTAAAAACAAATTTTATGATTTCAAATATTTAATTATTAGCTTTTGAACAAAATTATGCAGATTAATCTGAAATTTTCAGAATTTTACTCGGTTAAAATTAGAATAAAATCTCTATAAAGCCCATTTAGACTTGCACGTTTTAATCCCAACAAAACGAAAACCAAAGGTTATTAAATCAAATTTTATGCGTTTAAATATTTAATTATGGACTTTTGAACAAAATTATACAGATTAATCTCAAATTTTAAGGTTTTTACTCGGTTAAAATTCGAACGGATTCTCTATAGAGCGTATTTAGTCATGCTCGTATTAATCGCATCAAAACGATAACCAAATGTTATTAAATTAAATTTTATAAGTTCAAATAGTTAATTATAGGCTTGTGAATAAAATTATACAGATTAATCTCAAATTTTCAGCTTTTTACTCGGTTAAAATTCGTACAAAATCTCTAGAAAACCCATTTAGACATGCACGTTTTAATCGCCTCAAAACGACAACCAAATTTTATTAAGATAAATTTTATGCTTTCAAATATTTAATTATTAGCTTTTGAACAAAATTATACAGATTAATCTGAAATTTTCAGAATTTTACTTGGTTAAAATTAGAACGGAATCTCTATAAATCCGATGTAGACATGCACGTTTTAATCCCACAAAACGACTATCAAATCTTATTAAATCAAATTTTATGAGTTTAAATATTTAATTATGGGCTTTTGAACAAAATTATACAGATTAATCTCAAATTTTAAGGTTTTTACACGGTTAAAATTCGAACGGATTCTCTATAGAGCGTATTTAGTCATGCTCGTATTAATCGCATCAAAACGATAACCAAATGTTATTAAATTAAATTTTATAAGTTCAAATAGTTAATTATAGGCTTGTGAATAAAATTATACAGATTAATCTCAAATTTTCAGCTTTTTACTCGGTTAAAATTCGTACAGAATCTCTAGAAAACCCATTTAGACATGCACGTTTTAATCGCCTCAACACGACAACCAAATTTTATTAAGATAAATTTTATGCTTTGAAATATTTAATTATTAGCTTTTGAACAAAATTATACAGCTTTTGAAAAAGATTATATAGATTAATTTCAAATTTTAAGGTTTTTACTCGGTTAAAATTCGAACGGATTCTCTATAGAGCACATTTAGACATTCTCGTATTAATCGCATCAAAACGACAACCAAATGTTATTAAATTAAATTTTATGAGTTCAAATAGTTAATTATAGGCTTTTGAACAAAATTATACAGTTTAATCTCAATTTTTTAGCTTTTTACTCGGTTAAAATTCGAACAAAATCTGTATAAAGCCCATTAGACATGTACGTTTTAATCGCCTCAAAACGACAACCAAATTTTACTAAAATTAAATTTTATGATTTCAAATGTTTAATTATTAGCTTTTGATTATGGGCTTTTGAACAAAATTATATAGATTAATCTCAAATTTTTAGCTTTTTACTAGGTTAAATTTTGAACATAATCTCTATACAGCCCATTTAGACATACACGTTTTAATCCCGACAAAACGACAACAAAATGTTATTAAATCAAATTTTATGAGTTTAAATATTTAATTATGGGCTTTTGAACAAAATTATACAGATTAATCTCAAATTTTAAGGTTTTTACTCGGTTAAAATTCGAACGGATTCTCTATAGAGCACATTTAGACATGCTCGTATTAATCGCATCAAAACGACAACCAAATGTTATTAAATTAAATTTTATGAGTTCAAATAGTTAATTATAGACTTGTGAACAAAACTATACAGATTAATCTAAAATTTTCAGCTTTTTACTCGGTTAAAATTCGAACGGAATCTCTATAAAGCCCATTTAGACATACACGTTTTAATCGCATCAAAACAATAACCAAGTTTTATTAAAAACAAATTTTATGATTTCAAATATTTAATTATTAGCTTTTGAACAAAATTATGCAGATTAATCTGAAATTTTCAGAATTTTACTCGGTTAAAATTAGAATAAAATCTCTATAAAGCCCATTTAGACTTGCACGTTTTAATCCCAACAAAACGAAAACCAAAGGTTATTAAATCAAATTTTATGCGTTTAAATATTTAATTATGGACTTTTGAACAAAATTATACAGATTAATCTCAAATTTTAAGGTTTTTACTCGGTTAAAATTCGAACGGATTCTCTATAGAGCGCATTTAGTCATGCTCGTATTAATCGCATCAAAACGATAACCAAATGTTATTAAATTAAATTTTATAAGTTCAAATAGTTAATTATAGGCTTGTGAATAAAATTATACAGATTAATCTCAAATTTTCAGCTTTTTACTCGGTTCAAATTCGTACAAAATCTCTAGAAAACCCATTTAGACATGCACGTTTTAATCGCCTCAAAACGACAACCAAATTTTATTAAGATAAATTTTATGCTTTCAAATATTTAATTACTAGCTTTTGAACAAAGTTATACAGATTAATCTGAAATTTTCAGAATTTTACTCAGTTAAAATTTGAACGGAATCTCTATAAATCCGATGTAGACATGCACGTTTTAATCCCACAAAACGACAATCAAATCTTATTAAATCAAATTTTATGAGTTTAAATATTTAATTATGAGATTTTGAACAAAATTATACAGATTAATCTAAAATTTTAAGGTTTTTACTCAGTTAAAATTTGAACGGATTCTCTATAGAGCACATTTAGACATGCTCGTATTAATCGCATCAAAACGACAACCATGTGTTATTAAATTAAATTTTATGAGTTCAAATAGTTAATTATAGGCTTGTGAATAAAATTGTACAGATTAATCTCAAATTTTCAGCTTTTTACTCGGTTAAAATTCGTATAGAATCTCTAGAAAACCCATTTAGACATGCACGTTTTAATCGCCTCAAAACGACAACCAAATTTTATTAAGATAAATTTTATACTTTCAAATATTTAATTATTAGCTTTTGAACAAAATTATACAGATTAATCTGAAATTTTCAGAATTTTACTCGGTTAAAATTAGAACGGAATCTCTATAAATCCCATGTAGACATGCACGTTTTAATACCACAAAACGACAATCAAATCTTATTAAATCAAATTTTATGAGTTTAAATATTTAATTATGGGATTTTGAGCAAAATTATACAGATTAATCTCAAATTTTATGGTTTTTACTCGGTTAAAATTTGAACGGATTCTCTATAGAGCATATTTAGACATGCTCGTATTAATCTCATGAAAACAATAATCAAATGTTATTAAATTAAATTTTATGAGTTCAAATAGTTAATTATAGGCTTGCGAACAAAATTATACAGATTAATCTCAAATTTTCAGCTTTTTACTCGGTTAAAATTCAAACGGAATCTCTATAAAGCCCATTTAGACATGCACGTTTTAATCGCATCAAAACAATAACCAAGTTTTATTAAAAATAAATTTTATGATTTCGAATATTTAATTATTTGCATTTGAACAAAATTATACAGATTAATCTGAAATTTTCAGAATTTTACTCGGTTATAATTGGAACGTAATCTCTATAAAGCCCATTTAGACATGCACATTTTAATCCCAACAAAACGACAACCAAATGTTATTAAATCAAATTTTATGAGTTTAAATATTTAATTATGGGTTTTCGAAAAAAATTATATAGATTAATTTCAAATTTTAAGGTTTTTACTCGGTTAAAATTCGAACGGATTCTCTATAGAGCACATTTAGACATTCTCGTATTAATCGCATCAAAACGACAACCAAATGTTATTAAATTAAATTTTATGAGTTCAAATAGTTAATTATAGGCTTTTGAACAAAATTAGACAGATTAATCTCAAATTTTCAGCTTTTTACTCGGTTAAAATTCGAACGAAATCTGTATAAAGCCCATTAGACATGTACGTTTTAATCGTCTCAAAACGACAACGAAATTTTACTAAAATTAAATTTTTATGATTTCAAATGTTTAATTATTAGCTTTTGATTATGGGCTTTTGAACAAAATTATATAGATTAATCTCAAATTTTTAGCTTTTTACTAGGTTAAATTTTGAACATAATCTCTATACAGCCCATTTAGACATACACGTTTTAATCCCGACAAAACGACAACAAAATGTTATTAAATCAAATTTTATGAGTTTAAATATTTAATTATGGGCTTTTGAACAAAATTATACAGATTAATCTCAAATTTAAAGGTTTTTACTCTGTTAAAATTCGAACGTATTCTCTACAGAGCAAATTTAGACATGCTCGTATTAATCGCATCAAAACGACAACCAAATGTTATTAAATTAAATTTTATGAGTTCAAATAGTTAATTATAGACTTGTGAACAAAACTATACAGATTAATCTCAAATTTTCAGCTTTTTACTCGGTTAAAATTCGAACGGAATCTCTATAAAGCCCATTTAGACATACACGTTTTAATCGCATCAAAACAATAACCAAGTTTTATTAAAAACAAATTTTATGATTTCAAATATTTAATTATTAGCTTTTGAACAAAATTATGCAGATTAATCTGAAATTTTCAGAATTTTACTCGGTTAAAATTAGAATAAAATCTCTATAAAGCCCATTTAGACTTGCACGTTTTAATCCCAACAAAACGAAAACCAAAGGTTATTAAATCAAATTTTATGCGTTTAAATATTTAATTATGGACTTTTGAACAAAATTATACAGATTAATCTCAAATTTTAAGGTTTTTACTCGGTTAAAATTCGAACGGATTCTCTATAGAGCGTATTTAGTCATGCTCGTATTAATCGCATCAAAACGATAACCAAATGTTATTAAATTAAATTTTATAAGTTCAAATAGTTAATTATAGGCTTGTGAATAAAATTATACAGATTAATCTCAAATTTTCAGCTTTTTACTCGGTTAAAATTCGTACAAAATCTCTAGAAAACCCATTTAGACATGCACGTTTTAATCGCCTCAAAACGACAACCAAATTTTATTAAGATAAATTTTATGCTTTCAAATATTTAATTATTAGCTTTTGAACAAAATTATACAGATTAATCTGAAATTTTCAGAATTTTACTTGGTTAAAATTAGAACGGAATCTCTATAAATCCGATGTAGACATGCACGTTTTAATCCCACAAAACGACTATCAAATCTTATTAAATCAAATTTTATGAGTTTAAATATTTAATTATGGGCTTTTGAACAAAATTATACAGATTAATCTCAAATTTTAAGGTTTTTACACGGTTAAAATTCGAACGGATTCTCTATAGAGCGTATTTAGTCATGCTCGTATTAATCGCATCAAAACGATAACCAAATGTTATTAAATTAAATTTTATAAGTTCAAATAGTTAATTATAGGCTTGTGAATAAAATTATACAGATTAATCTCAAATTTTCAGCTTTTTACTCTGTTAAAATTCGTACAGAATCTCTAGAAAACCCATTTAGACATGCACGTTTTAATCGCCTCAACACGACAACCAAATTTTATTAAGATAAATTTTATGCTTTCAAATATTTAATTATTAGCTTTTGAACAAAATTATACAGCTTTTGAAAAAGATTATATAGATTAATTTCAAATTTTAAGGTTTTTACTCGGTTAAAATTCGAACGGATTCTCTATAGAGCACATTTAGACATTCTCGTATTAATCGCATCAAAACGACAACCAAATGTTATTAAATTAAATTTTATGAGTTCAAATAGTTAATTATAGGCTTTTGAACAAAATTATACAGTTTAATCTCAATTTTTTAGCTTTTTACTCGGTTAAAATTCGAACGAAATCTGTATAAAGCCCATTAGACATGTACGTTTTAATCGCCTCAAAACGACAACCAAATTTTACTAAAATTAAATTTTATGATTTCAAATGTTTAATTATTAGCTTTTGATTATGGGCTTTTGAACAAAATTATATAGATTAATCTCAAATTTTTAGCTTTTTACTAGGTTAAATTTTGAACATAATCTCTATACAGCCCATTTAGACATACACGTTTTAATCCCGACAAAACGACAACAAAATGTTATTAAATCAAATTTTATGAGTTTAAATATTTAATTATGGGCTTTTGAACAAAATTATACAGATTAATCTCAAATTTAAAGGTTTTTACTCTGTTAAAATTCGAACGTATTCTCTACAGAGCAAATTTAGACATGCTCGTATTAATCGCATCAAAACGACAACCAAATGTTATTAAATTAAATTTTATGAGTTCAAATAGTTAATTATAGACTTGTGAACAAAACTATACAGATTAATCTCAAATTTTCAGCTTTTTACTCGGTTAAAATTCGAACGGAATCTCTATAAAGCCCATTTAGACATACACGTTTTAATCGCATCAAAACAATAACCAAGTTTTATTAAAAACAAATTTTATGATTTCAAATATTTAATTATTAGCTTTTGAACAAAATTATGCAGATTAATCTGAAATTTTCAGAATTTTACTCGGTTAAAATTAGAATAAAATCTCTATAAAGCCCATTTAGACTTGCACGTTTTAATCCCAACAAAACGAAAACCAAAGGTTATTAAATCAAATTTTATGCGTTTAAATATTTAATTATGGACTTTTGAACAAAATTATACAGATTAATCTCAAATTTTAAGGTTTTTACTCGGTTAAAATTCGAACGGATTCTCTATAGAGCGTATTTAGTCATGCTCGTATTAATCGCATCAAAACGATAACCAAATGTTATTAAATTAAATTTTATAAGTTCAAATAGTTAATTATAGGCTTGTGAATAAAATTATACAGATTAATCTCAAATTTTCAGCTTTTTACTCGGTTAAAATTCGTACAAAATCTCTAGAAAACCCATTTAGACATGCACGTTTTAATCGCCTCAAAACGACAACCAAATTTTATTAAGATAAATTTTATGCTTTCAAATATTTAATTATTAGCTTTTGAACAAAATTATACAGATTAATCTGAAATTTTCAGAATTTTACTTGGTTAAAATTAGAACGGAATCTCTATAAATCCGATGTAGACATGCACGTTTTAATCCCACAAAACGACTATCAAATCTTATTAAATCAAATTTTATGAGTTTAAATATTTAATTATGGGCTTTTGAACAAAATTATACAGATTAATCTCAAATTTTAAGGTTTTTACACGGTTAAAATTCGAACGGATTCTCTATAGAGCGTATTTAGTCATGCTCGTATTAATCGCATCAAAACGATAACCAAATGTTATTAAATTAAATTTTATAAGTTCAAATAGTTAATTATAGGCTTGTGAATAAAATTATACAGATTAATCTCAAATTTTCAGCTTTTTACTCTGTTAAAATTCGTACAGAATCTCTAGAAAACCCATTTAGACATGCACGTTTTAATCGCCTCAACACGACAACCAAATTTTATTAAGATAAATTTTATGCTTTCAAATATTTAATTATTAGCTTTTGAACAAAATTATACAGCTTTTGAAAAAGATTATATAGATTAATTTCAAATTTTAAGGTTTTTACTCGGTTAAAATTCGAACGGATTCTCTATAGAGCACATTTAGACATTCTCGTATTAATCGCATCAAAACGACAACCAAATGTTATTAAATTAAATTTTATGAGTTCAAATAGTTAATTATAGGCTTTTGAACAAAATTATACAGTTTAATCTCAATTTTTTAGCTTTTTACTCGGTTAAAATTCGAACGAAATCTGTATAAAGCCCATTAGACATGTACGTTTTAATCGCCTCAAAACGACAACCAAATTTTACTAAAATTAAATTTTATGATTTCAAATGTTTAATTATTAGCTTTTGATTATGGGCTTTTGAACAAAATTATATAGATTAATCTCAAATTTTTAGCTTTTTACTAGGTTAAATTTTGAACATAATCTCTATACAGCCCATTTAGACATACACGTTTTAATCCCGACAAAACGACAACAAAATGTTATTAAATCAAATTTTATGAGTTTAAATATTTAATTATGGGCTTTTGAACAAAATTATACAGATTAATCTCAAATTTTAAGGTTTTTACTCGGTTAAAATTCGAACGGATTCTCTATAGAGCACATTTAGACATGCTCGTATTAATCGCATCAAAACGACAACCAAATGTTATTAAATTAAATTTTATGAGTTCAAATAGTTAATTATAGACTTGTGAACAAAACTATACAGATTAATCTAAAATTTTCAGCTTTTTACTCGGTTAAAATTCGAACGGAATCTCTATAAAGCCCATTTAGACATACACGTTTTAATCGCATCAAAACAATAACCAAGTTTTATTAAAAACAAATTTTATGATTTCAAATATTTAATTATTAGCTTTTGAACAAAATTATGCAGATTAATCTGAAATTTTCAGAATTTTACTCGGTTAAAATTAGAATAAAATCTCTATAAAGCCCAGTTAGACTTGCACGTTTTAATCCCAACAAAACGAAAACCAAAGGTTATTAAATCAAATTTTATGCGTTTAAATATTTAATTATGGACTTTTGAACAAAATTATACAGATTAATCTCAAATTTTAAGGTTTTTACTCGGTTAAAATTCGAACGGATTCTCTATAGAGCGCATTTAGTCATGCTCGTATTAATCGCATCAAAACGATAACCAAATGTTATTAAATTAAATTTTATAAGTTCAAATAGTTAATTATAGGCTTGTGAATAAAATTATACAGATTAATCTCAAATTTTCAGCTTTTTACTCGGTTCAAATTCGTACAAAATCTCTAGAAAACCCATTTAGACATGCACGTTTTAATCGCCTCAAAACGACAACCAAATTTTATTAAGATAAATTTTATGCTTTCAAATATTTAATTACTAGCTTTTGAACAAAGTTATACAGATTAATCTGAAATTTTCAGAATTTTACTCAGTTAAAATTTGAACGGAATCTCTATAAATCCGATGTAGACATGCACGTTTTAATCCCACAAAACGACAATCAAATCTTATTAAATCAAATTTTATGAGTTTAAATATTTAATTATGAGATTTTGAACAAAATTATACAGATTAATCTAAAATTTTAAGGTTTTTACTCAGTTAAAATTTGAACGGATTCTCTATAGAGCACATTTAGACATGCTCGTATTAATCGCATCAAAACGACAACCATGTGTTATTAAATTAAATTTTATGAGTTCAAATAGTTAATTATAGGCTTGTGAATAAAATTGTACAGATTAATCTCAAATTTTCAGCTTTTTACTCGGTTAAAATTCGTATAGAATCTCTAGAAAACCCATTTAGACATGCACGTTTTAATCGCCTCAAAACGACAACCAAATTTTATTAAGATAAATTTTATACTTTCAAATATTTAATTATTAGCTTTTGAACAAAATTATACAGATTAATCTGAAATTTTCAGAATTTTACTCGGTTAAAATTAGAACGGAATCTCTATAAATCCCATGTAGACATGCACGTTTTAATACCACAAAACGACAATCAAATCTTATTAAATCAAATTTTATGAGTTTAAATATTTAATTATGGGATTTTGAGCAAAATTATACAGATTAATCTCAAATTTTATGGTTTTTACTCGGTTAAAATTTGAACGGATTCTCTATAGAGCATATTTAGACATGCTCGTATTAATCGCATGAAAACAATAATCAAATGTTATTAAATTAAATTTTATGAGTTCAAATAGTTAATTATAGGCTTGCGAACAAAATTATACAGATTAATCTCAAATTTTCAGCTTTTTACTCGGTTAAAATTCAAACGGAATCTCTATAAAGCCCATTTAGACATGCACGTTTTAATCGCATCAAAACAATAACCAAGTTTTATTAAAAATAAATTTTATGATTTCGAATATTTAATTATTTGCATTTGAACAAAATTATACAGATTAATCTGAAATTTTCAGAATTTTACTCGGTTATAATTGGAACGTAATCTCTATAAAGCCCATTTAGACATGCACATTTTAATCCCAACAAAACGACAACCAAATGTTATTAAATCAAATTTTATGAGTTTAAATATTTAATTATGGGTTTTCGAAAAAAATTATATAGATTAATTTCAAATTTTAAGGTTTTTACTCGGTTAAAATTCGAACGGATTCTCTATAGAGCACATTTAGACATTCTCGTATTAATCGCATCAAAACGACAACCAAATGTTATTAAATTAAATTTTATGAGTTCAAATAGTTAATTATAGGCTTTTGAACAAAATTAGACAGATTAATCTCAAATTTTCAGCTTTTTACTCGGTTAAAATTCGAACGAAATCTGTATAAAGCCCATTAGACATGTACGTTTTAATCGTCTCAAAACGACAACGAAATTTTACTAAAATTAAATTTTTATGATTTCAAATGTTTAATTATTAGCTTTTGATTATGGGCTTTTGAACAAAATTATATAGATTAATCTCAAATTTTTAGCTTTTTACTAGGTTAAATTTTGAACATAATCTCTATACAGCCCATTTAGACATACACGTTTTAATCCCGACAAAACGACAACAAAATGTTATTAAATCAAATTTTATGAGTTTAAATATTTAATTATGGGCTTTTGAACAAAATTATACAGATTAATCTCAAATTTAAAGGTTTTTACTCTGTTAAAA
Organism: Abelmoschus esculentus; assembly: GCA_035048815.1. Classification (NCBI taxonomy): domain Eukaryota; kingdom Viridiplantae; phylum Streptophyta; class Magnoliopsida; order Malvales; family Malvaceae; genus Abelmoschus; species Abelmoschus esculentus. The sequence continues at coordinate 11,179,216 of JAUCBN010000006.1, read as the reverse complement.
TTCGAACGTATTCTCTACAGAGCAAATTTAGACATGCTCGTATTAATCGCATCAAAACGACAACCAAATGTTATTAAATTAAATTTTATGAGTTCAAATTTTCAGCTTTTTACTCGGTTAAAATTCGAACGGAATCTCTATAAAGCCCATTTAGACATGCACGTTTTAATCGCATCAAAACAATAACCAAGTTTTATTAAAAATAAATTTTATGATTTTGAATATTTAATTATTTGCTTTTGAACAAAATTATACAGATTAATCTGAAATTTTCAGAATTTTAGTTGGGTATAATTAGAACGGAATCTCTATAAAGCCGATTTAGACATGCACGTTTTAGTCCCAACAAAAAGACAACTAAATGTTATTAAATCAAATTTTATGAGTTTAAATATTTGATTATGGGCTTTTGAAAAAAATTATATAGATTAATCTCAAATTTTAAGGTTTTTATTCGGTTAAAATTCGAACGGATTCTCTATAGAGCATATTTAGACAAGCTCGTATTAATCGCATCAAAACGACAATCAAATTTTTTATCACATTTTCTTCAGATTCTTATTTTATCTTTTTTTACCATCCGTTTGCTACCTATTTCTTGTTTTCTTTTCCTAATCATTTTGTTTTAATAGAGCACATTTAGACATGCTCGTATTAATTGCATCAAAACGGCAACCAAATATTATTAAATTAAATTTTATGAGTTCAAGTAATTAATTATAGGCATTTGAACAAAATTATACAGATTAATCTCAAATTTTCAGCTTTTTACTCGGTTAAAATTCGAACGAAATCTCTATAAAGCCCATTTAGACATGCAGGTTTTAATCTCACAAAATGACAACCCAATGTTATTAAATCAAATTTTATGAGATTAAATATTTAATTATGGGCTTTTGAACAAAATTATACAGATTAATCTCAAATTTTAAGGTTTTTACTCGGTTAAAATTCGAACGGATTCTCTATAGAGCACATTTAGACATGCTCGTATTAATTGCATCAAAACGGCAACCAAATATTATTAAATTAAATTTTATGAGTTCAAATAATTAATTATAGGCATTTGAACAAAATTATACAGATTAATCTCAAATTTTCAGCTTTTTACTCGGTTAAAATTCGAACGGAATCTCTATAAAGCCCATTTAGACATGCAGGTTTTAATCTCACAAAATGACAACCAAATGTTATTAAATCAAATTTTATGAGTTTAAATATTTAATTATGGGCTTTTGAACAAAATTATACAGATTAATCTCAAATTTTAAGGTTTTTACTCGGTTAAAATTCGAACGGATTCTCTATAGAGCACATTTAGACATGCTCATATTAATCGCATCAAAACGACAATCAAATTTTATTAAAATTAAATTTTATTATTTCAAATATTTAATTATTAGCTTTTGAACAAAATTATACAGATTAATCTCAAATTTTCAGCTTTTTACTCGGTTAAAATTCGAATGGAATCTCTATAAAGCCCACTTTGACGTGCACGTTTTAATCGCCTCAAAACGACAACCAAATTTTATTAAGATAAATTTTATGATTTCAAATATTTAAGTATTAGCTTTTCAACAAAATTATACAGATTAATCTGAAATTTTCAGAATTTTACTCAGTTGACATTAGAACGGAATATCTATAAATCCCATTTAGACATGCACGTTTTAATCCCACAAAACGACAACCAAATGTTATTAAATCAAATTTTATGAGTTTAAATATTTGATTATGGGCTTTTGAAAAAAATTATACAGATTAATCTCAAATTTTAAGGTTTTTACTCTGTTAAAATTCGAACGTATTCTCTATAGAGCACATTTAGACATGCTCGTATTAATCGCATCAAAACGACAACCAAATGTTATTAAATCAAATTTTATGAGTTTAAATATTTGATTATGGGCTTTTGAAAAAAATTATACAGATTAATCTCAAATTTTAAGGTTTTTACTCGGTTAAAATTCGAACGGAATCTCTTTAAAGCCCATTTAGACATGCACATTTTAATCGCATCAAAACGAAAACCAAATGTTATTAAATCAAATTTTATGAGTTCAAATAGTTCATTATAGGCTTGTGAACAAAACTATACAGATTAATATCAAATTTTCAGCTTTTTACTTGGTTAAAATTCGAACGGAATCTCTGTAAAGCCCATTTATACATGCTCATATTAATCCCACAAAACGACAACCAAATGTTATTAAATCAAATTTTATGAGTTTAAATATTTAATTATGGGCTTTTGAACAAAATTATACAGATTAATCTCAAATTTTAAGGTTTTTACTCGGTTAAAATTCGAACGGAATCTCTATAAAGCCCATTTAGACATGCACGTTTTAATCGCATCAAAACGACAACCAAATTTTATTAAAATCAAATTTTATGATTTCAAATAATTAATTATTAGCATTTGAACAAAATTATACAGATTAATCTAAAATTTTCAGAATTTTACTCGGTTAAAATTAGAACGGAATCTCCTTAAAGCCGATTTAGACATGCACGTTTTAATCCCACAAAACGATTACCAAATGTTATTAAATCAAATTTTATTAGTTTAAATATTTAATTATGGGCTTTTGAACAAAATTATACAGATTAATCTCAAATTTTAAGATTTTTACTCGGTTAAAATTTGAACGGATTCTCTATAGAGCGCGTTTAGACATGCTCGTATTAATCGCTTCAAAACAACAACCAAATGGTATTAAATTAAATTTTATGAGTTCAAATTGTTAATTATAGGCTTGTAAACAATATTATACAAATTAATCTCAAATTTTCAGCTTTTTACTCGGTTAAAATTCGAACGGAATCTCTATAAAACCCATTTAGACATGCACGTTTTCATCGTATCAAAACGATAACCAAATTTTATTAAAATAAAATTTTATGATTTAAAATATTTAATTATTATTTTTTGAACAAAATTATACAGATTAATATGTAATTTTAAGAATTTTACTCGGTTGAAATTAGAACGGAATCTCTATAAAACCCATTTAGACATGCACGTTTTAATCCCACAAAACGACAACCAAATGTTATTAAATCAAATTTTATGAGTTCAAATAGTTAATTATAGGCTTGTGATCAAAACTATACAGATTAATCTCAAATTTTCAGCTTTTTACTCGGTTAAAATTCGAACGAAATCTCTATAAAACCCATTTAGACATGCTCATATTAATCGCATAAAAACGACAATCAAATGTTATTAAATTAAATTTTATGAGTTCAAATAGTTAATTATAGGCTTGTGAACAAAACTATACAGATTAATCTCACATTTTCAGCTTTTTACTCTGTTAAAATTCGAACGGAATCTCTATAAAACCCATTTAGACATGCTCGTATTAATCGCATCAAAATGACAACCAAACTTTATTAAAATCAAATTTTATGATTTCAAATATTTAATTATTAGCTTTTGAATAAAATTATACAGATTAATCTGAAATTTTTAGAATTTTACTCAGTTGAAATTAGAACGAAATCTCTATAAAGCCCATTTAGACATGCACGTTTTAATCCCCACAAAACGACAACCAAATGTTATTAAATCAAATTTTATGAGTTTAAATATTTAATTATGGGCTTTTGAACAAAATTATACAGATTAATCTCAAATTTTAAGGTTTTTACTCGGTTAAAATTCGAACGGATTCTCTATAGAGCACATTTAGACATGCTCGTATTAATCGCATCAAAACGACAATTAAGTGTTATTAAATTAAATTTTATGAGTTCAAAAAGTTATTTATAGGCTTGTGAACAAAATTATACAGATTAATCTCAAATTTTCAACTTTTTACTCGTTTAAAATTCGAACGGAATCTCTATAAATCCCATTTAGATATGCACGTTTTAATCGCATCAAAACGATAACCAAATTTTATTAAAATCAAATTTTATTATGATTTCAAATATTTAATTATTAGTTTTAGAACAAAATTATACAGATTAATCTGAAATTTTCAGAATTTTACTCGGTTGAAATTAGAACGGAATCTCTATAAAGCCAATTTAGACATGCTCGTTTTAATCCCACAAAACGACAACCAAATGTTATTAAATCAAATTTTATGAGTTTAAATATTTAATTATGGGCTTTTGAACAAAATTATACAGATTAATCTCAAATTTTAAGGTTTTTACTCGGTTAAAATTCGAACGGATTCTCTATAGAGCATATTTAGACATGCTCGTATTAATCGCATCAAAACGATAACCAAATTTTATTAAAATCAAATTTTATATTTTCAAATATTTAATTATTAGCTTTTGAACAAAATTATACAGATTAATCTGAAATTTCAGAATTTTACTCGGTTAAAATTAGAACGGAATCTCTTTAAAGCCGATTTAGATATGCACGTTTTAATCCCACAAAACGATTACCAAATGTTATTAAATCAAATTTTATGAGTTTAAATATTTAATTATGGTCTTTTGAACAAAATTATACATATTAATCTCAAATTTTAAGGTTTTTACTCAATTAAAATTCGAACGGATTCTCTATAGAGCACATTTAGGCATGCTCGTATTAATCGCTTCAAAACGACAACCAAATGGTATTAAATTAAATTTTATGAGTTCAAATAGTTAATTATAGGGTTGTGAACAAAATTATATAAATTAATCTCAAATTTTTAGCTTTTTACTCGTTAAAATTCAAACGGAATCTCTATAAAAGGATAACCAAATTTATTTAGACATGCACGTTTTAATCGCATCAAAACGATAACCAAATTATATTAAAATCAAATTTTATGATTTGAAATATTTAATTATTAGCTTTTGAACAAAATTAAACAGATTAATTTGAAATTTTCAGAATTTTACTCGTTTAAAATTAGAACGGAATCTCTATTATGACCATTTAGACAAACACGTTTTAATCCCACAAAACAAGAACTAAATGTTATTAAATCAAATTTTATGACTTTAAATATTTAATTATCGGCATATGAACAAAGTTATACAGATTAATCTCAAATTTTTAAGTTTTTTACTCGGTTAAAATTCGAACGGATTCTCTATAAAGCACATTTAGACATGCTCGTATTAATCGCATCAAAACGACAACCAAATTTTATTAAAATCAAATTTTATGATTTCAAATATTTAATTATTAGTTTTTGAACAAAATTATACAGATTAATCTGAAATTTTCAGAATTTTACTCGGTTGAAATTAGAACGGAATCTCTGTAAAGCCCATTTAGACATGCACGTTTTAATCCCACAAAATGACGACCAAATGTTATTAAATCAAATTTTATGAGTTTAAATATTTAATTATGGGCTTTTGAACAAAATTATACAGATTAATCTCAAATTTTAAGGTTTTTACTCGGTTAAAATTCGAACGGATTCTCTATAGAGCATATTTAGACATGCTCGTATTAATCGCAACAAAACGACAACCAAATTTTATTAAAATTAAATTTTATGATTTCAAATATTTAATTATTAGCTTTTGAACAAAATTATACAGATTAATCTAAAATTTTCAGAATTTTACTCGGTTAAAATTAGAACGGAATCTCCTTAAAGCCGATTTAGACATGCACGTTTTAATCCCACAAAACGATTACCAAATGTTATTAAATCAAATTTTATGATTTTAAATATTTAATTATGGGCTTTTGAATAAAATTATACAGATTAATCTCAAATTTTAAGGTTTTTACTCGGTTAAAATTCGAACGGATTCTCTATAGAGCACATTTAGACATGCTCGTATTAATCGCTTCAAAACGACAACCAAATGGTATTAAATTAAATTTTATGAGTTCAAATTGTTAATTATAGGCTTGTGAACAAAATTATACAAATTAATATCAAATTTTCAGCTTTTTACTCGTTAAAATTCAAACGGAATCTCTATAAAACGATAACCAAATTTGTTTAGACATGCACGTTTTAATCGCATCAAAGCGATAACCAAATTATATTAAAATCAAATTTTATGATTTGAAATATTTAATTATTAGCTTTTGAACAAAATTAAACAGTTTAATTTGAAATTTTCAGAATTTTACTCGTTTAAAATTAGAACGGAATCGCTATAAAGCCCATTTAGACAAACACGTTTTAATCCCACAAAACGAGAACTAAATGTTATTAAATCAAATTTTATGAGTTTAAATATTTAATTATGGGCATTTGTACAAAGTTATACAGATTAATCTCAAATTTTAAAGTTTTATGAGTTCAAATAGTTAATCATAGGCTTGTGAACAAAACTATACAGATTAATCTAAAATTTTCAGCTTTTTACTCGGTTAAAATTAGAACGGAATCTCTATAAAACCCATTTAGACATGCTCGTATTAATCGCATCAAATCGACAGCCAAATGTTATTAAATTACATTTTATGAGTTCAAATAGTTAATTATAGGCTTGTGAACAAAATTATATAGATTAATCTCAAATTTTCAGCTTTTTACTCGGTTAAAATTCGAACGAAATCTCTATAAAGCCCATTTAGACATGCACATTTTAATCGCATCAAAATGACAACCAAATTTTATTAAAATTAAATTTTATGATTTCGAATATTTAATTATTAGCTTTTGAACAAAATTATACAGATTAATCTGAAATTTTCAGAATTTTACTCGGTTATAATTAGAACGGAATCTCTATAAAGCCCATTTAGACATGCACGTTTTAATCCCACAAAACGACAACCAAATGTTATTAAATAAAATTTTATGAGTTTAAATATTTAATTATGGGCTTTTGAACAAAATTATACTGATTAATCTCAAATTTTAAGGTTTTTACTCGGTTAAAATTAGAACGGATTCTCTATAGAGCACATTTAGACATGCTCGTACTAATCGCATCAAAACGATAACCAAATGTTATTAAATTAAATTTTATGAGTTCAAATAGTTAATTATAGGCTTGTGAACAAAATTATACAGATTAATCTCAAATTTTAAGGTTTTTACTCGATTAATATTCAAACGGATTTTCTATAGATCCCATTTAGACATGCACGTTTTAATCGCATCAAAACGACAACCAATTTTATTAAAATTAAATTTTATGATTTTGAATATTTAATTATTAGCTATTGAACAAAATTATACAGATTAATCCCAAATTTTAAGGTTTTTACTCGGTTAAAATTAGAACAGAATCTCTGTAAAGCCCATTCGGAAATGCTCGTATTAATCGCATCAAAACGACAACCAAATGTTATTAAATTAAATTTTATGAGTTCAAATAGTTAATTATTAGCTATTGAACAAAATTATACAGATTAATCTGAAATTTTCAGAATTTTACTCGGTTATAATTAGAACGGAATCTCTATAAAGCCCATTTGGAAATCCTCGTATTAATCGCATCAAAACGACCACCAAATGTTATTAAATTAAATTTTATGAGTTCAAATTGTTAATTATAGGCTTGTGAACAAAATTATACAGATTAATCTCAAATTTTCAGCTTTTTACTCTGTTAAAATTCGAACGGAATCTCTATAAAGCCCATTTAGACATGCACGTTTTAATCACATCAAAACGAAAACCAATCTTATTAAAATTAAATTTTAAGATTTTGAATATTTAATTATTAGCTTTTGAACAAAATTATACAGATTAATCTGAAATTTTAAGAATTTTACTCGGTTAAAATTCGAACGGAATCTCTATAAATCCCATTTAGACATGCACGTTTTAATCGCATCAAAACGACAACCAATTTTATTAAAATTAAATTTTATGATTTTGAATATTTAATTATTAGCTTTTGAACAAAATTATATAGATTAATCTAAAATTTTTTAAAATCAAATTTTATGATTTCAAATATTTAATTATTAGCTTTTGAATAAAATTATACAGATTAATCTGAAATTTTCAGAATTTTACTCGGTTAAAATTAGAACGGAATCTCTATAAAGCCCATTTAGTCATGCACGTTTTAATCCCAACAAAACGACAACCAAATTTTATTAAATCAAATTTTATGAGTTTAAATATTTAATTATGGGCTTTTGAACAAAATTATACAGATTAATCTTAAATTTTAATGTTTTTACTCGGTTAAAATTCGAAAGGATTCTCTATAGAGCATATTTAGACATGCTCGTTTTAATCGCATCAAAACGACAACCAAATGTTATTAAATTAAATTTTATAAGTTCATATAGTTAATTATAGGCTTTTGAACAAAATTATACAGATTAATCTCAAATTTCCAGCTTTTTACTCGGTTAAAATTCTAACGAAATCTGTATAAAGCCCATTTAGATATGCACGTTTTAATCGCCTCAAAACGAAAACCAAATTTTATTAAAATTAAATTTTATTATTTCGAATATTTAATTATTAGCTTTTGAACAAAATTATACAGATTAATCTGAAATTTTCAGAATTTTACTCGGTTATAATTAGAACGGAATCTCAATAAAGCCCATTTAGACATGCTCGTATTAATCGCATCAAAACGACAACCAAATGTTATTAAATTAAATTTTATGAGTTTAAATATTTAATTATGAGCTTTTGAACAAAATTATACAAATTAATCTCAAATTTTAAGGTTTTTACTCGGTTAAAATTCGAACGGATTCCTTGTAGAGTATATTTAGACATGCTCGTATTAATCGGATCAAAACGACAACCAAATGTTATTAAATTAAATTTTATGAGTTCAAATAGTTAATTATAGGCTTGTGAACAAAATTGTACAGATTAATCTCAAATTTTCAGCTTTTTACTCGGTTAAAATTCAAACGGAATCTCTATAAAGCCTATTTAAACATTCACGTTTTAATCGCATCAAAACGACAACCAAATGTTATTAAATTAAATTTTATGAGTTCAAATAGTTAATTATAGGCTTTTGAAGAAAATTATTCAGATTAATCTCAAATTTTCAGCTTTTTACTCAGTTAAAATTCGAACGGAATCTGTATAAAGACCATTTAGACATACTCGTATTAATCGCATCAAAACGATAATTAAATGTTATTAAATTAAATTTTATGAGTTCAAATATTTAATTATAGGCTTGGGAACAAAATTATACAGATTAATCTCAAATTTTAAGGTTTTTACTTGGTTAAAATTCGAACGAATTCCCTATAGAGCACATTTAGACATTCTCGTATTAATCGCATCAAAACGACAACAAAATGTTATTTAATTAAATTTTATGAGTTCAAATAGTTAATTATAGGCTTTTGAACAAAATTATACAGATTAATCTCAAATTTTCAGCTTTTTACTCGGTTAAAATTTGAACGAAATCTGTATAAAGCCCATTTAGATATGCACGTTTTAATCGCCTCAAAACGACAATCAAATTTTATTAAAATTAAATTTTATGATTTCGAATATTTAATTATTAGCTTTTGAACAAAATTATACAGATTAATCTCAAATTTTAAGGTTTTTACTCGGTTAAAATTCGAACGGATTCTCTATAGAGCATATTTAGGCATGCTCGTATTAATCGCATCAAAACGACAACCAAATGTTATTAAATTAAATTTTATGAGTTCAAATAGTTAATTATAGGCTTTTGAACAAAATTATACAGATTAATATCAAATTTTCAGCTTTTTACTCGGTTAAAATTCGAACGGAATCTCTAGAAAGCCCATTTAGATATGCACGTTTTAATCGCCTCAAAACGACAACCAAATTTTATTAAAATCAAATTTTATGATTTCAAATATTTAATTATTAGCTTTTGAATAAAATTATACAGATTAATCTGAAATTTTCAGAATTTTACTCGGTTAAAATTAGAACGGAGTCTCTATAAAGCCCATTTAGTCCTGCACGTTTTAATCCTAACAAAACGACAACCAAATGTTATTAAATAAAATTTTATGAGTTCAAATAGTTAATTATAGTCTTTTGAACAAAATTATACAGATTAATCTCAAATTTTCAGCTTTTTGCTCGGTTAAAATTCTAACGAAATCACCCTTTGAAAGGGATCTTTCCAACGTCTCCCTTGACGTATTTTTGCCTCTTAAGAGGAGTTGTTCTTCTTTTCTACCTTCTTTCTACTTTCATTATTGGTTAGCTGGGATGAGCAGCGTTAACAACTCTCCGGCAGTGGTTGATGGTGATCAACCCCGCCGTGAGAAATGAAAATATTATGTTGGAACTGCTAGGGTCTTGGTAACGCCCAGGCAGTTCTTGCTTTAAAACGAGCTGTCTCCAAGCATGATGCTGATTGTCTCTTTCTGTGTGAGACTAGATTGACCAGACAAAACATGGATTGTATTAATCTCAAACTTGGTATGCACGGTTGTCTTGCCGTTGATCCAAGGCCTTCCTGTACAGGACTTGCCATCATATGGAAGAATAACTCTTCTGTTTATCTTCTTTCATATTCATATCGACATATTGATGTTCTTGTTACATTTGAACAACTTCAATTCCACTTTACTGGCATCCACGGTTTCCCTAAAACTGCGAACAAACATAAGACTTGACAATTAATAGACTCCCTGAATGTAGTCAGCTCTCTTCCATGGCTTTTAGGGGGGACTTTAATGAAATTCTTTATGACAACGAAAAACAAGGCGGTTCTCGCCGTGCTCGTTCACAAATTAACAATTTTCAAGAGTGCCTTGATAATAATGATCTCTTCGATTGCAAACCAATCTCTGGATGGTTCACTTGGACCAGATCGGGACGCAACTCGGTAACCATTATGGAAAGGCTTGACAGATTTCTTGGTAACTCAACCTGGTTCAATACTTTTCCTAATTGCCAAGCTATCTCCTTCTTTCAGGCACGTTCTGACCATTGTCCTATCTTAATGGACACTAGGCCTGTGCTGGGTCCTCCAATTGTGCGGCCCTGCACAGTGTTCTGCTATGAGAACTGCTGGGCTGATAATCCTGAAGTTCTTTTACGTATTAAAGAGCTATGGTCTTCTCCATCTTGATCGACTCTAAGTAAACTGCATGATATTGGGCGTTTCCTTGCTAATTGGCAAACCACCAAACGGTTGAAGTCCAATAAGCGTATCTCCCAATTGTATGACTTCATTAACTGATGTCTTGCGCGCCATCTATCCGACTCTGAAATCAATGGCCTTCTCTCTGCTAGGCGCGAGCTCGATAGCTTACTTAATGCGAAGGAAATCTATTGGGCTCAACGTGCTCGTACTCTCTGGTTAGAGCACGGTGATAAAAATACATCCTTTTTCCACGCCAGAGCGACTAGCCGTCGGAAGAAAAAACAGATTGTTGGTCTCTTTAACGGTCAAAATATTTGGCAAACTAACTCCACTGATATTATGACTACCGCAGTTACATATTTCTAAACTCTTTTTGCGTCATCCTCTCCTCTAATAGATTCATCAATTTTGAATAATATTCCTACCGTTGTTACGGATTCAATGAATAACGATCTCAACAAGGACTTCACTCCAGATGAAATTTATACTGCTTTTCGTGATATCGATCCAAGGAAGGCCCCGGGGGTCGACGGTTTTCCCAGCAGTTTCTTCCAGAAACATTGGGATATTCTTGGCTCGGAGTTTATATCTCTTTGCCTTGGGCTTCTTCGAGGGTCCATTAATATGGAAGAGGTCAATCGCACCATTATTGTGCTTATCCCCAAAATTGATGAACCTACTACAATGCGTCATCTTCGACCTATTAGTCTCTGTACAGTTATTTATAAAATTGTCTCGAAAGTTCTGGTTAATCGGCTAAAATCTATCATACCTATTTGTATTAGTGGTAACCAAGTTGCTTTTGTTCACGGTAGGAACATTACGGACAATATTCTTATAGCCCATGAACTCATTCATACCCTTAATACTGATGCTACTTCCATCGCGAAAGGGGCTAGTTTAAAATTAGATATGGAAAAGGCCTTCGACCGTGTTGAATGGACTTTTCTAGAACGTATTATGCTTCGTCTTGGCTTTAACTCCAACTGGGTGTCCCTTATTATGAGGTGTATATCCTCAGTCACCTTTCAAGTTCGAGTGAATGATTCTCTATCTCGGCCTTTTAAGCCTTTTCGAGGTTTACGACAAGGAGATCCTCTCTCCCCTTTTCTGTTTTTGTTCTGTACGTAGGGTCTTTCTGCTTTGCTCAATTCTGAGAAATCTTCGGGTGCTCTCCCGGGGCTTTGCGCTAGTAGAAATAGACCACGTGTCAATCATCTTCTTTTTGCAGACGATTGTGTGGTTTTTATCAAGACCAATATGGCAGAAGTGCAACGCCTTCGGGACGTTCTGCACATTTACGCCACTTCGTCTGGACAAGCAGTGAACTTTGAGAAATCTACCATCTTCTACTCTCGGAAGACTCCCTTGTCACTCCGCATAGCCATCAATGACATATTGCATGTCAGGGAGGTGAATGATCCTGGGCTTTACTTAGGGGTCCCCCTCCTTATTGGGAAGAACAAAACTGCTGCTCTGGGTTTTACCAGAGATAAAATGACTGCCAGAATGAACAGTTGGGATAAGCATCTTCTCTCTTTCAGTGGGAGAGAAGTCTTTATCAAATCTGTTCTTCAATCTATGCCTCAATATGTTATGTCTTGCTACCTTCTCCCACTCAATATTATTGATGACATGACTACTTCTATACGCCGCTACTGGTGGTCTGGGAAAGCTGGCAGAAAAGGTTGGCACATGCTTCCCTGGGATACTGTCTGTCTCCCGAAAGCGGCTAGGGGAGTCGGCTTTCGTGATTTACACCATTTTAATATTGCCTTACTTGGTAAGCAGATTTGGCGCCTTGTGTGTGCTCCTGGGAGCCTTCTTAGTCAAATTTACAAATGCAAGTATTACCCGGCTGGTTCTTTACTTGACTCTGTTTCTTCACGGAGTTCCTCCTTTGCTTGGAAAGGGCTCAGTGTAGCTATTTCTAAACTTCGTGATGGTTTTTTTTTACGTCCAGGCATGAATAGTACTATCCAGATCCACTTTGACAACTGGGGTGGCTCCCAGCCGTTGCGCCTTTATGGTGATTATGAGATCAACGATGAAGTGCCTCTGCGCGCCGGCACTTTTATGATACCTAACTTACCCCGCTGGGATGTATCCAAAGTTCGGAATTACTTCACATATGAGGATGCTAATACTATCCTTAATGTTCCGATTATTAATGATACACACGACACCACCCTCTGGGGTAACCATAATTCTGGTATCTATTCTGTACGTTCGGGCTATCAATTCTTGATGCTTCAGCCAGGTCCAGTTAATCGGCCCTCTAAACTCTGGAAAGTTCTTTCTAAATTACCCACTCTTCCTAAGGTACGTTCTTTTGCTTGGCGTTTGTGTCACGATGCACTTCCCTCTGGTCACAAAATCCTCCAGGCCAATCTAGGTCCGGGGATTTGCTCTTTATGCAATTTGGCCATCGAAACTACCATCCATGCTATACGGGACTGCCCTTGCACTAGAGAGGCGTTCCAGTTGGCAGGTCTCCCATCCCGAATTCTTTCTCCTGTTTATACCTCCCCTTACCAATGGCTTTCCGCGGAAGCTGGCTTTCTTTCTCTTCAGCAATTTTCTTAGCTTCTCACGATCTTATGGAATCTTTGGAACCGTCGCAATGACTTTGTCCACAATAACCATCTTCAACCGGTGTGGTTAACTGTTTCTAATGCTCTAAGTCTTTTACATGACTACACCTCAGCTAACAGTGCCTCCCGCCTACATTCTCGGCTAGCTGAGCCCACTCTTGCTCTTGCTAGATGGACGAAGCCAGACCCTGGTTACGTCAAGATTAACACGGATGGTGCGTTCGACCCCGTGTTAAAAGGAGCAGCAGCTGGTGTCATTGTTAGGGACTCCTCTGGCATTGTCCTTGGCGGCTGTTCTTTGCCTCTCCTTTGTCCGGATCCTGCCTCTGCTGAAGCTCTTGCCCTCTTGGAAGGTCTGAAGCTTGCCTCTTCTAATGGTTGGACCCGTGTTGTCTTCGAGACCGATTCTGCTTCCATTGCTAATAAGGTCAACGACCCCCTTTATCAGGATCGTTCATCGGTGCAACCTTTGGTGTCTCGTATTCGCTCCACTCTTGGTACCTTACCTGATTGTAAGATTTGTTATGTACCTAGAGAGGCTAATGTTGTAGCCCATGTATTAGCTACTAGGGCTTTGCGTTCCTTTTCTTCTTGTGTTTTCTCCTATGACTTTCCCGACTTTATTCGGGCTTCTGTAAACTCGGAGAGGTTTTCCTCCCCTTCTCAATAAGATCTTGGGTACTCTTTTCCCCATAGGGGCCTTCCTGCCTTCCGGGCGGTCGGCTATAGGGGTTTTTTAATGAGGCCCTTTCTCAAAAAAAAAATTCTAACGAAATCTGTATAAAGCCCATTTAGATATGTACGTTTTAATCGCCTCAAATTTTCAGCTTTTTAATTATGAGCTTTTGAACAAAATTATACAGATTAATCTCAAATTTTAAGGTTTTTACTCGGTTAATATTCGAACGGATTCTCTATAGAGCACATTTAGACATGCACGTTTTAATCGCATAAAAACGACAACCAAATTTTATTAAAATCAAATTTTATGATTTCAAATATTTATGTAACCCTAAAAGTAACCTAATTTCTTAGATTACAAGTTAGGGTTTACGGCTTGAAAACTTGTTTCTCACGTTAGGGTTTTACAAAAATAAATACAAAATATTCGGATAAATACTGAATAATTAATAAATTAAAATAATAATAAAAATTAACATTTACAAAATAAAGTCCAACCCATAAATTTATAATCAGTAAATGTCGCAAAAACAGATAAATATTTAATGTTCAAATTACAGAAATTATTATTCAAATATAAAATAAATAATCCGGAATCCGAAAATGATTACATACTATAAATTAGATACTGGAACAGGAACCTCCAAGTACCGTACCAAGTCTAAGTCTGAGATCTGAAATAAGAACCTAAGAGGGTGTAAGCTGGGGAACCTAGTGTGTCTCTAGAACAGATAACAGAATAACAGAACAGATATGCAGAATCGACAGAGTATGCATGATATGCACCCATCACCGAACACCTCAGAAGAGTTGGTCCCCAGACCACTCTAACACCATCACACCAACAGAAGTGGTATCTCGACCCGAAGGTGGAGCCACTGAACAGAAGTGATAAAATCACTAACTTCCCCGTACACAGATAATCCCAGATGTCATGATATATGCAGATACAGAATTAGAATGCATGCCTTATTATCTAACAGGAGGCAAGCATGACAGAAATCAGAATCAGATATGACAGAACAGAATGATGCATGATCATATGGATAACAGAATCAAATATACAGATCAACAGAAATATACAGGCTGAACGGGAGAGAACACACCTGTATCAGAAGACTCAACGATGACCCTGACGTCTACTGGACTCGGCTCTACCACCGGGCTGAGCAGGAGTAGAGTCTACAAATAACGGAAATATATTAGACATCCTACTATGCAACAATACCGTAAAATAACTAAACATAATTAATTCGATACTCACGTGAGGGTCCCGAATGCGGATGTATCGGTCCACGAACAGGAGGAGGAGGAGGTAATTGCTCGGGGTCGGAATCCTCGTCACCTAAAGCAAACAGAAACGCGTTCAGAAACTTTTACAGAAATTTTTTAGACAACTTATCGAACATAAAACCCCCAAAAACGATACTTCGGGTTCGAATTTCGAAAAACGGACCGCACCATTGGATTCAGGACGTCGAAAAACATAAAGTGGGCCCGGGTCAAAAAAAAGTCAACTGCTGACGTCAACACTGGTCAACGCTGACGTCAGCAGTGACGCCATCAGTCAACGCTGACGTCAGCAGATGACGTCAGCCGGATCGGGAAACGGGTCAGAAATCGGGTCAGGTCGGGTCACGGTTGGGTCGGGTCGGGTCGGACGGTTCTGGGCTGGGGTTGGGTTGCGGTTTGGTTCACTGGGCCGGTTCGGGTGGGCCGGACGGTTCACTGGGTTCGGTTTGGCCGGTTCGGATGGGCTGGGCGGTCTGGACTTGGACCGGTTCGCTAGGTCGGTTTTCTCCTGGGCCAGTCGGTTCAGCTGGGCCGGTTATTTCCTGTTTGTTTCTCGGGAAAATCTGGGAATTTCCCAGATTTTCCGGGAAAATCTGGAAAATTTCCAGAATTTTCCCTCGAACCAAACACGATATAAACGCATAAAACCCCCTCCTTTTTGCCTCGATTCGATCCATTTTCGATCCAAATAACATCCTAAACAATTCCTTTAACCAGTCTGCACCAAAAACATCAACCAAACTCGATTCAAAGCAACTAAAAGCCCCCCCTCTGTTTTTATATATTTTTTTCTTGTTTCATTCGAACCAACACCACCTTTCTTAATCCGAATATAACATAACAAAAACTAAACTCAGAACCATTCCATCATATAAAAAATCTGAATAGAAACGAAAATAAAAACCGAAATCTTACCTTCAAGATCCAAGGATGAAGACAACACCAAAACAAAATAATCGATAGAACTGAGAGAGAAACGATTCCAATGGTTTGAAACTCAACCAAACAATCCTACCTTTAAATCTGAATTTTTGTTTTAAAGAGAATTAATCCCATTAACTTTGAATCAAAAGGAATCAAAGAGGAAGAAACGTTACACATGGAAAATGGTAAAATTGCAAGATAAGGGTTTGCTCTTTTTGAATTCTCACATTTTGGCCATAAGGTTTTAATAAATTCCAATTTAGTCCCTAAATTTTCAGAATTTTTAATCCCCAATTATTAGGGTTTTAATTAGGGATTTTGACTTTTTAATTTGGGGATTTGACTTAGATTTTGGGTTATGACAATTTAATTATTAGCTTTTGAACAAAATTATACAGATTAATCTGAAATTTTTGGAATTTTATTCGGTTATAATTAGAACGGAATCTCAATAAAGCCCATTTAGATATGCACGTTTTAATCCCAACAAAACGACAAACAAATGTTATTAAATGAAATTTTATGAGTTTAAATATTTAATTATGGGATTTTGAACAAAATTATACAGATTAATCTCAAATTTTCAGCTTTTTAGTCGGTTAAAATTCGAACGGAGTCTCTATAAAGCCCATTTAGACATGCACGTTTTAATCGCATCAAAACGACAACAAAATTTTATTAAAATCAAATTTTATGATTTCAAATAATTAATTATTAGCTTTTGAACAAAATTATACAGATTAATCTGAAATTTTCAGAATTTTACTCGGTTAAAATTAGAATGGAATCTCTATAAAGCCCATTTAGACATGTACGTTTTAATCCCAACAAAACGACAAACAAATGTTATTAAATCAAATTTTATGAGTTTAAATATTAAATTATGGGCTTTTGTACAAAATTATACAGATTAATCTCAAATTTTAAGGTTTTTACTCGGTTAATATTCGAACGGATTCTCTATAGAGCACATTTAGACATGCACGTTTTAATCGCAAGAAAACGACAATCAAATTTTATTAAAATCAAATTTTATGATTTCAAATATTTAATTATTAGCTTTTGAATAAAATTATAAAGATTAATCTGAAATTTTCAGAATTTTACTCGGTTAAAATTAGAATGGAATCTCTATAAAGCCCGTTTAGTCCTACACGTTTTAATCCCAACAAAACGACAACCAAATGTTATTAAATCAAATTTTATGAGTTCAAATAGTTAATTATAGGCTTTTGAACAAAATTATACAGATTAATCTCAAATTTTCAGCTTTTTACTCGGTTAAAATTCTAACGAAATCTGTATAAAGCCCATTTAGATATGTACGTTTTAATCGCCTCAAAACGAAAACCAAATTTTATTAAAATTAAATTTTATGATTTCGAATATTTAATTATTAGCTTTTGAACAAAATTATACAGATTAATCTGAAATTTTTGGAATTTTACTCGGTTATAATTAGAACGGAATCTCAATAAAGCCCATTTAGATATGCACGTTTTAATCCCAACAAAACGACAACCAAATGTTATTAAATCAAATTTTATGAGTTTAAATATTTAATTATGGGATTTTGAACAAAATTATACAGATTAATCTCAAATTTTCAGCTTTTTAGTCGGTTAAAATTCGAACGGAATCTCTATAAAGCCCATTTAGACATGCACGTTTTAATCGCATCAAAACGACAACAAAATTTTATTAAAATCAAATTTTATGATTTCAAATAATTAATTATTAGCTTTTGAACAAAATTATACAGATTAATCTGAAATTTTCAGAATTTTACTCGGTTAAAATTAGAATGGAATCTCTATAAAGCCCATTTAGACATGGACGTTTTAATCCCAACAAAACGACAAACAAATGTTATTAAATCAAATTTTATGAGTTTAAATATTTAATTATGGGCTTTTGTACAAAATTATACAGATTAATCTCAAATTTTAAGGTTTTTACTCGGTTAATATTCGAACGGATTCTCTATAGAGCACATTTAGACATGCACGTTTTAATCGCAAGAAAACGACAATCAAATTTTATTAAAATAAAATTTTATGATTTCAAATATTTAATTATTAGCTTTTGAATAAAATTATAAAGATTAATCTGAAATTTTCAGAATTTTACTCGGTTAAAATTAGAATGGAATCTCTATAAAGCCCATTTAGTCCTACACGTTTTAATCCCAACAAAACGACAACCAAATGTTATTAAATCAAATTTTATGAGTTCAAATAGTTAATTATAGGCTTTTGAACAAAATTATACAGATTAATCTCAAATTTTCAGCTTTTTACTCGGTTAAAATTCTAACGAAATCTGTATAAAGCCCATTTAGATATGTACGTTTTAATCGCCTCAAAACGAAAACCAAATTTTATTAAAATTAAATTTTATGATTTCGAATGTTTAATTATTAGCTTTTGAACAAAATTATACAGATTAATCTGAAATTTTTAGAATTTTACTCGGTTATAATTAGAACGGAATCTCAATAAAGCCCATTTAGATATGCACGTTTTAATCCCAACAAAACGACAACCAAATGTTATTAAATGAAATTTTATGAGTTTAAATATTTAATTATGGGATTTTGAACAAAATTATACAGATTAATCTCAAATTTTCAGCTTTTTAGTCGGTTAAAATTCGAACGGAATCTCTATAAAGCCCATTTAGACATGCACGTTTTAATCGCATCAAAACGACAACAAAATTTTATTAAAATCAAATTTTATGATTTCAAATAATTAATTATTAGCTTTTGAACAAAATTATACAGATTAATCTGAAATTTTCAGAATTTTACTCGGTTAAAATTAGAATGGAATCTCTATAAAGCCCATTTAGACATGTACGTTTTAATCCCAACAAAACGACAAACAAATGTTATTAAATCAAATTTTATGAGTTTAAATATTAAATTATGGGCTTTTGTAAAAAATTATACAGATTAATCTCAAATTTTAAGGTTTTTACTCGGTTAATATTCGAACGGATTCTCTATAGAGCACATTTAGACATGCACGTTTTAATCGCAAGAAAACGACAATCAAATTTTATTAAAATCAAATTTTATGATTTCAAATATTTAATTATTAGCTTTTGAATAAAATTATAAAGATTAATCTGAAATTTTCAGAATTTTACTCGGTTAAAATTAGAATGGAATCTCTATAAAGCCCGTTTAGTCCTACACGTTTTAATCCCAACAAAACGACAACCAAATGTTATTAAATCAAATTTTATGAGTTCAAATAGTTAATTATAGGCTTTTGAACAAAATTATACAGATTAATCTCAAATTTTCAGCTTTTTACTCGGTTAAAATTCTAACGAAATCTGTATAAAGCCCATTTAGATATGTACGTTTTAATCGCCTCAAAACGAAAACCAAATTTTATTAAAATTAAATTTTATGATTTCGAATATTTAATTATTAGCTTTTGAACAAAATTATACAGATTAATCTGAAATTTTTGGAATTTTACTCGGTTATAATTAGAACGGAATCTCAATAAAGCCCATTTAGATATGCACGTTTTAATCCCAACAAAACGACAACCAAATGTTATTAAATCAAATTTTATGAGTTTAAATATTTAATTATGGGATTTTGAACAAAATTATACAGATTAATCTCAAATTTTCAGCTTTTTAGTCGGTTAAAATTCGAACGGAATCTCTATAAAGCCCATTTAGACATGCACGTTTTAATCGCATCAAAACGACAACAAAATTTTATTAAAATCAAATTTTATGATTTCAAATAATTAATTATTAGCTTTTGAACAAAATTATACAGATTAATCTGAAATTTTCAGAATTTTACTCGGTTAAAATTAGAATGGAATCTCTATAAAGCCCATTTAGACATGGACGTTTTAATCCCAACAAAACGACAAACAAATGTTATTAAATCAAATTTTATGAGTTTAAATATTTAATTATGGGCTTTTGTACAAAATTATACAGATTAATCTCAAATTTTAAGGTTTTTACTCGGTTAATATTCGAACGGATTCTCTATAGAGCACATTTAGACATGCACGTTTTAATCGCAAGAAAACGACAATCAAATTTTATTAAAATAAAATTTTATGATTTCAAATATTTAATTATTAGCTTTTGAATAAAATTATAAAGATTAATCTGAAATTTTCAGAATTTTACTCGGTTAAAATTAGAATGGAATCTCTATAAAGCCCATTTAGTCCTACACGTTTTAATCCCAACAAAACGACAACCAAATGTTATTAAATCAAATTTTATGAGTTCAAATAGTTAATTATAGGCTTTTGAACAAAATTATACAGATTAATCTCAAATTTTCAGCTTTTTACTCGGTTAAAATTCTAACGAAATCTGTATAAAGCCCATTTAGATATGTACGTTTTAATCGCCTCAAAACGAAAACCAAATTTTATTAAAATTAAATTTTATGATTTCGAATATTTAATTATTAGCTTTTGAACAAAATTATACAGATTAATCTGAAATTTTTAGAATTTTACTCGGTTATAATTAGAACGGAATCTCAATAAAGCCCATTTAGATATGCACGTTTTAATCCCAACAAAACGACAACCAAATGTTATTAAATGAAATTTTATGAGTTTAAATATTTAATTATGGGATTTTGAACAAAATTATACAGATTAATCTCAAATTTTCAGCTTTTTAGTCGGTTAAAATTCGAACGGAATCTCTATAAAGCCCATTTAGACATGCACGTTTTAATCGCATCAAAACGACAACAAAATTTTATTAAAATCAAATTTTATGATTTCAAATAATTAATTATTAGCTTTTGAACAAAATTATACAGATTAATCTGAAATTTTCAGAATTTTACTCGGTTAAAATTAGAATGGAATCTCTATAAAGCCCATTTAGACATGTACGTTTTAATCCCAACAAAACGACAAACAAATGTTATTAAATCAAATTTTATGAGTTTAAATATTAAATTATGGGCTTTTGTAAAAAATTATACAGATTAATCTCAAATTTTAAGGTTTTTACTCGGTTAATATTCGAACGGATTCTCTATAGAGCACATTTAGACATGCACGTTTTAATCGCAAGAAAACGACAATCAAATTTTATTAAAATCAAATTTTATGATTTCAAATATTTAATTATTAGCTTTTGAATAAAATTATAAAGATTAATCTGAAATTTTCAGAATTTTACTCGGTTAAAATTAGAATGGAATCTCTATAAAGCCCGTTTAGTCCTACACGTTTTAATCCCAACAAAACGACAACCAAATGTTATTAAATCAAATTTTATGAGTTCAAATAGTTAATTATAGGCTTTTGAACAAAATTATACAGATTAATCTCAAATTTTCAGCTTTTTACTCGGTTAAAATTCTAACGAAATCTGTATAAAGCCCATTTAGATATGTACGTTTTAATCGCCTCAAAACGAAAACCAAATTTTATTAAAATTAAATTTTATGATTTCGAATATTTAATTATTAGCTTTTGAACAAAATTATACAGATTAATCTGAAATTTTTGGAATTTTACTCGGTTATAATTAGAACGGAATCTCAATAAAGCCCATTTAGATATGCACGTTTTAATCCCAACAAAACGACAACCAAATGTTATTAAATCAAATTTTATGAGTTTAAATATTTAATTATGGGATTTTGAACAAAATTATACAGATTAATCTCAAATTTTCAGCTTTTTAGTCGGTTAAAATTCGAACGGAATCTCTATAAAGCCCATTTAGACATGCACGTTTTAATCGCATCAAAACGACAACAAAATTTTATTAAAATCAAATTTTATGATTTCAAATAATTAATTATTAGCTTTTGAACAAAATTATACAGATTAATCTGAAATTTTCAGAATTTTACTCGGTTAAAATTAGAATGGAATCTCTATAAAGCCCATTTAGACATGGACGTTTTAATCCCAACAAAACGACAAACAAATGTTATTAAATCAAATTTTATGAGTTTAAATATTTAATTATGGGCTTTTGTACAAAATTATACAGATTAATCTCAAATTTTAAGGTTTTTACTCGGTTAATATTCGAACGGATTCTCTATAGAGCACATTTAGACATGCACGTTTTAATCGCAAGAAAACGACAATCAAATTTTATTAAAATCAAATTTTATGATTTCAAATATTTAATTATTAGCTTTTGAATAAAATTATAAAGATTAATCTGAAATTTTCAGAATTTTACTCGGTTAAAATTAGAATGGAATCTCTATAAAGCCCATTTAGTCCTACACGTTTTAATCCCAACAAAACGACAACCAAATGTTATTAAATCAAATTTTATGAGTTCAAATAGTTAATTATAGGCTTTTGAACAAAATTATACAGATTAATCTCAAATTTTCAGCTTTTTACTCGGTTAAAATTCTAACGAAATCTGTATAAAGCCCATTTAGATATGTACGTTTTAATCGCCTCAAAACGAAAACCAAATTTTATTAAAATTAAATTTTATGATTTCGAATATTTAATTATTAGCTTTTGAACAAAATTATACAGATTAATCTGAAATTTTTAGAATTTTACTCGGTTATAATTAGAACGGAATCTCAATAAAGCCCATTTAGATATGCACGTTTTAATCCCAACAAAACGACAACCAAATGTTATTAAATGAAATTTTATGAGTTTAAATATTTAATTATGGGATTTTGAACAAAATTATACAGATTAATCTCAAATTTTCAGCTTTTTAGTCGGTTAAAATTCGAACGGAATCTCTATAAAGCCCATTTAGACATGCACGTTTTAATCGCATCAAAACGACAACAAAATTTTATTAAAATCAAATTTTATGATTTCAAATAATTAATTATTAGCTTTTGAACAAAATTATACAGATTAATCTGAAATTTTCAGAATTTTACTCGGTTAAAATTAGAATGCAATCTCTATAAAGCCCATTTAGACGTGTACGTTTTAATCCCAACAAAACGACAAACAAATGTTATTAAATCAAATTTTATGAGTTTAAATATTTAATTATGGGCTTTTGTAAAAAATTATACAGATTAATCTCAAATTTTAAGGTTTTTACTCGGTTAATATTCGAACGGATTCTCTATAGAGCACATTTAGACATGCACGTTTTAATCGCAAGAAAACGACAATCAAATTTTATTAAAATCAAATTTTATGATTTCAAATATTTAATTATTAGCTTTTGAATAAAATTATAAAGATTAATCTGAAATTTTCAGAATTTTACTCGGTTAAAATTAGAATGGAATCTCTATAAAGCCCATTTAGTCCTACACGTTTTAATCCCAACAAAACGACAACCAAATGTTATTAAATCAAATTTTATGAGTTCAAATAGTTAATTATAGGCTTTTGAACAAAATTATACAGATTAATCTCAAATTTTCAGCTTTTTACTCGGTTAAAATTCTAACGAAATCTGTATAAAGCCCATTTAGATATGTACGTTTTAATCGCCTCAAAACGAAAACCAAATTTGATTAAAATTAAATTTTATGATTTCGAATATTTAATTATTAGCTTTTGAACAAAATTATACAGATTAATCTGAAATTTTTAGAATTTTACTCGGTTATAATTAGAACGGAATCTCAATAAAGCCCATTTAGATATGCACGTTTTAATCCCAACAAAACGACAACCAAATGTTATTAAATGAAATTTTATGAGTTTAAATATTTAATTATGGGATTTTGAACAAAATTATACAGATTAATCTCAAATTTGCAGCTTTTTAGTCGGTTAAAATTCGAACGGAATCTCTATAAAGCCCATTTAGACATGCACGTTTTAATCGCATCAAAACGACAACAAAATTTTATTAAAATCAAATTTTATGATTTCAAATAATTAATTATTAGCTTTTGAACAAAATTATACAGATTAATCTGAAATTTTCAGAATTTTACTCGGTTAAAATTAGAATGGAATCTCTATAAAGCCCATTTAGACATGGACGTTTTAATCCCAACAAAACGACAAACAAATGTTATTAAATCAAATTTTATGAGTTTAAATATTTAATTATGGGCTTTTGTACAAAATTATACAGATTAATCTCAAATTTTAAGGTTTTTACTCGGTTAATATTCGAACGGATTCTCTATAGAGCACATTTAGACATGCACGTTTTAATCGCAAGAAAACGACAATCAAATTTTATTAAAATCAAATTTTATGATTTCAAATATTTAATTATTAGCTTTTGAATAAAATTATAAAGATTAATCTGAAATTTTCAGAATTTTACTCGGTTAAAATTAGAATGGAATCTCTATAAAGCCCATTTAGTCCTACACGTTTTAATCCCAACAAAACGACAACCAAATGTTATTAAATCAAATTTTATGAGTTCAAATAGTTAATTATAGGCTTTTGAACAAAATTATACAGATTAATCTCAAATTTTCAGCTTTTTACTCGGTTAAAATTCTAACGAAATCTGTATAAAGCCCATTTAGATATGTACGTTTTAATCGCCTCAAAACGAAAACCAAATTTTATTAAAATTAAATTTTATGATTTCGAATATTTAATTATTAGCTTTTGAACAAAATTATACAGATTAATCTGAAATTTTTAGAATTTTACTCGGTTATAATTAGAACGGAATCTCAATAAAGCCCATTTAGATATGCACGTTTTAATCCCAACAAAACGACAAACAAATGTTATTAAATGAAATTTTATGAGTTTAAATATTTAATTATGGGATTTTGAACAAAATTATACAGATTAATCTCAAATTTTCAGCTTTTTAGTCGGTTAAAATTCGAACGGAATCTCTATAAAGCCCATTTAGACATGCACGTTTTAATCGCTTCAAAACGACAACAAAATTTTATTAAAATCAAATTTTATGATTTCAAATAATTAATTATTAGCTTTTGAACAAAATTATAGAGATTAATCTGAAATTTTCAGAATTTTACTCGGTTAAAATTAGAATGGAATCTCTATAAAGCCCATTTAGACATGCACGTTTTAACCCCAACAAAAGGACAAACAAATGTTATTAAATCAAATTTTATGAGTTTAAATATTTAATTATGGGCTTTTGTACAAAATTATACAGATTAATCTCAAATTTTAAGGTTTTTACTCGGTTAATATTCGAACGGATTCTCTATAGAGCACATTTAGACATGCACGTTTTAATCGCAAGAAAACGACAATCAAATTTTATTAAAATCAAATTTTATGATTTCAAATATTTAATTATTAGCTTTTGAATAAAATTATAAAGATTAATCTGAAATTTTCAGAATTTTACTCGGTTAAAATTAGAATGGAATCTCTATAAAGCCCGTTTAGTCCTACACGTTTTAATCCCAACAAAACGACAACCAAATGTTATTAAATCAAATTTTATGAGTTCAAATAGTTAATTATAGGCTTTTGAACAAAATTATACAGATTAATCTCAAATTTTCAGCTTTTTACTCGGTTAAAATTCTAACGAAATCTGTATAAAGCCCATTTAGATATGTACGTTTTAATCGCCTCAAAACGAAAACCAAATTTTATTAAAATTAAATTTTATGATTTCGAATATTTAATTATTAGCTTTTGAACAAAATTATACAGATTAATCTGAAATTTTTGGAATTTTACTCGGTTATAATTAGAACGGAATCTCAATAAAGCCCATTTAGATATGCACGTTTTAATCCCAACAAAACGACAACCAAATGTTATTAAATGAAATTTTATGAGTTTAAATATTTAATTATGGGATTTTGAACAAAATTATACAGATTAATCTCAAATTTTCAGCTTTTTAGTCGGTTAAAATTCGAACGGAATCTCTATAAAGCCCATTTAGACATGCACGTTTTAATCGCATCAAAACGACAACAAAATTTTATTAAAATCAAATTTTATGATTTCAAATAATTAATTATTAGCTTTTGAACAAAATTATACAGATTAATCTGAAATTTTCAGAATTTTACTCGGTTAAAATTAGAATGGAATCTCTATAAAGCCCATTTAGACATGTACGTTTTAATCCCAACAAAACGACAAACAAATGTTATTAAATCAAATTTTATGAGTTTAAATATTTAATTATGGGCTTTTGTAAAAAATTATACAGATTAATCTCAAATTTTAAGGTTTTTACTCGGTTAATATTCGAACGGATTCTCTATAGAGCACATTTAGACATGCACGTTTTAATCGCAAGAAAACGACAATCAAATTTTATTAAAATCAAATTTTATGATTTCAAATATTTAATTATTAGCTTTTGAATAAAATTATAAAGATTAATCTGAAATTTTCAGAATTTTACTCGGTTAAAATTAGAATGGAATCTCTATAAAGCCCATTTAGTCCTACACGTTTTAATCCCAACAAAACGACAACCAAATGTTATTAAATCAAATTTTATGAGTTCAAATAGTTAATTATAGGCTTTTGAACAAAATTATACAGATTAATCTCAAATTTTCAGCTTTTTACTCGGTTAAAATTCTAACGAAATCTGTATAAAGCCCATTTAGATATGTACGTTTTAATCGCCTCAAAACGAAAACCAAATTTTATTAAAATTAAATTTTATGATTTCGAATATTTAATTATTAGCTTTTGAACAAAATTATACAGATTAATCTGAAATTTTTAGAATTTTACTCGGTTATAATTAGAACGGAATCTCAATAAAGCCCATTTAGATATGCACGTTTTAATCCCAACAAAACGACAAACAAATGTTATTAAATGAAATTTTATGAGTTTAAATATTTAATTATGGGATTTTGAACAAAATTATACAGATTAATCTCAAATTTTCAGCTTTTTAGTCGGTTAAAATTCGAACGGAATCTCTATAAAGCCCATTTAGACATGCACGTTTTAATCGCATCAAAACGACAACAAAATTTTATTAAAATCAAATTTTATGATTTCAAATAATTAATTATTAGCTTTTGAACAAAATTATACAGATTAATCTGAAATTTTCAGAATTTTACTCGGTTAAAATTAGAATGGAATCTCTATAAAGCCCATTTAGACATGGACGTTTTAATCCCAACAAAACGACAAACAAATGTTATTAAATCAAATTTTATGAGTTTAAATATTTAATTATGGGCTTTTGTACAAAATTATACAGATTAATCTCAAATTTTAAGGTTTTTTCTCGGTTAATATTCGAACGGATTCTCTATAGAGCACATTTAGACATGCACGTTTTAATCGCAAGAAAACGACAATCAAATTTTATTAAAATAAAATTTTATGATTTCAAATATTTAATTATTAGCTTTTGAATAAAATTATAAAGATTAATCTGAAATTTTCAGAATTTTACTCGGTTAAAATTAGAATGGAATCTCTATAAAGCCCATTTAGTCCTACACGTTTTAATCCCAACAAAACGACAACCAAATGTTATTAAATCAAATTTTATGAGTTCAAATAGTTAATTATAGGCTTTTGAACAAAATTATACAGATTAATCTCAAATTTTCAGCTTTTTACTCGGTTAAAATTCTAACGAAATCTGTATAAAGCCCATTTAGATATGTACGTTTTAATCGCCTCAAAACGAAAACCAAATTTTATTAAAATTAAATTTTATGATTTCGAATATTTAATTATTAGCTTTTGAACAAAATTATACAGATTAATCTGAAATTTTTAGAATTTTACTCGGTTATAATTAGAACGGAATCTCAATAAAGCCCATTTAGATATGCACGTTTTAATCCCAACAAAACGACAAACAAATGTTATTAAATGAAATTTTATGAGTTTAAATATTTAATTATGGGATTTTGAACAAAATTATACAGATTAATCTCAAATTTTCAGCTTTTTAGTCGGTTAAAATTCGAACGGAATCTCTATAAAGCCCATTTAGACATGCACGTTTTAATCGCATCAAAACGACAACAAAATTTTATTAAAATCAAATTTTATGATTTCAAATAATTAATTATTAGCTTTTGAACAAAATTATAGAGATTAATCTGAAATTTTCAGAATTTTACTCGGTTAAAATTAGAATGGAATCTCTATAAAGCCCATTTAGACATGCACGTTTTAACCCCAACAAAAGGACAAACAAATGTTATTAAATCAAATTTTATGAGTTTAAATATTTAATTATGGGCTTTTGTACAAAATTATACAGATTAATCTCAAATTTTAAGGTTTTTACTCGGTTAATATTCGAACGGATTCTCTATAGAGCACATTTAGACATGCACGTTTTAATCGCAAGAAAACGACAATCAAATTTTATTAAAATAAAATTTTATGATTTCAAATATTTAATTATTAGCTTTTGAATAAAATTATAAAGATTAATCTGAAATTTTCAGAATTTTACTCGGTTAAAATTAGAATGGAATCTCTATAAAGCCCATTTAGTCCTACACGTTTTAATCCCAACAAAACGACAACCAAATGTTATTAAATCAAATTTTATGAGTTCAAATAGTTAATTATAGGCTTTTGAACAAAATTATACAGATTAATCTCAAATTTTCAGCTTTTTACTCGGTTAAAATTCTAACGAAATCTGTATAAAGCCCATTTAGATATGTACGTTTTAATCGCCTCAAAACGAAAACCAAATTTTATTAAAATTAAATTTTATGATTTCGAATATTTAATTATTAGCTTTTGAACAAAATTATACAGATTAATCTGAAATTTTTAGAATTTTACTCGGTTATAATTAGAACGGAATCTCAATAAAGCCCATTTAGATATGCACGTTTTAATCCCAACAAAACGACAAACAAATGTTATTAAATGAAATTTTATGAGTTTAAATATTTAATTATGGGATTTTGAACAAAATTATACAGATTAATCTCAAATTTTCAGCTTTTTAGTCGGTTAAAATTCGAACGGAATCTCTATAAAGCCCATTTAGACATGCACGTTTTAATCGCATCAAAACGACAACAAAATTTTATTAAAATCAAATTTTATGATTTCAAATAATTAATTATTAGCTTTTGAACAAAATTATACAGATTAATCTGAAATTTTCAGAATTTTACTCGGTTAAAATTAGAATGGAATCTCTATAAAGCCCATTTAGACATGTACGTTTTAATCCCAACAAAACGACAAACAAATGTTATTAAATCAAATTTTATGAGTTTAAATATTTAATTATGGGCTTTTGTAAAAAATTATACAGATTAATCTCAAATTTTAAGGTTTTTACTCGGTTAATATTCGAACGGATTCTCTATAGAGCACATTTAGACATGCACGTTTTAATCGCAAGAAAACGACAATCAAATTTTATTAAAATCAAATTTTATGATTTCAAATATTTAATTATTAGCTTTTGAATAAAATTATAAAGATTAATCTGAAATTTTCAGAATTTTACTCGGTTAAAATTAGAATGGAATCTCTATAAAGCCCATTTAGTCCTACACGTTTTAATCCCAACAAAACGACAACCAAATGTTATTAAATCAAATTTTATGAGTTCAAATAGTTAATTATAGGCTTTTGAACAAAATTATACAGATTAATCTCAAATTTTCAGCTTTTTACTCGGTTAAAATTCTAACGAAATCTGTATAAAGCCCATTTAGATATGTACGTTTTAATCGCCTCAAAACGAAAACCAAATGTTATTAAAATTAAATTTTATGATTTCGAATATTTAATTATTAGCTTTTGAACAAAATTATACAGATTAATCTGAAATTTTTGGAATTTTACTCGGTTATAATTAGAACGGAATCTCAATAAAGCCCATTTAGATATGCACGTTTTAATCCCAACAAAACGACAACCAAATGTTATTAAATCAAATTTTATGAGTTTAAATATTTAATTATGGGATTTTGAACAAAATTATACAGATTAATCTCAAATTTTCAGCTTTTTAGTCGGTTAAAATTCGAACGGAATCTCTATAAAGCCCATTTAGACATGCACGTTTTAATCGCATCAAAACGACAACAAAATTTTATTAAAATCAAATTTTATGATTTCAAATAATTAATTATTAGCTTTTGAACAAAATTATACAGATTAATCTGAAATTTTCAGAATTTTACTCGGTTAAAATTAGAATGCAATCTCTATAAAGCCCATTTAGACGTGTACGTTTTAATCCCAACAAAACGACAAACAAATGTTATTAAATCAAATTTTATGAGTTTAAATATTTAATTATGGGCTTTTGTAAAAAATTATACAGATTAATCTCAAATTTTAAGGTTTTTACTCGGTTAATATTCGAACGGATTCTCTATAGAGCACATTTAGACATGCACGTTTTAATCGCAAGAAAACGACAATCAAATTTTATTAAAATCAAATTTTATGATTTCAAATATTTAATTATTAGCTTTTGAATAAAATTATAAAGATTAATCTGAAATTTTCAGAATTTTACTCGGTTAAAATTAGAATGGAATCTCTATAAAGCCCATTTAGTCCTACACGTTTTAATCCCAACAAAACGACAACCAAATGTTATTAAATCAAATTTTATGAGTTCAAATAGTTAATTATAGGCTTTTGAACAAAATTATACAGATTAATCTCAAATTTTCAGCTTTTTACTCGGTTAAAATTCTAACGAAATCTGTATAAAGCCCATTTAGATATGTACGTTTTAATCGCCTCAAAACGAAAACCAAATTTGATTAAAATTAAATTTTATGATTTCGAATATTTAATTATTAGCTTTTGAACAAAATTATACAGATTAATCTGAAATTTTTAGAATTTTACTCGGTTATAATTAGAACGGAATCTCAATAAAGCCCATTTAGATATGCACGTTTTAATCCCAACAAAACGACAACCAAATGTTATTAAATGAAATTTTATGAGTTTAAATATTTAATTATGGGATTTTGAACAAAATTATACAGATTAATCTCAAATTTGCAGCTTTTTAGTCGGTTAAAATTCGAACGGAATCTCTATAAAGCCCATTTAGACATGCACGTTTTAATCGCATCAAAACGACAACAAAATTTTATTAAAATCAAATTTTATGATTTCAAATAATTAATTATTAGCTTTTGAACAAAATTATACAGATTAATCTGAAATTTTCAGAATTTTACTCGGTTAAAATTAGAATGGAATCTCTATAAAGCCCATTTAGACATGGACGTTTTAATCCCAACAAAACGACAAACAAATGTTATTAAATCAAATTTTATGAGTTTAAATATTTAATTATGGGCTTTTGTAAAAAATTATACAGATTAATCTCAAATTTTAAGGTTTTTACTCGGTTAATATTCGAACGGATTCTCTATAGAGCACATTTAGACATGCACGTTTTAATCGCAAGAAAACGACAATCAAATTTTATTAAAATCAAATTTTATGATTTCAAATATTTAATTATTAGCTTTTGAATAAAATTATAAAGATTAATCTGAAATTTTCAGAATTTTACTCGGTTAAAATTAGAATGGAATCTCTATAAAGCCCATTTAGTCCTACACGTTTTAATCCCAACAAAACGACAACCAAATGTTATTAAATCAAATTTTATGAGTTCAAATAGTTAATTATAGGCTTTTGAACAAAATTATACAGATTAATCTCAAATTTTCAGCTTTTTACTCGGTTAAAATTCTAACGAAATCTGTATAAAGCCCATTTAGATATGTACGTTTTAATCGCCTCAAAACGAAAACCAAATTTTATTAAAATTAAATTTTATGATTTCGAATATTTAATTATTAGCTTTTGAACAAAATTATACAGATTAATCTGAAATTTTTAGAATTTTACTCGGTTATAATTAGAACGGAATCTCAATAAAGCCCATTTAGATATGCACGTTTTAATCCCAACAAAACGACAAACAAATGTTATTAAATGAAATTTTATGAGTTTAAATATTTAATTATGGGATTTTGAACAAAATTATACAGATTAATCTCAAATTTTCAGCTTTTTAGTCGGTTAAAATTCGAACGGAATCTCTATAAAGCCCATTTAGACATGCACGTTTTAATCGCTTCAAAACGACAACAAAATTTTATTAAAATCAAATTTTATGATTTCAAATAATTAATTATTAGCTTTTGAACAAAATTATAGAGATTAATCTGAAATTTTCAGAATTTTACTCGGTTAAAATTAGAATGGAATCTCTATAAAGCCCATTTAGACATGCACGTTTTAACCCCAACAAAAGGACAAACAAATGTTATTAAATCAAATTTTATGAGTTTAAATATTTAATTATGGGCTTTTGTACAAAATTATACAGATTAATCTCAAATTTTAAGGTTTTTACTCGGTTAATATTCGAACGGATTCTCTATAGAGCACATTTAGACATGCACGTTTTAATCGCAAGAAAACGACAATCAAATTTTATTAAAATCAAATTTTATGATTTCAAATATTTAATTATTAGCTTTTGAATAAAATTATAAAGATTAATCTGAAATTTTCAGAATTTTACTCGGTTAAAATTAGAATGGAATCTCTATAAAGCCCGTTTAGTCCTACACGTTTTAATCCCAACAAAACGACAACCAAATGTTATTAAATCAAATTTTATGAGTTCAAATAGTTAATTATAGGCTTTTGAACAAAATTATACAGATTAATCTCAAATTTTCAGCTTTTTACTCGGTTAAAATTCTAACGAAATCTGTATAAAGCCCATTTAGATATGTACGTTTTAATCGCCTCAAAACGAAAACCAAATTTTATTAAAATTAAATTTTATGATTTCGAATATTTAATTATTAGCTTTTGAACAAAATTATACAGATTAATCTGAAATTTTTGGAATTTTACTCGGTTATAATTAGAACGGAATCTCAATAAAGCCCATTTAGATATGCACGTTTTAATCCCAACAAAACGACAACCAAATGTTATTAAATGAAATTTTATGAGTTTAAATATTTAATTATGGGATTTTGAACAAAATTATACAGATTAATCTCAAATTTTCAGCTTTTTAGTCGGTTAAAATTCGAACGGAATCTCTATAAAGCCCATTTAGACATGCACGTTTTAATCGCATCAAAACGACAACAAAATTTTATTAAAATCAAATTTTATGATTTCAAATAATTAATTATTAGCTTTTGAACAAAATTATACAGATTAATCTGAAATTTTCAGAATTTTACTCGGTTAAAATTAGAATGGAATCTCTATAAAGCCCATTTAGACATGTACGTTTTAATCCCAACAAAACGACAAACAAATGTTATTAAATCAAATTTTATGAGTTTAAATATTTAATTATGGGCTTTTGTAAAAAATTATACAGATTAATCTCAAATTTTAAGGTTTTTACTCGGTTAATATTCGAACGGATTCTCTATAGAGCACATTTAGACATGCACGTTTTAATCGCAAGAAAACGACAATCAAATTTTATTAAAATAAAATTTTATGATTTCAAATATTTAATTATTAGCTTTTGAATAAAATTATAAAGATTAATCTGAAATTTTCAGAATTTTACTCGGTTAAAATTAGAATGGAATCTCTATAAAGCCCATTTAGTCCTACACGTTTTAATCCCAACAAAACGACAACCAAATGTTATTAAATCAAATTTTATGAGTTCAAATAGTTAATTATAGGCTTTTGAACAAAATTATACAGATTAATCTCAAATTTTCAGCTTTTTACTCGGTTAAAATTCTAACGAAATCTGTATAAAGCCCATTTAGATATGTACGTTTTAATCGCCTCAAAACGAAAACCAAATTTTATTAAAATTAAATTTTATGATTTCGAATATTTAATTATTAGCTTTTGAACAAAATTATACAGATTAATCTGAAATTTTTAGAATTTTACTCGGTTATAATTAGAACGGAATCTCAATAAAGCCCATTTAGATATGCACGTTTTAATCCCAACAAAACGACAAACAAATGTTATTAAATGAAATTTTATGAGTTTAAATATTTAATTATGGGATTTTGAACAAAATTATACAGATTAATCTCAAATTTTCAGCTTTTTAGTCGGTTAAAATTCGAACGGAATCTCTATAAAGCCCATTTAGACATGCACGTTTTAATCGCATCAAAACGACAACAAAATTTTATTAAAATCAAATTTTATGATTTCAAATAATTAATTATTAGCTTTTGAACAAAATTATACAGATTAATCTGAAATTTTCAGAATTTTACTCGGTTAAAATTAGAATGGAATCTCTATAAAGCCCATTTAGACATGGACGTTTTAATCCCAACAAAACGACAAACAAATGTTATTAAATCAAATTTTATGAGTTTAAATATTTAATTATGGGCTTTTGTACAAAATTATACAGATTAATCTCAAATTTTAAGGTTTTTACTCGGTTAATATTCGAACGGATTCTCTATAGAGCACATTTAGACATGCACGTTTTAATCGCAAGAAAACGACAATCAAATTTTATTAAAATCAAATTTTATGATTTCAAATATTTAATTATTAGCTTTTGAATAAAATTATAAAGATTAATCTGAAATTTTCAGAATTTTACTCGGTTAAAATTAGAATGGAATCTCTATAAAGCCCATTTAGTCCTACACGTTTTAATCCCAACAAAACGACAACCAAATGTTATTAAATCAAATTTTATGAGTTCAAATAGTTAATTATAGGCTTTTGAACAAAATTATACAGATTAATCTCAAATTTTCAGCTTTTTACTCGGTTAAAATTCTAACGAAATCTGTATAAAGCCCATTTAGATATGTACGTTTTAATCGCCTCAAAACGAAAACCAAATTTTATTAAAATTAAATTTTATGATTTCGAATATTTAATTATTAGCTTTTGAACAAAATTATACAGATTAATCTGAAATTTTTAGAATTTTACTCGGTTATAATTAGAACGGAATCTCAATAAAGCCCATTTAGATATGCACGTTTTAATCCCAACAAAACGACAAACAAATGTTATTAAATGAAATTTTATGAGTTTAAATATTTAATTATGGGATTTTGAACAAAATTATACAGATTAATCTCAAATTTTCAGCTTTTTAGTCGGTTAAAATTCGAACGGAATCTCTATAAAGCCCATTTAGACATGCACGTTTTAATCGCATCAAAACGACAACAAAATTTTATTAAAATCAAATTTTATGATTTCAAATAATTAATTATTAGCTTTTGAACAAAATTATAGAGATTAATCTGAAATTTTCAGAATTTTACTCGGTTAAAATTAGAATGGAATCTCTATAAAGCCCATTTAGACATGCACGTTTTAACCCCAACAAAAGGACAAACAAATGTTATTAAATCAAATTTTATGAGTTTAAATATTTAATTATGGGCTTTTGTACAAAATTATACAGATTAATCTCAAATTTTAAGGTTTTTACTCGGTTAATATTCGAACGGATTCTCTATAGAGCACATTTAGACATGCACGTTTTAATCGCAAGAAAACGACAATCAAATTTTATTAAAATAAAATTTTATGATTTCAAATATTTAATTATTAGCTTTTGAATAAAATTATAAAGATTAATCTGAAATTTTCAGAATTTTACTCGGTTAAAATTAGAATGGAATCTCTATAAAGCCCATTTAGTCCTACACGTTTTAATCCCAACAAAACGACAACCAAATGTTATTAAATCAAATTTTATGAGTTCAAATAGTTAATTATAGGCTTTTGAACAAAATTATACAGATTAATCTCAAATTTTAAGGTTTTTACTCGGTTAATATTCGAACGGATTCTCTATAGAGCACATTTAGACATGCACGTTTTAATCGCAAGAAAACGACAATCAAATTTTATTAAAATCAAATTTTATGATTTCAAATATTTAATTATTAGCTTTTGAATAAAATTATAAAGATTAATCTGAAATTTTCAGAATTTTACTCGGTTAAAATTAGAATGGAATCTCTATAAAGCCCGTTTAGTCCTACACGTTTTAATCCCAACAAAACGACAACCAAATGTTATTAAATCAAATTTTATGAGTTCAAATAGTTAATTATAGGCTTTTGAACAAAATTATACAGATTAATCTCAAATTTTCAGCTTTTTACTCGGTTAAAATTCTAACGAAATCTGTATAAAGCCCATTTAGATATGTACGTTTTAATCGCCTCAAAACGAAAACCAAATTTTATTAAAATTAAATTTTATGATTTCGAATATTTAATTATTAGCTTTTGAACAAAATTATACAGATTAATCTGAAATTTTTGGAATTTTACTCGATTATAATTAGAACGGAATCTCAATAAAGCCCATTTAGATATGCACGTTTTAATCCCAACAAAACGACAACCAAATGTTATTAAATCAAATTTTATGAGTTTAAATATTTAATTATGGGATTTTGAACAAAATTATACAGATTAATCTCAAATTTTCAGCTTTTTAGTCGGTTAAAATTCGAACGGAATCTCTATAAAGCCCATTTAGACATGCACGTTTTAATCGCATCAAAACGACAACAAAATTTTATTAAAATCAAATTTTATGATTTCAAATAATTAATTATTAGCTTTTGAACAAAATTATACAGATTAATCTGAAATTTTCAGAATTTTACTCGGTTAAAATTAGAATGGAATCTCTATAAAGCCCATTTAGACATGTACGTTTTAATCCCAACAAAACGACAAACAAATGTTATTAAATCAAATTTTATGAGTTTAAATATTTAATTATGGGCTTTTGTACAAAATTATACAGATTAATCTCAAATTTTAAGGTTTTTACTCGGTTAATATTCGAACGGATTCTCTATAGAGCACATTTAGACATGCACGTTTTAATCGCAAGAAAACGACAATCAAATTTTATTAAAATAAAATTTTATGATTTCAAATATTTAATTATTAGCTTTTGAATAAAATTATAAAGATTAATCTGAAATTTTCAGAATTTTACTCGGTTAAAATTAGAATGGAATCTCTATAAAGCCCATTTAGTCCTACACGTTTTAATCCCAACAAAACGACAACCAAATGTTATTAAATCAAATTTTATGAGTTCAAATAGTTAATTATAGGCTTTTGAACAAAATTATACAGATTAATCTCAAATTTTCAGCTTTTTACTCGGTTAAAATTCTAACGAAATCTGTATAAAGCCCATTTAGATATGTACGTTTTAATCGCCTCAAAACGAAAACCAAATTTTATTAAAATTAAATTTTATGATTTCGAATATTTAATTATTAGCTTTTGAACAAAATTATACAGATTAATCTGAAATTTTTAGAATTTTACTCGGTTATAATTAGAACGGAATCTCAATAAAGCCCATTTAGATATGCACGTTTTAATCCCAACAAAACGACAACCAAATGTTATTAAATGAAATTTTATGAGTTTAAATATTTAATTATGGGATTTTGAACAAAATTATACAGATTAATCTCAAATTTTCAGCTTTTTAGTCGGTTAAAATTCGAACGGAATCTCTATAAAGCCCATTTAGACATGCACGTTTTAATCGCATCAAAACGACAACAAAATTTTATTAAAATCAAATTTTATGATTTCAAATAATTAATTATTAGCTTTTGAACAAAATTATAGAGATTAATCTGAAATTTTCAGAATTTTACTCGGTTAAAATTAGAATGGAATCTCTATAAAGCCCATTTAGACATGCACGTTTTAACCCCAACAAAAGGACAAACAAATGTTATTAAATCAAATTTTATGAGTTTAAATATTTAATTATGGGCTTTTGTACAAAATTATACAGATTAATCTCAAATTTTAAGGTTTTTACTCGGTTAATATTCGAACGGATTCTCTATAGAGCACATTTAGACATGCACGTTTTAATCGCAAGAAAACGACAATCAAATTTTATTAAAATCAAATTTTATGATTTCAAATATTTAATTATTAGCTTTTGAATAAAATTATAAAGATTAATCTGAAATTTTCAGAATTTTACTCGGTTAAAATTAGAATGGAATCTCTATAAAGCCCATTTAGTCCTACACGTTTTAATCCCAACAAAACGACAACCAAATGTTATTAAATCAAATTTTATGAGTTCAAATAGTTAATTATAGGCTTTTGAACAAAATTATACAGATTAATCTCAAATTTTCAGCTTTTTACTCGGTTAAAATTCTAACGAAATCTGTATAAAGCCCATTTAGATATGTACGTTTTAATCGCCTCAAAACGAAAACCAAATGTTATTAAAATTAAATTTTATGATTTCGAATATTTAATTATTAGCTTTTGAACAAAATTATACAGATTAATCTGAAATTTTTAGAATTTTACTCGGTTATAATTAGAACGGAATCTCAATAAAGCCCATTTAGATATGCACGTTTTAATCCCAACAAAACGACAACCAAATGTTATTAAATGAAATTTTATGAGTTTAAATATTTAATTATGGGATTTTGAACAAAATTATACAGATTAATCTCAAATTTTCAGCTTTTTAGTCGGTTAAAATTCGAACGGAATCTCTATAAAGCCCATTTAGACATGCACGTTTTAATCGCATCAAAACGACAACAAAATTTTATTAAAATCAAATTTTATGATTTCAAATAATTAATTATTAGCTTTTGAACAAAATTATACAGATTAATCTGAAATTTTCAGAATTTTACTCGGTTAAAATTAGAATGGAATCTCTATAAAGCCCATTTAGACATGTACGTTTTAATCCCAACAAAACGACAAACAAATGTTATTAAATCAAATTTTATGAGTTTAAATATTTAATTATGGGCTTTTGTAAAAAATTATACAGATTAATCTCAAATTTTAAGGTTTTTACTCGGTTAATATTCGAACGGATTCTCTATAGAGCACATTTAGACATGCACGTTTTAATCGCATCAAAACGACAACAAAATTTTATTAAAATCAAATTTTATGATTTCAAATAATTAATTATTAGCTTTTGAACAAAATTATACAGATTAATCTGAAATTTTCAGAATTTTACTCGGTTAAAATTAGAATGGAATCTCTATAAAGCCCATTTAGACATGCACGTTTTAATCCCAACAAAAAGACAAACAAATGTTATTAAATCAAATTTTATGAGTTTAAATATTTAATTATGGGCTTTTGTACAAAATTATACAGATTAATCTCAAATTTTAAGGTTTTTACTCGGTTAATATTCGAACGGATTCTCTATAGAGCACATTTAGACATGCACGTTTTAATCGCAAGAAAACGACAATCAAATTTTATTAAAATCAAATTTTATGATTT
Source organism: Abelmoschus esculentus (assembly GCA_035048815.1). NCBI lineage: Eukaryota > Viridiplantae > Streptophyta > Magnoliopsida > Malvales > Malvaceae > Abelmoschus > Abelmoschus esculentus. The sequence goes on along the minus strand of JAUCBN010000006.1, from coordinate 11,139,550 downwards.
CAAATATTTAATTATTAGCTTTTGAATAAAATTATAAAGATTAATCTGAAATTTTCAGAATTTTACTCGGTTAAAATTAGAATGGAATCTCTATAAAGCCCATTTAGTCCTACACGTTTTAATCCCAACAAAACGACAACCAAATGTTATTAAATCAAATTTTATGAGTTCAAATAGTTAATTATAGGCTTTTGAACAAAATTATACAGATTAATCTCAAATTTTCAGCTTTTTACTCGGTTAAAATTCTAACGAAATCTGTATAAAGCCCATTTAGATATGTACGTTTTAATCGCCTCAAAACGAAAACCAAATTTTATTAAAATTAAATTTTATGATTTCGAATATTTAATTATTAGCTTTTGAACAAAATTATACAGATTAATCTGAAATTTTTAGAATTTTACTCGGTTATAATTAGAACGGAATCTCAATAAAGCCCATTTAGATATGCACGTTTTAATCCCAACAAAACGACAAACAAATGTTATTAAATGAAATTTTATGAGTTTAAATATTTAATTATGGGATTTTGAACAAAATTATACAGATTAATCTCAAATTTTCAGCTTTTTAGTCGGTTAAAATTCGAACGGAATCTCTATAAAGCCCATTTAGACATGCACGTTTTAATCGCATCAAAACGACAACAAAATTTTATTAAAATCAAATTTTATGATTTCAAATAATTAATTATTAGCTTTTGAACAAAATTATACAGATTAATCTGAAATTTTCAGAATTTTACTCGGTTAAAATTAGAATGGAATCTCTATAAAGCCCATTTAGACATGGACGTTTTAATCCCAACAAAACGACAAACAAATGTTATTAAATCAAATTTTATGAGTTTAAATATTTAATTATGGGCTTTTGTACAAAATTATACAGATTAATCTCAAATTTTAAGGTTTTTACTCGGTTAATATTCGAACGGATTCTCTATAGAGCACATTTAGACATGCACGTTTTAATCGCAAGAAAACGACAATCAAATTTTATTAAAATCAAATTTTATGATTTCAAATATTTAATTATTAGCTTTTGAATAAAATTATAAAGATTAATCTGAAATTTTCAGAATTTTACTCGGTTAAAATTAGAATGGAATCTCTATAAAGCCCATTTAGTCCTACACGTTTTAATCCCAACAAAACGACAACCAAATGTTATTAAATCAAATTTTATGAGTTCAAATAGTTAATTATAGGCTTTTGAACAAAATTATACAGATTAATCTCAAATTTTCAGCTTTTTACTCGGTTAAAATTCTAACGAAATCTGTATAAAGCCCATTTAGATATGTACGTTTTAATCGCCTCAAAACGAAAACCAAATGTTATTAAAATTAAATTTTATGATTTCGAATATTTAATTATTAGCTTTTGAACAAAATTATACAGATTAATCTGAAATTTTTAGAATTTTACTCGGTTATAATTAGAACGGAATCTCAATAAAGCCCATTTAGATATGCACGTTTTAATCCCAACAAAACGACAAACAAATGTTATTAAATGAAATTTTATGAGTTTAAATATTTAATTATGGGATTTTGAACAAAATTATACAGATTAATCTCAAATTTTCAGCTTTTTAGTCGGTTAAAATTCGAACGGAATCTCTATAAAGCCCATTTAGACATGCACGTTTTAATCGCTTCAAAACGACAACAAAATTTTATTAAAATCAAATTTTATGATTTCAAATAATTAATTATTAGCTTTTGAACAAAATTATAGAGATTAATCTGAAATTTTCAGAATTTTACTCGGTTAAAATTAGAATGGAATCTCTATAAAGCCCATTTAGACATGCACGTTTTAACCCCAACAAAAGGACAAACAAATGTTATTAAATCAAATTTTATGAGTTTAAATATTTAATTATGGGCTTTTGTACAAAATTATACAGATTAATCTCAAATTTTAAGGTTTTTACTCGGTTAATATTCGAACGGATTCTCTATAGAGCACATTTAGACATGCACGTTTTAATCGCAAGAAAACGACAATCAAATTTTATTAAAATCAAATTTTATGATTTCAAATATTTAATTATTAGCTTTTGAATAAAATTATAAAGATTAATCTGAAATTTTCAGAATTTTACTCGGTTAAAATTAGAATGGAATCTCTATAAAGCCCATTTAGTCCTACACGTTTTAATCCCAACAAAACGACAACCAAATGTTATTAAATCAAATTTTATGAGTTCAAATAGTTAATTATAGGCTTTTGAACAAAATTATACAGATTAATCTCAAATTTTCAGCTTTTTACTCGGTTAAAATTCTAACGAAATCTGTATAAAGCCCATTTAGATATGTACGTTTTAATCGCCTCAAAACGAAAACCAAATGTTATTAAAATTAAATTTTATGATTTCGAATATTTAATTATTAGCTTTTGAACAAAATTATACAGATTAATCTGAAATTTTTAGAATTTTACTCGGTTATAATTAGAACGGAATCTCAATAAAGCCCATTTAGATATGCACGTTTTAATCCCAACAAAAAGACAAACAAATGTTATTAAATGAAATTTTATGAGTTTAAATATTTAATTATGGGATTTTGAACAAAATTATACAGATTAATCTCAAATTTTCAGCTTTTTAGTCGGTTAAAATTCGAACGGAATCTCTATAAAGCCCATTTAGACATGCACGTTTTAATCGCATCAAAACGACAACAAAATTTTATTAAAATCAAATTTTATGATTTCAAATAATTAATTATTAGCTTTTGAACAAAATTATAGAGATTAATCTGAAATTTTCAGAATTTTACTCGGTTAAAATTAGAATGGAATCTCTATAAAGCCCATTTAGACATGCACGTTTTAACCCCAACAAAAGGACAAACAAATGTTATTAAATCAAATTTTATGAGTTTAAATATTTAATTATGGGCTTTTGTACAAAATTATACAGATTAATCTCAAATTTTAAGGTTTTTACTCGGTTAATATTCGAACGGATTCTCTATAGAGCACATTTAGACATGCACGTTTTAATCGCAAGAAAACGACAATCAAATTTTATTAAAATCAAATTTTATGATTTCAAATATTTAATTATTAGCTTTTGAATAAAATTATAAAGATTAATCTGAAATTTTCAGAATTTTACTCGGTTAAAATTAGAATGGAATCTCTATAAAGCCCATTTAGTCCTACACGTTTTAATCCCAACAAAACGACAACCAAATGTTATTAAATCAAATTTTATGAGTTCAAATAGTTAATTATAGGCTTTTGAACAAAATTATACAGATTAATCTCAAATTTTCAGCTTTTTACTCGGTTAAAATTCTAACGAAATCTGTATAAAGCCCATTTAGATATGTACGTTTTAATCGCCTCAAAACGAAAACCAAATTTTATTAAAATTAAATTTTATGATTTCGAATATTTAATTATTAGCTTTTGAACAAAATTATATAGATTAATCTGAAATTTTCAGAATTTTACTCGGTTAAAATTAGAATGGAATCTCTATAAAGCCCATTTAGACATGTACGTTTTAATCCTAACAAAACGACAAACAAATGTTATTAAATCAAATTTTATGAGTTTAAATATTTAATTATGGGCTTTTGTAAAAAATTATACAGATTAATCTCAAATTTTAAGGTTTTTACTCGGTTAATATTCGAACGGATTCTCTATAGAGCACATTTAGACATGCACGTTTTAATCGCATCAAAACGACAACAAAATTTTATTAAAATCAAATTTTATGATTTCAAGTAATTAATTATTAGCTTTTGAACAAAATTATACAGATTAATCTGAAATTTTCAGAATTTTACTCGGTTAAAATTAGAATGGAATCTCTATAAAGCCCATTTAGACATGGACGTTTTAATCCCAACAAAACGACAAACAAATGTTATTAAATCAAATTTTATGAGTTTAAATATTTAATTATGGGCTTTTGTAAAAAATTATACAGATTAATCTCAAATTTTAAGGTTTTTACTCGGTTAATATTCGAACGGATTCTCTATAGAGCACATTTAGACATGCACGTTTTAATCGCAAGAAAACGACAATCAAATTTTATTAAAATAAAATTTTATGATTTCAAATATTTAATTATTAGCTTTTGAATAAAATTATAAAGATTAATCTGAAATTTTCAGAATTTTACTCGGTTAAAATTAGAATGGAATCTCTATAAAGCCCATTTAGTCCTACACGTTTTAATCCCAACAAAACGACAACCAAATGTTATTAAATCAAATTTTATGAGTTCAAATAGTTAATTATAGGCTTTTGAACAAAATTATACAGATTAATCTCAAATTTTCAGCTTTTTACTCGGTTAAAATTCTAACGAAATCTGTATAAAGCCCATTTAGATATGTACGTTTTAATCGCCTCAAAACGAAAACCAAATTTGATTAAAATTAAATTTTATGATTTCGAATATTTAATTATTAGCTTTTGAACAAAATTATACAGATTAATCTGAAATTTTTAGAATTTTACTCGGTTATAATTAGAACGGAATCTCAATAAAGCCCATTTAGATATGCACGTTTTAATCCCAACAAAACGACAAACAAATGTTATTAAATGAAATTTTATGAGTTTAAATATTTAATTATGGGATTTTGAACAAAATTATACAGATTAATCTCAAATTTTCAGCTTTTTAGTCGGTTAAAATTCGAACGGAATCTCTATAAAGCCCATTTAGACATGCACGTTTTAATCGCATCAAAACGACAACAAAATTTTATTAAAATCAAATTTTATGATTTCAAATAATTAATTATTAGCTTTTGAACAAAATTATACAGATTAATCTGAAATTTTCAGAATTTTACTCGGTTAAAATTAGAATGGAATCTCTATAAAGCCCATTTAGACATGGACGTTTTAATCCCAACAAAACGACAAACAAATGTTATTAAATCAAATTTTATGAGTTTAAATATTTAATTATGGGCTTTTGTACAAAATTATACAGATTAATCTCAAATTTTAAGGTTTTTACTCGGTTAATATTCGAACGGATTCTCTATAGAGCACATTTAGACATGCACGTTTTAATCGCAAGAAAACGACAATCAAATTTTATTAAAATCAAATTTTATGATTTCAAATATTTAATTATTAGCTTTTGAATAAAATTATAAAGATTAATCTGAAATTTTCAGAATTTTACTCGGTTAAAATTAGAATGGAATCTCTATAAAGCCCATTTAGTCCTACACGTTTTAATCCCAACAAAACGACAACCAAATGTTATTAAATCAAATTTTATGAGTTCAAATAGTTAATTATAGGCTTTTGAACAAAATTATACAGATTAATCTCAAATTTTCAGCTTTTTACTCGGTTAAAATTCTAACGAAATCTGTATAAAGCCCATTTAGATATGTACGTTTTAATCGCCTCAAAACGAAAACCAAATGTTATTAAAATTAAATTTTATGATTTCGAATATTTAATTATTAGCTTTTGAACAAAATTATACAGATTAATCTGAAATTTTTAGAATTTTACTCGGTTATAATTAGAACGGAATCTCAATAAAGCCCATTTAGATATGCACGTTTTAATCCCAACAAAACGACAAACAAATGTTATTAAATGAAATTTTATGAGTTTAAATATTTAATTATGGGATTTTGAACAAAATTATACAGATTAATCTCAAATTTTCAGCTTTTTAGTCGGTTAAAATTCGAACGGAATCTCTATAAAGCCCATTTAGACATGCACGTTTTAATCGCATCAAAACGACAACAAAATTTTATTAAAATCAAATTTTATGATTTCAAATAATTAATTATTAGCTTTTGAACAAAATTATACAGATTAATCTGAAATTTTCAGAATTTTACTCGGTTAAAATTAGAATGGAATCTCTATAAAGCCCATTTAGACATGGACGTTTTAATCCCAACAAAACGACAAACAAATGTTATTAAATCAAATTTTATGAGTTTAAATATTTAATTATGGGCTTTTGTACAAAATTATACAGATTAATCTCAAATTTTAAGGTTTTTACTCGGTTAATATTCGAACGGATTCTCTATAGAGCACATTTAGACATGCACGTTTTAATCGCAAGAAAACGACAATCAAATTTTATTAAAATCAAATTTTATGATTTCAAATATTTAATTATTAGCTTTTGAATAAAATTATAAAGATTAATCTGAAATTTTCAGAATTTTACTCGGTTAAAATTAGAATGGAATCTCTATAAAGCCCATTTAGTCCTACACGTTTTAATCCCAACAAAACGACAACCAAATGTTATTAAATCAAATTTTATGAGTTCAAATAGTTAATTATAGGCTTTTGAACAAAATTATACAGATTAATCTCAAATTTTCAGCTTTTTACTCGGTTAAAATTCTAACGAAATCTGTATAAAGCCCATTTAGATATGTACGTTTTAATCGCCTCAAAACGAAAACCAAATTTGATTAAAATTAAATTTTATGATTTCGAATATTTAATTATTAGCTTTTGAACAAAATTATACAGATTAATCTGAAATTTTTAGAATTTTACTCGGTTATAATTAGAACGGAATCTCAATAAAGCCCATTTAGATATGCACGTTTTAATCCCAACAAAACGACAAACAAATGTTATTAAATGAAATTTTATGAGTTTAAATATTTAATTATGGGATTTTGAACAAAATTATACAGATTAATCTCAAATTTTCAGCTTTTTAGTCGGTTAAAATTCGAACGGAATCTCTATAAAGCCCATTTAGACATGCACGTTTTAATCGCATCAAAACGACAACAAAATTTTATTAAAATCAAATTTTATGATTTCAAATAATTAATTATTAGCTTTTGAACAAAATTATAGAGATTAATCTGAAATTTTCAGAATTTTACTCGGTTAAAATTAGAATGGAATCTCTATAAAGCCCATTTAGACATGCACGTTTTAACCCCAACAAAAGGACAAACAAATGTTATTAAATCAAATTTTATGAGTTTAAATATTTAATTATGGGCTTTTGTACAAAATTATACAGATTAATCTCAAATTTTAAGGTTTTTACTCGGTTAATATTCGAACGGATTCTCTATAGAGCACATTTAGACATGCACGTTTTAATCGCAAGAAAACGACAATCAAATTTTATTAAAATCAAATTTTATGATTTCAAATATTTAATTATTAGCTTTTGAATAAAATTATAAAGATTAATCTGAAATTTTCAGAATTTTACTCGGTTAAAATTAGAATGGAATCTCTATAAAGCCCATTTAGTCCTACACGTTTTAATCCCAACAAAACGACAACCAAATGTTATTAAATCAAATTTTATGAGTTCAAATAGTTAATTATAGGCTTTTGAACAAAATTATACAGATTAATCTCAAATTTTCAGCTTTTTACTCGGTTAAAATTCTAACGAAATCTGTATAAAGCCCATTTAGATATGTACGTTTTAATCGCCTCAAAACGAAAACCAAATTTTATTAAAATTAAATTTTATGATTTCGAATATTTAATTATTAGCTTTTGAACAAAATTATACAGATTAATCTGAAATTTTTAGAATTTTACTCGGTTATAATTAGAACGGAATCTCAATAAAGCCCATTTAGATATGCACGTTTTAATCCCAACAAAACGACAAACAAATGTTATTAAATGAAATTTTATGAGTTTAAATATTTAATTATGGGATTTTGAACAAAATTATACAGATTAATCTCAAATTTTCAGCTTTTTAGTCGGTTAAAATTCGAACGGAATCTCTATAAAGCCCATTTGGACATGCACGTTTTAATCGCATCAAAACGACAACAAAATTTTATTAAAATCAAATTTTATGATTTCAAATAATTAATTATTAGCTTTTGAACAAAATTATAGAGATTAATCTGAAATTTTCAGAATTTTACTCGGTTAAAATTAGAATGGAATCTCTATAAAGCCCATTTAGACATGCACGTTTTAACCCCAACAAAAGGACAAACAAATGTTATTAAATCAAATTTTATGAGTTTAAATATTTAATTATGGGCTTTTGTAAAAAATTATACAGATTAATCTCAAATTTTAAGGTTTTTACTCGGTTAATATTCGAACGGATTCTCTATAGAGCACATTTAGACATGCACGTTTTAATCGCAAGAAAACGACAATCAAATTTTATTAAAATCAAATTTTATGATTTCAAATATTTAATTATTAGCTTTTGAATAAAATTATAAAGATTAATCTGAAATTTTCAGAATTTTACTCGGTTAAAATTAGAATGGAATCTCTATAAAGCCCATTTAGTCCTACACGTTTTAATCCCAACAAAACGACAACCAAATGTTATTAAATCAAATTTTATGAGTTCAAATAGTTAATTAAAGCCCATTTAGATATGTACGTTTTAATCGCCTCAAAACGAAAACCAAATTTTATTAAAATTAAATTTTATGATTTCGAATATTTAATTATTAGCTTTTGAACAAAATTATACAGATTAATCTGAAATTTTTAGAATTTTACTCGGTTATAATTAGAACGGAATCTCAATAAAGCCCATTTAGATATGCACGTTTTAATCCCAACAAAACGACAAACAAATGTTATTAAATGAAATTTTATGAGTTTAAATATTTAATTATGGGATTTTGAACAAAATTATACAGATTAATCTCAAATTTTCAGCTTTTTAGTCGGTTAAAATTCGAACGGAATCTCTATAAAGCCCATTTGGACATGCACGTTTTAATCGCATCAAAACGACAACAAAATTTTATTAAAATCAAATTTTATGATTTCAAATAATTAATTATTAGCTTTTGAACAAAATTATAGAGATTAATCTGAAATTTTCAGAATTTTACTCGGTTAAAATTAGAATGGAATCTCTATAAAGCCCATTTAGACATGCACGTTTTAACCCCAACAAAAGGACAAACAAATGTTATTAAATCAAATTTTATGAGTTTAAATATTTAATTATGGGCTTTTGTAAAAAATTATACAGATTAATCTCAAATTTTAAGGTTTTTACTCGGTTAATATTCGAACGGATTCTCTATAGAGCACATTTAGACATGCACGTTTTAATCGCAAGAAAACGACAATCAAATTTTATTAAAATCAAATTTTATGATTTCAAATATTTAATTATTAGCTTTTGAATAAAATTATACAGATTAATCTGAAATTTTCAGAATTTTACTCGGTTAAAATTAGAATGGAATCTCTATAAAGCCCATTTAGTCCTACACGTTTTAATCCCAACAAAACGACAACCAAATGTTATTAAATCAAATTTTATGAGTTCAAATAGTTAATTATAGGCTTTTGAACAAAATTATACAGATTAATCTCAAATTTTCAGCTTTTTACTCGGTTAAAATTCTAACGAAATCTGTGTAAAGCTCATTTAGATATGTACGTTTTAATCGCCTCAAAACGAAAACCAAATTTTATTAAAATTAAATTTTATGATTTCGAATATTTAATTATTAGCTTTTGAACAAAATTATACAGATTAATCTGAAATTTTCAGAATCTTACTCGGTTATAATTAGAACGGAATCTCAATAAAGCCCATTTAGATATGCACGTTTTAATCCCAACAAAACGACAAACAAATGTTATTAAATGAAATTTTATGAGTTTAAATATTTAATTATGGGATTTTGAACAAAATTATACAGATTAATTTCAAATTTTCAACTTTTTAGTCGGTTAAAATTCGAACGGAATCTCTATAAAGCCCATTTAGACATGCACGTTTTAATCGCATCAAAACGACAACAAAATTTTATTAAAATCAAATTTTATGATTTCAAATAATTAATTATTAGCTTTTGAACAAAATTATACAGATTAATCTGAAATTTTCAGAATTTTACTCGGTTAAAATTAGAATGGAATCTCTATAAAGCCCATTTAGACATGCACGTTTTAATCCCAACAAAAAGACAAAAAAATGTTATTAAATCAAATTTTATGAGTTTAAATATTTAATTATGGTCTTTTGTACAAAATTATACAGATTAATCTCAAATTTTAAGGTTTTTACTCAGTTAATATTCGAACGGATTCTCTATAGAGCACATTTAGACATGCACGTTTTAATCGCAAGAAAACGACAATCAAATTTTATTAAAATCAAATTTTATGATTTCAAATATTTAATTATTAGCTTTTGAATAAAATTATAAAGATTAATCTGAAATTTTCAGAATTTTACTCGATTAAAATTAGAATGGATTCTCTATAAAGCCCATTTAGTCCTACACGTTTTAATCCCAACAAAACGACAACCAAATGTTATTAAATCAAATTTTATGAGTTCAAATAGTTAATTATAGGCTTTTGAACAAAATTATACAGATTAATCTCAAATTTTCAGCTTTTTACTCGGTTAAAATTCTAACGAAATCTGTATAAAGCCCATTTAGATATGTACGTTTTAATCGCCTCAAAACGAAAACCAAATTTTATTAAAATTAAATTTTATGATTTCGAATATTTAATTATTAGCTTTTGAACAAAATTATACAGATTAATCTGAAATTTTTAGAATTTTACTCGGTTATAAATAGAACGAAATCTCAATAAAGCCCATTTAGACATGCACGTTTTAATCCCAACAAAATGACAACCAAATGTTATTAAATCAAATTTTATGAGTTTAAATATTTAATTATGGGTTTTTGAACAAAATTATACAAATTAATCTCAAATTTTAAGGTTTTTACTCGGTTAAAATTCGAACGGATTCTCTATAGAGTACATTTAGACATGCACGTATTAATCGCATCAAAACGATAACCAAATGTTATTAATTATATTTTATGATTTCAAATAGTTAATTATAGGCTTGTGAACAAAATTGTACAGATTAATCTCAAATTTTCAGCTTTTTACTCGTTAAAATTCAAATGGAATCTCTATAAAGCCCATTTAGACATGAACCTCTTAATCGCATCAAAACGACAACCAAATGTTATTAAATTAAATTTTATAAGTTCAAATAGTTAATTATAGGCTGTTGAAGAAAATTATACAGATTAATCTCAAATTTTCAGCTTTTTACTCAGTTAAAATTCGAACGGAATCTCTATAGAGCACATTTAGACATTCTCGTATTAATCGCATCAAAACGACATCCAAATGTCATTTAATTAAATTTTATGAGTTCAAATAGTTAATTATAGGTTTTGAACAAAATTATACGATTAATTTCAAATTTTCAGCTTTTTACTCGGTTAAAATTCGAACAAAATCTGTATAAAGCCCCTTTAGATATGTACATTTTAATCGCCTTAAAACGACAACCAAATTTTATTAAATTTAAATTTTACTATTTTTGAATATTTAATTATTAGCTTTTGAACAAAATTATACAGATTAATCTCAAATTTTAAGGTTTTTACTCGGTTAAAATTCGAACGGATTCTTTATAGATCATATTTAGACATGCTCGTATTAATCGCATCAAAACGACAACCAAATGTTATTAAATAAAATTTTATGTGTTCAAATAGTTAATTATAGGCTTTTGAACAAAATTATACAGAATAATCTCAAATTTTCAGCTTTTTACTCGGTTAAAATTCGAACGGAATCTCTATAAAGCCCATTTAGACATGCACGTTTTAATCGCCTCAGAACGACAACCAAATTTTATTAAAATAAAATTTTATGATTTTAAATGTTTAATTATTAGCTTTTGAATAAAATTATACAGATTAATCTGAAATTTTTAGAATTTTACTCGGTTAAAATTTGAACGGAATCTCTATAAAGCCCATTTAGATATGCACGTTTTAATACCAACAAAACGACAACCAAATGTTATTAAATCAAATTTTATGAGTTTAAATATTTAATCATGGGCTTTTGAACAAAATTATACAGATTAATCTCAAATTTTAATGTTTTTACTCGGTTAAAATTCGAACGGATTCTCTATAAAGCACATTTAGACATGCTCGAATTAATCGCATCAAAACGACAACCAAATGTTATTAAATTAAATTTTATGAGTTCAAATAATTAATTATAGGCATTTGAACAAAATTATATAGATTAATATCAAATTTTCAGCTTTTTACTCGGTTAAAATTCGAACGGAATCTCTGTAAAGCCCATTTAGACATGCACGTTTTAATCGCATCAAAACGAAAATCAAATTGTATTAAAATCAAATTTTATGATTTTAAATATTTAATTATTAGCTTTTGAACAAAATTATATAGATGAATCTAAAATTTTCAGAATTTTAATTGGTTAAAATTAGAATAGAATCTCTATAAAGCCCATTTAGACATGCACGTTTTAATCCCAACAAAACGACAAATAAATGTTATTAAATCAAATTTTATGAGTTTAAATATTTAATTATGGGCTTTTGAACAAAATTATACAGATTAATCTCAAATTTTAAGGTTTTTACTCGGTTAAAATTCGAACGGATTCTCTATAGAGTACATTTAGACATGCTCGTATTAATCGCATCAAAACGACAACCAAATGTTATTAAATTAAATTTTATGTGTTCAAATAGTTAATTATAGGTTTTTGAACAAAATTATACAGATTAATCTCAAATTTTCAGCTTTTTACTCGGTTAAAATTCGAACGGAATCTCTATAAAGACCATTTAGACATGCACGTTTTAATCACCTCAAAACGACAACCAAATTTTATTAAAATAAAATTTTATGATTTCAAATGTTTAATTATTAGCTTTTGAATAAAATTATACAGATTAATCTGAAATTTTCAAATTTTACTCGGTTAAAATTAGAACAGAATCTCTATAAAGCCTATTTAGATATGCACGTTTTAATCCCAACAAAACGACAACCAAATGTTATTAAATCAAATTTTATGAGTTTAAATATTTAATTATGGGCTTTTGATGAAAATTATACAGATTAATCTCAAATTTTAAGGTTTTTACTCGGTTAATATTCGAACGGATTCTCTATAGAGCATATTTAGACATGATCGTATTAATCGTATCAAAACGACAATAAAATGTTATTAAATTAAATTTTATGAGTTGAAATAGTTAATTATAGGCTTTTGAACAAAATTATATCGATTAATCTCAAATTTTCAGCTTTTTACTCGGTTAAAATTCGAATAGAATCTCTATAAAGCCCATTTAGACATGTACATTTTAATCGCATCAAAACGACAACCAAATTTTATTAAAATCAAATTTTATGATTTGAAATATTTAATTATTAGCTTTTGAACAAAATTATTCAGATTAATCTGAAATTTTCAGAATTTTACTCGGTTAAAATTAGAACGGAATCTCTATAAAGCCCATTTAGACATGCCCGTTTTAATCCCATCAAAACGACAACCAAATGTTATTAAATCAAATTTTATGAGTTTAAATATTTAATTATGGGATTTTGAATAAAATTATATAGATTAATCTCAAATTTTAAGGTTTTTACTCGGTTAAAATTCGAACGGATTCTCTATAGAGTACATTTAGACATGCTCGTATTAATCGGATAAAAACGACAACCAAATGTTATTAAATTAAATTTTATGAGTCCAAATAGTTAATTATAGGCTTTTGAACAAAATTATACAGATTAATATCAAATTTTCAGCTTTTTACTCGGTTAAAATTCGAACGGAATCTCTATAAAGCCCATTTAGACATGCACGTTTTAATCGCATCAAAACGACAACCAAATTTTATTAAAATCAAATTTTATGATTTGAAATATTTAATTATTAGCTTATGAACAAAATTGTATAGATTAATCTGAAATTTTCAGAATTTTACTCGGTTAAAATTAGAACGTAATCTCTATAAAGCCCATTTAGACATGCCCGTTTTAATCCCAACAAAACGACAACCAAATATTGTTAAATCAAATTTTATGAGTTTAAATATTTAATTATGGGATTTTGAATAAAATTATATAGATTAATCTCAAATTTTAAGGTTTTCACTCGGTTAAAATTCGAACGGATTCTCTATAGAGTACATTTAGACATGCTCGTATTAATCGGATCAAAACGATAACCAAATGTTATTAAATTAAATTTTATGAGTTCAAATAGTTAATTATAGGCTTTTGAACAAAATTATACAGATTAATATCAAATTTTCAGCTTTGTACTCGGTTAAAATTCGTACAGAATATCTATAAAGCCCGTTTAGACATGCACGTTTTAATTGCATCAAAACGACTATAAAATTTTATTAAAATCAAATTTTATGATTTTAAATATTTAATTATTCGCTTTTGAACAAAATTATATAGATTAGTCTAAAATTTTCAGAATTTTACTCTGTTAAAATTAGAATAGAATCTCTATAAAGCCCATTTAGACATGCACGTTTTAATCCCAACAAAACGACAACCAAATGTTATTAAATCAAATTTTATGAGTTTAAATATTTAATTAAGGGCTTTTGAACAAAATTATACAGATTAATCTCAAATTTTAAGGTTTTTACTCGGTTAAAAAGTCGAACAGATTCTTTATAGATCATATTTAGACTTGCTCGTATTAATCGCATCAAAACGACAACCAAATGTTATTGAATTAAATTTTATGAGTTCAAATAGTTAATTATAGGCTTTTGAACAAAATTATACAGATTAATCTCAAATTTTCAGCTTTTTACTCGGTTAAAATTCGAACGGAATCTCTATAAAGCCCATTTAGACATGCATGTTTTAATCGCATCGAAACGACAACCAAATTTTATTAAAATCAAATTTTATGATTTCAAATAATTAATTATTAGCTTTTGAAAAAAATTATACAGATTAATCTAAAATTTTCAGAATTTTACTCGGTTAAAATTAGAACGGAATCTCTATAAAGCCTATTTAGACATGCACGTTTTAATCCCAACAAAACAACAACCAAATGTTATTAAATCAAATTTTATGAGTTTAAATATTTAATTATTAGCTTTTTAACAAAATTATACAGATTAATCTGAAATTTTTAGAATTTTACTCGGTTAAAATTAGAACGGAATCTCTATAAAGCCTATTTAGACATGCACGTTTTAATCCCAACAAAACAACAACCAAATGTTATTAAATCTAATTTTATGAGTTTAAATATTTAATTATAGGCTTTTTGACAAAATTATACAGATTAATCTCAAATTTTAAGGTTTTTACTCGGTTAAAATTCGAACGGATTCTTTATAGAGCACATTTAGACATGCTCGTATTAATCGCATCAAAACGACAACCAAATGTTATTAAATTAAATTTTATGAGTTCAAATATTTAATTATAGGCTTGTTAACAAAATTATACAGATTAATCTCAAATTTTCAGCTTTTTACTCGGTTAGAATTCGAACGGAATCTCTAGAAAGCCCATTTAGATATGCACGTTTTAATCGCCTCAAAACGACAACCAAATTTTATTAAAATCAAATTTTATGATTTAAAATATTTAATTATTAGTTTTTGAACAAAAATTATACATATTAATCTGAAATTTTCGGAATTTTACTCGGTTAAAATTAGAACGGAAACTCTATAAAGCCCATTTAGACATGAACGTTTTAATCCCATCAAAACGACAACTAAATGTTATTAAATCAAATTTTATGAGTTTAAATATTTAATTATAGGCTTTTGAACAAAATTATATAGATTAATCTCAAATTTTAAGGTTTCTACTCGGTTAAAATTCGAACGGATTCGCTATAGAGCACATTTAGACATGCCCGTATTAATCGCATCAAAACGACAACCAAATGTTATTAAATTAAATTTTATGAGTTGAAATAGTTAATTATCGGCTTTTGAACAAAATTATATCGATTAATCTCAAATTTTCTGCTTTTTACTCGATTAAAATTCGAATAGAATCTCTATAAAGCCCATTTAGACATGTACGTTTTAATCGCATCAAAACGACAACCAAATTTTATTAAAATCAAATTTTATGATTTAAAATATTTAATTATTAGCTTTTGAACAAAATTATACAGATTAATCTGAAATTTTCAGAATTTTACTCGGTTAAAATTAGAACAGAATCTCTATAAAGCTCATTTAGACATGCCCGTTTTAATCCCAACAAAACGACAACCAAATGTTATTAAAATTAATTTTAAGAGTTTAAATATTTAATTATGGGATTTTGAACAAAATTATACAGATTAATCTCAAATTTTAAGGTTTCTACTCGGTTAAAATTCGAACGGATTCTCTATAGAGAACATTTAGACATGCTCGTACTAATCGCATCAAAACGACAACCAAATGTTATTAAATCAAATTTTATGAGTTTAAATATTTAATTATGGGATTTTGAATAAAATTATATAGATTAATCTCAAATTTTAAGGTTTTTACTCGGTTAAAATTCGAACGGATTCTCTATAGAGCACATTTAGACATGCTCGTATTAATCGGATCAAAACGACAACCAAATGTTATTAAATTAAATTTTATGAGTCCAAATAGTTAATTATAGGTTTGTGAACAAAATTATATAGATTAATATCAAATTTTAACCTTTTTACTCGGTTAAAATTCGAATGAAATCTGTATAAATCCCATTTAGATATGCACGTTTTAATCACCTCAAAACGACAACCAAATTTTATTAAAATAAAATTTTATGATTTTAGATGTTTAATTATTAGCTTTTGAATAAAATTATACAGATTAATCTGAAATTTTCAGAATTTTACTCGGTTAAAATTAGAACGGAATCTCTATAAAGTCCATTTAGATATGCACGTTTTAATCCCAACAAAACGACAACAAAATGTTATTAAATAAAATTTTATGAGTTCAAATAGTTAATCATAGGCTTTTGAACAAAATTATATAGATTAATCTCAAATTTTCAGCTTTTTACTCGGTTAAAATTCTAACGAAATCTGTATAAAGCCCATTTAGATATGTACGTTTTAATCGCCTCAAAACGAAAACCAAATTTTATTAAAATTAAATTTTATGATTTCGAATATTTAATTATTAGCTTTTGAACAAAATTATATAGATTAATCTGAAATTTTTAGAATTTTACTCGGTTAAAATTAGAACGGAATCTCTATAAAGCCCATTTAGACATGCACGTTTTAATCCCAACAAAACGACAACTAAATGTTATTAAATCAAATTTTATGTGTTTAAATATTTAATTATGGGCTTTTGAACAAAATTATACAGATTAATCTCAAAATTTAAGGTTTTTACTCGGTTAATATTCGAACGGAGTCTCTATAGAGCATATTTAGACATGCACGTTTTAATCGCATCAAAATGATAACCAAATTTTATTAAAATCAAATTCTATGATTTCAAATATTTAATTATTAGCTTTTGAACAAAATTATACAGATTAAACTGAAATTTTCAGAATTTTAGTCGGTTAAAATTAGAACGGAATCTCTATAAAGCCGATTTAGACATGCACTTTTTAATCCCAACAAAACGACAACCAAATGTTATTAAATCAAATTTTATGAGTTTAAATATTTAATTATGGGATTTTGAACAAAATTATATAGATTAATCTCAAATTTTAAGGTTTTCACTCGGTTAAAATTCGAACGGATTCTCCATAGAGCACATTTAGACATGCTCGTATTAATCAGATCGAAACGACAACCAAATGTTATTAAATTAAATTTTATGAGTTCAAATTGTTAATTATAGGCTTTTGAATAAAATTATAGAGATTAATATCAAATTTTCAGCTTTTTACTCTGTTAAAATTCGAACAAAATACCTATAAAGCCCATTTAGACATGCACGTTTTAATCGCATCAAAACGACAACCAAATTTAATTAAAATCAAATTTTATGATTTCAAATATTTAATTATTTGCTTTTGAACAAAATTATACAGATTAATCTGAAATTTTAAGAATTTTACTCGGTTAAAATTAGAACGGAATCTCTATAAAGCCCATTTAGACATGCACGTTTTAATCCCAACAAAACGACAACCAAATGTTATTAAATCAAATTTTATGAGTTTAAATATTTAATTATGGCCTTTTGAACAAAATTATACAGATTAATCTCAAATTTTAATGATTTTACTCGGTTAAAATTCGAACGAATTCTCTATAGAGCATATTTAGACATGCTCGTATTAATCTCATCAAAATGACAACCAAATGTTATTAAATTAAATTTTATGAGTTCAAATAGTTAATTATAGGCTTTTGAACATAATTATACAGATTAATCTCAAATTTTCAGCTTTTTACTCGGTTAAAATTCGAACAAAATCTGTAATTTTAAGAATTTTACTCGGTTAAAATTAGAACGGAATCTCTATAAAGCCCATTTAGACATGCACGTTTTAATCCCAACAAAACGACAACCTAATGTTATTAAATCAAATTTTATGAGTTTAAATATTTAATTATGGGATTTTGAATAAAATTATATAGATTAATCTCAAATTTTAAGGTTTTTACTCAGTTAAAATTCAAACGGATTCTCTATAGAGTACATTTAGACATGCTCCTATTAATCGGATCAAAACGACAACCAAATGTTATTAAATTAAATTTTATGACTCAAAATTGTTAATTATAGGCTTGTGAACAAAATTATACAGATTAATATCAAATTTTCAGCTTTTTACTCGGTTAAAATTCGAACAGAATCCCTATAAAGCCTATTTAGACATGCACATTTTAATCGCATCAAAACGACAACCAAATTTTATTAAAATCAAATTTTATGATTTCAAATATTTAATTATTTGCTTTTGAACAAAATTATACAGATTAATCTGAAATTTTAAGAATTTTACTCGGTTAAAATTAGAACAGAATCTCTATAAAGCCCATTTAGACATGCACGTTTTAATCCCAACAAAACGACAACCAAATGTTATTAAATCAAATTTTATGAGTTTAAATATTTAATTATGGGATTTTGAATAAAATTATATAGATTAATCTCAAATTTTAAGGTTTCTACTCGATTAATATTCGAACGGATTCTCTATAGAGCACATTTAGACATGCACGTTTTAATCGCATCAAAACGATAACCAAATTTTATTAAAATCAAATTTTATGATTTTAAATATTTATTTATTAGCTTTTGAACAAAATTATACAGATTAATATGAAATTTTAAGAATTTTACTCGGTTAAAATTAGAACAGAATCTCTATAAAGCCCATTTAGACATGCACGTTTTAATCCCAATAAAACGACAACCAAATGTTATTAAATTAAATTTTATGAGTTTAAATATTTAATTATGGGATTTTGAATAAAATTATATAGATTAATCTCAAATTTTAAGGTTTTTACTCGATTAATATTCGAACGGATTTTCTATAGAGCACATTTAGACATGCACGTTTTAATCGCATCAAAACGATAACCAAATTTTATTAAAATCAAATTTTATGATTTTAAATATTTAATTATTAGCTTTTGAACAAAATTATACAGATTAATCTGAAATTTTACGAATTTTACTCGGTTAAAATTAGAACAGAATCTCTATAAAGCCCATTTAGACATGCACGTTTTAATCCCAAGAAAACGACAACCAAATGTTATTAAATCAAATTTTATGAGTTTAAATATTTAATTATGGGATTTTGAATAAAATTATATAGATTAATCTCAAATTTTAAGGTTTTTACTCGATTAATATTCGAACGGATTCTCTATAGAGCACATTTAGACATGCACGTTTTAATCGCATCAAAACGATAACCAAATTTTATTAAAATCAAATTTTATGATTTTAAATATTTAATTATTAGCTTTTGAACAAAATTATACAGATTAATCTGAAATTTTCAGAATTCTACTTGGTTAAAATTAGAACGGAATCTCTATAAAGCCCATTTAGACATGCACGTTTTAATCCCAACAAAACGACAACCAAATGTTATTAAATCAAATTTTATGAGTTTAAATATTTAATTATAGGATTTTGAACAAAATTATATAGATTAATCTCAAATTTTAAGGTTTTTACTCGGTTAAAATTCGAACGGATTCTCTATAGAGCATATTTAGACATGCTCGTATTGATCGGATCAAAACGACAACCAAATGTTATTAAATTAAATTTTATGAGTTCAAATAGTTAATTATAGGCTTGTGAACAAAATTATACAGATTAATATCAAATTTTCAGCTTTTTACTCGGTTAAAATTCGAACAGAATCCCTATAAAGCCTATTTAGACATGCACGTTTTAATCGCATCAAAACGACAACCAAATGTTATTAAAATCAAATTTTATGATTTCAAATATTTAATTATTAGCTTTTGAACAAAATTATACAGATTAATCTAAAATTTTCCGAATTTTACTCGGTTAAAATTAGAACGGAATCTCTATAAAGCCTATTTAGACATGCACGTTTTAATCCCAACAAAACGACAACCAAAAGTTATTAAATTAAATTTTATGAGTTTAAATATTTAATTATGGTATTTTGAACAAAATTATATAGATTAATCTCAAATTTTAAGGTTTTTACTTGGTTAAAATTCGAACGGATTCTCTATAGAGCATATTTAGACATGCTCGTATTAATCATATCAAAACGACAACCAAATATTATTAAGTTAAATTTTATGAGTCCAAATAGTTAATTATAGGCTTGTGAACAAAATTATATAGATTAATATCAAATTTTCAGCTTTTTACTCGGTTAAAATTCGAACGGAATCTCTATAAAGCCCATTTAGACATGCACATTTTAATCGCATTAAACTGACAACCAAATTTTATAAAACTCAAATTTTATGATTTTAAATATTTAACTATTAGCTTTTGAATAAAATTATACAGATTAATCTGAAATTTTTAGAATTTTACTCGGTTAAAATTAGAACAGAATCTCTATAAAGCCCATTTAGACATGCACGTTTTAATCCCAACAAAAAAACAACCAAATGTTATTAAATCAAATTTTATGAATTTAAATATTTAATTATGGGCTTTTGAACAAAATTATACAGATTAATCTCAAATTTTACGGTTTTTACTCGGTTAATATTCGAACGGATTCTCTATAGAGCACATTTAGACATGCTCAAATTAATCGCATCAAAACGACAACCAAATGTTATTAAATTAAATTTTATGAGTTCAAATAATTAATTATAGGCTTTTTAACAAAATTGTACAGATTAATTTCAAATTTTCAGCTTTTTACTCGGTTAAAATTCGAAATGAATCTCTATAAGGCCCATTTAAACATGCACGTTTTAATCGCATCAAAACGACAATCAAATTGTATTGAAATCAAATTTTATGATTTTAAATATTTAATTATTAGCTTTTGAACAAAATTATATAGATGAATCTAAAATTTTCAGAATTTTACTTGGTTAAAATTAGAATAGAATCTCTATAAAGCCCATTTAGACATGCACGTTTTAATCCCAACAAAACGATAACAAAATGTTATTAAATCAAATTTTAATAGAATCTCTATAGAGTATATTTAGACATGATCGTATTAATCGGATCAAAACGACAACAAAATGTTATTAAATTAAATTTTATGTGTTTAAATAGTTAATTATAGGCTTTTAAACAAAATTATACAGATTAATCTGATATTTTAAGAATTTTACTTGGTTAAAATTAGAACGGAATCTCTATAAAGCCCATTTCGACATGCACGTTTAAATCCCAACAAAACAACAAACGAATGTTATTAAATCAAATTTTATGAGTTTAAATATTTAATTATGGTCTTTTGAACAAAATTATACAGATTAATCTCAAATTTTCAGCTTTTTACTCGGTTAAAATTCGAACGTAATCTCTATAAATCCCATTTAGACATGCACGTTTTAATCGCATTAAAACGACAACCAAATGTTATTAAAATCAAATTTTATGATTTCAACTATTTAATTATTAACTTTTGAACAAAATTATATAGATTAATCTGAAATTTTCAAAATTTTACTCGGTTAAAATTAGAACGGAATCTCTATAAAGCCTATTTAGACATGCACGTTTTAATCCCAAAAAAACGACAACCAAAAGTTATTAAATTAAATTTTATGAGTTTAAATATTTAATTATGGTATTTTGAACAAAATTATATAGATTAATCTCAAATTTTAAGGTTTTTACTCGGTTAAAATTCGAACGGATTCTCTATAGAGCATATTTAGACATGCTCGTATTGATCGGATCAAAACGACAACCAAATGTTATTAAATTAAATTTTATGAGTCCAAATAGTTAATTATAGGCTTGTGAACAAAATTATACAGATTAATATGAAATTTTCAGCTTTTTACTCGGTTAAAATTCGAACAGAATCCCTATAAAGCCTATTTAGACATGCACGTTTTAATCGCATCAAAATGACAACCAAATGTTATTAAAATCAAATTTTATGATTTCAAATATTTAATTATTAGCTTTTGAACAAAATTATACAGATTAATCTAAAATTTTCCGAATTTTACTCGGTTAAAATTAGAACGGAATCTCTATAAAGCCTATTTAGACATGCACATTTTAATCGCCAACAAAACGACAACCAAAAGTTATCAAATTTTAAGGTTTTCACTCGGTTAAAATTCGAACGGATTCTCTATAGAGTACATTTAGACATGCTCGTATTAATCGGATCAAAACGACAACAAAATGTTATTAAATTAAATTTTATGTGTTCAAATAGTTAATTATAGGCTTTTGAACAAAATTATACAGATTAATCTCAAATTTTAAGGTTTTTACTCGGTTAATATTCGAACGGATTCTCTGTAGAGCACTTTTAGACATGCACGTTTTAATCGCATGAAAACGACAACCAAATTTTACTAAAATCAAATTTTATGATTTCAAATATTTAATTATTTGCTTTTGAACAAAATTATACAGATAATTCTGAAATTTTCAGAATTTTACTTGGTTAAAATTAGAACGGAATCTCTATAAAGCCCATTTAGACATGCACGTTTTAATCCCAACAAAACGACAAACAAATGTTATTAAATCAAATTTTATGAGTTTAAATATTTAATTATGGTCTTTTGAACAAAATTATACAGATTAATCTCAAATTTTAAGGTTTTTACTCGGTTAAAATTCGAACGGATTCTCTATAGAGCATATTTAGACATGATCGTATTAATCGGATCAAAACGACAACCAAATGTTATTAAATTTTATGATTTCAAATAGTTAATTATAGGCTTTTGAACAAAATTATACAGATTAATCTCAAATTTTCAGCTTTTTACTCGGTTAAAATTCGAACGGAATCTCTATAAAGCCCATTTAGACATGCACGTTTTAATCGCATTAAAACGACAACCAAATGTTATTAAAATCAAATTTTATGATTTCAAATATTTAATTATTAGCTTTTGAACAAAATTATACAGATTAATCTGAAATTTTAAGAATTTTACTAGGTTAAAATTAGAACGGAATCTCTATAAAGCCCATTTAGACATGCACGTTTTAATCCCAACAAAACGACAACAAAATGTTATTAAATTAAATTTTATGAGTTTAAATATTTAATCATGGGCTTTTGAATAAAATTATACAGATTAATCTAAAATTTTCAGAATTTTACTCGGTTAAAATTAGAACAGAATCTCTATAGAGTATATTTAGACATGATCGTATTAATCGGATTAAAACGACAACAAAATGTTATTAAATTAAATTTTATGTGTTCAAATAGTTAATTATAGGCTTTTGAACAAAATTATACAGATTAATCTCAAATTTTAAGGTTTTTACTCGGTTAATATTCGAACGGATTCACTGTAGAGCACTTTTAGACATGCACGTTTTAATCGCATGAAAACGACAACCAAATGTTATTAAAATCAAATTTTATGATTTCAAATATTTAATTATTAGCTTTTGAACAAAATTATACAGATTAATCTGAAATTTTAAGAATTTTACTAGGTTAAAATTAGAACGGAATCTCTATAAAGCCCATTTAGACATGCACGTTTTAATCCCAACAAAACGACAACAAAATGTTATTAAATAAAATTTTATGAGTTTAAATATTTAATTATGGGCTTTTGAATAAAATTATACAGATTAATCTAAAATTTTCAGAATTTTACTCGGTTAAAATTAGAACAGAATCTCTATAGAGTATATTTAGACATGATCGTATTAATCGGATCAAAACGACAACAAAATGTTATTAAATTAAATTTTATGTGTTCAAATAGTTAATTATAGGCTTTTAAACAAAATTATACAGATTAATCTCAAATTTTAAGGTTTTTACTCGGTTAATATTCGAACGGATTCTCTGTAGAGCACTTTTAGACATGCACGTTTTAATCGCATGAAAACGACAACCAAATTTTATGATTTCAAATATTTAATTATTTGCTTTTGAACAAAATTATACAGATAATTCTGAAATTTTCAGAATTTTACTTGGTTAAAATTAGAACGGAATCTCTATAAAGCCCATTTAGACATGCACGTTTTAATCCCAACAAAACGACAAACAAATGTTATTAAATCAAATTTTATGAGTTTAAATATTTAATTATGGTCTTTTGAACAAAATTATACAGATTAATCTCAAATTTTAAGGTTTTTACTCGGTTAAAATTCGAACGGATTCTCTATAGAGCATATTTAGACAAGCTCGTATTAATCGGATCAAAACGACAACCAAATGTTATTAAATTAAATTTTATGAGTTCAAATAGTTAATTATAGGCTTTTGAACAAAATTATATATATTAATCTCAAATTTTCAGCTTTTTACTCGGTTAAAATTCGAACGGAATCTCTATAAAGCCCATTTAGACATGCACGTTTTAATCGCATTAAAACGACAACCAAATGTTATTAAAATCAAATTTTATGATTTCAAATATTTAATTATTAGCTTTTGAACAAAATTATACAGATTAATCTGAAATTTTAAGAATTTTACTAGGTTAAAATTAGAACGGAATCTCTATAAAGCCCATTTAGACATGCACGTTTTAATCCCAACAAAACGACAACAAAATGTTATTAAATAAAATTTTATGAGTTTAAATATTTAATTATGGGCTTTTGAATAAAATTATACAGATTAATCTAAAATTTTCAGAATTTTACTCGGTTAAAATTAGAACAGAATCTCTATAGAGTATATTTAGACATGATCTTATTAATCGGATCAAAACGACAACAAAATGTTATTAAATTAAATTTTATGTGTTTAAATAGTTAATTATAGGCTTTTGAACAAAATTATACAGATTAATCTCAAATTTTAAGGTTTTTACTCGGTTAATATTCGAACGGATTCTCTGTAGAGCACTTTTAGACATGCACGTTTTAATCGCATGAAAACGACAACCAAATTTTACTAAAATCAAAATTTTATGATTTCAAATATTTAATTATTTGCTTTTGAACAAAATTATACAGATAATTCTGAAATTTTCAGAATTTTACTTGGTTAAAATTAGAACGGAATCTCTATAAAGAAAATTGAGACATGCACGTTTTAATCCCAACAAAACGACAAACAAATGTTATTAAATCAAATTTTATGAGTTTAAATATTTAATTATGGTCTTTTGAACAAAATTATACAGATTAATCTCAAATTTTAAGGTTTTTACTCGGTTAAAATTCGAACGGATTCTCTATAGAGCATATTTAGACATGCTCGTATTAATCGGATCAAAACGACAACCAAATGTTATTAAATTAAATTTTATGAGTTCAAATAGTTAATTATAGGCTTTTGAACAAAATTATACAGATTAATCTCAAATTTTCAGCTTTTTACTCGGTTAAAATTCGAACGGAATCTCTATAAAGCCCATTTAGACATGCACGTTTTAATCGCATTAAAACGACAACCAAATGTTATTAAAATCAAATTTTATGATTTCAAATATTTAATTATTAGCTTTTGAAGAAAATTATACAGATTAATCTGAAATTTTAAGAATTTTACTAGGTTAAAATTAGAACGGAATCTCTATAAAGCCCATTTAGACATGCACGTTTTAATCCCAACAAAACGACAACAAAATGTTATTAAATAAAATTTTATGAGTTTAAATATTTAATTATGGGCTTTTGAATAAAATTATACAGATTAATCTAAAATTTTCAGAATTTTACTCGGTTAAAATTAGAACAGAATCTCTATAGAGTATATTTAGACATGATCGTATTAATCGGATCAAAACGACAACAAAATGTTATTAAATTAAATTTTATGTGTTCAAATAGTTAATTATAGGCTTTTGAACAAAATTATACAGATTAATCTCAAATTTTAAGGTTTTTACTCGGTTAATATTCGAACGAATTCTCTGTAGAGCACTTTTAGACATGCACGTTTTAATCGCATGAAAACGACAACCAAATTTTACTAAAATCAAATTTTATGATTTCAAATATTTAATTATTTGCTTTTGAACAAAATTATACAGATGATTCTGAAATTTTCAGAATTTTACTTTGTTAAAATTAGAACGGAATCTCTATAAAGCCCATTTAGACATGCACGTTTTAATCCCAACAAAACGACAAACAAATGTTATTAAATCAAATTTTACGAGTTTAAATATTTAATTATGGTCTTTTGAACAAAATTATACAGATTAATCTCAAATTTTAAGGTTTTTACTCGGTTAAAATTCGAACGGATTCTCTATAGAGCATATTTAGACATGCTCGTATTAATCGGATCAAAACGACAACCAAATGTTATTAAATTAAATTTTATGAGTTCAAATAGTTAATTATAGGCTTTTGAACAAAATTATACAGATTAATCTCAAATTTTCAGCTTTTTACTCGGTTAAAATTCGAACGGAATCTCTATAAAGCCCATTTAGACATGCACGTTTTAATCGCATTAAAACGACAACCAAATGTTATTAAAATCAAATTTTATGATTTCAAATATTTAATTATTAGCTTTTGAACAAAATTATACAGATTAATCTGAGATTTTAAGAATTTTACTAGGTTAAAATTAGAACGGAATCTCTATAAAGCCCATTTAGACATGCACGTTTTAATCCCAACAAAACGACAACAAAATGTTATTAAATAAAATTTTATGAGTTTAAATATTTAATTATGGGCTTTTGAATAAAATTATACAGATTAATCTAAAATTTTCAGAATTTTACTCGGTTAAAATTAGAACAGAATCTCTATAGAGTATATTTAGACATGATCGTATTAATCGGATCAAAACGACAACAAAATGTTATTAAATTAAATTTTATGTGTTCAAATAGTTAATTATAGGCTTTTGAACAAAATTATACAGATTAATCTCAAATTTTAAGGTTTTTACTCGGTTAATATTCGAACGGATTCTCTGTAGAGCACTTTTAGACATGCACGTTTTAATCGCATGAAAACGACAACCAAATTTTACTAAAATCAAATTTTATGATTTCAAATATTTAATTATTTGCTTTTGAACAAAATTATACAGATAATTCTGAAATTTTCAGAATTTTACTTGGTTAAAATTAGAACGGAATCTCTATAAAGCCCATTTAGACATGCACGTTTTAATCCCAACAAAACGACAAACAAATGTTATTAAATCAAATTTTATGAGTTTAAATATTTAATTATGGTCTTTTGAACAAAATTATACAGATTAATCTCAAATTTTAAGGTTTTTACTCGGTTAAAATTCGAACGGATTCTCTATAGAGCATATTTAGACATGCTCGTATTAATCGGATCAAAACGACAACCAAATGTTATTAAATTAAATTTTATGAGTTCAAATAGTTAATTATAGGCTTTTGAACAAAATTATACAGATTAATCTCAAATTTTCAGCTTTTTACTCGGTTAAAATTCGAACGGAATCTCTATAAAGCCCATTTAGACATGCACGTTTTAATCGCATTAAAACGACAACCAAATGTTATTAAAATCAAATTTTATGATTTCAAATATTTAATTATTAGCTTTTGAAGAAAATTATACAGATTAATCTGAGATTTTAAGAATTTTACTAGGTTAAAATTAGAACGGAATCTCTATAAAGCCCATTTAGACATGCACGTTTTAATCCCAACAAAACGACAACAAAATGTTATTAAATAAAATTATATGAGTTTAAATATTTAATTATGGGCTTTTGAATAAAATTATACAGATTAATCTAAAATTTTAAGAATTTTACTCGGTTAAAATTAGAACAGAATCTCTATAGAGTATATTTAGACATGATCGTATTAATCGGATCAAAACGACAACAAAATGTTATTAAATTAAATTTTATGTGTTCAAATAGTTAATTATAGGCTTTTGAAAAAAATTATACAGATTAATCTCAAATTTTAAGGTTTTTACTCGGTTAATATTCGAACGGATTCTCTGTAGAGCACTTTTAGACATGCACGTTTTAATCGCATGAAAACGACAACCAAATTTTACTAAAATCAAATTTTATGATTTCAAATATTTAATTATTTGCTTTTGAACAAAATTATACAGATAATTCTGAAATTTTCAGAATTTTACTTGGTTAAAATTAGAACGGAATCTCTATAAAGCCTATTTAGACATGCACGTTTTAATCCCAACAAAACGACAAACAAATGTTATTAAATCAAATTTTATGAGTTTAAATATTTAATTATGGTCTTTTGAACAAAATTATACAGATTAATCTCAAATTTTAAGGTTTTTACTCGGTTAAAATTCGAACGGATTCTCTATAGAGCATATTTAGACATGCTCGTATTAATCGGATCAAAACGACAACCAAATGTTATTAAATTAAATTTTATGAGTTCAAATAGTTAATTATAGGCTTTTGAACAAAATTATATAGATTAATCTCAAATTTTCAGCTTTTTACTCGGTTAAAATTCGAACGGAATCTCTATAAAGCCCATTTAGACATGCACGTTTTAATCGCATTAAAACGACAACCAAATGTTATTAAAATCAAATTTTATGATTTCAAATATTTAATTATTAGCTTTTGAACAAAATTATACAGATTAATCTGAAATTTTAAGAATTTTACTAGGTTAAAATTAGAATGGAATCTCTATAAAGCCCATTTCGACATGCACGTTTTAATCCCAAAAAAACGACAACAAAATGTTATTAAATAAAATTTTATGAGTTTAAATATTTAATTATGGGCTTTTGAATAAAATTATACAGATTAATCTAAAATTTTTAGAATTTTACTCGGTTAAAATTAGAACAGAATCTCTATAGAGTATATTTAGACATGATCGTATTAATCGGATCAAAACGACAACAAAATGTTATTAAATTAAATTTTATGTGTTCAAATAGTTAATTATAGGCTTTTGAAAAAAATTATACAGATTAATCTCAAATTTTAAGGTTTTTACTCGGTTAATATTCGAACGGATTCTCTGTAGAGCACTTTTAGACATGCACGTTTTAATCGCATGAAAACGACAACCAAATTTTACTAAAATCAAATTTTATGATTTCAAATATTTAATTATTTGCTTTTGAACAAAATTATACAGATAATTCTGAAATTTTCAGAATTTTACTTGGTTAAAATTAGAACGGAATCTCTATAAAGCCCATTTAGACATGCACGTTTTAATCCCAACAAAACGACAAACAAATGTTATTAAATCAAATTTTATGAGTTTAAATATTTAATTATGGTCTTTTGAACAAAATTATACAGATTAATCTCAAATTTTAAGGTTTTTACTCGGTTAAAATTCGAACGGATTCTCTATAGAGCATATTTAGACATGCTCGTATTAATCGGATCAAAACGACAACCAAATGTTATTAAATTAAATTTTATGAGTTCAAATAGTTAATTATAGGCTTTTGAACAAAATTATACAGATTAATCTCAAATTTTCAGCTTTTTACTCGGTTAAAATTCGAACGGAATCTCTATAAAGCCCATTTAGACATGCACGTTTTAATCGCATTAAAACGACAACCAAATGTTATTAAAATCAAATTTTATGATTTCAAATATTTAATTATTAGCTTTTGAACAAAATTATACAGATTAATCTGAAATTTTAAGAATTTTACTAGGTTAAAATTAGAACGGAATCTCTATAAAGCCCATTTCGACATGCACGTTTTAATCCCAAAAAAACGACAACAAAATGTTATTAAATAAAATTTTATGAGTTTAAATATTTAATTATGGGCTTTTGAATAAAATTATACAGATTAATCTAAAATTTTCAGAATTTTACTCGGTTAAAATTAGAACAGAATCTCTATAGAGTATATTTAGACATGATCGTATTAATCGGATCAAAACGACAACAAAATGTTATTAAATTAAATTTTATGTGTTCAAATAGTTAATTATAGGCTTTTGAAAAAAATTATACAGATTAATCTCAAATTTTAAGGTTTTTACTCGGTTAATATTCGAACGGATTCTCTGTAGAGCACTTTTAGACATGCACGTTTTAATCGCATGAAAACGACAACCAAATTTTACTAAAATCAAATTTTATGATTTCAAATATTTAATTATTTGCTTTTGAACAAAATTATACAGATAATTCTGAAATTTTCAGAATTTTACTTGGTTAAAATTAGAACGGAATCTCTATAAAGCCCATTTAGACATGCACGTTTTAATCCCAACAAAACGACAAACAAATGTTATTAAATCAAATTTTATGAGTTTAAATATTTAATTATGGTCTTTTGAACAAAATTATACAGATTAATCTCAAATTTTAAGGTTTTTACTCGGTTAAAATTCGAACGGATTCTCTATAGAGCATATTTAGACATGCTCGTATTAATCGGATCAAAACGACAACCAAATGTTATTAAATTAAATTTTATGAGTTCAAATAGTTAATTATAGGCTTTTGAACAAAATTATACAGATTAATCTCAAATTTTCAGCTTTTTACTCGGTTAAAATTCGAACGGAATCTCTATAAAGCCCATTTAGACATGCACGTTTTAATCGCATTAAAACGACAACCAAATGTTATTAAAATCAAATTTTATGATTTCAAATATTTAATTATTAGCTTTTGAACAAAATTATACAGATTAATCTGAAATTTTAAGAATTTTACTAGGTTAAAATTAGAACGGAATCTCTATAAAGCCCATTTCGACATGCACGTTTTAATCCCAAAAAAACGACAACAAAATGTTATTAAATAAAATTTTATGAGTTTAAATATTTAATTATGGGCTTTTGAATAAAATTATACAGATTAATCTAAAATTTTCAGAATTTTACTCGGTTAAAATTAGAACAGAATCTCTATAGAGTATATTTAGACATGATCGTATTAATCGGATCAAAACGACAACAAAATGTTATTAAATTAAATTTTATGTGTTCAAATAGTTAATTATAGGCTTTTGAAAAAAATTATACAGATTAATCTCAAATTTTAAGGTTTTTACTCGGTTAATATTCGAACAGATTCTCTGTAGAGCACTTTTAGACATGCACGTTTTAATCGCATGAAAACGACAACCAAATTTTACTAAAATCAAATTTTATGATTTCAAATATTTAATTATTTGCTTTTGAACAAAATTATACAGATAATTCTGAAATTTTCAGAATTTTACTTGGTTAAAATTAGAACGGAATCTCTATAAAGCCCATTTAGACATGCACGTTTTAATCCCAACAAAACGACAAACAAATGTTATTAAATCAAATTTTATGAGTTTAAATATTTAATTATGGTCTTTTGAACAAAATTATACAGATTAATCTCAAATTTTAAGGTTTTTACTCGGTTAAAATTCGAACGGATTCTCTATAGAGCATATTTAGACATGCTCGTATTAATCGGATCAAAACGACAACCAAATGTTTTTAAATTAAATTTTATGAGTTCAAATAGTTAATTATAGGCTTTTGAACAAAATTATACAGATTAATCTCAAATTTTCAGCTTTTTACTCGGTTAAAATTCGAACGGAATCTCTATAAAGCCCATTTAGACATGCACGTTTTAATCGCATTAAAACGACAACCAAATGTTATTAAAATCAAATTTTATGATTTCAAATATTTAATTATTAGCTTTTGAACAAAATTATACAGATTAATCTGAAATTTTAAGAATTTTACTAGGTTAAAATTAGAACGGAATCTCTATAAAGCCCATTTAGACATGCACGTTTTAATCCCAAAAAATCGACAACAAAATGTTATTAAATAAAATTTTATGAGTTTAAATATTTAATTATGGGCTTTTGAATAAAATTATACAGATTAATCTAAAATTTTCAGAATTTTACTCGGTTAAAATTAGAACAGAATCTCTATAGAGTATATTTAGACATGATCGTATTAATCGGATCAAAACGACAACAAAATGTTATTAAATTAAATTTTATGTGTTCAAATAGTTAATTATAGGCTTTTGAAAAAAATTATACAGATTAATCTCAAATTTTAAGGTTTTTACTCGGTTAATATTCGAACGGATTCTCTATAAAGCCCATTTAGACATGCACGTTTTAATCGCATTAAAACGACAACCAAATGTTATTAAAATCAAATTTTATGATTTCAAATATTTAATTATTAGCTTTTGAACAAAATTATACAGATTAATCTGAATTTTTCAGAATTTTACTCGGTTAAAATTAGAACGGAATCTCTATAAAGCCTACTTAGACATGCACGTTTTAATCCCAACAAAACGACAACAAAAAGTTATTAAATCAAATTTTATGAGTTTAAATGTTTAATTATGGGATTTTGAACAAAATTATATAGATTAATCTCAAATTATAAGGTTTTTACTGGGTTAAAATTCGAACGGATTCTCTATAGAGCACATTTAGACATGCTCGTATTAATCGCATCAAAACGACAACCAAATGTTATTAAACTAAATTTTATGAGCCAAAATAGTTAATTATAGGCTTTTGAACAAAATTATACAGATTAATCTCAAATTTTCAGCTTTTTACTCGGTTAAAATTCGAACGGAATCTCTATAAAGCCCATTTAGACATGCACGTTTTAATCGCATCAAAACGACAACCAAATTTTACTAAAATCAAATTTTATGATTTCAAATATTTAATTATTAGCTTTTAAACAAAATTATACAGATTAATATGAAATTTTAAGAATTTTACTCGGTTAAAATTAGAACGGAATCTCTATAAAGCCCATTTAGACATGTACGTTTTAATCCCAACAAAACGATAACCATATGTTATTAAATCAAATTTTATGAGTTTAAATATTTAATTATGGGCTTTTGAACAAAATTATACAAATTAATCTCAAATTTCAGATTAGCAGCCCTTCTTGGGAATCTTATTTCTTCAAAGGAAATCGATGATCAGATGATTGTCAAAGCTTTTACTGGCATCTGGACAATGGCTAAGCTTGTTTCTATACAAATTCTGAAACCACATTTGTTCCTCCTCCGTTTCAAGGATGAGAAAATTAAGGATGATATACTCTCTAGAGGTCCTTGGACATGCAAAGATGAATGGCTTGCTCTTACTCCTTATAATCCTTCTATCACGTATGAGGAGCATTCTTTTTTCACGATGAATATTTGGGTACGTATTTACAACATCCCACACATTTTTCTGGCCACGGAGGAATCGGCTAGTGAAATTGGCATGTCTCTTGGTACCATTATTGGAGTTGTTACGAAAATTGATACGAGGAAAATTGATCTTAACATGGTTGACTATCTTCGGGTCGGTTTATCGATTGATGTCACGCAGCCAATTCGGCG
Organism: Abelmoschus esculentus; assembly: GCA_035048815.1. Taxonomy (NCBI): domain Eukaryota; kingdom Viridiplantae; phylum Streptophyta; class Magnoliopsida; order Malvales; family Malvaceae; genus Abelmoschus; species Abelmoschus esculentus. The sequence continues at coordinate 11,105,855 of JAUCBN010000006.1, read as the reverse complement.
TTGTGTTGCTCTTGGAGGTGGACCATCCACCAGGTTTTGTTTGCTACAATATGAACGGCTTCCCACGATTTGCTATTGTTGTGGCCGTGTCGGCCATTCACTAGATTTTTGCTCTGTTCCAGTGGAATCGCGGCCTGATCAACTTCCCTTTGGTGACTGGTTAAGGTACGTTCCTAAGAGGAAGGATCCACAACCTACTCAAAAGGATCGAATCCGTTATATCACTAAGGATTCTAATGCTCAGCAAATGCCTACCCCTCCACAAACATCTAATGCCAATGCCAATACTGAAAAGGGTAAAGCCCCTTTGACATCTAACTCGACCAACGATGAGTCCGCTCCAAATACGGAATTGCCATCTATTCTGCCCAAAGGTCTCAGACTCCTTCCTACAGTCCATAGTAAACTCTCTGCTCGTTGATATCCTTCGCAGCCACTGCAAATGGTTTTTCCTGACCAAAGCTCTACTGTTACTACAAGACAACAGTCCAATGCTAACATGGGGGAAGTGAGTCTCTTTGACCCTGACCTTCATGAGCTGGAGGCTGATCTCGCCAATGACCATGACTTCCAGGAGGCAGCTGATTGGCTCGATTCTGCACCAACGCCCAAGCGTTCCGTCCGTCCAACCTCGAGTCGGGGTACCAAAAGAACTCCTCCTTCTGATGATTCTACTAGGGTAAAGCAACCACGAGCTAGCACGACACCTTTAGAGAAAGCTGGAATGAGCAGCGCAAAAAACTCTGCGGCGGAGGTTGACTCAGATCAACCCTGCCGAGCAAAATGAGTATCTTATTTTGGAATTGTCGGGGCCTTGGCAGTGCTCTGACAGTTCCTGCTTCACAACATGTTGTTTTTATGCATGTTGTTTTTTCTTTTATGCTTTCTTTTTTTCTTTTTTTAAGTCTTTTCGGTTCTCTTTTGTCTTTGTTAGGATATTGTGGCCCCATGGGCTTTCTTCTCTTAATTCCTGTTTTGTTGTTTTCTTTTATATGGAATAATAATACTTTTATTGTTTTGTTTTTTTACTTTGTTTTTTTTCCCGCCCGACTTTTCTTTGTTCTTATTTTTGTCTTTTTTGTCTACTTTCTTTCCTTTATTCGTTCTTTTTTTGATCCAACTATACCACCCTTGCTAAGGGAATACTCCAATATCTGTTCTGATGTTAGACCTTTTAAGGTTGGTGTTAATCTGTGTGACCTCTATATGATTCGTTTATGGTTTGATATTTCTTTCCTTTCATTACTTTTACCTCTTTATAGGAGTCACTATACTTTCTTTTCTTCTTTTTCTATATATTTCGACAACTTTCTGGTTAATACTGTTTCAGCTGGGATGTGCAGCGCAAAAAACTCTTCGGCGGTGGTTGACTGTGATCAACCCCGCCGTGAGAAATGAAAATCTTATGTTGGAACTGCCAGGGTCTTGGCACTTCCCAGGCAGTTCATGCTTTACAACGTGCTACTACTAAGCATGATGCTGATTGTCTCTTTCTTTGCGGGACTAGATTGAACTCCCACCATATGAAACAGATTAAGCTCAAACTTGGTATGCATGGCTGTTTCGCCGTTGCTTCAGGGCCTTCCTGTACTGGGCTTGCAATCATTTGGAACTCCAAAACTTCAATTGATTTGCTCTCCTTCTCCGATCATCATATTGACGTCCTTATTTCCTTCGACTCAGTACATTTTCATTTCTCCGGCATACATGGCTTTCCCGAAACTACAAACAAATGTAAAACTTAACAGCTAATAGATTCTCTCCATTCAGCCTCAACCCTCCCATGGCTCCTTGGGGGGGACTTTAATGAAATTCTTTCTGATGATGAAAAGCAAGGTGGTTCTCGCCGTACGCGATCGCAAATTAATAACTTTCGAGACTGTCTTGGTCGGAATGACCTTTTTGATTGCAAACCGACTTCTGGTTGGTTTACTTGGTCTAGATCATGTCGTACTACCGGAACCATTCTGGAAAGAATTGATCGTTTTCTTGGTAACTCCGCTTGGTTTTAGTCTTTTCCCAACTGCAATGCCATGTCTTTTTTTCAGGCACGTTCTGACCACTGCCGTATTTTCTTGGATACTAACCCTTCACAGCCATCGCGTTTTAATCGTTCTAATACCCCTTTTCGTTATGAAAGTTGTTGGGCAGACAACCCAGATGTCCTCCATATTGCTGAGATTTGGTCTAACCAAACTTCCTCGACTCTTACGAAGCTTTCTGATATTGGCAGATTCTTAGCTACGTGGTAGGCTAATAAGCGTATTAAATCTAATGAGCGCATGACTCAGTTGACTTCTTTTATCAATATGTGCCTCAAACGCCAGCTCTCCGATTTGGAAATTCAACATTTTCTTTCTGCTAAAAGTGAGCTTGATAGCCTGCTCAATGCGAAGGAAATTTATTAGGCTCAACGAGCTCGAACACACTGGTTAACGTACGGTGACAAAAATACATCTTTCTTTCATGCTAGAGCTAACATTCGTCGGCGGAAGAATCATTTGTCTGGACTCTTTAACCACCAGAATATCTGGCAAACCAACACGGTGGACATTATGTCTACTGCTATTCACTACTTTCAAAACCTTTTTGCATCTTCCTCTCCCTCTATAGCTTCTTCCATCTTGGATAATATTCCTTCAATTGTTACCGAATCCATGAATAATGACCTTAACAGGGACTTCACGGCAGATGAAGTCTCTGTTGCTTTTCGTGATATTGACCCGCGGAAAGCTCCAGGCATTGATGGCTTTCCGAGCGGTTTTTTCCGACAGTATTGGTCCATCCTCGGTCAGGATTTCACAAACCTTTGTCTCGGACTCCTGAAAGGGTCGGTTAATATGGAAGAGGTTAACCGATCCATCATTGTTCTTATTCCCAAAATTAGTAACCCTACTATAATGTGGCACCTCCGGCCTATTAGTCTTTGTACAGTTATCTATAAAACTGTATCGAAAATTTTAGTTAATCGTTTGAAATCTATTATACCTCTCTGTATTAGTGGTAATCAAGCTGCTTTCGTCCAGGGACGGAACATTACTGATAACATTCTCATTGCTCATGAACTTATTCATACGTTAAATACGGATGCCACTTCTCTTGCGAAAGGTGCTTGCTTAAAGCTCGATATGGAGAGGCATTTGACCGTGTGGAATGGTCCTTTCTCGAACAAATTATGGTTCGCCTAGGTTTCAATCTGGTTTGGGTTAGCCTTATTATGAGATGTGTTTCCTCGGTTTCTTTCCAAGTTCGTATAAATGGCTCCCTTTCGCGCCCTTTCAAACCCGAAAGAGGATTACGACAAGGGGACCCTCTCTCCCCTTTCTTGTTTCTTTTCTGTACTCAAGGGCTTTCAGCCTTGCTTAATTTTGAGCAGACGAATGGTCATCTTCCTGGGCTCTGTGCTAGCAGGAATAGGCCTCGTGTCAACCATCTCCTCTTTGCAGACGACTGTGTTGTTTTCATAAAAAATACGACTACCGACGCTCAACGCCTTAAGGATGTATTGCATATTTACGCCACTTCGTCTGGCCAGGCGGTGAGCTTTGACAAATCTACCATCTTTTTTTTACGGAAAACTTCCACTTTGCTTAGGGCGGCTATTAATGCCATTCTTCATGTCTGAGAAGTGGATGATCCGGGTATTTATCTCGGTGTTCCTCTCCTTATCGGAAAGAACAAAACTGCAGCATTAGGTTTTACTAGAGACAATATTAATACCCGTTTGAGTACGTGGGATAAACATCTCCTCTCTTTTAGCGGTAGAGAGATTTTCATCAAATCTGTAATACAATCTATGCCTCAGTACGTTATGTCTTGTTACCTCTTACCACATAATTTTATTGATGACATGACCACTGCGATACGTCGGTATTGGTGGTCTGGGAAGGCTAACAAACGAGGTTGGCATATGCTTCCTTGGGATACTATTTGTCTCCCAAAAGTTGCTGGGGGTGTAGGATTTCGCGATCTTCATCACTTCAATATTGCATTACTCGGTAAACAAATTTGGCGATTAATTTGTGAGCCTGATAATTTGCTTAGTCAGGTGTATAAATGCAAGTACTACCCAAGGAGTAAAGTCCTTGACTCTGACTCCACTCGGAGTTCTTCTTTTGCCTGGAAAGGCCTTAGCATTGCTATTTCCAAACTTCGCGCGGGTTTCTTTAAACATCCTGGAATGTTTAGTAATATTCAGATCCATTTTGACAGGTGGGGTGGTTCCCAGCCTGTACACCTTTACGGTGTGTATGAGGTGAACGATGAAACCCCTCTTCGTGCAGGGACTTTCATGATGCATAGTTCACCCCGTTGGGATGAATCAAAGGTTAGAGAGTATTTCTGCTATTCCCGGTATGCCACTCCGCGAGCAAGGAGTTCTAGGGATGAGCGGAGCGAAAACAAAGAAGGGGGAATTCCTCGTTGGGGGAAATCCTTTGATTGCGTATTGAATATAGATCCATGTCTTTCTTGTTCCACTAGCTAGGACAGAATGATCACATGTCCGTTTCGTTATTACAACCTTTTTTTTTGATGTCAAAGACCAGAAGCTACGCGAAAATTCTCATTGGATCTCGGTTGTTCTTAACAGCGATGGCTATTTATTTAAGTCTTCGGGTAGCACCACTAGATCTTCAACAAGGTGGAAATTCTCGTATTCCGTATGTACATGTTCCTGCGGCTCGGATGAGTATTCTTGTTTATATCGCTACGACTATAAACACCATCCTCAATGTTCCTTTTATAAATGATGTCCGGGACACCATTCTCTGGGGTCACCACGATTCTAGCATATATACAGTTAGATCTGGTTATCAATTTCTGCAATTACAACCTGGGCCCATTAATAGGCCTTCTAAACTATGGAAAATCTTATCTAAATTGCCTACTCTACCCAAAGTCCGTTCTTTTGGATGGCGGTTATGCCATGATGCACTACCCTTTGGTCAAAAAATCCTTCAAGCTAATCTTGGGCCAGGGGTTTGTCCTATCTGTAACTTGGCTATTGAATCCTCCCTCCATGCTATGAGGGATTGTCCTAGTGCGCAAGAGACGCTCCTTTTGACAGGACTCCCAGGCTGAATTCTGTCCAACGTTTATTCATCCCCTCATCAGTGGCTTTCTGATATTGCTGGTTTCCTTTCTCTACACCAATTCTCGTTACTTATCACAGTCTTATGGAATTTATGGAACCGCCGTAATGATTTTGTCCATAATAATCATCTTCAACTGGCATGGTTAACTGTTGCCAATGCTCAGAAACTCTTCACTGATTATACATCAATTACTGATGTGTCTCGTTAGTGTTCCCGGCTAGCTGAGCCCACTTTCGCTCAAGCTAGATGGACGAAACTGGATCTCGGCTTCGTTAAGATTAACACGGATGGGGCTTTCGACCCTATCCTAAGAGGGGCTGCGACTGGGGTCATTGCTCGAGACTCTTCTGGCTCAGTCCTAGGTGGTTGTTATCTGCCTCTTATCTGTCCAGATCCTGCTTCTGCCGAGGCTCTCGCTATTCTGCAAGGTTTACGTTTTACTGCCACCCACGGTTGGTCTAATGTGATCATTGAAACGGATTCTGCCTCCATTGCCAACAAGGTTAACAACGCTCCTAACCAAGATCTTTCCACTGTTCGGTACTTGGTGTCTCGCATCCGATCCACTCTTGGTACTATGCCTGACTGCAAGATTTGTTTTGTACCTAGAGCTGCCAATGTTGTAGCCCATGTTTTGGCTACTAGGGCTTTACATTCTTTTACTTCTTGTACTTTCGATTGTTTTTTTCCCGATTTCATTCGGGCAACTGTAAACTCAGAGAGGTTTTCCTCTTCTTCTCAATAATAACGTGGGTACTCTTTTCCCCATAAGGGCCTATTCATCCCCAGGGGTGATTGGCTATATAGGGTGTTCTTAATGAGGCCCTTCCTTTCAAAAAAAAAAATCGAACGGATTCTCTATAGAGCACATTTAGACATACTCGTATTAATCGCATTAAAACGACAACCAAATGTTATTAAATTAAATTTTATGAGTTCAAATAGTTAATTATAGACTTTTGAACAAAATTATACAGATTAATCTCAAATTTTCAGCTTTTTACTTGGTTAAAATTCGAATGGAATCTCTATAAAGCCCACTTAGACATGCACGTTTAAATCGCATTAAAACGACAACCAAATTTTATTAAAATCAAATTTTATGATTTCAAATATTTAATTGTTAGCTTTTGAACCAAATTATACAGATTAATCTGAAATTTTAAGAATTTTACTCGGTTAAAATTAGAACGGAATATCTATAAAGAAAATTGAGACATGCACGTTTTAATCCCAACAAAACGACAATCAAATGTTATTAAATCAAATTTTATGAGTTTAAATATTTAATTATGGGCTTTTGAACAAAATTATACAGATTAATCTCAAATTTTAAGGTTTTTACTCGGTTAAAATTCGAACGGATTCTCTATAGAGCACATTTAGACATGCTCGTATTAATCGTATCAAAACGACAACCAAATGTTATTAAATTAAATTTTATGAGTTCAAATAGTTAATTATAGGCTTTTGAACAAAATTATACAGTTTAATCTCAAATTTTTAGCTTTTTACTCGGTTAAAATTCGAACGGAATCTCTATAAAGCCCATTTAGACATGCAAGTTTTAATCGCATCAAAACGACAACCAAATTTTATTAAAATCAAATTTTATGATTTCAAATAATTAATTATTAGCTTTTGAACAAAATTATACAAATTAATCTAAAATTTTCAGAATTTTACTCGGTTAAAATTAGAACGGAATCTCTATAAAGCCTTTTTAGACTTACACGTTTTAATCCCAACAAAATGATAACCAAATGTTATTAAATCAAATTTTATGAGTTTAAATATTTAATTATGGGTTTTTGAACAAAATTATACAGATTAATCTCAAATTTTAAAGTTTTTTCTCGGTGAAAGTTCGAACGGAATCTCTATAAAGCCCATTTAGACATGCACGTTTTAATCGTCTCAAAACGACAACCAAATTTTATTAAAACCAAATTTTATGATTTCAAATATTTAATTATTAGCTTTTGAATCAAATTATACAGATTAATCTGAAATTTTCAGAATTTTACTCGGTTTAAATTAGAACGGAATCTCTATAAAGCCATTTAGACATGCACGTTTTAATCTCAAATTTTAGATATGCAAGTTTTAATCGCATCAAAAACGACAACCAAATTTTATTAAAATCAAATTTATGATTTCAAATAATTAATTATTAGCTTTTGAAGAAAATTATACAAATTAATCTGAAATTTTCAGAATTTTACTCGGTTAAAATTAGAACGGAATCTCCATAAAGCCTTTTTAGACTTGCACGTTTTAATTCCAACAAAACGACAACCAAATGTTATTAAATCAAATTTTATGAGTTTAAATATTTAATTATGGGTTTTTGAACAAAATTATACAGATTAATCTCAAATTTTAAAGTTTTTTCTCGGTGAAAGTTCGAACGGAATCTCTATAAAGCCCATTTAGACATGCACGTTTTAATCACCTCAAAACGACAACCAAATTTTATTAAAATCAAATTTTATGATTTTAAATATTTAATTATTAGCTTTTAAACAAAATTATACAGATTAATCTAAAATTTTAAGAATTTTACTCGGTTAAAATTAGAACGGAATCTCTATAAAGCCCATTTAGACATGCACGTTTTAATCCCAACAAAACGACAACCTAATGTTATTAAATCAAATTTTTTAAGTTTAAATATTTAATTATGGGCTTTTGAACAAAATTATACAGATTAATCTCAAATTTTAAGGTTTTTACTCGGTTAAAATTCGAACGGATTCTCTATAGAGCACATTTAGACGTGCTCGTATTAATCGCATCAAAACGACAACCAAATGTTATTAAATTAAATTTTATGAGTTCAAATAGTTAATTATAGTCTTTTGAACAAAATTATACAGATTAATCTCAAATTTTCAGCTTTTTACTCGGTTAAAATTCAAACGGAATCTCTATAAAGCCCATTTAGATATACACGTTTTAATCGCCTCAAAACGACAACCAAATTTTATTAAAATCAAATTTATGATTTCAAATATTTAATTATTAGCTTTTGAATAAAATTATACAGATTAATCTGAAAATTTCAGAATTTTACTCGGTTTAAATTAGAACGGAATCTCTATAAAGCCATTTAGACTTGCACGTTTTAATCCCAACAAAATGACAACCAAATGTTATTAAATCAAATTTTATGAGTTTAAATATTTAATTATGGGTTTTTGAACAAAATTATACAGATTAATCTCAAATTTTAAGGTTTTTACTCGGTGAAAATTCGAACGGAATCTCTATAAAGCCCATTTAGACATGCACATTTTAATCACCTCAAAACGACAACCAAATTTTATTAAAATTAAATTTTATGATTTCAAATATTTAATTATTAGCTTTTAAACAAAATTATACATATTAATATGAAATTTTAAGAATTTTACTCGGTTAAAATTAGAACGGAATCTCTATAAAGCCCATTTAGACATGCACATTTTAATCCCGAAAAAACGATAACCAAATGTTATTAAATAAAATTTTATGAGTTTAAATATTTAATTATGGGCTTTTGAACAAAATTATACAGATTAATCTCAAATTTTAAGGTTTTTACTCGGTTAAAATTCGAACGGATTCTCTATAGAGCATATTTAGGCATGCTCGTATTAATAGCATCAAAATGACAACCAAATGTTATTAAATTAAATTTTATGAGTTCAAATAGTTAATTATAGGCTTTTGAACAAAATTATATAGATTAATCTCAAATTTTTAGCTTTTTACTCGGTGAAAATTCGAACGGAATCTCTATAAAGCCCATTTAGACATGCAAGTTTTAATCGCATCAAAACGACAACCAAATTTTATTTAAATCAAATTTTATGATTTCAAATAATTAATTATTAGCTTTTGAACAAAATTATATAGATTAATCTGAAATTTAAAGAATTTTTACTCGGTTAAAATTTGAACGGAATCTCCATAAAGCCTTTTTAGACTTGCACGTTTTAATCCCAACAAAACGACAACCAAATGTTATTAAAACAAATTTTATGAGTTTAAATATTTAATTATGGGTTTTTGAACAAAATTATGCAGATTAATCTCAAATTTTAATGTTTTTTACTCGGTGAAAATTCGAACGGAATCTCTATAAAGCCCATTTAGACATGCACGTTTTAATCACCTCAAAACGACAACCAAATTTTATTAAAATCAAATTTTATGATTTCAAATATTTAATTATTAGCTTTTGAATAAAATTATACAGATTAATCTGAAATTTTCTGAATTTTACTCGGTTTAAATTAGAACAGAATCTCTATAAAGCCATTTAGACATGCACGTTTTAATCCCAACAAAACGACAACCAAATGTTATTAAATCAAATTTTATGAGTTTAAATATTTAATTATGGGCTTTTGAACAAAATTATACAGATTAATCTCAAATTTTATGATTTTTACACGGTTAAAATTCGAACGGATTCTCTATAGAGCACATTTAGACATACTCGTATTAATCGCATCAAAACGACAACCAAATGTTATTGAATTAAATTTTATGAGTTCAAATAGTTAATTATAGTCCTTTGAACAAAATTATACAGATTAATCTAAAATTTTCAGCTTTTTACTCGGTTAAAATTCGAACGGAATCTCTATAAAGACCATTTAGATATGCACGTTTTAATCTCCTCAAAACGGCAACCAAATTTTATTAAAATCAAATTTTATGATTTCAAATATTTAATTATTACCTTTTGAATATAATTATACAGATTAATCTGAAATTTTCAGAATTTTACTCGGTTTAAATTAGAACGGAATCTCCATAAAGCCATTTAGACATGCACGTTTTAATCCCAACAAAATGACAACCAAATGTTATTAAATCAAATTTTATGAGTTTAAATACTTAATTATGGGCTTTTGAACAAAATTATACAGATTAATCTCAAATTTTAAGGTTTTTACTCGGTCAAAATTCGAACGGATTCTCTATAGAGCATATTTAGACATGCTCGTATTAATAGCATCAAAAGGACAACCAAATGTCATTAAATTAAATTTTATGAGTTCAAATAGTTAATTATAGGCTTTTGAACAAAATTATATAGATTAATCTCAAATTTTTAGCTTTTTACTCGGTGAAAATTCGAACGGAATCTCTATAAAGCCCATTTAGACATGCAAGTTTTAATCGCATCAAAACGACAACCAAATTTTATTAAAATCAAATTTTATGATTTCAAATAATTAATTATTAGCTTTTGAACAAAATTATACAGATTAATCTGAAATTTTCAGAATTTTACTCGGTTAAAATTAGAACGGAATCTCCATAAAGCCTTTTTAGACTTGCACGTTTTAATCCCAACAAAACGACAACCAAATGTTATTAAATCAAATTTTATGAGTTTAAATATTTAATTATGGGTTTTTGAACAAAATTATACAGATTAATCTCAAATTTTAAGGTTTTTACTCGATGAAAACTCGAACGGGATCACTAGAAAGCCCATTTAGACATGCACGTTTTAATCACCTCAAAACGACAACCAAATTTTATTAAAATCAAATTTTATCATTTCAAATATTTAATTATTAGCTTTTGAATAAATTATACAGATTAATCTAAACTTTTCAGGATTTTACTCGGTTTAAATTAGAACGGAATCTCTATAAAGCCATTTAGACATGCACGTTTTAATCCCAACAAAACGACAACCAAATGTTATTAAATCAAATTTTATGAGTTTAAATATTTAATTATGGGCTTTTGAACAAAATTATACAGATTAATCTCAAATTTTAAGGTTTTTACACGGTTAAAATTCGAACGTATTCTCTATAGAGCATATTTAGACATGCTCGTATTAATCGCATCAAAACGACAACCAAATGTTATTAAATTAAATTTTATGAGTTCAAATAGTTAATTATAGTCTTTTGAACAAAATTTTACAGATTAATCTCAAATTTTCAGCTAAAATTTGAACGGAATCTCTATAAAGCCCATTTAGACATGCAAGTTTTAATCGCATCAAAACGACAACCAAATTTAATTAAAATCAAATTTTATGATTTCAAATAATTAATTATTATCTTTTGAACAAAATTATACAGATTAATCTGAAATTTTCAGAATTTTACTCGGTTAAAATTAGAACGAAATCTCCATAAAGCCTTTTTAGACTTGCACGTTTTAATCCCAACAAAATGACAACCAAATGTTATTAAATCAAATTTTATGAGTTTAAATATTTAATTATGGGTTTTTGAACAAAATTATACAGATTAATCTCAAATTTTAAGGTTTTTACTCGGTGAAAATTCGAACGGAATCTCTATAAAGCCCATTTAGACATGCACATTTTAATCACCTCAAAACGACAACCAAATTTTATTAAAATTAAATTTTATGATTTCAAATATTTAATTATTAGCTTTTAAACAAAATTATACATATTAATATGAAATTTTAAGAATTTTACTCGGTTAAAATTAGAACGGAATCTCTATAAAGCCCATTTAGACATGCACATTTTAATCCCGAAAAAACGATAACCAAATGTTATTAAATAAAATTTTATGAGTTTAAATATTTAATTATGGGCTTTTGAACAAAATTATACAGATTAATCTCAAATTTTAAGGTTTTTACTCGGTTAAAATTCGAACGGATTCTCTATAGAGTATATTTAGACATGCTCGTATTAATCGCGTCAAAACGACAACCAAATGTTATTAAATTAAATTTTATGAGTTCAATTAGTTAATTATAGTCTTTTGAACAAAATTTTACAGATTAATCTCAAATTTTTAGCTTTTTACTCGGTTAAAATTCGAACGGAATCTCTATAAAGCCCATTTAGACAAGCACGTTTTAATCCCAACAAAACGACAACCAAATGTTATTAAATCAAATTTAATGAGTTTAAATATTTAATTATGGGTTTTTGAATAAAATTATACAGATTAATCTCAAATTTTAAAGTTTTTACTCGGTGAAAATTCGAACGGAATCTCAATAAAGCTGATTTAGACATGCACGTTTTAATCACCTCAAAACGACAACCAAATTTTATTAAAATCAAATTTTATGATTTCAAATATTTAATTATTAGCTTGTAAACAAAATTAAACAGATTAATCTAAAATTTTAAGAATTTTACTCGGTTAAAATTAGAACGGAATTTCTATAAAGCCCATTTAGACATGCACGTTTTAATCCCAACAAAACGACAACCAAATGTTATTAAATCAAATTTTTTAAGTTTAAATATTTAATTATGGGCTTTTGAACAAAATTATACAGATTAATCTCAAATTTTAAGGTTTTTACTCGGTTAAAATTCGAACGGATTCTCTATAGAGCACATTTAGACATGCTCGTATTAATCGCATCAAAACGACAACCAAATGTTATTAAATTAAATTTTATGTGTTCAAATAGTTAATTATAGTCTTTTGAACAAAATTATACAGATTAATCTTAAATTTTCAGCTTTTTACTCGGTTAAAATTCGAACGGAATCTCTATAAAGCCCATTTAGATATGCACGTTTTAATCACCTCAAAACGACAACTAAATTTTATTAAAACCAAATTTTATGATTTCAAATATTTAATTGTTAGCTTTTGAATAAAATTATACAGATTAATCTGAAATTTTCAGAATTTTACTCGGTTTAAATTAGAACAGAATCTCTATAAAGCCATTTAGACATGCACGTTTTAATCCCAACAAAATAACAACCAAATGTTATTAAATCAAATTTTATGAGTTTAAATACTTAATTATGGGCTTTTAAACAAAATTATATAGATTAATGTCAAATTTTAAGGTTTTTACTCGGTTAAAATTCAAACGGATTCTCTATAGAGCATCTTGAGACATGCTCGTATTAATAGCATCAAAAGGACAACCAAATGTTATTAAATTAAATTTTATGAGTTCAAATAGTTAATTATAGGCTTTTGAACAAAATTATACAGATTAATCTCAAATTTTTAGCTTTTTACTCGGTGAAAATTCGAACGGAATCTCTATAAAGCCCATTTAGACATGCAAGTTTTAATCGCATCATAACGACATCCAAATTTTATTAAAATCAAATTTTATGATTTCAAATAATTAATTATTAGCTTTTGAACAAAATTATATAGTTTAATCTGAAATTTTCAGAATTTTACTCGGTTAAAATTAGAACGAAATCTCCATAAAGCCTTTTTAGACTTGCACGTTTTAATCCCAACAAAACGACAACCAAATGTTATTAAATCAAATTTTATGAGTTTAAATATTTAATTATGGGTTTTTGAACAAAATTATACAGATTAATCTCAAATTTTAATGTTTTTACTCGGTGAAAATTCGAACGGAATCTCTATAAAGCCCATTTAGACATGTACGTTTTAATCACCTCAAAACGACAACCAAATTTAATTAAAATCAAATTTTATGATTTCAAATATTTAATTATTAGCTTTTGAAAAAAATTATACAGATTAATTTGAAATTTTCAGAATTTTAATCGGTTTAAATTAGAACGGAATCTCTATAAAGCCATTTAGACATGCACGTTTTAATCCCAACAAAAGGACAACCAAATGTTATTAAATCAAATTTTATGAGTTTAAATACTTAATTATGGGCTTTTAAAAAAAATTATACAGATTAATCTCAAATTTTAAGGTTTTACTCGGTTAAAATTCGAACGGATTCTCTATAGAGCATATTTAGACATGCTCGTATTAATAGCATCAAAACGACAACTAAATGTTATTAAATTAAATTTTATTAGTTCAAATAGTTTATTATAGGCTTGTGAACAAAATTATACAGATTAATCTTAAATTTTCAGCTTTTTACTCGGTTAAAATTCCAACGGAATCTCTAAAAAGCCCATTTAGACATGCACGTTTTAATCGCCTCAAAACGATATCCAAATTTTATTAAAATCAAATTTTTTGAATTCAAATATTTAATTATTAGATTTTGAACAAAATTATACATATTAATCTGAAATTTTAAGAATTTTACTCGGTTAAAATTAGAACGGAATCTCTATAAAGCCCATTTAGACATGCACGTTTTAATCCCAACAAAACGACAACCAAATGTTATTAAATCAAATATTATGAGTTTAAATATTTAATTATGGGATTTTGAACAAAATTATATAGATTGATCTTAAATTTTAAGATTTTTACTCGGTTAAAATTCAAATGGATTCTCTATAGAGCACATTTAGACATGCTCGTATTAATCGCATCAAAACGACAACAAAATGTTATTAAATTAAATTTTATGAGTTCAAATAGTTAATTATAGGCTTTTGAACAAAATTATACAGATTAATCTCAAATTTTCAGCTTTTTACTCGGTTAGAATTCGAACGGAATCTCTATAAAGCCCATTTGGATATGCACGTTTTAATCGCCTCAAAACGATAACCAAATTTTATTAAAATCAAATTTTATGATTTCAAATATTTAATTATTAGTTTTTGAAAAAAAATTATACAAATTAATCTGAAATTTTAAGAATTTTACTCGGTTAAAATTAGAACGAAATCTCTATAAAGCCCATTTACACATGCACGTTTTAATCCCAACAAAACGACAACCAAATGTTATTAAATCAAATATTATGAGTTTAAATATTTAATTATGGTATTTTGAACAAAATTATATAGATTGATCTCAAATTTTAAGGTTTTTACTCGGTTAAAATTCGAACGGATTCTCTATAGAACACATTTAGACATGCTCGTATTAATCGCATCGAAACGACAACCAAATGTTATTAAATTAAATTCTATGAGTTCAAATAGTTAATTATAGGCTTGTGAACAAAATTATACAGATTAATCTCAAATTTTCATCTTTTTACTCGGTTAGAATTCGAACGGAATCTCTATAAAGCCCATTTACACATGCACGTTTTAATCCCAACAAAACGACAACCAAATGTTATTAAATCAAATATTATGAGTTTAAATATTTAATTATGGTATTTTGAACAAAATTATATAGATTGATCTCAAATTTTAAGGTTTTTACTCGGTTAAAATTCAAACGGATTCTCTATAGAGCACATTTAGACATGCTCGTATTAATCGCATCAAAACGACAACAAAATGTTTTTAAATTAAATTTTATGAGTTCAAATAGTTAATTATAGGCTTTTGAACAAAATTATACAGATTAATCTCAAATTTTCAGCTTTTTACTCGGTTAGAATTCGAACGGAATCTCTATAAAGCCCATTTGGATATGCACGTTTTAATCGCCTCAAAACGATAACCAAATTTTATTAAAATCAAATTTTATGATTTCAAATATTTAATTATTAGTTTTTGAAAAAAAATTATACAAATTAATCTGAAATTTTAAGAATTTTACTCGGTTAAAATTAGAACGAAATCTCTATAAAGCCCATTTACACATGCACGTTTTAATCCCAACAAAACGACAACCAAATGTTATTAAATCAAATATTATGAGTTTAAATATTTAATTATGGTATTTTGAACAAAATTATATAGATTGATCTCAAATTTTAAGGTTTTTACTCGGTTAAAATTCGAACGGATTCTCTATAGAACACATTTAGACATGCTCGTATTAATCGCATCGAAACGACAACCAAATGTTATTAAATTAAATTCTATGAGTTCAAATAGTTAATTATAGGCTTGTGAACAAAATTATACAGATTAATCTCAAATTTTCATCTTTTTACTCGGTTAGAATTCGAACGGAATCTCTATAAAGCCCATTTGGATATGCACGTTTTAATCGCCTCAAAACGATAACCAAATTTTATTAAAATCAAATTTTATGATTTCAAATATTTAATTATTAGTTTTTGAAAAAAAATTATACAAATTAATCTGAAATTTTAAGAATTTTACTCGGTTAAAATTAGAACGGAATCTCTATAAAGCCCATTTAGACATGCACGTTTTAATCCCAACAAAACGACAACCAAATGTTATTAAATCAAATATTATGAGTTTAAATATTTAATTATGGGATTTTGAACAAAATTATATAGATTGATCTTAAATTTTAAGATTTTTACTCGGTTAAAATTCAAACGGATTCTCTATAGAGCACATTTAGACATGCTCGTATTAATCGCATCAAAACGACAACAAAATGTTATTAAATTAAATTTTATGAGTTCAAATAGTTAATTATAGGCTTTTGAACAAAATTATACAGATTAATCTCAAATTTTCAGCTTTTTACTCGGTTAGAATTCGAACGGAATCTCTATAAAGCCCATTTGGATATGCACGTTTTAATCGCCTCAAAACGATAACCAAATTTTATTAAAATCAAATTTTATGATTTCAAATATTTAATTATTAGTTTTTGAAAAAAAATTATACAAATTAATCTGAAATTTTAAGAATTTTACTCGGTTAAAATTAGAACGAAATCTCTATAAAGCCCATTTACACATGCACGTTTTAATCCCAACAAAACGACAACCAAATGTTATTAAATCAAATATTATGAGTTTAAATATTTAATTATGGTATTTTGAACAAAATTATATAGATTGATCTCAAATTTTAAGGTTTTTACTCGGTTAAAATTCGAACGGATTCTCTATAGAACACATTTAGACATGCTCGTATTAATCGCATCGAAACGACAACCAAATGTTATTAAATTAAATTCTATGAGTTCAAATAGTTAATTATAGGCTTGTGAACAAAATTATACAGATTAATCTCAAATTTTCATCTTTTTACTCGGTTAGAATTCGAACGGAATCTCTATAAAGCCCATTTGGATATGCACGTTTTAATCGCCTCAAAACGATAACCAAATTTTATTAAAATCAAATTTTATGATTTCAAATATTTAATTATTAGTTTTTGAAAAAAAATTATACAAATTAATCTGAAATTTTAAGAATTTTACTCGGTTAAAATTAGAACGGAATCTCTATAAAGCCCATTTAGACATGCACGTTTTAATCCCAACAAAACGACAACCAAATGTTATTAAATCAAATATTATGAGTTTAAATATTTAATTATGGGATTTTGAACAAAATTATATAGATTGATCTTAAATTTTAAGATTTTTACTCGGTTAAAATTCAAACGGATTCTCTATAGAGCACATTTAGACATGCTCGTATTAATCGCATCAAAACGACAACAAAATGTTATTAAATTAAATTTTATGAGTTCAAATAGTTAATTATAGGCTTTTGAACAAAATTATACAGATTAATCTCAAATTTTCAGCTTTTTACTCGGTTAGAATTCGAACGGAATCTCTATAAAGCCCATTTGGATATGCACGTTTTAATCGCCTCAAAACGATAACCAAATTTTATTAAAATCAAATTTTATGATTTCAAATATTTAATTATTAGTTTTTGAAAAAAAATTATACAAATTAATCTGAAATTTTAAGAATTTTACTCGGTTAAAATTAGAACGAAATCTCTATAAAGCCCATTTACACATGCACGTTTTAATCCCAACAAAACGACAACCAAATGTTATTAAATCAAATATTATGAGTTTAAATATTTAATTATGGTATTTTGAACAAAATTATATAGATTGATCTCAAATTTTAAGGTTTTTACTCGGTTAAAATTCGAACGGATTCTCTATAGAACACATTTAGACATGCTCGTATTAATCGCATCGAAACGACAACCAAATGTTATTAAATTAAATTCTATGAGTTCAAATAGTTAATTATAGGCTTGTGAACAAAATTATACAGATTAATCTCAAATTTTCAGCTTTTTACTCGGTTAGAATTCGAACGGAATCTCTATAAAGCCCATTTGGATATGCACGTTTTAATCGCCTCAAAACGATAACCAAATTTTATTAAAATCAAATTTTATGATTTCAAATATTTAATTATTAGTTTTTGAAAAAAAATTATACAAATTAATCTGAAATTTTAAGAATTTTACTCGGTTAAAATTAGAACGGAATCTCTATAAAGCCCATTTAGACATGCACGTTTTAATCCCAACAAAACGACAACCAAATGTTATTAAATCAAATATTATGAGTTTAAATATTTAATTATGGTATTTTGAACAAAATTATATAGATTGATCTCAAATTTTAAGGTTTTTACTCGGTTAAAATTCGAACGGATTCTCTATAGAACACATTTAGACATGCTCGTATTAATCGCATCGAAACGACAACCAAATGTTATTAAATTAAATTCTATGAGTTCAAATAGTTAATTATAGGCTTGTGAACAAAATTATACAGATTAATCTCAAATTTTCATCTTTTTACTCGGTTAGAATTCGAACGGAATCTCTATAAAGCCCATTTGGATATGCACGTTTTAATCGCCTCAAAACGATAACCAAATTTTATTAAAATCAAATTTTATGATTTCAAATATTTAATTATTAGTTTTTGAAAAAAAATTATACAAATTAATCTGAAATTTTAAGAATTTTACTCGGTTAAAATTAGAACGGAATCTCTATAAAGCCCATTTAGACATGCACGTTTTAATCCCAACAAAACGACAACCAAATGTTATTAAATCAAATATTATGAGTTTAAATATTTAATTATGGGATTTTGAACAAAATTATATAGATTGATCTTAAATTTTAAGATTTTTACTCGGTTAAAATTCAAACGGATTCTCTATAGAGCACATTTAGACATGCTCGTATTAATCGCATCAAAACGACAACAAAATGTTATTAAATTAAATTTTATGAGTTCAAATAGTTAATTATAGGCTTTTGAACAAAATTATACAGATTAATCTCAAATTTTCAGCTTTTTACTCGGTTAGAATTCGAACGGAATCTCTATAAAGCCCATTTGGATATGCACGTTTTAATCGCCTCAAAACGATAACCAAATTTTATTAAAATCAAATTTTATGATTTCAAATATTTAATTATTAGTTTTTGAAAAAAAATTATACAAATTAATCTGAAATTTTAAGAATTTTACTCGGTTAAAATTAGAACGAAATCTCTATAAAGCCCATTTACACATGCACGTTTTAATCCCAACAAAACGACAACCAAATGTTATTAAATCAAATATTATGAGTTTAAATATTTAATTATGGTATTTTGAACAAAATTATATAGATTGATCTCAAATTTTAAGGTTTTTACTCGGTTAAAATTCGAACGGATTCTCTATAGAACACATTTAGACATGCTCGTATTAATCGCATCGAAACGACAACCAAATGTTATTAAATTAAATTCTATGAGTTCAAATAGTTAATTATAGGCTTGTGAACAAAATTATACAGATTAATCTCAAATTTTCAGCTTTTTACTCGGTTAGAATTCGAACGGAATCTCTATAAAGCCCATTTGGATATGCACGTTTTAATCGCCTCAAAACGATAACCAAATTTTATTAAAATCAAATTTTATGATTTCAAATATTTAATTATTAGTTTTTGAAAAAAAATTATACAAATTAATCTGAAATTTTAAGAATTTTACTCGGTTAAAATTAGAACGGAATCTCTATAAAGCCCATTTAGACATGCACGTTTTAATCCCAACAAAACGACAACCAAATGTTATTAAATCAAATATTATGAGTTTAAATATTTAATTATGGGATTTTGAACAAAATTATATAGATTGATCTTAAATTTTAAGATTTTTACTCGGTTAAAATTCAAACGGATTCTCTATAGAGCACATTTAGACATGCTCGTATTAATCGCATCAAAACGACAACAAAATGTTATTAAATTAAATTTTATGAGTTCAAATAGTTAATTATAGGCTTTTGAACAAAATTATACAGATTAATCTCAAATTTTCAGCTTTTTACTCGGTTAGAATTCGAACGGAATCTCTATAAAGCCCATTTGGATATGCACGTTTTAATCGCCTCAAAACGATAACCAAATTTTATTAAAATCAAATTTTATGATTTCAAATATTTAATTATTAGTTTTTGAAAAAAAATTATACAAATTAATCTGAAATTTTAAGAATTTTACTCGGTTAAAATTAGAACGAAATCTCTATAAAGCCCATTTACACATGCACGTTTTAATCCCAACAAAACGACAACCAAATGTTATTAAATCAAATATTATGAGTTTAAATATTTAATTATGGTATTTTGAACAAAATTATATAGATTGATCTCAAATTTTAAGGTTTTTACTCGGTTAAAATTCGAACGGATTCTCTATAGAACACATTTAGACATGCTCGTATTAATCGCATCGAAACGACAACCAAATGTTATTAAATTAAATTCTATGAGTTCAAATAGTTAATTATAGGCTTGTGAACAAAATTATACAGATTAATCTCAAATTTTCATCTTTTTACTCGGTTAGAATTCGAACGGAATCTCTATAAAGCCCATTTGGATATGCACGTTTTAATCGCCTCAAAACGATAACCAAATTTTATTAAAATCAAATTTTATGATTTCAAATATTTAATTATTAGTTTTTGAAAAAAAATTATACAAATTAATCTGAAATTTTAAGAATTTTACTCGGTTAAAATTAGAACGGAATCTCTATAAAGCCCATTTAGACATGCACGTTTTAATCCCAACAAAACGACAACCAAATGTTATTAAATCAAATATTATGAGTTTAAATATTTAATTATGGGATTTTGAACAAAATTATATAGATTGATCTTAAATTTTAAGATTTTTACTCGGTTAAAATTCAAACGGATTCTCTATAGAGCACATTTAGACATGCTCGTATTAATCGCATCAAAACGACAACAAAATGTTATTAAATTAAATTTTATGAGTTCAAATAGTTAATTATAGGCTTTTGAACAAAATTATACAGATTAATCTCAAATTTTCAGCTTTTTACTCGGTTAGAATTCGAACGGAATCTCTATAAAGCCCATTTGGATATGCACGTTTTAATCGCCTCAAAACGATAACCAAATTTTATTAAAATCAAATTTTATGATTTCAAATATTTAATTATTAGTTTTTGAAAAAAAATTATACAAATTAATCTGAAATTTTAAGAATTTTACTCGGTTAAAATTAGAACGAAATCTCTATAAAGCCCATTTACACATGCACGTTTTAATCCCAACAAAACGACAACCAAATGTTATTAAATCAAATATTATGAGTTTAAATATTTAATTATGGGATTTTGAACAAAATTATATAGATTGATCTTAAATTTTAAGATTTTTACTCGGTTAAAATTCAAACGGATTCTCTATAGAGCACATTTAGACATGCTCGTATTAATCGCATCAAAACGACAACAAAATGTTATTAAATTAAATTTTATGAGTTCAAATAGTTAATTATAGGCTTTTGAACAAAATTATACAGATTAATCTCAAATTTTCAGCTTTTTACTCGGTTAGAATTCGAACGGAATCTCTATAAAGCCCATTTGGATATGCACGTTTTAATCGCCTCAAAACGATAACCAAATTTTATTAAAATCAAATTTTATGATTTCAAATATTTAATTATTAGTTTTTGAAAAAAAATTATACAAATTAATCTGAAATTTTAAGAATTTTACTCGGTTAAAATTAGAACGAAATCTCTATAAAGCCCATTTACACATGCACGTTTTAATCCCAACAAAACGACAACCAAATGTTATTAAATCAAATATTATGAGTTTAAATATTTAATTATGGTATTTTGAACAAAATTATATAGATTGATCTCAAATTTTAAGGTTTTTACTCGGTTAAAATTCGAACGGATTCTCTATAGAACACATTTAGACATGCTCGTATTAATCGCATCGAAACGACAACCAAATGTTATTAAATTAAATTCTATGAGTTCAAATAGTTAATTATAGGCTTGTGAACAAAATTATACAGATTAATCTCAAATTTTCAGCTTTTTACTCGGTTAGAATTCGAACGGAATCTCTATAAAGCCCATTTGGATATGCACGTTTTAATCGCCTCAAAACGATAACCAAATTTTATTAAAATCAAATTTTATGATTTCAAATATTTAATTATTAGTTTTTGAAAAAAAATTATACAAATTAATCTGAAATTTTAAGAATTTTACTCGGTTAAAATTAGAACGGAATCTCTATAAAGCCCATTTAGACATGCACGTTTTAATCCCAACAAAACGACAACCAAATGTTATTAAATCAAATATTATGAGTTTAAATATTTAATTATGGTATTTTGAACAAAATTATATAGATTGATCTCAAATTTTAAGGTTTTTACTCGGTTAAAATTCGAACGGATTCTCTATAGAACACATTTAGACATGCTCGTATTAATCGCATCGAAACGACAACCAAATGTTATTAAATTAAATTCTATGAGTTCAAATAGTTAATTATAGGCTTGTGAACAAAATTATACAGATTAATCTCAAATTTTCAGCTTTTTACTCGGTTAGAATTCGAACGGAATCTCTATAAAGCCCATTTGGATATGCACGTTTTAATCGCCTCAAAACGATAACCAAATTTTATTAAAATCAAATTTTATGATTTCAAATATTTAATTATTAGTTTTTGAAAAAAAATTATACAAATTAATCTGAAATTTTAAGAATTTTACTCGGTTAAAATTAGAACGGAATCTCTATAAAGCCCATTTAGACATGCACGTTTTAATCCCAACAAAACGACAACCAAATGTTATTAAATCAAATATTATGAGTTTAAATATTTAATTATGGGATTTTGAACAAAATTATATAGATTGATCTTAAATTTTAAGATTTTTACTCGGTTAAAATTCAAACGGATTCTCTATAGAGCACATTTAGACATGCTCGTATTAATCGCATCAAAACGACAACAAAATGTTATTAAATTAAATTTTATGAGTTCAAATAGTTAATTATAGGCTTTTGAACAAAATTATACAGATTAATCTCAAATTTTCAGCTTTTTACTCGGTTAGAATTCGAACGGAATCTCTATAAAGCCCATTTGGATATGCACGTTTTAATCGCCTCAAAACGATAACCAAATTTTATTAAAATCAAATTTTATGATTTCAAATATTTAATTATTAGTTTTTGAAAAAAAATTATACAAATTAATCTGAAATTTTAAGAATTTTACTCGGTTAAAATTAGAACGAAATCTCTATAAAGCCCATTTAGACATGCACGTTTTAATCCCAACAAAACGACAACCAAATGTTATTAAATCAAATATTATGAGTTTAAATATTTAATTATGGTATTTTGAACAAAATTATATAGATTGATCTCAAATTTTAAGGTTTTTACTCGGTTAAAATTCGAACGGATTCTCTATAGAACACATTTAGACATGCTCGTATTAATCGCATCGAAACGACAACCAAATGTTATTAAATTAAATTCTATGAGTTCAAATAGTTAATTATAGGCTTGTGAACAAAATTATACGGATTAATCTCAAATTTTCAGCTTTTTACTCGGTTAAAATTCGAACGAAATCTCTATAAAGCCCATTTAGACATGCACGTTTTAATCACATCAAAACGACAACCAAATTTTATTAAAATAAAATTTTATGAATTAAAATATTTAATTATTAGCTTTTGAACAAATTTATACATATTAATCTGAAATTTTAAGAATTTTACTCGGTTAAAATTAAAAGGGAATCTCTATAAAGCCCATTTAGACGTGCACGTTTTAATCCCAACAAAACGACAACCAAATGTTATTAAATCAAATTTTATGAGTTTAAATATTTAATTATGGGCTTTTGAACAAAATTATACATATTAATCTCAAATTTTAAGGTTTTTACTCGGTTAAAATTCAAACGGATTCTCTATAGTTCATATTTAGACATGCTCGTATTAATCGCATCAAAATGACAACCGAATACTATTCAATTAAATTTTATGAGTTCAAATAGTTAATTATAGGCTTTTGAACAGAATTATATAGATTAATCTCAAATTTTCAGCTTTTTACTCTGTTAAAATTCGAATGGAATCTCTATAAAGCCCATTTAGACATGCACGTTTTAATCGCCTCAAAACGACAACCGAATACTATTCAATTAAATTTTATGAGTTCAAATAGTTAATTATAGACTTTTGAACAAAATTATATAGATTAATCTCAAATTTTCAGCTTTTTACTCGGTTAAAATTTGAATAGAATCTCTATAAAGCCCATTTAGACATGTACGTTTTAATCGCATCAAAACGACAACCAAATTTTATTAAAATCAAATTTTATGATTTGAAATATTTAATTCTTAGCTTTTGAACAAAATTATACAGATTAATCTGAAATTTTCAGAATTTTACTCGGTAAAAATTAGAACGGAATCTCTATAAAGCCCATTTAGACATGCACGTTTTAATCCCAACAAAACGACAACTAAATGTTATTAAATCAAATTTTATGTGTTTAAATATTTAATTATGGGCTTTTGAACAAAATTATACAGATTAATCTCAAATTTTAAGGTTTCTACTCGGTTAAAATTCGAACGGATTCTCTATAAAGCACATTTAGACATTCTCGTATTAATCGCATCAAAATGGTAACCAAATGTTATTAAATTAAATTTTATGAGTTAAAATAGTTAATTATAGGCTTTTGAATAAAATTATGCAGATTAATCTCAAATTTCAGCTTTTTACTCGGTTAAAATTTGAATGGAATCTCTATAAAGCCCATTTAAACATACACGTTTTAATCGCATCAAAACGATAACCAAATTTTATTAAAATCAAATTTTATGAATTCAAATATTTAATTATTAGCTTTTGAACAAAATTATACAGAATAATCTGAAATTTTCTGAATTTTACTCTGTTAAAATTAGAACGAAATCTCTATAAAGCCCATTTAGACATGCACGTTTTAATCCCAACAAAACGATAACCAAATGTTATTAAATCAAATTTTATGAGTTTAAATATTTAATTATGGGCTTTTGAACAAAATTATATAGATTAATCTCAAATTTTTAGGTTTTTACTCGGTTAAAATTCGAACGGATTCGGTTAAAATTCTAACGGAAGCTTCTTTCTCTCCTCTCCCACCTCTCTCCTCTCCTTCTCTCTTCTGCTTCATCACGTTTTCTTCTTCATGCTTTTTGTTTTCTTCAGCCTTCTCTACCGATCACCCGTGGGGTTTTTGATCGGCCGACCACCACCACCGCCATCTTCAGGAGAGGAAGAAGCTTCACCGTCACCGGCCAATATCTCCAGGTATAACAAATCTATTTTTGTATGTTTCTTGCCATCGTTCTTTGATCTTTCTTGCCTATCTTGCTCCGATCTCTTGATTGTTGCCCTGTCAATGGCTTCCTCCGATCTGGCTCGGTTCATCTACTATCTCCAACCCTTCCCAGGGTCTTTAACCACCGCAGTAATCTATGGATCATATCGCCCACTCGATACGTTTTGGAGATGGGTTCTCTTCTTCATGCTTTTTCTTTTACTTCTTTTTTCTGGAAGGTGTAGCTGCTCCTGTTTCTGGAGGACTCGGAGGATCAGTC
Organism: Abelmoschus esculentus; assembly: GCA_035048815.1. Taxonomy (NCBI): domain Eukaryota; kingdom Viridiplantae; phylum Streptophyta; class Magnoliopsida; order Malvales; family Malvaceae; genus Abelmoschus; species Abelmoschus esculentus. The sequence goes on along the minus strand of JAUCBN010000006.1, from coordinate 11,080,300 downwards.
TCCTCCATGGCGTTCTCATCCTCAACTGCGACGTCTATAATCGGATCAGGTCGGTCTACATCTCGTTCCACGTTTTGCTCTCCACCTCTTTTGAGGGATCTAACCACTGCAAGCCGTCATCGCCTCCGTGTGAATCACCTTCAACACGCTCTTCGTTGGTTACTGCTCAGGCTCGGTATCTGTCTGGCTTGGTTTGGTTCCCACTTCCTCTTAAACTCCTGTTTTTATGTTCAACAAGGTCTCTCCCTCTCCGAACCTTGGTATGGAATGGTTTCTACGTCTTTTATCTTGCCCCTTCTAGGGGATGCGATGATCGGCGTGGGACTTGTTTTCTGCTCCTTTTTCCTGGGTTCATTCGAACCATCGTTTGTGTACTGGTTCTGTGGTCCAAGGAGGGATGCTTTCGGTCTTCACCTCCTTTGGCTCCGATCGTCTCTCGGCCTCTGCAGGATCGACTTTCTTCATCCACCTTTCGTTCTGGCGACCTACATGAGGGATTTTCTCAGAGCTATCTCTGTGTTTGGCTGTCCCTTGCCGACCCTCTGTTTGGTCTCCTTCGGGTTTGGCCGCGTCTGGCCGTCCTAACTTTGTGTCTTTCCTTCAACCTCAGCTTTAGGCTTTCCCCTCCTACTCTTTTCTGGAGACTTGGCGTTCGTTTCAGGTGGCTCTATGTACGGGTCATCTTCGAGACTGGTCCATGGTTGGCCTCCCGTTGGTCCTCGCCCTCGACGCCTTCGATCTGTCTACTTTGGAGGATAGGAGCTTGCATTATATCGACGGTGGTGGAGTCTGTTCGACGGTCTTACTGGTCGTTGTGCTTGCTTCGCCGGTTCTTGATCGCTTCTTGGCCGGCATGGAGGTTTGAATATCAACTTGCGCCCACTCCTTGCTCCTCGGTCCTGGGTCGTTTGCGGCCGAGTTCCTGCATGGAGTGGGACGTGGCCCTCCTGCATGGATTTGGTGAAGGGCAAGGTGGACCGACTGGTTTTTCGGGCTCGTATGGGTGCTCAGCTATCCTTTTGGATTCGAATTATCGTATTAGGTATGATATAACTCCAAATTACCGTATGTTCTCTTTATGGTTACGGTATAAATTGGCTTTGGTTCATCAATTTACATGTTGCTCTGCTTTGTATCGTTATTTTGTTTACCTACCTTCTCTTGTTGTTGTTGTTTTCGTTTTTATTTTTACGTTTTTGTTTATACTGATGTGTTATTTATTTCTTTTGTGGCTTTTTCTTATGCCTTGTGATTACTTCATATTCTCTTATTTGTTACCAACCTTATATAAGGTCCATACCAACACCTTACATGGTGTCCTTGTCAAACTTTGGTCTGACTATCAGTCTTTTATACCAACTGCTACTTTGTGTCTCATCCTCTATATTATCTTAACTTTTTTCAGTTTTGGACTATTTATCCTTTTTATTAATAATACAATATTTATTCCTTTTCTAACTCTTATACTTTCTTTAATAGTTTTTTGGTCTCTCTTTTTCAATTATCTTATCTTATTTTTTACAAGAAGTTCTATTCCTTTTTAGACTCTTCCTCTCTTTTCTACTCCTAGTGAAATTCTTATTTCTTACATTCATATGGACTCTTCACCTATATATATGATCATATATTCCACTAATGATTTATTCTTTCTCATATTTTCTTTATCTTGCCGCCCTTACTCTCTTCTTTCTTTTCTGATGGATTCCAAATCTTTTCTCCAACAACTCGGGAATATTCAATTTACTGAGGAAGAACAATCCATTATCTTTCAAACAAACCTTCCCTGGGATTCTGCTGATGCTGATTCACATACAACTTTGCTAGGGAACATGATTACCTCGAAGGACATTGACGATCAAATTATCATTAAAGCCTTTACTGGTATTTGGACTCCGGCTAAATTATCTTCTATGCGCGCCTTGCGATCACGGTTGTTCCTAATCTGCTTCAGGGATGAAAAGATTAAGGAGGATATTTTGTCCAGGGGGCCATGGACCTATAAGGATGAGTGGCTTTCCCTCACTCAATATGATCCTGCTATTAGCCTTGATGACCACTCCTTTATGATAATGAATGCGTGTGGGTACGAATCTATAATATCCCACCTATCCTTCTTGCTTCGGAGGAATCTGCTAACAATACTGGTGAGTCACTCGGAGCTCTCATTGGATCTGTTACAAAGATTGACACGAGGAAAATGGATCTCAATATGGTTGACTATCTTCGGGTAGGAGTATCTCTAGATGCCTCTAAACCAGTTCGACGTTGTGTTGCTATTGGTGGGGGGTCTTCTACCCGTTTTTGTCCTCTGCAATATGAACGCCTTCCCACTCTCTGCCACTGTTGTGGTCGTGTGGGCCACTCTCTTGATTTTTGCACTATCCCGGTCGAGCAAAGGCCTGAGCAACTTCAATATGGCGACTGGCTCCGCTATCTCCCTAAGAAGAAGATTTCTCAACCTCTGCAGAGAGGACGCATCCGTTACATTTCGCAAAGCTCTCAAGCATCTCCTTCCACGGGTTCTAATGATAAAGACAAGGCTCCGGTGACAGATCTGTCCGCCCAGGAGAACGCCCCTCTTTCTGAGTCTTTGCCTGTCTTCTCACAGGGTCCTCGCACTCTTCCAACTGTCCCAAGTAAACTATCTGCTCGGCGTGGCCCTACTCAGCTCTTGCAAACGGTTTTTCCGGATTTGGAACCCAATATAACTACGCGGTCTAAGATTCTTGATGGTGATGCTGATGATAGCCTGTCGGCGCCAGAACTCCAAGATCTGGAGCTTGATCTTGCCAATGATGTCGCTTTCCAGGGAGCTGCTGACTGGATTGAACATGCGCCACCAACGAAGAGAATTGCTCGTGCAGTTGCTACTAGGGGATCTAAAAGAACTCCGCCATCTGATGAGGGCTCTCGACCTAAACGCCCTCGGCCACCTCCTAAAGGATATGCAGAAAAAGCTAGGATGAGCAGAACAAACAACTCTCCGGCGGAGGTTGACAGTGGTCAACCCCGTCGAGCCAAATGATCGATCTTTTTTGGAACTGTCATGGCTTTTATACCATGGCAGTTCTACCTTTAGTTTTTTTCTTTCTTTTTTTCGTTGTTTTTAGTTTTTTGAGTTTATTAGGACAGTGTTTTTCTTTTGTCTCTCTTTTTAAGTTTGTTTTCAGGTTTAATAATATTTCTTTTTCTTTGTTTTTTTTCTTTGGTTCTTTCTCTACTCTTCCTCTCTTTTACTCTCCTTTTTTCTTTTCTTTTTTCTTTCGTACATATGTTTTTCTACGTTTACATATACCACCCTTTGAAAGGGATCTTTCCAACGTCTTTTTTGACGTATCTTTACCTACGGAGAGGAATTGCTTTCCTCCTCTACTTCATGTCACTTTACACTATTGGCTAGCTGGGATGAGCAGCTTTAACAACTCTCCGGTGGTGGTTGACGATGATCAACCCCGCCGAGAGAAATGAAAATCTTATGTTGGAACTGTCAGGGCCTTGGCAACGCCCAGGCAGTTCTTGCGTTACAACGTGCTGTCTCTAAGCATGATGCTGATTGTCTCTTTCTTTGCGAGACCAGATTAAACAGACAAAACATGGATCGTATTAAGCTCAAACTTGGTATGCATGGTTGTCTCGCCATTGATCACAGGCCTTCATGTACAGGCCTTGCCATCATCTGGAAGAACAATTCTTCTGTTGATCTCCTCTCATATTCAGATCGACATATTGATGTTCTTGTTACATTTGAACAAATTCAATTCCACTTTACTGGTATACACGGTTTTCCTGAAACTGCGAACAAATACAAGACTTGGCAATTAATAGATTCCCTGAATGTAACCAATTCTCTTCCTTGGCTTTTAGGGGGGGACTGTAATGAAATCCTTTATGACAACGAAAAACAAGGTGGTTCTCGCCATGCTCGTTCGCAAATTAACAATTTTCAAGAGTGCCTTGATAATAATGATCTTTTCGATTGTAAACCAAAGTCTGGACGGTTCACTTGGACCAGATCGGGATGCAACTCGGTAACCATTATGGAAAGACTAGATAGATTTCTTGGTAATTCAACCTGGTTCAATACTTTCCCTAGTTGCCAAGCTATCTCTTTCTTCTAGGCGCGTTCTGACCACTATCCTATTTTAATGGATACTAGGCCTATACTGGGTCCCCCAATTGTGCGGACCAGCACCTTGTTCCACTATGAGAACTGCTGGGCTGATAATCCTGAGGTTCTTTTGCGTATTAAAGACCTTTGGTCTACTCCATCTCGATCGACTTTAAGTAAACTACACGACATTAGACACTTCCTTGCTACTTGGCAATCTAACAAATGACTGAAATCCAATAAGCGCATCTCCCAGTTGAATGATTTCATTAACCTATGTCTCACGCGACATCTCTCCGACTCTGAAATCATTGGCCTTCTCTCTGCTAAACGCGAGCTCGATAGTTTACTTAGTGCGAAGGAGATCTATTGGGCTCAACGTGCTCGAACTCTTTGGCTAGAGCACGGTGACAAAAACACTTCCTTCTTTCATGCCAGAGCGACTAGCCAACGGAGGAAAAACCAGATTGTTGGTCTCTTCGACGATCAAAATACTTGGCACACTAATTCAAACGACATTATGACTACCGCTGTTATATACTTTCAAACTCTTTTTTTGTCATCCTCTCCTATTATAGATCCATCAATTTTAAACAATATTCCCATAGTTGTTACTGATTCAATGAATAATGAACTTAATAAGGATTTCACTCCAGATGAAATTCATACTGCTTTTCGTGATATCAATCCGAGGAAGGCCCCGGGGGTTGACGGTTTCCCAAGCAGTTTCTTCCGGAAGCACTGGGATATCCTTGGCCACGAATTTATATCTCTATGCCTCGAGCTCCTTCGAGGGTCCATTAATATGGAAGAAGTCAATCGTACCATTATTGTGCTTATCCCTAAAATTGATGAACCTACTACAATGCGTCATCTTAGACCTATTAGCCTCTGTACAGTTATTTATAAAACTGTCTCGAAAGTTCTTGGTAATCGGCTAAAATCTATCATACCTATTTGTATTAGTGGCAACCAAGCTGCTTTTCTTCACGGCAGGAATATTACGGATAATATTCTTATAGCTCATGAACTCATCCATACCCTTAATACTGATGCTACATCTCTTGCGAAAGGGGCTAGTTTAAAGCTAGATATGGAAAAGGCTTTCGACCGTGTTGAATGGACTTTTTTAGAACATATTATGATTCGTCTAGGCTTTAACTCCAACTGGGTGTCCCTTATTATGAGGTGTGTATCCTCAGTTACCTTTCAAGTTCGAGTGAATGATTCCCTTTCTCGGCCTTTTAAGCCCTTAAGAGGTCTACGGCAAGGGGACCCTCTCTCCCCTTTTTTGTTTCTTTTTTGTACACAGGGTCTTTCGGCCTTACTTAATGCTTCACAATCTTCTGGTGACCTCCCGGGGCTTTGCGCTAGCAGAAATGGACCACGTGTCAATCATCTTCTTTTTGCAGACGACTGTGTTGTTTTTATCCGGACCAAAATGGCAGAAGTGCAGCGCCTTCGGGATGTTCTGCACATTTATGCCAATTCGTATGGGCAAGCAGTGAACTTTGAGAAATCTACTATTTTCTATTCTCGAAAAACCCCTTTGTCACTTCGAACAACCATCAATGACATACTGCATGTCAGGGAGGTGAATGATCCTGGGCTTTACTTAGGAGTCCCTCTTCTCATTGGGAAAAATAAAACTGCTGCTCTGGGTTTTACCAGAGATAAAATGACTGCCAGAATGAACAGCTGGGACAAACATCTCCTCTCTTTTAGTGGGAGAGAAGTCTTCATCAAATCTGTTCTTCAATCTATGCCTCAATATGTGATGTCTTGCTACCTTCTGCCACTCAATATTATTGATGACATGACTACTTCTATACGCCGCTACTGGTGGTCTGGGAAAGCTGGCAAAAAAGGATGGCACATGCTTCCCTGGGATACTGTCTGTCTCCCGAAAGCGACTGGGGGAGTCGGCTTTCATGATTTACACCATTTTAATATTGCTTTACTTGGTAAGCAGATTTGGCGCCTTGTGTGTGCTCCTGGGAGCCTTCTTAGTCAAATTTACAAATGCAAGTACTACCCGACTGGTTCTTTACTAGACTCTGTTTCTTCACGGAGTTCCTCCTTTGCTTGGAAAGGGCTCAGTGTAGCTATTTCTAAACTTCGTGATGGATTTTTTCTACGTCCAGGCATGAATAGTACTATCCAGATCCACTTTGACAATTGGGGTGGCTCTCAGCCTTTGCGCCTTTATGGTGATTATGAGATCAATGATGAAGTGCCTTTGCGCGCCGACACTTTTATGATACCTAACTTACCCTGCTGGGATGCATCCAAAGTTCGGAATTACTTTACATATGAGGATGCTAATACTATCCTTAATGTTCCGATTATTAATGATACACAAGACACCACCCTCTGGGGTAACCATGATTCTGGTATCTATTCTGTACGTTCGGGCTATCAATTTTTGATGCTTCAGCCAGGTCCAGTTAATAGGCCCTCTAAACTTTGGAAAGTCCTTTCTAAATTACCCACTCTTCCCAAGGTACGTTCTTTTGCCTGGCATTTGTGTCACGATGCACTTCCCTCTGGTCACAAAATCCTTCAGGCCAATCTAGGTACGGTGATTTGCCCTATATGCAATTTGGCCATTGAAACTACCATCCATGCTATACGGGACTGCCCTTGCTCTAGAGAGGCGTTCCAGTTGGCAGGACTCCCATCTCGACTTCTTTCTCCTGTTTATACCTCTCCTCATCAGTGGCTTTCTGCGGCAGCTGGCTTTCTTTCTCTTCAGCATTTTTCTTAGCTTCTCACGATCTTATGGAATCTATGGAACCGTCGCAATGATTTTGTCCATAATAACCACCTTCAACCGGTGTGGTTAACTGTTTCTAATGCTCTAAGTCTTTTACATGATTACACCTCAGCTAACAGTGCCACCCGTCTACATTCTCGGCTAGCTAAGCCCACTCTTGCTCTTGCTAGATGGACGAAGCCAGACCCTGGTTATGTCAAGTTTAACACGGATGGTGCGTTCGACCCTGTGTTAAAAGGAGCAGCAGTTGACGTCATTGTTAGGAATTCCTCTAGCATTGTCCTTGGCGGCTGTTCTTTGCCTCTCCTCTGTCCGGATCCTGCCTCTGCTGAAGCTCTTGCCCTCTTGGAAGGTCTGAAGCTTGCCTTTTCTAATGGCTGGTCCCGTGTTGTCTTCGAGACTGACTCCGCCTCCATTGCTAACAAGGTCAACGACCCCCTTTACCAGGATCGTTCCTCGGTGCAACCTTTGGTGTCTCGTATTCGTTCCACTCTTGGTACTTTGCCTGACTGTAAGATTTGTTTTGTACCTAGAGAGGCTAATGTTGTAGCCCATGTGTTAGCTACTAGGGCTTTGCGTTCCTTTTCTTCTTGCTTTTTCTCCTGTGACTTTCCCGATTTTATTCGGGCTTCTGTAAATTCGGAGAGGTTTTCCTCCCCTTCTCAATAAGATCTAGGGTACTCTTTTCCCCATAGGGGCCTTCCTGCCCCCTGGGCGGTCGGCTGTAGGGTTTTTTTAATGAGGCCCTTTTCTCAAAAAAAAATTCGAACAGATTCTCTATAGAGCATATTTAGACATGCTCGTATTAATCGCATCAAAACGATAACCAAATGTTATTAAATTAAATTTTATGAGTTCAAATAGTTAATTATAGGCATTTGAACAAAATTATACAGATTAATCTCAAATTTTCTGTTTTTTACTCGGTTAAAATTCGAACAGAATCTCTATAAAGCCTATTTAGACATGCGCGTTTTAATTGCCTCAAAACGACAACCAAATTTTATTAAAATCAAATTTTATGATTTCAAATATTTAATTATTAGCTTTTGAACAAAATTATATAGATTAATCTGAAATTTTAAGAATTTTACTCGGTTAAAATTAGAACGGAATCTCTATAAAGCCCATTTAGACATGCACGTTTTAATCCCAACAAAACGACAACCAAATGTTATTAAATCAAATTTTATGAGTTTAAATATTTAATTACGGGATTTTGAACAAAATTATATAGATTGATCCCAAAATTTAAGGTTTTTACTCGGTTAAAATTCGAACGGATTCTCTATAGAGCATATTTAGACATGCTCGTATTAATCGCATCAAAACGACAACCAAATGTTATTAAATTAAATTTTATGAGTTCAAATAGTTAGTTATAGGCTTTTGAACAAAATTATACAGATTAATCTCAAATTTTCAGCTTTTTACTCTGTTAGAATTCGAACGGAATCTCTATAAAGCCCATTTAGATATGCACGTTTTAATCGAACCAAAACGACAACCAAATTTTATTAAAATCAAATTTTATGATTTCAAATATTTAATTATTAGCTTTTAAACAAAAATTATACAGATTAATCTGAAATTTTCAGAATTTTACTCGGTTAAAATTAGAACGGAAACTCTATAAAGCCCATTTAGATATGAACGTTTTAATCCCAACAAAACGACAACTAAATGTTATTAAATCAAATTTTATGAGTTTAAATATTTAATTATAGGCTTTTGAACAAAATTATACAGATTAATCTCAAATTTTAAGGTTTCTACTCGGTTAAAATTCGAACGGATTCTCCTCTCTCAATTCTCTCTCCCTCTCTCCCCTCCGGTAACCATGTTTCTTTTCTCTTCTTTTCTGCCGCCGCTATTTTCACTCTCTTCCGCCGTTCTTTTCCTTTTCCTTCTTTTGGCATCGCTGTCCCCTGGTGCCATGATGGCATCGTGTTCTTGCTTCATCGATTCTTCACGTCTGTCCGGCGATCTTCTTGGATTGTTCCGTTCGCTCTTGTGGATGATGGAGAGAAGTCTGGTGTTCTCTCTTCCTGTGCAGGTTGCGTTGCTGATCGATATCATCATCCGGCGGCCTTGCCTTTCTCACGATCCAACCGCAACCTCGTTGAGAGAGGAGGCCTGGACCTTACCATATCTACGTTTCTTACGTAAATGGTTTCTCTACAATGGCGCCGTTCCTGACAGCAAGAATGACTCCTTGCTCATCTATGGCCGATGCTTTGGTGTTCTGAGCAATGGACCCGAGGACAAAACAACTACCTCTTTGAGGATGTGTATTCCCATGGCTATTATGGCCGCTTTACCACCCTTCTCTGGGATTTGTAGATATGATTTCTCTTTGTTTCTTCTTTCTCGGATTGTTTGGATTGTCTTTATTTTTAGCTTTCGTTTTGATGTTTTCTTTAGTACAAGTCAGTCGTGCTTCCATACCCGAACCTGGGCTCGTATGCCTGGTTTGGATTCCCTTTTGTGGAAGGACTGTTTCTTTTTATTTCTTTCATACGGTTATACTCACGCAGATCTTTTCTTGTTCAAGATCTTTCCTCGCGTTTATTATCCAGACGACACTCTGGTTCTTCGCGTATTCGATGGTTCCTTACAACCAAGACTAGGTTTTTGGCCTCTCGTTTTCTTTGCTTGTTATGTTACAGGGGTTATCTCCTTTCTTCTGGTCCAGGTCTTCACCAACACCTGGTTGCTTGTTCTTCAGATTCTTCACTTCACTGCCTACAGTGCACAGTTCGTCCATCATCTTCACTGGGTGTTTAGTGCTACCTCTTTGAGGATGTGTATTCCCATGGCTATTATGGCCGCTTTACCACCCTTCTCTGGGATTTGTATATATGGTTTCTCTTTGTTTCTTCTTTCTCGGTTTGTTTGGATTGTCTTTGTTTTCCGCTTTCGTTTTGATGTTTTCTTTGGTTCAAGTCAGCAGTGCTTCCATACCCGAACCTGGGCTCGTATTCCTGGTTTGGATTCCCTTTTGTGGAAGGACTGTTTCTTTTTATCTCCATTATATGGTTATGCTCACGCAGATCTTTTCTTGTTTATGATCTTTCCTAGCGTTTTTTATCCAGACGAACCTCTGATGGTTCTTCGCGTCTTTGTCTATAGTTGAACTTCTGATGGTTCCTTACAACCAAGACGAGGTTTTGCTTCCCAACATGTACTGTTTATTTGGTCTTTGGTTCTGATGGTTTCTCGTTTACTTGTTCTCTGGCTTCTCGATTCCGTCAAGAGTGCACAGTTTGTCCCTCAACTTCACTGGGTGTTTAGTATACTGCCCTTAGCTATGTCTCCCTTAAGAGTGTCGCTGCTGTACTCACGGCCTACTCCTGCTGTCCTGACCGGTTCACATATTTCAGTTTGGTCTTTTGTTTTGTTTACTGCTCCCATTATACCAACCCGATTCTGGGTCTCTTCTAACACCTTTTATGGTGTCAATATGTTAGTTTCATCTTTTCTTTCTATGTTCAAGTTAATTAACTTTTTTCATGTCAATATTTGTTTCTTATCTAACTCTCCTTTTATTAAAACACTTTTCCTTAAAGATGGTGTTATATCTTATTCTCTTTTTGCTATTCCAATACAAGCTTTTTTATATTTTTTAAACTTTGTTACTTTGACTTCTAGTTGCTCTCAAATACTTGAATTGTCTAATATATCACTATTTTATTATTTTTTAATCATTATTTATAATATCTTTTACCTTTTTTACTTATCTTGTTCTTTCCATTGTTTCAATTGTACTCCTGTTCCATCTCAAACTCCTTCCTTCTTATATAAACCTGCCCATCCCCTTCATTGTCTACTATCTGCCACACGCCTATCTTATTCTTCTACTCTCAAATCTCTTTCTGTTCCTTTTCCTCTCACCTTTATGGATTCTAAGTCTTTTCTCCAACACACTAGCAAGATCCAATTTACTGCTGATGAGCAAGCAACTATTTTCCAACCAAATATTTCTTGGGGACTATCGGAAGATGAAACACGAGCATCCCTTCTCGGGAATCTGATTTCTTCGAAGGAAATTGATGATCAGGTGATTGTTAAAGCTTTTATTGGCATTTGGACATTGGCCAAGCTTGTTTCCATACAAATTTTGCAACCACATGTATTCCTCATCCGCTTCAAGGATGAGAAAATAAAGGATGATATACTCTCTAGAGGTCCCTGGACATACAAGGACGAATAGATGGCTCTTACCCCATACAATCCTTCTATTTCGATTGGGGAGCATTCCTTTGCTACGATGAATATTTGGGTGCGCATTTACAACATACCACATGTATTTCTAGCTACGGAGGAACTGGCTAGTGATATTAGTATGTCTCTTGGATCTATTATTGGAGTTGTTACGAAAATTGATACGAGGAAAATTGATCTCAACATGGTTGACTACCTCCGGGTTGGTCTGTCTATTGATGTTACACAGCCAATTCGGCGTTATGTTGCTCTCGGGGGTGGACCCTCTACAAGGTTTTGCTTGCTCCAATATGAACGTCTTCCTACTATATGTTTTTGTTGTGGCCGTATTGGCCATTCTCTTGATGCCTGTTCTATTCCGGTGGAATCTCGACCTGATCAACTCCCTTTTGGTGACTGGCTAAGGTATCTTCCTAAGAGGAAGGATCCACAACCTACTCAGAGAGGTCGTATCCGTTATATCGCCAATGATATCGCTGCTCAACAAATGTCTACACCCTCTCAAGCATCTTACGCCAATACCAATAATGGAAAGGGTAAAGCTCCGATCAACGACCATGAGTCTGCTCCAACTACTGAAATACCAACTAATATGCCCAAAGGTCCCATAGTCCTTCCAACAGTTCATAGCAAACTTTCTGCTCATCGATATCCTACGCAACCTTTGCAAATGGTCTTTCCTGACCAAGGCTCTAATATTACTTCAAGGCAACAGTCCAATGCCAACATAGGGGAGGTAAGTCCTGTTACTTCACATGCAATCGTCATGTTTGCTACATTTTCACATGACGATTATTTTTTATATTTTCATCCAATGCCAACCTTTGCAAATGGTCTTTCCTGATCAGCCCTGCCGAGCAAAATGATTATTTTTTATTGGAACTGTCTGGGACTTGGCAACGCTCTGACAGTTCCTGTTACTTCACATGCAATCGTCATGTTTGCTACATTTTCTTTCATATTTTCATCTTCTTTACGTTTGTTAGGACCTTATGGCCATTTGATCCTTGTCTTTTTAATTCCTGTTTTGATGTCTCTTTCTCTTTATAATAATAATGCTTTTATTGCTTTATTTTCTTATATGGTTTGTTATTGTTTTTGACTTTTCTTCTTTTCTTTTTATGTCTCTTTTGGTTACCATCTTTCTTTTCTACGTTCTTTTTCTGATCTACATATACCACCTTTTATTAAGGGATTATTCCAACACCTATTATACTATTCGGCTTTCTACTGTCGATTTGTGTATTATTCTATGTGGTCACTTTATAATTATTTTATGGTTTTATATTCCCTCCCTTCATTTATTCCCACCTTCATATAAGTGTCGATCTACTTCTTCATTGACGACTACTATCTCCTTTAACAAACTTACGACCAAAACTGGTATAGCTGGGATGAGTAGCATTAAAAACTCTTCGGCGGTGGTTGATTGTGATCAACACCGCCGAGAGAAATGAAAATCATATGCTGGAACTGCCAGGATCTTGGCAACTCCCAGGCAGTTCGTGCTTTACAACGTGCTGCTACCAAGCATGATGTCGATTGTCTCTTTCTTTGTGAGACTAGATTGAACTCACACAATATGGAACGAATCAAGCACAAACTTGGCATGTCTGGCTGTTTTGCCGTTGCTCCTGGGCTATCTTGTACTGGGCTTGCTATTATTTGGAATACCAGAACTTCAATCGATATGCTTTCTTATTCGAAACGTCATATTGACGTCCTTATTTCCTTTGGGTCAGAGCACTTCCACTTTACCGGGCTACATGGCTTTCTTGAAACTGCGAACAAATGTAAAACTTGGCAACTAATAGATTCCCTCCATTCCACTTCAACCCTTCCCTGGCTTTTAGGGGGGGGATTTCAATGAGATTCTTTATGATTCTAAAAAGCAAGGTGGTCTTCGCCGTGCGCGATCACAAATTAATAACTTTCGGGATTGTCTTGATCAGAATGACCTTTTTTACTGCAAGCCGGTTTCTGGTTGGTTCACTTGGTCTAGATCATGCCATACTACCGGAACTATTCTGGAAAGACTTGATCGTTTTCTTGGTAATTCCGCATGGTTTCATTCTTTTCCCAACTGCCAAGCCTTGTCTTTCTTTCAGGCACGTTCTGACCACTGCCCTATCTTATTGGATACCAACCCCTCACATCCTCTACGAGCTAAACGTACTAAGTCCCTTTTTCGTTATGAGCATTGTTGGGCTGATAATCCAGACGTTCTCTCCCGACTCACTGATATTTGGTCCAACCCAACTTCTTCATTTCTTACGAAGCTTCATGATATTGGAAGATTTTTAGATATATGGCAGACTAATAAGCGCATTCAATCTAATGAGCGCATCACTCAGCTGACTAATTTTATCAATATGTGCCTTACACGCCAGCTTTCAGATTCGGAGATTCCTGATTTTCTCTCTACTAAAAGCGAGCTTGATAGCCTACTCAATGCGAAGGAAATTTACTGGGCTCAACGAGCTCGGACGCACTGGTTAGAATACGGCGACAAAAACACCTCCTTCTTTCATGCCAGGGCGAACAATCGTCGGCGGAAGAATCATTTGGATGGTCTTTTTAACAATCAGAATATATGGCAAACCAATACAGTGGACATTATGTCTACTGCGATTAACTAATTTCAAAACCTATTCGGATCCTCCTCTCCCACTATAGCATCTTCCATTTTGGATAACATTCCTTCTATTGTTATCGAGTCCATGAACAATGATCTTAACAAGGACTTCACTGCCGATGAAGTCTTTACTGCTTTTCGTGATATTGACCAAAGGAAAGCCCCAGGAGTTGATGGCTTCCCGAGTGGTTTTTTCCGAAAGTATTGGACCATTCTTGGTCAAGATTTTACAAATCTCCGCCTCGGACTTCTGAGAGGGTCTGTTAATATGGAAGAGGTTAATCGATCTATCATTGTTCTTATTCCAAAAATAAGTGACCCTACTACGATGCGGCATCTCCGGCCTATTAGTCTTTGTACAGTTATCTATAAAACTGTCTCGAAAGTTTTAGTTAATCGTCTGAAGTCTATTATACCTTTGTGCATCAGTGGTAATCAGGCTGCTTTTGTCCATGGGCGGAACATTACTGATAACATTCTTATAGCCCATGAACTCATTCATACGTTAAATACTGATACCACTTCTCTGGCGAGAGGTGCAAGTTTGAAACTTGATATGGAAAAGGCCTTTGATCGTGTTGAATGGTCTTTTCTCGAACAAATTATGGTTCGACTAGGATTCAACTCAGAATAGGTTTCCCGTATTATGAGGTGTGTTTCCTCGATATCTTTTCAAGTTCGCATTAATGGTTCCCTTTCGCGCCCTTTCAAACCCAATAGAGGCCTTAGGCAAGGGGATCCTCTCTCCCCTTTCCTGTTTCTTTTCTGTACTCAAGGCCTATCAGCTTTGCTCAATTCTGAACAGACGATAGGTTCTCTCCCTGGGCTCTGTGCCAGTAGGAATGGGCCTCGTGTCAACCATCTTCTTTTTGCAGATGACTGTGTTATTTTCATCAAAAACACAACTATCGAAGCTCAGCGTCTTAAGGATGTTTTGCATACTTATGCTGCCTCGTCTGGGCAGGCGGTGAACTTCGAAAAATCTACCATCTTTTTTTCGCGGAAAACTTTTTCTTCGCTTAGGACGGCTATCAGTACTATTCTTCATGTCCGAGAAGTGGTTGATCCGGGTATTTATCTCAGAGTTTCTCTCCTTATTGGAAAGAATAAAACTGCAGTTTTGGGCTTCACTAGGGACAATATTAACGCCCGCTTGAGTACGTGGGATAAACATCTCCTTTCTTTCAGCGGTAGAGAGATTTTCATCAAATCTGTAATACAATCAATGCCTCAATATGTTATGTCTTGTTATCTTTTACCCTAGAATATTATTGATGATATGACCACAGCGATACGTCGGTACTGGTGGTCTGGGAAAGCTGACAAACGGGGTTGGTCTCTGCTTCCTTGGGATACTATTTGTCTACCGAAAATAGTTGGGGGTGTAGGTTTTCGTGATCTTCATCATTTCAATATTGCCTTACTAGGTAAACAAATTTGGCGTTTAATTTGTGAGCCTGATAACCTCCTTAGTCAGGTCTACAAATGCAAATATTATCCACTGGGCTCCGTCCTTGACTCAGATTCCACTCAGAATTCTTCCTTTGCCTGGAAGGGGCTTACTATTGCTATTTCCAAGCTTCGCAATGGTTTTTTTACACGTCCAGGAATGTTCAGCAATATCCAGATCCATCTTGACAGGTGGGGTGGTTCTCAGCCTGTAAGCCTTTACGGTGACTATGAGGTGAATGAAGAAATCCCTCTTCGTGCGGGATCTTTCATGTTGCACAATTCACCCCGTTGGGATGAGTCAAAAGTACGGGGGTACTTTTGCCATGAAGATGCTAATACCATACTTAATGTCCCAATTATAAATGATGTCAAGGACACCATTCTTTGGGGTAACCATGATTCTGGTATCTATACAGTAAGATCTGGTTATCATTTTTTGCAGTCGCAGCCGGGGCCTGTTAATAGGCCCTCTAAACTTTGGAAAATTTTATCGAAGCTGCCTACTCTACCTAAGGCCCGTTCCTTTGGTTGGCGGTTATGCCATGATGCTCTACCCTCTGGTCAGAAAATTCTTCAAGCCAATCTTGGGCCAGGGGTTTGCCCTATCTGTCATGTGGCTATTGAATCCTCCCTCCATGCTATGAGGGATTGTCCTAGTGCTAAGGAGACGCTCCTTTTGACAGGACTCCCAGGCCGAATTCTGGCTAATATTCATTCTTCCCCTCATCAGTGGCTTTCTGATGTTGCTAGTTTCCTTTCTTTGCACCAATTCTCGTTTCTTCTCACTGTGTTATGGAATTTATGGAACCGCCGTAATGATTTTGTCCATAATAATCATTTTCAGCCGACCTGGCTGACTGTCGCCAATGCTCAAAAACTCCTTAATGATTATACATCAATTTCTGATGTGTCCCGCCAACGTTCCCAGCTAGCTGAGCCTACTTTCGCTCAGGCTAGATGGATGAAACCGGCTCCTGGTTTCGTTAAGATTAACACGGATGGGGCTTTTGACCCTGTCTTAAAAGGAGCTGCGGCAGGTGTCATTGCTCGCGACTCTGATGGCTCAGTCCTCGGCGGCTGTTCCTTGCCTCTTATCTGCCCGGATCCTGCTTCTGCTGAGGCTCTCGCTATATTGGAAGTTTTACGTTTTGCTGCTACCCATGGATGGTTTAATGTAATCATTGAAACGGATTCTGCCTCTATCGCCAACAAGGTTAACAACGCTTCTTACCAAGATCTTTCCACAGTACAGCACCTGGTGTCACGTATCCGCTCCACTCTTGGTACTTTGCCTGCTTGCAAGATTTGTTATGTACCTAGAGCTGCCAATGTTGTAGCCCATGTTTTAGCAACTAGGGCTTTGCGTTCCTTTACTTCCTGTACCTTTGATTGTTTCTTTCCTGATTACATTCGGGCTTCTGTAAACTCGGAGAGGTTCTCCTCTTCTTCTCAATAATATCCTGGGTACTCTTTTCCCCATAGGGGCTTTATCACCTCTCGGGGTGATTAGCTATAGGGTTTTCTAATGAGCCCTTACTTTCAAAAAAAATTCGAACGGATTCTCTATAGAGCACATTAGACATGCTCGTATTAATCGTATCAAAACGGTAACCAAATGTTATTAAATTAAATTTTATGAGTTCAAATAGTTAATTATAGGCTTTTGAATAAAATTATGCAGATTAATCTCAAATTTTCAGCTTTTTACTTGGTTAAAATTTGAATGGAATCTCTATAAAGCCCATTTAAACATGCACGTTTTAATCGCATCAAAACGACAACCAAATTTTATTAAAATCAAATTTTATGAATTCAAGTATTTAATTATTAGCTTTTGAACAAAATTATACAGAATAATCTGAAATTTTCAGAATTTTACTCGGTTAAAATTAGAACGGAATCTCTATAAAGCCCATTTAGATATGCACGTTTTAATCCCAACAAAACGACAACCAAATGTTATTAAATTAATTTTTATGATTTTTAATATTTAATTATGGGCTTTTGAACAAAATTATACAAATTAATCTCAAATTTTTAGGTTTTTACTCGGTTAAAATTCGAACGGATTCTCTATAGAGCATATTTAGACATGCTCGTATTAATCGCATCAAAACGACAACCAAATGTTATTAAATTAAATTTTATGAGTTCAAATAGTTAATTATAGGCATTTGAACAAAATTATACAGATTAATCTCAAATTTTCTGCTTTTTACTCGGTTAAAATTCGAACGGAATCTCTATAAAGCCCATTTAGACATACACGTTTTAATCGTCTCAAAACGACAACCAAATTTTATTAAAATCAAATTTTATGATTTCAAATATTTAATTATTAGCTTTTGAACAAAATTATACAGATTAATCTGAAATTTTCAGAACTTTACTCGGTTAAAATTAGAACGGAATCTCTATAAAGCCTATTTAAACATGCACGTTTTAATCCCAGCAAAACGACAACCAAATGTTATTAAATCAAATATTATGAGTTTAAATATTTAATTATGGGATTTTGAACAAAATTATATAGATTGATCTCAAATTTTAAAGTTTTTACTCGGTTAAAATTCAAACGGATTGTCTATAGAGCACATTTAGACATGCTTTGTATTAATTGAATCAACA
The DNA here is from genome assembly GCA_035048815.1 of Abelmoschus esculentus. NCBI lineage: Eukaryota > Viridiplantae > Streptophyta > Magnoliopsida > Malvales > Malvaceae > Abelmoschus > Abelmoschus esculentus. The sequence continues at coordinate 11,062,477 of JAUCBN010000006.1, read as the reverse complement.
CGACAACCAAATGTTATTAAATTAAATTCTATGAGTTCAAATAGTTAATTATAGGCTTATAAACAAAATTATACGGATTAATCTCAAATTTTCAGCTTTTTACTCGGTTAAAATTCGAACGGAATCTCTATAAAGCCCATTCAGACATGCACGTTTTCATCGCCTCAAAACGACAACCAAATTTTATTAAAATCAAATTTTATGAATTCAAATATTTAATTATTAGCTTTTGAACAAAACTATACAGATTAATCTGAAATTTTCAGAATTTTACTCGGTTAAAATTAAAAGGGAATCTCTATAAAGCCCATTTAGACATGCACGTTTTAATCTTAACAAAACGACAACCAAATATTATTAAATCAAATTTTATGAGTTTAAATATTTAATTACGGGCTTTCGAGCAAGATTATACATATTAATCTCAAATTTTAAGGTTTTTACTCGGTTAAAATTCGAACGGATTTTCTATAGTGCATATTTAGACATGCTCGTATTAATCGCATCAAAACGACAACCAAATGTTATTCAATTAAATTTTATGAGTTCAAATAGTTAATTATAGGCTTTTGAACAAAATTATACAGATTAATCTCAAATTTTCAGCTTTTTACTCGGTTAAAATTCGAATGGAATCTCTACAAAGCCCATTTAGACATGCACGTTTTAATCGCCTCAATACGACAACCAAATTTTATTAAAATCAAATTTTATGTATTAAAATATTTAATTATTAGCTTTTGAACAAAATTATACAGATTAATCTGAAATTTTTCAGAATTTTACTCGGTTAAAATTAGAACGGAATCTCTATAAAGCCCATTTAGACATGCACGTTTTAATCCAAACAAAATGACAATCAAATGTTATTAAATCAAATTTTATGAGTTTAAATATTTAATTATGGGATTTTGAACAAAATTATACAAATTAATCTCAAATTTTAAGGTTTTTACTCGGTTAAAATTCGAACGGATTCTCTATAGAGCACATTTAGACATGCTCGTATTAATCGCATCAAAACGATAACCAAATGTTATTAAAATCAATTTTATGAGTTCAAATAGTTAATTATAGGCTTTTTAACAAAATTATACAGATTAATCTCAAATTTTCAACTTTTTACTCGGTTAAAATTCGAACAGAATCTCTATAAAGCCTATTTAGACATGCACGTTTTAATCGCATCAAAACGACAACGAAATTTTATTAAAATCAAATTTTATGAATTCAAATATTTAATTATTAGCTTTTGAACAAAATTATACAGATTAATCTGAAATTTTCAGAATATTACTCTGTTAAAATTAGAACGGAATCTCTATAAAGCCCATTTAGACATGCACGTTTTAATACCAACAAAACGACAACCAAATGTTATTAAATCAAATTTTATGAGTTTAAATACTAAATTATGGGCTTTTGAACAAAATTATACAGATTAATCTCAAATTTTAAGGTTTTTACTCGGTTAAAATTCGAACGGATTCTCTATAGAGCACATTTAGACATGCTCGTATTAATCGCTTCAAAAGGACAACCAAATGTTATTCAATTAAATTTTATGAGTTCAAATAGTTAATTATATACTTTTGAACAAAATTATATAGATTAATCTCAAATTTTCAACTTTTTACTCGGTTAAAATTCGAACGGAATCTCTATAAATCCCATTTAGACATGCACGTTTTAATCGCCTCAAAACGACAACCAAATTTTATTAAAAAAAGATTTTATGAATTCAAATATTTAATTATTAGATTTTGAACAAAATTATAAAGATTAATCTTAAATTTTCAGAATTTTACTCACTTAAAATTAGAACGGAATCTCTATAAAGCCCATTTAGACATGCACGTTTTAATCCCAACAAAACGACAACCAAATGTTATTAAATCAAATTTTATGAGTTTAAATATTTAATTATGGGCTTTCGAACAGAATTATACAGATTAAACTCAAATTTTAAGGTTTTTACTCGGTTAAAATTCGAACGAATTCTCTATAGAGCACATTTAGATATGCTCGTATTAATCGCATCAAAACGACAATCAAATGTTATTAAATTAAATTTTATGTGTTCAAATAGTTAATTATAGGCATTTGAACAAAATTATACAGATTACTCGGATAAAATTCGAACAGAATCTCTATAAAGCCCATTTAGACATGCACGTTTTAATCGCCTCAAAACGACAACCAAATTATATTAAAATCAAATTTTATGAATTCAAATATTTAATTATTAGCTTTTGAACAAAAGTATAAAGATTAATCTGAAATTTTCAGAATTTTACTCGGTTAAAATTAGAACGGAATCTCTATAAAGCCCATTTAGAAATGCACTTTTTAATTCCAACAAAACGACAACCAAATTTTATTAAAATCAAATTTTATGATTTCAAATATTTAATTATTAGTTTTTAAACAAAAATTATACAGATTAATCTGAAATTTTAAGAATTTTACTCGGTTAAAATTAGAACGGAAACTCTATAAAGCCCATTTAGACATGAACGTTTTAATCCCAATAAAATGACAACTAAATGTTATTAAATCAAATTTTATGAGTTTTAATATTTAATTATAGGCTTTTGAACAAAATTATACAGATTAATCTCAAATTTTAAGGTTTCTACTCACTTAAAATTCGAACGGAATCCGTATAGAGTACATTTAGACATGCTCGTATTAATCGCATCAAAACGATAACCAAATGTTATTAAATTATATTTTATGAGTTCAAATAGTTAAATATAGGCTTTTGAACAAAAGTATGCAGATTAATCTCAAATTTTCAGCTTTTTAGTCGGTTAAAATTCGAACGAAATCTCTATAAAGCCTATTTAGATATGCACGTTTTAATCGCATCAAAACGACAACCAAATTTTATTAAAATTAAATTTTATGAATTAAAATATTTAATTATTAGCATTTGAACAAAATTATACAGATTAATCGGAAATTTTTCAGAATTTTACTCGGTTAAAATTAGAACGGAATCTCTATAAAGCCCATGTAGACATGCACGTTTTAATCCCAACAAAATGACAACCAAATGTTATTAAATCAAATTTTATGAGTTTAAATATTTAATTATGAGATTTTGAACAAAATTATACAGATTAATCTCAAATTTTAAGGTTTTTACTCGGTTAAAATTCGAACGGATTCTCTATAGAGCATATTTAGACATGCTCGTATTAATCGCATCAAAACGACAACCAAATGTTATTAAAATCAATTTTATGAGTTCAAATAGTTAATTATAGGCTTTTTAACAAAATTATACAGATTAATCTCAAATTTTCAACTTTTTACTCGGTTAAAATTCGAACAGAATCTCTATAAAGCCTATTTAGACATGCACGTTTTAATCGCATCAAAACGACAACCAAATTTTATTAAAATCAAATTTTATGAATTCAAATATTTAATTATTAGCTTTTGAACAAAATTATACAGATTAATCTGAAATTTTCAGAATATTACTCTGTTAAAATTAGAACGGAATCTCTATAAAGCCCATTTAGATATGAACGTTTTAATCCTAACAAAACGATAACCTAATGTTATAAAATCAAATTTTATGAGTTTAAATATTTAATTATGGGCTTTTGAACAAAATTATACAAATTAATCTCAAATTTTAATTTTTTTACTCGGTTAAAATTCGAACCGATTCTCTATAGAGCACATTTAGACATGCTCGTATTAATCGCATCAAAACGAAAACCAAATGTTATTCAATTAAATTTTATGAGTTCAAATAGTTAATTATAGGCTTTTGAACAAAATTATACAGATTAATCTCAAATTTTTAGCTTTTTACTCGGTTAGAATTCGAACGGAATCTCTATAAAGCCCATTTAGATATGCACGTTTTAATCCCCTCAAAACGACAACCAAATTTTATTCAAATCAAATTTTTTGATTTCAAATATTTAATTATTAGTTTTTGAACAAAAACTAGACAGATTAATCTGAAATTTTCAGAATTTTACTCGGTTAAAATTAGAACGGAAACTCTATAAAGCCCATTTAGACATGGACGTTTTAATCCCAACAAAATGACAACTAAATGTTATTAAATCAAAATTTATGAGTTTAAATATTTAATTATAGGCTTTTAAACAAAATTATACAGATTAATCTCAAATTTTAAGGTTTCTACTCGGTTAAAATTCGAACGGATTCTCTATAGAGCATATTTAGACATGCTCGTATTAATTGCTTCAAAACGACAACCAAATGTTATTAAATTAAATTTTATGAGTTCAAATAGTTAATTATAGGTTTTTGAACAAAATTATACAGATTAATCTCAAATTTTCAGCTTTTTACTCGGTTAGAATTCGAACAGAATCTCTATAAAGCCCATTTAGACATGCACGTTTTAATCACATAAAAACGATAACCAAATTTTATTAAAATGAAATTTTATGATTCCAAATATATAATTATAAGCTTTTGAACAAAATTATACAGATTAATCTGAAATTTTCAGAATTTTACTCGGTTAAAATTAGAACGGAATCTCTATAAAGCCCATTTAGAAATGCACGTTTTAATCCCAACAAAACGACAACCAAATGTTATTAAATCAAATTTTATGAGTTTAAATATTTAATTATGGGCATTTGAACAAAATTATACAGATTAATCTCAAATTTTAAGGTTTTTAATCGGTTAAAATTCACACGGATTCGCTATAGAGCAGATTTAGACATGCTCGTATTAATCGCATCAAAACGATAAACAAATGTTATTAACTTAAATTTTATGAGTTCAAATAGTTAATTATAGGCATTTGAACAAAATTATACAGATTAATCTCAAATTTTCTGCTTTTTACTCGGTTAAAATTCGAACGGAATCTCTATAAAGCCCATTTAGACATACACGTTTTAATCGTCTCAAAACGACAACCAAATTTTATTAAAATCAAATTTTATGATTTCAAATATTTAATTATTAGCTTTTGAACAAAATTATATAGATTAATCTGAAATTTTCAGAACTTTACTCGGTTAAAATTAGAACGGAATCTCTATAAAGCCTATTTAGACATGCACGTTTTAATCCCAGCAAAACGACAACCAAATGTTATTAAATCAAATATTATGAGTTTAAATATTTAATTATGGGATTTGGAACAAAATTATATAGATTGATCTCAAATTTTAAAGTTTTTACTCGGTTAAAATTCAAACGGATTGTCTATAGAGCACATTTAGACATGCTTTGTATTAATTGAATCAACACGACAACCAAATGTTATTAAATTAAATTCTATGAGTTCAAATAGTTAATTATAGGCTTGTAAACAAAATTATACGGATTAATCTCAAATTTTCAGCTTTTTACTCGGTTAAAATTCGAACGGAATCTCTATAAAGCCCATTCAGACATGCACGTTTTCATCGCCTCAAAACGACAACCAAATTTTATTAAAATCAAATTTTATGAATTCAAATATTTAATTATTAGCTTTTGGACAAAACTATACAGATTAATCTGAAATTTTTAGAATTTTACTCGGTTAAAATTAAAAGGGAATCTCTATAAAGCCCATTTAGACATGCACGTTTTAATCTTAACAAAACGACAACCAAATATTATTAAATCAAATTTTATGAGTTTAAATATTTAATTACGGGCTTTCGAGCAAGATTATACATATTAATCTCAAATTTTAAGGTTTTTACTCGGTTAAAATTCGAACGGATTTTCTATAGTGCATATTTAGACATGCTCGTATTAATCGCATCAAAACGACAACCAAATGTTATTCAATTAAATTTTATGAGTTCAAATAGTTAATTATAGGCTTTTGAACAAAATTATACAGATTAATCTCAAATTTTTAGCTTTTTACTCGGTTAAAATTCGAATGGAATCTCTATAAAGCCCATTTAGACATGCACGTTTTAATCGCCTCAATACGACAACCAAATTTTATTAAAATCAAATTTTATGTATTAAAATATTTAATTATTAGCTTTTGAACAAAATTATTCAGATTAATCTGAAATTTTTCAGAATTTTACTCGGTTAAAATTAGAACGGAATCTCTATAAAGCCTATTTAGACATGCACGTTTTAATCCAAACAAAATGACAATCAAATGTTATTAAATCAAATTTTATGAGTTTAAATATTTAATTATGGGATTTTGAACAAAATTATACAGATTAATCTCAAATTTTAAGGTTTTTACTCGGTTAAAATTCGAACGGATTCTCTATAGAGCACATTTAGACATGCTCGTATTAATCGCATCAAAACGATAACCAAATGTTATTAAAATCAATTTTATGAGTTCAAATAGTTAATTATAGGCTTTTTAACAAAATTATACAGATTAATCTCAAATTTTCAACTTTTTACTCGGTTAAAATTCGAACAGAATCTCTATAAAGCCTATTTAGACATGCACGTTTTAATCGCATCAAAACGACAACGAAATTTTATTAAAATCAAATTTTATGAATTCAAATATTTAATTATTAGCTTTTGAACAAAATTATACAGATTAATCTGAAATTTTCAGAATATTACTCTGTTAAAATTAGAACGGAATCTCTATAAAGCCCATTTAGACATGCACGTTTTAAAACCAACAAAACGACAACCAAATGTTATTAAATCAAATTTTATGAGTTTAAATACTAAATTATGGGCTTTTGAACAAAATTATACAGATTAATCTCAAATTTTAAGGTTTTTACTCGGTTAAAATTCGAACGGATTCTCTATAGAGCACATTTAGACATGCTCGTATTAATCGCTTCAAAAGGACAACCAAATGTTATTCAATTAAATTTTATGAGTTCAAATAGTTAATTATATACTTTTGAACAAAATTATATAGATTAATCTCAAATTTTCAACTTTTTACTCGGTTAAAATTCGAACGGAATCTCTATAAATCCCATTTAGACATGCAGGTTTTAATCGCCTCAAAACGACAACCAAATTTTATTAAAAAAAGATTTTATGAATTCAAATATTTAATTATTAGATTTTGAACAAAATTATAAAGATTAATCTGAAATTTTCAGAATTTTACTTAGTTAAAATTAGAACGGAATCTCTATAAAGCCCATTTAGACATGCACGTTTTAATCCCAACAAAACGACAACCAAATGTTATTAAATCAAATTTTATGAGTTTAAATATTTAATTATGGGCTTTCGAACAGAATTATACAGATTAATCTCAAATTTTAAGGTTTTTACTCGGTTAAAATTCGAACGAATTCTCTATAGAGCACATTTAGAAATGCTCGTATTAATCGCATCAAAACGACAATCAAATGTTATTAAATTAAATTTTATGTGTTCAAATAGTTAATTATAGGCATTTGAACAAAATTATACAGATTACTCGGTTAAAATTCGAACAGAATCTCTATAAAGCCCATTTAGACATGCACGTTTTAATCGCCTCAAAACGACAACCAAATTATATTAAAATCAAATTTTATGAATTCAAATATTTAATTATTAGCTTTTGAACAAAAGTATAAAGATTAATCTGAAATTTTCAGAATTTTACTCGGTTAAAATTAGAACGGAATCTCTATAAAGCCCATTTAGAAATGCACTTTTTAATTCCAACAAAACGACAACCAAATTTTATTAAAATCAAATTTTATGATTTTAAATATTTAATTATTAGTTTTTAAACAAAAAATATACAGATTAATCTGAAATTTTAAGAATTTTACTCGGTTAAAATTAGAACGGAAACTCTATAAAGCCCATTTAGACATGAACGTTTTAATCCCAATAAAATGACAACTAAATGTTATTAAATCAAATTTTATGAGTTTTAATATTTAATTATAGGCTTTTGAACAAAATTATACAGATTAATCTCAAATTTTAAGGTTTCTACTCACTTAAAATTCGAACGGAATCCGTATAGAGTACATTTAGACATGCTCGTATTAATCGCATCAAAACGATAACCAAATGTTATTAAATTATATTTTATGAGTTCAAATAGTTAAATATAGGCTTTTGAACAAAATTATGCAGATTAATCTCAAATTTTCAGCTTTTTACTCGGTTAAAATTCGAACTAAATCTCTATAAAGCCTATTTAGATATGCACGTTTTAATCGCATCAAAACGACAACCAAATTTTATTAAAATTAAATTTTATGAATTAAAATATTTAATTATTAGCATTTGAACAAAATTATACAGATTAATCGGAAATTTTTCAGAATTTTACTCGGTTAAAATTAGAACGGAATCTCTATAAAGCCCATGTAGACATGCACGTTTTAATCCCAACAAAATGACAACCAAATGTTATTAAATCAAATTTTATGAGTTTAAATATTTAATTATGAGATTTTGAACAAAATTATACAGATTAATCTCAAATTTTAAGGTTTTTACTCGGTTAAAATTCGAACGGATTCTCTATAGAGCATATTTAGACATGCTCGTATTAATCGCATCAAAACAACAACCAAATGTTATTAAAATCAATTTTATGAGTTCAAATAGTTAATTATAGGCTTTTTAACAAAATTATACAGATTAATCTCAAATTTTCAACTTTTTACTCGGTTAAAATTCGAACAGAATCTCTATAAAGCCTATTTAGACATGCACGTTTTAATCGCATCAAAACGACAACCAAATTTTATTAAAATCAAATTTTATGAATTCAAATATTTAATTATTAGCTTTTGAACAAAATTATACAGATTAATCTGAAATTTTCAGAATATTACTCTGTTAAAATTAGAACGGAATCTCTATAAAGCCCATTTAGATATGAACGTTTTAATCCTAACAAAACGATAACCTAATGTTATAAAATCAAATTTTATGAGTTTAAATATTTAATTATGGGCTTTTGAACAAAATTATACAAATTAATCTCAAATTTTAATTTTTTTACTCGGTTAAAATTCGAACCGATTCTCTATAGAGCACATTTAGACATGCTCGTATTAATCGCATCAAAACGAAAACCAAATGTTATTCAATTAAATTTTATGAGTTCAAATAGTTAATTATAGGCTTTTGAACAAAATTATACAGATTAATCTCAAATTTTCAGCTTTTTACTCGGTTAGAATTCGAACGGAATCTCTATAAAGCCCATTTAGATATGCACGTTTTAATCCCCTCAAAACGACAACCAAATTTTATTCAAATCAAATTTTTTGATTTCAAATATTTAATTATTAGTTTTTGAACAAAAACTAGACAGATTAATCTGAAATTTTCAGAATTTTACTCGGTTAAAATTAGAACGGAAACTCTATAAAGCCCATTTAGACATGGACGTTTTAATCCCAACAAAATGACAACTAAATGTTATTAAATCAAAATTTATGAGTTTAAATATTTAATTATAGGCTTTTAAACAAAATTATACAGATTAATCTCAAATTTTAAGGTTTCTACTCGGTTAAAATTCGAACGGATTCTCTATAGAGCATATTTAGACATGCTCGTATTAATTGCTTCAAAACGACAACCAAATGTTATTAAATTAAATTTTATGAGTTCAAATAGTTAATTATAGGTTTTTGAACAAAATTATACAGATTAATCTCAAATTTTCAGCTTTTTACTCGGTTAGAATTCGAACAGAATCTCTATAAAGCCCATTTAGACATGCACGTTTTAATCACATAAAAACGATAACCAAATTTTATTAAAATCAAATTTTATGATTCCAAATATATAATTATAAGCTTTTGAACAAAATTATACAGATTAATCTGAAATTTTCAGAATTTTACTCGGTTAAAATTAGAACGGAATCTCTATAAAGCCCATTTAGAAATGCACGTTTTAATCCCAACAAAACGACAACCAAATGTTATTAAATCAAATTTTATGAGTTTAAATATTTAATTATGGGCATTTGAACAAAATTATACAGATTAATCTCAAATTTTAAGGTTTTTAATCGGTTAAAATTCACACGGATTCGCTATAGAGCAGATTTAGACATGCTCGTATTAATCGCATCAAAACGATAAACAAATGTTATTAACTTAAATTTTATGAGTTCAAATAGTTAATTATAGGCATTTGAACAAAATTATACAGATTAATCTCAAATTTTCTGCTTTTTACTCGGTTAAAATTCGAACAGAATCTCTATAAAGCCCATTTAGACATACACGTTTTAATCGTCTCAAAACGACAACCAAATTTTATTAAAATCAAATTTTATGATTTCAAATATTTAATTATTAGCTTTTGAACAAAATTATACAGATTAATCTGAAATTTTGAGAACTTTACTCGGTTAAAATTAGAACGGAATCTCTATAAAGCCTATTTAGACATGCACGTTTTAATCCCAGCAAAACGACAACCAAATGTTATTAAATCAAATATTATGAGTTTAAATATTTAATTATGGGATTTTGAACAAAATTATATAGATTGATCTCAAATTTTAAAGTTTTTACTCGGTTAAAATTCAAACGGATTGTCTATAAAGCACATTTAGACATGCTTTGTATTAATTGAATCAACACGACAACCAAATGTTATTAAATTAAATTCTATGAGTTCAAATAGTTAATTATAGGCTTGTAAACAAAATTATACGGATTAATCTCAAATTTTCAGCTTTTTACTCGGTTAAAATTCGAACGGAATCTCTATAAAGCCCATTCAGACATGCACGTTTTCATCGCCTCAAAACGACAACCAAATTTTATTAAAATCAAATTTTATGAATTCAAATATTTAATTATTAGCTTTTGAACAAAACTATACAGATTAATCTGAAATTTTCAGAATTTTACTCGGTTAAAATTAAAAGGGAATCTCTATAAAGCCCATTTAGACATGCACGTTTTAATCTTAACAAAACGACAACCAAATATTATTAAATCAAATTTTATGAGTTTAAATATTTAATTACGGGCTTTCGAGCAAGATTATACATATTAATCTCAAATTTTAAGGTTTTTACTCGGTTAAAATTCGAACGGATTTTCTATAGTGCATATTTAGACATGCTCGTATTAATCGCATCAAAACGACAACCAAATGTTATTCAATTAAATTTTATGAGTTCAAATAGTTAATTATAGGCTTTTGAACAAAATTATACAGATTAATCTCAAATTTTTAGCTTTTTACTCGGTTAAAATTCGAATGGAATCTCTATAAAGCCCATTTAGACATGCACGTTTTAATCGCCTCAATACGACAACCAAATTTTATTAAAATCAAATTTTATGTATTAAAATATTTAATTATTAGCTTTTGAACAAAATTATACAGATTAATCTGAAATTTTTCAGAATTTTACTCGGTTAAAATTAGAACGGAATCTCTATAAAGCCTATTTAGACATGCACGTTTTAATCCAATCAAAATGACAATCAAATGTTATTAAATCAAATTTTATGAGTTTAAATATTTAATTATGGGATTTTGAACAAAATTATACAGATTAATCTCAAATTTTAAGGTTTTTACTCGGTTAAAATTCGAACGGATTCTCTATAGAGCACATTTAGACATGCTCGTATTAATCGCATCAAAACGATAACCAAATGTTATTAAAATCAATTTTATGAGTTCAAATAGTTAATTATAGGCTTTTTAACAAAATTATACAGATTAATCTCAAATTTTCAACTTTTTACTCGGTTAAAATTCGAACAGAATCTCTATAAAGCCTATTTAGACATGCACGTTTTAATCGCATCAAAACGACAACGAAATTTTATTAAAATCAAATTTTATGAATTCAAATATTTAATTATTAGCTTTTGAACAAAATTATACAGATTAATCTGAAATTTTCAGAATATTACTCTGTTAAAATTAGAACGGAATCTCTATAAAGCCCATTTAGACATGCACGTTTTAATACCAACAAAACGACAACCAAATGTTATTAAATCAAATTTTATGAGTTTAAATACTAAATTATGGGCTTTTGAACAAAATTATACAGATTAATCTCAAATTTTAAGGTTTTTACTTGGTTAAAATTCGAACGGATTCTCTATAGAGCACATTTAGACATGCTCGTATTAATCGCTTCAAAAGGACAACCAAATGTTATTCAATTAAATTTTATGAGTTCAAATAGTTAATTATATACTTTTGAACAAAATTATATAGATTAATCTCAAATTTTCAACTTTTTACTCGGTTAAAATTCGAACGGAATCTCTATAAATCCCATTTAGACATGCACGTTTTAATCGCCTCAAAACGACAACCAAATTTTATTAAAAAAAGATTTTATGAATTCAAATATTTAATTATTAGATTTTGAACAAAATTATAAAGATTAATCTGAAATTTTCAGAATTTTACTCACCTAAAATTAGAACGGAATCTCTATAAAGCCCATTTCGACATGCACGTTTTAATCCCAACAAAACGACAACCAAATGTTATTAAATCAAATTTTATGAGTTTAAATATTTAATTATGGGCTTTCGAACAAAATTATACAGATTAATCTCAAATTTTAAGGTTTTTACTCGGTTAAAATTCGAACAAATTCTCTATAGAGCACATTTAGACATGCTCGTATTAATCGCATCAAAACGAAAACCAAATGTTATTCAATTAAATTTTATGAGTTCAAATAGTTAATTATAGGCTTTTGAACAAAATTATACAGATTAATCTCAAATTTTCAGCTTTTTACTCGGTTAGAATTCGAACGGAATCTCTATAAAGCCCATTTAGATATGCACGTTTTAATCCCCTCAAAACGACAACCAAATTTTATTCAAATCAAATTTTTTGATTTCAAATATTTAATTATTAGTTTTTGAACAAAAACTAGACAGATTAATCTGACATTTTCAGAATTTTACTCGGTTAAAATTAGAACGGAAACTCTATAAAGCCCATTTAGACATGGACGTTTTAATCCCAACAAAATGACAACTAAATGTTATTAAATCAAAATTTATGAGTTTAAATATTTAATTATAGGCTTTTGAACAAAATTATACAGATTAATCTCAAATTTTAAGGTTTCTACTCGGTTAAAATTCGAACGGATTCTCTATAGAGCATATTTAGACATGCTCGTATTAATTGCTTCAAAACGACAACCAAATGTTATTAAATTAAATTTTATGAGTTCAAATAGTTAATTATAGGTTTTTGAACAAAATTATACAGATTAATCTCAAATTTTCAGCTTTTTACTCGGTTAGAATTCGAACAGAATCTCTATAAAGCCCATTTAGACATGCACGTTTTAATCACATAAAAACGATAACCAAATTTTATTAAAATCAAATTTTATGATTCCAAATATATAATTATAAGCTTTTGAACAAAATTATACAGATTAATCTGAAATTTTCAGAATTTTACTCGGTTAAAATTAGAACGGAATCTCTATAAAGCCCATTTAGAAATGCACGTTTTAATCCCAACAAAACGACAACCAAATGTTATTAAATCAAATTTTATGAGTTTAAATATTTAATTATGGGCATTTGAACAAAATTATACAGATTAATCTTAAATTTTAAGGTTTTTAATCGGTTAAAATTCACACGGATTCGCTATAGAGCAGATTTAGACATGCTCGTATTAATCGCATCAAAACGATAAACGAATGTTATTAACTTAAATTTTATGAGTTCAAATAGTTAATTATAGACATTTGAACAAAATTATACAGATTAATCTCAAATTTTCTGCTTTTTACTCGGTTAAAATTCGAACGGAATCTCTATAAAGCCCATTTAGACATACACGTTTTAATCGTCTCAAAACGACAACCAAATTTTATTAAAATCAAATTTTATGATTTCAAATATTTAATTATTAGCTTTTGAACAAAATTATACAGATTAATCTGAAATTTTGAGAACTTTACTCGGTTAAAATTAGAACGGAATCTCTATAAAGCCTATTTAGACATGCACGTTTTAATCCCAGCAAAACGACAACCAAATGTTATTAAATCAAATATTATGAGTTTAAATATTTAATTATGGGATTTTGAACAAAATTATATAGATTGATCTCAAATTTTAAAGTTTTTACTCGGTTAAAATTCAAACGGATTGTCTATAGAGCACATTTAGACATGCTTTGTATTAATTGAATCAACACGACAACCAAATGTTATTAAATTAAATTCTATGAGTTCAAATAGTTAATTATAGGCTTGTAAACAAAATTATACGGATTAATCTCAAATTTTCAGCTTTTTACTCGGTTAAAATTCGAACGGAATCTCTATAAAGCCCATTCAGACATGCACGTTTTCATCGCCTCAAAACGACAACCAAATTTTATTAAAATCAAATTTTATGAATTCAAATATTTAATTATTAGCTTTTGAACAAAACTATACAGATTAATCTGAAATTTTCAGAATTTTACTCGGTTAAAATTAAAAGGGAATCTCTATAAAGCCCATTTAGACATGCACGTTTTAATCTTAACAAAACGACAACCAAATATTATTAAATCAAATTTTATGAGTTTAAATATTTAATTACGGGCTTTCGAGCAAGATTATACATATTAATCTCAAATTTTAAGGTTTTTACTCGGTTAAAATTCGAACGGATTTTCTATAGTGCATATTTAGACATGCTCGTATTAATCGCATCAAAACGACAACCAAATGTTATTCAATTAAATTTTATGAGTTCAAATAGTTAATTATAGGCTTTTGAACAAAATTATACAGATTAATCTCAAATTTTCAGCTTTTTACTCGGTTAAAATTCGAACGGAATCTCTATAAATCCCATTTAGACTTGCACGTTTTAATCGCCTCAAAACGACAACCAAATTTTATTAAAAAAAGATTTTATGAATTCAAATATTTAATTATTAGATTTTGAACAAAATTATAAAGATTAATCTTAAATTTTAAGAATTTTACTCGGTTAAAATTAGAACGGAATCTCTATAAAGCCCATTTAGACATGCACGTTTTAATCCCAACAAAACGACAACCAAATGTTATTAAATCAAATTTTATGAGTTTAAATATTTAATTATGGGCTTTCGAATAGAATTATACAGATTAATCTCAAATTTTAAGGTTTTTACTCGGTTAAAATTCGAACGAATTCTCTATAGAGCACATTTAGACATGCTCGTATTAATCGCATCAAAACGACAATCAAATGTTATTAAATTAAATTTTATGAGTTCAAATAGTTAATTATAGGCATTTGAACAAAATTATACAGATTACTCGGTTAAAATTCGAACAGAATCTCTATAAAGCCCATTTAGACATGCACGTTTTAATCGCCTCAAAACGACAACCAAATTATATTAAAATCAAATTTTATGAATTCAAATATTTAATTATTAGCTTTTGAACAAAAGTATAAAGATTAATCTGAAATTTTCAGAATTTTACTCGGTTAAAATTAGAACGGAATCTCTATAAAGCCCATTTAGAAATGCACTTTTTAATTCCAACAAAACGACAACCAAATTTTATTAAAATCAAATTTTATGATTTCAAATATTTAATTATTAGTTTTTAAACAAAAATTATACAGATTAATCTGAAATTTTAAGAATTTTACTCGGTTAAAATTAGAATGGAAACTCTATAAAGCCCATTTAGACATGAACGTTTTAATCCCAATAAAATGACAACTAAATGTTATTAAATCAAATTTTATGAGTTTTAATATTTAATTATAGGCTTTTGAACAAAATTATACAGATTAATCTCAAATTTTAAGGTTTCTACTCACTTAAAATTCGAACGGAATCCGTATAGAGTACATTTAGACATGCTCGTATTAATCGCATCAAAACGATAACCAAATGTTATTAAATTATATTTTATGAGTTCAAATAGTTAAATATAGGCTTTTGAACAAAATTATGCAGATTAATCTCAAATTTTCAGCTTTTTACTCGGTTAAAATTCGAACGAAATCTCTATAAAGCCTATTTAGACATGCACGTTTTAATCGCATCAAAACAACAACCAAATTTTATTAAAATTAAATTTTATGAATTAAAATATTTAATTATTAGCATTTGAACAAAATTATACAGATTAATCTGAAATTTTTCAGAATTTTACTCGGTTAAAATTAGAACGGAATCTCTATAAAGCCCATTTAGACATGCACGTTTTAATCCCAACAAAATGACAACCAAATGTTATTAAATCAAATTTTATGAGTTTAAATATTTAATTATGGGATTTTGAACAAAATTATACAGATTAATCTCAAATTTTAAGGTTTTTACTCGGTTAAAATTCGAACGGATTCTCTATAGAGCATATTTAGACATGCTCGTATTAATCGCATCAAAACGACAACCAAATGTTATTAAAATCAATTTTATGAGTTCAAATAGTTAATTATAGGCTTTTTAACAAAATTATACAGATTAATCTCAAATTTTCAACTTTTTACTCGGTTAAAATTCGAACAGAATCTCTATAAAGCCTATTTAGACATGCACGTTTTATTCGCATCAAAACGACAACCAAATTTTATTAAAATCAAATTTTATGAATTCAAATATTTAATTATTAGCTTTTGAACAAAATTATACAGATTAATCTGAAATTTTCAGAATATTACTCTGTTAAAATTAGAACGGAATCTCTATAAAGCCCATTTAGACATGAATGTTTTAATCCTAACAAAACGATAACCTAATGTTATAAAATCAAATTTTATGAGTTTAAATATTTAATTATGGGCTTTTGAACAAAATTATACAAATTAATCTCAAATTTTAATTTTTTTACTCGGTTAAAATTCGAACCGATTCTCTATAGAGCACATTTAGACATGCTCGTATTAATCGCATCAAAACGAAAACCAAATGTTATTCAATTAAATTTTATGAGTTCAAATAGTTAATTATAGGCTTTTGAACAAAATTATACAGATTAATCTCAAATTTTCAGCTTTTTACTCGGTTAGAATTCGAACGGAATCTCTATAAAGCCCATTTAGATATGCACGTTTTAATCCCCTCAAAACGACAACCAAATTTTATTCAAATCAAATTTTTTGATTTCAAATATTTAATTATTAGTTTTTGAACAAAAACTAGACAGATTAATCTGAAATTTTCAGAATTTTACTCGGTTAAAATTAGAACGGAAACTCTATAAAGCCCATTTAGACATGGACGTTTTAATCCCAACAAAATGACAACTAAATGTTATTAAATCAAAATTTATGAGTTTAAATATTTAATTATAGGCTTTTGAACAAAATTATACAGATTAATCTCAAATTTTAAGGTTTCTACTCGGTTAAAATTCGAACGGATTCTCTATAGAGCACATTTGACATCCACGTTTTAATCGCCTCAAAATGACAATCAAATTTTATTAAAATCAAATTTTATGAATTCAAATATTTAATTATTAGCTTTTGAATAAAATTATACAGATTAATCTAAAATTTTAAGAATTTTACTCGGTTAAAATTAGAACGGAATCTCTATAAAGCCCATTTACATATGCATGTTTTAATCCCAACAAAATGATAACCAAATGTTATTAAATCAAATTTTATGAGTTTAAATATTTAATTATGGGATTTTGAACAAAATTATACAGATTAATCTCAAATTTTAAGGTTTTTATTCGGTTAAAATTCGAACGGAATCTCTATAAAGCCCATCTAGACATGCACGTTTTAATCGCCTCAAAACGACAACCAATTTTTAATAAAATCAAATTTTATGAATTCAAATATTTAATTATTAGCTTTTGAACAAAAGTATACAAATTAATCTGAAATTTTCAGAATTTTACTCGGTTAAAATTAGAATAGAATCTCTATAAAGCCCATTTAGACATGCACATTTTAATCCCAACAAAACGACAACCAAATGTTATTAAATCAAATTTTATGAGTTTAAATATTTAATTATGGGCTTACGAACAAAATTATACAGATTAATCTCAAATTTTAAGGTTTTTACTCGGTTAAAATTCGAACGAATTCTCTATAGAGCACATTTAGACATGCTCGTATTAATCGCATCAAAACGACAATCAAATGTTATTAAATTAAATTTTATGAGTTCAAATAGTTAATTATAGGCATTTGAAAAAAATTATACAGATTAATCCCAAATTTTCAGCTTTTTACTCCGTTAAAATTCGAACGGAATCTCTATAAAGCCCATTTAGACATGCACGTTTTAATCGCCTCAAAACGACAACCAAATTTTATTAAAATCAAATTTTTGAATTCAAAAATTTAATTATTAGATTTTGAATAAAATTATACAGATTAATCTGAAATTTTCAGAATTTTACTCGGTTAAAATTAAAACGGAATCTCTATAAAGCCCATTTAGACATGCACGTTTTAATCCCAACAAAACGACAACCAAATGATATTAAATCAAATTTTATGAGTTTAAATATTTAATTATGGGATTTTGAACAAAATTATATAGATTAATCCCATATTTTAAGGTTTTTACTCGGTTAAAATTCGAACGGATTCTCTATAGAGCATATTTAGACATGCTCGTATTAATCGCATCAAAACGACAACCAAATGTTATTAAATTAAATTTTATGAGTTCAAATAGTTAATTATAGACTTTTGAACAAAATTATAGAGATTAATCTCAAATTTTCAGGTTTTTACTCGGTTAAAATTCGAACGGAATCTCTATAAAGCCCATTTAGACATGTACGTTTTAATCGCATCAAAACGACAACCAAATTTTATTAAAATCAAATTTTATGAATTCAAATATTTAATTATTAGCTTTTGAACAAAATTATACATATTAATCTTAAATTTTAAGAATTTTACTCGGTTAAAATTAGAACGGAATCTCTATAAAGCCCATTTAGACATGCACGTTTTAATCCCAACAAAACGACAACCAAATGTTATTAAATCAAATTTTATGAGTTTAAATATCTAATTATGGGCTTTCGAACAAAATTATACAGATTAATCTCAAATTTTAAGGTTTTTACTCGGTTAAAATTCGAACGAATTCTCTATAGAGCAAATTTAGACATGCTCGTATTAATCGCATCAAAACGACAATCAAATGTTATTAAAATAAATTTTATGAGTTCAAATAGTTAATTATAGGCATTTGAACAAAATTATACAGATTAATCTCAAATTTTCAGATTTTTACTCCGTTAAAATTCGAACAGAATCTCTATAAAGCCTATTTAGAGATGCACGTTCTAATCGCATCAAAACGACAACCAAATTTTCTTAAAATCAAATTTTATGAATTCAAATATTTAATTATTAGCTTTTGAACAAAATTATACAGATTAATCTGAAATTTTCAGAATATTACTCTGTTAAAATTAGAACGGAATCTCTATAAGGCCCATTTAGACATGCACGTTTTAATCCCAACAAAACGATAACCTAATGTTATAAAATCAAATTTTATGAGTTTAAATATTTAATTATGGGATTTTGAACAAAATTATACAGATTAATCTCAAATTTTAATGTTTTTACTCGGTTAAAATTCGAACCGATTCTCTATAGAGCACATTTAGACATGCTCGTATTAATCGCATCGAAACGAAAACCAAATGTTATTAAATTAAATTTTATGAGTTCAAATAGTTAATTATAGGCTTTTGAAGAAAATTATACAGATTAATCTAAAATTTTCAGCTTTTTACTCGGTTAGAATTCGAACGGAATCTCTATAAAACCCATTTAGATATGCACGTTTTAATCGCCTCAAAACGTCAACCAAATTTTATTCAAATCAAATTTTTTGATTTCAAATATTTAATTATTAGTTTTTGAACAAAAACTAGACAGATTAATCTGAAATTTTCAGAATTTTACTCGGTTAAAATTAGAACGGAAACTCTATAAAGCCCATTTAGACATGAACGTTTTAATCCCAACAAAACGACAACTAAATGTTATTAAATCAAAATTTATGAGTTTAAATATTTAATTATAGGCTTTTGAACAAAATTATACAGATTAATCTCAAATTTTAAGGTTTCTACTCGGTTAAAATTCGAACGGATTCTCTTTAGAGCGCATTTAGACATGCACGTTTTAATAGCATCAAAATAACAACCAAATTTTATTAAAATCAAATTTTATGAATTCAAATATTTAATTATTAGCTTTTGAATAAAATTATATAGATTAATCTAAAATTTTAAGAATTTTACTCGGTTAAAATTAGAACGGAATCTCTATAAAGCCCATTTACACATGCATGTTTTAATCCCAACAAAATGACAACCAAATGTTATTAAATCAAATTTTATGAGTTTAAATATTTAATTATGGGATTTTGAACAAAATTATACAGATTAATCTCAAATTTTAAGGTTTTTATTCGGTTAAAATTCGAACGGAATCTCTATAAAGCCCATTTAGACATGCACGTTTTAATCGCCTCAAAACGACAACCAATTTTTAATAAAATCAAATTTTATGAATTCAAATATTTAATTATTAGCTTTTGAACAAAAGTATACAGATTAATTGTATCCCTCGGAAAATCATATAGGGGAAACCCTAATTTTATCAATTCCCAAATCTGTTCTGTGCCCTAATTTTAATCAATTAGGGATTCTTATAAGGGTATTTTCGGTTTTGTACCTTTAAAACCTAATCCCTTTTGAACTAAAAAACTGGTTGGTATTAAGTGTTTGGGGTCTCTCTCTCTCTCTCTGTCAGCCGTTCGACTACTTCCCTCTTCCTTGTGCTCTTTTTGGCTTTAGTAGATTGTGATCTTACTAACACCGGTGCTCCTCCCTTTTTCGGCGATCGACAGGTAAGATCGGTGCTCTTGGTTATCGTTTTTCTTTAGTTTGGTGAGGGGTTTTGGTATCTTTTGTTGAGGGAATCTATTTTGGTGGTCGGTTTAGTGGGGAAGGGTTCGGCAGTGGTGTAGGTGGGATCGTTAGCGGTGGTCTTTGATCGTCGCCGGCCAATCGAGGGTGGATTGTGTAGCAGTGGGGAAGGGTTCCGCCGTCTGGTCATGTTTGGGGTTAAGGGAGTTTTCCTTGTGGGAGGTTGGTGTTTGTGTAGCCTCGAGTGTTCTCTTGGGTTCGAAGGGGGGGTTAGTTGTCGGCGGCGCCTTCGTGTATCGCCGGAGATGCTGCCGGCAGTGAGGATTGTTGAGCTAGGGTTTTCAGGGGGTGGGTTCGGGTTAGGAAGATGAGGAGAGTTTGACTGAACCGAACCGGTTCAGGAATGAAGAGAAACCGAACCGGCTTCCTGAACCGGACAGTTTGATGAACCAATTTTAACCCTTGGATCGAACCAACCCGTACCCGACCCGCAAACCGTGCCCGACCCGACCCAGTTGACTTCAACCCGGTAGACTTTGATCGTTGACCCGTTGACCCGTTGACCCGTTGACCGTTGACCGTTGACTTTCACCGTTGACCAGAGTTGACTTTTTCGAAAAACCCTATCTTGACGTTTTTCGACGTTCTGAGTTCGTTTTCGCAGTCCGTTTTGTCAAATTCAGACCCGAAAGCCCTGTTTGACTCCTTTTTATATGTAAACTTGGATAAGTAACTTGAATGAGTTTTTAATTGGAAATTTCATGGTCTTTTCAGACGACATGGACTGTGAAGACAACGTGTTACCTCCTCCGCCTCCGCCTCGTAACCGATCGACTCCTGCATGCGTCACTCGTGATTCACGTATGTGATCTTCCTTAGTCTTTTTAGGTGGCATAGTAATGTTTTGAATAAATTTAATTAATGAAGTTTTGTTGTAGACTCTGACTCAGCTCGAGCCGGACCTAGCTCGGATCGTGGTAAACGCCCGTACCAGCAGTAGTATTCGTGTTGTTGAGAGGTGTGTTCTCTTCTAGTGCTAGATTGTTTTCTGTGATTGCTTATTTACTGTGAGACTAAACTCCTGTGATATTGAGGTCAGATCATGTGGTTTGTGTACTTTACATTTTGTTTCATTAGTTGCGTTGAGATATCGGATATTTTTGCATTCATTGCATAGCATGTGCATGGGGTGGATTGTACGGAGGAAGGTGGTTTTTACCACACTGTGTTTTGGAGAAATAAGGGGTGAGGAGTTCTGGGGAACTACCTCCACTGTGATCGGATGGCTTTGCCACCACTGTGTTAGGCGTTCGGAGTATGGGACTGCATTCTCTGTGACATTACATTCATTGTTCATTTGAGACATTTTTGGTGATTACTTCGTTATATGTTAATGAACTGAATGTATTTGTGACTTGAGATAGCACTATAGAGACACACTGGGTTTTATAGCTCATCCTGTTTATTTATTGTTTCAGATACTCGGCCTTAGGAGTTGGTACCCGGAGATCTCAACTGAAGTTATTTTCTTTACAATTATTATTTTCAGTACGTTGTTTATTTAGGATTTTACTTTAATGTTTTTGGGATAATTAGGGTTGGAGATATTTTTAGCCATGCGTCAAGTGAGATATTCGTTTTAATAATATTTTTGTTATTGGATATTTGAATATAATAATACTTTTTAACGTCTTTATTGTTTTATAATACCGTTGCATTAAATATTATTTTTTTTGAAAAGTGACCCCTTTTTGCTTTACTTAACGAATAAGTTATAAATAGGGTTACTAAACCTACCGTACGTTTCAAGTTTTAAATTAAGGGGTTACATTTTTGGTATCAGAGCCGAGTTCAACACTCGGACTGTGAGGCCCGTAACCAATGTTTTACTTGTATTTGAAAGGAAAACATGCATTAAATATTTTGGGATATGGGAATTTCTGAAAATAAAGTATTTTATTCGTGTTTTGAGATTGAGACTCCGGTACCAAATTTAATATAAACTTTATCCTTGTAGATAGACACTATGCCACCTCGTAGGAGTGTTAGACTTGCTGTTACCAGAGGCCGAGGCCGTGGTCGTACTGCTGTGGCTGTTAGTGAACCGCCACCTGCTGTTGATCATATTGTTAATGATCAAGCTGAGATACAAGACCAGGAGGTTGACCCTCAACCTGAGGTGCAACAAACCGTGAGCCGTCAGTCTGGGGATAGGGAAGCACATGAACAACCACCTCATGAAGAGGAGCTGATAGATTCGGACGATGATGAGACGGTGGAACTTGATAGTGCGGCGGTTAACCGAAAGTTACTGAAATATTTCCGTGAACAGTCGGAAAGTGCTAGGAAACCGGTGTCAGCTATTTTCCTTAGTGCCGGAATGAGGGTTTTTGCGGGGGTTTCGGATGAACACCCATCGAATGCTGAGCTGTGGATGGAGGATTTTGAGAGACTTTCTGAGGAAATGGAATACCCCACTAGTAAGAAATTGAAAGCTGCTATTTCACTACTGCAAGGCGAGGCACAACGTTGGTGGAGATCGGAACAGAGGCTTATGACGGCTGATCAAATAACCTGGGATACCTTCCGTCAGGCCTTTTAGAACCGTTATGTGGGAGAGCAGTATCTAGCTGATCGGCGTCAGGCTTTCATTGATCTTAAACAGGAGAATATGATAGTATCCAGGTATGAGATCAGTTTTGTGAAATTGTCCCGGTATGCACCTGGCTTAGTAGACACTGAGAAGGATAAGTGCCGAGAATTTCTAAAAGGTCTTCGCTTCTCGATCCGTGAGAAGGTAGCTCCTTTTCAGGATAAATCTTTTAGTGCTTTGGTTGATCGTGCCAAGACTGTGGAAAGAATGGAAACCATCTCTGGGAGTCAATCAAAATATGAGAAGGATCGAGGTAAGAGATATTATGGGTCGGGTTACCAGCAGGGTACCCCGAGTTATGCTGGTAAGAGAGCTAGGGAGGAATCAGTCCAGCAGAGCAATCAGAGGACAAAACCAATGGTATCTACTGCTAGTGGTGGGGGGGTCGTCAGCTTCCCGATCAATCTGTTCTTTCTGTCACAAGAAACATGGAGGGGAATGCAGAAGGAAGATCGACGCTTGTTTCAGGTGTGGATCTATGGACCATTTCTTTAGTGCTTGTCCTGAACCGCCTACAGCTTCCTTCTTGAGAAAACAGTCACAGGATCCAGTTCAGACATCTGGTGTGGGCAGAGGTCAAGGAAAGTCAGTCACCTCTGGTACGGGGGGTAAGAGAGGATCAGTTCAGAGTGCAGCTGCTTCAGGTGTCAAGAAACCCGGCCTGATCTATGCTACCAGGGCTCAGGATGATCGTGATCAACCAGATGTTATAGCGGGTACTTTTTCTATCCATTCTTTACCTTATTTTGCTTTACTTGATAATGGGTCTACGCATTCATATGTGGCGAGTGCGGTAGCTGGTGTTCTTGAAATTCCGGTATGTAAAACCGATTTTTCCGTAACTGTCCAAAGCCCCGTGGGTAACCCCGTTGACGTCAATAGTATTTACCGAAATTGTCCCCTCGAAGTCCAGGGGGAGATGTTCCCTGCAAATCTTATGGAACTTCCTTTTTATGAGTTTGACCTTATTCTTGGTATGGATTGGTTATCCAAACATCGAGTTAATCTAGACTGTGAGAAAAAGAGAGCTTTTCTGAAAACACCTGATAACCGAGTAATAACGTTAATGGGGGAACGAAGGGGTTTCTTATCTAATGTAATATCAGCTCTTAAAGCTGATAAATTGATTAGGAAAGGTTCTGCAGTCTATCTAGCGTACATTCTAGATTCTAGACAGTCGGATTCTGGGATAGATAAGATTCGGGTTGTGAAAGATTTTCCAGATGTGTTCCCTGAGGAATTACCAGGAGTGCCACCTAAGCGTGATGAGATTGAATTTGGTATTGAGGTTTATCCGGGTACAACACCTGTATCGATGGCACCATATCGGATGGCACCTAAGGAACTTAAGGAATTAAAAATCCAGTTACAAGAGCTTTTGCATAGAGGGTTTATTAGACCAAGTATTTCACCTTGGGGAGCTCCAGTTCTCTTTGTCAAGAAGAAAGATGGGACTGCATTCTCTGTGACATTACATTCATTGTTCATTTGAGACATTTTTGGTGATTACTTCGTTATATGTTAATGAACTGAATGTATTTGTGACTTGAGATAGCACTATAAAGACACACTGGGCTTTATAGCTCATCCTGTTTATTTATTGTTTCAGATACTCAGCCTTAGGAGTTGGTACCCGGAGATCTCAACTGAAGTTATTTTCTTTACAATTATTATTTTCAGTACGTTGTTTATTTAGGATTTTACTTTAATGTTTTTGGGATAATTAGGGTTGGAGATATTTTTAGTCATGCGTCAAGTGAGATATTCGTTTTAATAATATTTTTGTTATTGGATATTTGAATATAATAATACTTTTTAACGTCTTTATTGTTTTATAATACCGTTGCATTAAATATTATTTTTTTTGAAAAGTGACCCCTTTTTGCTTTACTTAACGAATAAGTTATAAATAGGGTTACTAAACCTACCGTACATTTCAAGTTTTAAATTAAGGGGTTACATTAATCTGAAATTTTTAGAATTTTACTCGGTTAAAATTAGAATGGAATCTCTATAAAGCCCATTTAGACATGCACGTTTTAATCCCAACAAAACGACAACCAAATGTTATTAAATCAAATTTTATGAGTTTAAATATTTAATTATGGGATTTTAAACAAAATTATATAGATTGATCCCATATTTTAAGGTTTTTACTCGGTTAAAATTTGAACGGATTCTCTATAGAGCATATTTAGACATGCTCGTATTAACCGTATCAAAACGACAACCAAATGTTATTAAATTAAATTTTATGAGTACAAATAGTTAATTATAGGCTTTTGAACAAAATTATACAGATTAATCTTAAATTTTCAGCTTTTTACTCGGTTAAAATTCGAATAGAATCTCTATAAAGCCCATTTAGACATGCACGTTTTAATCGCATCAAAACGACAACAAAATTTTATTAAAATAAAATTTTATTAATTCAAATATTTAATTATTAGATTTTGAAAAAAAATTATACAGATTAATCTGAAATTTTCAGAATTTTACTCGGTTAAAATTAGAAAGGAATCTCTATAGAGCCCATTTAGACATGCACGTTTTAATCCCAACAAAACGACAACCAAATGTTATTAAATCAAATTTTATGAGTTTAAATATTTAATTATGGGCTTTCGAACAAAATTATACAGATTAATCTCAAATTTTAAGGTTTTTACTCGGTTAAAATTCGAACGAATTCTCTATAGAGCACATTTAGACATGCTCGTATTAATCGCATCAAAACGACAACCAAATGTTATTAAATTAAATTTTATGAGTTCAAATAGTTAATTATAGGCATTTGAACAAAATTATACATATTAATCTCAAATTTTCAGCTTTTTACTCCGTTAAAATTCGAACGGAATCTCTATAAAACCCATTTAGACATGCACGTTTTAATCACCTCAAAACAACAACCAAATTTTATTAAAATAAAATTTTATGAATTCAAAAATTTAATTATTAGATTTTGAACAAAATTATACAGATTAATCTGAAATTTTCAGAATTTTACTCGGTTAAAATTAGAACGGAATCTCTATAAAGCCTATTTAGACATGCACATTTTAATCCCAACAAAACGACAACCAAATGTTATTAAATCAAATTTTATGAGTTTAAATATTTAATTATGGGATTTTAAACAAAATTATATAGATTGATCCCATATTTTAAGGTTTTTACTCGGTTAAAATTTGAACGGATTCTCTATAGAGCATATTTAGACATGCTCGTATTAACCGTATCAAAACGACAACCAAATGTTATTAAATTAAATTTTATGAGTACAAATAGTTAATTATAGGCTTTTGAACAAAATTATACAGATTAATCTTAAATTTTCAGCTTTTTACTCGGTTAAAATTCGAATAGAATCTCTATAAAGCCCATTTAGACATGCACGTTTTAATCGCATCAAAACGACAACAAAATTTTATTAAAATAAAATTTTATTAATTCAAATATTTAATTATTAGATTTTGAAAAAAAATTATACAGATTAATCTGAAATTTTCAGAATTTTACTCGGTTAAAATTAGAAAGGAATCTCTATAGAGCCCATTTAGACATGCACGTTTTAATCCCAACAAAACGACAACCAAATGTTATTAAATCAAATTTTATGAGTTTAAATATTTAATTATGGGCTTTCGAACAAAATTATACAGATTAATCTCAAATTTTAAGGTTTTTACTCGGTTAAAATTCGAACGAATTCTCTATAGAGCACATTTAGACATGCTCGTATTAATCGCATCAAAACGACAACCAAATGTTATTAAATTAAATTTTATGAGTTCAAATAGTTAATTATAGGCATTTGAACAAAATTATACATATTAATCTCAAATTTTCAGCTTTTTACTCCGTTAAAATTCGAACGGAATCTCTATAAAACCCATTTAGACATGCACGTTTTAATCACCTCAAAACGACAACCAAATTTTATTAAAATAAAATTTTATGAATTCAAAAATTTAATTATTAGATTTTGAACAAAATTATACAGATTAATCTGAAATTTTCAGAATTTTACTCGGTTAAAATTAGAACGGAATCTCTATAAAGCCTATTTAGACATGCACGTTTTAATCCCAACAAAACGACAACCAAATGTTATTAAATCAAATTTTATGAGTTTAAATATTTAATTATGGGATTTTGAACAAAATTATATAGATTGATCCCATATTTTAAAGTTTTTACTCGGTTAAAATTCGAACGGATTCTCTACAGAGCACATTTAGACATGCTCGTATTAATCGCATCAAAACAACGACCAAATATTATTGAATTAAATTTTATGAGTTCAAATAGTTAATTATAGGCTTGTGAACAAAATTATATAGATTAATCTCAAATTTTCAGCTTTTTACTCGGTTAAAATTCGAACGGAATCTCTATAAAGCCCACTTAGACATGCACATTTTAATCGCATCAAAACGACAACCAAATTTTATTAAAATCTAATTTTATGAATTAAAATATTTAATTATTAGCTTTTGAACAAAATTATACATATTAATCTGAAATTTTAAGAATTTTACTCGGTTAAAATTAAAACGAAATATCTATAAAGCCCATTTAGACATGCACGTTTCAATCCCAACAAAACGATAACCAAATGTTATTAAATCAAATTTTATGAGTTTAAATATTTAATTATGGGCTTTTGAAAAAAATTATACAGATTAATCTCAAATTTTAATGTTTTTACTCGGTTAAAATTCGAACGGATTCTCTATCGAGAACATTTGGACATGCTCGTATTAATCGCATCAAAACGACAACCAAATGTTATTAAATTAAATTTTATGAGATCAAATAGTTAATTATAGGCTTTTGAACAAAATTATACAGATTATTCTCAAATTTTCAGCTTTTTACTCGGTTAAAATTTGAATGGAATCTCTATAAAGCCAATTTAGACATGCACGTTTTAATCACCTCAAAACGAAAACCAAACTTTATTAAAATAAAATTTTATGAATTAAAATATTTAATTATTAGCTTTTGAACAAAATTATACAGATTAATCTGAAATTTTCAGAATTTTACTCGGTTAAAATTAGAACGGAATATCTATAAAGCCCATTTAGACATGCACGTTTCAATCCCAACAAAACGATAACCAAATTTTATTAAATCAAATTTTATGAGTTTAAATATTTAATTATGGGCTTTGAAACAAAATTATACAGATTAATCTCAAATTTTAAGGTTTTTACTCGGTTAAAATTCGAACGGATTCTCTTTAGAGCACATTTAGACATGCTCGTATTAATCGCATCAAAACGACAACCAAATGTTATTGAATTAAATTTTATGAGTTCAAATATCTAATTATAGGCTTTTGAACAAAATTATACAGATTAATATCAAATTTTTAGCTTTTTACTCGGTTAAAATTAGAACAGAATCTCTATAAAGCCCATTTAGACATGCACATTTTAATCCCAACAAAACGATAACCAAATGTTATTAAATCAAATTTTATGAGTTTAAATATTTAATTATGGGCTTTTGAACAAAATTATACAGATTAATCTCAAACTTTAAGGTTTTTACTCGGTTAAAATTCGAACGGATTCTCTATAGAGAACATTTAGACATGCTCGTATCAATCGCATCAAAACGACAACCAAATGTTATTAAATTAAATTTTATGAGTTCAAATAGTTAATTATAGGCTATTGAACAAAATTATACCGATTAATCTCAAATTTTCAGCTTTTTACTCGGTTAAAATTCGAACGGAATCTCTATAAAGCCCATTTAGACATTCACGTTTTAATTGCATCAAAATGACAACCAAATTTTATTAAAATCAAATTTTATGATTTCAAATATTTAATTCTTAGCTTTTGAACAAAATTATACAGATTAATCTCAAATTTTTAGAATTTTACTCGGTTAAAATTAGAACGGAATCTCTATAAAGCCCATTTAGACATGCACGTTTTAAGCCCAACAAAACGACAACCAAATGTTATTAAATCAAATTTTATGAGTTTAAATATTTAATTATGGGCTTTTGAACAAAATTATATTTATTTAATTATGGGCTCAAAGAGATGGGTCGTCCATCACGGCATACGCTTAAAGAGAGGGACCGTTCTTTATGACATGCACTCGAAGAAAGGGGTCTTTCACTGTGACAAATTCTCAAAGAGAGGGTTCGTCCATCATGATATACGCTCAAAGGGAGAGACCGTTCATTATGACATGCACACGAAGAAAGAGGTCATTCATCGCGATATACACTCGAGAGGGGTCATCCGTCACAGTATACGCTCAAAGAGAGGAACCGTTCACCATGTTATGCAATCAATGAGAGGGGTCATTCATCGTGCCATACGCTCAAAGAGAGGGGTCATCGATCACGGTATACGCTCAAAGAGAGAGACCGTTCATTATGACATGCACTCGAAAAGATGGGTTATTCATCGCAACATATGCTTAAAGAAGGGTCGTCCATCACGACATGTGCTCAAAAAGAGAGACCATTCATTATGCCATGCACTAGAAGAAAGGGGTCATTCACCGCGACATATGCTCAAAGGGAAGGGTTGTCCATCACGGTATGCGCCCATTTAGGCAAGCACATTTTAATCCCAACAAAACGACAACTAAATGTTACTTAATCAAATTTTATGAGTTCAAATAGTTAATTATGGGCTTTTGGACAAAAATATACAAATTAAACTAAAATTTTCAGCTTTTTACTCTGTTAAAATTTGAATGGATTCTCTATAAATCCCATTTAGACAAACACTTTTTAATCCCTACAAAACGACAACCAAATGTTATTAAATAAAATTTTAAGAATTAAAATAGTTAATTATGGGCTTTTGAACAAAATTAAACAGATAGTTAATTAGACAAGCACGTTTTAATTGCAGCAAAACGACAACCAAATATTATCAAACCAAATTTTATGAGTTCAAATAGTTAATTATGGCTTTTGAACAAAATTATACAGATTAATCTAAAATTTTTAGCTTTTTACTCGGTTAAAATTCGAGCGGATTGAACGGGATATTGTTTTTTCTCTCCTCTCCCCTCCCTCTCCTCCCTCTTTTCCCTTTCATGTCTTCTGCCGCCTCCACCGTCCCTTTCCACCGATCCTCCCCTCCCATGATCGGCCATTTTTCACCATCTCCATTGCTGGGAGAGGAAGAAACAAAACCCGTCTCAAACTCTACAAGGTATTTTCTTGTGATTTTTCTCATTCTTTCGCTTTACTGTTTCATTGTGAATCCTACCCTTTGGAACGCTATGTTTTCTGGTGGTCATCAACATCATTGTTGGTATGGATCTTTGCCATGCCCCCGACAACAATGTCGCTCGTCTTCTCCAATCACCACGGTAGACTCGAAAGATACAACCGGTGAGACAAGTTGGGTTTTATTAATTATATTTCATGAAAGTTTTACTTGGTCTTTAGACCAGATCACTGCTACACAATTACCATCCTTGAGAAGGGATCAATATAACATCATAGATGATGTAATAATCTTCATCAATATAACATTCGGTTGCATGTAATAATCTTCATCAATATAACATCATAGATGATGTAATAACATTCAGTATTGTCTCAACCTAACCAGACTTCTTCTATTTTACAAGTAATTGTTATTTATTTTAGTAAGGATTCTTGGATAGATTTTCACTTCGGCATGAACAGAACCTTGTTGTTCCCTTTAATCTTTTTATTATTATTATTCCTTAGTTCCCATGAACTCCATCCATTATTTTCCATATGGAACCACAACTTTGATTCGCTATTTTATGTGGCCCTTGGATCAGAAATTCATATTTGGGTTCTGAAATGACTTTATCGATTTTTTAGTCTACAGGAGATCGCCTCTACCGATCTCATCGATACTCCGATCATACGACATGGTTATGCATAGGATTTTGGATTGGTTATCGGTCCAACATATCTACGTCTCCAGGAGATCGTTTTCATCGATACTAAACAAGATTATGGATTGTCTATCGGTCCTACATATCTACATCTCCAAGAGATCATTTTTGTCGATCTCATCGATTCTCCGATCATACGACATGGTTACAAACAAGGTTATGGATTGGCTATTGGTCCAACATATCTATGTCTCCAGGTTAGCTTCTTTTTAAACAAATGTTTCAGTTTTTTGCATGTTAGATTTTATGGCTTTTGTTTTTTCTTTACCAGTGGTTTTGCTAGTTTTCTTTAACAACGGCCCATGCTCGTACGTCTGTTATGGATCTCTCTCCATCACACCTATGAGTTTGGTGTTTTTGCTTTGGCGACACTTAACCATGAACAATTTACCGACGTTGAACCTTGTCTTTAACACGTTGTTCTGGCTTGTATTTCTCAACAGGTTTACATTTTGTTGCGCAACAACCGCCTTCAGGTTGATTGCATAGTGCATTAGCGTGTACGTCCACGTCTCTATAATCTCGACAGATTTTCTGGTATGTTATGTTTTGCAAGAACCGAGATAAAGGACTCAATCACATTCACAAGTGCTGATTGGATCTTTTTCGATCCAATCCCATCTATGGACGAATTGGTTTGGTTTTGGTAGATTCAAGTAATCAAAACCTACTCCAAGAATGCGTACTTCCAATTCGTGTGTTTTTTCTCTAGCGATGACCGAAACTGGACGTGGTTTTGCTGGCTCTGTCTCCATCGACAGGTAGATTGTTTCGGTTTGAACATAAGTTCTTACTACTGTATGTATTTATTTTTTATTTACATACCTCAATCTAGCTTAATTCTTTTTAGATCATGTTTCTCCTTTTTGTACATTCTGGACTATTATCTGTTTTATAACACCTTGTTTAATTTTTTGAATATATCACCCTGAACTAGGGATCCATCCAACACCTTTCATGGTGTAATATCCTCAAACAGGTTGCACTGTCTAAATCTCTTGTGACTCTATACTGTCAATCCAACAAGGTTGGTAACAATCGCTTATTGGTTTCTCTCTCTTGTTTTATATCATGCTTATCTTATTTTCTCTGTTAACTTCATGTTCTTACACCATCCTTTATAAGGGATTTATCCAACACAATCTATGGTGTATTATCATCAACCAAACATTCTTGTTTAATTGTTACCCTTTTGTTCACGATTTCTTGGATGTATTCCAATCAAGTTTTGTTAATGCTTTTTCTATCTTCCTCTATTCTTTCAGCGTCTGACATTGTTTCTTGCTATGTTTATTTACCTTCTAACTTGTTTATTTACCTTGTGTGGCAAAAAGCAACAAAAATGTTTGATACTACAGGCCCCGTTGTTTCTTTCCCCATTGTTTCTTCATGAGAAGTCTAGATGATATGGTGTTATGCTACTTTCTTAAACCTAATCCATCAGAACGAAGTATGCATGATTTTGATTTTCCCACTTTAACTCAATTTTATACAAAGACTCCACCATATGATGAGGGATATAGTTCTAAATGTCCCCAACCTCCATCAAAAATTTCATTTAAGAAAGCTGGGATAAGGGGGCAGAAAAAACTCTCCGGCAGAGGTTGACGATGATCAACCCTGCCGAGGGAAATAAAAATATTATGCTGGAACTGTCAGGGTCTCGACAATGCCCAGGCAGTTCATGAATTACAACGTGCTGTCCACAAGCATTATGATGATCTTTTATTTCTTTGCGAAACTAGATTAAATAGACACAATCTTGATCGCATTAAGATTAAGCTAGGAATGCAAGGTTGTATACCAGTTGAATCCAACCCCATTTGTACGGGGCTTGCTATTATTTACGATAATAAGACTACCATTGATTTGCTTTCTTACTCGGATCATCATATTGATGTTATTATACATTTTGGCCAATTGTAATTCCATTTTTCTGGTGTACATGTTTTTCTTGAAACGACAAACAAATATAAAACTTGACAACTAGTGGACACATTACAATCAGCTTCTTCTCTTTCATGGCTCTTAGGGGAGACTTTATGAAATCCTACATGATAATAATGAAAAGCAAGGCGGTATCCGTCGGGCACGATCAGAAATTAATAATTTCAGAGATTGTCTTATGAGAAATAATATTATGCATAATTAATATTCAACACATGTTTAGTAACATCATACTTATTTGTTTAGGTTGTTTCTTTATTTAGCTTATATTGACCATCTCCGTTTTGGCTCAAATGCACTATTTGAGCTTAAAACAAAGAATCATTGTTTGAAGCACTTACCAGCTTCCGATCAACATCAAAATGTACTAAACACTCCTAGGAGAGTATCATGGCCCTAAGGATCAGTTCACGCAGCTAGGGGGTTAGCCGTTCAGCTCAAATCATCACTCAAAGATGGTGAACTTTCAGCTAGATCAGCTAGCTAGCTTAGATCAACCATGGTTGATCCAGCTCATCTTAGCTCAGCCTACAACCTTCAGCTCAACCATGGAAAGACAAGTTCCCTCCCCAAGAGACACAATCGACCAACCATGGAGGGAAACATGTTTGAGTGCCAAAACAAAGAGATATCACTCTTCATTGGGCAGATTCATGATGGTCCACTTGTTTGTCAATTTCGAGTAAGATAAAAGTAGAATTGGGTTTCGAAGTCTTCATGAATGTTGTTCCTCTATCTCTTATCTTTCCAATGAATGTTGATGTGCAGGCTGGAATTTTGAACCGAAAAGTTACAACAATTCTTGGAAGCAGACACCACTTAACCTGAACGGTTAAGGAGGAAGACAATACCAATTGAACAAACACTAAGGCCACTACTATTCAGCCACCTTTTCAAAGGGGAATGTCCCTTGGCCACACCCTTTCATTTTTTTATAAATATGTAGCCATTTTAGCATTTGAACACACAACTTTGAATCAGATTATTTATTTTGTGAGTTAATCTCTCATTCTTGTTCTTTTAAGAACTTTATCGACTTATCAAATCATCTCTTTGTTTTGTGGCGTCACCCTCCATCCTTTATACTTTAGATTTCTGGAATTACATTTCCAATAAGTCTAAGTGTATCTACCACCCTCAGTGTTGCAACTAGATTGGATTTATGTTCCTATAACATAAGTTCAAACGTTGCCCCTTTGAATACTATCATTCCATCATCACATAATCACCATCCACCTTCCATTTTCGTCCACCATTCTTCACCATCCCTTAACATATCCTTCCATATCATTTACTTCATTTAAACACCTCCATTTCCTTCCTTAATCAACCATCAACATCCCCCATGCATTCCCTTCACCAAGACAGCTTCATTTTTGTCTAAACAATACCCTACACCATAACCTCTTCTCAAATCATCTTTATCTTATTTCCAACAACATTTAACATTCTTTTGTTCTGGAAACAAGTGTTATCCAAGGCTTGCTTGCATTCTAAGGTCCGGGCAATCAAAGCTTCTCTCTACAAGCATCTTTGGAGAGTTAGAGCATATCAAATGGTAATCAGAGCAAAGGAAGAATCAAGTAAGCCCAATTTCTTGTTATTTCAATTCTGATTAAAAAAAAAGAACGAAAAATAATAAAAAAAAAAGAAAATTCAGATTGTTCTAGCATATAAGGAATCTGAATTAGATTTTAAAAAGAGAGAGAATGAATAAAAAAGAAATTCGAATGTTGAAAGGTTGAAGATTCAAGTACAAACGTCCAAGCAACCAACTCCGAGAAGTTCCTCAAGTTTGATTGCTCAAGACCAATTTGTAATTTGAGTTTTGTGGTAACGTTTCTGTTTTTCTTTAGTCCTTTTCAATTGAATCCTTGAAAATTTTCTTTATTCAATCCCTAAACTTTTTCCTTCTTTCTATTTGCACACCTAACCTTTGTTTCAGCCCAAACGCCATCATTTCTTAGGATATTTGACAAGTTTTGAGTAAGTTCATCTAAGAACTTGATTTGAGAAATTTGAGAGGTAAAAGGCAAGAGATTGGTGAGCACAAAAGGAGGAATAGAAACCACAATTCCCAGAGTGTGTAAACACGAGTTAATTGAGTGCCATATTTATTTCCTTGGAGCGTCTGTGAGGATTTTGTGTGTGTGAATTGGTGAGGAACTTAAACTTTTGTTTCATTTATTCATACTAACACTATGTCGCAACACTCAAATGAAAACAATCGAAAAGAACGATCAGCCTAGAACCTCCAAACACAAGCTCTAATAAGGGAAATGCAAAAGCTCTTATGTGATGAGTTAGAACCAATTCATGAGTGGATGGATTGTATTGAGGAGTCCAGTGGAGGGCGTCCAAGGGGCCAAGATGGACAGAATCATAGAAGGCATCCCATGCAACATGAGATTGAAGAAGATGTCATTTCTGTATGGAGCAATGGAAGGAACCATGGCCAATTGGATGACAATTTTGGGAGCGTCCGAGTTAACATTCCTCTCTTTCAAGGAAAATCAAAACCAAAGGTATATTTGGACTGGGAGAGCAAAGTGGAGCACATCTTTGAATGCCATAACTATTCCGAGCAAAAGAAGGAGCACATGGCTTCCTTAGAATTTATTGACTACGCACTTGTATGGTGGGATTAACTAAGATCAACAAGGAGACGCAATTGTGAATGGCCTATCAACACTTGGAGAGAAATGAAACGTATTCTGAGGAAATGTTTTATGCCTACTCATTATCACTGTGATCTCTATTATAAGTTGCAGAATCTTAAACAAGGAAGTAGAACCTTGGAAGACTACTACAAAGAGATGGAAATAGCCAAGATCCGAACAAGTGTGCATGAAGACCGCGAAGCCACCATGATAAGGTTCTTGTCCAAATTAAACAAAGATAATTCTGACGTAGTGGAATTACAACACTACATTGAAATTGAGGATATGGTGCATATGGCTATCAAAATCGAGAGGGAACAACGCAAGAGATCATCTTCTAGAGGTGTCATAAATGCAGCCCCTAAATAGAGTCCAAACACACCTCTGAGAAATACTCCTTTCCAAGGCAAAGAACAGGCTGAAACGTCCAAAACCAAGCCTATGGTGGAGAATATTCGAGGAAAGCAACAAGAAGTATCCTTACAATCCCGAGAGATCAAATGTTTCAAGTGCTTAGGGCATGACCATATTGCTAGCCAATGTCCAAATAGAAACACTATGTTGTTGCTGGAAAAAGGAGAGATTGCATCGGATAATGAGGAAGAAATTTTGGAAGAATCCAAGCAAGAGGAAGAAGAAGAATTCACCCCTGCCGTTGAAGGACAACTTATGGTTGTTAAAAGGCTTTTAAACACCCAAATGTCAGAAGAAGAGGAGCAACGAGAGAACATATTTCACACTAGGTGTTATGTTAACAACAAAATGTATTTTATGATAATCGACGGTGGAAGATGCACCAACGTGGCTAGCACTTTTATGGTGGATAAACTCAGCCTCAAAACTGTAAAGCATCCAGACCCATATAAACTCCAATGGCTCAATGATTCAGGGGAATTAAAGGTCACCAAACAGGTTCTTGTCCCTTTCTCTATTGGTTCATATAAGGATGAGAGTTTGTGCGACGTAGTTCCTATGCACGCAAGTCACATTTTACTTGAGAGGCCATGGCAATATGATCGAAGAACGATGCATGATTATTACACCAATCGGTTCATCTTCAAGCATGGAGGCAAGAAGATAGTGCTCGCACCTATGACGCCTAAACAAGTGCAAAGTGACCAGATTCTGATGAAACAAAGTGTGGAGGCTAGGAAACAAGAGAAGATCCAAACCAAGCTTAAAGAAGGAGGGCTTAGGGAAGAAAAGATGTCTGGCAGCATAAAGTTGATTAGAGAATGTCTTTTGACACATCCCATGTTCACTTCTGAATTTTCTAACCCAAAACAAGCAAAAAAGAATTCTCATCTTCTTTTCAGAAATTCAAGGAGGAGATAGAAGGCCATGCAGGTCAAAACTATGTCTTTCTAATTGCTAAGGGAGATTGCAGCACCAAGGGGTTCGATTTGAGGATAAATCGCCCAAAAGAAGAAGGGGATAATATGTGCACGCCCAACTTTAGTTTCTGCCCATACCTTAAGTCACACAATTTTAATCAGGGAGTTCTACTTAATCCGCTTTATTTACTCAATTCATGTGCTACACTCACTTGCTATCTCATATTATATACATATAATGTTTATTTTCTTATATTACTATTGATAACTTAGTAATTAGTATTGAATCACAGCTTTATTTAGATTATATTATGCATAATTAATATTCAACACATGTTTAGTAACATCATACTTATTAGTTTAAGTTGTTTCTTTGCAGGTTATGTTAAACACAACATAAAAGACTATTGGCCAGCTCCGTTTTAGCTCAAATACACCATTTGAGCTCAA
The DNA here is from genome assembly GCA_035048815.1 of Abelmoschus esculentus. Classification (NCBI taxonomy): domain Eukaryota; kingdom Viridiplantae; phylum Streptophyta; class Magnoliopsida; order Malvales; family Malvaceae; genus Abelmoschus; species Abelmoschus esculentus. The sequence goes on along the minus strand of JAUCBN010000006.1, from coordinate 11,024,719 downwards.
AACAAAGAATCATTTTTTGAGGCAGTTTTACCAGTTTCTGATCAACACCAAAATGTACTAAACACTCCTAGGCAGCGCAATGAAGTGGAAGATAGCTTCGTTCTAGCTCACGAATTCAAAATGAGCTCAAAACGACAAATGGTGAATTTCCCTTCATTTGGGATTCGGATCAGCTCCTATACACTCTTATGGATTAAGGAGAGTATTATGGCCCTAAGGATCAATTCACTCAACTAAGGGATTAGCCGTTCAGCTCAAATCATCACTCAAAGATGGTGAACTTTCAGCTAGCTAAATCATCTAGCTAGATCAGCTCAGCCTTAGTTCATCAAGCTTATCTTAGCTCACCCTACAACCTTCATCTCAACCATGGAAGGAGATGTTTGTCCCTAAGAGATACAACCGACCAACCATGGAGGAAAACATGTTTCGGCGCCAAAACAAAGATATAACACTCTTCATTAGGCAGATTCATGATGGTCCACTTGTTTGCCAATTTCGAGTAATATAAAAGTAGAATTGGGTTTCGGTGTCTTCATGAAAGTTGTTCCTCTATCTCTTATATTTCCAACGCATGTCGAATTGCGTCAATATGATATTGGGAACTTGAGATATGCCCAATTTACTGAAGACTGTGCAGGCTGGAATTTTGAACCAGAAAGTTATAACAATTCTTGGAAGGAGACACCATTCAACCCGAACGGTTAAGGAGGGAGACACCACCAATTGAGAAAACACCAAGTCCACTATTCATCCACCTTTTCAAAGGGGAATGTCCCTTGGTCACACCCTTTCATTTCATATAAATATGTAGCCATTTTAGCATTTGACACACAACTTTAAATCAGATTATTTATTTTGTGAGTTAATTTCTCATTCTTGTTCTTTTAAGAACTTTATCGACTTATCAAATCATCTCTTTGTTTTGTGGCGTCACCCTCCATCCTTTATACTTTAGATTTTTGAAATTACATTTCCAAGAGGTCTAAGTGTATCTACCACCCTCAGAGTTGCAACTAGATTTGGTTTATGTTCCTATAACATAAGTTCAACCTTTTCCCCTTTGAATACTATCATTCCATCATCACATAATCACCATCCACATTCCATTTTCGTCCACCATTCTTCACCAGCCCTTAACATATCCTTCTATATCATTTACTTCACTTAAACACCTCCATTTTCTTCCTTAATCAACCATCAACATCCCCCACGCATTCCCTTCACCAAGACAACTTCCTTTTCATCTAAACAATACTCCACACCATAACCTCTTCTTAAATCATCCTTATCTTATTTCTAGCATCCTTTAACATTCTTTTGTTCATGAAACAATACAAGGCTTTCTTGCATTCTAAGGTCCGAGCAATCAAAGCTTCTCTCTACAAGCATCTTTGCAGAGTTGGAGCATATCAGTGGCCAAGGGACATTTCCCTTTGAAAAGTTGGCCGAATAGTGGCCTTGGTGTCTGTTCAATTGGTGGTGTCTCCCTTCTTAACCGTTCGGTTGAATGGTGTCTCCTTCCAAGAGTTGTTGAACTTTTCGTTAAAATTTTATCCTCCATAGTCTTTAGTAATTTTGTCATATCTCGAGCTTCCGATATCGGATTGATGCGATTCAATATGCATTAGAAAGATAAGAGATAGGGGAACAACTTTCATGCAGACAACGAAACCTAGTTCTTCTTGTATCCTGCTCGAAAATGGAAAACAAGTGGACCATCATGAATCTATCCAATGAAAAGTGCTACCTCTTTGTTTTGGCGCCCACTTGCTTTCTCTCCATTATCTTGGTGCAAAATGTGGATAATGGACGGACATGATACTTGGTGAAGGGTTGGCGACCTTCAGGTGTTAAGCCGGAAGTGGTAGCTAGAGTTGAGATGAGCTAATCGAGCTGAGAGTGAGCTAAGCTATCTAACTGAAACACTTTAGCTAAAGTTTGAAGGTGAAATAAGCTAATTCGAGATTCCTTTAGCAAAGTGAGTTGGTCCATTAGCTTCCTTATACTTTCTTCTAGTGTGAGAAGTGTTCTTGAGCTTATATGAATCTCTTAATGCCTCGTTTTGAAATTTGCTTCATTTGAGCTCATATGGGATTTGTGAGCTGACATGGAGCAAGTCTTGAGTCCTTTAAGTACTGTAAGAGTGTTCCATGCATTCCCAAGCTATTCTAAAGTTGAATCCTTGTGTTTGTAGCATTGCCTTCCATTTAACTTCTTCTAAGCTAACTTTAGCTGCTTGAGCTAGGCCTTTAAGTTCGTGAGCTCCTGTACATAATTCCTTTAAGTTCACGACCTAAAATAATCATTCCTTAAGCTCCTATGCAATTCTAAGCTTCTGAGCCATTCTTGAGTTGTTCCAAGCTGCCATAAGTCTTCCCAAGCCACATTGAGCTACCCTTAATGTCTTTAAGCTTCCTCGAACTATTATCTTTACTTAAAATAGCTGAAACAATAAGCAAACAATATGTATAAGCTGAAACAAACTGAAATAAACCAAAATGAGCTAGAAAAAATATAGTTTAGTTAATATTAAGAATAAGATGACTTAGAATAAATATAAAGATCTGGTTATGCAATCATAAAACATTACATAAATAGCAAAAGTATGCTTGTCAATGCATAAATTAGATAATAGGCGCTGATTAGGATCGTATCAGAAAGGGATCATTAATTATGACATGCAATCGAAGAGATGGGTCATTCATCGCGACAAACGCTCAAAGAGAGGGACCGTTCACCATCACATGCACTCAAAGAGAGGGTTCATTCATCGCGACAAAGGCTCAATGACAGGGGTCGTCCATCACGGCACACGCTCAAAGAGAGGGACTGTTTACCATGACATGCACTCGAAGAGAGGGGTAGTCCATCACGGTATACGCTCTAAGAAATGGACCATTAATTATGACATGCACTCAAAAAGAGGGTCATTCATTGTGACATACGCTGAAAGAGAAGCGTCGTCCACCATGATATACGCTCAAAGAGAGGGGTCGTTAATCACGACAAGCGTTCAAAGACAAGGGTCATCCACCACGACATACGCTGAAAGAGAGGGACCATATACCATGACATGCACTCGAAGAGAGGGGTCATTCATCGCGTCATACGCTCAAAGAGAGGGGTCGTCCATCACGGTATAAGCTCTAAGAAAGGTACCATTATTATGACATGCACTAGAACAGAGGGGTTATTCATCGTGACATTCACTCAAAGAGAGGTGTCTTTGATCACAGAATTCTCTCTAAGAAAGGGATCATTAATTATGACATACACTCGAACAAAGGGGTCATTCATCGCAACATACGCTGAAGGAGAGGTGTTGTCCATTAGGACATACACGCAATGAGAGGGACCGTACACCATGACATTCACTCAAAGAGAGGAGTCATTCATCGCAACATACGCTCAAAGAGAAGGGTTGTTCATCACGATATATGCTCTAAGAAAAGGACCGTTCATAATAACATACACTCGACGAGAGGGGTCATTCATCGTGACATACGATCAAAGAGGGGGTCGTCCATCACAGTGTACGCTCTAACAAAGGAACTGTTCATTATGACATGCACTCGAATAGAGGGGTATTTCATCGCGACATATGCTCAAAGAGAAGGGTCGTCCATCACAGTATACGCTCTAAGAAAGGTACCGTTCATGATGACAAGCACTCGAAGAGAGGGGTCATTCTTCGCGACATACGCTCAAAGAGTGGAGTCATCCATCATGATATACGCTCAAAGAGAGGGACCGTTCCATGACATACACACAAAGATAGGAGTCATTCATCGTGAAATACGCTCAAAGAGAGGGGTCGCCCGTCACGGCATACGCTCAAAGAGAGGGACCGTTCACCGGGACATACGCTCAAAGAGAGGGGTTGTCCATCATGGTATACGTTCTTAGAAAGGGGACATTCATTATAACAAGCTCCAAGAGAGGGACCATTCAGCAGGAGATGTACTCGAAGAGATGGGTCTTTCATCGCAACATGCACTCAAAGAGAGGGGTCATCGATCACGGTATACGCTCAAATAGAGGGATCGTTCATTATGATGTACGCTTGAAGAGAGAGGTCATTCATCGCGACAAACGCTGAAAGAGAAGGGTCATCAATCACGGTATACCCTCTAAGAAAGGGATCATTCATTAAGACATGCACTCGAAGAGATGGGTCATTCATCGCGACATATGCTCAAAGAGAGGGACAGTTCACCATGACTTGCACTCGAAGAGAAGGGTATTCATCGCAACATATGCTCAAAGAGAGGTGTCATCGATCACAGTGTACGCTCAAAGAGAGGACCGATTATTATGACATGCACTCGAAGAGAGGGGTCTTTTATCACCATATACACTCAAAGAGCGGCGGTGTCTATCACGGTATATGCTGAAAGAGGGACCATTCATTAAAACATGCAATCGAAGAGGGTTCAATCATCGCGACATATGCTCAAAGAGATGGACCGTTTATTATGACACGTACTCGAAGATAGGGGTCATTCTTTGTGACAAACTCTCAAAGGCAAGAGTCGTCCACCATGACATACGCCGGAAGAGAGGGACCATATACCATTACATGCACTCAAAGAGAGGGGTCATTCATCGCGTCATACGCTCAAGGAGAGGGGTCGTCCATCATGGTATACGCTCCAAGAAAGGGACCATTATTATGACATGTACTAGAACAGAGGGGTTTTTCATCGCGACATTTGCTCAAAAAGAAGTGTCTTCCATCACGGCATACTCTCTAAGAAAGGAACCATTAATTATGACATGCACTCCAACAAAGGGGTCATTCATCGCGATATACGCTGAAGGAGAGGTGTTGTCCATCCCGACATACACTCGTTAACCATGACATTCACTCAAAGAGAGGGGTCATTCATAGCGACATACGCTCAAAGAGAAGGGTCGTCCATCACGGTATACACTCTAAGAAAAGTACCGTTCATAATGACATGCACTCGAAGAGAGGGGTCATTCATCGTGACATACGCCCAAAGAGGGGTTGTCCATCACGATATACGCTCTAAGAAAGGGACTGTTCATTATGACATGCACACGAAGAGTGGGGTATTTCATCGCGACATACACTCAAAGAGAAGGGTCGTCCATCAGGATATAGGTCCTAAGGGACCATTCATTAACACATGCACTCGAAGAAAGGGGTCATTGATCGTGACATACGCTCAAAGAGAGGAATCGTTCACCATGACATGCACTCGAAGAGAAGGGTCATTCATCGCAACATATGCTCAAAGAGAGAGGTCATCGATCACAGTATATGCTAATAGAGAGGCACCGTTCACTATGACATGCACTGGAAGAGAGGGGTCTTTTATCGCCATATACGCTCAAAGAGCAGCGATGTCCACCACGGTATATGCTCAAAGAGGGACCGCTCATTAAGATATGCACTCGAAGAGGGGTCATTCGTCGCGACATACTCTCAAAGAGAGGGGTCATCCATAACAGTATACGCTCCCATTCATTATGACACGAACTCAAAAAAGGGGTCATTCATCGCGACATACGCTCAAAGAGGGGTCATCCATCACGCATACGCTCAAAGAGAGGGACTATTCATTATGACATATGCTCGAAGAGAGGGGTCATTCACCGCGACATACGCTCTAAGAGAGGGGTCGTCTATTACGATATAAACTCTAAGAAAGGGTCCGTTCAATATGACATGCACTCAAAGATAGGGGTAATTCTATGCGACATACGCTCAAAGAGAGGGATCGTCCATCACGCCATACTCTCAAAGACAAGGACCATTCATTTTGACATACGCTCGAAGAGAGGGGTCATTCCCCGCGACATACGCTCAAAGAGATGGGTTGTCCATCACGGTATACGCTCTAGGAAAGGGCTCGTACATTATGACATGCATTCGAAGAGAGGGGTCATTCATCACGAGATACGCTCAAAGAGAGGGATCGTCCATCACGTTATATGCTCCAAGAGAGGGACCATTCACTAGGAGATGCACTCGAAGAGAGCATGATACAGTCCAACTCTCCAATGGCTGTTGTAGAGAGAAGCTTTGATATTCCCAGCCGTGATTGTAAGAAAACCTTGATCCTCGTACGCTTTCCTTGTTGTTTTATGAAGAAAAGATGGTGAAGTGGTGGGAAGGTATTTGATGTTTTGGTTTGGGAAATAAATGGAAAAGATGATAGTGAAGGCTAGGGAAGTCGATTTCGTTGATGGAAGAAAGGGTTAGGATAGAATGTATGGAAGGTCGTAAAGAAATAGAATTCAAAGGTAACAAAAGTAGAACTTATGCTATGAAGCATAAACCCAACTTATAGTGTGCTTTGAGGGTGGTATCGGACTTAGACCCTTAGGAAATAAGTTCCTAGAATCTTAAGTATGGATGGAAAAGATATGAGACGCCACAAACCTATATAATAGACTTGATAAGTCGATATAGTTTTAAAAAGAACAAGTTTGAGAGTAAACTCACAAAGAAATTTTATTTTGATCAAAGATGTGACTTAAAAATGAATTTAAGTCCTATTTATAGTTTTCTAAGAGGTTTGGCCGAAATGGCCTTTAACTATTCGGATAACCATTCATTTGAATGGTCTCTCCCTCCAAAATTATTCGAAAAGATGTAACTTCTCGATTCAGCCTGCACTGTCTTCAGTAATTTGGCCATATCTAGAGCTCCCTAAATTGGATTGATGCGATTCAACATGCGTTGGAAAGATAAGAGATAGGGGAACAACTTTCAAGAAGACACCTAAACCCAGTTCTGCTTGTATCCTTCTCGAAAATGGCAAACAAGTGGACCATTATGAATTTGTCCAATGAAAAGTGCTATCTCTTTGTTTTGGATCCCACTTCCTTTCCCTCCATGATCTTGGCGCCCAATGTGGATAATAGATAAACATGATGCTTGGTGAAGGGTAGGTGACCTTTGGGTGTTGAGCTGGGAGTGATAGCTAGAGTTGAGGTGATCTAATCGAGCTGGAAGTGAGCTGGATTGAACTGAGCTATCTAGCTGAAAGACATAGCTAAAGTTTAAAGCTGAAAGAAGCTAATCCGAGCTGCCTTTAGCAAAGTGAGGTGGTCCATTAGCTTCCTGATACTCTCTTCTAGTGTGAGGAGTGTTTCGGAGCTAATCTGAATCTCCTAAGGCCTCATTTTAAATTATGTTTCATTTGAGCTCGTATGGGGCTTGTGAGCTTACATGGAGCTATCCTTTAGTCCTTTAAGTACTGTAGGAGTGTCCCATGTATTTCCAAGCTATTCTGAAGTTGGCTCCTTGTGTTTCTAGCATTGTCTTCCGTTTAGCTTCTTCTGAGTTGACTGAGCTGACACCGAGCTACTATTTACTCCTTGAGCTGTAGGTAAGTCCTATGAAGAAAACATAATAATGAAAATAATTAGAATACTTAAAATACTTAACATGAGTTTAGAACTAAGCTGAAACTTTAATCAATATGGTTATATAACTATTCATATTTATGGCTTAAGTAATATAACTCTTAAGTAGCTTAATATAAAGTATATAAAAGTAATAAATACTAAGATCAATAAGATAACTCCCTTTTGATCTCATGCGTGAAATAAACCATGAAAGCATGAGATAAATGAGAAGAAACGTGCACGCATCAGAGGGTTTCATTGTCTTCATAAAATTTATCCCCCTATCTCTTATCTTTCCAATGCATGTTGAATCGCATCAATCCGATATTGGGAGCTCGAGATATGGCCCAGTTACTAAAGACTATGCAGGCTGGATCGAAAAGTTACAACTCTTCTAATAGATTTGGAGCGAGACACCATTTAAATGAATGGTTATCCAAATAGTTAAAAGCCATTTTGGACAAACCCCTTAGAAAACTATAAATAGGACTTGAATTTTATTTTGTAATCATAAAATTCAGAATATATTTTATCCTTTGTGAGAATTTTTGCTCGTTTAGTTCTTCTTAGACCTTCATCGACTTATCAAGTACATGTGGCGTCAACCCCTCTTCTATCGATCTTGATACTTCTGGTTCTTTTAGTTTAATATACCATAAGGTTCAAGATTAGGTTTTCAATAACCTAGTTTCTTCCTTGAGTATCTTTTAAGATACTATTTCCATTTCACCATCCATTACATATCCTCTCACTCCTTTCATCAATCTCAATCCTTTGTCATCACCACAAAACATCCTAAACATTCATTCACCCTTATCAACATTACACATCCTTTCCGCTTCCAAATCAGTCCCTAAACTATTTCTTTCATTCATCTCACATATTCCTTTCATCCCTTATCCTTAATTCTTCATTTTGTATTCACTTCTTGCGAGAGACTTGCTTCCTTCCAAGGTCCTATAATCAAAGTTTGTCGTTCAACATCTTTAACAAGATCGGCACATATCAGAAAGGGACCGTTCACTTTGATATACAAACAAAGAGAGGGGTCATTCATCATGACATACGCTCGAAGAGAGGGGTCGGCCATCACAGTATACGCTCTAAAGAGAGGGATCATTCATTATCATGCACTCGAAGAGAGCGGTCATTCATCGCGACATACACTCAATGAGAGGAGTTGTCCATGACGGTATACGCTCAAAGAGAGGGGTCATCCATCACGGTATACGCTCTAAAGAAAGGGATCGTTCATTATGACATGCACTCGAAGAGAAGGGTAATTCATCGCGACATACGCTTAATGAGAGGAGTTGTCCAGGACGGTATACGCTCAAAGAGAGAGACCGTTCATAATGATATGCTATCGAAGAGAGGGGTCTTTCATCGCAACATGCAATCAAAGAGAGGGGTCGTTCATCACGGTCCACGCTCAAAGAGAGGGACCGTTCACCATGACATGCACTCGAAGAGAAGTGTCATTCATCGCAACATACGCGCACTGAGAGGGGTCGTCCATCATGGTATACGATGAAAGAGAGGGACAGTTCACCATGACATGCACTCGAAGAGAGGGGTCATTCATCACGACATACGCTCAAAGAGAGGGGTCATCCATCACGGTATACGCTCAAAGAAAGGGACCGTTCACCAAGACATGCACATGAATAGAGGGGTCATTCATCACGATATACGCTCAAAGAAAGGGGTCATCCATCATGGTATACGCTCAAAGAGAGGGATCGTTCATTTTGACATATGCTCGAATAGAGGGGTCATTCACCGCGACATACGCTCAAAGAGCGGTGTCGTCCATGACGGTATACGCTCTAAGAAGGGGATCATTCATAATGACAAGCACCCGAAGAGAGGGGTCAGTTATTGCGACGTACGCTCAAAGAGAGGGGTCGTCCATGACGGTATACGCTCAAAGTGATGGACCGTTCATTATGACATGCACTTGATGAGAGGGGTCACTCATCGTGACATATGCTCAAAGAGAGGGGTCGTCCATCACGGTATACTCTCAAGGAGAGGTACCATACACCATGACATGCACTCAAAGAGAGGTTTCATTCATTGCAACAAACGCTCAAAGAAAGGGGTCATCGACCACGGTATACGCTCTAAGAGAGGGACCTTCCATTATGGAATGTACTCGAAGAGGTGTTATTCATCGCGCCATACGCTTAAAGAGAGGGGTTGTCCATCACGATATTTGCTCAAAGAGAAGGACCTTTCATTATGACATGAACTCGATGAGATGGGTCATTCATCACAACATGTGCTCAAAGACAGGGATCGTCCATCACGTTATACGCTAGAGGAACCATTCATTATGACATACGCTCGAAGAGATGGGTCATAAACCACGACATAAACTAAAAGAGAAGGGTCAACCATTACGGTATATGCTCTAAGAAAGGGACCATTCATTATGGCATGTATTCGAAGAGGGGTCATTCTTCGCGACATACGCTCAAAGAGAGGGTTCGTCCATGACAGTATGCACTCAAAGAGAGGGACAGTTCATTATGATATGCACTTGAATAGAGGGGTCATTCAACGCAACATACGCTCAAAGAAAAGGTTCATCGACCACGATATTTTTTTTGAAAGAGCATCGACCACGGTATACTCTCTAAAGAAGGACCATTCATTATGACATGCTCTAAAAGAGAGGGATTATTCATCGCAACATACGCTTAAATAGAGGGGTCGTCCATCACGGTGTAGGCTCAAAGAGAGGGACCGTTCATTATGACATGCACTTGAAGAGAGGGGTCATTCATCGCGACATACGCTCAAAGAAAGGGGACATCTACCACGGTATACGCTCTAAGAGAGGGAACGATCATTATGACATTCACTCGAAGAGAGGGGTTATTCATCGTGACATACGCTTAAAAAGAAGGGTCGTTTCTCACGGTATACGGTCAAAGAGAGGGACAGTTCATTATGACATACGCACAAAGAGATGGGTCATTCACCGCAAAATACGTTGAAAGAGAGAACTCGTTCATTACGATAGACGCTCGTAGAGATGGGTCATTCAGTATAACAAAGGGCCCGTTCTAAGAAAGGGATGGTTTTATTATAACATGCACTCGAAGAGTGGGGTCATTCTTTGCAAAATATGCTCAAAGAGAGGGGTCGTCCACGACGGTATACGCTCAAAGAGAGGGACCAATCATTATGACATGCTGTCAAAGAGAGGGGTCAATCATCGCGACATACGCTCAAAGAGAAGGGTTGCCCATCACGGTATATGCTCAAAGAGAGGAATCGTTCATTATGACATATGCTCAAAGAGAGGGGTCGTCCATCACGGCATATACTCAAAGAGAGGAATCGTTCATTTTGATATACGCTTGAAGGGATGAGTCATTCACCGCGACATACGTCCATAGAGAGGGGTCATCCATCACAGAATACGCTCTAAGAATGGGACCGTTTATTCTAACATGCACTCGAAGGGAGGGGTCATTCATCGGGACATACGCTCAAAGAGAGGGATCGTCCATGACGGTATACGCTCAGAGAGAGACCGTTCATTATGACATGCGCTCAGAGAGAAGGGTCATTCATCGCGACATACGTTTAAAGAGAGGCGTCATCTTTCACGGTATATGCTTAAAGAGAGTGACTATTCACCATGACATGCACTTGAAGAGATGGGTCATTTATTGCGACATACGCTTAAAGAGAGGGGTCATCCATCACGGTATATGCTCGAAGATAGGGACCATTCATTATGATATACACTTGAAGAGAGGGGTCATTCATCGCAACATACGCTCAAAGAGAGGGGTCATTGATTACGGTATATGCTCAAAGAGAGGGATCGTTCATTATAACATACGCTTGAAGAGAGGGGTCATTCATCTTGACATACGTTCAAAGAGAAGGGTTGTCCATCACGGTATACGCCCTTAGAAAGGGACCGTTCACCATGACATGCACTCAAAGAGAAGTGTCATTCATTGCAACATACCCTCAAAGAAAGGGGTCACCGACCATGATATACGCTCAAATAGAGGGATCGTTCATTATAACATGTACTCGAAGAGTGTGGTCATTCATCGCAACATACACTCAAAGAGCGCGGCATCCATTGTGGTATACGCTCAAAGAGAGGGGCCGTTCATTATGACATGCACTCTCAGAGAAAGAAAGGGGTCGTCCATCACAGTATACGCTCAAAGGGAGGGACTGTTTATTATGAAATGCACTTGAAGTTAGGGGTCATCATCGTGACATACGCTCAAAGAGAGGGGTCGTCCATCACGACATATGCTCAAAGAGAGGGTCTGTTCATTATGACAAACACTCGAAGAGAGAGGTCATTCACCACGACATACTCTCAAAGAGAGGGGTCATCCATCATGGTATACGCTCTAAGAAAAGGCCGGTTCAATTTGACATGCACTCGTTGAGAGGGGTCATTCATCGCGACATACGCTCAAAGAGAAGGGTGGTTGGTTCATCACGGTTTACGCTGTAAGAAAGGGACGGTTCATTATGACATGCACTTGAAGAGAAGGTTCATTCAACGCGACATACGCTTAAAGAGAGGGGTCGTTGATAACGATATATGCACAAAGAGAGGAACCGTTCACCATGGCATGCACTCGAAGAGAGAGATCATTAATCGCGACATATGCTCAAAGAGGGGTCGTCCATCATGATATACGCTCAAAGAGAGGGACCGTTCATTATGAGATATGCTCGAAGAAAGGGGTCGTTCACCGCGATATATGCTTAAAGAGAGGGGTTGTCCATCATGGTATATGCTCTAAGAAAGGGACTAGTCATGGTGACATGCAGTCGAAGAGAGTGGTCATTCGTTGCGACATACTCCTAAAGAGAGGGGTCGTCCATGACGGTATATGCTCAAAGAGAGGGACCGTTCATTATGACATGCGCTCGAAGAGAGGGGTCATTCTTCGCGACATACACTCAAAGAGGGTCGTCCACCATGACATGCACTTGAAGAGAAGTGTCATTCATCACGACAAACGCTCAAAGAGAGGGGTTGTCCATCACGGTATACGCTCTAAGAAAGGGACCATTTAGTATGACATGCACTAGAAGAGAGGTGTCATTCACCCTGACATACGCTCAAAGAGCGGGGGAAGACATCGAGATATACGCTCAAAGAGAGGGATCATTCATTATGACATACACTCGAAGCGAGGGGTCGTTCACCGCGATATACGCTCAAAGAGAGGGGTCGACCATCAGGGTATACGCTCTAAGAAAGGGATCATACATTATGTCATGCACTCAAAGAGGGTGGTCATCCATCACGACTTACGCTCAAAGAGAGGGGTCGTCCATCACGGTATACATTCAAAGAGAGGGGTCGTTCACCATGACATTCACTCGAAGAGAGGGGTCAATCATCGCAACATACACTCGAAGACAGGGGTCATCGATCATGGTATACGCTCAAATAGAGAGACCATTCATTATGACATGCACTCGAAAAGTGGTCGTCCATCACGGAATACACTCAAAGAGAGAGACCGTTTATTATGACATTCACTCGATGATAAGGGTCATTCATCGTGACATACGCTCAAAGAGAGGGGTCGTCCATCACGGTAAACGCTCAAAGGAAGCGACCGTTCATTATGACATACACTTGAAGAGAAGGGTTATTCACCGTGACATACGCTCAAATAGAAGGGTCATCCATCACGGTATACGCTCTAAGAAAGGGATCGTTAATTAAGATATGCATTCAAAGAGATGGGTCATTCATCGCGACCGACACTCAAAGAGAAGGGTCTTCCATCACGATATGCACTCAAAGAGAGGGACCATTCACATGACATGCACTCGAAGAGAAGGGTCATTCATCGCAACATATGCTCAAAGTGAGGGGTCATCGATCACGATATACGCTAAAAGAGAGGTACTATTCACCCTAACATGCACTCGAAGAGAAGTGTTATTCATCGGAATGCATGCTCAATGAGAGGGGTCATCGATCACGGTATACGCTTAAAGAGAGGGACCGTTCGTTATTAGATGCAGTCGAAGAAAGGGGTCATTCATTGCGACATACTATCAGAGAAAGGGTTCGCCCATCACAGTATTCGCTAAAAGAGAGGGATTCTTCACCCTAACATGCACTCAAAGAGAAGTGACATTCATCGCAACATACGCTCAAAGAATGGGGTCATCGATCACGGTATACACTCAAAGAGAGGGACCATTCATTATGGCATGCACTTGAAGAAAGGGGTCATTTATCGCGACATACGCTCAAAGAGCGACGGCTTCCATCACGGTATACGCTCAAAGAGAGGGACCGTTCATTATGATAAGCACTTGAACAGTGGGGTCATTGATCGCGACATACTCTCAAAGAGAGGGGCCGTTCTTTATGACATGCACTCGAAGTTGGTGATCATTCATCGCTACATATGCTCAAAGAGAAGGTTCGTCCATCACCAACATACAGTCAAAGAGAGGGACCGTTCATTATGACATATGCTCAATAAGAGGAGTGATTCACCGTGACATACGCTCAAAGAGAGGGGTTGTCCATCATGACATATGCTCTAAGAGAGGGGTCATTCATTATGACAGGCACTCGAAGAGAGGGGTCATTTATCGCGACATACGCTCAAAGAGAGGGGTCATCCATCACAATATATGCTCAAAGAGAGGGACCGTTTAGTATGACATACACTAGAAGAGAGCGGTCCTTTATCGCGACATACGCTCAAAGAGAGGGACCGTTTAGTATGACATGCACTAGAAGAGAGCGGTCCTTTATCGCGACATACGCTCAAAGAGCGGTGGCATCCATCACGGTATACACTGAAAGAGAGGGATCGTTCAATATGATATAAGCTGGAAGATATGGGTCATACACCCTGATATATGCTCAAATAGCGGTTTCAGACATTGAGATATACGCTCCAAGAGACGGACCATTCATTATGACATATGCTCAATGAGAGGAGTCATTCATCGCGACATACACTCAAAGAGAGGGGTTGTCCATCATGGCATATGCTCTAAGAAAGGGACCGTTCATTATGACATGCACTCGAAGAGAGGGGTCATTCATCGCGACATACGCTCAAAGAGAGGGGTCATCCATCACAGTATACGCTCAAAGAGAGTGACAGTTCATTTTGAGTTGCACTTGAAGATAAGGGCCATTCGTTGCGACATACACTCAAAGAGAGGGGTCGTCTATCACGACATACACTAAAAGAGAGGGACCGTTCATTATGACATGCTCGAAGAGATGGATCATTCATCGCAATATCGCTAAAAGAGGGGTCGTCCATCACAGCATACGCTCAAAGAGAGGGATCGTTCATTATGACATATGCTCAAAGAGAGTTATCATTCATAGAGACATATGTTCAAAGAGAGGGGTCATCCAGCACGTTATACACTCTATGAAAGGAACCTTTCTTTATGACATGCACTCGAAGAGAGGGGTCATTCATCGCGACATATGCTTAAAGAGAGGGTCGTCCATCACGGTATACACTATAAGAAAGGGACCGTTAATTATGACATGCACTCGAAGAGAGAGGTCATTCATTGCGATATACGCTCAAAGAGAGGTGTTGATATGTGCCGCACTTGTTGATGGTGCTGAACGACAAACTTTGATTGTAGGACCTAGGAAGGAAGCAAGTCTCTCGCAAGAAGTCGCTGCAAAAATGAAGAATTAAGGATAAAGGATGAAAGGAATAGGTGAAATGAATGAAAGGAATAGTTTAGGGACTGGTTTGGAAGCGGAAGAGAGGTGATATGTGGTGTTGACAAGGGAGATGGATGTTTAGGACGTTTTATGGTGATGACAAAGGATCGGGAATGATGATGGAATGAGAGGATATGTAAGGATAATGATATGGTGAAATGGAAATAGTATCTTAAAGATACTCAAGGAAGAAACTAGGTTATTAAAAACCTAATCTTGAACCTTATATTGATCTTTAAGGGGTGGTGGTAAACAGACTTTGACCCTTTTAGTATATTAAACTAAAAGAACCAGAAGTATCAAGATGGATAGAAAGGGGTTGACGCCCCAAGTACAAAATTACTTGAAAAGTTGATAAAATTTTAAGAACTAAACGAGAGAAAATTCTCACAAAGGATAAAATATATTCTGAATTGTGTGTTTACAAAATGAAATTCAAGTCCTATTTAAAGTTTTCTAAGGGGTTTGGTTGAAATGACATTTAAATACTCTGATAACCATTCATTTGAATGGTGTCTCCCTCCAAATCTATTAGAAGAGATGTAACTTTTCGGTTCAGCCAGCACAGTCCTTAGTAATTTGGTCATATCTCGAGCTGACAATATTGGATTGATGTGATTCAACATTTTTTGGAGAGACAAAAGATAGAGGAACAACTTTGTTGAAGACACTGAAACCCAACTCGACAAGTATCTTGCTGTAAATTGGCAAACAAGTGGACCATCATGAATCTGCCCAATGAAGAGTGTTATATCTTTGTTTTGGCGCCCACTTGCTTTCCCTCCATGATCTTGGTGCCCAATGTGGATTATGGTCGGTCTTGATTCTTGGTGAAGGGTAGGTAACCTTCAGGTGTTGAGTTGAGAGTGATAGTTGGAGTTGAGGTGAGCTAATCGAGCTGTGAGTGAGCTGAATTGAACTGAGCTATCTAGCTGAAAGACTTAGCTAAAGTTTGAAGATGAAATAAGCTAATCCGAGCTGCCTTTAGCAAAGTGAACTGACCCATTAGCTTCCTTATACTCTCTTTTAGAGTAAGGAGTGTTTTTGGAGCTGATTCGAATCTCCTAAATCCTCGTTTTGAATTATGCTTCATGTGAGCTCGTATGAGATTTATGAGCTGACACAGAGTGATCCTTTTGCCCCTTAAGTATTGTAGGAGTGTTCCATGCATTTCCAAGCTATTCTGAAGTTGGCACCTTGTGTTTCTAGCATTACCTTTCGTTTAGCTTCTTTTGAGCTCACTGAGCTGACTGAGCTGACACCGAGCTAATATTTACTCCTTGAGCTGTAGGTAAGCCCTTTAAGAAAACATAATAATAGAAATAATGAGAATACTTAAAATAACTTAATATAAATTTATATCTAAACTGAAACTGAATAATGTGGTTATATTGACTATTCATATTTATAGCCTAAATAAATAACTCTTAAGTAGCTTACTATAAAGTATATAAAAGTAATGAATACTAAAGATCAGTAAGGTAACTCACCTTTGATCCCATGCGTGAAATGAAGCATGAAAGAATGAGATAAATGAGAGGGGTCATTCATCGCGACATACGCTCAAAGAGAGGGGTTGTCTATCACAGTATACGCTCTAAGAAAATGACCGCTAATCATGACATGCACTCGAAGAGAGGGGTCTTTCTTCGCGACATACACTCATAGAGAGAGGTCGTCCATCACGGTATACGCTCTAAGAAAGGGACCATTAATTATAACATGCACTCGAAGAGAGGGGTCATTCATAGCGACATACGCTGAAAGAGTGGGGTCGTTCATCATGGTATACGCTCAAACAGAAGGACCATTCACCATGGC
Source organism: Abelmoschus esculentus (assembly GCA_035048815.1). Lineage (NCBI taxonomy): Eukaryota > Viridiplantae > Streptophyta > Magnoliopsida > Malvales > Malvaceae > Abelmoschus > Abelmoschus esculentus. The sequence goes on along the minus strand of JAUCBN010000006.1, from coordinate 11,007,774 downwards.
ATGCACTCAAAGAGAGGGGTCTTTTGTCACGACATACGCTCAAAGAGAGGGGTCGTCCATCACGGCATACGCTCAAAGAGAAGGACCGTTCATTATGACATACACTCAAAGAGAGGGATCATTCATCACTACATACGCTCAAAGAGAGGGCTTGTCCATCACGGTATACGTTTGATGCGTGTCAAATATACGCAATTAGTGCAAGTGAACATGTCGCAAGTAATAAGTGATAAGTATTATCGAGTTATCTCCTCAGGGATTGATATATTTAATATGCTTCCTTTGATCTTCTTGCTCTGTAAGAAAAAAGTAAAAACACAAGTACATTGGATGTTGATTGTACTAAATAAAAGAAACTAAATAAGATGAGATCAAATTTGAGAAAGAGGGCAAGATCCAGTTGTGCTGTATAGTGGATTTCGTTGATCTGTTTCTATCTAATGCAATTGCACTATACTGCCTCAGTAGTACTACAAATTACTGCCTTCGACAGCGGTAGAGTTCTCTGTCGCGGCAATCCCTTGCTCTTGGGCAGATTTACCAAAGTTCGACAAAATGTCCTTTGATGGTTCCGCTTATCCCTAAGTCGAAACACTGTTGATGATCAGTCCTTGATGATACCTCCCGACATTAAGCAATTATAATCAATAACCAATCTCACACTTCTTTTAGCCGTTGAAAGTCCAACCTATCCCCAGGCCGAGTTAGTATCCTCCAATCAAGTTGAATACCGCACTTACTCCTTTCATGAGTCTAACTCTCCCGAGTCTAGACAAATAGATTACTTACAAACTTCTCTCCCGAGCTTGGATGCAAGAACAAAGAATGGCAAAGAGTAAGCAAACTTTGGTATTTTATTGCATTGAAACAAGAAACAAGATACAATCTCCTCTCACTAATACTCAACAATTTTCACCTAGACCCTAAAAAAGCTTAGAACATGATGGGAAGAATTGTTCCTAGGGTAAACTCTCTCAAATTCGGCTCTCCTAGTCCTTTGGAGGCTATGCCTTATATAGGCTTGGCCTAGGGCAAATCTTTCCTAAATAGAGTACAACTTGGAGTAGATAACAAGTTATGTACATAGGTTAAATATTTATAAGTTTAATTCTTCTAGAAGGCTTTTTCCTGCGTGGCCTTGTCCTTGTGCTTTTGATGTGTTGTTCAGCTCCGATCCTTGAGCTTCTTGTCCAGCAACATTCTTCATATTTTTCTCCTTAGTTTGCCTACCATATTGCTTTTTATCTTCTGCTGCCTCGGCATCAGGTCCTGCCTCGGCCTCATTTTGCTACCGCGGCAACACTTGTTCCTGCATAGACATGAAAATGCAGTAAACTATGTCTTTTCTATAAATGTTATCTTTAACAACATCATCCCTAAATATATTATATTAAGTACATGCATTGGTTCAAGTAGGTGTATAATTGATGATAAGTGCCCATGAAAAGTGTAGAAAGTGATGGTGAGTTGAGCACTTATCACACCCCCAAACTCGAACTATTGTTTGTTCTCAAGCAATACAAATCATCAATTTGTCAAACTCTATTCTTCTTTGGTCTTATACTTCCATCTATTCTCCCCACCATAACTATGTCTATTATTTAGACTTAACCTTTCGGTTACCTAAGGGTGTACCTAGAAGACAAACTATAAGGTTAGTGTGTGTGTACGTTTTTGTGGACAAGTTTGATAAAGGGCCTTCTTAGATAAACTCTAAGTTCAAGACAAATAGATTTGGATTTAGTGTACTCTTCTTAAAACAACAATTTCTTGAGCCAATTCCGGGCACCTCTAGCATGAAGAAGAGTATTTCCTAAAGCCGGTGATAGGAACCTCTAGTCACCTTTCCAAAGATCTAAGTTTTTATCACCTAATTAGTTTATTAAAAGAATTCCTATAGCCAAACAAGTCCCAAAAGTGTTTTAAAGTTCAACATATAGTAAGCTTCTAAGTTTTTCTCCTTAAGTATCCTATAATTAAGCCTTCAAAACAGAACCTAACTATGGTAAGGAGAAAGATTTCTATTGTCTTCAAGAATAAACTAAGACAATACTGATGATGGGCAGTGTAAGAGTATGGGCAACAATTTCAAGTGAAGTGATGGATATAAAACAAAAAATTTTATTACTAAAAACTTCATTTTCATGGTAGGGCCGCGGCAGTAGATTGCCTCGGTAGTGGCTCTACACCCCCAAACTCAAACCAAGCATTGTCCTCAATGCTTAATTTAGGGGTAGCCAATAGGTAACAAAAATATAAGCAGTAAAATTTTTTTTATATGAGCAATAAATAAAAGAAAGAAGAGAAATTATAATGATTTAGAAGAGCTTTCTTCCACAATTTGTTTTCTCGATCTTGCTGCTGATTGTTGTGCCCTTGGTGATGGCAATGGCTTTGCTCGTCTTGGTGGTTGAACTCTCGTTGGTGTTGCTCGTTGCGTGGGAGCATTAAACTCTTCTCCTCCTTCATCTTCAGTGTTCATTATTTATGTTCCTCCTTCATTCTCTGGATCTGCCTCGACATTCTGAATGTTTGACTTGGCAGTGTCTGAGCTCTGGTTGACATAGGCATCTATCTCATCAGATAGACTGCCCATTGGGATTGGGGATCTTGGGGGAGTGTTGAAGACTGCCCTTCGCATGGAAAGTCTTCTATTTGCACATGATGTCGTGGCAGGATCTGTTGCCCTAGATGGGCCAGCTGCGTGGAACTGTTGTTGTGATCTAGAGGAGAAGAATGGCCTCGGCCCTAAGGCTGGAGTAGTTTATGTGTAGGGCGCTGCTGTGACAAATATGTTTGCAGGGAATTTTGGAAATTGCGCCCCTTGACTGGGGAAGTTCTGAATCATCATTTGGGCAAGAGTGCTTTTGAACTCTCTTTGATATTTCATGTATCTCTGCTGGCAAAGGTCAATAGCTGCCATCCTCTAAAGAATCTATTGGTAGGGGTCTGCTGCTGTAGTGGCTTGGGTAGTGCCAGGCACCTCTACCGTGTACTGGCTCCACAACAGGTCGACAGTGAACTGCTGAGGGGTTGCCTGGACAGGCTTTGCTTGTGTGATCTGCATAACTCTGTGGCAGAATTCTTTTGTCCATCCTTGCTTGTTTGGTGTGTATTCATCCGTATCTTCTATTGTACTCCTGCAGCAATGCACAAACTAGAGATTAAACAAAGGAAATATAAAGGTCCATGTTCCTTCTTACCGCACTTGTGTATTTCACGTAAAATAATCTCTCCAAAATTTATGCTCCTCTTCTTGATGATGGATTGGATGAGCACCAATCTCTTGCGGTCCACTGTGCTGTTGTGGGAGGTGGGGATGAGACGTCTCTTGACAAAGATACACCACAGCTTAGCCTCGGGCTTTAGACTTTGTCATGTTACAGAACCTTTATGGGTACCGGTTTTCCAAGGGGGTATTGTTGTAACGAAGGTCATCTTTGATCAACTCGTAGTCCTGAGTGGTGACATCCTCCACGAATTCGGCATGAATATCACGGATGGGTATGAGGCCATAGAAATCGTTGATTGCTCGGCATCAAGGCGGACAAGCTTACCTCGATAGTGGACGTAGAGATTGTCCTTGCTCGGTGATATAAAATATACAACGGGATAGATGGTGGTGGTGGTATGATGTTGGATAGATTTGTCCTTGGCACCCTCCTAATCGCAATTGAATAGGCAAACACCTGCAAACGAAACGAATCTCTTCGGTGAATTGATGATTTGGCGTTGCCTTAGGCACCCTCATATCCGTAATTAGATAGGCAAACACCATAATCGGCTTTAACTCACCCTCCTAAACACGATTGCTCAGGCAAGCGAGAGTGAAGATAATCTCCCTCATAAAAACTTGAAGTACATATGTTGAAGAAGACTTCTGATAAGAAAAATAGCAAGGTGACAATCTTGCAAATAAAATGGCCTAGGGCCAAGAGTTTTTATAACTCAAAAATTCATATTCTTCATGTCTTTTATAAGAGAAGAGTCTATCCCTTTTATAGTCTATAGGAGACCTTAGAATTGCCTAATAGATAGCTGATCAATCCCTAAATATCAGCATATGGATAGCTTAATAGAATAAATCCCCTAAAATTAGCTTATGGATAGCTAATTAAAAGGAATCTTAGGGAATCAAATAAAATATTAATAAAAATGGTCAAAGCTTTATAATCTAGCTTTGAATTAATTTATTTTAATGTCTAATTCATCCAAAAACTTTATATAGCAGCTTTTGGGCTGAATTTTACAAAATCCTATAATAATCCCGTATCCAGTTTTCTGCACGCGCATTCTTCAGTTAAACAAACATATCTTGAGCTCCCGATATCCAATTGATGCGTTTCAAGATGCGTTGAAAAGGTAACTGAATGTCGGTCAATTTTTAAGAAGACAACTCTGTCCATAAATGCACGAAAACCATCTAAAAAGACAACGCAAGTTTGCTGACTTTCCAGACTTTACCAACAAATTCAGATTTTTGCTCAAGGTGCATTACTTTAGCCCTCTCATACATGTATCATTCTCCCACTCCTCAAAAAGATTCGCCCTCGAATCTAAACTGATGATTGGAGGAAGTTCATCAAAGATTAAAGTACCGTGGAAGAGAAGTCATCTTGAAAACTGAACAAGAAAAGAAAGAAAAGAAAGAAAAAAATATAGTAAGATAGATGGTGCTCCCGATATTCAATTGATGCTTTTCAAGATGCGTTGAAAAGGTAACTGAATGACAGTCAATTTGTAAGAAGACAACTCTGCCCAGAAATGCACGAAACCCATCCAAAAAGACAACGCAAGTTTGCTGACTTTCCAGACTTTACCAACAAATTTAGATTTTTGCTCAAGGTGCATTACTTTAGCCCTCTCATACATGTATCACTCGGCCCATGTGCATAAAATTCTCTCACTATGGTGGCATTTGCCTGGGGAGGTTGTAGGCAAAAAATCTCTCGTTCTTGATATTTAATCTTGTTGAACAAGTAATGTTCGATGCCGAAGTTTTCTTCCACACTGTGTTGGAACCCTTGCTCCTCCCACAATTGCCGAGCGACGAAAGATCTATTGAATCGGTCTGCAACAGTGGTGGGGGAAATCGATTGTATGCTGCCATGGATGAAGATTGGGAGTCTTTGAGACTTTCTTGAATAGATTCTAAAAATTTCAAGAATGCTTGTGAGTAGGCAGAGAGTATTGTGAGAGCAAGATTTAGTAGAATTCTAAGAAATCAAGAATGCAAGAGTGAATAGTTCAAGAGAAAGATGCTGCTTATATAGGCCTCGGCCTTGTAGCCGTTTAAACTACTAGCTATTTTGTAGCCGTTTTGAATTTACTGCCCATTAGCATTTACTATCGCGACGTAAGACTCGGCAGATAGCCGTTACACTATTTCTGCCCTTTGGGATTGTTGCGGCTTCTAATACTGTTTACTACCTCAGCAGAATTCCTACTGTGAACTATTTCTCCCTTATTCTTGCTTTTATTGTCCTAAAAAAAACTTAAAATAAAAACATCAATAACAAAAATTAAAAAAATAAAAACATAAATCCTAAACTTAAAACTAATCCTCATATAATAAAATAGAAGGAAAGAGATTATATTACTGGTGGAGTGCATATAAATGCATCTCCCAATTTACTTATCTCTTGTTAGCCTAGATTTTTCTTCAAGTGTTGGCCTTTCCCTTCTGCTTTGTGTCCATCTTTATTTTCTGCCTCCACCTCGGGCTTAATTTTCTTGCCAAATAATCTGCCGAGCATTGAGTTTGACTTGTTGGTCATTGACCCTCATTGTCAACTCTCCATTTCCCACATCAATTAAGGTTTATCCAATAGCAAGGATAGGTCTTCCCAGGATGATCGGTACATTATCATCTACTTCATAAATTTGTCGATAGGAAGTCGATAGGAAAAATAAATTTGTCTACCCTTACCAATATGTCCTCTATTTTTCCTTCAGGCACATAGGATCTATCCGCAAGTTGGAGCAGCACTGTCGTAGGCTTTGTCCTTCCTATTCCAAGCTTTTGAAAGACTCATTTGGGCATGATATTGATGCTTGCTCCTAGGTCACATAATGCCATTCCTTCATAACAATCACACAAGGTATTGTAAAGCATCCAGGATCCTTCAGTTTGGGTGGCATGCGATTGTGCAGCATTGTCATGCATCCTTAAGTTGCTGCCACTGTTTCAAACTCACCTAGCTTCATTCTTTTAGACACAATTTCTTTCAAGAATTTAGCATAGTTGGGCACTTGTTCAATTGCCTCAACAAATGGAAAGTTTATGTGGACTTGCTTTAAAATATCCATGAACTTTTTGAACTGGTGGTCCTGTTTTTATTTTTTCAACCTTTGTGGGAAAGGTGGTGGTGGTCTCATCTCTTTTATGGTTTCTTTGGTTTGGAATTTAATACCTGGAACCACTGTGTTTCTTACTATCTCGGCAATTAGTTCATGTGTTGTCGAGCTCTCTGTTGGGGAAGTGTTCTCACGTTCAGTTTGTTCAGCATCCAAGTCCTCCTTGTCTGATTCCTCATGTGTTGCTGGTGGAACTTTGGTTGCTGGCTTGCCCATTGTCTCTTTAAGTTGTAGGCCACTTCTTGTGGTGATTGCTTTACATTGTTCATGGCCTATTCCTTTAGCAACTTCAGTATTGCTTGGTAGTCCTCTCTGTGGTCTAGTATTCTGCTTTTTGAGCAAATTGACCAACTTGAGTTTCTAGTGATTTAATAGCAGCTTCCTGATTTTACAGCCTCATCTCAATTCTATACACAAAGTCATCAGTTCTATTCATGAAACTACTGTTCTCTGACATATATGATTTTGTTTTCATTATGAAGGCCTTGAGAGTATTTTCTAATGAGTTTATAGGTTGTTGCTGATGCATCTGCTGCTGCGACAGTGGCTACTGAACATGTTGCTGCAGCAGTGTATTTTGATAACCTGAGGCTTGGTTAGTGGGGTTCAAGGTATTATTAGGATTGCTCCATGAAAAATTTGGATGCTTTTTCCATGCCGGATTGTATGTATTTGACATCATATTGTTGTTCCGGTTGTAATTTCCCACATAGAAACCAGATTCCTCATCATGCATATACTCAAAAGAATTGATCACTTTTACCTCGTGAGTATTTTGCTGTACTTGCATGTTCTGAACCATCTTTGTTAAAGATGCCAATTGTGCTGCCACTAAATTGGTAGTTTCTAGTTCATTCACTGTGGCCTGGCTTCTTAATCCTCCTCGCCTAGAAGTAGGGAATTGAAAATTATTCCTTGCGAGTTTGTTCAGAATCTAAAATAGCTTCTTCTGGAGCTTTTTCAAGGAGTGTTTCATTTGCCGAGGCATCTAACATCATCCTTATCGCGACATTGGTAGCATTGTAGAACATGGTTACTTGTGTCCATAGTGGAAATCTATGTAATGGACATTTGTTTAGTAACTCTCTGTAGCGTTCCCAAGCCTCGTACATAGGTTCGTCATCAGCTTGTCGAAAAGAAGTAATTTCATTACGGATTCGATCATATAAGTGTGTAGGGTTAAATCGCGTAATGAATTCTCGGCAGAGTTCACTCAAAGATCCAATAGATCCTGCCGGAATGCTATTTAACCAGGTCTTGGCCCTATCACTCAGTGAATAGGGCAAAAATTTTAATCTCAAAATGTCTTCATGGGCTCCTTGAATTTTGAATGAGTTGCAGACTTCCATGAAGGACTTGAGATGTTGCCTGGCATGTTCAGTTGCAAACCCACTAAATTGTCCAATAGTATTAAGCATATTGAACATCATTGGTTTGAGTTCAAAGTGGGTTGCTCCTATCTCTGGTGTAACAACTCCATGGTTCAATCCATTCAGATCTTCCACCAAAAAATCTCTAACAGTTAACTGTCGCGGCAGTGGTTGCTGTGGAAGGCCTTTATTGCCAGCAGGTAGGTTCTGGTTTCCTTGATTTACTGTCATGGCTCCTTGGATCTGTCTTCTAAACCCTTGGTAGGTTCTCTCGATTTCTAGATCGATCTCGTACAGTGGATTGCTAGGGTTGGCCTTGGTCATACACAAAAAATAAACCTAGTAAAAAATAATAATAAAATTAAAATAACTAAAATAAAAGAAAGAAATAAAAAAAATAAAATTTAGTTGTCAATCCCCGGCAACGGCGCCAAAAAACTTGATGTGTGTCAAATATGCGTAATTAGTGCAAGTGAACACGCCAAAACAAGTGCAAAGTGATCAGTTTTTGATGAAACGAAGTGTGGAGGCTTGGAAACAAGAGAAGATCCAAACCAAGCTTAAACAAGGAAGACCTAAGGAAGAAAAGGAATCTGGCTGCATCAAGTTGATTAGGGAATGTCTTTTGACACATCACGTGATCACTTCTGAATTTTCTAACCCAAAAGAAGCCAAAAAGTTCCCATCTTGTTTTCAGAAACTCAAGGAGTTAGAAGGCCATGCACGGAAAAACCATGTCATTCCCATTGCTAAGGGAGATTCCAGCACCAAGGGGTTCGATTTGAGGACAAATCGCCCAAAAGAAGGAGGGGATGGTATGTGCACGACCAACCTTAAATTCTGCCATACCTAAGTCACACAAGTCCACTCAGGGAGTTCTACTTAATCCTCTTTATTTATTCAATTCATGTGCTACACTCGCTTGCTATCTCATATTATATACCTATAATGTTTATTTCCTTATATTACTATTGATAACTTAGTAATTGATATTGAACCACATCTTTATCTGGCTTATATTATACATTTTTAATATTCAACACATGTTTATTAACATCATACTTATTAGTTTAAGTTGTTTCTTTGCAGGTTATGTTAAACACAGCTTAAGGGACTATTGGCCAGCTCCATTTTATCTCGAATGCACCATTTGAGCTGGAATCATTGTTTGAGAAATTTACCAGTTTCCGATCAACACTAAAATATACAAAACACTCCTAGGGAGCGCAATGAAGCGGATGCTAGCTTCATTCCAGTTCACGAATCTAAAATGAGCTCAAAACGACAAATGGTGAATTTCAATTAATATGGAATTCAGATAAGCTCCTACTCAATCTTATGGATTGAGTAGAGTATTATGGCCCTTATGATAAGTTCACTAAGATAGGGGGTTATCCGTTCAGCTCAAATCTTCACTCAAAGATGGAGAACTTTCAGCTAGCTAGCTCAGCTCAACCCAGCTCAACCTTAGTTCATCCAGCTCATCTTAGCTCACCCTACAACCTACAGCTCAACCATGGAAGAACATGTTCCCTCCCCAAGAGACACAACCGACCAACATGGAAGGAAACATGTTTTGGGCGCCAAAACAAAGAGATAACACTCTAAATTGGACAAATTCATGATGGTCCACTTGTGTGCCGATTTCAAGAAGTATATGAGTAGAATTGGACTTTAGTGTCTTCATGAAAGTTGTTCCTCAGTCTTTTATCTTTCTAGCACATGTTGAATCTCATCAATCCTCTGTCGGGAACTCAAGATATGTCCAATTTATTGAAGACTGTGCAGGCTAGAATTTTAAATCAAAAAGTTACAACAATTATTGGGAGGAGACACCATTCAACTGAACGGTTAAAGTGGGAGACGCCACCAATTGAACAGACACCAAGGCCACTATTCGACCACCCTTTCAAAGTGAAATGTCCCTTGTCCACACCATTTCATTTTCTATAAATATGTAGCCATTTTGGCATTTCAGACAACAACTTTGAATCAGATTATTAAGTTTCTGAGTTAATCTCTCATTCCTTTTCTTTTTAGAACTTTATCGACATATCAAATCATCTCATTGGATTGTGGCGTCACCCTCCATCCTTTATACTTTAGGTTTCTGGAATTACAGTTCCAAGAGGTCTAAGTGCATCTACCACCCTCAGAGTTGCAACTAGATTGGGTTTATGTTCCTATAACATAAGTTCAACCTTTACCCCTTTGAATACTATCATTTCAACACCCCATAATCACCATCCATCTTCCATTTTCGTCCACTATTCTTCACCGGCCCTTTGCATATCCTTTCATATCATTTACATCACTTAAACACCTCTATTTCCTTCCTTAATCAACCATCAACATCCCCTACACCATAACCCCTTCTTGAATCATCCTTATTTTATTTCCAGCATCTTTTAACATTCTTTTGTTCAGGAAACAAGTGTGATACAACGCTTGGCTTGCATTCTAAGGTCCGGGCAATCAAAGCTTCTCTCTACAAGCATCTTGAAGAGTTGGAGCATATCAGAGAGGGGTATTCCATCACAATATACGCTCTGAGAAAGGGACAGTTCATTATGACATGCACTCGAAGAGAGGGGTCATTGATCATGACATACGCTCAAAGAGAGGGGTCGTCTATCACGGCATACGCACAAAGTGAGAGACCGTTCATTATGACATGTGCTCGAAGAGAGGGGTCATTTGACCGCGACATACGCTCAAAGAGAGAGGTCTTCCATCACGGTATACGCTCTGAGAAAGGGACTGTTCATTATAACATACACTCGAAGAGAAGGCTCATTCATCGCGACATACACTCAAAGAGAATGGTCATCCATCATGGTGTACGCTCTAAGAAAGGGACTATTTGTTATGACATGCACTCGAAGAGAGGGGTCATTCATTGCGACATATGCTCAAAGAGAGGAGTTGCCCATCACGGTATACGCTCAAAGAAAGAGATCGTTCACCAAGACATGCACTCAAAGATAGGGGTCATTCAAGGGACCGTTCAGCATGTGTGCATGAATAAATAATACTTGATGTTCATTTAAGCATGTTAGTTCAATTAAGTTCATATTTTAATTAATACATGATAGTTCACTTAAAGCATGCTAGTTTTCTTATGTTTATAAGTTAATTTAGTGTGTGATTTTATTAATTAAACTAGAACATTCAATGTAACTAGTTTCATTAATTAATCTAGCTCATTAAATCTGTTTCATGCATTCACTTTTATTTTTAATGAATAAAGTTGTTATCTAGTGGTTACTTATATATTTCAGCTATGTTATTCTTTTGGAGCAAATGGTTGATCATATTCTCACGAATGACATGGCATTTACATCAATTGAAGTCCCTTGAAGACCCATCAAGGCTGATTGGTTACAATGCAATTCAATGGAGCAATTACACACCACTTGAATGTTGTTATTTCCAGCAATGGTTTTAACGCTTTCAAGAGAGTCTTTACATCATTTTAAGGTTGTTAGTTTCAGCAAGCAAGAAAGAAAAGACATGCAATGAAAGCCTTCATTATCACAATTTAAGGGAGAGTAAACACTAGAATTAAAAACAATAGTTAAGGAGAGAACTCGAAGAGAGGGGTCATTCATCGCGACATACGCTCAAAGAGAGGGGTCGTCCATCATGGTAAACACTCTAAGAAAAGGACCATTCACTGACATGTACTCGAAGAGAGGGGTCATTCATCGTGACATATGCTCAAAGAGAGGGGTTGTTCATCTCGTATACGCTCTATGAAAGGGACCATTAATTATGACTTGCACTCGAAGAGAGGGGTCAAATATCGCGACATACGCTCAAAGAGAGGTGTCGTCCCTCACGGTATACACTCAAAGAGAGGGACCGTTCACCATGACATGCACTCAAAGAGAGGGGTCGTCAATCACGGTATACGCTCAAAGAGAGGGACTGTTCATTATGACATATGCTCGAAGAAGGGGGCATTCATCACGACAAACGCTCCGAGAGAGGGCTCGTCCATCACGATATACGCTCTAAGAAAGGGATCGTTCACTATGACATGCAGTCGAAGAGGTATACGCTCAAAGAGAGAGACCGTTCATTATGACATCACTCGAAGAGAGGGGTCATTAATCGCAATATAAGCTCAAAGTGCGGCGGCGTCCATCACGGTATATGCTCAAAGAGAGGAACTTTTCCTTATGACATGCACTCGAAGAAAGGGGTCATTCATCGCGACATGCGCTTAAAGAGATTGGTCGTCCATCACCATATACGCTCAAAGAGAGACCGTTCACTATGACATATGCTTGAAGACAGGGGTCATTTAACGCGACATACGCTAAAGAGAATGGTTGTCCATCATGATATACGCTCTAAGAAATGTACTTTTCACCATGACATGCACTCAAAGAGAAGGGTCATTCATCGCAATATACGTTAAAAGAGAGGGGTCATTGATCACGGTATACACTCGAAGAGAAGGATCATTCATTATGACATACTCTTGAAGAGAGGGATCATTCAACATGAGATATGCTCAAATAGAAGGGTCGTAAATTACGGTATACGCTCTAAGAAAGAGACTGTTCATTATGACATGCACTCGAAGAGAGGGATCATTCATAGCGACATACGCTCAAAGAGAGGGGTAGTCCATCAAGGTATACGCTCAAAGAGAGGGACAGTTCATCTTGACATGCACTTAAAGAGAAGGGTCGTTCATCACAACATATACTCAAAGAGGGGGGTCATTGATCACGGTATACGTAGACCTGACAAACTTGATCCGAGAACCGAAAATCAAACCGATTTACCCGAACCAAAACCCGAACCAAAATAAAATTGATGATTTAGAGTGATTCAAAACCCGAACTGAAACAGAAACCGATCCAAATTCTAGAAGAACCCGTAACCGATTTCACCCGAACTGGAAGTAACCCGAACCGAAAATAACCCGAAATTAACTTGTTAAAAACCGATCTAAACCGAACATCAATTCGATTTTAACCCGATAATTGAGTCAAAGTGAATGAATAATATATTTTTACTATAGTTTATTTTTTAACAATATGATAAATAATTAAATAATATTTTTTTATCTCTTTTTATTATGATAATACTAATTAATCACTACATCTGATAATAATTTAATTTTTAATATTACATTTCCTACTTTAAAAATCAGTTTATTTTTTGTTAAAATTTAGGGCGTTATAAAAATGACCAAAATGTTATTAATGAATCAATGTATTCACAAAAATGACATTATCCCTTATATTACCAATACTGACTTTACTCGAATAAAAGCTGAGGCAAAAATTTTCAAAACAATTCCAATATAAAATAAAAATGATATATTTTTACAAGAATATCTGATTAATTCTATATATAATATAGACGATTACATTTATACTTAAGTTCAACTCAAACCAAATTAACCTGAAAATTCAAAGATTGAATTGACCCGAACTGATCCGAATGACCCGACATGGACCTGACCCGAAAACTTTCGACCCGATATTGACCCGACCCGAAAATATTGACCCAAATCATCGATCCGATATCTAAATCAAACCAAATTATCATATAACAGAATTAAAATCGAAACTGAAACCAGAACCGATTCAAACCGAATCTAAACCGAATGTAAATAAACCCAAAATGAACCGAACCAAAACCAAACCGAATGTCCCGTTTGCCACCTCTAGGTATACGCTCGAAGAGAGGGACCGTTCATTATGACATGCACTCGAAGAAAGGGATCATTCATCGCGATATACTCTCAAAGAGAGGTGTTGTCCCTCACGGTATACGCTCAAAGAGAGGATCGTTCATTATAACATGCACTCAAAGAGAGGGGTCATTGATCGCGTATCATGCTCAAAGTGCGGCGGCGACCATCACGGTATACGCTCAAAGAGATGGACCATTTGTTCTGACATGTAATCGAATAGAGGGGTCATTCATCGCGACATACACTCAAAGAGAGGCGGAGTCCATCACGGTATAGGCTCAAAGAGAGGGACCATTCATTATGACATGCACTCGACAAGAGGGTTCACTATCGCAACATACACGGAAAGAGCGGCAGAGTACAACACGGTATACGCTCGAAGAGAGGGATCGTTCATTATGACATGTACTCGAAGAGAGGGGTCATTCATCGCGACATACGCTCAAAGAGAGGGATCGTCCATCACCGTATACGCTTAAAGAGAGGAACCGTTCACTATGATATACGCTAGAAGAGAGGGGTCACTCACCGCGACATACGCTCAAAAAGAAGGGTTGTCCATCACGGTATAGGCTCTAACAATTGGACCGTTCACCTTGACATGCACTCAAATAGAGGGGTCATTCATCGCAATATACGTTCAACGAGAGAGTTCATCGATCATAGTATACACTCAAAGAGAAGGATCGTTCATTATGACATACGCTTGAAGAGAGAGGTCATTCATCGCGACATACAATCAAAGAGAAGTGTCGCCCATCCCGGTATACGCTCTAAAAAATTGATTGTTCATTATGACATGCACTCACAAAGAGGGTCATTCATCGTGACATACGCTCAAAGAGAGGGGTCGTCCATCAAGGTATACGCTCAAAGAGAGGGACCTCTCACCATGACATACACTCGAAGAAAAGGGTCATTCATCGCAACATATGCTCAAAAACTCGATTTGAGGGGTCATTTATCGCGACATACTCTCAAAGAGAGTGGTCGTCCTTCAAGGTATACGCTCAAAGAGAGGGACCTCTCACCATGACATGCACTCTAAGAGAAGGGTCATTTTATCGCAACATATGCTCAAAAACTTGATTTGAGGGGTCATTCATCGCGATATACTCTCAAAGAGAGGGTTCGTCCATCACGGTATACGCTCTAAGAAAGGGACCGTTCATTATGACATGCACTCGAAGAGAGGGGTCATTCATCGCGACATTCGCTCAAAGAGAGTGGTCGTCCATGACGGTATACGCTTAAAGTAAGGGACCGTTCATTATGACATGCTCTTGAATAGAGAGGTCATTTATCGCAACATACGCTCAAAGAGAGGGGTCATCGATCACAGTATACGCTCAAAGAGAGGACCGTTCCTTATGACACGCACTCGAAGAGTGGGGTCATTACTCGCGATATACGCTCAAAGTGCGGCGGCGTCCATCACAGTATACCCTCAAAGAGATGGAACGTTCATTATGAAATATTATCAAAGAGAGTGATCATTCATCGCAACATAGGTTCCATGACAGGGGTCGTCCATCACAGTATACGCTCAAAAAGAGGGACTGTTCATTATGACATGCACTCGAAAATAGGGGTCATTCATCGTGACATACGCTCAAAGAGGGGCCATTCGTTATGACATAAGCTCGAAGAGATGGGTCATTCAACGCAACATACGCTTAAAGAGCGGGGTACTTCATCACGGTATATGCTCTAAGATAGGGCCTGTTCATTAGGACATGCACTCGTAGAGAGGGGTCATTCATCGCGATATACGCTTAAAGAGAAGGGTCGTCCATCATGGTATATGCTCAAAGAGAGTGACCATTCATTATGACATATGACACTCGAACAAAGGGGTCATTCATCGCGACATATGCTCAAACTGAGGAACCACCGTTCAATATGACATGCACTCAAAGATAAGGGTCATTCATCGCCACATATGCTCAAGGAGAGGGATCATCTATCACGCAATACGCTCAAAGAGATGGACCATCCATCATGGAATACGCTCTAAGAACGGGACCATTCATTATGACATGCACTCGAAGATAGGGGTCATTCATTGCGACATACGCTCAAAGAGAGGGATCGTCCATCTTGGTATCCTCTCAAAGAGAGGGACTGTTCATTATGTTATACGCTTGAAGAGAGGGGTCATTCACCGCGACATATGCTAGAAGAGAGGTGATACGATCACAACCAACAATGAATCAGAAGAATTTCCTATTGGACCTATGACTCGTGCTAAAACCAAGAAATTTTAAGAGGCCATGGGAAATCTATTTATTCAAGGCTGGAAATTAGAGAATGCAACACCAACTATGTTGGAACAATACAGCCTCCTACTTGTGCATGAGTTTTCATGAGTTCTTTCTTAAGTTTTTTAAACTTAATTTCAGCATGTGTGCATGAATAAATAATGCTTGATATTCATTTAAGCATGTTAGTTCAATTAAGTTCATTAGTTTAATTAATGCATGATAGTTCACTTAAATCATGTTAGTTTTCTTATGTTTATGAGTTCATTTAGTGTGTGGATTAATTAATTAAACTAGATCATTCAAAGTAATTAGTTTCATTAATTAAACTAGCTCATTAAATATGTTTCATGCATTCGCTTTTATTTTGTTGAATAAAGTTGTTATCTAATGGTTGCTTATATTTTTCATCTAGGGTATTCATTTGGGATCAAATGGCTGATCATTTTCTACAAGAATGACAAGTCATTTACTACCAATTAAAGACACTTGAAGACACCATGATGGCTGATCAGTTTCAAGACATTCAAGGGAGATTTACACACCACTTAAAGGCTTTCAGCTTCAGCAAGAAAACAATGCATTGAAAAGCTCCTAAATAAACCACTTAAATACACCACTTCCGAAAGGAACGATTTCCAGCCCAAAGGCGGTCTAAGTTGTTACCGCGAGGAGATGGTCCTTTTCAGGTGTTGGAGAAAGTGAATGACAACGCCTACAAGATAGACTTACCGGGCGAGTACAATGTAAGTGCCACATTTAATGTTTCAGATTTAACCCCGTATGATATTTCTGTAGATTTGAGGTCAAATCCTTTTCAAGAAAGGGGGGATGATGTGAGCACATCATGTCAAGTTCAACAGGTTGATACGGAGGTCTTACCATCAGGACCTATCACACGCTCTAAGGCAAAGAAATACATGGAAGCTCTTTTCTTTACTTGTGCTAACATTTTAGATTCATTTGAGAATGTTCATGTCTTAGAATATGTTTATAATGTGTTGCAAGCTGATATGTGACATATTGAGGTATATATATTAGTATGTGTGTTTACTTATGTATATACTATGTTAATTATGTTTGCATTTGGTTTTAAGTGTGTTTGTGTGGTTAAAATAAGACTACAAGGCTTTTAGATGTGTTTTCCTTGTTCTAATATAGGTACTTAGGAGAACCTTAGCTCAAGTGGGCATACCCAGCTCATCTCTAGCTCAGGAGAGCGTATGCAGTTCAATACCAGCTCAAGTGGATTATATTTAGCTCAGAAGAAGCTCAATGGTGTGCACGCAGCTCACCTTAGCTCGGCGCAGCTCAGAGGCTTAGCTCCCAGCTCCATTTAGCTCCTAACACTCTTAGCTAGTTCGTTTCAGCTCATCTCCATTTCCAGCTCAACTCAACTCAAGTTGAAGTGACCTACAGTAGCTGAAACCTATCGTACACGAAGAGCAGGTGTCCTACGCATGTGCCATGCATGTGGGGCCCACATAGCACCCTTTTCCACAAGTTTGGGCGTCCAAAAGCAAGAAAGCCAAACAAGGCCCTTGCTTTGAAGACCAATCAGCAACATTGGATAAGAATAAGTGGTTTCTTATTCAAATTCAAACATTAAACACATGTTTAATGTGTTTTAAGTGCCAAAACATGTGGCTAAGGATATTAGGAGCCTAGGAGAAGTTATTTGAGCATTTAAATTTTAATTTTCGTTTGAATTAAGGCCACAAATTCAAATTTGGCCAACTTCTCCTTTATTCCTATATATTTACTTAATTTTGTAAAGACAAGGGTAGACATTTTATGAATAAAATCACTTGTGAGATTTTCTTGACAAATTCAGTTCTTCATTGAACTTTTCTTGACAAATTCAGACTTTGTTTGAGTGTGTCAAATCCTTGATACTTCGGGTTCCTAGATCTCTATCTAGAGGGTCCAAGTCCGTTGACGAAGAACGTATTCGATTCGGGTCCGCTCAGTATATTGTTCGGGTTCTTTCGAGTTCAACGTCGTTGTTATTTCCCAACAACTTAAACATCCAATTCTGCCATTTTGGACATTTTAATGTTTCCATTAAAGCCTTCAGAGCATTTCATCTTCATTAACCTCCAGAAACTGCCAGAATTCCTTCATCCCTTTTCTTCTTTGTTTCAGTTTTTTTTTCTTTGTTTTCTTATTGTTTTAACATCATTCTAACATCCATAATGTTGTGTTTATTGCAGAGACTTGCTTGCTATTATCCTAGATCCGTTTCAAACAAGGATCGTTGTTTTTGAAGCAACGAATCCCTAATATCATATGGTATCAGAGCTTTGGTTGGAAATTAGCACTTTCTGCACTACATATATCAAAAGCAACAAAAGAAAAAAAAATCAAAATTCTGCAAAAAAAAGAAAGTCAAAGTCAAAGTCAATAAAAGAAATTCGAAAAATTTGAAAAAAAAAATCACATTTGAATATTTAGTGTATTTTCATGTTTATATGTGCTGTTTGACCACAAAAATGATGAAGGATGCTTACGTTTACCATGGAATGCTTCTAAATCACTTAAAACGACGTGTTCTTGTTTGTTCGGTGATAGGATTGTGGTAAGCATTTCTAATGCAGTAAGTACTTCATTTCCAGCCTTAATTCACTTTGTTCTTCATAAATTCCAACCTTATTTTTGTTTTCCTTTTTTTTTTCAGCCTTGTTTTTCTTTCTTTTTTACTTTCTAGCATTGTTTTTCTTTTGTTTTACTATCCAACCTTGCTTTTTGTTTGTTTTCTTTATTTTCCAGCCTTTGTGTCATCTAAACAGACCCTAATTCACTTTTAACTCTTGTTTGTACCAGCGTTACATATATCTTGGAGTTTGACACAGATAACAAGTTTGAAGGATCAGATTAGTTCCTTAAAGAGCTGTTTGCAAGAGAACGAGTGGAAAAGGCATTTGAGAGTGTGAGCACAGAAGGGGAATCAAAAGAGCCATTCAAGTATTTCCGAGTGAAACACGAGCGTTGAGTGTTACTTTACTGAGTGCATTGTTCTTTTGGAGTGATCTGCGAGAATTTGTTGTGTGTGCAGTGAGGGACTTTAAAATTTCGTTTATTTAACATAATAGTTTTCTTTTCTTGTTTTCGTTGCTGCAATGACAGGTAATGACGATCGTAGTCCCGGTGGAAGTAATCCACCAGATTTGCAAATGCAGGCTTTTGCTCGAACCTTGCAGCGTCTTTTAGACCAAGCATTGGAGCCTATTCAGTCTCGTTTGGATAGAATAGATGGGGGTGGTTCCCAATCTGTCCAAAATAAGAGTCTTGATGAAAACGACGTCGAACAATCACCACGGACGAATCAACGACCAGGACGTGTAGTTGATGTTAATATTTCTAACATAAAAGTTGTTATACCTTCTTTTTAGGGACGTTCAGATCCAGATGCTTATCTAACATGGGAAAATAAAGTTGAACATGTTTTCGAGTGTTACAATTACTCGGAACAAAAGAAAGTACGACTAGCAACTTTGGAGTTTGTTGACTATGCACTATTGTGGTGGGATCAATTACTGGTTAGTCGACGACGTGCAGGTGAAGGACCAGGGAGAACATGGGACGAAATGAAGCGTATCATGCGGAAACGGTTTGTTCCTTCTCACTATCATCGTGATTTATTTCAGAAATTACAAACTTTGAAGCAGGGCAATAGAAGCGTCGAGGACTATTTCAAGGAAATGGAGATGTCCATGATGTGTGCAAACACAGTTGAGGATCGTGAGGCGACTATGGCTCGGTTTATGGTAGGTTTGAATTCTGAAATTGCTAACATTGTTGAATTGCAGCATTATGTCGAATTGGTTGACATGGTGCATATGGCGATGAAAATTGAGCGACAACAACGTAGAAAAGTTTCTACTCGAGGTAATACTACTCCATTTAAATCTTTTACGAATCCATTATATACCCCTAACCATGCTAGGAAACAAGCACCACAAGCGCCACTTCGGATTCAAGAACAAGGCAAGTCCAGCAAGCCAAAGCCTCCCGTTGCTGATAATGGGCATGGTAAACAAAAAGTGGTTGTACAAGAGAGATCGAGAGATATTCAATGTTTTAAGTGCCTTGGTCGAGGACATGTTGCTAGCCAGTGTCCTAATCGTAGGGTTATGTTGATGCGAGATGATGGAGAGATTGAGTCAGATTCTGAAGAAGAACCACATGAGATCCCTGATGAAGATGATAAAGAGGATGTCCTAGAAGTTGCTGAGACTGGTAAGGTAATGGAAATTATGGTTGTTAAACGTAGTCTGAGTGTACAACAGGTTCAGGATGAACAACAACGCGAGAATATCTTTCACACACGATGCAAAATTCAAGATAAGGTATGTGTTGTTATTATTGATAGCGGTAGTTGTACTAATGTTGCTAGTTCAGTGATGGTTGACAGGTTAGGTCTCAAGACAACAAAGTATCCGAATCCGTACAAATTGCAATGGTTGAATGACGGGGGAGAACTTAAAGTAACAAAACAAGTTGTTATACCGTTTTCGATCGGAAGTTACAAGGACGAGGTCCTTTGTGATGTTGTGTCGATGGATGCTACTCACCTTCTTTTGGGACGCCCTTGGCAATATGACAAGAAGGTAATGCATGATGGTTTTACAAATCGATACTCTTTTATGCATGCAGGTAAGAAGATTACTTTGGCTCCTTTGACACCGAGTCAAGTGATGGAAGATCAAGCAAGCTTAAAAAAGAGTAAGGAAGCTGCAAAGAAGAAGAAAAGATGAATGTTTATGCAAGCAATCGAGAAATCAGGAAATGCCTTTCCTCTCACCAATCTTTGCTTATTTTAATGTTTAAAGATTATTGTTTATTGACTGACTTTCCTTCTGATTTGCCTGCATCAATTGTTTCCCTTTTGCAGGAATTTAAGGATGTGTTTTCGGAAGAAACACCGAGGGGATTGCCACCTCTTCATGGCATTGAGCACCAGATTGACTTTATCCCAGGTGCTACTATTCCAAATCGACCAACTTATCGAACTAACCCCGAAGAGACGAAAGAGCTTCAAAGACAAGTGACAGAATTATTGGACAAGGGTTATATTCGAGAGAGTCTAAGTCCGTGTGCTGTTCCGGTACTGTTAGTGCCGAAGAAAGATGGGTCTTGGAGGATGTGCGTAGATTGTAGAGCTATGAATCAGATTACAATTAAGTATCGTCATCCTATTCCCAGACTTGATGATATGTTGGACGAGCTTTGTGGAGCCGTCATCTTCTCCAAAATTGACTTAAAGAGTGGATATCATCAGATTCGCATGCGAGAAGGCGATGAATGGAAGACAGCCTTCAAAATGAAGCTAGGTTTGTACGAATGTGCACAGGGTGTTGAAGTCGATCCTGAGAAGATAAAGGCAATTCAGGAATGGCCACAACCGACATCGATTACTCAGGTTAGATCTTTTTATGGCTTAGCTAGTTTCAATCGTCAGTTTGTTCCTAACTTCAGTTCTATTACCGCACCCTTAACAGGGATTATTAAGAAGAATTCTAGCTTCTTATGGGGTAAAGAACAAGAAGATGCCTTTTTGAAAATTAAGGATTGTTTAACGAAATCACCTGTGTTAGCCTTACCTAACTTTGATAAAACTTTTGAAATTGAATGTGATGCTTCTGGTGTTGGTATAGGCGTTGTGCTAATGCAGGAAAAAAGGTCCATTGCATACTTCAGTGAAAAGCTTAGTGGAGCAACATTGAATTATCCAGTCCACGACAAGGAGATGTATGCACTAATTCGGGCATTGGAGACATGGCAACATTACTTGTTGCCTAAGGAGTTTGTGATTCACACTGATCATGAGGCTTTACGATATATCACAGGTCAGCATAAATTGAATAAACGACATGCTAAATGGGTTGAATTTTTAGAGTCTTTTCCTTATGTCATTCGTTACAAAAAGGGTAAAGATAATATCGTTGCTGATGTTTTATCACGTAGATATGTGCTTTTGAATTACCTTGACTCACATTTGATTGGATTTGCATGTATACGTGACTTGTATGTTGATGATTCTGATTTTAGAGATAAGTATAATGCTTGTGAGAAAGGTGCAGATGGAAAGTTTTACAGGCATGATGGTTATCTTTTCAAAGAAAATAGGATATGCATTCCACAGGGTTCAATGCGTGATATTCTGATCCGTGAAGCACATGAGGGTGGATTGATGGGTCACTTTGGAGTCACCAAGACGTTACAGACATTGAAAGAACATCTATTTTGGCCTAAGATGCGTAGAGACGTTGAAAGATACTGTGAACGTTGTGTGACATGTAAGAAAGCAAAATCGAAGGTTTCACCACATGGTATGTACTTACCTCTACCTATTCTTGATTCCCCTTGGACTGATATTTCAATGGATTTTGTTTTGGGATTGCCTCGAACTAGAAATGGTAGAGATAGTATCTTTGTTGTGGTTTATAGATTCTCTAAGATGGCACATTTCATTGCATGCCATAATACTGTTGATGCTGTTAATGTGGCTAACTTATTCTTTAGAGAGATTGTTCGATTACATGGTATTCCTAGGTCAATTGTTTCTGACAGGATGTTAAGTTTCTGAGTCATTTCTGGAGGACTCTTTGGAGCAAAATAGGTACAAAACTCATGTTTTCTACTACTTGTCATCCCCAGACTGATGGACAAACTTAGGTGGTTAATCGTGTTTTATCTACTTTGTTGCATTCCATCATTAAAAAGAACATTAGGACTTGGGAAGATTGTTTGCCACATGCTGAGTTTGCGTATAATCGTGCTATACATTCTGCTACTAAGATGTCACCATTTGAGGTTGTTTATGGTTTTAACCCTATTACACCTCTAGATTTGTTACCTTTGCCACAGGAACAAGTGACGAACAGAGACGGTCAAGCGAAAGCAGAATATGTGAAGAAGTTGCATCAATAGGTGAAGGAGAATTTAGAACGAAGGACTCAACAGTACGAAAAGCAAGCAAATAAGGGAAGAAAGCTAGTCACCTTTGGTGTTGGTGATTGGGTTTGGGTTCACTTCCGAAAGGAACGATTTCCAGCCCAAAGGCGGTCTAAGTTGTTACCGCGAGGAGATGGTCCTTTTCAGGTGTTGGAGAAAGTGAATGACAACGCCTACAAGATAGACTTACCAGGCGAGTACAATGTAAGTGCCACATTTAATGTTTCTGATTTAACCCCGTATGATATTTCTGTAGATTTGAGGTCAAATCCTTTTCAAGAAAGGGGGGATGATGTGAGCACATCATGTCAAGTTCAACAGGTTGATCCGGAGGTCTTACCATCAGGACCTATCACACGCTCTAAGGCAAATAAATACATGGAAGCTCTTTTCCTTACTTGTGCTAACATTTCAGATTCATTTGAGAATGTTGATGCCTTAGAATATGTTGTTTATAATGTGTTGCATGCTGATATGTGACATATTTCGGTATATATATTAGTATGTGTGTTTACTTATGTATATACTATGTTAATTATGTTTGCATTTGGTTTTAAGTGTGTTTGTGTGGTTAAAATAAGACTACAAGGCTTTTTAGATGTGTTTGCCTTGTTCTAGTATAGGTACTTAGGAGAACCTTAGCTCAAGTGGGCATACCCAGCTCATCTCTAGCTCAGGAGAGCGTATGCAGTTCAATACCAGCTCAAGTGGATTATATTTAGCTCAGAAGAAGCTCAATGGTGTGCACGCAGCTCACCTTAGCTCGGGGCAGCTCAGAGGCTTAGCTCCCAGCTCCATTTAGCTCCTAACACTCTTAGCTAGTTCGTTTCAGCTCATCTCCATTTCCAGCTCAACTCAACTCAAGTTGAAGTGACCTACAGCAGTTGAAACCTATCGTACACGAAGAGCAGGTGTCCTACGCATGTGCCATGCATGTGGGGCCCACATAGCACCCTTTTCCACAAGTTTGGGCGTCCAAAAGCAAGAAAGCCAAACAAGGCCCTTGCTTTGAAGACCAATCAGCAACATTGGATAAGAATGGGTGGTTTCTTATTCAAATTCAAACATTAAACACATGTTTAATGTGTTTTAAGTGCCAAAACATGTGGCTAAGGATATTAGGAGCCTAGGAGAAGTTATTTGAGCATTTAAATTTTAATGTTTGTTTGAATTAAGGACACAAATTCAAATTTGGCCAACTTCTCCTTTATTCCTATATATTTACTTAATTTTGTAAAGACAAGGGTAGACATTTTATGAATAAAATCACTTGTGAGATTTTCTTGACAAATTCAGACTTTGTTTGAGTGTGTCAAATCCTTGATACTTCGGGTTCCTAGATCGCTATCTAGAGGGTCCAAGTCCATTGACGAAGAACGTATTCGATTCGGGTCTGCTCAGTATATTGGTCGGGTTCTTTCGAGTTCAACGTCGTTGTTATTTCCCAGCAACTTAAACATCCAATTCTGCCATTTTGGACGTTTTAATGTTTCCATGAAAGCCTTCGGAGCATTTCATCTTCATTAACCTCCAGAAACTGCCAGAATTCCTTCATCCCTTTTCTTCTTTGTTTCCATCACGGCATATGCTCTTAGAAAGGGACCGTTCATACTCAAAGAGAGGGGTCATTCAATGCGACATACGCTCAAAGAGAGGGTCACTCATCACGACATACGCTCAAAAGGAGGGGTTGTTCATCACGGTATACGCTCATAGAGAGGGACCGTTCCCCATGACATGCACTCGAAGAGAGGGGTCATTCATCACGACATACGCTCAATGAGAGTGGTTATCCATCACAACATACGCTCAAATAGAGGAATCGTTCATTATGACATACGCTTGAAGAGAGTTGTCATTCACTGCGACATACGCTCAGAGAGAGGGGTCGTCCATCACGTTATACACTCTCAGAAAGGGACCGTACATTATGACATGCACTCAAAGAGAGGGGTCATTTATCCCGACATACGCTTAAAGAGAGGGGTCGTCCATCACGGTATACTCTAAAAGAGAAGGACCGTTCATTATGACATATGCTCGAAGAGAGGGGTCATTCACCGCGACATACATTCAAAGAGAGGGTTCATTCATCACGGTATACGCTCTAAGAAAGGGACCGTTCATTATGACACGCACTCGAAGAGAGGTATCATTCATCGAGTCATGCGCTCAAACAGAGGGGTCGTCCATCATAGTATATGCTCAAAGTGAGGGGTCATTTATAATGACATGCACTCGATGATAAAGTTCATTCATCGTGACATACGCTCAAAGAGAGGGGTCATCTATCATGACACCCGCTCACAGAGAGGGACTGGTCATTATGACATATGCTCGGAGAGAGGGGTCATTCACCGTGACGTACGCTCAAAGAGAGGGCTCATCGATCACGGTATACGCTCTAAGAAAGGGACCGTTCATTATGACATGCACTCGAAGAAAGGTCTCATTCTTTGCGATATACGCTCAAAGAGATGGTTCGTCCATGATGTTATACGCTCAAAGAGAGAGACCGTTCATTATGACATGCACTCGAAGAGAGGGGTCACTCATCACGACATACGCTCAAAGATGGGGGTCGTCCATCATGGTATACGCTCATAGAGAGGGACCGCTCACCATGACATTCACTCGAAGGGAAGGGTCATTCATCGCGACATACGCTCAAGGAGAGGGTCATCCATCACGATGTACGCTCAAAGAGAGGGACCGATCACCTTGACATGCACATGAAGGGATGGGTCATTCATCGCAACATACGCTCAAAGAAATGGGTCATTGGCCAACGTATACGCCCTATGAGAAGGACCATTCATTATGATATGCACTTGAAGAGAGGGGTTATTCATCACGACATACGCTTAAAGAGAGGGTTGTCCATCACGGTATACACTCAAAAAAAGGGACCGTTCATTATGATATGTACTTGAAGAGAGGGGTCATTCATCGCGACATACGCTCAAAGAAACGGATCATCCATCACGGTATACTCTCAAAGAGAGGGGTTGTTCATTATGATATATGCTCGAAGAGATGGGTCATTCACCGCGACATACGCTTAAAGAGCAGGGTTAGTCATCACAATATACGCTCTAAAAAGGGCCCATTCATAATGACATGCACTCGAAGATAAGGTTCATTCATCGCGGCATACGCTCAAAGAGAGGGGTCATCAATCATGGCACCCGCTCACAGAGAGGGACCGTTCATTTTGACATATGCTCGAAGAGAGGGGTCATTCTCCACGACATGTGCTCAAAGAAAGGGACCATTCATTATGACAAGCACTCGAAGAGGGGTCATTCATCATGACACACGCTCAAAGAGAGGGGTCGACCATCATAGTATACGCTCAAAGAGAGGGATCGTTCATTATGACATGCACTCGAAGATAAGGGTCATTAATCGCGACATACGTTCAAAGAGAGGGGTCATTTATCACGGCACCTGCTCAAAGATAGGGACCGTTCATTGTGACATGCACTCGAAGAGAGGGGTCATTCATCGTAGCATACCCCGAGTATAAACACGAGTGAATTGAGTGCCATATTTTTTTCCTTGGATTGACCGTGAGGATTTTGTGTGTGTCAATTGGTGAGGTCCTTAAACTTTTGTTTCATTTATTCATACTAACAATATGTCGAAACACTCAAATGAAAACAATCGGGAAGAACGACCAGCCCAGAACCTCTAAACACAAGCTCTAATAAGGGAATTGCAAAAGCTCTTACGTGCTGAGTTAAAACCAATTCATGAGTAGATGGACCGTATTGAGGAGTCTAGTGAAGGACGTCCAAGGGAACAAGATGGACAGAATCATAAAAGGCATCCCATGCAACATGAGATTGAAGAGAGTGATGGAGAAGATGTCATTTCTGTTTGGAACAATGCAAGGAACCATCGCCAATTGGATGACAATTTTGAGAGCATCCGAGTTAACATCCCTCCTTTTCAAGGAAAATCAGATCCAGAGGCATATTTGGACTGGGAAAGCAAAGTGGAGCACATCTTCGAATGCCATAACTATTCTGAGCAAAAGAAGGTGCGCATGGTTGCCTTAGAATTTATTGAATACGCATTTGTATGGTGGGATCAACTAAGATCAACAAGGAGACGCAATGGTGAACGACCTATCAATACTTGGAGAGAAATGAAAGGTATTCTGAGGACACGTTATGTGCCTACTCATTATCACCGTTCACCATGACATGCACTCGAAGAGAGGGGTCATTCATCGCGACATATGCTCAAAGAGAGGGGTCGTCCATCACGACATACACTCAAAGAGAGGAATCGTTCATTATGACATACGCTTGAAGAGAGGAGTCATTCACTGCGATATACGTTCATAGAGAGGGGTCCATCCATCACGGAATACGCTCCAAGAATGGGACCGTTTATTCTAACATGCACTCGAAGGGATGTGTCATTCATCGTGACATACACTCAAAGAGAAGGATTGTCTATGATGATATACGCTCACAGAGAGAGAGACCGTTCATTATGACACGGACTCGAAGAGAGGGGTCATTCATCGCGAAATATGTTCAAAGAGAGGCGTCGTACACCATGAAATGCACTCAAAGAGAGAGGTCATTCATAATGACATACGCTCAAAGAGAGGGGTCGTCCATCACAGTATACACTCAAAGAGAGGGATCGTTTATTATGACATACGCTTGAAGAGAGGTGTCATTCACCGCGACATAGGCTCAAAGAGAGCGGTCGTCTTTCACGATATACGCTCTAAGAAAGGGGCGTTTCATAATGACATGCAGTCGAAGGGTGAGGCATTTCATCGCGACATACGCTCAAAGAGAAGGGTCGTCCATCACGGTATACGCTTTAAGAAAGGGACCGTTCACCATGACATGCAATCAAGGAGAGGGGTCATTCATCGCAACATACGCTCAAAGAGATGGGTCATCGATCACGGTATACGATCAAAGAGAGGGGTCATCGATCACGGTATACGCTCAAAGAGAGGGGTCATCGATCACGGTATACGCTCAAAAAGAGGGATCGTTCATTATAACATACTTGAAGAGAGGGGTCATTCATCTCGACATACGTTCAAATAGAAGGGTCGTCCATCACGGTATACAATCTTAGAAAGGGACCGTTCACCATGACAAACACTCAAAGAGAAGTGTCATTCATCGCAACAAACGCTCAAAGAGAGGGGTCATCAATCACGCTTTACGCTCAAATAGAGGGACTGTTCATTATGACATGCACTCGAAGAGTGGAGTCATTCATCGCGACATACGCTCAAAGAGCGCGGCGTCCATCGCGGTATACACTCAAAGACAGGGGCCCGTTCATTATCACATGCTCTAAAAGAGAGGGTGGTTATTCATTGCAACATACGCTTAAAGAGAGGGATCGTCCATCACAGTATACGCTCAAAGGGAGGGACCGTTTATTATGACATGCACTCAAAGATAGGGGTCATTCATCGTGACATACGCTCAAGGAGAGGGGTCATCCATCATGACATATGCTCAAAGAGAATGGTCGTTCAATATGAAAAACGCTCGAAGAGAGGGGTCATTCACCACGAAAAACTCTCAAAGAGAGGGGTCATCGATCATGGTATACGCTCTAAGAAAAGGCTGGTTCAATATAACATGCACTTGTTGAGAGGGGTCATTTATCGCGACATACGCTCAAAGAGAAGGCTGGTCCAGCACGGTTTACGTTGTAAGAAAGGGATGGTTCATTCTGACATGCACTCGAAGAGAGGGATCATTAAACGTGACAAACGCTTAAAGAGAGGTCGTCCATCACGGTATACGCGCAAAGAGAGGGATCGTACACCATGAAATGCACTCGAAGAGAGAGGTCAGTCATCATGACTTACGCTCAAAGAGAGTGATCGTCCATCACGGTATACACTCAAAGAGAGGGACAATTAATTATGACATACGCTTGAAGATAGGGGTCATTCACCGCGACATAGTGATACAATCACAACCAACAATGAATCAAAAGAATTTCCTATTGGACCTATGACTCGTGCTAAAACCAAGAAATTTCAAGAGGACATGGGAAATTTATTTATTCAAGGCTGGAAATTAGAGAATGCAACACCAACTATGTTGGAACAATACAGCTTCCTACTTGTGCACGAGTTCTTTCTTAAGTTTTTAAATTTAATTTCAGCATGTGTGCATGAATAAATAATGCTTGATATTCATTTAAGCATGTTAGTTCAATTAAGTTCATTAGTTTAATTAATGCATGATAGTTCACTTAAAGCATGTTAGTTTTCTTATGTTTAGGAGTTCTTTTAGTGTGTGGATTAATTAATTAAACTAGATCATTCAATGTAACTAGTTTCATTAATTAAACTAGCTCATTAAATATGTTTCATGCATTCACTTTTATTTTATTGAACAAAGTTGTTATCTAATGATTGCTTATATTTTCATCTAGGGTATTCATTTGGGATCAAATGGCTGATCAGTTTCAACACATTCAAGGGAGATTTACACACCACTTAAAGGCTTTCAGTTTCAGCAACAAAATAATGCATTGAAGAGCTCCTAAATACACCACTTAAAGAGGCACTTAAAGACTACTTAAGAGCTACTTAATCCTCCATAAAGCTTATCAGTTTTTAACAGAGAAGACATACAATGATAGCCTTCATTATCAGCACTTAAGGGAGAGTAAAGGCAAAAATTAAAGCAACACTTAAGGTGGGAGTTCAAGGAATATCAGTCAACTTGTTCGCCATTTTTGGATTGGATACGAGCATATTTGAGTCTTGAGGTCTTCTTAAAACTTATTCCTCTATTTCTTAGCTTTCTAACGCACTTTGAATCACCTCACTCCGATATCAGGAGCTTAAGATATGATTAAATTAGTGAAGACAGTGCATACTAGAAATTCAGTATGGGAATAGTCACAAGATGCTTGTTCAACAAATTCAAGAGGCCATTTAATTGCTGAATTCAATGCTTTATCAACAGCCCATTAAAGGAGGATGAATGACAACTTAATCAAGTTCATTAGCCCAAGAGTTTCTCCATGTGGATGATATGTATGTCTACATTCATCTTACGAATGTTCACATTCATCCTTGTTAGATCAAACCTTTTTGTCTGTCAATTGGAGATAGGATAACCTACAAATTAATAGGCCTTTAACACCAGAATAATGAGTCTTTAATCTTTGTCTAAGCTAACCAATTTGTTGTTGTCTTACACCTATAAATAGGCACTCATTTCGTTGTAAAAGGAACAACTTTTGGCATATATTAAACTTTGAGAGTGTTCTCTTTTATAGTTCTTTTTGAACTTTATCGGCTTGCAAGATTGTTCTTGTGGCATTAATCCCTTTTCATTTTTTTATATTGTTGGTTCCTAGTTTATATAACTAGAGGGTCGCAATCCATTAGCCTTTCACCCAAGTCACGGTTTAAAAACTCTTAAGGAAATCACATATACAAAACACAACAGTCAACTTACCATCATTCCATTGTCGTATCATCTTGTAATCATATCAATTACTTACTAGAATCACGATCGGGGCAATCACATATACAAATTCCGATATTCCATAACCGGATTCATATCAATTGATATCAGAGCGAGGCTGTGTGCTAGCTGTAGGGTTGACCAAGTGCCCCTTGTGCTGCGGAGCGAGTCAGTTGGACGAGCGTGTTAGCTTGCACCCAAAGAGAAGAGGGTGTTCGCGAGTGGGTCCTCTAGAAAGAGATTGAGACGAGGACGGGTAGGCAAGAAGCCGCAGCGAAAGTTCTCCGTTTAGGTGAACTGTAATGGGACACCTCGGTAAAGTGGCAGGTGGCCATGAGGTGATTGTAGGGAGACCTGTGCCCGACATAAGAGTGCGGCCCCAGGTTAGTGGGCCAGTTTGGAAGAATTGCACACTAGTTCCTGGCACGTTTAAAGAAGGGAAAGAGTTTCCTCCCCATGCACGAGGGCGTGCATGAATTGGGTGGAGGAGAATGTCACGGACTGTGAGTCGTGACTATGCGGTACCGAGCGAGATGCTTTCTGGTGGTGCTTAAAGTTTGGGAGCGGGATAGCATTAAGAGTGTAGTACGTGCCGAGCAGCCGTCCCATCTGGGATGGGCGCGCTGAACGTGCACCACACTGGTCGGGAGCTGTCCCCGCTTCCCTGATGAGCCCATGGGAGGGCGAAACCAGTCAACATCGGAGATCGTTAAGGCTGATCCTCGAGCATGCGAGTGACCGAGGTGCTGCACGGCTAGAAGTCCCTTCGTGAAAACTCTTACCTCGTGAAAAGTGGTATCAGAGCATTGGCGATTTAGTAAGCATTTTGTTTCTTTCTCTATCTCGGGTTAGAAAAAAAGTCAAAAAAAATTTGCAAAAAAAATTTGCAAAAAAAATCCAAAATCTTAAAAGAAAAAAAAAGTTCAAGAGGGAGGGATCATATCTTAAACGTGAAAAAAGGTTTGGGTTGTATTTTTTATCATATTTTCTTCAGATTCCTATTTTATCTTTTTTTTACCATCCGTTTGCTACCTATTTCTTGTTTCTTTTCCTAACCATTTTGTTTTAGCCGAATTGCACAAAGAAAGCTTGTTAAGCCTTGAGTAAGTTCTCTACGGACATAGAAAAGAGAGCAAGAGTGGTAAAAGGCAAGAGTGTGCATTAAGGGGAAAAGCCTATCCCGAGTGAAACACGAGTGTAAGTGCATTTTCTTTGGAGTGGAAAGGTGAGGATTTGTGCTGGTAAGGTTTAATTTTTTTTTTTATCTAGTTATGTCACAAAGATCTGGTCACAGTGGTGAAGGAGTTCCCAATTTGCAAAATCAAGCATTGCTACAAGCAATGGCAAAGATGATTCAACAACAATTGGAGCCCATATTAGAACGAATTGATCAACTTGAAATTTCACAAGCTTATCATGGTAATGAGGAGTATCATCCTGAAGGGGATGATGATGTGCATGAACTTGATCAATCATCCTATGGCACAACAAGGCCAAAGAGCACGTCCAAGAGTGGATGATAATCTCAGCAACATAAAAATTACCATTCCTCCTTTTCAAGGAAGAACGGGTCTAGAAGCATACCTCGCATGGGAAAAGAAGGTTGAACACATCTTTGAGTGTCATAACTATTCAGAGCTTAAAAAGGTAAAACTCGCAGCCATTGAGTTTATGGATTATGCACTTATATGGTGGGATCAGTTGACATGTAGCAGAAGACGCAATGGTGAACATCCTATTTCTACATGGAATGAGATAAAAGCTATGATGTGTAGAAGATTCATTCCAACTCACTACCATAGTGAGTTGTTTAACAAGCTTCAAAACCTTACACAAGGCAATCGTAGTGTTGAGGATTATTATAAAGACATGGAAGTAGCCATGATCCGAGCCAACCTTGATAAGGATCGAGAAGCCACTATGGCAAGGTTTCTATCTGGTCTTGATCCTAACATTGTGAGTTGCAACATTACGTGGAAATAGAAGACATGCTTCATATGGCCATGAAGGTGGAGAACCAACTCAAAAGGAAAGGTGCACCCCGAGTCTTTGGAGGTTCTACTTCTAAATGGGGGCAAAGTAACGTAAAAAAGTATCCATCCTTTACTCCTAATAACCGAGCCGGACCATCAAAGAATATCAAACTCATCGCTGAAACCAGCAAGGGAAAGAGTCCAGCCATGCCAAATCGATCCCGTGATGTACAATGCTTCAAGTGTTTGGGGAGAGGTCACATTGCTAGCCAATGCCCTAACCGCAACACTATGTTCATCCGTGATGATGGAGAGATTGAAACTGACCAAGAGGAGGAGGAGGGGGAGGATAAAGAATTTAAAGAAGAAGAAGAGTTGGAACATGTCGTAGATGGAGAGGTCCTTGTTGTTAAAAGGAGCCTAAGCATGCAAGCAATTGATGGGGATCAGCAACGCCAGAACATTTTCCATACTCGCTGCCATATTAATGGAAAGGTATGCTTTGTCATTATCGATGGTGGTAGTTTCACTAACGTTGCTAGTACTTTAAGGGTAGATAAACTTGGCCTAGAAACGACCAAGCATCCACATCCCTACAAGTTGCAGTGGCTTAATGATGGAGGAGAACTTAAAGTGATCAAACAAGTTATTGTGCCTTTTTCCATTGGCAAATACAAAGACGAGGTGTTATGTGATGTTGTGCTAATGCACGCCGGTCATCTCTTGTTAGGAAGACCATGGCAGTTCGATAGGAGAGTCATACATGATGGTTATGCCAATCGATATACCTTCACCCATGAAGCAAGGAAGATCACTCTAGCCCTACTTTCACCAAAGCAAGTTCACAAAGATCAACTTCATTTAAGAGAAAGCTTTGAAAAAGCTAAAGAGAGTGATATCAAAATTGAGAAAAGAGCCAAGGAGAGTGAGGTAACATCCGAGCGGAAAAAGGAGAGAGAAAAAAAGAAAAAAAGAGAGTTAGCATTTTTACTAAAGAAAAAGAGATAAGAAAGAATTTGTTTTCGGAAAAGATGGTTCTTGTAATTATGTACAAGGAGAGATATTTAAGCACTAACAATCTTGACCCAAATCTACCATCTTTTATTGTTTCATTGTTGCAGGAATATGAAGACCTATTTCCATAAGAGATTCCAAGTGGACTACCTCCAATTCGTGGAATAGAGCATCAAATTGACTTTGTTCCTGGTGCTATCATTCCTAACCGACCAGCTTATCGATGTAACCCCGAGGAAACTAAGGAGTTACAAAGGCAAGTTTTAGATTTGATGGAAAAGGGTATATTAGAGAGAGCCTTAGTCCTTGTGCAGTACCTGTTCTACTTGTTCCTAAGAAAGATGGTACATGGCGCATGTATGTGGACTATCGTGCGGTTAACAAAATAACGGTAAAGTATCATCATCCTATTCTACGTTTAGATGATATGTTAGATGAGCTTAGTGGTTCTAAGGTATTCTCTAAGATTGATCTTAAAAGTGGTTACCACCAAATTCGAATGCGAGAAGGGGATGAGTGGAAAACTGCATTCAAGACTAAACAAGGATTATATGAGTGGTTGGTTATGCCGTTCGGTCTAACTAATGCACCAAGCACTTTCATGAGATTAATGAATCACATCCTTAGACAATTCTTGGGTAAGTTTTGTGTAGTGTATTTTGATGATATTCTTATATATAGCAAGAGTTTCAGTGAACATGTTCAACATCTAAGGTCAGTATTAGATATTTTGAGAAATGAAAGACTTTATGCTAATCTACAAAAATGCATATTTTGCACTAACAAGGTTGTTTTCCTAGGTTTTGTTGTGAGTGCAGATGGATTAGAAGTTGATAGAGAGAAGGTTAAGGCAATTGAGGAATGGACTAGATCAACAAGTATTAGCCAAGTTAGAAGCTTCCATGGTTTAGCAAGCTTCTATCGTCGGTTTATACCCAATTTCAGCACCTTAGCTGCTCCTTTAACCGGGGTCATTAAAAAGAATTCCAACTTCTTTTGGGGTGAAGAACAAAAGAAATCCTTTAACCTGATTAAGGATTTTTTAATTAATGCACCATTATTAACTTTACCTGATTTTAACAAAGTTTTTAAGGTTGAATGTGATGCTTCAGGTTTGGGAATTGGAGCAGTTCTATCTCAAGAAGGACGCCCCATAGCCTACTTTAGTGAGAAATTGAGTGGAGCTACACTCAATTATCCGACCTATGATAAGGAAATTTATGCACTAATTCGGGCCTTGGAAACTTAGCAGCATTACCTATGGTCTAAGGAATTCATCATCCATATAGACCACGAGGCATTAAAGCACATCAAGGGTCAGCATAAGCTAAACAAGAGATATGCCAAATGGGTTGAGTTTCTTGAAGCCTTCCCTTATCTGATCATGTATAAAAAGGGTAAGGAAAACATTGTTGCCGAGGCACTATCACGTAGGTATGCCCTTCTTAACACCTTAGACTCTAAATTGTTAGGTTTTGCTTTCATTAAGGAATTATACGAGTCTGACCATGATTTTGGTGAAGTGTACAAAATTTGTGAGAATGGTGCACATGATAAGTTTTATAGAGATGATGGATACCTATTCAAGGAAGGAAAGCTTTGCATCCCACAAGGATCCATTCGAGAGTTGCTCCTCAAGGAAGCACATGGGGGAGGACTAATGGGACATTTTGGCGTAGCGAAGACGTTGAACATGCTTCAAGAGCACTTGTATTGGCCAAAGATGAAATGAGATGTTGAGAGGCTATGTGAGCGTTGTATCACATGTAGAAAGGCCAAGTCAAAAGTCATACCCCATGGCCTATATACTCCACTACCTATTCCTAATGTACCTTGGGTAGACATATCCATGGATTTTGTACTTGGGCTGCCATGTACAACGAACAATACAGCCTCCTACTTGTGCATGAGTTTGCATGAGTTCTTTCTTAAGTTTTTAAATTTAATTTCAGCATGTGTGCATGAATAAATAATGCTTGATATTCATTTAAGCATGTTAGTTCAATTAAGTTCATTAGTTTAATTAATGCATGATAGTTCACTTAAAGCATGTTAGTTTTCTTATATTTAGGAGTTCTTTTAGTGTGTGGATTGATTAATTAAACTAGATCATTCAATGTAACTAGTTTCATTAATTAAACTAGCTCATTAAATATGTTTCATGCATTCACTTTTATTTTATTGAATAAAGTTGTTATCTAATGATTGCTTATATTTTCATCTAGGGTATTCATTTGGGATCAAATGGCTGATCAGTTTCAACACATGCAAGGGAGATTTACACACCACTTAAAGGCTTTCTGTTTCAGCAAGAAAACAATGCATTGAAGAGCTCCTAAATACACCACTTAAAGAGGCACTTAAAGACTACTTAAGAGCTACTTAATCCTCCTCCATAAAGCTTATCAGTTTTTAACAGAGAAGACATGCAATGAAAGCCTTCATTATCAGCACTTAAGGGAGAGTAAAGGCAAGAATTAAAGCCACACGTAAGGAGGGAGTTCAAGGAATATCAGTCAACTTGTTCGCCATTTTTGGATTGGATACTAGCATATTTGAGTCTTGAGGTCTTCTTAAAACGTATTCCTCTATTTCTTAGCTTTCCAACGCACTTTGAATCACCTCACTCCGATATCAGGAGCTTAAGATATGATTAAATTAGTGAAGACAGTGCATGCTGGAAATTCAGTACGGGAATAGTCACAAGATGCTTGTTCAACAAATTCAAGAGGCCATTCAATTGCTAAATTCAATACTTTATCAACAACCCATTAAAGGAGGATGAATGACAACTTAATCAAGTTCATTAGCCCAAGAGTTTCTCCATGTGGATGATATGTATGTCTACATTCATCTTACGAATGTTCACATTCATCCTTGTTAGATCAAACCTTTTTGTCTGTCAATTGGAGATAGGATAACCTACAAATTAATAGGCCTTTAACACCAGAATAATGAGTCTTTAATCTTTTTCTAGGCTAATCAATTTGTTGTTGTCTTACACCTATAAATAGGCACTCATTTCATTGTAAAAGGAACAACTTTTGGCATATATTAAACTTTGAGAGTGTTCTCTTTTATAGTTCTTTTTGAACTTTATCGGCTTGCAATTGTTCTTGTGGCATTAATCCCTTTTCATTTTTTTTATATTGTTGGTTCCTAGTTCATATAACTAGAGGGTCGCAATCTATTAGCCTTTCACCTAAGTCACGGTTTAAAAACTCTTAAAGAACGGGTCTTCACTTTTTAGTGTTGGTTCTTCCTTTGTTTACATCGCACCATCAATTACATTTCATCTTTTCATTTCCATCAACCATAAATCCATATTTTTCATACTTCATCCAAAACACAACAATCAACATACCATCATTCCATTGTCGTATCATCTTGTAATCATATACAAATTCGGATATTCCGCAATCGGATTCATATCACATAGGCTCAAAGAGAGGGGTCGTCCATCACGATATACGCTCTAAGAAAGGGACATTTCATAATAACATGCAGTCGAAGGGTGAGGCATTTCATCGCGTCATATGCTCAAAGAGAAGGGTCGTCCATCACGGTATACGCTTTAAGAAAGGGACCGTTCCCCATGATATGCAATCAAAGAGAGGGGTCATTCATCGCAACATACGTTCAAAGAGAGCGGTCATCGATCACGGTATAACTCAAAGAGAGAGATCATTTATTATAACATATGCTTAAAGAGAGGGGTCATTCATCTCGACATACGTTCAAATAGAAGAGTCGTCCATCACGGTATACAATCTTAGAAAGGGACCGTTCACCATGACAAGCACTCAAAGAGAAGTGCCATTCATCGCAACAAACTCTCAAAGAGAGGGGTCATCGATCACACTTTACGCTCAAATAGAGGGACTGTTCATTATGACATGCACTCGAAGAGTGGAGTCATTCATCGCGACATACGCTCAAAGAGCGCGGCGTCCATCGCGGTATACACTCAAAGACAGGGGTCGTTCATTATCACATGCTCTAAAAGAGAGGGTGGTTATTCATCGCAACTTACGCTTAAAGAGAGGGGTCGTCCATCATAGTATAAGCTCAAAAGGAGGGACCGTTTATTATGATATGCACTCAAAGATAGGGGTCATTCATCGTGACATACGCTCAAAGAGAGGGGTCGTCCATCACGACATATGCTCAAAGAGAAGGGCCGTTCAATATGACAAACGCTCGAAGAGAGGGGTCATTCACCACGACATACTCTCAAAGAGAGGGGTCATCCATCATGGTATACGCTCTAAGAAAAAGCTGGTTCAATATGACATGCACTTGTTGAGAGGGGTCATTTATCGCGACATAAGCTCAAAGAGAAGGGTGGTCCAGCACGGTTTACGTTGTAAGAAAGGGATGGTTCATTATGACATGCACTCGAAGAGAGGGATCATTCAATGCGACATACGCTTAAAGAGAGGGGTTGTCCATCACGGTATACGCATAAAGAGAGGGACTGTACACCATGAAATGCACTCGAAGAGAGAGGTCATTCATCATGACATACACTCAAAGAGAGTGGTCGTCCATCACGGTATACACTCAAAGAGAGGGACCGTTCATTATGACATATGCTCGAAGTGAGGGGTCGTTCACCGAGATATACGCTTAAAGAGAGGGGTCGTCCATCACGATATACTCTCAAAGAGACGGACTGTTCATTATGACATACGCTCGCAGATAGGGATCGTTCACCGAGATATACGCTCAAAGAGCGTGGCGTCCATCGTGTTATACACTCAAAGAGAGGGACCATTCATTTTGACATGCACTCTCAGAGAAAGAAAGAGGTCGTCCATCACAGTATACGCTCAAACGGAGGGACCTTTTATTATAACATGCACTCGAAGATAGGGGTCATTCATCGTGACATTCGCTCAAATAGAGGGGTCATCCATCACGGCATACGCTCAAAGAGAGAGACCGTTCATTATGACAAACGCTCGAAGAGAGGGGTCATTCACCACGACATGCTCTCAAACAGAGGGGTCGTCCATCACGGTATACGCTCTAAGAAATGGTCAGTTCAATACTGAGCGACCCTTCCGCTAATTAAAAATTTATGTTTACTAAAAAGGTGCTATTTTTGAAAGAGTGAAAATTAAAAATTTAAAGTGCCTCAAAATTAGGAAATTTAGGGTTTAACTTTAAAAAGTGGAATTTGAGATAAAAATTGAGAATTAAAATTTGGGCTTAAAAATTAAGAATTAGGTTTGCAAATTGAAAATCAATTTGAGAAATTGGGAATTAGGAATTTAGGACTAAGAATGGAAATTGAATTAAAAAAGAAATTAGGGCTTGAAAACACTTAACATGACATAAAGTATTACGGATTCGAAAAGTAAATTAGCTAGGGGAGGGGCTCAAAAGCAGACAAAAAAACACGGGGGGACCCGTCTACAAATAAACCAAATCGAAAAAGAAGATTTCCGGTTGATTCAGGACCGAAATGAAAGAATTTGAAAACTTGCAAGGGCTGCGGGGTGAATTAAAGGGACACGGGTTGGTTTATGAGGTAATAAAACCATTTCCTAATAATCTAATGAGTATAAAACTGATTTAATCCGGCTAAAACAAACCTTTTTCTCATTTTTCAACCAAAAATAAAATACCTCCCCCCCATTTCTCTGTTCAGTTCTTCTAAAAAGGATGAACACGTTGAACGCTTATACTTTCAACCCAGAAACCACCGCATATTTTAAAATTTGGCCACCATCCACGGTGGCCGGCAAAGTAAAATCTATCCCTTTTCCTTTAAAAAAACTTTCTTACTTCGAAACAAAACTCCTCTTTTACAAACAAAACAAAATCAGAGTCAAAGCTTCCACCTTTTATGAAAAGAAACCAAAGCGAGAAAGACATTAGAACCATTTTTGGTTCGATTCAGAAGAACGGAAAGCGATGGAGAATCTTTTTCCTCTCGACTAACCCCGAACCGACAAAACGGCCATTGGTTTATTGTCGATCGAAGGAGAGTATTTACCAAAAAAAGAAAACTACTCTACTTTTTGTTTTGATTCTATACTGTGAAAAAAAAAGCGAGAGTATTTACCATTGAATTTGTGTTATTTTGATTTCAATGGTGGTTCCCCCCAATGAATTACAAAGTTAGGGCTTTTCTCTTCTTATAGCCCTTTTTTATTACACTGATTAGAACTTAAAATATCCTTCTTTGCTTTGTTTAAGTCTGAAATCCCTGATTTTGGTTGTGAAGTTTTCTTTATTCGCATTCAGTGAGCTTCTGAAATTGTCGGTTCCATGTCATTTACTACTCTGAAATTTGCTGAAGGATATTGATTTTCGTCGTAATTCCTTGTACAATTTTGATGTTTTGTTTGTTTTTGCTCATGTGGTTGATACGGGGAGAGAGGGGACCATGGGACATGGCTGTCGTCGTGGCCGTCGGAGAAGAGAGGGACCACTGAGAAGGGATCGATCACGACAGAGAGACGAGCGGACTCTAGAGTATCCGAAAGGGCATATGCATGCGATACACGCGCTCGTTGAGTTCTCGAACAGTTGCACGTGAGGAAACCAATTAGCCGCGCGTTGGAGCGTCTGATTCTGGACGGTTATGCTCCCCTTAATCTGAGCCATTAGATTAGATACTTATATCTAACGGCTGGGGCTTGACGGCTGCCCAAAGAGATAATAAGGGTATTAGGGTTTCTCTTATCTGATGATTTTTGGGGCTTAGTTAATTAGCTGGTGGGTTTTATTATTTTATTAGATCTTAATTGTATATAAATCGGGCTACTGATATATATTTGGTTTCTTATTTAATCATATTTTATAATAATAATAAATATAATACTATTAATATTAATAAAAGGATGGTAAAATAAATTATAAAAATAATAGAAACAAAAACGAAAGGAAACTAAATATTTAAAAGATTAAACAAAAAACAATATATACTTTTTCGAATTTTGCTTTAAATAATACATATTATGATATTTGTAATGAAAATGAAAAGAAATTAAATAGTATAAATAATATGCACATATAATATCCTGGACCTTATATATATATATATAGTGTAATGATAATAAATAATAATAGTAAATAAAATAAACAAAGAAGAAAAGATCATAAAAAAAGGAAAACCTTTAATATTTTTATTTTAACTGTAGAACATTATAATTAGTGGTCACAACCTAATATGTTTTTTGGTTTTTGATTTTAAATAACATATGATAACGAGAGAAATAATAAAAACAAAATACACAGAGCTAAATAATATTTTAATAACAAAATTGCACTAAATTAAAAACCAAAAAAGGAATATATATACAAAAAGAGTAATATAATATTTTTAGATTTCTTAAAAGAAAACAGTAACACATATAATAGTATATATTTACAAAGTCAAAAAAAGGAAAATAGATACAAATTAACAAATATATTAATATAATGTTTAGCTTTCGTTTAGCTTCTTCTAAGCTGACTGAGCTGACACCGAGCTAATATTAACTCCTTGAGCTGTATGTAAGTCCTATGAAGAAAACATAATAATAGAAATAATGAGAATACTTAAAATAACTTAATATAAATTTAGATCTAAGCTGAAACTTAATAATGTGGTTATATTGAAGCATGAAAGAATGAGATAAATGAGAGAGGTCATTCATCGCGACATACGCTCGAAGAGAGGGGTTGTCCATCACAGTATACGCTCTAACAAAGGGACCGCTCACCATGACATGCACTTGAAGAGAGGGGGCTTTCTTCGCGGTATACACTCAAAGGGAGAGGTCGTCCATCACGGTATAC
Organism: Abelmoschus esculentus; assembly: GCA_035048815.1. Lineage (NCBI taxonomy): Eukaryota > Viridiplantae > Streptophyta > Magnoliopsida > Malvales > Malvaceae > Abelmoschus > Abelmoschus esculentus. The sequence continues at coordinate 10,966,842 of JAUCBN010000006.1, read as the reverse complement.
GCTCTAAGAAAGGGATCATTAATTATAACATGCACTCGAAGAGAGGGGTCATTCATAGCAACATACGCTAAAAGAGTGGGGTCGTTCATCATGGTATACCCTCAAACAGAGGGACCGTTTACCATGACATGCACTCGAATAGAGGGGTCTTTAATCGCGACATACGCTCAAAGAGAGGGGTTGTCCATCACGGCATACGCTCAAAGAGAAGGACCGATTATTATGACATATGCTCGAAGAGAGGGATCATTCATCACTACACACGCTCAAAGAGAGGTCTTGTCCATCATGGTATACGTTCAAAGAGAGGGATTGTTCACCATGACATGCACTCAAAGAGAGGGATCATTCATCGCGATATACGCGTAAAGAGATTAGTCATCCAGCACGGTATACGCTCTAAGAAAGGGACCGTTTACAATGACATGCACACGAAGAGACAGGTCATTCATCGGGACATGCGCTCAAAGTGAGGAATCGTCTATCACGGTATACGCTAACTCTAAGAAAGGGATCATTCATTATGACAAGCACTCGAAGAGAGGGGTCATTCATCGCGATATACGCTCAAAGAGAGGGCTCATCCATCAGGTATATGCTTAAAGAGAGGGACCGTTCACCATGATATGCACTCAAAGAGAGGGGTCATTCATCGCGGCACGGTATGCGCTGCTCTAAGAAAGGGACTAGAATAATGAGTCTTTAATATTTGTCTAGGTCAATCAATTTGTTGTCATACACCTATAAATAGGCACTCATTCTATTGAAAAAGATACAACTTTTGGCATATATTACAACTTGAGTGTGTTTCTCTTTTATAGTTCTTTTTGAACTTTATCGGCTTACAAGATTGTTCTTGTGGAATTCATCCCTATTCATTTTCTTATATTGCTGGTTCCTAGTTCTTATAACTAGAGGGTCACAATCCATTAACCTTTAACTCAAGTCACGGTTTAAAAAATCTTAAGGAACGGGTCTTCACTTGTAATGTTGGTTCCTCCTTTGTTTACACTACACCACCAATTACATTTCATCTTTTCACTTTCATGATCCATACATCCTTATTTTCTATATTCATCCTAAACACAACAACCATCTTATCATCATTCCATTTCACCATACTATCCATCCATTTCATATCATCTTGTGAGTTTCATTTCAAAACTCCTATTTTTCATTTTAGTTACTTACTAGAATCACGATCGGGCAATCACAAATACAAATTCGGATATTCCGTAGCCGAATTCGTATCAATCTAAATTTTTTAGCTTTTTAGTCAGTTAAAACTCGAACGGATTCTCTATAAAGCACATTTAAACATGCACGTTTTAATCGCAACAAATCGATAACATATGTTATTAAATCAAATTGTATGAGTTCAAATAGTTAATAATGGGTGTTTGAACAAAATTATACAGATTAATCTGAAATTTTCAGCATTTTACTCAGTTAAAAATCGAACGAATTCTCTATTAGGCCCTTTAAGACATGCAGTTTTAATCACAACAAAACGACAACCAAATGTTATTAAATCAAATTTTATGAGTTTGAATAATTAATTATGGGCGTTTGGAAAAAATTATACAGATTAATCTCAAATTTTCAGCCTTTTACTCGATTAAAATTAGAACGGATTCTCTATAAAGCCGTTTTAGACATGCATGTTTTACTTCCAACAATACGACAACCAAATATTATTAAATCAAATTTTATGAGTTTAAATATTGACGTTTGAACAAAATTATACATATTAATCTAAAATTTTAAGCTTTTTACTCAGTTAAAATTCATATGAATTCTCTATTAGGCCCTTTTATACAAGCATGTTTTTAATCCCAACAAAACAACAACCAAATGTTATTAAATCAAATTTTTTGAGCTTAAACAGTTAATTATGGGCTTTCGAATAAAATTATATAGAATAATCTCAAATTTTGGGTTTTTTACTCGGTTAAAATCCGAGTGGATTCTCTATAAAGCCCATTTACACATGCACGTTTTAAACCCAACAAAACGACAACCAAATGTTATTAAAATCAAATTTTATGAGTTCAAAAAGTTAATTATGGGATTTTAAAGAAAATTATATAGATTAATTTCAAATTTTCAGCATTTTACTCGGTTAAATTTCGAAAGGATTCTCTATAAAGCCAATTTAGACATGCACGTTCTAATCCCAACAAAACAATAACCAAATGTTATTAAATCAATTTTATGAGTTCAAATAATTATTATGGGTGTTTGAAAAAAAATTATATAGATTAATCTCAAATTTTCAGCTTTTTACTTGGTTAAAATCCGAAAGAATTCTCTATTAAGCCCTTTTAGACATGCATGTTTTAATCCTAACAAAACGACAACAAATGTTATTAAATCAATTTTATGAGTTTAAATAGTTAATTATGCGTGTTTGAACAAAATTATACAGATTAATCTCAAACTTTTAGCCTTTTACATGGTTAAAATTCTAACAGATTCTCTATAAAGCATATTTAGACATGCACGTTTTAATCCCAACATAACGACAACCAAATATTATTAAATCAAATTTTATGAGTTCAAATAGTTAATTATGGGCGTTTGAACAAAATTGTACAGATTAATCTCAAATTAGCTTTTTACTCGAATAAAATTTGAACGGTCAAATAGTTAATTATGGATTCTCTAAGAGAGGGACCGTTCACCATGACATGCACTAGAAGAGAAGGGTTATTCATCGCAATATATGCTCAAAGAGAGGGGTCAAAGATCACGGTATATGCTCAAAGAGAGGGATCATTCACCATGACATGCACTCTAAAAGATGGGTCGTCCATCACGACATACGCTCAAATAGAGGGACCGTTCATTATGACATGCACTCAAAGAGAGGGATCATTCATCGAGACATACGCTCAAGGAGAGGTGTCGTCCATCACAATATACGATTAAAGAGAGGTACAATTCGTTATGACACGCACACGAATATAGGGGTCGTCCATCACGGTGTACGCTATAGGAAAAGGACCGTTCACTATGACATGTGATGAGTGCCCAAAAGGCAATTATTTACTACACTATACTCCAACTTGAGCTGAAATATGGACTCTTTGCATAATATTGGATATTCTGTTATCACTACTTACAAAGTCGACATTTATAGAGAATGTAGATATTATTACATATTCAGTACATGCAGGAATATCCAGGGCCGAAGCAGCGGTGAAGCAGTGTTGAGGTCGAGGTAGAGACAAGGCCGCGGCAGCATCCTGAGTGGCAACATCAACATGATAGGTGACTGAAAAACAAAAATATAAAGAACATTCTGGAAGATGCATCGCACCAATTGGACCAGGCTAGCGCACTAAAAGCTCAAGTCAAAGACCGAACGGGAAAAGCTTTCTAGAAGGTTGCAAACTTGGAAACATCAGATCTCATGTAGAAGACTTGCTCCCTACTCCAAGTTAGAGTCTATTTAGGAAAGGTTTCCCTAGGTTAAGACTATATATAGCCTAGCCAGCCACACTATTAAAGAGAGCCGATTTTAGAGAAACCCTTCAACTAAGATTGGTACTTATCGACATTATGTTCTAAATCTCTTTGGGATAGGTGAAGGTTGTAGATATTAGTGAGAGGTGATTGTTTCTTGTTTCTTTGTTTTAATGCAATAATAATATCAAAGTTTGCTTATCCTATTGCCATTCCTTGTTCTTGCATTCAAGCTCGAGAGAGAAGTTTGTAAGTAATCTATTTATCTAGCATCGAGAGAGTTAGATTCACGAAAGGGATAAATACGGTGTGACGACACTAACTCGGCCTAAAGATAGGTTAAGTGTTTCAGAAGCTAAAAGAAGTGTTGGATTGGTTGGTGATTATCATTGATTCATACCGAGAGGTATCGTCAAAGACCAGTCATTAACAACGCTCTGACTTAGAGATAAGCAGAGTCAACTGCAGACACTTTGCTGAACTTTGATGTATCTGCCCAAGAGCAAGAGATTGTCACGGCAGAGAACACCAATGCTGCCGAGGTTGTATCTGCAGTACTACCGAATCAATGTTGTGTAATTGCATTGGACAAGAAGAAGATCAATCGAATCCAATAATTGACGCAGCTGGATCCTACACACTTTGTCTATATCGTTCTCCATCCATTATTTTATCTTTTGTTATTTAGTTACTTAGTTAGACAATTCCACTTATCTGTGTTTTTACTTTATTTTTTAGGAGCAAGGGAACAAGGGAAGACATATTAAGTATACCAATCCCTGTGGAGACGATACACGATATACTTATCACTTTATTAATTGCGACATGTACACCGCACAGTTGCGCTATTATTACACGCAACAAGTTTTTGGCGCCGTTGCCGGGGATTGACAATTAAATTTTTGTTTTCTTTATTTTCTTGCTCTTTAACCATTCTTTATTTAACTTTAATTCTAATTATTTATATTTTTTTATTAACTTTGACCTATCCGGTGTATGACCAAGACAAATCCGAGTGGTCCATTGTACGATTTGGATCCTGCAATTGAACGCACAGGACACCATCTAAGGCGCAACCTGTTTCAAGTCATGGATGATCCACCAAGAGGACAAATTCCACCAGTTAATCATAATGTACTGCCACCAGCAATGTTGCAGCAGCCACTACCACGACCATTGCCGAGGCAGCTCACTATTAGAGACTTTCTGGTGGAAGACCTAAACGGACTAAACCCTAGCGTAGTCACCTCAGAAATTGAAGCAACTCTCTTTGAGCTCAAACTAGTGATGTTCAACATGTTGAACACAATTGGACAGTTTAGTGGGTCTACTACTGAAGATGCAAGGCAGCATCTTAAATCTTTCATGGAAGTGTGCAATTCTTTCAAAATCCAAGGAGTCCATGACGATATTTTAAGATTAAATTTGTTCCCTTATTCACTGAGGAATAGGGCGAAAACTTGGTTAAATGGCATTCCAACAGGATCCAAAGGATCTTGGGATGAACTCTGCCGAGAATTCATTACGAGGTTCAACCTGACAAATCTCTATGATTGCATCTGTAATGAGATCACATCATTTCGGTAGGATGATGATGAATCAGTGTACGAGGCGTGGGAACGCTACAGAGAATTATTAAACAAATGCCCATTACATGGTTTTCCCTTGTGGACGCAAGTCTCCATGTTCTATAATTCTACCAATGCCTTCACAAGGATAACGCTAGATGCTTCCGCAAATGGGACACTTTTGGATAGAGCACCCGCGGAGGCCATTGAGATTCTGAACAAACTCGCAAGGAACGACTTCTAGTTTCCTACATCAAGGCGGGGATGAATGAGACGCCATGCCATGGCCCTTGAATTAGACACAACTAGTTCGGTGGCAGCACAATTGGCTTCTTTGACTAAGATGGTTCAGAATATGCAAGCCCAGCAAAACATACATGAGGTTAAGGCAGTCAACTCATCTGATTACATGCAAGATGAGAAAACCAGCCTATATGTTGGAAATTATAACAGGAACAATCATATGATGTCCAACAATTACAACCGATCCTGGAAAAGACATCAAAACTTTTTATGGAGTAACCCCAACAATGCCTTAAATCCAGTCAACCAAGCCCCTAGATTCTAGCACCAAAGTCAGAACCTGCCGCAGCAGCACACTCAGCAGTCCATGCCGCAGCAGGTCGAACAACAGCAGTCTCTGAACGCACTGGCAGATTTTCTTACGGCATTTATGTCAAAGACTGATTCATACATGGCCGAGAATAGCTTCTTCATGAAGCGTACTGATGACTTCATGAATCGAACTGAGATGAGACTACAGAACCAGGAGGCTGCAATCAAGTCTTTAGAAATCCAAGTTGGTCAATTTGCCCAACGACAAAACACTCGACCACCAGGGGGTTTACAACCTAACGGCTAATTTTTAACAGTCATATTTTTTACAACCTATATAAACAGCTCCCTTGCTTAGAATTATCCACTCTTGCATTCTTGCTAATCTTCTTTCTTTCACAATCTTCCTCTTCATTACTTTAGCTCTAATCTACTTCTAGAAACTTTTAGCAATCTTTTCAAGTACTCCAGATTTCGTTCAAGGCATCCAATAACTACAATCATGGCCGCTTACAACCGTTTTTATCCTGCCGCCATTAAAGAGGGATTCAATTGTTCTTTTGTGTCCCGGCAGCTATGGGAGGAGCAAGAATTTCAGCACTTGGATGAAGATAATTACGGCATCGAATAGTTCTTGTTCGACAAAATCAAATACCAAGATTGGAAAATCTTCTATCTCCAACCTCCCCCAGCGAATTCCACGATCGTCCGAGAGTTTTATGCCCACATGCCGAGCGAAGGAAATTTATATGTCCACTGCCGAGGGAAGCCAATCGCCCTTAATGCCGAAGTAATCAACCAACGCTATGGCCTCACTCCGGTGTCCAATGCACATAGTGATTTTGATGAGTAGGTCACCGATGTCGACTTCAAATTGATCAAAGATGATCTTTGTTACGGTGATATACCCCTTGGGAGACCAGTAACCATAGAGGATCCGTAATAAGATTGAGCCTAAAACTCGAGGCTAAGATGTGGTGCACCTTTGTCAAAAGACGTCTTATGCCCACGTCGCACAACAACAAGTCGACAGGAGACGTTTGGTGCTCATCCAGTCCATAATCAACAAGAGGATCATCAATGTTGGAGAAATTATTCTCCAAGAAATTTATGATTGCGGTAAGAAAGACAAAGGCCCTTTATGTTTCCTTTCTTTAATCTCTGCTTTATGTATTGCTGTAAGTGTACCAGTTGAGGATACAGACGAGTACACACCGAATCAGCCAGGATAGTCTAAAGAATTCTATCGCCGAGTCATGCAGATAACCCAGGCAGAACTTGTCCAAGTAACATCGCAGCAGTTCACTTCAGACTTTACTATCGGAGGGTAGTACTCGGCAGAAGTACCCACATCTGCCCAGAGCCCTGCCGCAGCAGACCCTTACCAAGAAATTCTGTAGAGGATGGGCAGCCATGGACCTTCGCCAGCAACGATACACGAAGTACCAGCGCGACTTCAACACATCTCTCGCCCACATGATGATGACAAGCTTCCCAAATCAAGGGGCGCAATTCCCAGAATTCCCAGCCAACATCTTTGTCACTGCCTCCCCTTATACCGAGACAACACCTGCCCCAAGGCCCTAACCCTTTTTCCCACCAAGGCCGCCCCAATAGTTTCATTCTACCAGACCTTCCAGGCCGGCCAGGTTTGCCGGAGTATCCTCTACCAGCCAATGGTCGTCCAAGAGGCGAGTTGTTTTTAACTCTCCCCAACGGGAACCAATCCCTATGCGCAGTGTCAGCAGAGGCACTCTATCTCGCGAGATTGACAAATACCACAGTTCGTCACATGAAACAGCAATACACACTACCACGGTAGGGGGCGGGACAGAAATCATGCACATAGAAAATATTGATGAAGTGGAAGAAGGGGATGAAGTTACTGCACCACCGCAATGCACACCGCCCAGTCGAGTTCAGCCACATCGGCAAGCCAAACAATAGCAATCACCAGCACAATGATCTAGACGGAAGGAGTCAGTAGCATGGCCTAGAAGACTACTCCGTACAAGCAGCTCCTCGGAGTCGTTATAAATGATTTATTTTAATGCTTTTGTCTATTTCCTTATTGAAATTGTTGTTTGCCGCATATATTGAGCATTGAGGATAATGTTCGGTTTGAGTTTGGGGGTATTGTAGGTGCAAAAGCACTGCCGAGGCAACCTACTGTCGCGGCATTACCATGAAAAAGGGAGTATTTTTTTGAATTTTTTTTGGCAATATTCTCTTTTCTTGAATTACTATTTTTAATCTTGCACTGGTCTACATCAGCTTTACTTTAGTTTACTCCTTTAAGGCTATAGAAATCTTTCTCCTTACCATGGTCAAGTTTTGTTTTGAAGGGATAACCATAGGATACTCATGGAATAAAACTTAGAAGCTTGCTTTAGGGTTAGAAAGAAAATAAACACTTTTTGGACTTGCTTGATTTAGGAGTTCTTTTAATAAACTAGAGGTGCCCATCACTGGCTCTAGTTTTGCTCTCCTTCATGCTAGAGGTGCCCAAAATTGGCTCTAGTATGCTAAATAGGTGGTTAAAAGGAAAAAAATAAGAAAAAGAAGAAAATAGAAAACGCATATCTTAAGGTGCCTGAAATTGGCTCAAGACTTGTTGTTTTAAGGAGACAACTTCAGTTCAAATTCTATTTGTCTTGAACTTAGAGTTTATCTAAGAAAGCCTTGAATCAACCTTGTCCATAAAACGCACACACTCACCTAGCCTTATAGCTTGTTTCTTAGTAAAAGTCCTTGGGTAAACTAGTGGCTAAAATGGAGAAATGGTCATGACCATGGTGGGGAGAATAGATGGAAAAGTAAGACCAAAGGGGAGTAAGGTTCGACAATTTGATGTCTTGCATTGCTTGAGGACAAGCAATAGTTCGAGTTTGGGGGTATTTGACGAGTGCCCAAAAGGCAGTTATTTACTACCCTTCTCATGACACTTTATGCATCTACTATACTCCAACTTGAGCTGAAATATGGACTCTTTGCATAATATTGGATATTCCGTTATCACTACTTACAAAGTCGAAATTTATAGAGAATACGGATATTATTACATATTCAGTACATGCAGGAATATCCAGGGTCGAAGCAGCGGTGAAGCAGTGTTGAGGCCGAGGTAGAGACAAGGCCGCGGCAGCATCCTGAGTGGCAACATCAACATGATAGGCGACTGAAAGGCAAAAATATAGAGAACATTCTGGAAGATGCATCACACCAATTGGACCAGGCTAGCGCACTAAAAGCCCAAGTCAAAGACCGAACGGGAAAAGCTTTCTAGAAGGTTGCAAACTTGGAAACATCAGATCTCATGTAGAAGACTTGCTCTCTACTCCAAGTTAGAGTCTATTTAGGAAAGGTTTGCCCTAGGTTAAGACTATATATAGCCTAGTCGGCCACATTGTTAAAGAGAGTGGATTTTAGAAAAACCCTTCCCCTAAGATTTGTACTTATCGACATTATGTTCTAAATCTCTTAGGGATTGGTGAAGGTTATAGATATTAGTGAGAGGAGATTGTTTCTTGTTTCTTTGTTCTAATGCAATAATAATATCGAAGTTTTCTTATCCTATTGTCATTCCTTGTTCTTGCATTCAAGCTCGAGAGAGAAGTTTGTAAGTAATCTATTTATCTAGCATTGAGAGAGTTAGATTCACGAAAGGGATAAGTACAATATTGACGGCACTAACTTGGCCTAGAGATAGGTTAAGAGTTTCCGAAGCTAAAGGAAGTGTTGGATTGGTTGGTGATTATCGTTGATTCACGCCGAAAGGTATCGTCAAAGACCAGTCATCAACAGCGCTCTAGCTTAGAGAAAAGCGGAGTCAACTACGGATACTTTGCTGAACTTTGATGCATCTTCCCAAGAGCAAGAGATTGCCGCGGCAGAGAACACCAATGCTGCCTAGGTTGTATTTGCAGTACTGCCGAAGTAGTGTTGCGTAATTGCATTGGACAAGAAGAAGATCAATCGAATCCACTAATTGACGCAGCTGGATCCTACCTACTTTGTCTATATCGTTCTTCATCCTTTATTTTATGTTTTGTTATTTAGTTACTTAGACAATTCCACTTATCTGTGTTTTTAGTTTATTTTTCAGGAGCAAGGGAACAAGGGGAGACATATTAAGTATACCAATCCCTGTGGAGACGATACACGATATACTTATCACTTTATTACTTGCGACGTGTACAGTGCACAGTTGCGCTATTATTACACGCATCAATATGCACTCGAAGAGATGGGTCAATTATCGCGACATACGCTCCAATAGAGGGGTCGTCTATCACAGTGTACGCTCTAAGAAAGGGACCATTAATTATGACAAGCACACAAAGAGAGGAGTCATTAATCACGACTTACGCTCGAAGAGAGGGGTTGTCCATCATGGTATACGCTCAAATAGAGGGATCGTTCACCAATACATGCACTTGAAGAGAAGTGTTAGTCATCGCAACATACGAACAGAGACAGGGGTCATCGATCACGGTATACGCTCCAAGAGAGGGACCGTTCATTAAGACATGCATTCGAAGAGAGGTGTCATTCTTCGCGACATACGCTCAAAGAGAGGGGTTATCCATCAATGTTCCTTATGATATGCACTCGAAGAGAGGGGTCATCCATCATCGTTCATTATGATGTGCACTCGAAGAGAGGGGTCAATCATAATGACATACGCTCAAAGAGAGGGGTCGTCCACCACGGTACACGTTCAAAGAGAGAGACTGTTCACCATGACATGCACTCGAAGAGAGGGGTCATTCGTCGCAACATACGCTCAGAGAGAGCGGTCGTCCATCACGGTAGACGCTCAAAGAGAGAGATAGTTCATTATGACATACGCTCGAAGAGAGAGGTCATTCACCGCAACATACGCTCAATGAGAGGGGTCATACATCACCGTTCATTATAACATGCACACAAAGAGTGGGGTCAATTATCGTGACATACGCTCAAATAGAACGATTGTCCATCACGGTACATGCTCAAAGAGAGGGACTGTTAACCATGATATGCACTCGAAGACAGTGGTCATTCATCGCGACATACGCTCAAAGAGAGGGATCGTCCATCACGATACACGCTCAGTGAGAGGGACCGTTCACCATGACATGCACTCGAAGAGATGGGTCATTTATCACCACATACGTTCAAAGAGATGGGTCGTCCATCACGGTATACACTCAAAGAGAGGGACCGTTCATCATGACATACACACGAAGAGAGGGGTCATTCATCGCGACACACGCTCAAAGAGAGGGGTTGTCCATCACGGTATACGCTCAAAGAGAAGGACTGTTCATTATGGCATACGCTCTAAAGAGGGGTCATTTACCGCAACATACGCTCAAAGAGAGGGGTCGTTCATCACGCTATACGCTCTAAGAAAGAGATCATTCATTATCACATGCACTCGAAGAGAGTGGTCATTCTTCACGACATATGCTCAAAGAGAGGGGTCATCAATGACGGTAAACGCACAAAGAGCGGGATTGTTCATTATGACATACACTCGAAGAAAGGGGTCATTCTTCGCGACATACGCTTAAAGAGAGGGGTCGTCCATCACGGTATACGCTCAAAGTGAGCGGCCATTCCCCATGACATGCACTCAGAGTGAGGTTCATTCATCGCAACATATGCTCAAAGAAAGGGGTCATTGACCACGGTATACGCTTAAAGAGAGGGAGCGTGCATCACGATATACGCTCAATGAGAGGGACCGTTCATTATGACATACGCTCAATGAGATGGGTCATTAATCGCGACATACGTTTAATGAGCGGGGTCAGCCATCACGGTATACGCTCTAAGTAAGGGACCGTTCATTATGACATGCACTCGTAGAGAGGGGTCATTCATCGCAACATACGCTCAAAGAGAGGGACCGTTTACCATGACATGCACTCGAATTTAGGGGTCAATCATCGCGACATACGCTCTAAGAAAAGTGCCGTCCAACATGGAAAACACACAAAGAGAGGGACCGTATATTATGACATACGCTCGAAGATATGGGTCATTCATTGCAACATATGCTCAAAGAAAGGGGTCCTTCATCACGGTATACACTCTAAGAAAGGGACTGTTCATAATGACATGCACTCGAAGAGAGGGGTCTTTCATCACGACATACGCTCAAAGAGAAGGGTCATCCATCACGGTATACGCTCTAAGGAAGGGACCATTCATTATGACATGCACACGAAGAGAGGGGTCATTTATCGCGACATACGCTCAAAGAGAGGGACCATTCATCATGACATGCACTCGAATAGAAGGGTCATCGATCACGGTATACGGTCAAAGAGAGGGACCATTAATTTTAACATGCACTCGAAGAGAGGGGTCATTCATCGCGACATCGCTCAAAGAGAGGTGTTGTCTATCACGGTATACGCTCTAAGAAAAGGACAGTTTATTATGACATGCACTCGAAGAGAGGGGTCATTCATCGTGACATACGCTCAAAGAGAGAAGTTGTCCATCACGGTATACGCTCAAAGATAGGGTTCGTACACCATGACATGCACTCAAAGAGAAGGGTCAATCATCACGACATACGCTCAAAGAGAGGAGTCTTCCATCACTGCATACACTCAAAGAGAGGAGTCATCCATCACAACATATTCTCAAAGAGAGGGTTTGTTCATTACGACATACGCTTGAAGAGAGGGGTCATTCACCGCGACATACGCTCAAAGAGAGGGGTCGTCCATCCCGCTATACGCTCGAAGAAGGGACTTTTCATTATGACATGCACTCAAAGAGAGGGGTCATTCATCGCAACATACGCTCAAAGAGAGGGGTCGTCCATCACGGTATACGCTCTAAGAAAAGGATCATTCTCTATGACATGCACTCAAAGAGAGGGGTCATTTATCGCAACATACACTCAAAGAAAGAGGTCAATGACCATGGTATACACTTTAAGAGAGGGACCGTTTATTATGACATGCACTCGAAGAGTGGGGTCATTTATCACGACATACTCTCAAAGAGAGGGGAGTCCATCACGGTAAATGCTCAAAGAGAGGGACCGTTCACCATTACATGCACTCGAAGAGAAGTGTCAGTCATCGCCACATACACTCAAAGAGAGGGAGCATTCATTATGACATCACTCGAATAGAGGGGTCATTAATCGCGATATACGCTCAAAGTGCGGTGGCATCCATCACGGTATACGCTCCAACAGAGGGACTTTTCCTTATGACATGCACTCGTAGAGAGGGGTCATTTATCGCAACATACGCTCAAAGAGATGGGTCGTCCATCACCGTATACGCTCAAAGAGAGGGACCATTCACTATGACACACTCTTGAAGAGAGGGGTCATTCAACGTGACGTACGCTCAAGAGTAAGGTTGTGCATCACGGTATACGCTCTAAGAAATGGACTATTCACCATGACATGCACTCAAAGAGGGGGGTCATTCATCGCAATATACGTTCAAAGAGAGGGGTCATCGATCACGGTACACACTCAAAGAGAAGGATCGTTCATTATGAATACTCTTGAATAGAGGGATCATTGATCGTGAGATACGCTCAAATAGAAGGGTCGTAAATCACGGTATACGCTCTAAGAAAGAGAGTGTTCATTATGACATACACTCAAAGACAGGGGTCCTTCATCGTGACATAATCTCAAAGAGAGGGGTCGTCCATCACGGTATACGCTCAAAGAAAGGAACCGTTCACCATTACATGCACTCGAAGAGAAGTGTCATTAAACGCAATATACGCTAAAAGAGAGGGGTCATCGATCACGGTATGTGCTCAAAGACAGGACTGTTCATTATGACATGCACTCGAAGAGAGGGGTCATTAATCACGATATACGCTCAAAGTGCGTCGGCGTCCATCACGGCATACGCTCAAAGAGATGGACCGTTCATTATGACATACAATCGAAGAGAGGGGTCATTCATCACAACATACACTCAAAGAGAGGCGGAGTCCATCACAATATACGCTCAAAGAGAGGGACTGTTTATTATGACATGAACTTAAAGAGAGAGGTCGTCATTCATCGCGATATACGTTCAAAGAGAGGGGTCGTCCATCACCGTATACGCTCAAAGAGAGGGGTCATCGATCACGGTATAGGCTCAAAGAGAGGGACCGTTCATTATGATATTCACTCGAAGAGAGGTGTCATCATCGCGACATACACTCATAGAGCAGCGAAGTACATCACGATATACACTTGTAGAGAGGGGTTGTCCATTATGACATGCACTCGAAGAGAGGGGTCATTCATCGTGACATACTCTCAAAGAGGGGTTGTCCATCACCACATACGCTCAAAGAGAGTAACCGTTCACTATGGCATATGCTTGAAGAGATGGGTCATTCACCGCGACATACGCTCAAAGAGAAGGGTTGTCCATCACGGTATACGCTCTAACAATTGGACCGTTCACCCTAACATGCTGATGTGTGCACATTTCTGCTCATTTATCTCATGCTTTCATACTTCATGTCACGCATGGGATCAAAGGGGAGTTATTTTACCGATCTCAGTATTTATTACTTTTATATACTTTATAGTAAACTACTTAAGAGTTATATTAATTATGTTATAAACATGAATAGTCAATATGACTACATTATTAAGTTTTAGCTTAGATCTAAACTTACATTAAGTTATATTAATTAAGCTAAACGGAAGGCAATTCTAGAAATACAAGGATCCAACTTCAGAATAGCTTGGAAATGCATAGAACACTCCTACAGTACTTAAAGGACTAAAGGATAGCTCCATGTCAGCTCACAAGTCCCATACGAGCTCAAATGAAGCATAATTCGAAACGAGGCCTTAGGAGATTCGGATTAGCTCCAAAACACTCCTCACACTAGAAGGGAGTATAATGAAGCTCATGGACCAGCTCACTTTGCTAAAGGCAACTCGGGTTAGCTTATTTCAGCTTCAAACTTTAGCTAAGTCTTTCAGCTAGATAGCTCAATTCAATCCAACTCACCTCAACTCTAGCTATCATACCCAGCTCAACACCCGAAAGTCACCTACCCTTCACCAAGCATCATGTAAGTCCATTATCCATATTGGGCGCCAAAACAAAGAGAGAGCACTTTTCATTGGACAGATTCATAATGGTCCACTTGTTTTCCATTTTCGAGCAGGATACAATCAGAATTGAGTTTTGGTGTCTTCATGAATAATTGTTCCCGTATCTCTTATCTTTCAAATGCATATTCAATCGCATCAATCCGATATCAGGAGCTCGAGATATGGCCAAATTACTGAAGACAGTGCCGGCTGGACCGAGAAGTTACATCTTTTCTAATAGTTTTGGAGGGAGACACCATTCAAATAAATGGTTATCCGAATATTTAAAGGCCATTTCATCCAAACCCCCTAGAAAACTATAAATAGGACTTGAATTTCATTTTCTAAACACACCATTCTGATTATATAAAATTACTTGTGAGAATTTTCTCTCGTTTAGTTCTTCTTAGAACTTTATCGACTTATCAAGTACTTTAGTACTTGTGGCGTCACCCCTTTTCTATCCATCTTGATACTTCGGGTTCTTTTATTTTAATATAATAAAAGGGTCAAAGTCTGTTATCACCACCCCTTAAAGATCGATATAAGGTTCAGGATTAGGTTTTCAATAACCTAGTTTCTTCCTTGAGAATCTTTAAGATACTATTTTCCTTTCACCATTCCTTACATTTTCTCTCATTCCATTCATCATTCTCAATCCTTTGTCATCCCCACAAAATGTCCTGAACATCCATTTCACCCTTATCAACACCACACATCCTCCCTCTTCCATTCAGTCCCTAAATTATTCCTTTCATACATTTCACCTATTACTTTAATTCCTTATCCTTAATTATTTATTTCGCAGCCACTTCTTGCGAGAGACTTGCTTCCTTCCTAGGTCCTACAATCAAAGTGTACCATTCAGCATCACCAGCAAGATCGGCTCATATAACATGCACTCAAAGAGAGAGGTCATTCATCCAATATACGTTCCAAGAGAGGGTTCATCGATCATAATATACACTCAAAGAGAAGGATCATTCATTTTGACGTACGCTTGAAGAGAGGGGTAATTCATCGTGACATACTCTCAAAGAGAAGTGCCTCCCATCACAATATACGCTCTAAAAAAGTGACTGTTCATTATGACATGCACACGAAGAGAGGGGTCATTCATCGCGACATACACTCAAAGAGAGGGTTCGTCCATCAAGGTATACGCTCAAAGAGATGGACCGCTCACCATGATAGGAACTCGAAGAGAAGGGTCATTCATCGCAAAATATGCTCAAAAACTCGAAGTGAGGGGTCATTCATCGTGACATATTCTCAAAGAGAGGGGTCGTCCATCACGGTATACGTTCTAAGAAAGGGACTGCTCATTATGACATGCACTCGAAGAGAGTGGTCATTCATCATGACATACGCTCAAAGAGAGGGTCGTCCATCACGGTATATGCACAAAGTGAGGGACCGTTCATTATGACATACGCTCGAAGAGAGGGGTCATTCACCGCGACATATGCTTCAAGAGAGGGGTATTCCACCATGATATACGCTCTGAGAAAGGGACCGTTCATTATGACATGCACTAGAAGAGAGGGGTCATTCATCGTGACATACGCTCAAAAAGAGGGGTCGTCTATCAAGGCATACGCACAAAGTGAGAGACCATTCATAATAACATGCACTCGAATTGAGGGTTCGTACATGATGGTATACGCTCAAAGAGAGGGGTCGTCCATGACGGTATAAGCTCAAAGAAAGGGACCGTTCATTATGACATGCTCTCGAAGAGACGGGTCATTCATCGCAACAAAAGCTCAAAGAGAGGGGTCTTCGATCACGGTATACGCTCAAAGAGAGGACCGTTCCTTATGACATGCACTCGAAGAGTGGGGTCATTATTCGTGATATACGCTCAAAGTGCGGTGGCGTCCATCACGGTATACCCTCAAAGAGATGGACCATTCATTATGAAATGCTATCGAAGAGAATGGTCATTCATTGCAACATAGCTCCATGAGAGGGGTCATCCATCACAGTATATGCTCAAAGAGAGGGACTGTTCATTATGACATGCACTCGAAAATAGAGGTTATTCATCGGGACGTACGCTCAAAGAGGGACCATTAATTATGACATACGCTCGAAGAGATTGGGCTTTCAACGCGACATATGCTTAAAGAGCGGGGTCCGTCATCACGGTATACGTTCTTAGGAAGGACCCGTTGATTAGGACATGCACTCGTAGAGAGGGATCATTCATAGCAACATAGGCTCAAAAAGAAAGGTCTTCCATCATGGTATATGCTCAAAGAGAGTGACCGTACATTATGACATACGGTGCTCGAACAAAGGGGTCATTCATCGCGACATACGCTCAAAGAGTGGGACCACCGTTCAATATGACATGCACTCGAAGATAAGGGTCATTCATCGAGACATACGCTCAAAGAGAGGGATCATCCATCACGGCATATGCTCAAAGACTAGGATAGTTCATTACGACATATGCTCGAAGAGAGGCGTTATTCACCGCGACATAGGCTGAAATAGAGGGGTCGTCCATCATGGTATACTCTCTAAGAATGGGACCGTTCATTATGACATGCACTCGAAGATAGGGGTCATTCATTGTGACATACGCTCAAAGAGAGGGATCATCCATCTTGGTATTCTCTCAAAGAGAGGGACCATTAATTATGTCATACGCTTGAAGAGAGGGGTCGTTCACCACGACATATGCTCAAAGATTGGGGTTGTCCGTCACGGTATACGCTCTAAGAAAGGGACATTTCATTATGACATGCACTCGAAGAAAGGGGTATTTCATCGCGACATACGCTCAAAGAGAAGGGTCGTCCATCACGGTATACACTCTAAGAAAGGGACCGTTCACCATAATAAGCACTCAAAGAGAGTGGTCATTCATCACGATATACGCTCAAAGAGAGGGGTCGTCCATTGCGGCATACACTCAAAAAGAGAGACCGTTCATTATGACTTGCACTCGAATATAGGGGTCATTGATCGCGACATACGCTCAAAGAACGGGGTCGTCCATCACGGCATACGCTCAAAGAGATGGACTGTTCAATATGAGATACGCTCGAAGAGAGGGGTCATTCACCGTGACATACACTCAAATAGAGGGGTCATCCATCACGGTATACGCTCTAAGAAAGGGACCATTCATAATAACATGCACTCGAAGAGAGGGGTTGTACATGACAGTATACGCTCAAAGAGAAGGATCGTTCATTATGACATGCACTCTAACAATGGGGTCATTCAACGCGACATACGCTCCAAGAGAGGGGTTGTCCATCACGGTATATGTTGTAAGAAAGAGATTGTTCATGATGACATGCACTCGAAAAGAGGGCTCATTCTTCGTGACATACGCTCAAAGTGAGGGGTCGTCCAAGACGATATACGATCAAAGAGATGGACCGTTCATTATGACAAGCACTCGAAGAAAGGGGTCACTCATCGCGACATAAGCTCAAAGAGAGGAGTCGTCCATCACGGTATACGCTCATGGAGAGGGACCGTTCATCATGACATGCACTCGAAGAGAGGGGTCATTCATCGCGACATACGCTCAATGAGTGGGGTTGTCCATCACGGAAAACGCTCAAAGAGAAGAATAATTCATTATGACTTACGCTTTAAAAGAGTTGTCATTCATTGCGACATACGCTCAAAGAGAGGGGTCGTCCATCACGGTATATGCTCTCAGAAAGGGACCGTACATTATGACATGCACTCGAAGAGAGGGTTCATTTATCGCGGCATACGCTTAAAGAGAGGGGTCGTCCATCACGGTATACTCTCAAAGAGAAGGACCGTTCATTATGACATATGCTCGAAGAGAGGGGTCATTCACCCCGATATAGGTTCAAAGAGAGAATTCATTCACCACGATATACGCTCTAAGAAAGGGAACGTTCTTTATGACATGCACTCGAAGAGAGGTATCATTCATCGAGTCATACGCTCAAACAGAGGGGTCATCCATCATAGTATACGCTCAAAGATAGGGATTGTTCATTATGACATACACTCGAAGATAAGGTTCATTCATCGTGACATACGCTCAAACAGAGGGGTCATCTATCACTACACCCGCTCACAGAGAGAGACCGTTCATTATGACTTATGCTCGGAGAGAGGGGTCATTCACCGCGACATACGCTCAAAGAGATGGGTTATCCATCACGGTATACGCTTTAAGAAAGGGACCGTTCATTATGACATGCACTCGAAGAGAGGGCTCATTCTTTGCGACATATGCTAAAAGAGATGGGTCGTCCTTAACGTTATACGCTCAAAAAGAGGGACCGTTCATTATGAAATACACTCAAAGAGAGGGGTCACTCATCGCGACATGCACTCAAAAAGAGGGGTCGTCGTCCATCACGGTATACACTCATTGAGAGGAACCGCTCACCTTGACATTCACTCGAAGGGAGGGGTCATTCATCGCGACATACGCTCAAAGAGAGGGGTCGTCCATCACGATATACGCTCAAAGAGAGAGACCGTTCACCCTGACATGCACATGAAGAGATGGGTCATTCATCGCAATATACTCTCAAAGAAATGGGTCATCGGCCACCGTATACGCTCTATAAGTAGGACTGTTCAATATGATATGCACTCGAAGAGAGACGTTATTTATTACGATATACGCTTAAAGAGATGGGTTGTCCATCACGGTATACACTCAAATAGATGGACTGGTCATTAGGATATGTACTTGAAGAGAGGGGTCACTCATCGCCACATACGCTCAAAGAAAGGGATCGCCCATCACGGTATACACTCAAAGAGGGGGACCATTCAATATGACATGTGCTCAAAGAGATGGGTCATTCATCGCGATATACGCTTAAAGAGCGGGGTCAGTCATCACAGTATATGCTCTAAAAAGGGCCCGTTTCATTATGACATGCACTCGAAGATAAAGTTAATTCATCGCGACATACGCTCAAAGAGAGGGGTCATCTATCACAGCACCCGCTCACAGAGATGGACCGTTCATTATGACATATGCTCGAAGAGAGGGGTCATTCTCCGTACATACGCTCAAAGAGAGGGGTCATCCATAACGGTATACGCTCTAAGAAAGGGACCGTTCATTATGACAAACACTCAAAGAGAGGGGTCGTCCATCACAGTATACGCTCAAAGAGAGGGATCATTCATTATGACATGCACACGAAGATAAGACTCATTAATCACGACACACGTATAAAAAGATGGGTCATCTATCACGGCACCCGCTCACAGAGAGGGACCGTTCATTATGATATGCACTCAAAGAGAGGGGTCATTTATCGCAACACAAGATCAAAGAGAGGGGTCGTCCATGATGGTATACGCTCGTTCATTATGACATGCACTCGAAGAGAGAGGTTATTGATCGCGACGTACGCTCAAAGAGCGGGGTCAACCATCAAGGTACACGCTCTAAGAAAAGGGAAGTTTATTATAACATGCACTCGAAGAGAGGGGTCATTCATCGCGACATACGCCCAAAGAGAGTGGTCGTCCATCACGGTATACTCTCAATGACAAAGGCCGTTCAACATGACATGCACACGAAGAGAGGGGTCGTTCATTACAACATACACTCAGGGGTCATCAATCACGGTATACGCTCAAATAGATGGCCCGTTCATTATAACATGCACTTGAAGAGAGGGGTCATTCATCGCGACGTATGCTCAATGAGATATGTCGTCCAGCACGGTATACGCTCAAAGAGAGGGACCGTTCACCATGACATGCACTCGAAGAGAGGGGTCATTAATCATAACATACGCTCATAGAGAGGGGTCATCGATCACGGTATACGCTCAAAGAAAGAGACCATTCATTATGACATGCACTCGAAGATATGGGTCATTCATCGCGACATGCGCTCAAAGAGAGGGGTCGTCCATCAACCAAACGCTCAAAGAGGGACCATTCATTATGACATATGCTCAAAGAGGGATCATTCGCTGTGACAAACGCTCAAAGAGAGGGTCCATCATGGTATACGCTATAAGAAAGGGACTTTTCATTATGACATGCACTCAAAGAGAGGGGTCATTCATCTCGACATAAGTCCAAAGGGAGGGGTCGTCCATCACAGTATACGCCCAAAGAGAGGGACCGTTCATTATGACATGCACTCGAAGATTAAGGTCATTCATCGCCATATACACTCAAAGAGAGGGACCGTTCCTTATGACATATGCTCGAAGAGAGGGTCCATTCTTCACGTCATACGCTCAAAGAGAGGGGTCGTCCATCACGGTATACGCTCTAAGAAAGGGACTGTTTATTATGACATGCACTCGAAGAGGGGGGTCATTCATCGCGACATAAGCTCAAAGAGAGGGGTCGTCCATCATAGTATACAATAAAAGAGAGGGACCATTCATTATGACATACACTGAAAGATTAGGGTCATTCATCGCGACATACACTCAAAGAGAAGGGTCATCCATCACGGTATACGCTCTTAGAAAGGGATCGTACATTATGACATGTACTCGAAGAGAGGGGTCGTCCATCACGGTATAATCTCAAAGAGAGGGACCGTTTATTATAAAATGCACTCGAAGAGTGGGGTCATTCATTGCGACATATGCTCAAATTGAGTGATCGTCCATCACAGTATATGCTCAAAAAGAGGGACCGTTCATTATGACATACCCTCGAAGAGATGATTTATTCACCGCGATATACGCTCAAAGAGCGGGGTCAACCATCAAGGTATACGCTCTTCGAAAGGGTGGTTCATTATAACATTTACTCGAAGATAGGGTTAGTCATTCCCACATATGCCCCAAAAGAGGGAGTTGTCCATCATGTCATACGCTCAAAGAGAGGAATCGTTCATCACGGTATACGCTCGAAGAGAGGTATCATTCATTATGACATATACGCTTGAAGAGATGGGTCATTCACCGCGAAATACGGTCAAAGAGTGGGGTCGTTCATCACGGTATACGCTCTAAGAAAGGGATCGTACATTATGACATGCACTTGAAGAAAGGGTCATTCATCGCGACATACGCTCAAAGAGAGGGGTCGTCCATCACAGTATACGCTCAAAGAGAGAGACCGTTCAACATGATTTGCACTCAAAGAGAGGGGTCGTTCATCGCAAAATACGCTCAAAGACAGGGGTCATTGATCACGGTATGTGCTCAAATAGTGGGACAATTCATTATAACATGTACTCGAAGAGAGTGACCATTCATCGCGACATAAGCTCAAAGAGAGGGGTCGTCCATCATGGTATACGCTCAAAGAGAGGGACCGTTCACCATTACTTGCACTCAAAGAGAGGGGTTATCGATTACGGTATATGCTCAAAGAGAGGGGTCATCGATCATGGTATAGAGGGACCATTCATTATGGCATGCACTAGAAGATAAGGATCATTCATACCAACATACGCTCATAGAGAGGGGTCATCTATCACGGCATACGCACAAAGAGAGGGACCGTTCATTACGACATATACTCGAAGAGAGGGGTCATTCACCGCGACATACGCTCAGAGCGTGGGATAGTCCATCATAGTATACTCTCTAAGAAAGGGACTGTTATTTATGACATACACTCAATGAAAGCGGTAATTCACAACGGCATACACTCAACGAGAGGGTCGCTCATCACGGTATGCGCTCAAGCAGAGGGACCGTTCACCATGACATGCACTCGAAGAGAGGGGTCTTTCATCGCGACATACGCTCAAAGAGAGGAGTCGTTCATCATGGCGTACGCTCAAAGAGTGGGGTCATTCATCACGACATATGTTCAAAGAGAGGGCTCGTCCATCACGGTATATGCTCAAAGTGTGGGGTCATTCATCACGACATATGTTCAAAGAGAGGGCTCGTCATCACGGTATATGCTCAAAGAGAGGGACCGTTCACCATGACATGCACTCAAAGAAAGGGGTTATTCATCGCAATATATGCTCAAAGAGATGGGTCGTCCATCATGTTATACACTCTATGAAAGGGACCGTTCACAATGACATGCACTCGAATAGACGGGTCATTCATCGTGACATACGCTCAAAGGGAGGGGCGTCCATCACGGTATACGCTCTAAGAAAGGAACCATTCATTATGACAAGCACTCAAAGAGAGGGGTCATTCATCGCGACATACGCTCAAAGAGCGGGCTCATCAATCATGGTATATGCTCAAAGAGAGGGACCGTTAACCATGGCATGTACTCAAAGATAGTGGTCATTCATCGCGACATAGGATCGAAGAGAAGGGTCGTCCATCACGGTATACGCTCTAAGAAAGGGACCGTTCACTATGACATACACTCGAACAGAGGGGTCATTCATCACGACATACGCTCAAAGAGAGTGCTCGTCTATCACGGTATATGCTCTAAGATAGGGACCATTCATTATGACATACCCTCGAAGAGAGGGGTCATTCATCACGAATTACGCTCATAGAGAGTGCTCATCCATAATGGTATAGCTCTAAGAGAGGGACCATTCACCATGACATGCTCGTCGATCACGGTATACGCTCTAAGAAAGGGACCGTTCACTATGACATGAACTCGAAGAAAGGTGTCATTCATCGTGACATATGCACAAAGAGAGGGGTCGTCCATCACGGTATACGCTCTAAGAAAGGGATCATTCATTATGTCATGCATTCGAAGAGAGGGGTCATTCTTCACAACATATGCTCAAGGAGCGGGGTCGTCCATCACAGCTTTATTTAGCATATATTATGCGTAATTAATATTCAACACATGTTTAGTATCATCATACTTATTAGTTTAAGTTGTTTCTTTGCAGGTTATATTAAACACAACTTAAGGGACTATTGGCCATCGTCGTTTTAGCTCAAATGCACCATTTGAGCTCAAAACAAAGAATCATTGTTTGAGGGACTTACCATCTTCCGATCAGCACTAAAATGTACCAAACACTCCTAGACAGCGCAATGAAGCGGAAGCTAACTTCGTTTCAGCTCACGAATTCAGAATGAGCTCAAAATGACAAATGGTGAATTTCCATTCATATGCGATTCGGATCAGATCCTACACACTCTTATGGGTTAAGTAGAGTATTATGTCCTTAAGGATCAGTTCACGCATCTAGGGTGTTAGCCGTTCAGCTCAAATCATCACTCAAAGATGGTGAACTTTCAGCTAGATTAATCAACTAGCTAGCTCCGCTCAAACTAGCTCAACCTTAGTTCATCCAGGTCATCTTAGCTCACCCTACAACCTTCAACTAAACTAAGGAAGGACAAGTTCTCTC
Organism: Abelmoschus esculentus; assembly: GCA_035048815.1. NCBI lineage: Eukaryota > Viridiplantae > Streptophyta > Magnoliopsida > Malvales > Malvaceae > Abelmoschus > Abelmoschus esculentus. Next base: position 10,942,913 of record JAUCBN010000006.1, on the reverse strand, counting down.
CCCAAGAGGCACAACCGACCAACCATGGAGGGAAACATGTTTGGGCGCCAAAACAAAGAGATATCACTCTTCATTGGTCAGATTCATGATGGTCAACTTGTTTGCCAATTTCGAGTAAGATACAAGTAGAATTGGGTTTCAATGTCTTCATGAAAGTTATTCCTCTATCTCTTATCTTTCCAACGCATGTTGATGTGCTGGCTGGAATTTTGAACCGAAAAGTTATAACAGTTCTTGGAAGGAGACACCATTTAACCCAAACGGTTAAGGAGGAAGACACCACCAATTGAACAGACACCAAGGCCACTATTCAGCCACTTTTTCAAAGGGGAATGTTCCTTGGCCACACCCTTTTATTTCTTAGAAATATGTAGCCATTTTCGCATATGAACACACAACTTTGAATCAAATTATTTATTTCGTGATTTAATCTCTCATTCTTGCTCTTTTAAGAATTTTATCAACTTATCAAATCATCTGTTTGATTTGTGTTGTCACCCTCCATCCCTTATAGTTTATATTTCGGGAATTACATTTCCAAAAGGTCTAAATGCATCTACCACCCTCAGAGTTGCAACTAGATTGGGTTTATGTTCCTATAACATAAGTTCAACCTTTTCCCCTTTGAATACTATCATTCCATTATCACATAATCACTATCCACCTTCCATTTTCGTCCACCATTCTTCACCAACCCTTAACATATCCTTCCATATCATTTACTTCATTTAAACACCTCCATTTCCTTCCTTAATCAACCATCAACATCCCCCATGCATTCTCTTCACCAAGACAACTTCCTTATCATCTAAACAATGCCCCACAACATAACCTCTTCCCAAATCACCCCTATCTTATTTCCAACAACATTTAGCATTGTTTTGTTAAGGAAACAAGTGTGATACAAGGATTGCTTGCATTCTAAGGTCCGGGCAATCAAAGCTTACCATTACATGCACTCGAAGAGAAGTGTCATTTATCACAACATAAGCTCATAGAGAGGGGTTATCGATCTCGATATATGCTCAAAGGGAGGGACCGTTTAGAATGACATGCACTCGAAGAGATGGGTGATTCATCGCGCATAAACTCAAAGAGAGTGGTCGTTCATCACGGTATACGCTCTAAGAAAAGGACCATTCACTATGACATGCACTCAAAGAGAGAGGTCATTCATCACGACATACGCTCAAAGAGAGGGGTCGTCCATCACGGTATACGATCAAAGAGAAGGACCTTTCCTTTTGACATGCCCTAAGAGGGAGGGGTTATTCATCGCGACAAACGCTCAAAGAGAGGGACAATTTATTATGACATGCACTCGAAGGGAGGGGTCATTCATCGATATATACTCTCAAACAGAGGCGTCATCAATCATTGTATACGCTCAAAGAGAGGGACCGTTCATTATGATATACACTCGAGAGAGGGATCATTCATCGCGACATACGCTGAAAGAGAGGGGTCGTTCATCACGATATACGCTCAAACAATGGGAATGTTCACCATGATATGCGTGACATACGCTTGAAGAGAGGGATCATTCATCGTGACTCACACACAAAGAGAAGGGTCATCTATCACTATATACGCCCAAAGGGAGGGACCATTCATTACGATATGCACTCAAAGAGAGGGGTCATTCATCGCGATATACGCTCAGAGGGGTCATCCATCACGATATACACTCAAATAGAAGGATCGTTCACTATGACATGCATTCGAAAGAGGGGTCATTCATCGTGACATACGCTCAAAGAGAGGGATCGTCCATCACGGTATATGCTCAAAGAGAGGGACTGTTCATTATGACATACGCTCGATGAGATGGGTCATTCATCGCGACATACGCTCTAAGAAAGGGTCCGTTCATTATGATATGCACTTGTAGATAGGAGTCATTAATCGCGACATACCCTCAAAGAGAAGGATCGTCTATCACAGTATACGCTCTAAGTAAGGGACGGTTTATTATGACATGCACTCGAAGGGAGGGGTAATTCATCGCGACATACGCTCAAAGAGAGGAGTTGTCCATCACGGTATATGCTCAAAGAGAGGGATCGTTCACCATGACATGCACTCGAAGAAAGGGGTCATTCATCGTGACATAAGATCAAAGAGAGGGGTAGACCATCACGACATACACTCAAAGAGAGGGATCGTTCATTATGACATAAGCTTGAAGAGAGGGGTTAATCACTGCGACATACGCTCAAAGAGAGGTGTCGTCCATCACGGTATACACTCTAAGAAATGGACCGTACATTATGACATGCACTTGAAGTGAGGCATCATTCATCGTGACATATGCTCAAAGAGAGGGGTCATGGATCACAGTATACGCTAAAAGAGAGGGACTGTTCATTATGATATGAACTGGAAGAGAGGGGTTATTCATAGCGACATTCGCTCAAAGAGAGGGGTCCTCCATCACGGTATACCCTCAAAAAGGGGGACCATCCACCATGATATGGATTCGAATATAGGGGTAACTCATCGAAACATACGCTCAAAGAGAGGGGTCATTCATCACGGTATATGCTTAAAGACAGAGAGGGGTCGACCATCAGGGTATACGCTCTAAGAAAGGGATCGTACATTATGTCATGCACTCAAAGAGGGTGGTCATCCATCACGACTTACGCTCAAAGAGAGGGCTCGTCCATCACGGTATACATTCAAAGAGAGGGGTCGTTCACCATGATATTCACTCGAAGAGAGGGGTCAATCATCGCAACATACACTCGAAGACAGGGGTCATCGATCACGGTATACGCTCAAATAGAGAGACCATTCATTATGACATGCACTCGAAGAGTGGTCGTCCATCACGGTATATGCTCAAAGAGAGGGACCGTTTATTATGACATTCACTCGATGATAAGGGTCATTCATCGGGACATACGCTCAAAGAGAGGGGTCGTCCATCACGGTAAACGCTCAAAGTAAGCGACCGTTCATTATGACATACACTTGAGGAGAGGGGTCATTCACCGCGACATACGCTCAAATAGAAGGGTTGTCCATCACGGTATACGCTCTAAGAAAGGGACCGTTAATTAAGATATGCATTCAAAGAGATGGGTCATTCATCGCGACCGACACTTAAAGAGAAGGGTCTTCCATCACGATATGCACTCAAAGAGAGGGACTATTCACATGACATGCACTCGAAGAGAAGGGTCATTCATCGCAACATATGCTCAAAGTGAGGGGTCATCGATCACGATATACGCTAAAAGAGAGGTACTGTTCACCCTAACATACACTCGAAGAGAAGTGTTATTCATCGGAACGTATGCTCAATGGGAGGGGTCATCGATCACGGTATATGCTCAAAGAGAGGGATTGTTTGTTATTACATGCACTCGAAGAAAGGGGTCATTCATTGCGACATACTATCAAAGAAAGGGGTCGTCCATCACAGTATTCGCTAAAAGAGAGTGACTGTTCACCCTAACATGCACTCAAACAGAAGTGACATTCATCGCAAAATACGCTCAAAGAATGGGGTCATTGATCACGGTATACACTCAAAGAGAGGGACCATTCATTATGGCATGCACTTGAAGAGAGGGGTCATTCATCGCGACATACGCTCAAAGAGAGGCGGCTTACATCACGGTATACGCTCAAAGAGAGGGACCGTTCATTATGACAAGAACTTGAACAGTGGGGTCATTGATCGCGACATACGCTCAAAGAGAGGGGCCGTTCTTTATGACATGCACTCGAAGTTGGTGATCATTCATCGCTACATACGCTCAAAGAGGGGTCGTCCATCACCAACATACGGTCAAAGAGAGGGACCGTTCATTATGACATATGCTCAATGAGAGGAGTGATTCACCGCGACATACGCTCAAAGAGAGGGGTTGTCCATCATGACATATGCTCTAAGAAAGGGGTCGTTCATTATGACAGGCACTCGAAGAGAGGGGTCATCCATCATAGTATACGCTCAAAGAGAGGGACCGTTTAGTATGACATGCACTAGAAGAGAGCGGTCTTTTATCGCGACATACGCTCAAAGAGCGGTGGCATCCATCACGGCATACGCTGAAAGAGAGGGATCGTTCAATATGATATAAGCTGGAAGACATGGGTCATTCACCCTGATCTATGCTCAAAGAGCGGTGTCAGACATCGAGATATACGCTCCAAGAGACGGACCATTCATTATGACATATGCTCAATGAGAGGAGTCATTCATCGCGACATACGCTCAAAGAGAGGGGTTGTCCATCATGGCATATGCTCTAAGAAAGGGACCGTTCATTATGACATGCACTTGAAGAGAGGGGTCATTCATCGCGACATACGCTCAAAGAGAGGGGTCATCGATCACAGTATACGCTCAAAGAGAGCGACCGTTCATTATGACTTGCACTCGAAGATAAGGGTCATTCATTGCGACATACGCTCAAAGAGAGGGGTCGTCTATCACGACATACGCTAAAAAAGAGGGACCGTTCATTATGACATGCTCGAAGAGAGGGATCATTCATCGTAATATCGCTAAAAGAGGGGTCATCCATCACAGCATACGCTCAAAGAGAGGGACCGTTCATTATGACATATGCTCAAAGAGAGTTATCATTCATAGCAACATATGTTCAAAGAGAGGGGTCATCCAGCACGTTATACACTCTATGAAAGGAACCTTTCTTTATGACATGCACTCGAAGAGAGGGGTCATTCATCGCGACATATGCTTATAGAGAAGGTCGTCCATCACGGTATACACTATAAGAAAGGGATCGTCAATTATGACATGCACTCGAAGAGAGAGGTCATTCATTGCGATATACGCTCAAAGAGAGGTGTTGATATATGTCGAACTTGTTGATGGTGCTGAACGACAAAATTTGATTGTAGGACCTAGGACGGAAGCAAGTCTCTCGCAAGAAGTCACTACAAAAATGAAGAATGAAGGATAAAGGATGAAAGGAATAGGTGAAATGAATGAAAGGAATAGTTTAGGGACTGATTTGGAAGCGGAAGAGAGGTGATATGTGGTGTTGACAAGGGTGATAGATGTTTAGGACGTTTTATGGTGATGACAAAGGATCGGGAATGATGATGGAATGAGAGGATATGTAAGGATAATGATATGGTGAAATGGAAATAGTATCTTAAAGATACTCAAGGAAGAAACTAGGTTATTGAAAACCTAATCCTGAACCTTATATTGATCTTTAAGGGGTGGTGATAAACAGACTTTGACCCTTTTAGTATATTAAACTAAAAGAACCAGAAGTATCAAGATGGATAGAAAGGGTTTGACGCCCTAAGTACAAAATTACTTGAAAAGTCGATAAAATTTTAAGAACTAAACGAGAGAAAATTCTCACAAAGGATAAAATATATTCTGAATTGTGTATTTATAAAATCAAATTCAAGTCCTATTTAAAGTTTTCTAAGGGGTTTGGTCGAAATGACATTTAACTACTCCGATAACCATTCATTTGAATGGTGTCTCCCTCCAAATCTATTAGAAGTGATGTAACTTTTCGGTTCAGCCTGCACAGTCCTTAGTAATTAGGTCATATCTCGAGCTGACGATATTGGATTGATGTGATTCAACATTTTTTGGAGAGATAAGAGATAGAGGAACAACTTTGTTGAATACACTGAAACCCAACTCGACAAGTATCCTGCTCTAAATTGGCAAACAAGTGGACCATCATGAATCTGCCCAATGAAGAGTGCTATATCTTTGTTTTGGCACCCACTTGCTTTCCCTCCATGATGTTGGCGCCCAATGTGGATTATGGTCGGTCTTGATTCTTGGTGAAGGGTAGGTGAGCTTCACGTGTTGAGTTGAGAGTGATTGTTGGAGCTGAGGTAAGCTAATCGAGCTATGAGTGAGCTGAATTGAACTAAGCTATCTAGCTGAAAGACTTAGCTAAAGTTTGAAGCTAAAATAATCTAATCCGAGCTGCCTTTAGCAAAGTGAACTGACCCATTAGCTTCCTTATACTCTCTTCTAATGTAAGGAGTGTTTTTGGAGCTGATTCGAATCTCCTAAATCCTCGTTTTAAATTATGCTTCATTTGAGCTCGTATGAGATTTGTGAGCTGACACGGAGTGATCCTTTAGCCCCTTAAGTATTGTAGGAGTGTTCCATGCATTTCCAAGCTATTCTGAAGTTGGCACCTTATGTTTCTAGCATTACCTTTCGTTTAGCTTCTTCTGAGCTGACTGAGCTGACTGAGCTAACACTGAGCTAATATTTACTCCTTGAGCTGTAGGTAAGTCCTTTGAAGAAAACATAATAATAGAAATAATGAGAATACTTAAAATAACTTAATATAAATTTAGATCTAAACTGAAACTGAATAATGTGGTTATATTGACTATTCATATTTATAGCCTAAATAAATAACTCTTAAGTAGCTTACTATAAAGTATATAAAAGTAATAAATACTAAGATCAGTAAGATAACTCACCTTTGATCCCATGCGTGAAATGAAGCATGAAAGAATGAGATAAATGAGAGGGGTCATTCATCGCGATATACACTCAAAGAGAGGGGTTGTCTATCACAGTATACGCTCTAAGAAAGGGACCGCTAATCATGACATGCACTCGAAGAGAGGGGTCTTTCTAAGCGACATACACTCAAAGAGAGAGGTCATCCATCACTGTATACGCTCTAAGAAAGGGACCATTAATTATGACATGCACTCGAAGAGAGGGGTCATTCATAGCGACATATGCTGAAAGAGTGGGGTCGTTCATCATGGTATTCGCTCAAACAGAGGGACCGTTCACCATGGCATGCACTCGAAGAGAGGGGTCGTCCATCACGGCATACGCTCAAAGAGAAGGACCGTTCATTATGACATACACTCAAAGAGAGGGATCATTCATCACTACATACGCTCAAAGAGAGGGCTTGTCCATCACGGTATACGTTTGATGCGTGTCAAATATGCGCAATTAGTGCAAGTGAACACGTCGCAAGTAATAAGTGATAAGTATTATCGAGTTATCATCTCCTCAGGGATTGATATACTTAATATGCTTCCTTTGATCTTCTTGCTCTATAAGACAAAAGTAAAGACACAAGTAAATTGGATGTTGATTGTACTAAATAAAAGATACTAAATAAGATGAGATCAAATTTGAGAAAGAGGGCAGGATCCAGTTGTGTTGTATAGTGGATTTCATTGATCTGTTTCTATCTAATGCAATTGCACTATACTGCCTCGGTAGTACTACAGATTACTGTCTTCGACAGCGATAGTGTTCTCTATCGCGGCAATCCCTTACTCTTAGGTAAATTTACCAAAGTTCGGCAAAATGTGCTTTGATGGTTTCGCTTATTCCTAAGTCGAAACACTGTTGATGATTAGTCCTTGATGATACCTCCCGGCGTTAAGCAATTATAATCAACAACCAATCTCACACTTCTTTTAGCCGTTGAAACTCCAACCTATCCCTAGGCCGAGTTAGTATCCTTCAATCAAGTTGAATACCACACTTATTTCTTTCATGAGTCTATCTCTCCCGAGTCTAGACAAATAGATTACTTACAAACTTCTCTCCCGAGCTTGGATGCAAGAACAAAGAATGGCAAAGAGTAAGCAAACTTTGATATTTTATTGCATTGAAACAAGAAACAAGATACACTCTCCTCTCACTAATACTCAACAACTTTCACCTAGACCCTAAGAAAGCTTAGAACATGATGGGAAGAATTGTTCCTAGGGTAAACTCTCTCAAATTCGGCTCTCTTAGTCCCTTGGACGACTATGCCTTATATAGGCTTGGCCTAGGGCAAACCTTTCCTAAATAGAGTACAACTTGGAGTAGATAACAAGTTATATACATAGGTTAAATATTTATAAGTTTAATTCTTCTAGAAGGCTTTTTCCCGCGTGGCCTTGTCCTTGGGCTTTTGATGTGTTGTTCAGCTCCGATCCTTGGGCTTCTTGTCCAGCAACATTCTCCATATTTTTCTCCTTAGTACATGCATTGGTTCAGGTAGGTGTATAATTGATGATAAGTTCCCATGAAAAGTGTAGAAAGTGATGATGAGTTGAGCACTTATCACACCCCCAAACTCGAACTATTGCTTGTCCTCAAGCAATGCAAACCATCAATTTGTCAAACTCTATTCTTCTTTGGTCTTATACTTGCATCTATTCTCCCCACCATAACTATGTCTATTATTTAGACTTAACCTTTCGGTTACCTAAGGGTGTACCTAGAAGACAAACTATAAGGTTAGTGTGTGTGTACGTTTTTGTGGACAAGTTTGATTAAGGGCCTTCTTAGATAAACTCTAAGTTCAAAACAAATAGATTTGGATTTAGTGTACTCTTCTTAAAACAATAATTTCTTGAGCCAATTCCGGGCACCTCTAGCATGAAGAAGAGTATTTCTTAAAACCGGTGATAGGAACCTCTAGTCACCTTTCCAAAGATCTAAGTCTTTATCACCTAATTAGTTTATTAAAAGAATTCCTATAACCAAACAAGTCCCAAAAGTGTTTTAAAGTTCAACATATAGTAAGCTTCTAAGTTTTTCTCCTTAAGTATCCTATAAATAAGCCTTCAAAACAGAACCTAACTATGGTAAGGAGAAAGATTTCTATTGTCTTCAAGAATAAACTAAGATAATACTGATGATGGGCAGTGTAGGATATAAAACAAAAAATTTTATCACTAAAAACTTCATTTTCATGGTAGGGCCGCGGCAGTAGATTGCCTTGGCAGTGGCTCTACACCCCAAACTCAAACCAAGCATTGTCCTCAATGCTTAATTTAGGGGTAGGTAGTAGATAACAAAATATAAGCAGTAAAATTTTTTTATATGAGCAATAAATAAAAGAAAGAAGAGAAATTATAATGATTTAGAAGAGCTTTCTTCCACAATTTGTTTTCTCAATCTTGCTGCTGATTGTTGTGCCCTTGGTGATGGCGATGACTTTGCTTGTCTTGGTGGCTGAACTCTCGTTGGTGTTGCTCGTTGCGTGGGAGCATTAAACTCTTCTCCTCCTTCATCTTCAATGTTCATTATTTATGTTCCTCCTTCATTCTCTGGATCTGTCCCGGCATTCTGAATGTTTGCCTTGGTAGTGTCTGAGCTCTGATTGACATAGGCATCTATCTCAGCAGATAGACCGCCCATTGGAATTGGGAATCTTGGGGGAGTGTTGAAGACTGCCCTTCGCATGGAAAGTCTTCTATTGGCACATGATGTCACGGCAGGATCTGCTGCCGTAGATGGGCCAGCTGCGTGGAACTGTTGTTGTAATCTAGAGGAGAAAAATGGCCTCGGCCCTAGGGTTGGAGTAGTTTATGTGTAGGGCGCTGTTGTGACGAATATGTTTGCAGGGAATTCTAGAAATTGCTCCCCTTGACTGGGGAAGTTCTGAATCATCATTTGGGTAAGAGTGATTTTAAACTCTCTCTGATATTCCATGTATCTCTGCTGGCGAAGGTCAATAGCTTTCATCCTCTAGAGAATCTCTTGGTAGGGGTCTGCTGCGGTAGTGGCTTAGGTAGTGCCAGGCATCTCTACCATGTACTGGCTCCACAACAATGTCGACAGTGAACTGCTGAGGGGTTGCCTGGACAGACTTTGCCTGTGTGATCTACATAACTCTATGGAAGAATTCTTTTGTCCATCCTTGTCTGTTTGGGCACCGGTTTTCCAAGGGGTATTGTTGTAACGAAGATCATCTTTGATCAACTCGTAGTCCTGAGTGGTGACATCCTCCATGAATTTGGCATGAATATCACGGATGGGTATGAGGCCATAGAAATCGTTGATTGCTTCGGCATCAAAGCGAACAAGCTTGCCTCGGTAGTGGACATAGAGATTGTCCTTGCTCGATGATATAAAATATACAGCGGGATAGATGGTGCTGGTGGTATGATGTTGGATAGATTTGTCCTCGGCACCCTACTAATCGCAATTGAATAGGCAAACACCTGCAAACGAAACGAATCTCTCCGGTGAATTAATGATATGTCGTTGTCCTAGGCACCCTCATATCCATAATTAGATAGGCAAACACCATAATCGGCTCTAACTCATCCCCCTAAACGCGATTGCTTAGGCAAGCGAGAGTGTGAAGATAATCTCCCCCATAAAAACTTGAAGTACTTATGTTGAAGAAGACTTCTGATAAGAAAAATAGCAAGGTGACAACCTTGTAAATAAAATGGCCCAAGGCCAAGAGTTTTTATAACTCAAAACTTCATATTCGACATGTCTTTTTACAAGAGAAAAGTCTACCCCTTTTATAGTCTAAAGGAGACCTTAGAATTGCCTAATAGATAGCTGATCAATCCCTAAATATCAGCATATGGATAGCTTAATAGAATAAATCCCCTAAAATCAACTTATGGATAGCTAATTAAAAGGAATCTTAGGGAATCAAATAAAATATTAATAAAAATGGTCAAAGATTTATAATCCAGCTTTGAATTAATTTATTTTAATGTCTAATTCATCCAAAAACTTTATATAGTAGCTTTTGGGATGAATTTTACAAAATCCTATAATAATCCCGTATCTAGTTTTCTGCACGCACAATCTTCAGTTAAACAAACATATCTTGAGCTCCCGATATCCAATTGATTCGTTTCAAGATACGTTGAAAAGGTAACTGAATGAAAGTCAATTTGTAAGAAGACAACTCTGCCCAGAAATGCACGAAACCCATCTAAAAAGACAATGCAAATTTGTTGACTTTCCAGACTTTACCAACAAATTCAGATTTTTGCTCAAGGTGCATTACTTTAGTAGCCCTCTCATACATGTATCATTCTCCCACTCCTCAAAAAGATTCGCCCTCGAATCTAAACTGATGATTGGAGGAAGTTCATCAAAGATTAAAGTACCGTAGAAGAGAAGTCATCTTGAAAATTCAACAAGAAAATAAAGAAAAAAAGAAAAAAAATATAGTAAGATAGATGGTGCTCCCGATATTCAATTGATGCGTTTCAAGATGCGTGTAAAAGGTAACTGAATGACAGTCAATTTGTAAGAAGACAACTCTGCCCAGAAATACGCGAAATCCATCCAAAAAGACAACACAAGTTTGCTAACTTTCCAGACTTTACCAACAAATTCAGATTTTTGCTCAAGGGTCATTACTTTATCCCTCTCATACATGTATCACTCGACCCATATGCATAAAATTCTCTCACTATGGTGGCATTTGCCTGGGGAGGTTGTAGGGAAAAAATCTCTCGTTCTTGATATTTAATCTTGTTGAACAAGTAATGTTTGATGCCAAAGTTTTCTTCCACACTGTGTTGGAATCCTTGCTCCTCCCACAATTGCCGAGCGACGAAAGATCTGTTGAATCGGTCTGCAACAGCGGCGGAGGCAAATCGATTGTATGCTGCCATGGATGAAGATTGAGAGTCTTTGAGACTTTCTTGAATAGATTCTAAAAATTTCAAGAATGCTTGTGAGTAGGCAGAGAGTATTGTGGGAGCAGGATTTAGTAGAATTCTAAGAAATCAAGAATGCAAGAGTGAATAGTTCAAGAGAAGGATGCTGCTTACATAGGCCTCGGCCTTGTAGCCGTTTAAACTACTAGCTATTTTGTAGCCATTTTGAATTTACTGCCCGTTAGCATTTACTGTCGCGACATAAGACTCAGCAGATAGCCGTTACACTATTTCTGCCCGTTGGGATTGTTGCGGCTTCTAATACTGTTTACTGCCTCAGCAGAATTCCTACTGTAAATTATTTCTCCCTTATTCTTGCTTTTATTGTCCTAAAAAAAACTTAAAATAAAAACATCAATAACAAAAATAAAAAAAATAAAAACATAAATCCTAAACTTAAAACTAATCCTCATATAATAAAGTAGAAGGAAAGAGATTGTGTTACTGGTGGAGTGCATATAAATGAATCTCCCAATTTACTTATCTCTTGTTAGCCTAGATTTTTCTTCAAATGTTGGCTTTTCCCTTCTGCTTTGTGGCCATCCTTATTTTCTACCTCCACCTTGGGCTTAATTTTCTTGCCAAATAATCTGCCGAGCGTGCTGCCGAGGTAGGATATCTTGGTGTCCGCGTCATTTGTGTGGAGGACTTTGCACTCTTCTGGATCATCAAATTTTTTCAATTTGTGGAATGCATTGAGTTTGACTTGTTGGTCATTGACCTTCATTGTCAACTCTCCATTTCCCACATCAATTAAGGTTTGTCCAATAGAAAGGATAGGTCTTCCCAGGATGATCGGTGTATTATCATCTACTTCACAGTCAAGGACAAGGAAGTCGACAGGAAAAATAAATTTGTCTACCCTTACCAATATGTCCTCTATTTTTCCTTCAGGATGCACATAGGATCTATCCGCAAGTTGGAGCAGCACTGTCGTAGGCTTTGTCCTTCCTATTCCAAGCTTTTGAAAGACTGATTTGGGCATGAGATTGATGCTTGCTCCTAGGTCACATAATGTCATTCTGATAAGAGGGCTCCTTGTTGAGGACGCCTTCTTGATTGTTTCGGATCTAGGATTGAAGTAAGATGTCTCCTGCAATAAGCATGGCTGCAAATTGGTGTTTAAAAGGGCTGAAAAATTTAGGTAGACAGAATGTAGAAGATGAAGGCTCGGAGAAGTTGACAATGGTGGAACGTTGAAAGTATTGGTTTGGTTATGGCTAGGTTTGGTCTTTGGTGAGGTGACTGGTGAGAAATGAAGTTTCTGACAAGGTTGAAAAATAGGATGCGAGGGGTAGTACGAAAATGAAATAAAAACAAGGAAAAGAAATAAAATGAAACAAACTCCAAGGATGAACTCGAACAATCTGTTGAACGAACCCGAACCTTATCTTGAACTTGCTTCAGACGGACTTGGACCCTTCGATTATCTACAACCGAGAACCCAAAGTATCAAAGGGGTTGACCACGCAAGCAACGAACTTGAGAAGTCAGAAAGTTCTCAAAAGAACCGAAATGAGAGAAATTCTCACAAAAGTAAATTTCATTCAAATTGTCTTACCTTTTTTTACATTACAAAGTATACATATATATAGGCTAGTACAAGGGAGTTGGCGCCTAGAATACTTGGCCAGAATTGAATTGGAAGTTTCAGATGAGTGGCTGAAATGTAAGCACAATTAACATGTGTTAATTATGTTAAATGTGGATGAGAAAACTACTCATCCTTATCCTTTGTGGCCGGCTGGTTTTGGAGGGAGGGAAGACTGAATTTCAAACATTTAACACATGTGTTTTATGTGTGAAATTCAAAGGAAATAACTCCTTGTCCTTATCTTACTTTGACGCCAACTTCAAGGAGGGAAATCTTGAAATTTGAATCTGCCACATGCCATGCACATGCACATGCTTGGAATGGATGGTGGACGCCCCTCATGCTGGTCACATGACCATGACACACTCTCCCACGTGGAGGACACCTTTGAGCTATCCCGGGACTCACCAGCTTGAGTTGAGCTAGTAGAGCTGGAGTTGAGCTGAATGGAGCTGAGTTGAGCTGAATTCAGCTAGCTGAAGTGTTGAGGATTAGTTGAGCTGAAACGAGCTGCTAGAAATCCATTGAGCTTTTCCCGAGCTAAGGTGAAGTCCTTCATTTGGTACTCTTCCTTGTGCCTATGAGAAAACAAAAGTTATACCATCATAAGTATTGTAAACTTATTAAAGAAAGTTAAAACAAGCTGAAAAACATAGTTATCATATTGGAAAACATGTAACAAGCTAAAGAAACATGGTAAACATGATTATGAGCTTGTGTTCTTATTGAACTTATTGAAAACACACCTATTTACATGCTTAATAAACACAATACTAGCTTAAGTACTATATAGTTACAAGATGTTACACATCAGTATGTAACATAGTGTAAAGTTTATTCTCTAAGGCATATGCATTATTAAGGGATTCTGAGACTTGTAAACATTTAAGAATAAGAACTTCCCTGAATTGCTTAGCCTTTGATCGAGTGATGGGTCCTGATGGTAAGACCTCCGGATCAGCTGTTTGAGCTTGTGTAGATGTGCTCACATCATCCCCCCCTTCTTGAAAAGGATTTGTCCTCAAATCTGCAGAATCATTAAAAGGGGATAAGTCGGAAACATTAAATGTAGCACTTACATTGTATTCACCCGGCAAGTCCAACTTGTAAGCATTGTCGTTCACTTTCTCAACCACTTGAAAAGGACCATCTCCTCGTGGTAACAGCTTGGACCGTCGTTGGGTTGGAAAACGTTCCTTTCGGAAGTGAATCCAAACCCAATCTCCAACATCGAAGGTAACTCGCTTACGTCCTTTGTTCGCTTGCTTCTCGTATTGTTGAGTCCTTCGTTCAAGGTTATCTTTAACCTGTTGATGCAACTTCTTTACATAATCAGCCTTGGATTGTCCGTCCCTATTCGTCACTTGTTCATATGGCAAAGGCAACATATCGAGAGGAGTGATAGGATTAAATCCATAAACAACCTCAAAAGGTGACATTTTAGTAGCAGAATGAACGGCATGGTTATATGCAAATTCAACATGCGGCAAACAATCTTCCCACGTCTTAATATTCTTTTTGATGATGGAACGGAGTAAAGTAGATAAAATACGATTAACAACCTCAGTTTGTCCATCAGTTTGGGGATGACAAGTAGTAGAAAACATAAGTTTCGTACCTAATTTGCTCCAAAGAGTCCTCCAGAAGTGACTCAAGAATTTTACATCCCTGTCAGAAACAATCGACCTAGGAATACCATGTAAACGCACAATTTCCTTAAAGAACAAGTTAGCCACATTAACAGCATCATCGGTCTTATGACACGCAATGAAGTGTGCCATCTTTGAGAACCTGTCAACCACAACAAAGATACTATCTCTACCTGTCCTAGTCCTAGGCAATCCCAACACAAAATCCATAGATATATCAGTCCAGGGGGAGTCGGGAATAGGTAAAGGTAAGTACAAACCGTGTGGTAATACCTTCGACTTTGCTTTCTTACATGTCACGCATCGTTCACACATCCTTTCGACGTCTCGTCGCATCTTTGGCCAGAATAGGTGCTCCTTGAGAATGTGTAACGTCTTGGTGACTCCAAAGTGTCCCATAAGTCCTCCTTCATGAGCTTCTCGAATTAGGACCTCTCGAATTGACCCTTGAGGAATGCAGAGTCTTCCTTCTTTGAAAAGATAATCATCATGTCGATAAAATTTCTCATCTGCACCCTTTTCACACAATGTATATCTTTCTCCAAAATCAGGGTCAGTAGCATATAATTCTTTGATATAGGCAAACCCAATCAAATGAGAGTCTAAGTAATTCAGAAGTGCATACCTACGGGATAAGGCATCTGCTACAACGTTGTCTTTACCTTTCTTATATCGAATGACATAAGGAAAAGATTCTAGAAATTCAACCCACTTAGCATGCCTTTTATTCAACTTATGCTGACCTGTTATGTGCTTCAAAGCTTCGTGATCGGTGTGAATTACGAATTCTTTCGGTAAGAGATAGTGCTGCCATGTTTCAAGAGCTCGAATCAATGCATACATCTCTTTGTCGTACACTGGATAATTCAAGGTAGCACCACTTAACTTCTCGCTGAAATAGGCAATAGGTCGCTTCTCCTGTGATAAAACGGCTCCAATTCCTATTCCTGAAGCATCACACTCAATCTCGAACATTTTATCAAAGTTAGGTAAGGCTAACACTGGGGCCTTAGTCAAATAATCCTTAATTTTCAAGAAGGCTTCTTCCTGTTCATCACCCCAATTGAAGACTGAATTCTTCTTTATAATCCCGGTTAAGGGGGCGGTAATGGAACTGAAATTAGGTACAAACCGACGATAAAAACTAGCTAAACCATGAAAAGATCTAACCTGACTTATTGATGTCGGTCGAGGCCAATCCTGAATCGCCTTCACCTTTTCTGGATCGACTTCCACACCCTGTGCAGTCACGATAAAACCAAGAAAGGTAACCTTATCAGTACAAAACATACATTTCTTCAGATTACCAAATAACCTTTCTTTTCTCAATGTGCCAAGAACATTCCTCAAGTGTTCCTCGTGATCCTGCAAAGACTTGCTGTATATAAGAATGTCATCAAAGTACACAACACAATATTTTCCAATGTAAGATCGTAAAACATGATTCATCAGACGCATAAAGGTGCTAGGTGCGTTAGTTAAACCGAAAGGCATCACTAACCACTCGTACAGACCCAATTTCGTTTTGAAGGCTGTCTTCCATTCGTCGCCTTCTCGCATCCGAATCTGATGATATCCACTCTTTAAATCAATTTTGGAAAATATGGTCGCACCACACAACTCATCTAGCATGTCATCAAGACGAGGAATGGGATGCCTATACTTGATGGTAATCTGATTCACCGCTCGGCAATCAACACACATTCTCCATGTTCCGTCTTTCTTGGGTACTAAAAGCACTGGTACAGCGCACGGACTTAAACTTTCCCGAATGTAACCCTTTTCCATCAACTCGGTGATTTGTTTTTGAAGTTCCTTTGTTTCTTCTGGATTACTTCGATATGCTGGCCGATTTGGAATGGTAGCTCCCGGAATGAAATCAATTTGATGTTCTATACCTCGAATAGGTGGCAACCCACTCGGTGTCTCATCCGGAAACACGTCTTCAAACTCCTGCAAAAGAGACGTAATAGATGTAGGCAAATCATTAGGAATATCAGATAACAAACAATACTCCTTATACATTAAAATAAGTAAAGTTTGTTGAGAGGAAAGACATTTCCTGATATCCTTGCCGCTCGCATATACGTTCGTCTTCTTCCTTTCTGTTTTGGCTTCCTCGACATTCTTTCTCAATCGAACCTGATCTTCTTGCACTTGACTCGGTGTCAAAGGTGCTAAGGTGATCTTCTTACCTGCATGTGTAAAAGAATATCGATTTGTAATTCCATCATGCAACGTACCTTTGTCGTATTGCCATGGACGTCCCAAAAGTAGGTGACACGCATCCATTGAGACGACATCACAAAGGATTTCATCTTTATACCTCCCTATGGTAAATGGTACCGAAACTTGTCTAGTAACTCGTACTTCTCCGCCATCATTTAACCATTGAAGACGGTATGGTTTGGGATGCTTCGTCGTCTTTAAGCCTAACTTATCAACCATGAAAGAACTTGCAACATTAGTACAACTACCACCATCAATAATGACAACACATACCTTGTCGTTAATGAGGCATCTAGTATGGAAGATGTTTTCTCGTTGCTGGTCGTCTTGTGTAGGTGTAGCATTTAGACTTCTTTTTATGACAAGTGCTTCACCGGTCATGTATGTATCCAAGGCATCATCCGCATCATCCTTGTCTTCCTCGTGTAAAGGTTCATGTTCTTCATTGTCGGATTCAGACTCAATCTCTCCGTTTTCTAACATCAACATAGTCTTCCGATTAGGACATTGGCTTGCAATATGTCCTCTTCCAAGACACTTAAAGCATTGAATATCCCTTGAGCGTTCTGGACGTTCTGGTTGTGCATTTTGCTTCCCACGCCCAACATCTACAATCGGGGCCTTTGGCTTGCTCGTTTCACCCTTCTCTTTGTTTTGAAACGGTACTTGTTTCCTGAAATTGTTAGAAGGATTGAAAACAGAATTGGAAGGAGGTCTGAAAGAATTATTACCTCGGGATGACGACATCTTTCTTCGTTGCTGCCTCTCAACCTTAATTGCCATTTGCACCATTTCGTCTAATTCGACGTAATGTTGCAATTCAACAGCATTGGCAATGTCGGTGTTCAAACCTGAAAGGAATCGCGCCATGGTTGCTTCTCGGTCTTCCTCAATGTTAGCACGCATCATGGCCATCTCCATGTCTTTAAAATAATCTTCGACGCTTCGATTTCCTTGTTTCAAAGTTTGTAACCTTTGAAATAGGTCTCGATGGTAATGGGATGGTACGAATCTCTTTCTCAAAATTCTTTTCATCTCTGCCCATGTATTGATTGGACCTTCACCGGTTCGTCTTCTACTTAGAATCAATTGATCCCACCAAATTAAGGCATAGTCAACGAACTCCATCGCTGCCAATTGAACCTTCTTCTGGTCAGAATAATTGTAGCAATCAAAGACGTGCTCCACCTTGCTTTCCCACGCAAGATATGCATCCGGATCTGATCGTCCTTGAAAAGGGGGTATGGCAACTTTGATGTTGTTCAAATTGTCATCCAGTTGTGCCTGGTGTTGTACACGCCTCCCATTTGTTCTAGGAGCATTCTGCCTCGGTTCTTGCACTTCTTCAACGTCATCATTGTTGTCATCATGGGAATTGTTTTGAGATCCCTCGATCTTGTCCATTCTCACGTGCAATTGTTCAATCTCTGATTGCACTACTCTTCGGACTTCTCGAAGCATGGCTTGCATCATAAGGCTTGGTTGAACGTCGTTTTGTTGTTGATCATCACGATCTCCATTTGAACCTGCCATTGTTAGTAAAGAACAAACAACACAAAATAAAAATAAGGATAAATGGACCTCACAAAGTACACACACAAGATCCTCACAAGTTCACTCCAAAGAAAAATAAAAATGGCACTCCAACACTCGTGTTTCACTCGGGAATACTTGAATGGCTCTTTTGATTCCCCTTCTGATCTCACACACACAAATGCCTTTTACCACTCCTTCTCTCGTTATAAGTTCTTTAGAGGACTAGCGTAGACTTTCTTCAAATCTGTCACAAGTGTTAGTCTTTAACAACAACGGTTAGTGACAATCGAAATGTAAGGTTCTGTCCAAAACAAATTCGGTTAGTGTTAAATGGAAAGAAAAGTGATGTAAAGTAAGGTAAAGGTTAGAAAGAAAGAAAAAGAAAAGAAAAAAAAATGGATTACTTACTACAAAGAAACACTTACTACTCTCCTTTCACCGAACAATCAATTCTTCATGCCCGGTTGATTATGGTAGTGTTTGATGCTGTAGAACACATTAAACTTGCATTTTCTTTCATCTTTTCAATACCATGAAGTGCTTTTCTTTCAACTATTGATATTCTGATTTTTTTTTGAATTTTCGAAATTTTTTTTTAACTAGAGTTGACTTTGACTTTTTTTTTTTGACTTTTTTTGTTTTTTGATTGTTTTTGCACTCACGAAGATGATTCTTACTTGTAATCCAACCTAGGCTCTGATTACCACATGATAAGAGGGCTCCTTGTTGAGGACGCCTTCTTGATTGTTTCGGATCTAGGATTGAAGTAAGATGTCTCCTGCAATAAGCATGGCTGCAAATTGGTGTTTAAAAGGGCTGAAAAATTTAGGTAGACAGAATGTAGAAGATGAAGGCTCGGAGAAGTTGACAATGGTGGAACGTTGAAAGTATTGGTTTGGTTATGGCTAGGTTTGGTCTTTGGTGAGGTGACTGGTGAGAAATGAAGTTTCTGACAAGGTTGAAAAATAGGATGCGAGGGGTAGTACGAAAATGAAATAAAAACAAGGAAAAGAAATAAAATGAAACAAACTCCAAGGATGAACTCGAACAATCTGTTGAACGAACCCGAACCTTATCTTGAACTTGCTTCAGACGGACTTGGACCCTTCGATTATCTACAACCGAGAACCCAAAGTATCAAAGGGGTTGACCACGCAAGCAACGAACTTGAGAAGTCAGAAAGTTCTCAAAAGAACCGAAATGAGAGAAATTCTCACAAAAGTAAATTTCATTCAAATTGTCTTACCTTTTTTTACATTACAAAGTATACATATATATAGGCTAGTACAAGGGAGTTGGCGCCTAGAATACTTGGCCAGAATTGAATTGGAAGTTTCAGATGAGTGGCTGAAATGTAAGCACAATTAACATGTGTTAATTATGTTAAATGTGGATGAGAAAACTACTCATCCTTATCCTTTGTGGCCGGCTGGTTTTGGAGGGAGGGAAGACTGAATTTCAAACATTTAACACATGTGTTTTATGTGTGAAATTCAAAGGAAATAACTCCTTGTCCTTATCTTACTTTGACGCCAACTTCAAGGAGGGAAATCTTGAAATTTGAATCTGCCACATGCCATGCACATGCACATGCTTGGAATGGATGGTGGACGCCCCTCATGCTGGTCACATGACCATGACACACTCTCCCACGTGGAGGACACCTTTGAGCTATCCCGGGACTCACCAGCTTGAGTTGAGCTAGTAGAGCTGGAGTTGAGCTGAATGGAGCTGAGTTGAGCTGAATTCAGCTAGCTGAAGTGTTGAGGATTAGTTGAGCTGAAACGAGCTGCTAGAAATCCATTGAGCTTTTCCCGAGCTAAGGTGAAGTCCTTCATTTGGTACTCTTCCTTGTGCCTATGAGAAAACAAAAGTTATACCATCATAAGTATTGTAAACTTATTAAAGAAAGTTAAAACAAGCTGAAAAACATAGTTATCATATTGGAAAACATGTAACAAGCTAAAGAAACATGGTAAACATGATTATGAGCTTGTGTTCTTATTGAACTTATTGAAAACACACCTATTTACATGCTTAATAAACACAATACTAGCTTAAGTACTATATAGTTACAAGATGTTACACATCAGTATGTAACATAGTGTAAAGTTTATTCTCTAAGGCATATGCATTATTAAGGGATTCTGAGACTTGTAAACATTTAAGAATAAGAACTTCCCTGAATTGCTTAGCCTTTGATCGAGTGATGGGTCCTGATGGTAAGACCTCCGGATCAGCTGTTTGAGCTTGTGTAGATGTGCTCACATCACATTCCTTCATAATTGTTACCAATCACACAAGGTATTGTAAAGCATCCATGATCCTTCAGTTTGATTGGCATGCGATTGTGCAGCATTGTCATGCATCCTTCAGTTGTTGCCACTGTTTCAAACTCACCTAGCTTCATTCTTTTAGACATAATTTCTTTCAAGAATTTAGCATAGTTGGGCACTTGTTCAATTGCCTCAACAAATGACAAGTTGATGTGGACTTGCTTTAAAATATCCATGAACTTTTTGAACTGGTGGTCTTGTTTTTGTTTTTTCAACCTTTGTGGGAAAGGTGGTGGTGGTCTCATCTCTTCTAGGGGGTCTTTGGTTTGGAGTTTAATACCTGAAACCACTGTGTTTCTTACTGTCTCAGTAATTAGTTCATGTGTTGTCGAGCTCTCTACTGGGGAAGTGTTCTCATGTTCATTTTGTTCATCATCCAAGTCCTCTTTGTCTGATTCCTCATGTGTTGCTGGTGGAACTTTGGTTGCTGGCTTGCCCATTGTCTCTTTAAGCTATAGGCCACTTCTTATGGTGATTGCTTTACATTGTTCATGGCCTATTCCTTTAGCAACTTCAGTATTGTTAGGTAGTCCTCCCTGTGGTCTAGTATCTGTTTTTGAGCAAATTGACCAACTTGAGTTTCTAGTGATTTAATAGCAGCTTCCTGATTTTGCAGCCTCATCTCAATTCTATTCACGAAGTCATCAGTTCTCTTAATGAAACTACTGTTCTCTGCCATATATGATTTTGTTTTCATTATGAAGGCCTTGAGAGTATTTTCTAATGAGTTTATAGGTTGTTGCTGATGCATCTACTGCTGCGACAGTGGCTGCTGAACATGCTGCTGCAGCAGTGTATTTTGATAACCTGAGGCTTGGTTAGTGGGGTTCAAGGCATTATTAGGATTGCTCCATGAAAAATTTAGATGCTTTTTCCATGCCGGATTGTATGTATTTGACATCATATTGTTGTTCCGATTGTAATTTCCCACATAAAAACCAGATTCCTCATCATGCATATACTCAGAAGAATTGATCACTTTTACCTCGTGAGTATTTTACTGTACTTGCATGTTCTAAACCATCTTGGTTAAAGATGCCAATTGTGCTGCCACTAAATTGGTAGTTTCTAGTTCATTCACTGTGGCTTCGCGTCTTAATCCTCCTCGCCTAGAAGTAGGGAATTGAAAATCGTTCCTTGCGAGTTTGTTCAGAATCTCAATAGCTTCTTCCGGAGCTTTCTCAAGGAGTGTTTCATTTGCCGAGGCATCTAACATCATCCTTATCGTGGCATTGGTAGCATTGTAGAACATGGTTACTTGTGTCCATAGTGGAAATCTATGTAATGGACATTTGTTTAGTAACTCTCTGTAGCGTTCCCAAGCCTCGTACATAGGATTGTCATCAGCTTGTCGGAAAGAAGTAATTTCATTACGGATTCGATCATATAAGTTTGTAGGGTTAAATCGCGTAATGAATTCTCGGTAGAGTTCACTCAAAGATCCAATAGATCCTGCCGGAATGCTATTTAACCAGGTCTTGGCCCTATCCCTCAGTGAATATGGAAAAAATTTTAATCTCAAAATGTCTTCATAGACTCCTTGAATTTTGAATGAGTTGCAAACTTCCATGAAGGACTTGGGACCGTTCATTATGACAAGCACCCGAATAGAGGGGTCAATCGTTGCGACGTACGCTCAAAGAGAGGGGTTGTCCATGACGGTATACACTCAAAGTGATGGACCGTTCATTATGACATGCACTTGATGAGAGGGGTCACTCATCGTGACATATGCTCAAAGAGAGGGGTCGTCCATCACGGTATACTCTCAAAGAGAGGGACCATACACCATGACATGCACTCAAAGAGAGGGTTCATTCATTGCAACAAACGCTCAAAGAAAGGGGTCACCGACCACGGTATACGCTCTAAGAGAGGGACCGTTCATTATGGCATGTACTCGAAGAGGTGTTATTCATCGCACCATACGCTTAAAGAGAGGGGTTGTCCATCACGGTATTTGCTCAAAGAGAAGGACCTTTCATTATGACATGCACTCGATGAGATGGGTCATTCATCACAGCATGCGCTCAAAGAGAGGGTTCGTCCATCACGTTATACGCTAGAGGAACCATTCATTATGACATACGCTCGAAGAGATGGGTCATAAACCACGACATAAACTAAAAGAGAAGGGTCGACCATTACGGTATATGCTCTAAGAAAGGGACCATTCATTATGGCATGTACTCGAAGAGAGGGGTCATTCTTCGCGACATACGCTCAAAGAGAGGGTTCGTCCATGACGGTATGCACTCAAAGAGAGGGACAGTTCATTATGACATGCACTTGAATAAAGGGGTCATTCAACGCAACATACGCTTAAAGAAAAGGTTCATCGACCACGATATTTTTTTTGAAAGAGCATCGACCACGGTGTACTCTCTAAAGAAGGACCATTCATTATGACATGCTCTAAAAGAGAGGGGTTATTCATCGCAACATACGCTTAAATAGAGGGGTCGTCCATCACGGTGTAGGCTCAAAGAGAGGGACCGTTTATTATGACATGCACTTGAAGAGAAGGGTCATTCATCGCGACATACGCTCAAAGAAAGGGGACATCTACCATGGTATACGCTCTAAGAGAGGGACCGGTCATTATGACATGCACTCGAAGGGAAGGGTTATTCATCGTGACATACGCTTAAAAGGAAGGGTCGTTTCTCACGGTATACGGTAAAAGAGAGGGACAGTTCATTATGACATACACACAAAGAGATGGGTCATTCACCGCAAAATACGTTGAAAGAGAGAGCTCGTTCATTACGATAGACGCTCGTAGAGATGGGTCATTCAGTATAACAAAGGGCCCGTTCTAAGAAAGGGACGGTTTATTATAACATGCACTCGAAGAGAGGGGTCGTCCACGACGGTATATGCTCAAAGAGAGGGACCATTCATTATGACATGTTGTCGAATAGAGGGGTCAATCATCGCGACATACGCTCAAAGAGAAGGATTGTCCATCATGGTATATGCTCAAAAAGAGGAATCGTTCATTATGACATACGCTCAAAGAGAGGGATCGTCCATCACGGCATACACTCAAAGAGAGGAATCGTTCATTTTGACATACGCTTGAAGGGATGAGTCATTCACCGCGACATACGTCCATAGAGAGGGGTCATCCATCACGGAATACGCTCTAAGAATGGGACATACGCACAAAGAGAGGGATCGTCCATGACGGTATACGCTCAGAGAGAGACCGTTCATTATGACATGCACTCGGAGAGAGGGGTCATTCATCGCGACATACGTTTAAAGAAAGGCGTCATCTTTCATGGTATACGCTTAAAGAGAGTGACTATTCACCATGACATGCACTTGCAGAGACGGGTCATTTATTGCGACATACGCTTAAGGAGAGGGGTCGTCCATCACGGTATATGCTCGAAGATAGGGACCATTCATTATGACATACTCTTGAAGAGAGGGGTCATTCATCACAACATACGCTCAAAGAGAGGGGTCATCGATCACGGTATATGCTCAAAGAGAGGGATCGTTCATTATAACATACGCTTGAAGAGAGGGGTCATTCATCTTGACATACGTTCAAAGAGAAGGGTTGTCCATCACGGCATACGCCCTTAGAAAGGGACCGTTCACCATGACATGCACTCAAAGAGAAGTGTCATTCATCGTAACATATCCTCAAAGAAAGGGGTCATCGACCACGATATACGCTCAAATAGAGGGATCGTTCATTATAACATGCACTTGAAGAGTTTGGTCATTCATCGCGACATATGCTCAAAGAGCGCGGCATCCATCGCGGTATACGCTCAAAGAGAGGGGCCGTTCATTATGACATGCACTCTCAGAGAAAGAAAGGGGTCTTCCATCACAGTATACGCTCAAAGGGAGGGACCGTTTATTATGACATGCACTCGAAGTTAGGGGTCATTCATCGTCACATACGCTCAAAGAGAGGGGTCGTCCATCATTACATATGCTCAAAGAGAGGGTCTGTTCATTATGACAAACACTCGAAGAGAGAGGTCATTCACCACGACATACTCTCAAAGACAGGGGTCGTCCATCATGGTATACGCTCTAAGAAAAGGCCGGTTCAATTTGACATGCACTCGTTGAGAGGGGTCATTCATGCGACATACGCTCAAAGAGAAGGGTGGTTGGTTCATCACGGTTTACGCTGTAAGAAAGGGACGGTTCATTATGACATGCACTCGAAGAGAAGGTCCATTTAACGCGACATATGCTTAAAGTAGGGGTCATCGATCACGATATACGCACAAAGAGAGGAACCGTTCACCATGGCATGCACTCGAAGAGAGAGGTCATTAATTGCGACATACGCTCAAAGAGAGTGTTCGTTCCATCACGATATACGCTCAAAGAGAGGGACCGTTCATTATGAGATATGCTCGAAGAAAGGGGTCGTTCACCGCGATATATGCTTAAAGAGAGGGGTTGTCCATCATGGTATATGCTTTAAGAAAGGGACCAGTCATGTTGACATGCACTCGAAGAGAGTGGTCATTCCTTGCGACATACGCCTAAAGAGAGAGGTCATCCATGACGGTAGATGCTCAAAGAGAGGGACCGTTCATTATGACATGCGCTCGAAGAGAGGGGTCATTCTTCGCGACATACACTCAAAGAGGGTCGTCCACCATGACATGCACTTGAAGAGAAGTGTCATTCATCACGACAAATGCTCAAAGAGAGGGGTTGTCCATCACGGTATACGCTCTAAGAAAGGGACCATTTAGTATGACATGCACTAGAAGAGAGGTGTCATTCACCCTAACATACGCTCAAAGAGCGGGGGCAGACATCGAGATATACGCTCAAAGAGAGGGACCATTCATTATGACATACACTCGAAGCGAGGGGTCATTCACCGCGATATACGCTCAAAGAGAGGGGTCGGCCATCAGGGTATACGCTCTAAGAAAGGGATCGTACATTATGTCATGCACTCAAAAAGGGTGGTCATCCATCACGACTTAAGCTCAAAGAGAGGGGTCGTCCATCACGGTATACATTCAAAGAGAGGGGTCGTTCACCATGATATTCACTTGAAGAGAGGGGTCAATCATCGTAACATACACTCGAAGACAGGGGTCATCGATCACGGTATACGCTCAAATAGAGAGACCATTCATTATGACATGCACTCGAAGAGTGGTCGTCCATCATGGTATATGCTTAAAGAGAGGGACCGTTTATTATGACATTCACTCGATGATAAGGGTCATTCATCGCGACATACGCTCAAAGAGAGGGGTCGTCCATCACGGTAAACGCTCAAAGTAAGCGACCGTTCATTATGACATACACTTGAAGGGAGGGGTCATTCACCGTGACATACGCTCAAATAGAAGGGTTGTCCATCACGGTATACGCTCTAAGAAAGGGACCTTTAATTAAGATATGCATTCAAAGAGATGGGTCATTCATCGCGACCGACACTCAAAGAGAAGGGTCTTCCATCTCGATATGCACTCAAAGAGAGGGACCATTCACATGACATGCACTCGAAGAGAAGGGTCATTCATCGCAACATATGCTCAAAGTGAGGGGTCGTCGATCACAATATACGCTAAAAGAGAGGTACTGTTCACCCTAACATGCACTTGAAGAGAAGTGTTAATCATCAGAAGGTATGCTCAATGAGAGGGGTCATCGATCACGATATACGCTCAAAGAGAGGGACCGTTCGTTATTACATGCACTCGAAGAAAGGGGTCATTCATTGCGACATACTATCAAAGAAAGGGGTCGTCCATCACAGTATTCGCTAAAAGAAAGGGATTGTTCACCCTAACATGCACTCAAAGAGAAGTGACATTCATCGCAACATACGCTCAAAGAATGGGGTCATCGATCACGGTATACGCTCAAAGAAAGGGACCATTCATTATGGCATGCACTTGAAGAGAGGGGTCATTTATCGCGACATACACTCAAAGAGCGGCGGCTTCCACCACGGTAGACGCTCAAAGAGAGGACCGTTCATTATGAAAAGCACTTGAATAGTGGGGTCATTGATCGCGACATACGCTCAACGAGAGGGGTCGTTCTTTATGACATGCACTCGAAGTTGGTGATCATTCATCGCTACATACGCTCAAAGAGAGGGGTCGTCCATCACCAACATACAATCAAAGAGAGGGACCGTTCATTATGACATATGCTCAATGAGAGGAGTGATTCACCGCAACATACGCTCAAAGAGAGGGGTTGTCCATCATGACATATGCTCTAAGAAAGGGGTCGTTCATTATGACAGGCACTCGAAGAGAGGGGTCATTCATCGCGACATACGCTCAAAGAGAGGGGTCAGCCATCACAGTATACGCTCAAAGAGAGGGACCGTTTAGTATGACATGCACTAGAAGAGAGCGGTCCTTTATCGCGACATACTCTCAAAGAGCGGTGGCATCCATCACGGTATACGGTGAAAGAGAGGGATCGTTCAATATGAAATAAGCTGGAAGAGATGGGTCATTCACCCTGATATATGCTCAAAGAGCGGTGTCAGACATCGTGATATACGCTCCAAGAGACGGACCATTCATTATGACATATGCTCAATGAGAGGAGTCATTCATCGCGACATACACTCAAAGAGAGGTGTTGTCCATCATGGCATATGCTCTAAGAAAGGGACCGTTCATTATGACATGCACTCGAAGAGAGGGGTCATTCATCGCGACATACGCTCAAAGAGAGGGGTCATCCATCACAGTATACGCTCAAAGAGAGTGACAGTTCATTTTGACTTGCACTTGAAGATAAGGGCCATTCGTTGCGACATACACTCAAAGAGAGGGGTCGTCTATCACGACATACACTAAAAGAGAGGGACCGTTCATTATGACATGCTCGAAGAGAGGGATCATTCATCGCAATATCGCAAAAAGAGGGGTCGTCCATCACAGCATACGCTCAAAGAGAGGGACCGTTCATTATGACATATGCTCAAAGAGAGTTATCATTCATTGCGACATATGTTCAAAGAGAGGGTTATCCAGCATGTTATACACTCTATGAAAGGAACCTTTCTTTATGACATGCACTCGAAGAGAGGGGTCATTCATCGCGACATATTCTTAAAGAGAGGGTCGTCCATCACGGTATACAATATAAGAAAGGGACCGTTAATTATGACATGCACTCGAAGAGAGAGGTCATTCATTGCGATATACGCTCAAAGAGAGGTGTTGATATGTGCCGCACTTGTTGATGGTGCTGAACGACAAACTTTGATTGTAGGACCTAGGAAGGAAGCAAGTCTCTCGCAAGAAGTCGCTGCAAAAATGAAGAATTAAGGATAAAGGATGAAAGGAATAGGTGAAATGAATGAAAGGAATAGTTTAGGGACTGATTTGGAAGTGGAAGAGAGGTGATATGTGGTGTTGACAAGGGAGATGGATGTTTAGGACGTTTTATGGTGATGAAAAGGATCGAGAATGGTGATGGAATGAGAGGATATGTAAGGATAATGATATGGTGAAATGGAAATAGTATCTTAAAGATACTCAAGGAAGAAACTAGGTTATTGAAAACCTAATCCTGAACCTCATATTGATCTTTAAGGGGTGGTGATAAACAGACTTTGACCCTTTTAGTATATTAAACTAAAAGAACCAGAAGTATAAAGATGGATAGAAAGGGGTTGACGCCCCAAGTACAAAATTACTTGAAAAGTCGATAAAGTTTTAAGAACTAAACGAGAGAAAATTCTCACAAAGGATAAAATATATTCTGAATTGTGTGTTTACAAAATGAAATTCAAGTCCTATTTAAAGTTTTCTAAGGGGTTTGGTTGAAATGACATTTAACTACTCTGATAACCATTCATTTGAATGGTGTCTCCCTCCAAATCTATTCGAAGAGATGTAACTTTTCGGTTCAGCCTGCACAGTCCTTAGTAATTGGGTCATACCTCGAGCTGACGATATTGGATTGATGTGATTTAACATTTGTTGGAGAGACAAGAGATAGAGGAACAACTTTGATGAAGACACTGAAACCCAACTCGACAAGTATCCTTCTCTAAATTGGCAAACAAGTGGACCATCATGAATCTGCCCAATGAAGAGTGCTATATCTTTGTTTTGGCTCCCACTTGCTTTCCCTCCATGATCTTGGCACCCAATGTGGATTATGGTCGGTCTTGATTCTTGGTGAAGGGTAGGTGACCTTCAGGTGTTGAGTTGAGAGTGATAGTTGGAGCTGAGGTGAGCTAATCGAGCTGTGAGTGAGCTGAATTGAACTGAGCTATCTAGTTGAAAGACTTAGCTAAAGTTTGAAGCTGAAATAAGCTAATCCGAGCTGCCTTTAGCAAAGTGAACTGACCCATTAGCTTCCTTATACTCTTTTCTTGTGTAAGGAGTGTTTTTGGAGCTGATTCGAATCTCCTAAATCCTCGTTTTGAATTATGCTTCATTTGAGCTCGTATGAGATTTGTGAGCTGACACGGAGTGATCCTTTTGCCCCTTAAGTATTGTAGGAGTGTTCCATGCATTTCCAAGCTATTCTGAAGTTGGCACCTTGTGTTTCTAGCATTACCTTTCGTTTAGCTTCTTCTGAGCTCACTGAGCTGACACCGAGCTAATATTAACTCCTTGAGCTGTAGGTAAGCCCTTTGAAGAAAACATAATAATAGAAATAATGAGAATACTTAAAATAACTTAATATAAATTTAGATCTAAACTGAAATTGAATAATGTGGTTATATTGACTATTCATATTTATAGCCTAAATAAATAACTCTTAAGTAGCTTACTATAAAGTATATAAAAGTAATAAATACTAAGATCAGTAAGGTAACTCACCTTTGCTCCCATGCGTGAAATGAAGCATGAAAGAATTAGATAAATGAGAGGGGTCATTCATCGCGACATACACTCAAAGAGAGGGGTTGTCTATCACAGTATACGCTCTAAGAAAGGGACCTCTAATCATGACATGCACTCGAAGAGAGGAGTCTTTCTTCGCAACATACACTCAAAGAGAGAGGTCGTCCATCACGGTATACGCTCTAAGAAAGGGACCATTAATTATGACATGCACTCGAAGAGAGGGGTCATTCATAGCGACATACGCTGAAAGAGTGGGGTCGTTCATCATGGTATACGCTCAAACAGAGGGACCGTTCACCATGGCATGCACTCGAAGAGAGGGGTCTTTCATCGTGACATACACTCAAAGAGAGGGATCATTCATCACTACATACGCTCAAAGAGAGGGCTTGTCCATCACGGTATACATTTGATGCGTGTTAAATATGCGCAATTAGTGCAAGTGAACATGTTGCAAGTAATAAGTGATAAGTATTATCGAGTTATCATCTCCTCATGGATTGGTATTGATCTTCTTGCTCTATAAGACAAAAGTAAAGACACAAGTAAATTGGATACTGATTGTACTAAATAAATGAAACTAAATAAGATGAGATCAAATTTGAGAAAGAGGGCAGGATCCAATTGTGTTGTATAGTGAATTTCATTGATCAGTTTCTATCTAATGCAATTGCAGTATACTGTCTCGGTAGTACTACAGATTACTGTCTTCGACAGCGGTAGTATTCTTTGCCGCGGCAATCCCTTGCTCTTGGGCAGATTTACCAAAGTTCGGCAAAATATCCTTTGATGGTTCCGCTTATCCTTAAGTCGAAACACTGTTGATGATCAGTCCTTGATGATACCTCCCGACATTAAGCAATTATAATCAACAACCAATCTCACACTTCTTTTAGCCGTTGAAAGTCCAACCTATCCCCAGGCCGAGTTAGTATCCTTCAATCAAGTTGAATAACCGCACTTACTCCTTTCATGAGTCTAACTCTCCCGAGTTTAGACAAATAGATTACTTACAAACTTCTCTCCCGAGCTTGGATGCAAGAACAAAGAATGGCAAAGAGTAAGCAAACTTTGATATTTTATTGCATTGAAACAAGAAACAAGATACAATCTCCTCTCACTAATACTCAACAACTTTGACCTAGACCCTAAGAAAGCTTAGAACATGATGGAAAGAATTGTTCCTAGGGTAACTCTCTCAAATTCGGCTCTCCTAGTCCCTTGGACGGCTCTTCCTTATAAAGGCTTGGCCTAGGGCAAACCTTTCCTAAATAGAGTACAACTTGGAGTAGATAACAAGTTATGTACATAGGTTAAATATTTATAAGTTTAATTCTTCTAGAAGGCTTTTTTCCGCGTGGCCTTGTCCTTGGGCTTTTGATGTGTTGTTCAGCTCCGATCCTTGGGCTTCTTGTCCAGCAACATTCTCCATATTTT
This sequence comes from Abelmoschus esculentus, assembly GCA_035048815.1. Taxonomy (NCBI): domain Eukaryota; kingdom Viridiplantae; phylum Streptophyta; class Magnoliopsida; order Malvales; family Malvaceae; genus Abelmoschus; species Abelmoschus esculentus. The sequence goes on along the minus strand of JAUCBN010000006.1, from coordinate 10,911,865 downwards.
TCTCCTTAGTTTGCTTGCCATATTGCTTTTTATCTTCTGCTGCCTCAACATCAGGTTCTGTCTCGGCCTCATTTTGCTACTGCGGCAACACTTGTTCTTGCATAGACATGAAAATGCAGTAAACTATGTCTTTTCTATAAATGTTATTTTTAACAGCATCATCCCTAAATATATTATATTAAGTACATGCATTGGTTCAAGTAGGTGTATAATTGATGATAAGTGCCCATGAAAAGTGTAGAAAGTGATGGTGAGTTGAGCACTTATCACACCCCCAAACTCAAACTATTGCTTGTTCTCAAGCAATACAAACCATCAATTTGTCAAATTCTATTCTTCTTTGGTCTTATACTTCCATCTATTCTCCCCACCATAACTATGTCTATTATTTAGACTTAACCTTTCGGTTACCTAAGGGTGTACCTAGAAGACAAACTATAAGGTTAGTGTGTGTGTACGTTTTTGTGGACAAGTTTGATTAAGGGCCTTCTTAGATAAACTCTAAGTCCAAGACAAATAGATTTGGATTTAATGTACTCTTCTTAAAACAACAATTTCTTGAGCCAATTCCGGGCACCTCTAGCATGAAGAAGAGTACTTCCTAAAGCCGGTGATAGGAACCTCTAGTCACCTTTCCAAAGATCTAAGTCTTTATCACCTAATTAGTTTATTAAAAGAATTCCTATTGTCTTCAAGAATAAACTAAGACAACACTGATGATGGGCAATGTAAGAGTATGGGAAACAATTTCAAGTGAAGTGATGGATATAAAACAAAAAATTTTATCACTAAAAACTTCATTTTTATGGTAAGGCCGCGGTAGTAGATTGCCTCGGTAGTGGCTCTACACCCCCAAACTCAAACCAAGCATTGTTCTCAATGCTTAATTTAGGGGTAGCCAGTAGGTAACAAAATATAAGCAGTAAAAAATTTTTTATATGGCAATAAATAAAAAAAGAAGAGAAATTATAATGATTTAGAAGAGCTTTCTTCCATAATATGTTTTCTCGATCTTGCTGCTGATTGTTGTGCCCTTGGTGATGGCGATGGCTTTGCTCGTCTTGGTGGCTGAACTCTCGTTGGTGTTGCTCGTTGCGTGGGAGCATTAAACTCTTCTCCTCCTTCATCTTCAGTGTTCATTATTTATGTTCCCCCTTCATTCTCTGGATCTGCCCCGACATTCTAAATGTTTGACTTGGCAGTGTTTGAGCTCTGACTGACATAGGCATCTATCTCAGCAGTTAGACTGCCTATTGGGATTGGGGATCTTGGGGGAGTGTTGAAGACTGCCCTTCGCATGGAAAGTCTTCTATTGGCACATGATGCCGCGGAAGGATCTGCGGCCCTAGATGGGCCAGCTGCGTGGAACTGTTGTTGTGATCTAGAGGAGAAGAATGGCCTCGGCCCTAGGGTTGGAGTAGTTTATGTGTAGGGCGCTGCTGTGACGAATATGTTTGCAGGGAATTCTGAAAATTGCGCCCCTTGACTGGGGAAGTTCTGAATCATCATTTGGGCAAGAGTGCTTTTGAACTCTCTCTGATATTCCATGTATCTCTGCTGGCGAAGGTTAATAGTTGTCATCCTCTAAAGAATCTCTTGGTAGAGGTCTGTTGCGGTAGTGGCTTGGGTAGTGCCAGGCATCTTTGTCGTGTACTGGCTCCACAATAGTGTCGACAGTGAACTTCTATGGGGCTGCTTGGAGAGGTTTTGCCTGTGTGATCTACAAAACTCTATGGCAGAATTCTTTTGTCCATCCTTGCTTGTTTGGTGTGTATTCATCCGTATCTTCTATTGTACTCCTGCAACAATACACAAAGTAGAGATTAAACAAAGGAAATATAAAGGTCCATGTTCCTTCTTACCGCACTCGTGTATTTCACGTAAAATAATCTCTCCAACATTTATGCTCCTCTTGTTGATGATGGATTGGATGAGCACCAATCTCTTGCGGTCCACTGTGCTGTTGTGGGAGGTGGGGATGTGACGTCTCTTGACAAAGATACACCATAGCTTAGCCTCGGGCTTTAGAGTTTGCCATGTTACAGAACCTTTATAGGAACCGGTTTTCCAAGGGGTATTGTTGTAACGAGGATCATCTTTGATCAACTCGTAGTCCTGAGTGGTGACATCCTCCACGAATTCAGCATGAATATCACGGATGGGTATGAGGCCATAGAAATCGTTGATTGCCTCGGCATCAAGGCGGACAAGTTTACCTCGGTAGTGGAGTAGAGATTGTCCTTGCTCGATGATATAAAATATACAACGGGATAGATGGTGGTGGTGGTATGATGTTGGATAGATTTGTCCTTGGCACCCTCCTAATCGCAATTGAATATGCAAACACCTACAAACGAAACGAATCTCTTCGGTGAATTGATGATATGGCGTTGTCCTAGGCACCCTCATATCCGTAATTAGATAGGCAAACACCATAATCAGCTTTAACTCACCCTCCTAAACACGATTGCTTAGGAAAGCGAGAATGAAGATAATCTCCCTCATAAAAACTTGAAGTACTTATGTTGAAGAAGACTTCTGATAAGAAAAATAGCAAGGTGACAACCTTGCAAATAAAATGGCCCAAGACCAAGAGTTTTTATAACTCAAAAATTTATATTCGACATGTCTTTTTAAAAGAGAAGAGTCTACCCCTTTTATAGTCTAAAGGAGACCTTAGAATTGCCTAATAGATAGCTGATCAATCCCTAAATATCAGCATATGGATAGCTAATTAAAAGGAATCTTAGAGAGTCAAATAAAATATTAATAAAAATGGTCAAAGCTTTATAATCCAGCTTTGAATTAATTTATTTTAATGTCTAATTCATCCAAAAACTTTATATAGTAGCTTTTGGGCTGAATTTTACAAAATCCTATAATAATCCCGTATCCAGTTTTCTGCACGCGCAATCTTCAGTTAAACAAACATATCTTGAGCTCCCGATATCCAATTGATGCGTTTCAAGATGCGTTGAAAAGGTAACTGAATGTCGGTCAATTTATAAGAAGACAACTCTGCCCAGAAATGCACGAAACCCATCTAAAAAGACATTGCAAGTTTGCTGACTTTCCAGACTTTACCAACAAATTCAGATTTTTGCTCAAGGTGCATTACTTTAGCCCTCTCATACATGTATCATTCTCCAACTCCTCAAAAAGATTTGCCCTTGATTCTAAACTGATGATTTGAGGAAGTTCATCAAAGATTAAAGTACCGTGGAAGAGAAGTCATCTTGAAAATTCAACAAGAAAATAAAGAAAAAAAAGAAAAAAAATATAGTAAGATAGATGGTGCTCCCGATATTCAATTGATGCGTTTCAAGATGCGTGTAAAAGGTAACTGAATGACAGTCAATTTGTAAGAAGACAACTCTGCCCAGAAATACACGAAATCCATCCAAAAAGACAACACAAGTTTGCTAACTTTCCAGACTTTACCAACAAATTCAGATTTTTGCTCAAGGGTCATTACTTTATCCCTCTCATACATGTATCACTCGACCCATATGCATAAAATTCTCTCACTATGGTGGCATTTGCCTGGGGAGGTTGTAGGCAAAAAATCTCTCGTTCTTGATATTTAATCTTGTTGAACAAGTAATGTTCGATGCCAAAGTTTTCTTCCACACTGTGTTGGAATCCTTGCTCCTCCCACAATTGCCGAGCGACGAATGATCTGTTGAATCGGTCTGCAATAGCGGCGGAGGCAAATCGATTGTATGCTGCCATGGATGAAGATTGAGAGTCTTTGAGACTTTCTTGAATAGATTCTGAAAATTTCAAGAATACTTGTGAGTAGGCAGAGAGTATTGTGAGAGCAGGATTTAGTAGAATTCTAAGAAATCAAGAATGCAAGAGTGAATAGTTCAAGAGAAGGATGCTGCTTATATCGGTCTCGGCCTTGTAGCCGTTTAAACTACTAGTTGTTTTGTAGCCGTTTTGAATTTACTACCCGTTAGCATTTACTATCGCGACGTAAGACTCGGCAGATAGCCGTTACACTATTTCTGCCCGTTGGGATTGTTGCGACTTCTAATACTGTTTACTGCCTCAGTAGAATTCCTACTGTGAACTTTTTCTCCCTTAAGAGCTTTTATTGTCCTAAAAAAAACTTAAAATAAAAACATCAATAACAAAAATTAAAAAAATAAAAACATAAATCCTAAACTTAAAACTAATCCTCATATAATAAAATAGAAGGAAAGATATTATGTTACTGGTGGAGTGCATGTAAATGAATCTCCCAATTTACTTATCTCTTGTTAGCCTAGATTTTTCTTCAAGTGTTGGACTTTCCCTTCTGCTTTGTGTCCATCCTTATTTTCTGCCTCCACCTCGGGCTTAATTTTCTTGCCAAATAATCTGTCGAGCGTGCTGTCGAGGTAGGATATCTTGGTATCCACGTCTGTTGTGTAGAGGACTTTGCACTCTTCTGGATCATCAAATTTTTTCAATTTGTGGAATGCATTGAGTTTGACTTATTGGTAATTGACCCTCATTGTCAACTCCCCATTTCCCACATCAATTAAGGTTTATCTAGTAGCAAGGATAGGTCTTCCTAGGATGATCGGTGCATTATCATCTGCTTCACAGTCAAGGACAAGGAAGTCGATAGGAAAAATAAATTTGTCTACCCTTACCAATATGTCCACTATTTTTCCTTCAGGATGCACATAGGATCTATCCGCAAGTTGGAGCAGCACTGTCGTACGCTTTGTCATTCCTATTCCATGCTTTTGAAAGACTCATTTGGGCATGAGATTGATGCTTGCTCCTAGGTCACATAATGTCATTCCTTCATAACTGTTACCAATCACACAAGGTATTGTAAAGCATCCAGGATCCTTCAGTTTGGGTGGCATGCGATTGTGCAACATTGTCATGCATCCTTCAGTTGTTGCCACTGTTTCAAACTCACCTAGCTTCATTCTTTTAGACACAATTTCTTTTAAGAATTTAGCATAGTTGGGCACTTGTTCAATTGCCTCAACAAATGGCAAGTTGATGTGGACTTGCTTTAAAATATCCATGAACTTTTTGAACTGGTGGTCCTGTTTTTGTTTTTTCAACCTTTGTGGGAAAGGTGGTGGTGGTCTCATCTCTTATAGGGTTTCTTTGGTTTGGAATTTAATACCTGGACCCACTGTGTTTCTTATTGTCTCGGCAATTAGTTCATGTGTTGTCGAGCTCTCTGCTGAGGAAGTGTTCTCATGTTCAGTTTGTTCAGCATCCAAGTTCTCCTTGTCTGATTCCTCATGTGTTGCTGGTGGAACTTTGGTTGCTGGCTTGCCCATTGTCTCTTTAAGCTGTAGGCCACTTCTTGTGGTGATTGCTTTACATTTTTCATGGCCTATTCCTTTAGCAACTTTAGTATTGCTAGGTAGTCCTCCATGTGGTCTGGTATTTTGTTTTTGAGCAAATTGACCAACTTGAGTTTCTAGTGATTTAATATCAACTTCCTGATTTTGCAGCCTCATCTGAATTCTATTCACGAAATCATCAGTTCTATACATGAAACTACTGTTCTCTGACATATATGATTTTGTTTTCATTATGAAGGTCTTGAGAGTATTTTCTAATGAGTTTATAGGTTGTTGTTGATGCATCTGCTGCTGCGTCAGTGGCTGCTGAACATGTTGCTGCAGCAGTGTATTTTGATAACCTGAGGCTTGGTTAGTGGGGTTCAAGGTATTATTAGGATTGCTCCATGAAAAATTTGGATGCTTTTTCCATGCCGGATTGTATGTATTTGACATCATATTGTTGTTCCGGTTGTAATTTCCCACATAGAAACCAGATTCCTCATCATGCATATACTCAAAAGAATTGATCACTTTTACCTCGTGAGTATTTTGCTGTACTTGCATGTTCTGAACTATCTTGGTTAAAGATGTCAATTGTTCTGTCACTAAATTGGTAGATTCTAGTTCATTCACTGTGGCCTGGCTTCTTAATCCTCCTCGCCTAGAATTAAGGAATTAAAAATTATTCCTTGCGAGTTTGTTCAGAATCTAAAATAGCTTCTTCTGGAGCTTTTTCAAGGAGTGTTTCATTTGCCGAGGCATCTAACATCATCCTTATCGCGACATTGGTAGCATTGTAGAACATGGTTACTTGTGTCCATTGTGGAAATCTGGGTAATGGACATTTGTTTAGTAACTCTCTGTAGCGTTCCCAAGCCTCGTACATAGGTTTGTCATCAGCTTGTCGAAAAGAAGTAATTTCATTACGGATTCGATCATATAAGTGTGTAGGGTTAAATCGCATAATGAATTCTCGGCAGAGTTCACTCGAAGATCCAATAGATCCTTCCGGAATGCTATTTAACCAGGTCTTGGCCCTATCCCCAGTGAATAGGGCAAAAATTTTAATCTCAAAATGTCTTCATAGACTCCTTGAATTTTGAATGAGTTGCAGACTTCCATGAAGGACTTGAGATGTTGCCTGGCATGTTCAGTTGCAAACCCACTAAATTGTCCAATAGTATTAAGCATATTGAACATCACTAGTTTGAGTTCAAAGTGTGTTGCTCCTATCTCTGGTGTAACAACTCCATGGTTCAATCCATTTAGATCTTCCACCAGAAAATCTCTAACAGTTAACTGCCGCGGCAGTGGTTGCTGTGGAAGGCCTTTATTGCCAGCAGGTAGGTTCTGGTTTCCTTGATTTACTATCATGGCTCCTTGGATCTTTCTTCTCAACCCTTGGTAGGTTCTCTCGATTTCTGGATCGATCTTGTATAGTGGATTGCTAGGGTTGGCTTTGGTCATACACAAAAAATAAACCTAGTAAAAAATAATAATAAAATTAAAATAACTAAAATAAAAGGAAGAAATAAAGAAAATAAAATTTAGTTGTCAATCCCCGACAACGGCGCCAAAAACTTGATGCGTGTCAAATATGCGCAATTAGTACAAGTGAACACGCCAAAACAAGTGCAAAGTGATCAGATTTTGATGAAACAAAGTGTGGAGGCTTGGAAACAAGAGAAGATCCAAACCAAGCTTAAAAAAGGAAAACCTAAGGAAGAAAAGGCATCTGGCAGCATCAAGTTGATTAGGGAATGTCTTTTGACACATCAGGTGATCACTTCTGAATTTTATAACCCAAAAGAAGCCAAAAAGTTCCCATCTTATTTTCAGAAACTCAAGGAGTTAGAAGGCCATGCACGGAAAAACCATGTCATTCCCATTGCTTAGGGAGATTCCAGCACCAAGGGGTTCGATTTGAGGACAAATCTCCCAAAAGAAGGAAGGGATGGTATGTGCACGACCAACCTTAAATTCTACCATACCCTAAGTCACACAAGTCCACTCAGGCAGTTCTACTTAATCCTCTTTATTTATTCAATTCATGTGCTACACTCGCTTGCTATCTCGTATTATATACCTATAATGTTTATTTCCTTATATTACTATTGATAACTTAGTAATTGATATTGAACCACATCTTTATCTGGCTTATATTATGCATTTTTAATATTCAACACATGTTTATTAACATCATACTTATTAGTTTAAGTTGTTTCTTTGCAGGTTATGTTAAACACAGCTTAAGGGACTATTGGCCAGCTCCATTTTAGCTCGAATGCACCATTTGAGCTGAAAACAAAGAATCATTGTTTTAGAAACTTACCAGCTTCCGATCAACACTAAAATGTACAAAACACTCCTAGGTAGCGCAATGAAGCGGATGCTAGCTTCATTCCAGTTCACGAATCTGGAATGAGCTCAAAACGACAAATGGTGAATTTCAATTAATATGGAATTCAGATAAGCTCCTACTCATTCTTATGGATTGAGTAGAGTATTATGGACCTTATGATAAGTTCACTAAGATAGGGGGTTATCCGTTCAGCTCAAATCTTCACTCAAAGATGGAGAACTTTCAGTGAGCTAGCTCAGCTCAACCCAGCTCAACCTTAGTTCATCCAGCTCATCTTAGCTCACCCTACAACCTATAGCTCAACCATGGAAGAACATGTTCCCTCCCCAAGAGACACAACCGACCAACATGGAAGGAAACATGTTTTGGGCGCCAAAACAAAGAGATAACACTCTAAATTGGACAAATTCATGATGGTCCACTTGTTGCCGATTTCGAGAAGTATATGAGTAGAATTGGACTTTAGTGTCTTCATGAAAGTTGTTCCTCAGTATATTATCTTTCCATCACATGTTGAATCTCATCAATCCGCTGTCGGGAACTCGAGATATGTCCAATTTATTGAAGACTGTGCAGTCTAGAATTTTAAATCGAAAAGTTACAACAATTATTGGGAGGATACACCATTCAACCGAACGGTTAAAGTGGGAGACGCCACCAATTGAACAAACACCAAGGCCACTATTCGGCCACCCTTTCAAAGGGAAATGTCCCTTGTCCACACCCTTTCATTTCCTATAAATATGTAGCCATTTTGGCATTTCAGACAACAACATTGAATCAGATTATTTAGTTTCTGAGTTAATCTCTCATTCTTTTTATTTTTAGAACTTTATCGACATATCAAATCATCTCTTTGAATTGTGGCGTCACCCTCCATCCTTTATACTTTAGGTTTATGGAATTACATTTTCAAGAGGTCTAAGTGCATCTACCACCCTTAGAGTTGCAACTAGATTGGGTTTATGTTCCTATAACATAAGTAAAACCTTTACCCCTTTGAATACTATCATTTCAACACCCCATAATCACCATCCATCTTCCATTTTCATCCACTATTCTTGAATCAACCATCAACATCCCCTACACCATAACCCCTTCTTGAATCATCCTTATCTTATTTCCAGCATCTTTTAACATTCTTTTGTTCAGGAAACAAGCGTGATACAAGGCTTGGCTTGCATTCTAAGGTCCGAGCAATCAAAGCTTCTCTCTACAAGCATCTTGGAGAGTTGGAGCATATCAGAGAGGTGTATTCCATCACGATATACGCTCTGAGAAAGAGACAGCTCATACATGCACTCGAAGAGAGGGGTCATTGATCGTGACATACGCTCAAAGAGAGGGGTCGTCTATCACGGCATACGCACAAAGTGAGAGACCGTTCATTATGACATGCGCTCGAAGAGAGGGGTCATTTGACCGCGACATACGCTCAAAGAGAGAGGTCTTCCATCATGGTATACGCTCTGAGAAAGGGACTGCTCATTATAACATACAGAAGGCTCATTCATCGCGACATACGCTCAAAGAGAATGGTCATTCATCATGGCTCTAAGAAAGGGACTATTTGTTATGACATGCACTCGAAGAGAGGGGTCATTCATTGCGACATACGCTCAAAGAGAGGAGTTACCCATCACGGTATACGCTCAAAGAGAGAGATCGTTCACCAAGACATGCACTTAAAGATAGGGGTCATTCAAGGGACCGTTCAGCATGTGTGCATGAATAAATAATGCTTGATGTTCATTTAAGCATGTTAGTTCAATTAAGTTCATTAGTTTAATTAATTCATGATAGTTCACTTAAAGCATGCTAGTTTTCTTATGTTTATAAGTTAATTTAGTGTGTTATTTTATTAATTAAAATAGAACATTCAATGTAGCTAGTTTCATTAATTAATCTAGCTCATTAAATCTGTTTCATGCATTCACTTTTATTTTTATTTAATAAAGTTGTTATCTAGTGGTTGCTTATATATTTCAGCTATGTTATTCTTTTGGAGCAAATGGTTGATCATATTCTCAGGAATGACATGGAATTTACATCAATTGAAGTCCCTTGAAGACCCATCAAGGCTGATTGGTTACAATGCAATTCAATGGAGCAATTACACCACTTGAATGTTGTTATTTCCAGCAATGGTTTTAACGCTTTCAAGAGAGTCTTTACATCATTTTAAGGTTGTCAGTTTCAGCAAGAAAGAAAGAGAAGACATGCAATAAAAGCCTTCATTATCACAATTTAAGGGAGAGTAAACACTAGAATTAAAAACAACAGTTAAGAAGAGAACTCGAAGAGAGGGGTCATTCATCGCGACATACGCTCAAAGAGAGGGGTCGCCCATCATGGTAAACACTCTAAGAAAAGGACCATTCACTGACATGTACTTGAAGAGAGGGGTCATTCATCGTGACATATGCTCAAAGAGAGGGGTTGTTCATCTCGGTATACGCTCTAAGAAAGGGACCATTACTTATGACTTGCACTAGGAGGGGTCAAATATCGCGACATACGCTCAAAGAGAGGTGTCGTCCCTCACGGTATACACTCAAAGAGAGGGACCGTTCACCATGACATGCACTCGAAGAGAGGGTCATTCATCGCGAAAAACGCTCAAAGAGAGGGGTCGTCAATCACGGTATACGCTCAAAGAGAGGGACTGTTCATTATGACATATGCTCGAAGAAGGGGGCATTCATCACGACAAACGCTCCGAGAGAGGGCTCATCCATCACGATATACGCTCTAAGAAAGGGATCGTTCACTATGACATGCAGTCGAAGTGGTATACGCTTAAAGAGAGGGACCGTTCATTATGACATCACTCGAAGAGAGGGGGTCATTAATCGCAATATAAGCTCAAAGAGAGGGACCGTTCATTATGACATGCACTCGAAGAGAGGGATCATTCATAGCGGCATACGCTCAAAGAGAGGGGTAGTCCATCAAGGTATACACTCAAAAAGAGAGGGACAGTTCATCTTGACATGCACTCAAAGAGAAGGGTCATTCATCACAACATATACTCAAAGAGAGGGGTCATTGATCACGGTATACGTAGACCTGGCAAACTTGATCCGAGAACCGAAAATCAAACCGATTTACCCGAACCGAAACGAAACTGATGATTTAGAGAGATTCGAAACCCGAACTGAAACCAAAACTGATTCAAATTCTAGAAGAACCCGTAACCGATTTCACCCAAACCGGAAGTAACCCGAACCGAAAATAACCCAAAATTAACTTGCTAAAAAACAATTTAAGCTGAACATCAATCTGATTTTAACCCGATAATTGAGTCAAAGTGAATGAATAATATATTTTTACTATAGTTTATTTTTTAACAATATGATAAATAATTAAATAATATATTTTTTATCTTTTTTTATTATGATAATACTAATTAATCACTACATCTGATAATAATTTAATTTTTAATATTACATTTCCTACTTTAAAAATCAGTTTATTTTTTGTTAAAATTTAGGGCGTTATAAAAATGACCAAAATGTTATTAATGAATCCATGTATTCACAAAAATGGCATTATCCATTATATTACCAATACTGACTTTACTCGAATAAAAGCTAAGGCAAAAATTTTCAAAACAATTCCAATATAAAATAAAAATGATATATTTTTACAGGAATATATAATTAATTCTATATATAATATAGACGATTACATTTATACTTAAGTCCAACTCAAACCAAATTAACCTGAAAATTCAAAGATTGAATTGACCCAAACTGATCCGAATGACCCGACATAGACCTGACCCGAAAACTTTTGACCCGATATTGACCCGACCCGAAAACAATAGATCCGATACTGACCCAAATCATCGATCTGATATCTAAACCGAACCAAATTATCATATAACCGAATTAAAATCGAAATCGAAACCAGAACCGATCCAAACCGAATCTAAACTGAATGTAAATAAACCCGAAATGAACCGAACCGAAATCAAACCGAATGTCCCGTTTGCCACCTCTAGGTATACGCTCAAAGAGAGGGACCGTTCATTATGACATGCACTAGAAGAGAGGGATCATTCATCGCGACATACTCTCAAAGAGAGGTGTCGTCCCTCACGGTATACGCAAAAAGAGAGGATCGTTCATTATGACATGCACTCGAAGAGAGGGGTCATTGATCGCGATATACGCTCAAAGTGCAGCGGCGACCATCACGGTATACGCTCAAAGAGATGGACCATTCGTTATGACATGCAGTCAAAGAGAGGGGTCATCCATCGCGACATACACTCAAAGAGAGGCGGTGTCCATCACGGTATAGGCTCAAAGAGAGGGACTGTTCATTATGACATGCACTCGACGAGAGGGTTCATTATCGCAACATACACGCAAAGAGCGGTAGAGTACAACACGGTATACGCTCGAAGAGAGGGATCATTCATTATGACATGCACTCGAAGAGAGGGGTCATTTATCGCGACATACGCTCAAAGAAAGGGGTCGTCCATCACCGCATACGCTCAAAGAAAGGAACCGTTCACTCTGACATACGCTTGAAGAGAGGGGTCAGTCACCGCGACATAAGCTCAAAGAGAAGGGTTGTCCATCACGGTATAGGCTCTAACAATTGGACCGTTCACCTTGACATGAACTCAAATAGAGGGGTCATTCATCGCAATATACGTTCAACGAGAGGGTTCATCGATCACAGTATACACTCAAAGAGAAGGATCGTTCATTATGACATACGCTTGAAGAGAGAGGTCATTCATCGCGACATACGATCAAAGGGAAGTGTCGCCCATCACGGTATACGCTCTAAGAAAGTGATTGTTCATTATGACATGCACTCGCAGAGAGGGTCATTCATCGTGACATACGCTCAAAGAGAGGGGTCGTCCATCAAGGTATACGCTCAAAGAGAGGGACCTCTCACCATGACATGCACTCGTAGAGAAGGGTCATTCATCGCAACATATGCTCAAAAACTCGATTTGAGGGGTCATTCATCACGACATACTCTCAAAGAGAGGGGTCGTCCATCAAGGTATACGCTCAAAGAGGGGGACCTCTCACCATGACATGCACTCGAAGAGAAGGGTCATTCGATCGCAACATATGCTCAAAAACTCGATTTGAGGGGTCATTCATCGCGATATACTCTCAAAGAGAGGGGTCGTCCATCACGATATACGCTCTAAGAAAGGGACCGTTCATTATGACATGCACTCGAAGAGAGGGGTCATTCATCGCGACATTCGCTCAAAGAGAGTGGTCGTCCATGGCGGTATATGCTCAAAGTAAGGGACCGTTCATTATGACATGCTCCTGAAGAGAGGGGTCATTTATCGCAACATACGCTCAAAGAGAGGGGTCATCGATCACAGTATATGCTCAAAGAGAGGACCGTTCCTTATGACACGCACTCGAAGAGTGGGGTCATTACTCGCGATATACGCTCAAAGTGCGGATGCGTCCATCACAGTATACCATCAAAGAGATGGACCGTTCATTATGAAATGCTATCGAAGAGAGTGATCATTCATCGCAACATAGGTTCCATGAGAGGGTCGTCCATCACAGTATACGCTCAAAGAGAGGGACTGTTCATTATGACATGCACTCGAAAATAGGGGTCATTCATCGCGACATACGCTTAAAGAGGGGCCATTCGTTATGACATAAGCTCGAAGAGATGGGTCATTCAACGCAACATACGCTTAAAGAGCGGGGTCCGTCATCACGGTATATGCTCTAAGATAGGTCCCGTTCATTAGGACATGAACTCGTAGAGAGGGGTCATTCATCGCGATATACGCTTAAGGAGAAGAGTCGTCCATCATGGTATACGCTCAAAGAGAGTGACCATTCATTATGACATATGACACTCGAACAAAGGGGTCATTCATCGCGACATATGCTCAAAGTGAGGAACCACCGTTCAATATGACATGCACTCAAAGATAAGGGTCATTCATCGCCACATATGCTCAAGGAGAGGGATCATCTATCACGCAATACGCTCAAAGAGATGGACCATCCATCATGGAATACGCTCTAAGAACGGGACCATTCATTATGACATGCACTCAAAGATAGGGGTCATTCATTGTGACATACGGTCAAAGAGAGGGATCGTCCATCTTGATATCCTCTCAAAGAGAGGGACTGTTCATTATGTTATACGCTTGAAGAGAGGGGTCATTCACCGCGACATATGCTAGAAGAGAGGTGATACGATCACAACCAACAATGAATCAGAGGAATTTCCTATTGGACCTATGACTCGTGCTAAAACCAAGAAATTTCAAGAGGCCATGGGAAATCTATTTATTCAAGGCTGGAAATTAGAGAATTCAACACCAGCTATGTTGGAACAATACAGCCTCCTACTTGTGCATGAGTTTGCATGAGTTCTTTCTTAAGTTTTTTAAATTCAATTTCAACATGTGTGCATGAATAAATAATGCTCTATATTCATTTAAGCATGTTAGTTCAATTAAGTTCATTAGTTTAATTAATGCATGATAGTTCACTTAAAGCATGTTAGTTTTCTTATGTTTATGAGTTCATTTAGTGTGTGGATTAATTAATTAAACTAGATCATTCAAAATAACTAGTTTCATTAATTAAACTAGCTCATTAAATATGTTTCATGCATTCACTTTTATTTTATTGAAAAAAGTTGTTATCTAATGGTTGCTTATATTTTCATCTGGGGTATTCATTTGGGATCAAATGGCTGATCAGTTTCAAGACATTCAAGGGAGATTTACACACCACTTAAAGGCTTTCAGTTTTAGCAAGAAAACAATGCATTGAAGAGCTCCTAAATACACCACTTAAAGAGGCACTTAAAGACTACTTAAGAGCTACTTAATCCTCCATAAAGCTTATCAGTTTTTAACAGAGAAGACATGCAATCAAAGCGTTCATTATCAGCACTTAAGGGAGAGTAAAGGCAAGAATTAAAGCAACACTTAAGGAGGGAGTTCAAGAAATATCAGTCTAACTTGTTCGCCATTTTTGGATTGGGTACGAGCATATTTGAGTCTTGAGGTCTTCTTCAAACTTATTCCTCCGTTTCTTAGCTTTCCAACGCACTTTGAATCACCTCAATACGATATCAGGAGCTTAAGATATGATTAAATTAGTGAAGACAATGAATGCTGGAAATTCAGTACGGGAATAGTCACAAGATGCTTGTTCAACAAATTCAAGAGGCCATTCAATTGCTGAATTCAATGCTTTATCAACAGCCCATTAAAGGAGGATGAATGAAAACTTAATCAAGTTCATTAGCCCAATAGTTTCTCCATGTGGATGATATGAATGTCCACATTCATCCTTGTTAGATCAAACCTTTTTGGCTGTCAATTGGAGATAGGATAACCTACAAATTAATAGGCCTTTAACACCAGAATAATGAGTCTTTAATCTTTGTTCTAGGCTAATCAATTTATTGTTGTCTTACATCTATAAATAGGCACTCATTTCATTGTAAAAGGAACAACTTTTGGCATATATAACTTTGAGAGTGTTCTCTTTTATAGTTCTTTTTGAACTTTATCGGATTGCAAGATTGTTCTTGTGGCATTAATCCCTTTCCATTCTTTTTTATATTGTTGGTTCCTAGTTCATATAACTAGAGGGTCACAATTCATTAGCCTTTCACCCAAGTCACGGTTTAAAAACTCTTAAGGAACGGGTCTTCACATTTTAGTGTTGGTTCCTCCTTTGTTTACACCGCACCATCAATTACATTTCATCTTTTCATTTCCATCAACCATATATCCATATTTTTCATACTTCATCCTAAACACAACAATCAACTTATCATCATTCCATTGTCGTATCATCTTGTAATCATATCAATTACTTACTAGAATCACGATCGGGAAATCACATATTCAAATTCGGATATTTCACAACTGGATTCATATCAATTGGTAATTAGAGCATTGGCGATTCAGTAAGCATTTTGTTTTTTTTCTCTATCTCGGGTTAGAAAACAAAAAAAAGTCAAAAAAATTGCAAAAAAAAATCCAAAATCTCAAAAAAAAATCAAGAGGGAGGGATCATATCTTAAAAGTGAAAAAATTGTTGATCCCCATCAATTGCTTGCATGCTTAGGCTCCTTTTAACAACAAGGACCTCTCCATCTACGGCATGTTCCAACTCTTCTTCTTCTTCAAATTCTTTATCCTCCTCCTCCTCCTCCTGGTCAGTTTCAATCTCTCCATCATCACGGATGAACATAGTGTTGCGGTTAGGGCATTGGCTAGCAATGTGACCTCTCCTCAAACACTTGAAGCATTGTACATCACGGGATTGATTTGGCATGGCTGGACTCTTTTCCTTGCTGGTTTCAGCGATGGGTTTGATATTCTTTGATGGTCCGGCTCGGTCATTAGGAGTAAAGGATGGATTCTTTTTTACGTTATTTTGCCCCCATTTAGAAGTAGAACCTCCAAAGACTCGGGGTGCACCTTTCCTTTTGAGTTGCTTCTCCACCTTCATGGCCATATGAACCATGTCTTCTATTTTCCATGTAATATTGCAACTCAACAATGGCTACAATGTTAGGATCAAGACCAGATAGAAACCTTGCCATAGTGGCTTCTCGATCCTCATCAATATTGGCTCGGATCATGGCTACTTCCATGTCTTTATAATAATCCTCAACACTACGATTGCCTTGTGTAAGGTTTTGAAGCTTGTTAAACAACTCTTTGTGGTAGTGAGTTGAAATGAATCTTCTACGCATCACATCTTTCATCTCATTCTTGTTCTTTTAACAACTTTATCGACTTATCAAATCATCACTTTGTTTTGTGGCGTCACCCTCCATCCTTTATACTTTAGATTTCTGGAATTACATTTCCAAGAAGTCTAAGTGTATCTACCACCCTCAGAGTTGCAACTAGATTGGGTTTATGTTCCTATAACATAAGTTCAATCGTTGCCCCTTTGAATACTATCATTCCATCTTCATATAATCACCATCCACCTTCCATTTTCATCTACCATTCTTCACCATCCCTTAACATATCCTTCCATATCATTTACTTCATTTAAACACCTCCATTTCCTTCCTTAATCAACCATCAACATCCCCCATGCATTCCCTTCACCAAGACAGCTTCATTTTCGTCTAAACAATACACTACACCATAACCTCTTCTCAAATCATCCTTATCTTATTTCCAACAACATTTAACATTCTTTTGTTCCGGAAACAAGTGTTATCCAAGGCTTGCTTGCATTCTAAGGTCCGGGCAATCAAAGCTTCTCTCTACAAGCATCTTTGGAGAGTTAGAGCATATCAAATGGTAATCAGAGCAAAGGAAGAATCAAGTAAGCCCAATTTCTTGTTATTTCAATTCTGATTAAAAAAAAGAAAAGCAAGAAAAACAAAAAAAGCCCAATTTCTTGTTATTTCAATTCTGATTAAAAAAAAGAAAAGAAAGAAAAACAAAAAAAAAGAAAATTCAGATTGTTGAAAGGAATCTGAATTAGATTTAAAAAAGAGAGAGAGTGAATAAAAAAGAAATTCGAATTTTGAAAGGCTAAAGATTCAAGTACAAACGTCCAAGCAACCAACTCCGAGAAGTTCCTCAAGTTTGATTGCTCAAGACCAATTTGTAAGTTGAGTTTTGTGGTAACGTTTCTGTTTTACATTATTCCTTTTCAATTGAATCCTTGAAAATTTTCTTTATTCAATCCCTAAACTTTTTAAAAACTTTTTCCTTCTATTTGCACACCTAACCTTTGTTTCAGCCCTAGCGCCATCATTTCTTAGGATATTTGACAAGTTTTGATTAAGTTCATCTAAGAACTTAATTTGAGAGGTAAAAGGCAAGAGATTGGTGAGCACAGAAGGGGGAATAGAAGCCAGAATTCCCAGAGTGTGTAAACACGAATTAATTGAGTGCCATATTTCTTTCCTTGGAGTGTATGTGATGATTTTGTGTGTGTGAATTGGTGAGGAACTTAAACTTTTGTTTCATTTATTCATACTAACACTATGTTGCAACACTCAAATAAAAACAATCGGGAAGAACGACCAGCCCAGAACCTTCAAACACAAGCTCTAATAGGGGAAATGCAAAAGCTCTTATGTGATGAGTTAGAACCAATTCATGAGTGGATGGATCGTATTGAGGAGTCCAGTGGAGGGCGTCCAAGGGGCCAAGATGGACAGAATCATAGAAGGCATCCCATGCAACATGAGATTGAAGAAGAAGATGTCATTTCTGTCTGGAGCAATGGAAGGAACCATGGCCAATTGGATGACAATTTTGGGAGCGTCCGAGTTAACATTCCTCTCTTTCAAGGAAAATCAAAACCGGAGGCATATTTGGACTGGGAGAGCAAAGTGGAGAACATCTTTGAATGCCATAACTATTCCGAGCAAAAGAAGGAGCATATGGCTTCCTTAGAATTTATTGACTACGCACTTGTATGGTGGGATTAACTAAGATCAACAAGGAGACGCAATTGTGAATGGCCTATCAACACTTGGAGAGAAATGAAACGTATTCTGAGGAAATGTTTTGTTCCTACTCATTATCACCGTGATCTCTATTATAAGTTGCAGAATCTTAAACAAGGAAGTAGAACCGTGGAAGACTACTACAAAGAGATGGAAATAGCCAAGATCCGAACAAGTGTGCATGAAGACCGCGAAGCCACCATGACAAGGTTCTTGTCCAAATTAAACAAAGATAATTCTGACGTAGTGGAATTACAACACTACATTGAAATTGAGGACATGGTGCATATGGCTATCAAAATCGAGAGGCAACAACGCAAGAGATCATCTTCTAGAGGTGTCACAAATGCAGCCCCTAAATAGAGTCCAAACACACCTTTGAGAAATACTCCTTTCCAAGGCAAAGAATAGGCTGAAACGTCCAAAACCAAGCCTATGGTGGAGAATATTCGAGGAAAGCAACAAGAAGTATCCACACAATCCCGAGAGATCAAATGTTTCAAGTGCTTAGGGCATGGCCATATTGCTAGCCAATGTCCAAATAAAAACACTATGTTGTTGCTGGAAAATGGAGAGATTGCATCGGATAATGAGGAAGAAATTTTGGAAGAATCCAAGCAAGAGGAAGAAGAAGGATTCACCCCTGACGTTGAAGGACAACTTATGGTTGTTAAAAGGCTTTTAAACACCCAAATATCAGAAGAAGAGGAGCAACGAGAGAACATATTTCACACTAGGTGTTATGTTAACAACAAAATGTGTTTTATGATAATCGATGGTGGAAGCTGCACCAACGTGGCCAACACTCTTATGGTGGATAAACTCGGTCTCAAAACTTTAAAGCATCCAAACCCATATAAACTCCAATGGCTCAATGATTCAGGGGAATTAAAGGTCACCAAACAGGTTCTTGTCCCTTTCTCTATTGGTTCATATAAGGATGAGAGTTTGTGCGACGTAGTTCCTATGCACGCAAGTCACATTTTACTTGAGAGGCCATGGCAATATGATCGAAGAACGATGCATGATTGTTACACCAATCGGTTCATCTTCAAGCATGGAGGCAAGAAGATAGTGCTCGCACCTATGACGCCTAAACAAGTGTAAAGTGACCAAATTCTGATGAAACAAAGTGTGGAGGCTAGGAAACAAGAGAAGATCCAAACTGATAAGAGGGCTCCTTGTTGAGGACGCCTTCTTGATTGTTTCGGATCTAGGATTGAAGTAAGATGTCTCCTGCAATAAGCATGGCTGCAAATTGGTGTTTAAAAGGGCTGAAAAATTTAGGTAGACAGAATGTAGAAGATGAAGGCTCGGAGAAGTTGACAATGGTGGAACGTTGAAAGTATTGGTTTGGTTATGGCTAGGTTTGGTCTTTGGTGAGGTGACTGGTGAGAAATGAAGTTTCTGACAAGGTTGAAAAATAGGATGCAAGGGGTAGTACGAAAATGAAATAAAAACAAGGAAAAGAAATAAAATGAAACAAACTCCAAGGATGAACTCGAACAATCTGTTGAACGAACCCGAACCTTATCTTGAACTTGCTTCAGACGGACTTGGACCCTTCGATTATCTACAACCGAGAACCCAAAGTATCAAAGGGGTTGACCACGCAAGCAACGAACTTGAGAAGTCAGAAAGTTCTCAAAAGAACCGAAATGAGAGAAATTCTCACAAAAGTAAATTTCATTCAAATTGTCTTTTTCTTTTTTTTACATTACAAAGTATACATATATATAGGCTAGTACAAGGGAGTTGGCGCCTAGAATACTTGGCCAGAATTGAATTGGAAGTTTCAGATGAGTGGCTGAAATGTAAGCACAATTAACATGTGTTAATTATGTTAAATGTGGATGAGAAAACTACTCATCCTTATCCTTTGTGGCCGGCTGGTTTTGGAGGGAGGGAAGACTGAATTTCAAACATTTAACACATGTGTTTTATGTGTGAAATTCAAAGGAAATAACTCCTTGTCCTTATCTTACTTTGACGCCAACTTCAAGGAGGGAAATCTTGAAATTTGAATCTGCCACATGCCATGCACATGCACATGCTTGGAATGGATGGTGGACGCCCCTCATGCTGGTCACATGACCATGACACACTCTCCCACGTGGAGGACACCTTTGAGCTATCCCGGGACTCACCAGTTTGAGTTGAGCTAGTAGAGCTGGAGTTGAGCTGAATGGAGCTGAGTTGAGCTGAATTCAGCTAGCTGAAGTGTTGAGGATTAGTTGAGCTGAAACGAGCTGCTAGAAATCCATTGAGCTTTTCCCGAGCTAAGGTGAAGTCCTTCATTTGGTACTCTTCCTTGTGCCTATGAGAAAACAAAAGTTATACCATCATAAGTATTGTAAACTTATTAAAGAAAGTTAAAACAAGCTGAAAAACATAGTTATCATATTGGAAAACATGTAACAAGCTAAAGAAACATGGTAAACATGATTATGAGCTTGTGTTCTTATTGAACTTATTGAAAACACACCTATTTACATGCTTAATAAACACAATACTAGCTTAAGTACTATATAGTTACAAGATGTTACACATCAGTATGTAACATAGTGTAAAGTTTATTCTCTAAGGCATATGCATTATTAAGGGATTCTGAGACTTGTAAACATTTAAGAATAAGAACTTCCCTGAATTGCTTAGCCTTTGATCGAGTGATGGGTCCTGATGGTAAGACCTCCGGATCAGCTGTTTGAGCTTGTGTAGATGTGCTCACATCATCCCCCCCTTCTTGAAAAGGATTTGTCCTCAAATCTGCAGAATCATTAAAAGGGGATAAGTCGGAAACATTAAATGTAGCACTTACATTGTATTCACCCGGCAAGTCCAACTTGTAAGCATTGTCGTTCACTTTCTCAACCACTTGAAAAGGACCATCTCCTCGTGGTAACAGCTTGGACCGTCGTTGGGTTGGAAAACGTTCCTTTCGGAAGTGAATCCAAACCCAATCTCCAACATCGAAGGTAACTCGCTTACGTCCTTTGTTCGCTTGCTTCTCGTATTGTTGAGTCCTTCGTTCAAGGTTATCTTTAACCTGTTGATGCAACTTCTTTACATAATCAGCCTTGGATTGTCCGTCCCTATTCGTCACTTGTTCATATGGCAAAGGCAACATATCGAGAGGAGTGATAGGATTAAATCCATAAACAACCTCAAAAGGTGACATTTTAGTAGCAGAATGAACGGCATGGTTATATGCAAATTCAACATGCGGCAAACAATCTTCCCACGTCTTAATATTCTTTTTGATGATGGAACGGAGTAAAGTAGATAAAATACGATTAACAACCTCAGTTTGTCCATCAGTTTGGGGATGACAAGTAGTAGAAAACATAAGTTTCGTACCTAATTTGCTCCAAAGAGTCCTCCAGAAGTGACTCAAGAATTTTACATCCCTGTCAGAAACAATCGACCTAGGAATACCATGTAAACGCACAATTTCCTTAAAGAACAAGTTAGCCACATTAACAGCATCATCGGTCTTATGACACGCAATGAAGTGTGCCATCTTTGAGAACCTGTCAACCACAACAAAGATACTATCTCTACCTGTCCTAGTCCTAGGCAATCCCAACACAAAATCCATAGATATATCAGTCCAGGGGGAGTCGGGAATAGGTAAAGGTAAGTACAAACCGTGTGGTAATACCTTCGACTTTGCTTTCTTACATGTCACGCATCGTTCACACATCCTTTCGACGTCTCGTCGCATCTTTGGCCAGAATAGGTGCTCCTTGAGAATGTGTAACGTCTTGGTGACTCCAAAGTGTCCCATAAGTCCTCCTTCATGAGCTTCTCGAATTAGGACCTCTCGAATTGACCCTTGAGGAATGCAGAGTCTTCCTTCTTTGAAAAGATAATCATCATGTCGATAAAATTTCTCATCTGCACCCTTTTCACACAATGTATATCTTTCTCCAAAATCAGGGTCAGTAGCATATAATTCTTTGATATAGGCAAACCCAATCAAATGAGAGTCTAAGTAATTCAGAAGTGCATACCTACGGGATAAGGCATCTGCTACAACGTTGTCTTTACCTTTCTTATATCGAATGACATAAGGAAAAGATTCTAGAAATTCAACCCACTTAGCATGCCTTTTATTCAACTTATGCTGACCTGTTATGTGCTTCAAAGCTTCGTGATCGGTGTGAATTACGAATTCTTTCGGTAAGAGATAGTGCTGCCATGTTTCAAGAGCTCGAATCAATGCATACATCTCTTTGTCGTACACTGGATAATTCAAGGTAGCACCACTTAACTTCTCGCTGAAATAGGCAATAGGTCGCTTCTCCTGTGATAAAACGGCTCCAATTCCTATTCCTGAAGCATCACACTCAATCTCGAACATTTTATCAAAGTTAGGTAAGGCTAACACTGGGGCCTTAGTCAAATAATCCTTAATTTTCAAGAAGGCTTCTTCCTGTTCATCACCCCAATTGAAGACTGAATTCTTCTTTATAATCCCGGTTAAGGGGGCGGTAATGGAACTGAAATTAGGTACAAACCGACGATAAAAACTAGCTAAACCATGAAAAGATCTAACCTGACTTATTGATGTCGGTCGAGGCCAATCCTGAATCGCCTTCACCTTTTCTGGATCGACTTCCACACCCTGTGCAGTCACGATAAAACCAAGAAAGGTAACCTTATCAGTACAAAACATACATTTCTTCAGATTACCAAATAACCTTTCTTTTCTCAATGTGCCAAGAACATTCCTCAAGTGTTCCTCGTGATCCTGCAAAGACTTGCTGTATATAAGAATGTCATCAAAGTACACAACACAATATTTTCCAATGTAAGATCGTAAAACATGATTCATCAGACGCATAAAGGTGCTAGGTGCGTTAGTTAAACCGAAAGGCATCACTAACCACTCGTACAGACCCAATTTCGTTTTGAAGGCTGTCTTCCATTCGTCGCCTTCTCGCATCCGAATCTGATGATATCCACTCTTTAAATCAATTTTGGAAAATATGGTCGCACCACACAACTCATCTAGCATGTCATCAAGACGAGGAATGGGATGCCTATACTTGATGGTAATCTGATTCACCGCTCGGCAATCAACACACATTCTCCATGTTCCGTCTTTCTTGGGTACTAAAAGCACTGGTACAGCGCACGGACTTAAACTTTCCCGAATGTAACCCTTTTCCATCAACTCGGTGATTTGTTTTTGAAGTTCCTTTGTTTCTTCTGGATTACTTCGATATGCTGGCCGATTTGGAATGGTAGCTCCCGGAATGAAATCAATTTGATGTTCTATACCTCGAATAGGTGGCAACCCACTCGGTGTCTCATCCGGAAACACGTCTTCAAACTCCTGCAAAAGAGACGTAATAGATGTAGGCAAATCATTAGGAATATCAGATAACAAACAATACTCCTTATACATTAAAATAAGTAAAGTTTGTTGAGAGGAAAAACATTTCCTGATATCCTTGCCGCTCGCATATACGTTCGTCTTCTTCCTTTCTGTTTTGGCTTCCTCGACATTCTTTCTCAATCGAACCTGATCTTCTTGCACTTGACTCGGTGTCAAAGGTGCTAAGGTGATCTTCTTACCTGCATGTGTAAAAGAATATCGATTTGTAATTCCATCATGCAACGTACCTTTGTCGTATTGCCATGGACGTCCCAAAAGTAGGTGACACGCATCCATTGAGACGACATCACAAAGGATTTCATCTTTATACCTCCCTATGGTAAATGGTACCGAAACTTGTCTAGTAACTCGTACTTCTCCGCCATCATTTAACCATTGAAGACGGTATGGTTTGGGATGCTTCTTCGTCTTTAAGCCTAACTTATCAACCATGAAAGAACTTGCAACATTAGTACAACTACCACCATCAATAATGACAACACATACCTTGTCGTTAATGAGGCATCTAGTATGGAAGATGTTTTCTCGTTGCTGGTCGTCTTGTGTAGGTGTAGCATTTAGACTTCTTTTTATGACAAGTGCTTCACCGGTCATGTATGTATCCAAGGCATCATCCGCATCATCCTTGTCTTCCTCGTGTAAAGGTTCATGTTCTTCATTGTCGGATTCAGACTCAATCTCTCCGTTTTCTAACATCAACATAGTCTTCCGATTAGGACATTGGCTTGCAATATGTCCTCTTCCAAGACACTTAAAGCATTGAATATCCCTTGAGCGTTCTGGACGTTCTGGTTGTGCATTTTGCTTCCCACGCCCAACATCTACAATCGGGGCCTTTGGCTTGCTCGTTTCACCCTTCTCTTTGTTTTGAAACGGTACTTGTTTCCTGAAATTGTTAGAAGGATTGAAAACAGAATTGGAAGGAGGTCTGAAAGAATTATTACCTCGGGATGACGACATCTTTCTTCGTTGCTGCCTCTCAACCTTAATTGCCATTTGCACCATTTCGTCTAATTCGACGTAATGTTGCAATTCAACAGCATTGGCAATGTCGGTGTTCAAACCTGAAAGGAATCGCGCCATGGTTGCTTCTCGGTCTTCCTCAATGTTAGCACGCATCATGGCCATCTCCATGTCTTTAAAATAATCTTCGACGCTTCGATTTCCTTGTTTCAAAGTTTGTAACCTTTGAAATAGGTCTCGATGGTAATGGGATGGTATGAATCTCTTTCTCAAAATTCTTTTCATCTCTGCCCATGTATTGATTGGACCTTCACCGGTTCGTCTTCTACTTAGAATCAATTGATCCCACCAAATTAAGGCATAGTCAACGAACTCCATCGCTGCCAATTGAACCTTCTTCTGGTCAGAATAATTGTAGCAATCAAAGACGTGCTCCACCTTGCTTTCCCACGCAAGATATGCATCCGGATCTGATCGTCCTTGAAAAGGGGGTATGGCAACTTTGATGTTGTTCAAATTGTCATCCAGTTGTGCCTGGTGTTGTACACGCCTCCCATTTGTTCTAGGAGCATTCTGCCTCGGTTCTTGCACTTCTTCAACGTCATCATTGTTGTCATCATGGGAATTGTTTTGAGATCCCTCGATCTTGTCCATTCTCACGTGCAATTGTTCAATCTCTGATTGCACTACTCTTCGGACTTCTCGAAGCATGGCTTGCATCATAAGGCTTGGTTGAACGTCGTTTTGTTGTTGATCATCACGATCTCCATTTGAACCTGCCATTGTTAGTAAAGAACAAACAACACAAAATAAAAATAAGGATAAATGGACCTCACAAAGTACACACACAAGATCCTCACAAGTTCACTCCAAAGAAAAATAAAAATGGCACTCCAACACTCGTGTTTCACTCGGGAATACTTGAATGGCTCTTTTGATTCCCCTTCTGATCTCACACACACAAATGCCTTTTACCACTCCTTCTCTCGTTATAAGTTCTTTAGAGGACTAGCGTAGACTTTCTTCAAATCTGTCACAAGTGTTAGTCTTTAACAACAACGGTTAGTGACAATCGAAATGTAAGGTTCTGTCCAAAACAAATTCGGTTAGTGTTAAATGGAAAGAAAAGTGATGTAAAGTAAGGTAAAGGTTAGAAAGAAAGAAAAAGAAAAGAAAAAAAAAATGGATTACTTACTACAAAGAAACACTTACTACTCTCCTTTCACCGAACAATCAATTCTTCATGCCCGGTTGATTATGGTAGTGTTTGATGCTGTAGAACACATTAAACTTGCATTTTCTTTCATCTTTTCAATACCATGAAGTGCTTTTCTTTCAACTATTGATATTCTGATTTTTTTTTGAATTTTCGAAATTTTTTTTAACTAGAGTTGACTTTGACTTTTTTTTTTGACTTTTTTTTGTTTTTTGATTGTTTTTGCACTCACGAAGATGATTCTTACTTGTAATCCAACCTAGGCTCTGATTACCACATGATAAGAGGGCTCCTTGTTGAGGACGCCTTCTTGATTGTTTCGGATCTAGGATTGAAGTAAGATGTCTCCTGCAATAAGCATGGCTGCAAATTGGTGTTTAAAAGGGCTGAAAAATTTAGGTAGACAGAATGTAGAAGATGAAGGCTCGGAGAAGTTGACAATGGTGGAACGTTGAAAGTATTGGTTTGGTTATGGCTAGGTTTGGTCTTTGGTGAGGTGACTGGTGAGAAATGAAGTTTCTGACAAGGTTGAAAAATAGGATGCAAGGGGTAGTACGAAAATGAAATAAAAACAAGGAAAAGAAATAAAATGAAACAAACTCCAAGGATGAACTCGAACAATCTGTTGAACGAACCCGAACCTTATCTTGAACTTGCTTCAGACGGACTTGGACCCTTCGATTATCTACAACCGAGAACCCAAAGTATCAAAGGGGTTGACCACGCAAGCAACGAACTTGAGAAGTCAGAAAGTTCTCAAAAGAACCGAAATGAGAGAAATTCTCACAAAAGTAAATTTCATTCAAATTGTCTTTTTCTTTTTTTTACATTACAAAGTATACATATATATAGGCTAGTACAAGGGAGTTGGCGCCTAGAATACTTGGCCAGAATTGAATTGGAAGTTTCAGATGAGTGGCTGAAATGTAAGCACAATTAACATGTGTTAATTATGTTAAATGTGGATGAGAAAACTACTCATCCTTATCCTTTGTGGCCGGCTGGTTTTGGAGGGAGGGAAGACTGAATTTCAAACATTTAACACATGTGTTTTATGTGTGAAATTCAAAGGAAATAACTCCTTGTCCTTATCTTACTTTGACGCCAACTTCAAGGAGGGAAATCTTGAAATTTGAATCTGCCACATGCCATGCACATGCACATGCTTGGAATGGATGGTGGACGCCCCTCATGCTGGTCACATGACCATGACACACTCTCCCACGTGGAGGACACCTTTGAGCTATCCCGGGACTCACCAGTTTGAGTTGAGCTAGTAGAGCTGGAGTTGAGCTGAATGGAGCTGAGTTGAGCTGAATTCAGCTAGCTGAAGTGTTGAGGATTAGTTGAGCTGAAACGAGCTGCTAGAAATCCATTGAGCTTTTCCCGAGCTAAGGTGAAGTCCTTCATTTGGTACTCTTCCTTGTGCCTATGAGAAAACAAAAGTTATACCATCATAAGTATTGTAAACTTATTAAAGAAAGTTAAAACAAGCTGAAAAACATAGTTATCATATTGGAAAACATGTAACAAGCTAAAGAAACATGGTAAACATGATTATGAGCTTGTGTTCTTATTGAACTTATTGAAAACACACCTATTTACATGCTTAATAAACACAATACTAGCTTAAGTACTATATAGTTACAAGATGTTACACATCAGTATGTAACATAGTGTAAAGTTTATTCTCTAAGGCATATGCATTATTAAGGGATTCTGAGACTTGTAAACATTTAAGAATAAGAACTTCCCTGAATTGCTTAGCCTTTGATCGAGTGATGGGTCCTGATGGTAAGACCTCCGGATCAGCTGTTTGAGCTTGTGTAGATGTGCTCACATCACAAACCAAGCTTAAAGAAGGAGGGCCTAGGGAAGAAAAGGTGTCTGGAAGCATCAAGTTGATTAGGGAATGTCTTTTGACACATCCCGTGCTCACTTATGAATTTTCTAACCCAAAACAAGCCAAAAAGAATTCTCATCTTCTTTTCAGAAATTCAAGGAGGAGATAGAAGGCCATACAAGGGGTTCAATTTGAGGATAAATCGCCCAAAAGAAGAAGGGGATAATATGTGCACGCCCAACTTTAGTTTCTGCCCATACCTTAAGTCACACAATTCCAATCAGGGAGTTCTAATTAATCCTCTTTATTTACTCAATTCTTGTGCTACACTCACTTGCTATCTCATATTATATACATATAATGTTTATTTCCCTATATTACTATTGATAACTTAGTAATTAGTATTGAACCACATCTTTATTTAGCTTATATTATGCATAATTAATATTCAACACATGTTTAGTAACATCATACTTATTAGTTTAAGTTGTTTCTTTGCAGGTTATGTTAAACACAGCTTAAAGAACTATTGGCTAGCTTTGTTTTAGCTCAAATGCACCATTTGAGCTCAAAACAAAGAATCATTTTTTGAGGCACTTACCAGTTTCTGATCAACAACAAAATGTACTAAACACTCCTAGGCAGCACAATGAAGTGGAAGATAGCTCCGTTCTAGCTCACGAATTCAAAATGAGCTCAAAACAACAAATGGTGAATTTTCCTTCATTTGGGATTCGGATCAACTCCTATACACTCTTATGGATTAAGGAGAGTATTATGGCCCTAAGGATCAATTCACTCAACTAAGGGGTTAGCCGTTCAGCTCAAATCATCACTCAAAGATGGTGAACTTTCAGCTAGCTAAATCATCTAGCTAGATCAACTCAACCCAGCTCAGCCTTAGTTCATCAAGCTTATCTTAGCTCACCCTACAACCTTCATCTCAACCATGAAAGGACATGTTTGTCCCTAAGAGACAAAACCGACCAACCATGGAGGGAAACATGTTTCAGCGCCAAAACAAAGAGATAACACTATTCATTGCGTAGATTCATGATGGTCCACTTGTTTGCTAATTTCGAGTAATATACAAGTTGAATTGGGTTTCGGTGTCTTCATGAAAGTTGTTCCTCTATCTCTTATATTTCCAACGCATGTCGAACTGCATCAATCTGATATTCGGAACTTGAGATATGTCCAATTTACTGAAGACTGTGCAGGCTGGAATTTTGAACCGAAAAGTTACAACAATTCTTGGAAGGAGACACCATTCAACCCGAACGGTTAAGGTGGGAGACACCACCAATTGAGCAAACACCAAGGCCACTATTCATCCACCTTTTCAAAGGGGAATGTCCCTTGGCCACACCCTTTCATTTCATATAAATATGTAGCCATTTTAGCATTTGAACACACAACTTTGAATCAGATTATTTATTTTGTGAGTTAATTTCTCATTCTTGTTCTTTTAAGAACTTTATCGACTTATCAAATCATCTCTTTGTTTTGTGGCATCACCCTCCATCCTTTATACTTTAGATTTCAGAAATTACATTTCCAAGAGGTCTAAGTGTATCTACCACCCTCAGAGTTGCAACTAGATTTGGTTTATGTTCCTATAACATAAGTTCAACCTTTTCCCCTTTGAATACTATCATTCCATCATCACATAATCACCATCCACATTCCATTTTCGTCCACCATTCTTCACCAGCCCTTAACATATCCTTCTATATCATTTACTACACTTAAACACCTCCATTTTCTTCCTTAATCAACAATCAACATCCCCCACGCATTCCCTTCACCAAGACAACTTCCTTTTCATCTAAACAATACCCCACACCATAACCTCTTCTTAAATCATCCTTATCTTATTTCCAGCATCCTTTAACATTCTTTTGTTCATGAAATAATACAAGGCTTTCTTGCATTCTAAGGTCCGGGCAATCAAAGCTTCTCTCTACAAGCATCTTTGGAGAGTTGGAGCATATCAGTGGCCAAGGGACATTTCCCTTTGAAAAGTTGGCCGAATAGTGACCTTGGTGTCTGTTCAATTGGTGGTGTCTCCCTCCTTAACCGTTCGGTTGAATGGTGTCTCCTTCTAAGAGTTGTTGGAACTTTTCGTTAAAATTTTATCTTGCACAGTCTTTAGTAATTTTGTCATATCTCGAGCTTTCGATATCGGATTGATGCGATTCAATATGCATTGGAAAGATAAGAGATAGGGAACAACTTTCATGCAGACAACGAAACCTAGTTCTTCTTGTATCTTGCTCGAAAATGGAAAACAAGTTGACCATCATGAATCTATCCAATGAAAAGTGCTATCTCTTTGTTTTGGCGCCCACTTGCTTTCTCTCCATTATCTTGGTTCAAAATGTGGATAATGGACGGACATGATACTTGGTGAATGGTTGGTGACCTTCGGGTGTTAAGCCGGGAGTGGTAGCTAGAGTTGAGATGAGCTAACCGAGCTGAGAGTGAGCTAGAGTGAGCTAAGCTATCTAACTGAAACACTTTAGCTAAAGTTTGAAGGTTCAATAAGCTAATTCGAGATTCCTTTAGCAAAGTGAGTTGGTCCATTAGCTTCCTTATACTCTCTTCTAGTGTGAGAAGTGTTCTTGAGCTGATATGAATCTCTTAATGCCTCATTTTGAAATTTGCTTCATTTGAGCTCATATGGGATTTGTGAGCTGACATGGAGCAAGTCTTGAGTCCTTTAAGTACTGTAGGAGTGTTCCATGCATTCCCAAGCTATTCTAAAGTTGAATCCTTGTGTTTGTAGCATTGCCTTCCATTTAGCTTCTTCTAAGTTAACTTTAGCTGCTTGAGCTAGGCCTTTAAGTTCTTGAGCTCCTATACATAGTTCCTTTAAGTTCACGACCTAAAATAATCATTCCTTAAGCTCCTATGCAATTCTAAGCGTTTGAGCCGTTCTTGAGTTGTTCCAAGCTGTCATAAGTCTTCCCAAGCCACATTGAGCTACCCTTAAAGTCTTTAAGCTTCTTCGGACTATTATCTTTACTTAAAATAGCTGAAACAATAAGCAAACAATGTATAAAATGAAACAAACTAAAATAAACCAAAATGAGCTAGAAAACAATATAGTTTAGTTAATATTAAGAATAAGATGACTAAAGTATGCTTGTCAATGCATAATTTAGATAATAGGCGCTGATTAGGATCGTATCAAAAAGGGATCATTAATTATGACATGCAATCGAAGAGAGGGGGTCATTCATCGCGACAAACACTCAAAGAGAGGGACTGTTCACCATCACATGCACTCTAAGAGAGGGTTCATTCATTGCGACAAACGCCCAATGACAGGGGTCGTCCATCACGGCATACGCTCGAAGAGAGGGACCGTTTACCATGACATGCACTCGAAGAGAGGGGTCATTTATTGCGACATACGCTCAAAGAGAGGGGTAGTCCATCACGGTATACGCTCTAAGAAATGGACCATTAATTATGACATGCACTCAAAAAGAGGGTCATTCATCGCGACATACGCTCAAAGAGAAGCGTCGTCCAACCACAACATACGCTCAAAGAGAGGGGTCAAGAGAGGGGTCATTTGTTGCGACATACGCTCAAAGAGAGGGGTCTTCCATTACGGCATACGCTCAAAGAGAGGGGTCTTCCAATACGGCATACGCTCAAAGAGAGACCATTTACCACGACATATACCGGAAGAGAGGGATTATTCATCGCGACATACTCTCAAAGACAGGGACGTCCATTATGGTATACGCACTAAGAAAGCGACCATTAATTATGACATGCACTCGAACAGAGGGGTCATTCATTTCGACATACGCTCAAAGAGAGGTGTCATCCATCACGGCATACGCTCAAAGAGAGGGACCGTTCACCATGACATGCACTCAAATAGAGGGGTCATTAATCACGACAAACGCTCAAAGACAAGGGTCGTCCACCACGGCATACGCTGAAAGAGAGGGACCATATACCATGACATGCACTCGAAGAGAGGGGCCATTCATCGCGTCATCCGCTGAAAGAGAGGGACCATATACCATGACATGCACTCGAAGAGAGGGGCCATTCATCGCGTCATGCGCTCAAAAAGAGGGGTCGTCCATCACGGTATACGCTCTAAGAAAGGTACCATTATTATGACATGCACTAGAACAGAGGGGTTATTCATCGTGACATTCACTCAAAGAGAGGTATCTTCGATCACGGAATTCTCTCTAAGAAAGGGACAATTAATTATGACATGCACTCGAACAAAGGGGGTTATTCGTCGTGACATACGCTGAAGGAGAGGTGTTGTCCATTAGGACATACAGTCAATGAGAGGGACCGTTCACCATGACATTCACTCAAAGAGAGGAGTCATCATTGCGACATACGCTCAAAGAGAAAGGTCGTTCATCACGGTATACGCTCTAAGAAAAGGACCGTTCATAGTAACATGCACTCGACGAGAGGGGTCATTCATCGTGACATACGCTCTAAGAGGGGGTCGTCCATCACGGTGTACGCTCTAAGAAAGGAATGGTTCATTATGACATGCACTCGAATAGAGGGGTATTTCATCGCGACATATGCTCAAAGAGAAGGGTCGTCCATCACAGTATACGCTCTAAGAAAGGTACCGTTCATGATGACAAGCACTCGAAGAGAGGGGTCATTCATCGCGACATACGCTCAAAGAGTGGAGTCATCCATCATGGTATACGCTCAAAGAGAGGGACCGTTCCATGACATACACACGAAGATAGGGGTCATTCATCGCGAAATACGCTCAAAGAGAGGAGTCGTCCGTCACGGCATACGCTCAAAGAGAGGGACCGTTCATTATGACATACGCTCGATGAGAGGGGTCATTCACCGCGACATACGCTCAAAGAGAGGGGTCGTCCATCATGGTATACGAACGTTCTTAGAAAGGGGACATTCATTATAACAAGCTCCAAGAGAGGGACCATTCGGCAGGAGATGTACTCGAACAGATGGGTCTTTCATCGCAACATACACTGAAAGAGAGGGGTCATCGATCACGGTATACGCTCAAATAGAGGGATAGTTCATTATGACGTACGCATGAAGAGAGAGGTCATTCATCGCGACATACGCTGAAAGAGAAGGGTCGTCCATCACGGTATATACTCTAAGAAAGGGATCGTTCATTAAGATATGCACTCGAAGAGAGGGGTCATTCATCGCGACATACGCTCAAAGAGAGGTACCGTTCACCATGGCTTACACTCGAAGAGAAGGGTTAGTCATCGCAACTTATGCCCAAAGAGAGGTGTCATCGATCACGGTATATGCTCAAAGAGAGGGACCGTTTATTGTGACATGCACTCGAAGAGAGGGGTCTTTTATCGCCATATACACTCAAAGAGCGACGGTTTCCATCACGGTATATGCTGAAAGAAGGACAATTCATTAAGACATGCACTCGAAGAGGGGTCATTCATCGCGACATATGCTCAAAGAGATGGACCGTTCATTATGACACGCACTCGAAGATAGGGGTCATTCTTCGCGACAAACGCTCAAAGGTAAGTGTCGTCCACCACGACATATGCTGAAAGAGAGGGACTGTATATCATGACATGCACTCGAAGAGAGGGGTCATTCATCGCGTCATACGCTCAAGGAGAGGGGTCGTCCATCATGGTATACGCTCCAAGAAAGGGACCATTATTATGACATGCACTAGAACAGAGGGGTTATTCATCGCGACATTCGCTTAACGAGAGGTGTCTTCCATCACGGCATACTCTTTAAGAAAGGAACCATTAATTATGACATGCACTCGAACAAAGGGGTCATTCATCGCGACATACACTGAAGGAGAGGTGTTGTCCATCCCGACATACACTCGTCCACCATGATATTCACTCAAAGAGAGGGGTCATTCATAGCGACATACACTCAAAGAGAAGGGTCGTCCATCACGGTATACGCTCTAAGAAAAGTACCGTTATAATGGCATGCACTCGAAGAGAGGGGTCATTCATCGTGACATACGCCCAAAAAAGGATCGTCCATCACGATATACGCTCTAAGAAAGGGACTGTTCATTATGACATGCACTCGAAGAGTGGGGTATTTCATCACGACATACACTCAAAGAGAAGGGTCGTTCATCAGGATATAGGCCCTAAGGGACCATTCATTAAGACATGCACTCGAAGAGAGGGGTCATTAATCGTGACATATGCTCAAAGAGAGGAACCATTCACCATGACATGCACTCGAAGAGAAGGGTTATTCATCGCAACATATGCTCAAAGAGAGAGGTCATCGCACAGTATACGCTCAAAGAGAGGCACCGTTCATTATGACATGCACTAGAAGAGAGGGGTCTTTTATCGCCACATACGCTCAAAGAGCGGCGATGTCCACTACGGTATATGCTCAAAGAGGGACCGCTCATTAAGATATGCACTCGAAGAGGGGTTATTCGTCGCGACATACTCTCAAAGAGAGGGGTCATCCATAACAGTATACGCCCCCGTTCATTATGACACGAACTCAAAGATAGGGGTAATTCATCGCGACATACGCTCAAAGAGGGGTCATCCATCACGGCATACGCTCAAAGAGAGGGACTATTCATTATGACATATGCTCGAAGAGAGGGGTTATTCACCGCGACATACGCTCCAAGAGAGGGGTCGTCTATCACGATATAAACTCTAAGAAAGGGTACGTTCAATACGACATGCACTCAAAGATAGGGGTAATTCTATGCGACATACGCTCAAAGAGAGGGATCGTCCATCACGACATACTCTCAAAGATAAGGACCATTCATTTTGACATACGCTCGAAGAGAGGGGTCATTCCGCGCGACATACTCTCAAAGAGATGGGTTGTCCACACGGTATACGCTCTAGGAAAGGTATCGTACATTATGACATGTATTCGAAGAGCGGGGTCATTTATCGCGACATACGCTCAAAGAAAGGGACCATTCACCAGGAGATGCACTCGAAGAGAGGGTGATACAGTCCAACTCTCCAATGGTTGTTGTAGAGAGAAGCTTTGATATTCCCAGCCGTGATTGTAAGCAAACCTTGATCCTCGTACGCTTTTCTTGTTGTTTTATGAAGAAAAGATAGTGAAGTGGTGGGAAGGTATGTGATGTTTTGGTTTGAGAAATAAATGGAAAAGATGATAGTGAAGGTTAGGGAAGTCGATTTCGGTGATGGAAGAAAGGGTTAGGATAGAATGTATGGAAGGTCGTAAAGAAATAGAATTCAAAGATAACAAAAGTAGAACTTATGCTATGAAGCATAAACCCAACTTATAGTGTGCTTTGAGGGTGGTATCGGACTTAGACCCTTAGGAAATAAGTTCCTAGAATCTTAAGTATGGATGAAAAAGATATGAGACGCCACAAACCTATATAATAGACTTGATAAGTCGATATAGTTTTAAAAAGAACAAGTTTGAGAGTAAACTCACAAAGAAATTTTATTTTGATCAAAGATGTTACTTAAAAATGAATTTAAGTCCTATTTATAGTTTTCTAAGAGTTTTGGCCGAAATGGCATTTAACTATTCGGATAACCATTCATTTGAATGGTCTCTCCCTCCAAAACTATTCGAAAAGATGTAACTTCTCGGTCTAGCTTGTACTATCTTCTGTAATTTGGCCATATCTCGAGCTCCGGAATTGGATTGATGCAATTCAACATGCGTTGGAAAGATATGAGATAGGGGAACAACTTTCAAGAAGACACCTAAACCCAGTTCTGCTTGTATCCTTCTCGAAAATGGAAAACAAGTGGACCATTATGAAATTGTCTAATGAAAAGTGCTATCTCTTTGTTTTGGCTCCCACTTCCTTTCCCTCCATGATCTTGGCGCCCAATGTGGATAATGGACAAACATGATGCTTGGTGAAGGGTAGGTGACCTTTGGGTGTTGAGCTGGGAGTGATAGCTAGAGTTGAGGTTATCTAATCGAGCTAGGAGTGAGCTGGATTGAACTGAGCTATCTAGCTGAAAGACTTAGCTAAAGTTTGAAGCTAAAAGAAGATAATCCGAGCTGCCTTTAGCAAAGTGAGGTGGTCCATTAGCTTCCTGATACTCTCTTCTAGTGTGAGGAATGTTTCGGAGCTAATCCGAATCTCCTAAGGCCTCGTTTTAAATTATGCTTCATTTGAGCTCGTAAGGGGCTTATGAGCTGACATGGAGCTATCCTTTAGTCCTTTAAGTACTGTAGGAATGTCCCATGTATTTCCAAGCTATTCTGAAGTTGGCTCCTTGTGTTTCTAGCATTGTCTTCCGTTTAGCTTCTTCTGAGCTGACTGAGCTGACACGAGCTACTATTTACTCCTTGAGCTGTAGGTAAGTCCTATGAAGAAAACATAATAATGAAAATAATTAGAATACTTAAAATACTTAACATGAGTTTAGAACTAAGCTAAAACTTTAATCAATGTGGTTATATAACTATTCATTTTTATGGCTTAAGTAATATAACTCTTAAGTAGCTTAATATAAAGTATATAAAAGTAATAAATACTAAGATCAATAAGATAATTCCCCTTTGATCTCATGCGTGAAATAAACCATGAAAGCATGAGATAAATGAGAAGAAACGTGCACGCATCAGAGGGTTTCATTGTCTTCATAAAATTTATCCCCCCATCTCTTATCTTTCCAATGCATGTTTGATACGATCACAACCAACAATGAATCAGAAGAATTTCCTATTGGACCTATGACTCATGCTAAAACCAAGAAATTTCAAGAGGCCATGGGAAATCTATTTATTCAAGGCTGGAAATTAGAGAATGCAACACCAACTATGTTGGAACAATACAGCCTCCTACTTGTGCATGAGTTTGCATGAGTTCTTTCTTAAGTTTTTTAAATTTAATTTCAGCATGTGTGCATGAATAAATAATGCTTGATATTCATTTAAGCATGTTAGTTCAATTAAGTTCATTAGTTTAATTAATGCATGATAGTTCACTTAAAGCATGTTAGTTTTCTTATGTTTATGATTTCATTTAGTGTGTGGATTAATTAATTAACTAGATCATTCATTGTAACTAGATTCATTAATTAAACTAGCTCATTAAATATGTTTAATGTATTCACTTTTATTTTATTGAATAAAATTTTTATCTAATGGTTGCTTATATTTTCATCTAGGGTATTCATTTGGGATCAAATGGCTGATCATTTTCTATAAGAATGACAAGTCATTTATTACCACTTGAAGACACCATGATGGCTGATCAGTTTCAAGACATTCAAGGGAGATTTACACACCACTTAAAGGCTTTCAGTTTCAGCAAGAAAATAATGCATTGAAGAGCTCCTAAATACACCACTTAAAGAGGCACTTAAAGACTAATTAGGAGCTATTTAATCCTCCATAAAGCTTATCAGTTTTTAACAGAGAAGACATGCAATGAATGCCTTCATTATCAGCACTTAAGGGAGAGTAAAGGCAAGAATTAAAGCAACACTTAAGGAGGGAGTTCAAGGAATATTAGTCAAACTGTTCTCCATTTCTGGATTGGATACGAGCATATTTGAGTCTTGAGGTCTTCTTCAAACGTATTCCTCTATTTCTTAGCTTTCCAATGCACTTTGAATCACCTCAATCCGATATCAGGAGCCTAAGATATGATTAAATTAGTGAAGACAGTGCATGTTAGAAATTCAGTACGGGAATAGTCACAAGATGCTTGTTCAACAAATTCAAGAGGCCATTCAATTGCTGAATTCAATGCTTTATCAACAGCCCATTAAAGGAGGATGAATGACAACTTAATCAAGTTCATTAGCCCAAGAGTTTCTCCATGTGGATGATATGTATGTCTACATTCATCTTACGAATGTCCACATTCATCCTTGTTAGATCAAACCTTTTTGGATTTCAATTGGAGATTGGGTAACCTACAAATTAATAGGCCTTTAACACCATAATAATGAGTCTTAATCTTTATCTAGGCTAATCAATTTGTTGTTGTCTTACACCTATAAATAGGCACTCATTTCATTGTAAAAGGAACAACTTTTGGCATATATTAAACTTTGAGAGTGTTCTCTTTTATAGTTCTTTTTGAACTTTATTGGCTTGCAAGATTGTTCTTGTGGCATTAATCCCTTTTCATTCTTTTATATTGTTGGTTCCTAGTTCATATAACTAGAGGGTCGCAATCCATTAGCCTTTCACCCAAGTCACGGTTTAAAAACTCTTAAGGAATGGGTCTTCACTTTTTAGTGTTGGTTCCTCCTTTGTTTACACCGCACCATAATTATATTTTATCTTTTCATTTCCATCAACCATACATCTATATTTTCCATACTTCATCCTAAACACAACAATCAACTTATCATCATTCCATTGTCGTATCATCTTGTAATTATATCAATTACTTACTAGAATCACGATCGGGAAATCACATATACAAATTCGAATATTCCGCAACCGGATTCATATTGATTGGTATCAGAGCATTGGCGATTCAGTAAGCATTATGTTTTTTTCTCTATCTTGGGTTAGAAAAAAAATAATTGAAAAAAATCCAAAATCTCAAGAAAAAAAAGTTTAAGAGGGAGGGATCATATCTTAAAAGTGAAAAAAGGTTTGGTTTGTATTTTTTTATCACATTTTCCTCAGATTCCTATTTCATTTTTTTTACCATCCATTTGCTACCTATTTCTTGTTTTCTTTTCCTAACCATTTTGTTTTAGCCGAATTCCACAAAGAAAGCTTGTTAAGCCTTGAGTAAGTTCTCTAAGGATTTAGAAAAGAGAGCAAGAGTTGTAAAAGGCAATAGTTTGCATTAAGGGGAAAAGCCTATCCCGAGTGAAACACGAGTGTGAGTGCATTTTCCTTGGAGTGGAAAGGTGAGGATTTGTGCTGGTAAGATTTAAATTTTTTTTCTAATCATGTCACAAAGATCTGGTCACAATGGTGAAGGAGTTCCCAATTTGCAAAATCAAGCATTGCTACAAGCAATGGCAAAGATAATTCAACAGCAATTGGAGCCCTTATTAGAACGAATTGATCAACTTGAAATTTCACAAGCTTATCATGGTAATGAGGAGTATCATCCTGAAGGGGATGATGATGTGCTTGAACATGATCAATCATCCCAACATAGTATGGCACAACAAGGCCAAAGAGCACGTCCAAGAGTGGATGATAATCTCAGCAACATCAAAATTACCATTCCTCCTTTTCAAGGAAGAACAGATCCAAAAGCATACCTCGCATGGGAAAAGAATGTTGAACACATCTTTGAGTGTCATAACTATTCAAAGCTTAAAAAGGTAAAACTCGCAACCATTGAGTTTACGGATTACGCACTTATATGGTGGGATCAATTGACATCTAGCAGGAGACGCAATGGTGAACATCCTATTTCTACTTGGAATGAGATGAAAGCTGTGATGCGTAGAAGATTCATTCAAACTCACTACCATAGAGAGTTGTTTAACAAGCTTCGAAACATTACACAAGGCAATCGTAGTGTTGAGGATTATTATAAAGACATGGAAGTAGCCATGATCCGAGCCAACATTGATGAGGATCGAGAAGCCACTATGGCAAGGTTTCTATCTGGTTTTGATCCTAACATTGTAGCCATTGTTGAGTTGCAACATTACGTGGAAATAGAAGACATGGTTCATATGGCCATGAAGGTGGAGAAGCAACTCAGAAGGAAAGGTGCACCCCGAGTCTTTGGAGGTTCTACTTCTAAATGAGGGCAAAGTAACGTAAAAAAGAATCCATCCTTTACTCCTAATGACCGAGCCGGACCATCAAAGAATATCAAACCCATCGCTAAAACCAGCAAGGGAAAGAGTCCAACCATGCCAAATCGATCCCGTGATGTACAATGCTTCAAGTGTTTGGGGAGAGGTCACATTGCTAGCCAATGCCCTAACCGCAACACTATGTTCATCCGTGATGATGGAGAGATTGAAACTGACCAAGAGGGGGAGGAGGAGGAGGATAAAGAATTTGAAGAAGAAGAAGAGTTGGAACATGCCATAGATGGAGAGGTCCTTGTTGTTGAAAGGAGCCTAAGCATGCAAGCAATTGATGGGGATCAGCAGCGCGAGAACATTTTCCGTACTCGCTGCCATATTAATGGAAAGGTATGCTTTGTCATTATCGATGGTGGTAGTTGCACTAACGTTGCTAGTACTTTAATGGTAGATAAACTTGTCCTAGAAACGACCAAGCATCCACATACCTACAAGTTGTAGTGGCTTAATGATGGAGGAGAACTTAAAGTGATCAAACAAGTTATTGTGCCTTTTTCCATTGGTAAATACAAAGACGAGGTGTTATGTGATGTTGTGCCAATGCACGCCGGTCATCTCTTGTTAGGAAGACCATAGCAGTTCGATAGGAGAGTCATACATGATGGTTATACCAATCAGTATACCTTCACCCATGAAGCAAGGAAGATCACTCTAGCCCCACTTTCACCAAAGCAAGTTCACAAAGATCGACTTCATTTAAGAGAAAGCTTTGAAAAAGCCAAAGAGAGTGATATCAAAATTGAGAGAAGAGCTAAGGAGAGTGAGGTAACATCCGAGCGGAAAAAGGAGAGAGAAAAAGAAGAAAAAAAGAGAGTTGGCATTTTTGCTAAAGAGAAAGAGATAATAAAGAATTTGCTTTCGGAAAAGATGGTTCTTGTACTTATGTACAAGGAGAGTTATTTAAGCACTAACAATCTTGACCCCAATCTGCCATCTTTTATTGTTTCATTGTTGCAGGAATATGAAGACCTATTTCCAGAAGAGATTCCAAGTGGACTACCTCCAATTCATGGAATAGAGCATCAAATTGACTTTGTTCCTGGTGCTATCATTCCTAACCGACCAGCTTATCGACGTAACCTCGAGGAAACTAAGGAGTTACAAAGGCAAGTTTCAGATTTGACGGAAAAGGGTTATATTAGAGAGAGCCTTAGTGGATTGTCGTGCGGTTAACAAAATAACGGTAAAGTATCGTCATCCTATTCCATGTTTAGATGATATGTTAGATGAGCTTAGTGGTTCTAAGGTATTCTCTAAGATTGATCTTAAAAGTGGTTACCACCAAATTCGAATGCGAGAAGGGGATGAGTGGAAAACTGCATTCAAGACTAAACAAGGATTATATGAGTGGTTGGTTATGCCGTTCGGTCTAACTAATGCACCAAGCACTTTCATGAGATTAATGAATCACATCCTTAGACAATTCTTGGGTAAGTTTTGTGTAGTGTATTTTGATGATATTCTTATATATAGCAAGAGTTTGAGTGAACATGTTCAACATCTAAGGTCAGTATTAGATGTTTTAAGAAATGAAAGACTTTATGCTAATCTACAAAAATGCATATTTTGCACTAACAAGGTTGTTTTCCTAGGTTTTGTTGTGAGTGCAGATGGATTAGAAGTTGATAGAGAGAAGGTTAAGGCAATTGAGGAATGGACTAGACCAACAAGCATTAGCCAAGTTAGAAGCTTTCATGGTTTAGCAAGCTTCTATCGTCGGTTTGTACCCAATTTCAACACCTTAGTTGGTCCTTTAACCGGGGTCATTAAAAAGAATTCCAACTTCTTTTGGGGTGAAGAACAAGAGAAATCCTTTAACCTGATTAAGGATTGTTTAATTAATGCACCATTATTAACTTTACCTGATTTTAACAAAATTTTTGAGGTTGAATGTGATGCTTCAGGTTTGGGAATTGGAGCAGTTTTATCTCAAGGACGCCCCATAGCCTACTTTAGTGAGAAATTGAGTGGAGCTACACTCAATTATCCGACCTATGATAAGGAAATGTATGCACTAATTCGGGCCTTGGAAACTTGGCAGCATTACCTATGGTCTAAGGAATTCATCATCCATACAGACCACGAGGCATTAAAGCACATCAAGGGTCAGCATAAGCTAAACAAGAGACATGCCAAATGGGTTGAGTTTCTTGAAGCCTTCCCTTATGTGATCATGTATAAAAAGGGTAAGGAAAACATTGTTGCTGATGCACTGTCACGTAGGTATGCCCTTCTTAACACCTTAGACTCTAAATTGTTAGGTTTTGCTTTCATTAAGGAATTATACGAGTCTGACCATGATTTTGGTGAAGTGTACAAAATTTGTGAGAAAGGTGCACATGATAAGTTTTATAGAGATGATGGATACCTATTCAAGGAAGGGAAGCTTTGCATCCCACAAGGATCCATTCGAGAGTTGCTCCTCAAGGAAGCACATGGGGGAGGACTAATGGGACATTTTGGAGTAGCGAAGACGTTGAACATGCTTCAAGAGCACTTGTATTGGCCAAAGATGAAACGAGATGTTGAGAGGCTATGTGAGCGTTGTATCACATGTAGAAAGGCCAAGTCAAAAGTCATGCCCCATGGCCTATATACTCCACTACCTATTCCTAATGTACCTTGGGTAGACATATCCATGGATTTTGAACTTGGGCTGCCACGTACAAAGAATAACAAAGATTTCATCTTTGTAGTAGTGGATTGATTCTCTAAAATGGCTCATTTTATTCCTTGTAATAAGACTAATGATGCTTCACATGTTGCTAATTTATTTTTCAGGGAAATCATGAGATTGCATGGTGTTCCAAGAACTATCATATATG
Organism: Abelmoschus esculentus; assembly: GCA_035048815.1. Classification (NCBI taxonomy): domain Eukaryota; kingdom Viridiplantae; phylum Streptophyta; class Magnoliopsida; order Malvales; family Malvaceae; genus Abelmoschus; species Abelmoschus esculentus. The sequence continues at coordinate 10,869,669 of JAUCBN010000006.1, read as the reverse complement.
ATCGAGATGTGAAGTTCTTAAGCCATTTTTGGAGAACATTATGGAGCAAGATTGGAACGAGGTTGTTATTTTCCACAACTTGCCATCCACAAACAGATGGTCCTTTTCAAGTGATCAAGCGTGTCAATGATAATGCCTATCAATTAGATCTCCCAGGTGAGTTTAATGTCAGTGCAACATTCAATGTGGCTAATTTATTTCCATTTCATGTAGGTGACGATATGGGGTCAAATCGCTTTCAAGAGGGAGGGAATGATACGATCACAACCAACAATGAATCAGAAGAATTTCCTATTGGACCTATGACTCGTGCTAAAACCAGGAAATTTCAAGAGGCCATGGGAAATCTATTTATTCAAGGCTGGAAATTAGAGAATGCAACACAACTATGTTGGAACAATATAGCCTCCTACTTGTGCATGAGTTTGTATGAGTTCTTTCTTAAGTTTTTAAATTTAATTTCAGCATGTGTGCATGAATAAAAAATTCTTGATATTCATTTAAGCATGTTAGTTCAATTAAGTTCATTAGTTTAATTAATGCATGATAGTTCACTTAAAGCATGTTAGTTTTCTTATGTTTATGAGTTCATTTAGCGTGTGGATTAATTAATTAAACTAGATCATTCAATGTAACTAGTTTCATTAATTAAACTAGCTCATTAAATATGTTTAATGCATTCACTTTTATTTTATTGAATAAAGTTGTTATCTAATGGTTGATTATATTTTCATCTAGGGTATTCATTTGGGATCAAATGGCTGATCATTTTCTACAAGAATGACAAGTCATTTACTACCAATTAAAGACACTTGAAGACACCATGATGGCTGATCAGTTTCAAGACATTCAAGGGAGATTTACACACCACTTAAAGGCTTTCAGTTTCAGCAAGAAAACAATGCATTGAAGAGCTCCTAAATACACCACTTAAAGAGGAACTTAAAGACTAATTAAGAGCTACTTAATCCTCCATAAAGCTTATCAGTTTTTAAAAGAGAAGACAGGCAATGAAAGCCTTAATTATCAGCACTAAAGGGAGAGTAAAGGCAAGAATTAAAGCAACACTTAAGGAGGGAGTTCAAGGAATATCAGTCAACTTGTTCGCCAGTTTTGGATTGGATACGGGCATATTTGAGTCTTGAGGTCTTCTTCAAACTTATTCCTCTATTTCATAGCTTTCCAACGCACTTTGAATCACCTGAATCCGATATCAGGAGCTTAAGATATGATTAAATTAGTGAAGACAGTGCATGCTGGAAATTCAGTACGAGAATAGTCACAAGATGCTTGTTCAACAAATTCAAGAGGCCATTCAATTGCTGAATTCAATGCTTTACCAACAGCCCATTAAGAAGGATGAATGACAACTTAATCAAGTTCATTAGACCAATAGTTTCTCCATGTGGATGATATGTATGTCTACATTCATCTTACGAATGTCCACATTCATCCTTGTTGGATCAAACCTTTTTGGCTGTCAATTGGAGATAGGATAACGAACAAATTAATAGGCCTTTAACACCAGAATAATTAGTCTTAATATTTGTCTAGGCTAATCAATTTGTTGTTGTCTTACACCTATAAATAGACACTCATTTCATTGTAAAAGGAACAACTTTTGGCATATATTAAACTTTGAGAGTGTTCTCTTTTATAGTTCTTTTTGAACTTTATCGGCTTGCAAGATTGTTCTTGTGGCATTAATCCCTTTTCATTCTTTTTATATTGTTGGTTCCTAGTTCATATAACCTTTCACCCAAGTCACGGCTTAAAAACTCTTAAGGAACGGGTCTTCACTTTTTAGTGTTGGTTCCTCCTTTGTTTATACCGCACCATCAATTACATTTCATCTTTTCATTTCCATCAACCATACATCCATATTTTCCATACTTCATCCTAAACACAACAATCAACTTATCATCATTCCATTGTCGTATCATCTTGTAATCATATCAATTACTTACTAGAATCACGATCGGGCAATCACATATACAAATTCGGATATTCCACAATCGGATTCATATCAATGTCGAATCGCATCAATCCGATATTGGGAACTCGAGATATGACCCAATTACTAAAGACTGTGCAGGCTGGATCGAAAAGTTACAACTCTTCTAATAGATTTGGGGCAAGACACCATTCAAATGAATGGTTATCCGAATAGTTAAAAGCCATTTTGGCCAAACCCTTAGAAAACTATAAATAGGACTTGAACTTTATTTTGTAATCATAAAATTCAGAATATATTTTATCCTTTGTGAGAATTTTCGCTCGTTTAGTTCTTCTTATACCTTCATCGACTTATCAAGTACATGTGGCGTCAACCCCTCTTCTATCGATCTTGATACTTCTGGTTCTTTTAGTTTAATATACCATAAGGTTCAAGATTAGGTTTTCAATAACCTAGTTTCTTCCTTGAGTATCTTTAAGATACTATTTCCATTTCACATCCATTACATATCCTCTCATTCCTTTCATCAATCTCAATCCTTTGTCATCACCACAAAACGTCCTAAACATCCATTCACCCTTATCAACATTACACATCCTTTTCGCTTCCAAATCAGTCCCTAAACTATTTCTTTCATTCTACTCACCTATTCCTTTCATCCCTTATCCTTAATTCTTCATTTTGTATCCACTTCTTGCGAGAGACTTGCTTCCTTCCAAGGTCCTATAATCAAAGTTCGTCATTCAACATCCTTAACAAGATCGGCACATATCAGAAAGGGACCGTTCACTTTGATATACAAACAAAGAGAGGCGTCGTCCATCACGGTATACGCTCTAAAGAGAGGGATCGTTCATTATGACATGCACTCGAAGAGAGCGGTCATTCATCGCGACATACGCTCAATGAGAGGAGTTGTCCATGACGGTATACGCTCAAAGAGAGGGGTCATCCATCACGGTATACGCTCTAAAGAAACGGGTCGTTCAATATGACATGCACTCGAAGAGAGGGGTAATTCATCGCGACATACGCTTAATGAGAGGAGTTGTCCAGGACGGTATACGCTCAAAGAGAGAGACCGTTCATAATGATATGCTATCGAAGAGAGGGGTCTTTCATCGCGACATGCAATCAAAGAGGGGTCATTCATCACGGTCCACGCTCAAAGAGAGGGACCGTTCACCATGACATGCACTCGAAGAGAAGTGTCATTCATCGCAACATATGCTCACTTAGAGGGGTCGTCCATCATGGAATACAATGAAAGAGAGGGACAGTTCACCATGACATGCACTCGAAGAGAGGGGTCATTCATCACGACATACGCTCAAAGAGAGGGGTCATCCATCACGGTATACGCTCAAAGAGAGGGACCGTTCACCGAGACATGCACACGAAGAGAGGGGTCATTCATCGCGATATACGCTCAAAGAAAAGGGTCATCCATCATGGTATATGCTCAAAGAGAGGGATCATTCATTTTGACATATGCTCAAATAGAGGGGTCATTAACCGCGACATACGCTCAAAGAGTGGGGTCGTCCATGACGGTATACGCTCTAAGAGGGGTCAATCATTGCAACGTACGCTCAAAGAGAGGGGTCGTCCATGACGGTATATGCTCAAAGTGATAGACCGTTCATTATGACATGAACTTGATGAGAGGGGTCACTCATCGTGACATATGCTCAAAGAGAGGGGTCGTCCATCACGGTATACTCTCAAAGAGAGGGACCATACACCATGACATGCACTCAAAGAGAGGGTTCATTCATTGCAACAAACGCTCAAAGAAAGGGGTCACCGACCACGGTATACGCTCTAAGAGAGTGACCGTTCATTATGGCAAATATTCGAAGAGGTGTTATTCATCGCGCCATACGCTTAAAGAGAGGGGTTGTCCATCACGGTATTTGCTCAAAGAGAAGGACCTTTCATTATGACATGCACTCGATGAGATGGGTCATTCATCACAACATGCGCTCAAAGAGAGGGATCGTCCATCACGTTATACACTAGAGGAACCATTCATTATGACATACGCTCGAAGAGATGGGTCATAAACCACGACATAAACTAAAAGAGAAGGGTCAACCATTACGGTATATGCTCTAAGAAAGGGACCATTCATTATGGCAGGTACTCGAAGAGAGGGGTCATTCTTCGCGCCATACGCTCAAAGAGAGGGTTCGTCCATGACGGTATGCACTCAAAGAGAGGGACAGTTCATTATGACATGCACTTGAATAGAGGGGTCATTCAACGCAACATACGCTCAAAGAAAAGGTTCATCGACCACGATATTTTTTTTGAAAGAGCATCGACCACGGTATACTCTCTAAAGAAGGACCATTCATTATGACATGCTCTAAAAGAGAGGGGTTATTCATCGCAACATACGCTTAAATACAGGGGTCGTCCATCACGGTGTAGGCTCAAAGTGAGGGACCGTTCATTATGACATGCACTTGAAGAGAGGGGTCATTCATCGTGACATACGCTTAAAGAAAGGGGACATCTACCACGGTATACGCTCTAAGAGAGGGACCGGTCATTATGACATGCACTTGAAGAGAGGGGTTATTCATCGTGACATGCGCTTAAAAAGAAGGGTCGTTTCTCACGGTATACGGTCAAAGAGAGGGACAGTTCATTATGACATACGCACAAAGAGATGGGTCATTCACCGCAAAATACGTTGAAAGAGAGAACTCGTTCATTACGACAGACACTCGTAGAGATGGGTCATTCAGTATAACAAAGGGCCCGTTCTAAGAAAGGGACGGTTTATTATAACATGCACTCGAAGAGTGGGGTCATTCTTTGCAAAATATGCTCAAAGAGAGGGGTCATCCACGACGGTATACGCTCAAAGAGAGGGACCATTCATTATGACATGCTGTCGAAGAGAGGGGTCAATCATCGCGACGTACGCTCAAAGAGAGGAATCGTTCATTATGACATACGCTCAAAGAGAGGGGTCGTCCATCACGGCATATACTCAAAGAGAGGAATCGTTCATTTTGACATACGCTTGAAGGGATGAGTCATTCACCGCGACATACGTCCATAGAGAGGGGTCATCCATCACGGAATACGCTCTAAGAATGGGACCGTTTATTCTAACATGCACTCGAAGGGAGGGGTCATTCATCGGGACATACGCTCAAAGAGAGGGATCGTCCATGATGGTATACGCTCAGAGAGAGACCGTTCATTATGACATGCACTCGGAGAGAAGGGTCATTCATCACGACATACGTTTAAAGAGAGGCGTCATCTTTCACGGTATACGCTTAAAGAAAGTGACTATTCACCATGACATGCACTTGAAGAGATGGGTCATTTATTGCGACATATGCTTAAAGAGAGGGGTCATCCATCACGGTATATGCTCGAAGATAGGGACCATTCATTGTGACATACACTTGACGAGAGGGGTCATTCATCGCAACATACGCTCAAAGAGAGGGGTCATCGATTACGGTATATGCTCAAAGAGAGGGATCGTTCATTATAACATACGCTTGAAGAGAGGGGTCATTCATCTTGACAAACGTTCAAAGAGAAGGGTTGTCCATCACGGTATACGCCCTTAGAAAGGGACCGTTCACCATGACATGCACTCAAAGAGAACTGTCATTCATCGCAACATACCCTCAAAGAAAGGGGTCACCGACCATGATATACGTTTAAATAGAGGGATCGTTCATTATAACATGCACTCGAAGAGTGTGGTCATTCATCGCGACATACACTCAAAGAGCGCGGCATCCATTGCGGTATACGCTCAAAGAGAGGGGCCGTTCATTATGACATGCACTCTCAGAGAAAGAAAGGGGTCTTCCATCATAGTATACGCTCAAAGGAAGGGACCGTTTATTATGACATGCACTCCAGGTTAGGGTCATTCATCGTGACATACGCTCAAAGGAAGGGACCGTTTATTATGACATGCACTCCAGGTTAGGGTCATTCATCGTGACATACGCTCAAAGAGAGGGGTCGTCCATCATGACATATGCTCAAAGAGAGGGTCTGTTCATTATGACAAACACTCGAAGAGATGGGTCGCTCATTTTGACATACGCTTGAAGGGATGAGTCATTCACAGCGACATACGTCCATAGAGAGGGGTCATCTATCACGGAATACGCTCTAAGAATGAGACCGTTTATTCTAACATGCAATCGAAGGGAGGGGTCTTTCATCGGGACATACGCTCAAAGAGAGGGATCGTCCATGACGGTATACGCTCAGAGAGAGACCGTTCATTATGACATGCACTCGGAGAGAGGGGTCATTCATCGCGGCATACGTTTAAAGAGAGGCGTCATCTTTCACGGTATATGCTTAAAGAGAGGGGTCGTCCATCACGGTATATGCTCGAAGATAGGGGCCATTCATTTTGACATATGCTTGAAGAGAGGGGTCTTCATTGCAAAATACGCTCAAAGAGAGGGGTCATCGATTACGGTATATGCTCAAAGAGAGGGATCGTTCATTATAACATACGCTTGAAGAAAGGGGTCATTCATCTTGACATACGTTCAAAGAGAAGGGTTGTCCATCACGGTATACGCCCTTAGAAAGGGACCGTTCACCATGATATGCACTCAAAGAGAAGTGTCATTCATCGCAACATACCCTCAAAGAAAGGGGTCATCGACCACGGTATACGCTCAAATAGAGGGATCGTTCATTATAACATGCACTCGAAGAGTGTGGTCATTCATCATGACATACGCTCAAAGAGCGTGACATCCATTGCGGTATACGCTTTAAGAGAGGGACCGTTCATTATGACATGCACTCTCAGAGAAAGAAAGGGGTCGTCCATCACAGTATACGCTCAAAGGGAGGGACCATTTATTATGACATGCACTCGAAGTTAGGGGTCGTCCATCATGACATATGCTCATAGAGAGGGTCTGTTCATTATGACAAACACTCGAAGAGAGAGGTCATTCACCACGACATACTCTCGAAGAGAGGGGTCGTCCATCACGGTATACGCTCTAAGAAAAGGCCGGTTCAATTTGACATGCACTCGTTGAGAGGGGTCATTCATCGCGACATATGCTCAAAGAGAAGGGTGGTTGGTTCATCACGGTTTACGCTGTAAGTAAGGGACGGTTCATTATGACATGCACTCGAAGAGAAGGTTCATTCAACGCGACATACGCTTAAAGAGAGGGGTCGTCGATCATGATATACGCACAAAGAGAGGAACCGTTCACCATGGCATGCACTCGAAGAGAGAGGTCCTTAATCGCGACATACGATCAAAGAGAGGGGTCGTCCATAACGATATACGCTCAAAGAGAGGGACCGTTCATTATGAGATATGCTCGAAGAAAGGGGTCGTTCACCGCGGTATATGCTTAAAGAGAGGGGTCGTCCATCATGGTATATGCTCTAAGAAAGGGACCAGTCATGGTGACAAGCACTCGAAGAGAGTGGTCATTCCTTGCGACATACGCCTAAAGAGAGGGGTCGTCCATGACGGTAGATGCTCAAAGAGAGGGACCGTTCATTATGACATGCGCTCGAAGAGAGGGGTCATTCTTCGCGACATACACTCAAAGAGGGTCGTCCACCATGACATGCACTTGAAGAGAAGTGTCATTCATCATGAAAAACGCTCAAAGAGAGGGGTTGTCCATCACGGTATACGCTCTAAGAAAGGGACCATTTAGTATGACATGCACTAGAAGAGAGGTGTCATTCACCCTAACATACGCTCAAAGAGAGGGGGCAGACATCGAGATATACGCTCAAAGAGAGGGACCATTCATTATGACATACACTCGAAGCGAGGGATCGTTCACCGCGATATACGCTCAAAGAGAGGGGTCGGCCATCAGGGTATACGCTCTAAGAAAGGGATCGTACATTATGTCATGCACTCAAAGAGGGTGGTCATCCATCATGACTTACGCTCAAAGAGAGGGGTCGTCCATCACAGTATACATTCAAAGAGAGGGGTCGTTCACCATGATATTCACTCGAAGAGAGGGGTCAATCATCGCAACATACACTCGAAGACAGGGGTCATCGATCACGGTATACGCTCAAATAGAGAGACCATTCATTATGACATGCACTCGAAGAGTGGTCGTCCATCACGGTATATGCTCAAAGAGAGGGACCGTTTATTATGACATTCACTCGATGATAAGGGTCATTCATCGCGACATACGCTCAAAGAGAGGGGTCGTCCATCACGGTAAACGCTCAAAGTAAGCGACCGTTCATTATGACATACACTTGAGGAGAGGGGTCATTCACCGCGACATACGCTCAAATAGAAGGGTTGTCCATCACGGTATACGCTCTAAGAAAGGGACCGTTAATTAAGATATGCATTCAAAGAGATGGGTCATTCATCGCGACCGACCCTCAAAGAGAAGGGTCTTCCATCACGATATGCACTCAAAGAGAGGGACTATTCACATGACATGCACTCGAATAGAAGGGTCATTCATCGCAACATATGCTCAAAGTGAGGGGTCATCGATCACGATATACGCTAAAAGAGAGGTACTGTTCACCCTAACATACACTCGAAGAGAAGTGTTATTCATCGGAACGTATGCTCAATGGGAGGGGTCATCGATCACGGTATATGCTCAAAGAGAGGGATTGTTCGTTATTACAAGCACTCGAAGAAAGGGGTCATTCTTTGCGACATACTATCAAAGAAAGGGGTCGTCCATCACAGTATTCACTAAAAGAGAGGGACTGTTCACCCTAACATGCACTCAAAGAGAAGTGATATTCATCGCAACATACGCTCAAAGAATGGGGTCATTGATCACGGTATACACTCAAAGAGAGGGACCATTCATTATGGCATGCACTTGAAGAGAGGGGTCATTCATCGCGACATACGCTCAAAGAGCGGCGGCTTACATCACGGTATACGCTCAAAGAGAGGGACCGTTCATTATGACAAGCACTTGAACAGTGGGGTCATTGATCGCGACATATGCTCAAAGAGAGGGGTCGTTCTTTATGACATGCACTCAAAGTTGGTGATCATTCATCGCTACATACGCTCAAAGAGGGGTCGTCCATCACCAACATACGGTCAAAGAGAGGGACCGTTCATTATGACATATGCTCAATGAGAGGAGTGATTCACCACAACATACGCTCAAAGAGAGGGGTTGTCCATCATGACATGTGCTCTAAGAAAGGGGTCGTTCATTATGACAGGCACTCGAAGAGAGGGGTCATCCATCACAGTATACGCTCAAAGAGAGGGACCGTTTAGTATGACATGCACTAGAAGAGAGCGGTCTTTTATCGCGACATACGCTCAAAGAGCGGTGGCATCCATCACGGTATACGCTGAAAGAGATGGATCATTCAATATGATATAAGCTGGAAGAGATGGGTCATTCACCCTGATATATGCTCAAAGAGCGGTGTCAGACATCAAGATATACGCTCCAAGAGACGGACCATTCATTATGACATATGCTCAATGAGAGGAGTCATTCATCGCGACATACGCTCAAAGAGAGGGGTTGTCCATCATGGCATATGCTCTAAGAAAGGGACCTTTCATTATGACATGCACTTGAAGAGAGGGGTCATTCATCGCGACATACGCTCAAAGAGAGGGGTCATCCATCACAGTATACGCTCAAAGAGAGGGGTCATCCATCACAGTATACGCTCACAGAGAGCGACCGTTCATTATGACTTGCACTCGAAGACAAAGGTCATTCATTGCGACATACGCTCAAAGAGAGGGGTCCGTCTATCACGACATACGCTAAAAGAGAGGGACCGTTCATTATGACATGCTCGAAGAGAGGGATCATTCATCGTAATATCGCTAAAAGAGGGGTCGTCCATCACAACATACGCTCAAAGAGAGGGACCGTTCATTATGACATATGCTCAAAGAGAGTTATCATTCATAGCGACATATGTTCAAAGAGAGGGGTCATCCAGCACGTTATACACTCTATGAAAGGAACCTTTCTTTATGATATGCTCTCGATGAGAGGGGTCATTCATCGCGACATATGCTTATAGAGAGGGTCGTCCATCACGGTATACACTATAAGAAAGGGATCGTTAATTATGACATGCACTCGAAGAGAGAGGTCATTCATTGCGATATACGCTCATAGAGAGGTGTTGATATATGCCGAACTTGTTGATGGTGCTGAACGACAAACTTTGATTGTAGGACCTAGGACGGAAGCAAGTCTCTCGCAAGAAGTCACTGCAAAAATGAAGAATGAAGGATAAAGGATGAAAGGAATAGGTGAAATGAATGAAAGGAATAGTTTAGGGACTGATTTGGAAGCAAAAGAGAGGTGATATGTGGTGTTGACAAGGGTGATGGATGTTTAGGACGTTTTATGGTGATGACAAAGGATCGGGAATGATGATGGAATGAGAGGATATGTAAGGATAATGATATGGTGAAATGGAAATAGTATCTTAAAGATACTCAAGGAAGAAACTAGGTTATTGAAAACCTAATCCTGAACCTTATATTGATCTTTAAGGGGTGGTGATAAATAGACTTTGACCCTTTTAGTATATTAAACTAAAAGAACCAGAAGTATCAAGATGGATAGAAATGGTTTGACGCCCTAAGTACAAAATTACTTGAAAAGTCGATAAAATTTTAAGAACTAAACGAGAGAAAATTCTCACAAAGGATAAAATATATTCTGAATTGTGTGTTTACAAAATGAAATTCAAGTCCTATTTAAAGTTTTCTAAGGGGGTTGGTCGAAATGACATTTAACTACTCCGATAACCATTCATTTGAATGGTGTCTCCCTCCAAATCTATTAGAAGAGATGTAACTTTTCGGTTCAGCCTGCACAGTCCTTAGTAATTAGGTCATATCTCGAGCTGATGATATTAGATTGATGTGATTCAACATTTTTTGGAGAGATAAGAGATAGAGGAACAACTTTGTTGAAGACATTGAAACCCAACTCGACAAGTATCCTGCTCTAAATTGGCAAACAAGTGGACCATCATGAATCTGCCCAATGAGAGTGCTATATCTTTGTTTTGGCACCCACATGCTTTCCCTCCATGATCTTGGCGCCCAATGTGGATTATGGTCGGTCTTGATTCTTGGTGAAGGGTAGGTGACCTTCACGTGTTGAGTTGAGAGTGATTGTTGGAGCTGAGGTAAGCTAATCGAGCTATGAGTGAGCTGAATTGAACTAAGCTATCTAGCTGAAAGACTTAGCTAAAGTTTGAAGCTGAAATAATCTAATCCGAACTGCCTTTAGCAAGTGAACTGACCCATTAGCTTCCTTATACTCTCTTCTAGTGTAAGGAGTGTTTTGGGAGCTGATTCGAATCTCCTAAATCCTCATTTTGAATTATGCTTCATTTGAGCTCGTATGAGATTTGTGAGCTGACACGGAGTGATCCTTTAGCCCCTTAAGTATTGTAGGAGTGTTTCATGCATTTCCAAGCTATTCTGAAGTTGGCACCTTGTGTTTCTAGCATTACCTTTCGTTTAGCTTCTTCTGAGCTCACTGAGCTGACTGAGCTGACACTGAGCTAATATTTACTCCTTGAGCTGTAGGTAAGTCCTTTGAAGAAAACATAATAATAGAAATAATGAGAATACTTAAAATAAATTAATATAAATTTAGATCTAAACTAAAACTGAATAATATGGTTATATTGACTATTCATATTTATAGCCTAAATAAATAACTCGTAAGTAGCTTACTATAAAGTATATAAAAGTAATAAATACTAAGATCAGTAAGATAACTCACCTTTGATCCCATGCGTGAAATGAAGCATGAAAGAATGAGATAAATGAGAGGGATCATTCATCGCGACATACGCTCAAAGAGAGGGATTGTCTGTCACAGTATACACTCTAAGAAAGGGACCGCTAATCATGACATGCACTCGAAGAGAGGGGTCTTTCTTCGCGACATACACTCAAAGAGAGAGGTCGTCCATCACTGTATACGCTCTAAGAAAGGGACCATTAATTATGACATGCACTTAAAGAGAGGGGTCATTCATAGCGACATACGCTAAAAGAGTGGGGTCGTTCATCATGGTATTCGCTCAAATAGAGGGACCGTTCACCATGGCATGCACTCGAAGAGAGGGGTCTTTCATCGCAACATACGCTCAAAGAGAGGGGTCGTCCATCACGGCATACGCTCAAAGAGAAGGACCGTTCATTATGACATACACTCAAAGAGAGGGATCATTCATCATTACATACGCTCAAAGAGAGGGCTTGTCCATCACGGTATACGTTTGATGCGTGTCAAATTTGCGCAATTAGTGCAAGTGAACACGTCGCAAGTAATAAGTGATAAGTATTATCGAGTTATCATCTCCTTAGGGATTGGTATACTTAATATGCTTCCTTTGATCTTCTTGCTCTATAAGACAAAAATAAAGACACAAGTAAATTGGATGTTGATTGTACTAAATAAAAGATACTAAATAAGATGAGATTAAATTTGAGAAAGAGGGCAGGATCCAATTGTGTTGTATAGTGGATTTTATTGATCTATTTCTATCTAATGCAATTGCACTATACTGCCTCGGTAGTACTACAGATTACTGTCTTCGACAGCGGTAGTGTTCTCTGTCGCGGCAATCCCTTGCTCTTGGGCAAATTTACCAAAGTTCGGCAAAATGTCCTTTGATGGTTCCGCTTATTCCTAAGTCGAAACACTGTTGATGATCAGTCCTTGATGATACCTCCCGGCGTTAAGCAATTATAATCAACAACCAATCTCACACTTCTTTTAGCCGTTGAAACTCTAACCAATCCCTAGGCCGAGTTAGTATCCTTCAATCAAGTTGAATACCACACTTATTCCTTTCATGAGTCTAACTCTCCCGAGTCTAGACAAATAGATTACTTACAAACTTCTCTCCCGAGCTTGGATGCAAGAACAAAGAATGGCAAAGAGTAAGCAAATTTTGATATTTTATTGCATTGAAACAAGAAACAAGATACAATCTCCTCTCACTAATACTCAACAACTTTCACCTAGACCCTAAGAAAGCTTAGAACATGATGGAAAGAATTATTCCTAGGGTAAACTCTCTCAAATTCGGCTCTCTTAGTCCCTTGGACGACTATGCCTTATATAAGTTTGGCCTAAGGCAAACCTTTCCTAAATAGAGTACAACTTGGAGTAGATAACAAGTTATGTACATAGGTTAAATATTTATAAGTTTAATTCTTCTAGAAGGCTTTTTCCCGCGTGGCCTTGTCCTTGGGCTTTTGATGTGTTGTTCAGCTCCGATCCTTGGGCTTCTTGTCCAACAACATTCTCCATATTTTTCTCCTTAGTTTGTCTGCCATATTGCTTTTTATCTTCTGCTGCCTCGGCCTCATTTTGCTGCCGCGGCAACACTTGTTCCTGCATAGACATAAAAATGCAGTAAACTATGTCTTTTCTATAAATGTTATCTTTAATAGCATCATCGCTAAATATATTATATTAAGTACATGCATTGGTTCAAGTAGGTGTATAATTGATGATAAGTGCCCATAAAAAGTGTAGAAAGTGATGGTGAGTTGAGCACTTATCACATCCTCAAACTCGAATTATTGCTTGTCCTCAAGCAATGCAAACCATCAATTTGTCAAACTCTATTCTTCTTTGGTCTTATACTTCCATCTATTCTCCCCACCATAACTATGTCTATTATTTAGACTTAACCTTTCAGTTACCTAAGGGTGTACCTAGAAGACAAACTATAAGGTTAGTGTGTGTGTACGTTTTTGTGGACAAGTTTGATTGAGGGCCTTCTTAGATAAACTCTAAGTTCAAGACAAATAGATTTGGATTTAGTGTACTCTTCTTAAAACAACAATTTCTTGAGCCAATTCCGGGCACCTCTAGCATGAAGAAGAGTATTTCCTAAAGCCGGTGATAGGAACCTCTAGTCACCTTTCCAAAGATCTAAGTCTTTATCACCTAATTAGTTTATTAAAAGAATTCCTATAACCAAACAAGTCCCAAAAGTGTTTTAAAGTTCAACATATAGTAAGCTTCTAAGTTTTTCTCCTTAAGTATCCTATAATTAAGCCTTCAAAACAGAACCTAACTATGGTAAGGAGAAAGATTTCTATTGTCTTCAAGAATAAACTAAGACAATACTGATGATGGGCAGTGTAAGAGTATGAACAACAATTTCAAGTGAAGTGATGGATATAAAACAAAAAATTTTATCACTAAAAACTTCATTTTCATGGTAGGGCCGCGGCAGTAGATTGCCTTGGCAGTGACTCTACACCCCCAAACTCAAACCAAGCATTGTTCTCAATGCTTAATTTAGGGGCAGGTAGTAGATAACAAAATATAAGCAGTAAATTTTTTTTATATGAGCAATAAATAAAAGAAAGAAGCTTTCTTCCACAATTTGTTTTCTTGATCTTGTTGTTGATTGTTGTGCCCTTGGTGATGGCGATGACTTTGCTCGTCTTGGTGGCTGAACTCTCGTTGGTGTTGCTCGTTGCGTGGGAGCATTAAACTCTTCTCCTCCTTCATCTTCAATGTTCATTATTTATGTTCTTCCTTCATTCTCTGGATCTGCCCCGACATTCTGAATGTTTGCCTTGGCAGTGTCTGAGCTCTGATTGATATAGGCATCTATCTCAGTAGATAGACTGCCCATTGGGATTGGGGATCTTGGGGGAGTGTTGAAGACTGCCCTTCGCAAGGAAAGTCTTCTATTGGTACATGATGCCACGACAGGATTTGCTGCCCTAGATGGGCCAACTGCGTGGAACTGTTGTTGTGATCTAGAGGAGAAAAATGGCCTCGGCCTTAGGGCTGGAGTAGTTTATGTGTAGGGCGCTGCTGTGACGAATATGTTTGCAGGGAATTTTGGAAATTGCTCCCCTTGACTGGGGAAGTTCTGAATCATCATTTGGGCAAGAGTGATTTTGAACTCTCTCTGATATTCCATGTATCTCTGCTGGAGAAGGTCAATAGCTTACATCCTGTAGAGAATCTCTTGGTAGGGGTCTACTGCGGTAGTGGCTTGGGTAGTGCCAGGCATCTCTGCCGTGTACTGTCTTCACAGCAGTGTCGAGAGTGAACTACTGAGGGGTTGCCTGGACAGGCTTTGCCTGTGTGATCTGCATAACTCTATGACAAAATTCTTTTGTCCATCCTTGCCTGTTTGGTGTGTATTCATCCGTATCTTCTATTGTACTGCTACAGCAATGCACAAACTAGAGATTAAACAAAAGAAATATAAAGGTCCATGTTCCTTCTTACCGCACTCGTGTATTTCACGTAAAATAATCTCTCCAACATTCATGCTCCTCTTATTGATGATGGATTGGATGAGCACCAATGTCTTGCGGTCCACTGTGCTATTGTGGGAGGTGGGGATGAGACGTCTCTTGACAAAGATACACCATAGCTTAGCCTCGGGCTTTAGACTTTGCCATGTTACAGAACCTTTATGGGCACTGGTTTTTCAAGGGGTATTGTTGTAACAAAGGTCGTCTTTGATCAACTCGTAGTCCTGAGTGGTGACATCCTCCACGAATTCGGTATGAACATCACGGATGGGTATGAGGTCATAGAAATCGTTGATTGCTTCGGCATCAAAGCGAACAAGCTTACCTCAGTAGTGGACGTAGAGATTGTCCTTGCTCAATGATATAAAATATACCGCGGGATAGATGGTGGTGGTGGTATGATGTTGGATAGATTTGTCCTTGGCACCCTCCTAATCGCAATTGAGTAGGAAAACACCTGCAAATGAAACGAATCTCTCCGGTGAATTGATGATATGTCGTTGTCCTAGGCACCCTCATATCCGTAATTAGATAGGCAAACACCATAATCGGCTCTAAGTCATCCTCCTAAACGCGATTGCTTAGGCAAGCGAGAGTGTGAAGATAATCTTCCTCATAAAAACTTGAAGTACTTATGTTGAAGAAGACTTCTGATAAGAAAAATAGCAAGGTGACAACCTTGCAAATAAAATGGCCCTTGCCAAGAGTTTCTATAACTCAAAAATTCATATTCGACATGTCTTTTTACAAGAGAAGAGTCTACCCCTTTTATAGTCTAAAGGAGACCTTAGAATTGCCTAATAGATAGCTGATCAATCCCTAAATATCAGTATATGGATAGCTTAATAGAATAAATCCCCTAAAATCAGCTTATGGATAGCTAATTAAAAGGAATCTTAGGGAATCAAATAAATTATTAATAAAAATGGTCAAAGCTTTATAATCTAGCTTTGAATTAATTTATTTTAATGTCTAATTCATCCAAAAACTTTATATAGTAGCTTTTGGGCTGAATTTTACAAAATCCTATAATAATCCCGTATCCAGTTTTCTGCACGCACAGTCTTCAGTTAAACAAACATATCTTGAGCTCCCGATATCCAATTGATGCGTTTCAAGATGCATTGAAAAGGTAACTGAATGGCGGTCAATTTGTAAGAAGACAACTCTGACCAGAAATACACGAAACCCATCTAAAAAGACAATGCAAATTTGCTAACTTTCCAGACTTTACCAACAAATTCAGATTTTTGCTCAAAGTGCATTACTTTAGCCCTCTCATACATGTATCATTCTCCCACTCCTCAAAAAGATTCGCCCTCGAATCTAAACTGATGATTGGAGGAAGTTCATCAAAGATTAAAGTACCGTGGAAGAGAAGTCATCTTGAAAATTCAACAAGAAAATAAAGAAAAAATATAGTAAGACCGATGGTGCTCCCGATATCCAATTGATGCGTTTCAAGATGCGTTGAAAAGGTAACTGAATGCCGGTCAATTTATAAGAAGACAACTCTACCCAGAAATGCACGAAACCCATCTAAAAAGACAACGCAAGTTTGCTAACTTTCCAGACTTTACCAACAAATTCAGATTTTTGCTCAAGGTGCATTACTTTAGCCCTCTCATACATGTATCACTCGGCCCATGTGCATAAAATTTTCGCACTATGGTGGCATTTGCCTGGGGAGGTTGTAGGCAAAAAATCTCTCGTTCTTGATATTTAATCTTGTTGAACAAGTAATGTTCGATGCCAAAGTTTTCTTCCTCACTGTGTTGGAACCCTTGCTCCTTCCACAATTGCCGAGCGATGAAAGATCTATTGAATCGGTCTTGAATAGTGGCGGGGGAAAATCGATTATATGCTGCCATGGATGAAGATTAGGAGTCTTTGAGACTTTTCTGAATAGATTCTGAAAATTTCAAGAATGCTTGTGAGTAGGCAGAGAGTATTGTGAGAGCAAGATTTAGTAGAATTCTGAGAAATCAAGAATGCAAGAGTGAATAGTTCAAGAGAAGGATGTTGCTTATATAAGCCTCGGCCTTGTAGCCGTTTAAACTACTAGCTGTTTTGTAGCCGTTTTGAATTTACTGCCCGTTAGCATTTACTGTCGCGACGTAAGACTCAGCAGATAGCCGTTACACTATTTTTGCCCGTTGGGATTGTTGCGGCTTCTAATACTGTTTACTACCTCAACAGAATTCCTACTGTGAACTATTTCTCCCTTATTCTTGCTTTTATTGTCCTAAAAAAAACTTAAAATAAAAACATCAATAACAAAAATTAAAAAAAAAATAAAAACATAAATCCTAAACTTAAAACTAATCCTCATATAATAAAGTAGAAGGAAAGAGATTGTGTTACTGGTGGAGTGCATGTAAATGCATCTCCCAATTTACTTATCTCTTGTTAGCCTAGATTTTCTTCAAGTGTTGGCCTTTCCCTTCTGCTTTGTGTCCATCCTTATTTTCTGCCTCCACCTCGGGCTTAATTTTCTTGCCAAATAATCTGCCGAGCGTGCTGCCGAGGTAGGATATCTTGGTGTCCGCGTCTGTTGTGTGGAGGACTTTGCACTCTTCTAGATCATCAAATTTTTTCAATTTGTGGAATGCATTGAGTTTGACTTGTTGGTCATTGACCTTCATTGTCAACTCTCCATTTCCCACATCAATTAAGGTTTGTCCAGTAGAAAGGATATGTCTTCCCTGGATGATCGGTGCATTATCATCTACTTCACAGTCAAGGACAAGGAAGTTGACAGGAAAAATAAATTTGTCTACCCTTACCAATATGTCCTCTATTTTTCCTTCAGGATGCACATAGAATCTATCCACAAGTTGGAGCAGCACTGTCGTAGGCTTTGTCCTTCCTATTCCAAGCTTTTGAAAGACTGATTTGGGCATGAGATTGATGCTTGCTCCTAGGTCACATAATATCATTCCTTCATAACTGTTACCAATCACACAAGGTATTGTAAAGCATTCATGATCTTTCAGTTTGGGTGGCATGCGATTGTGCAACATTGTCATGCATCTTTCAGTTGTTGCCACTGTTTCAAACTCACCTAGCTTCATTCTTTTAGACACAATTTCTTTCAAAAATTTAGCATAGTTGGGCACTTGTTCAATTGCCTCAACAAATGGCAAGTTGATGTGGACTTGCTTTAAAATATCCATGAACTTTTTGAACTGGTGGTCTTGTTTTTGTTTTTTCAACCTTTGTGGGAAAGGTGGTGGTGGTCTCATCTCTTCTAGAGTGTCTTTGGTTTGGAATTTAATACCTGGAACCACTGTGTTTCTTACTGTCTCAGCAATTAGTTTATGTGTTGTCGAGCTCTCTGCCGGGGAAGTGTTCTCATGTTAATTTTGTTCAGCATCCAAGTCCTCCTTGTCTGATTCCTCATGTGTTGCTGGTGGAACTTTGGTTGCTGGCTTGCCCATTGTCTCTTTAAGTTGTAGGCCACTTCTTGTGGTGATTGCTTTACATTGTTCATGGCCTATTCCTTTAGCAACTTCATTATTGCTAGGTAGTCCTCCCTGTGGTCTAGTATCTGTTTTTGAGCAAATTGACCAACTTGAGTTTCTAGTGATTTAATAGCAGCTTCCTGATTTTGCAGCCTCATCTCAATTCTATTCACGAAGTCATCAGTTCTCTTAATGAAACTACTGTTCTCTGCCATATATGATTTTGTTTTCATTATGAAGGCCTTGAGAGTATTTTCTAATGAGTTTATAGGTTGTTGCTGATGCATCTACTGCTGCGACAGTGGCTGCTGAACATGCTGCTGCAGCAGTGTATTTTGATAACCTGAGGCTTGGTTAGTGGGTTCAAGGCATTATTAGGATTGCTCCATGAAAAATTTGGATGCTTTTTCCATGCCGGATTGCATGTATTTGACATCATATTGTTGTTCCGATTGTAATTTCCCATATAAAAACCAGATTCCTCATCATGCATATACTCAGAAGAATTGATCACTTTTACCTCGTGAGTATTTTGCTATACTTGCATGTTCTGAACCATCTTGGTTAAAGATGCCAATTGTGCTGCCACTAAATTGGTAGTTTCTAGTTCATTCACTGTGGCTTGGCGTCTTAATCCTCCTCGCCTAGAAGTAGGGAATTGAAAATCGTTCCTTGCGAGTTTGTTCAGAATCTCAATAGCTTCTTTCGGAGCTTTCTCATGGAGTGTTTCATTTGCCGAGGCATCTAACATCATCCTTATCGCTGCATTGGTAGCATTGTAGAACATGGTTACTTGTGTCCATAGTGGAAATCTATGTAATGGACATTTGTTTAGTAACTCTCTGTAGCGTTCCCAAACCTCGTACATAGGTTTGTCATCAGCTTGTCGAAAAGAAGTAATTTCATTACGGATTCGATCATATAAGTTTGTAGGGTTAAATCACGTAATGAATTCTCGGTAAAGTTCACTCGAAGATCAAATAGATCCTGCCGGAATGCTATTTAACCAGGTCTTGGCCTTATCCCTCAGTGAATAGGGCAAAAATTTTAATCTCAAAATGTCTTCATAGACTCCTTGAATTTTGAATGAGTTACAGACTTCCATGAAGGACTTGGGACCGTTCATTATGACAAGCACCCGAAGATAGGGGTCAATCATTGCGACGTACACTCAAAGATAGGGGTCGTCCATGACGGTATACACTCAGAATGATGGACCGTTCATTATGACATACACTTGATGAGAAGGGTCACTCATTGTGACATATGCTCAAAGAGAGGGGTCGTCCATCACGGTATACTCTCAAAGAGAGGGACCATACACCATGACATGCACTCAAAGAGAGGGTTCATTCATTGCAACAAACGCTCAAAGAAAGGGGTCATCGACCACGGTATACGCTCTAAGAGAGGGACCTTTCATTATGGCATGTACTCGAAGAGGTGTTATTCATCGCGCCATACGCTTAAAGAGAGGGGTTGCCCATCACGGTATTTGCTCAAAGAGAAGGACCTTTCATTATGACATGCACTCGATGAGACGGGTCATTCATCACAACATACGCTCAAAGAGAGGGATCGTCCATCACGTTATATGCTAGAGGAACCATTCATTATGACATACGCTCGAAGAGATGGGTCATAAACCACGACATACACTAAAAGAGAAGGGTCAACCATTACGGTATATGCTCTAAGAAAGGGACCATTCATTATGGCATGTACTCCAAGAGAGGGGTCATTCTTCGTGACATACGCTCAAAGAGAGGGTTCGTCCATGACGGTATGCACTCAAAGAGAGGGACAGTTCATTATGACATGCACTTGAATAGAGGGGTCATTCAACGCAACATACGCTCAAAGAAAAGGTTCATCAACCACGATATTTTTTTTTGAAAGAGCATCGACCATGGTATACTCTCTAAAGAAGGGCCGTTCATTATGACATTCTTTAAAAGAGAGGGGTTATTCATCGCAACATACGCTTAAAGAGAGGGGTCGTCCATCACGGTGTAGGCTCAAAGAGAGGGACCGTTCATTATGACATGCAATTGAAGAGAGGGGTCATTTATCGCGACATACGCTCAAAGAAAGGGGACATCTATCACGGTATACGCTCTAAGAGAGGGACCGGTCATTATGACATGCACTCAAAGAGAGGGGTTATTCATCGTGACATACGCTTAAAGAGAGGGGTCGTTTCTCACGGTATACGGTCAAAGAGAGGGATAGTTCATGATGTGAGCACATCATGTCAATTTCAACAGGTTGATCCGGAGGTCTTACCATCAGGACCTATCACACGTTCTAAGGCAAAGAAATACAGGGAAGCTCTTTTCCTTACTTGTGCTAACATTTCAGATTCATTTGAGAATGTTTATGCCTTAGAATATGTTGTTTATAATGTGTTGCATGCTGATATGTGACATATTTAGGTATATATATTAGTATGTGTGTTTACTTATGTATATACTATGTTAATTATGTTTGCATTTGGTTTTAAGTGTGTTTGTGTGGTTAAAATAAGACTACAAGGCTTTTTAGATGTGTTTGCCTTGTTCTAATATAGGTACTTAGGAGAACCTTAGCTCAAGTGGGCATACCCAGCTCATCTCCAGCTCAGGAGAGCGTATGCAGTTTAATACCAGCTCAAGTGAATTATATTTAGCTCAGAAGAAGCTCAATGGTGTGCACGCAGCTCACCTTAGCTCGGGGCAGCTCAGAGGCTTAGCTCCCAGCTCCATTTAGCTCCTAACAATCTTAGCTAGTTCGTTTCAGCTCATCTCCATTTCCAGCTCAACTCAACTCAAGTTGAAGTGACCTACAGCAGCTGAAACCTATCGTACACGAAGAGCAGGTGTCCTACGCATGTGCCATGCATGTGGGGCCCACAAAGCACCCTTTTCCACAAGTTTGGGCGTCCAAAAGCAAGCAAGCCAAACAAGGCCCTTGCTTTGAAGACCAATCAGCAACATTGGATAAGAATGAGTGGTTTCTTATTCAAATTCAAATATTAAACACATGTTTAATGTGTTTTAAGTGCCAAAACATGTGGCTAAGGATATTAGGAGCCTAGGAGAAGTTATTTGAGCATTTAAATTTTAATTTTCGTTTGAATTAAGGCCACAAATTCAAATTTGGCCAACTTCTCCTTTATTCCTATATATTTACTTAATTTTGTAAAGACAAGGTTAGACATTTTATGAATAAAATCACTTGTGAGATTTTCTCTCAATTTTAGTTCTTCATTGAACTTTTCTTGACAAATTCAGACTTTGTTTGAGTGTGTCAAATCCTTGATACTTCGGGTTCCTAGATCGCTATCTAGAGGGTCCAAGTCCGTTGACGAAAAACGTATTCGATTCGGGTCTGCTCAGTATATTGTTCGGGTTCTTTCAAGTTCAACGTCATAGTTATTTCTCAGCAACTTAAACATCCAATTCTGCCATTTTGGACGTTTTAATGCTTCCATGAAAGCCTTCGGAGCATTTCATCTTCATTAACCTCCAGAAACTGCCAGAATTCATTCATCCCTTTTCTTCTTTGTTTCAGTTTTTTTTCTTTGTTTTTTTATTGTTTTAACATCATTCTAACATCCATAATGTTGTGTTTATTGCAGAGACTTGCTTGCTATTATCCTAGATCCGTTTCAAACAAGGATCGTTGTTTTTGAAGCAACGAACCCCCCATATCATATGGTAATCAGAGCTTTGGTTGGATATTAGCACTTTCT
Organism: Abelmoschus esculentus; assembly: GCA_035048815.1. Classification (NCBI taxonomy): domain Eukaryota; kingdom Viridiplantae; phylum Streptophyta; class Magnoliopsida; order Malvales; family Malvaceae; genus Abelmoschus; species Abelmoschus esculentus. The sequence goes on along the minus strand of JAUCBN010000006.1, from coordinate 10,847,206 downwards.
GCACTACATATATCAAAAACAACAAAAGAAAAAAAAAGAAAAAAAAATTCGAAATTCTGCAAAAAAAAAAAGAAAGCCAAAGTCAAAGTTTGACCAGAAAAGTCAAAGTCAACAAAAGAAATTCGAAAAATTTGAAAAAAAAAATCACATTTGAATATTTAGTGTATTTTCATGTTTATATGTGCTGTTTGACCACAGAAATGATGAAGGATGCTTACGTTTACCATGGAATGCTTCTAAATCACTTAAAACGATGTGTTCTTGTTTGTTCGGTGATAGGATTGTGGTAAGCATTTAGTACTTCATTTCCATCCTTAATTCACTTTGTTCTTCATTAATTCCAGCCTTATTCTTGTTTTCCTTTTGTTTTTTTTTTCAGCCTTGTTTTTCTTTCTTTTTTACTTTCTAGCATTGTTTTTCTTTTGTTTTACTATCCAACCTTGCTTTTTGTTTGTTTTCTTTATTTTCCAGCCTTTGTGTCATCTAAACAGACCCTAATTCACTTTTAACTCTTGTTTGTACCACCGTTACATATATCTTGGAGTTTGACACAGATAACGAGTTTGAAGGATCAGATTAGTTCCTTAAAGAGCTGTTTGCAAGAGAACGAGAGGAAAAGGCATTTGAGAGTGTGAGCACAGAAGGGGAATCAAAAGAGCCATTCAAGTATTCCCGAGTGAAACACGAGCGCTGGGTGTTACTTTGTTGAGTGCATTGTTCTTTTTGGAGTGATCTGCGAGAATTTGTTGTGTGTGCAGTGAGGGACTTTAAAATTTCGTTTATTTAACATAATAGTTTTCTTTTCTTGTTTTTCGTTGCTACAATGACAGGTAATGACGATCGTAGTCCCGGTGGAAGTAATCCACCAGATTTGCAAATGCAGGCTTTTACTCGAACCTTGCAGCGTCTTTTAGACCAAGCATTGGAGCCTATTCAGTCTCGTTTGGAGAGAATAGATGGGGGTGGTTCCCAATCTGTCCAAAATGAGAATCTTGATGAAAACAACGTCGAACAATCACCACGGACGAATCAACGACCAGGACGTGCAGTTGATGATAATATTTCTAACATAAAAGTTGCTATACCTTCTTTTCAGGGACGTTTAGATCCAGATGCTTATCTAACATGGGAAAGTAAAGTTGAACACGTTTTCGAGTGTTACAATTACTCGGAACAAAAGAAAGTACGACTAGCAACTTTGGAGTTTGTTGACTATGCATTATTGTGGTGGGATCAATTACTGGTTAGTCGACGACGTGCGGGTGAAGGACCAGTGAGAACATGGGACAAAATGAAGCGTATCATGCGGAAACGGTTTGTTCCTTCTCACTATCATCGTGATTTATTTCAGAAATTACAAACTTTGAAACAGGGCAATAGGAGCGTCGAGGACTATTTCAAGGAAATGGAGATGTCTATGATGCGTGCAAACATAGTTGAGGATCGTGAGGCAACTATGGCTCGGTTTATGGCAGGTTTGAATTCTGAAATTGCTAACGTTGTTGAATTGCAGCATTATGTCGAATTGGATGACATGGTGCATATGGCGATGAAAATTGAGCGACAACAACGTAGAAAAGTTTCTACTCGAGGTAATACTACTCCATTTAAATCTTTTACGAATCCATTATATACCCCTAACCATGCTAGGAAACAAGCACCACAAGCGCCACTTCGGATTCAAGAACAAGGCGAGTCCAGCAAGCCAAAGCCTCCCGTTGCTGATAATGGGCATGGTAAACAAAAAGTGGTTGTACGAGAGAGATCGAGAGATATTCAATGTTTTAAGTGCCTTGGTCGAGGACATGTTGCTAGCCAGTGTCCTAATCGTAGGGTTATGTTGATGCGAGATGATGGAGAGATTGAGTCAGATTCTGAAGAACCACATGAGATCCCTGATGAAGATGATAAAGAGGATGTCCTAGAAGTTGCTGAGACTGGTAAGGTAATGGAAATTATGGTTGTTAAACGTAGTCTGAGTGTGCAACAAGTTCAGGATGAACAACAACGCGAGAATATCTTTCACACGCGATGCAAAATTCAAGATAAGGTATGTGTTGTTATTATTGATAGCGGTAGTTGTACTAATGTTGCTAGTTCAGTGATGGTTGACAGGTTAGGTCTCAAGACAACAAAGCATCCGAATCCGTACAAATTATAATGGTTGAATGACGGGGGAGAACTTAAAGTAACAAAACAAGTTGTTATACCGTTTTCGATCGGAAGTTACAAGGACGAGGTCCTTTGTGATGTTGTGTCGATGGATGCTACTCACCTTCTTTTGGGACGCCCTTGGCAATATGACAAGAAGGTAATGCATGATGGTTTTACAAATCGATACTCTTTTATGCATGCAGGTAAGAAGATTACTTTGGCTCCTTTGACACCGAGTCAAGTGATGGAAGATCAAGCAAGCTTAAAAAAGAGTAAGGAAGCTGCAAAGGAGAAGAAAAAGATGAATGTTTATGCAAGCAATCGAGAAATCAGGAAATGTCTTTCCTCTCACTAATCTTTGCTTATTTTAATATTTAAAGATTATTGTTTATTGATTGACTTTCCTTCTGATTTGCCTGCATCAATTGTTTCCCTTTTGCAGGAATTTAAGGATGTGTTTCCGGAAGAAACACCGAGGGGATTGCCACCTCTTCGTGGCATTGAGCACCAGATTGACTTTATCCCAGGTGCTACTATTCCAAATCGACCAGCTTATCGAACTAACCCCGAAGAGACGAAAGAGCTTCAAAGACAAGTGACAGAATTAATGGACAAGGGTTATATTCGAGAGAGTCTGAGTCCGTGTGTTGTTCCGGTACTGTTAGTGCCGAAGAAAGATGGGTCTTGGAGGATGTGCGTAGATTGTAGAGCTGTGAATCAGATTACAATTAAGTATCGTCATCCTATTCCCAGACTTGATGATATGTTGGACGAGCTTTGTGGAGCCGTCATCTTCTCCAAAATTGACCTAAAGAGTGGATATCATCAGATTCGCATGCGAGAAGGCGATGAATGGAAGACAGCCTTCAAAACGAAGCTAGGTTTGTACGAATGGTTAGTAATGCCTTTTGGCTTAACTAATGCACCTAGTACTTTTATGCGATTGATGAATCATGTTCTGCGATCTTTTATTGGAAAGTTTTGTGTTGTACATTTTGACGATATTTTGATTTATAGCAAGACTTTGCAGGATCATGTAGAACATTTGAGAGTTTTTTTACAAACTTTGCGAGAAGAAAGATTGTTTGGTAACATAGAGAAATGTGTGTTTTGTACTGACAAACTTACATTTCTTGGTTACATTGTTAGTGCACAGGGTGTTGAAGTCGATCCTGAGAAGATAAAGGCAATTCAGGAATGGCCACAACCGACATCGATTACTCAGGTTAGATCTTTTCATGGCTTAGCTAGTTTCTATCGTCGGTTTGTTCCTAACTTCAGTTCTATTACCGCACCCTTAACAGGGATTATTAAGAAGAATTCTAGCTTCTTATGGGGTAAAGAACAAGAAGATGTCTTTTTGAAAATTAAGGATTGTTTAACGAAGTCACCTGTGTTAGCCTTACCTAACTTTGATAAAACTTTTGAAATTGAATGTGATGCTTCTGGAGTTGGTATAGGCGCTGTGCTAATGCAGGAAAAAAGGCCCATTGCATACTTTAGTGAAAAGCTTAGTGGAGCAACATTGAATTATCTAGTCTATGACAAGGAGATGTATGCACTAATTCGGGCATTGGAGACATGGCAACATTACTTGTTGCCTAAGGAGTTTGTGATTCACACTGATCATGAGGCTTTACGATATATCACAGGTCAGCATAAATTGAATAAACGACATGCTAAATGGGTTGAATTTTTAGAGTCTTTTCCTTATGTCATTCGTTACAAAAAGGGTAAAGATAATGTCGTTGCTGATGCTTTATCACGTAGATATGTGCTTTTGAATTACCTTGACTCACATTTGATTGGATTTGCATATATACGTGACTTGTATGTTGATGATTCTGATTTTAGAGATAAGTATAATGCTTGTGAGAAAGGTGCAGATGGAAAGTTTTACAGGCATGATGGTTATCTTTTCAAAGAAAATAGGATATGCATTCCACAGGGTTCAGTGCGTGATATTCTGATCCGTGAAGCACATGAGGGTGGATTGATGGGTCACTTTGGAGTCACCAAGACGTTACAGACATTGAAAGAACATCTATTTTGGCCTAAGATGCGTAGAGACGTAGAAAGGTACTGTGAACGTTGTGTGACATGTAAGAAAGCAAAATCGAAGGTTTCACCACATGGTATGTACTTACCTCTACCTATTCCTGATTCCCCTTGGACTGATATTTCAATGGATTTTGTTTTGGGATTGCCTCGAACTAGAAATGGTAGAGATAGTGTCTTTGTTGTGGTTGATAGATTCTCTAAGATGGCACATTTCGTTGCATGCCATAAGACTGATGATGCTGTTAATGTGGCTAACTTATTCTTTAGAGAGATTGTTCGATTACATGGTATTCCTAGGTTAATTGTTTCTGACAGGGATGTTAAGTTTCTGAGTCATTTTTGGAGGACTCTTTGGAGCAAAATAGGTACAAAACTCATGTTTTCTACTACTTGTCATCCCCAGACTAATGGACAAACTGAGGATGTTAATCGTGTTTTATCTACTTTGTTGCGTTCCATCATTAAAAAGAACATTAGGACTTGGGAAGATTGTTTGCCACATGTTGAGTTTGCGTATAATCGTTCTATACATTCTGCTACTAAGATGTCACCATTTGAGGTTGTTTATGGTTTTAACCCTATTACGCCTCTAGATTTGTTACCTTTGCCACAGGAACAAGTGACGAACAGAGACGGTCAAGCGAAAGCAGAATATGTGAAGAAGTTGCATCAACAGGTGAAGGAGAATTTAGAACGAAGGACTCAACAGTACGAAAAGCAAGCAAATAAGGGAAGAAAGCGAGTCACCTTTGATGTTGGTGATTGGGTTTGGGTTCACTTCCGCAAGGAACGATTTCCAGCACAAAGGCGGTCTAAGTTGTTACCGCGAGGAGATGGTCCTTTTCAGGTGTTGGAGAAAGTGAATGACAACGCCTACAAGATAGACGTACCGGGTGAGTACACTGTAAGTGCCACATTTAATGTTTCTGATTTAACCCCGTATGATATTTCTGTAGATTTGAGGTCAAATCCTTTTCAAGAAAGCGGGGATGATGTGAGCACATCATGTCAAGTTCAACAGGTTGATCCGGAGGTCTTACCATCAGGACCTATCACACGTTCTAAGGCAAAGAAATACAGGGAAGCTCTTCTCCTTACTTGTGCTAACATTTCAGATTCATTTGAGAATGTTTATGCCTTAGAATATGTTGTTTATAATGTGTTGCATGCTGATATGTGATATATTTAGGTATATATATTAGTATGTGTGTTTACTTATGTATATACTATGTTAATTATGTTTGCATTTGGTTTTAAGTGTGTTTGTGTGGTTAAAATAAGACTACAAGGCGTTTTAGATGTGTTTGCCTTGTTCTAATATAGGTACTTAGGAGAACCTTAGCTCAAGTGGGCATACCCAGCTCATCTCCAGCTCAGGAGAGCGTATGCAGTTTAATACCAGCTCAAGTGGATTATATTTAGCTCAGAAGAAGCTCAATGGTGTGCACGCAGCTCACCTTAGCTCGGGGCAGCTCAGAGGCTTAGCTCCCAGCTCCATTTAGCTCCTAACACTCTTAGCTAGTTCGTTTCAGCTCATCTCCATTTCCAGCTCAACTCAACTCAAGTTGAAGTGACCTACAGCAGCTGAAACCTATCGTACACGAAGAGCAGGTGTCCTACGCATGTGCCATGCATGTGGGGCCCACATAGCACCCTTTTCCACAAGTTTGGGCGTCCAAAAGCAAGCAAGCCAAACAAGGCCCTTGCTTTGAAGACCAATCAGCAACATTGGATAAGAATGAGTGGTTTCTTATTCAAATTCAAACATTAAACACATGTTTAATGTGTTTTAAGTGCCAAAACATGTGGCTAAGGATATTAGGAGCCTAGGAGAAGTTATTTGAGTATTTAAATTTTAATTTTCGTTTGAATTAAGGCCACAAATTCAAATTTGGCCAACTTCTCCTTTATTCCTATATATTTACTTAATTTTGTAAAGACAAGGTTAGACATTTTATGAATAAAATCACTTGTGAGATTTTCTCTCAATTTTAGTTCTTCATTGAACTTTTCTTGACAAATTCAGACTTTGTTTGAGTGTGTCAAATCCTTGATACTTCGGGTTCCTAGATCGCTATCTAGAGGGTCCAAGTCCGTTGACGAAGAACGTATTCGATTCGGGTCCGCTCAGTATATTTTTCAGGTTCTTTCGAGTTCAACGTCGTTGTTATTTCCCAGCAACTTAAACATCCAATTCTGCCATTTTGGACGTTTTAATGCTTCCATGAAAGCCTTCGGAGCATTTCATCTTCATTAACCTCCAGAAACTGCCAGAATTCATTCATCCCTTTTCTTCTTTGTTTCAGTTTTTTTTCTTTGTTTTCTTATTGTTTTAACATCATTCTAACATCCATAATGTTGTGTTTATTGCAGAGACTTGCTTGCTATTATCCTAGATCCGTTTCAAACAAGGATCGTTGTTTTTGAAGCAACGAACCCCCCATATCAGTTCATTATGACATACGCACAAAGAGATGGGTCATTCACCGCAAAATACGTTGAAAGAGAGAACTCGTTCATTACGACAGACGCCCGTAGAGATGGGTCATTTAGTATAAGAAAGGGCCCGTTCTAAAAAAGGGACGGTTTATTATAACATGCACTCGAAGAGAGGGGTCATTCTTTGCAAAATATGCTCAAAGAGAGGGGGTCGTCCACGACGGTATACGCTCAAAGAGAGGGACCATTCATTATGACATGTTGTCGAAGAGAGGGGTCAATCATCGCGACATACGCTCAAAGAGAAGGGTTGTCTATCACGGTATATGCTCAAAGAGAGGAATCGTTCATTATGATATACGCTCAAAGAGAGGGGTCGTCCATCACGGCATACACTCAAAGAGAGGAATCGTTCATTTTGACATACGCTTGAAGGGATGAGTCATTCACCGCGACATACGTCCATAGAGAGGGGTCATCCAACACGGAATACGCTCTAAGAATGGGACCGTTTATTCTAACATGCACTCGAAGGGAGGGGCCATTCATCGGGACATACGCTCAAAGAGAGGGATCGTCCATGACGGTATACGCTCAGAGAGAGACCGTTCTTTATGACATGCACTCAGAGAGAGGGGTCATTCATCGCGACATACGTTTAAAGAGAGGCATCATCTTTCACGGTATATGCTTAAAGAGAGTGACTATTCACCATGACATGCACTTGAAGAGACGAGTCATTTATTGCGACATACGCTTAAAGAGAGGGGTCGTCCATCACAGTATATGCTCGAAGATAGGGACCATTCATTATGACATACTCTTGAAGAGAGGGGTCATTCATCACAACATACGCTCAAAGAGAGGGGTCATCGATCACGGTATATGCTCAAAGAGAGGGATCGTTCATTATAACATACGCTCGAAGAGAGGGGTCATTCATCTTGACATACGTTCAAAGAGAAGTGTTGTCCATCACGACATACGCCCTTAGAAAGGGACCGTTCACCATGACATGCACTCAAAGAGAAGTGTCATTCATCGCAACATACCCTCAAAGAAAGGGGTCATCGACCATGATATACGCTCAAATAGAGGGATCAGTTCATTATAACATGCACTCGAAGAGTGTGGTCATTCATCACGACATACGCTCAACGAGCGCGGCATCCATCGCGGTATACACTCAAAGAGAGGGGTCGTTCATTATGACATGCACTCTCAGAGAAAGAAAGGGGTCGTCCATCACAGTATACGCTCAAAGGGAGGGACCGTTTATTATGACATGCACTCGAAGTTAGGGGTCATTCATCATGACATACGCTCAAAAAGAGGGGTCGTCCATCATGACATATGCTCAAAGAGATGATCTGTTCATTATGACAAACACTCGAAGAGAGAGGTCATTCACCATGGCATACTCTCAAAGAGAGGGGCCGTCCATCACGGTATACGCTCTAAGAAAAGGCCGGTTCAATTTTACATGCACTCGTTGAGAGGGGTCATTCATCGCGACATCCGCTTAAAGAGAAGGGTGGTTGGTTCATCACGGTTTAAGCTGTAAGAAAGGGACGGTTCATTATGACATGCACTCGAAGAGAAGGTTCATTCAACGCGACATACGCTTAAAGGAGGGGTCGTCGATCACGATATACGCACAAAGAGAGGAACCGTTCACCATGGCATGCACTCGAAGAGAGAGGTCATTAATCGCGACATACGCTCAAAGAGAGGGTTCGTCCATCACGATATACGCTCAAAGAGAGGGACCGTTCATTATGAGATATGCTCGAAGAAAGGGGTCGTTCACCGCAATATATGCTTAAAGAGAGGGGTTGTCCATCATGGTATATGCTCTAAGAAAGGGACTAGTCATGGTGACATGCACTCGAAGAGAGTGGTCATTCCTTGCGACATACGCCTAAAGAGAGGGGTCGTCCATGACGGTATACGCCTAGTAAAAAAATAATAATAAAATTAAAATAACTAAAATAAAAGCAAGAAATAAAGAAAATAAAATTTAGTTGTCAATCCCCGACAACGGCGCCAAAAACTTGATGCCTGTCAAATATGCACAATTAGTGCAAGTGAACACGCCAAAACAAGTGCAAAGTGATCAGATTTTGATGAAAAGTGTGGAGGCTTGGAAACAAGAGAAGATCCAAACCAAGCTTAAAGAAGGAAGACCTAAGGAAGAAAAGGCATCTGGCAGCATCAAGTTGATTAGGGAATGTCTTTTGACACATCATGTGATCATTTCTGAATTTTCTAACCCAAAAGAAGCCAAAAAGTTCCCATCTTGTTTTCAGAAACTCAAGGAGTTAGAAGGCCATGCACGGAAAAACCATGTCATTCCCATTGCTAAGGGAGATTCCAGCACAAAGGGGTTCGATTTGAGGACAAATCGCCCAAAAGAAGGAGGGGATGGTAGGTGCACGACCAACCTTAAATTCTGCCATACCCTAAGTCACACAAGTCCACTCAGAGAGTTCTACTTAATCCTCTTTATTTATTCAATTCATGTGCTACACTCGCTTGCTATCTCATATTATATACCTATAATGTTTATTTCCTTATATTACTATTGATAACTTAGTAATTGATATTGAACCACATCTTTATCTGGCTTATATTATGCATTTTTAATATTAAACACATGTTTAGTAACATCATACTTATTAGTTTAAGTTGTTTCTTTGCAGGTTATGTTAAACACAGCTTAAGGGACTATTGGCCAGCTCCATTTTAGCTCGAATGCACCATTTGAGCTGAAAACAAAGAATCATTGTTTGAGAAACTTACCAGCTTCCGATCAACACTAAAATGTACAAAACACTCCTAGGCAGCGCAATGAAGCGGATGCTAGCTTCATTCCAGTTCACGAATCTAGAATGAGCTCAAAACGACAAATGATGAATTTCAATTAATATGGAATTCAGATAAGCTCCTACTCACTCTTATGGATTGAGTAGAGTATTATGGACCTTATGATAAGTTCACTAAGATAGGGGGTTAGCCGTTCAGCTCAAATCCTAACTCAAAGATGGAGAACTTTCAGCTAGCTAGCTCAGCTCAACCCAGCTCAACCTTAGTTCATCCAGCTCATCTTAGCTCACCCTACAACCTATAGCTCAACCATGGAAGAACATGTTCCCTCCCCAAGAGACACAACCGACCAACATGGAAGGAAAAATGTTTTGGGCGCCAAAACAAAGAGAAAACACTCTAAATTGGACAGATTCATGATGGTCCACTTGTGTGCCGATTTCGAGAAGTATATGAGTAGAATTGGACTTTAGTGTCTTCATGAAAGTTGTTCCTCAGTATATTATCTTTCCAGCACATGTTGAATCTCATCAATCCGCTGTCGGGAACTCGAGATATGTCCAATTTATTGAAGACTGTGCAGGCTAGAATTTTAAATCGAAAAGTTACAACAATTATTGGGAGGAGACACCATTCAACCGAACGGTTAAAGTGGGAGACGCCACCAATTGAACAGACACCAAGGCCACTATTCGGCCACCCTTTCAAAGGGAAATGTCCCTTGTCCACACCCTTTCATTTCCTATAAATATGTAGCCATTTTGGCATTTCAGACAACAACATTGAATCAGATTATTTAGTTTCTGAGTTAATCTCTCATTCTTTTTTCTTTTTAGAACTTTATCGACATATCAAATCATCTCTTTGAATTGTGGCATCACCCTCCATCCTTTATACTTTGGGTTTCAGGAATTACATTTTCAAGAGGTCTAAGTGCATCTACCACCCTTAGAGTTGCAACTAGATTGAGTTTATGTTCCTATAACATAAGTTCAACCTTTACCCCTTTGAATACTATCATTTCAACACCCCATAATCACCATCCATCTTCCATTTTCATCCACTATTCTTCACCAGCCCTTTACATATCCTTTCATATCATTTACATCACTTAAACACCTTTATTTCCTTCCTTAATCAACCATCAACATCCCTTACACCATAACCCCTTCTTGAATCATCCTTATCTTATTTTCAGCATCTTTTAACATTCTTTTGTTCAGGAAACAAGCGTGATACAAGGCTTGGCTTGCATTTTAAGGTCCGGGCAATCAAAGCTTCTCTCTACAAGCATCTTGGAGAGTTGGAGCATATCAAAGAGGGGTATTCCATCACGATATACGCTCTGAGAAAGGGACAGTTCATTATGACATGCACTCGAAGAGAGAGGTCATTGATCGTGACATACGCTCAAAGAGAGGGGTCGTCTATCACGGCATACGCACAAAGTGAGAGACCGTTCATTATGACATGCGCTCGAAGAGAGGAGTCATTTGACCGCGACATATGCTCAAAGAGAGAGGTCTTCCGTCACGGTATACGCTCTGAGAAAGGGACTGTTCATTATAACATACACTCGAAGAGAAGGCTCATTCATCCTGACATACGCTGAAAGAGAATGGTCATCCATCATGGCTCTAAGAAAGGGACTATTTGTTATGACATGCACTCGAAGAGGGGTCATTCATTGCGACATACGCTCAAAGAGAGGAGTTGCCCATCACGGTATATGCTCAAAGAGAGAGATCGTTCACCAAGACATGCATTAAAAGATAGGGGTCATTCAAGGGACTGTTCAGCTTGTGTGCATGAATAAATAATGCTTGATGTTCATTTAAGCATGTTAGTTCAATTAAGTTCATTAGTTTAATTAATGCATGATAGTTCACTTAAAGCATGCTAGTTTTCTTATGTTTATAAGTTAATTTAGTGTGTGATTTTATTAATTAAACTAGAACATTCAATGTAACTAGTTTCATTAATTAATCTAGCTCATTAAATCTATTTCATGCATTCACTTTTATTTTTATTGAATAAAGTTGTTATCTAGTGGTTGCTTATATATTTCAGCTATGTTATTCTTTTGGAGCAAATGGTTGATCATATTCTCAGGAATGACATGGCATTTACATCAATTGAAGTCCCTTGAAGACCCATCAAGGATGATTGGTTACAATGCAATTCAATGGAGCAATTACACCACTTGAATGTTGTTATTTCCAGCAATGGTTTTAACGCTTTCAAGAGAGTCTTTACATCATTTTAAGGTTGTCAGTTTCAGGAAGAAAGAAAGAGAAGACATGCAATGAAAGCCTTCATTATCACAATTTAAGGGAGAGTAAACACTAGAATTAAAAACAACAGTTAAGGAGAGAACTCGAAGAGAGGGGTCATTCATTGCGACATACGCTCAAAGAGAGGGGTCGTCCATCATGGTAAACACTCTAAGAAAAGGACCATTCACTGACATGTACTCGAAGAGAGGGGTCATTCATCGTGACATATGCTCAAAGAGAGGGGTTGTTCATCTTGGTATACGCTCTAAGAAAGGGACCATTAATTATGACTTGCACTCGAAGAGAGGGGTCAAATATCGCGACATACGCTCAAATAGAGGTGTCGTCCCTCACGGTATACACTCAAAGAGAGGGACCGTTCACCATGACATGCACTCGAAGAGAGGGGTCATTCATCGCGAAAAACGCTCAAAGAGGGGTCGTCAATCACGGTATACGCTCAAAGAGAGGGACTGTTCATTATGACATATGCTCGAAGAAGGGGGCATTCATCACGACAAACGCTCCGAGAGAGGGCTCGTCCATCACGATATACGCTCTAAGAAAGGGATCGTTCACTATGACATGCAGTCGAAGAGGTATACGCTCAAAGAGAGGGACCGTTCATTATGACATCACTCGAAGAGAGGGGTCATTAATCGCAATATAAGCTCAAAGTGCGGTGGCGTCCATCACGGTATATGGTCAAAGAGAGGAACTTTTCCTTATGACATGAACTCGAAGAAAGGGGTTGTTCATCGCGACATGTGCTCAAAGAGGGACCGTTCACTATGACATATGCTTGAAGAGAGGGGTCATTTAACGCAACATACGCTCAAGAGAATGGTTGTCCATCATGATATACGCTCTAAGAAATGGACTTTTCACCATGACATGCACTCAAAGAGAAGGGTCATTCATCGCTCGCAATATACGTTAAAAGAGAGGGGTCATCGATCACGGTATACACTCGAAGAGAAGGATCGTTCATTATGAAATACTCTTGAAGAGAGGGATCATTCATCGTGAGATACGCTCAAATAGAAGGGTCGTAAATCACGGTATACGCTCTAAGAAAGAGACTGTTCATTATGACATGCACTCGAAGAGAGGGATCATTCATAGCGACATACGCTCAAAGAGAGGGGTAGTCCACCAAGGTATACACACAAAAAGAGAGGGACAGTTCATCTTGACATGCACTCAAAGAGAAGGGTCATTCATCACAACATATACTCAAAGAGAGGGGTCATTGATCACGTTATACGTAGACCTGGAAAACTTGATCCGAGAACCGAAAATCAAAACGATTTACCCGAACCGAAATGAAACTGATGATTTAGAGAGATTCGAAACCCGAACTGAAACCGAAACCGATCTAAATTCTAGAAGAACCCGTAACCGATTTCACCCAAACCGGAAGTAACCCGAACCAAAAACAACCCGAAATTAACTTGCTAAAAACCGATCTAAACCGAACATCAATCTGATTTTAACCCGATAATTGAGTCAAAGTGAATGAATAATATATTTTTACTATAGTTTATTTTTTAACAATATGATAAATAATTAAATAATATATTTTTTATCTTTTTTTATTATGATAATACTAATTAATCACTACATCTGATAATAATTTAATTTTTAATATTACATTTCCTACTTTAAAAATCAGTTTATTTTTTGTTAAAATTTAGGGCGTTATAAAAATGACCAAAATGTTATTAATGAATCCATGTATTCACAAAAATGGCATTATCCCTTATATTACCAATACTGACTTTACTCGAATAAAAGCTGAGGCAAAAATTTTCAAAACAATTCCAATATAAAATAAAAATGATATATTTTTACAAGAATATATGATTAATTCTATATATAATATAGACGATTACATTTATACTTAAGTCCAACTCAAACCAAATTAACCTGAAAATTCAAAGATTGAATTAACCCGAACTGATCCAAATGACCCGACATAGACTTGACCCGAAAACTTTCAACCCGATATTGACCCGACCCGAAAACAACAGATCCGATATTGACCAAAATCATCGATCCGATATCTAAACCGAACCAAATTATCATATAACCGAATCAAAATCGAAATCGAAACCAGAACCGAGCCAAACCGAATCGAAACCAAACCGAATGTCCCGTTAGCCACCTCTAGGTATACGCTCAAAGAGAGGGACCGTTCATTATGACATGCACTCGAAGAGAGGGATCATTCGTCGCGACATACTCTCAAAGAGAGGTGTTGTCCCTCACGGTATACGCTCAAAGAGAGGATCATTCATTATGGCATGCACTCGAAGAGAGGGGTCATTGATCGCGATATATGCTCAAAGAGATGGACCATTCGTTATGACATGCAATCGAAGAGAGGGGTCATTCATCGCGACATACACTCAAAGAGAGGCGAAGTCCATCACGGTATAGGCTCAAAGAGAGGGACCGTTCATTATGACATGCACTCGACGAGAGGGTTCATTATCGCAACATACACGCAAAGAGCAGCAGAGTACAACACGTATACACTCGAAGAGAGGGATCATTCATTATGACATGCACTCGAAGGAGGGGTCATTCATCACGACATACGCTCAAAGAGAGGGGTCGTCCATCACCGCATACGCTCAAAGAGAGGAACCGTTCACTATGACATACGCTTGAAGAGAGGGGTCAGTCACCGCGACATACGCTCAAAGAAAAGGGTTGTCCATCACGGTATAGACTCTAACAATTAGACCGTTCACCTTGACATGCACTCAAATAGAGGCGTCATTCATCGCAATATACGTTCAACGAGAGGGTTCATCGATCACAGTATACACTCAAAGAGAAGGATCGTTCATTATGACATACGCTTTAAGAGAGAGGTCATTCATCGCGACATACGATCAAAGAGAAGTGTCGCCCATCACGGTATACGCTCTAAGAAAGTGATTGTTCATTATGACATGCACTCGCAAAGAGGGTCATTCATCGTGGCATACGCTCAAAGAGAGGGGTCGTCCATCAAGGTATACGCTCAAAGAGAGGGACCTCTCACCATGACATGCACTCGTAGAGAAGGGTCATTCATCGCAACATATGCTCAAAACTCGATTTGAGGGGTCATTCATCGTGACATACTCTCAAAGAGAGGGGTCGTCCATCAAGGTATACGCTCAAAGAGAGGGACCTCTCACCATGACATGCACTAGAAGAGAAGGGTCATTCCATCGCAACAAATGCTCAAAAACTCGATTTGAGGGGTCATTCATCGCGATATACTCTCAAAGAGAGGGGTCGTCTATCACGGTATACGCTCTAAGAAAGGGACCGTTCATTATGACATGCACTCGAAGAGAGGGGTCATTCATCGCGACATTCGCTCAAAGAGAGTGGTCGTCCATGGCGGTATACGCTCAAAGTAAGGGACCGTTCATTATGACATGCTCTTGAAGAGAGGGATCATTTATCGCAACATACGCTCAAAGAGAGGGGTCATCGATCACAGTATACGCTCAAAGAGAGGACCGTTCCTTATGACATGCACTCGAAGAGTGGGGTCATTACTCGCGATATACGCTCAAAGTGCGGCGGCGACCATCACAGTATACCCTCAAAGAGATGGACCGTTCATTATGAAATGCTATCGAAGAGAGTGATCATTCATCGCAACATAGGTTCCATGAGAGGGGTCGTCCATCACAGTCTACGCTCAAAGAGAGGGACTGTTCATTATGACATGCACTCGAAAATAGGGGTCATTCATCGCGACATACGCTCAAAGAGGGGCCATTCGTTATGACATAAGCTCGAAGAACGGGGTCCGTCATCACGGTATATGCTCTAAGATAGGGCCCATTCATTAGGACATGCACTCGTAGAGGGGGGTCATTCATCGCGATATACGCTTAAAGAGAAGGGTCGTCCATCATGGTATACGCTCAAAGAGAGTGACCATTCATTATGACATATGACACTCGAACAAAGGGGTCATTCATAGCGACATATGCTCAAAGTGAGGAACCACCATTCAATATGACATGCACTCAAAGATAAGGGTCATTCATCGCCACATATGCTCAAGGAGAGGGATCATCTATCATGCAATACGCTCAAAGAGATGGACCATCCATCATAGAATACGCTCTAAGAACGAGACCATTCATTATGACATGCACCCGAAGATACGGGTCATTCATTGCGACATACGGTCAAAGAGAGGGATCGTCCATCTTGGTATCCTCTCAAAGAGAGGGACTGTTCATTATGTTATACGCTTGAAGAGAGGGATCATTCACCGCGACATATGCTAGAAGAGAGGTGATACGATCACAACCAACAATGAATCAGAAGACTTTCCTATTGGACCTATGACTCGTGCTAAAACCAAGAAATTTCAAGAGGCCATGGGAAATCTATTTCTTCAAGACTGGAAATTAGAGAATGCAACACCAGCTATGTTGGAACAATACAGCCTCCTACTTGTGCATGAGTTTGCATGAGTTCTTTCTTAAGTTTTTTAAATTTAATTTCAGGATGTGTGCATGAATAAATAATGCTCTATATTCATTTAAGCATGTTAGTTCAATTAAGTTCATTAGTTTAATTAATGCATGATAGTTCACTTAAAGCATGTTAGTTTTCTTATGTTTATGAGTTCATTTAGTGTGTGGATTAATTAATTAAACTAGATCATTCAAAGTAACTAGTTTCATTAATTAAACTAGCTCATTAAATATGTTTCATGCATTCACTTTTATTTTATTGAATAAAGTTGTTATCTAATGGTTGCTTATATTTTCATCTAGGGTATTCATTTGGGATCAAATGGCTGATCATTTTCTACAAGAATGACAAGTCATTTACTACCAATTAAAGACACTTGAAGACACCATGATGGCTGATCAGTTTCAAGACATTCAAGGGAGATTTACACAACCAATTAAAGGCTTTCAGTTTCAGCAAGAAAACAATGCATTGAAGAGCTCCTAAATACACCACTTAAAGAGGCACTTAAAGACTACTTAAGAGCTACTTAATCCTACATAAAGCTTATCAGCTTTTAACAGAGAATACATGCAATCAAAGCCTTCATTATCAGAACTTAAGGGAGAGTAAAGGCAAGAATTAAAGCAACACTTAAGGAGGGAGTTCAAGGAATATCAATCTAACTTGTTCGCCATTTTTGGATTGAGTACGAGCATATTTGAGTCTTGAGGTCTTCTTAAAACTTATTCCTCCATTTCTTAGCTTTCCAACGCACTTTGAATCACCATAATCCGATATTCGGAGCTTAAGATATGATTAAATTAGTGAAGACAGTGAATGCTGGAAATTCAGTACGGGAATAGTCACAAGATGCTTGTTCAACAAATTCAAGAGGCCATTCAATTGCTGAATTCAATGCTTTATCAACAGCCCATTAAAGGAGGATGAATGAAAACTTAATCAAGTTCATTAGCCCAAGATTTTCTCATGTGGATGATATGAATGTCCACATTCATCCTTGTTAGATCAAACCTTTTTGGCTGTCAATTGGATATAGGATAACCTACAAATTAATAGGCCTTTAACACCAGAATAATGAGTCTTTAATCTTTGTTCTAGGCTAATCAATTTATTGTTGTCTTACATCTATAAATAGGAACTCATTTCATTGTAAAAGGAACAACTTTTGGCATATATTAAACTTTGAGAGTGTTCTCTTTTATAGTTCTTTTTGAACTTTATCGGCTTGCAAGATTGTTCTTGTGGCATTAATCCCTTTTCATCCTTTTTTATATTGTGAAAAAAGGTTTGATTTGTATTTTTTATCACATTTTCTTCAGATTCCTATTTTATCTTTTTTTAGCATCCGTTTGCTACCTATTTCTTGTTTTCTTTTCCTAACCATTTTGTTTTACCTGAATTCCACAAAGAAAGATTGTTAAGCCTTGAGTAAGTTCTCTGCGGACTTAGAAAAGAGAGCAAGAATGGTAAAAGGCAAGAGTGTGCATTAAGGGGAAAAGCCTATCCCGAGAGAAACACGAGTGTGAGTGCATTTTCTTTGGAGTGGAATGGTGAGGATTTCTGTTGGTAAGATTTAAATTTTTTTTATCTAATCATGTCACAAAGATCTGGTCACAGTGGTGAAGGAGTTCCCAATTTGCAAAATCAAGCATTGCTACAAGCAATGGCAAAGATGATTCAACAGCAATTGGAGCCCTTATTAGAACGAATTGATCAACTTGAAAATTCACAAGCTTATCATGGTAATGAGGAGTATCATCCTGAAGGGGATGATGATGTGTATGAACTTGATCAATCATCCCAACATAGTATGGCACAACAAGGCCAAAGAGCACGTCCAAGAGTGGATGATAATCTCAACAACATCAAAATTACCATTCCTCCTTTTCAAGGAAAAACGGATCCAGAAGCATACCTCGCATGGGAAAAGAAGGTTGAACACATCTTTGAGTGTCATAACTATTCAGAGCTTAAAAAGGTAAAACTCGTAGCCATTGAGTTTACGGATTATGCACTTATATGGTGGGATCAATTGACATCTAGCAGGAGACGCAATGGTGAACATCCTATTTCTACTTGGAATGAGATGAAAGCTGTGATGCGTAGAAGATTCATTCCAACTCACTACCATAGAGAGTTGTTTAAAAAGCTTCAAAACCTTACACAAGGCAATCGTAGTGTTGAGGATTATTATAAAGACATGGAAGCAGCCGTGATCCGAGCCAACATTGATGAGGATCGAGAAGCCACTATGGCAAGGTTTCTATCTGGTCTTGATCCTAACATTGTAGCCATTGTTGAGTTGCAACATTACGTGGAAATAGAAGACATGGTTCATACGACCATGAAGGTGGAGAAGCAACTCAGAAGGAAAGGTGCACCCCGAGTCTTTGGAGGTTCTACTTCTAAATGGGGGAAAAGTAACGTAAAAATGAATCCATCCTTTACTCCTAATGACCGAGCCGGACCATCAAAGAATATCAAACCCATCGCTAAAACTAGCAAGAGAAAGAGTTCAGCCATGCCAAATCGATCCCGTGATGTATAATGCTTCAAGTGTTTGGGGAGAGGTCACATTGCTAGCCAATGCCCTAACCGCAACACTATGTTCATCCGTGATGATGGAGAGATTGAAACTGACCAAGAGGGGGAGGAGGAGGAGGATAAAGAATTTGAAGAAGAAGAAGAGTTGCAACATGTCGTAGATGGAGAGGTCCTTGTTGTTAAAAGGAGCCTAAGCATGCAAGCAATTGATGGGGATCAGCAACGCGAGAACATTTTCCATACTCGCTGCCATATTAATGGAAAGGTACGCTTTGTCATTATCGATGGTGGTAGTTTCACTAACGTTGCTAGTACTTTAATGGTAGATAAACTTGGCCTAGAAACGACCAAGCATCCACATACCTACAAGTTGTAGTGGCTTAATGATGGAGGAGAACTTAAAGTGATCAAACAAGTTATTGTGCCTTTTTCCATTGGCAAATACAAAGACGAGGTGTTATGTGATGTTGTGCCAATGCACGCCGGTCATCTCTTGTTAGGTAGACCATGACAGTTCGATAGGAGAGTCATACATGATGGTTATACCAATCGGTATACCTTCACCCATGAAGCAAGGAAGATCACTCTAGCCCCAGTTTCACCAAAGCAAGTTCACAAAGATCAACTTCATTTAAGAGAAAGCTTTGAAAAAGCCAAAGAGAGTGATATCAAAATTGAGAGAAGAGCCAAGGAGAGTGAGGTAACATCCGAGCGGAAAAAGGAGAGAGAAAAAGAAGAAAAAAAGAGAGTTAGCATTTTTGCTAAAGAAAAAGAGATAAGAAATAATTTGTTTTCGGAAAAGATGGTTCTTGTACTTATGTACAAGGAAAGTTATTTAAGCACTAACAATCTTGACCCAAATCTGTCATCTTTTATTATTTCATTGTTGCAGGAATATGAAGACCTATTTCCAGAAGAGATTCTAGGTGGACTACCTCCAATTCGTGGAATAGAACATCAAATTGACTTTGTTCCTGGTGCTATCATTCCTAACCGACCAGCTTATCGATGTAACCCCGAGGAAACTAAGGAGTTACAAAGGCAAGTTTCAGATTTGATGGAAAAGGGTTATATTAAAGAGAGCCTTAGTCCTTGTGCAGTACCTGTTCTACTTGTGCCTAAGAAAGATGGTACATGGCGCATGTGTGTGGACTGTCATGCGGTTAACAAAATAACGGTAAATTATCGTCATCCTATTCCACGTTTAGATGATATGTTAGATGATCTTAGTGGTTCTATGGTATTCTCTAAGATTGATCTTAAAAGTGGTTACCACCAAATTCGAATGCGAGAAGGGGATGAGTGGAAAACTACATTCAAGACTAAACAAGGATTATATGAGTGGTTGGTTATGTCGTTCGGTCTAACTAATGCACCAAGCACTTTCATGAGATTAATGAATCACATCCTTAGACAATTCTTGGGTAAGTTTTGTGTAGTGTATTTTGATGATATTCTTATATATAGCAAGAGTTTGAGTGAACATGTTCAACATCTAAGGTCAGTATTAGATGTTTTGAGAAATGAAAGACTTTATGCTAATCTACAAAAATGCATATTTTGCACTAACAAGGTTGTTTTCCTAGGTTTTGTTGTGAGTGCAGATGAATTAGAAGTTGATAGAGAGAAGGTTAAGGCAATTGAGGAATGGACTAGACCAACAAGCATTATCCAAGTTAGAAGCTTCCATTGTTTAGCAAGCTTCTAACGTCGGTTTGTACCCAATTTCAGCACCTTAGCTGCTCCTTTAACGGGGGTCATTAAAAAGAATTCCAACTTCTTTTGGGGTGAAGAACAAAAGAAATCCTTTAACCTGATTAAAGATTGTTTAATTAATGCACCATTATTAACTTTACCTGATTTTAACAAAGTTTTTGAGGTTGAATGTGATGCTTCAGGTTTGGGAGTTGGAGCAGTTTTATCTCAAGAAGGATGCCCCATAGCCTACTTTAGTGAGAAATTGAGTGGAGCTACACTCAATTATCCGACCTATGATAAGGAAATGTATGCACTAATTCGGGCCTTGGAAACTTGGCAGCATTACCTATGGTATAAGGAATTCATCATCCATACAGACCACGAGGCATTAAAGCACATCAAGGGTCAGCATAAGCTAAACAAGAGACATGCCAAATGGGTTGAGTTTCTTCAAGCCTTCCCTTATGTGATCATGTATAAAAAGGGTAAGGAAAACATTGTTGTTGATGCACTATCACGTAGGTATGCCCTTCTTAACACCTTAGACTCTAAATTGTTAGGTTTTGCTTTCATTAAGGAATTATACAAGTCTGACCATGATTTTGGTGAAGTGTACAAAATTTGTGAGAAAGGTGCACATGATAAGTTTTATAGAGATAATGGATACCTATTCAAGGAAGGGAAGCTTTGCATCCCACAAGGATTCATTCGAGAGTTGCTCCTCAAGGAAGCACATGGGGGAGGACTAATGGGACATTTTGGAGTAGAGAAGACGTTGAACATGCTTCAAGAGCACTTGTATTGGCCAAAGATGAAACGAGAAGTTGAGAGGCTATGTGAGCGTTGTATCACATGTAGAAAGGCCAAGTCAAAAGTCATGCCCCATGGCCTATATACTCCACTACCTATTCCTAATGTACCTTGGGTAGACATATCCATGGATTTTGTACTTGGGCTGCCACGTACAAAGAATAACAAAGATTCCATCTTTGTAGTAGTGGATTGATTCTCTAAAATGGCTCATTTTATTCCTTGTAATAAGACTAATGATGCTTCACATGTTGCTAATTTATTTTTCAGGGAAATCATGAGATTGTATGGTGTTCCAAGAACTATCGTATCTGATCAAGATGTGAAGTTCTTAAGCCATTTTTGGAGAATATTATGGAGCAAGATTGGAACCAAGTTGTTATTTTTCACAACTTGCCATCCACAAACAGATGGTCAAACTGAAGTGGTGAACCGGGTGTTATCCATGTTGTTGAGGATAATCATCAAAAAGAATTTGAGGACTTGGGAGGAAAGCTTGCCACATGTGGAGTTTGCTTACAACCGATCCATTCTTTCTGCCACTAAAATTTCACCATTTGAAATAGTGTATGGTTTCAATCTCTTAACTCCATTGGATTTATTACCTTTGCCCGCTGATCAAATTGTGAATAAAGATGGGAGAAACACGTCTGAATTTGTCAAAAAAACTCCATCAATAAGTGCGGGACAATATTGAAAAGAGAACTAGGCAATATGAGCAACAAGCTAACAACGGACGTAAACAAATTACATTCGAGCCGGGAGATTGGGTTTGGCTGCACATGAGAAAAGAAAGATTTCCAGCCCAACGCAAATCAAAATTGATGCCTAGAGGGGATGGTCCTTTTCAAGTGATCAAGCGTGTCAATGATAATGCCTATCAATTAGACCTCCCAGGTGAGTTTAATGTCAGTGCAACATTCAATGTGGCTGATTTATCTCCATTTCATGTAGGTGATGATTTGGGGTCAAATTGATTTCAAGAGGGAGGGAATGATACGATCACAACCAATAATGAATCAGAAGAATTTCCTATTGGACATATGACTCGTGCTAAAACCAAGAAATTTCAAGAGGCCATGGGAAATCTATTTATTCAAGGTTGGAAATTAGAGAAGGCAACACCAACTATGTTGGAACAATACAGCCTCCTACTTGTGCATGAGTTTGCATGAGTTCTTTCTTAAGTTTTTTAAATTTAATTTCAGCATGTGTGCATGAATAAATAATGCTCTATATTCATTTAAGCATGTTAGTTCAATTAAGTTCATTAGTTTAATTAATGCATGATAGTTCACTTAAATCATGTTAGTTTTCTTATGTTTATGAGTTCATTTAGTGTGTGGATTAATTAATTAAACTAGATCATTCAAAGTAACTAGTTTCATTAATTAAACTAGCTCATTAAATATGTTTCATGCATTCACTTTTATTTTATTGAATAAAGTTGTTATCTAATGGTTGCTTATATTTTCATCTAGGGTATTCATTTGGGATCAAATGGCTGATCATTTTCTACAAGAATGACAAGTCATTTACTACCAATTAAAGACACTTGAAGACACCATGATGGCTGATCAGTTTCAAGACATTCAAGGAGGATTTACACCACTTAAAGGCTTTCAGTTTCAGCAAGAAAACAATGCATTGAAGAGCTCCTAAATACACCACTTAAAAGGCACTTAAAGACTACTTAAGAGCTACTTAATCCTCCATAAAGCTTATCAGTTTTTAACAGAGAAGACATGCAATGAAAGCCTTCATTATCAGCACTTAAGGGAGAGTAAAGGCAAGAATTAAAGCAACACTTAAGGAGGGAGTTCAAGGAATATCAGTCAACTTGTTCACCATTTTTGGATTGGATACGAGCATATTTGAGTCTTGAGGTCTTCTTCAAACTTATTCCTCTATTTCTTAACTTCCCAACGCACTTTGAATCATCTCAATTCGATATCAGGAGCTTAAGATATGATTAAATTAGTGAAGACAGTGCATGCTGGAAATTCAGTACGGGAATAGTCACAAGATGCTTGTTCAACAAATTCAAGAGGCCATTCAATTGCTGAATTCAATGCTTTATCAACAGCCCATTCATAATGACATGCACAGTATATGCTTTATCAACATACGCTTAAAGAGCGGGGTTAGTCATCACAGTATACGCTCTAAAAAGGGCCCATTCATAATGACATGCACTCGAAGATAAGGTTCATTCATCGCGACATACGCTCAAAGAGAGGGGTCATCAATCATGGCACTCGCTCACAGAGAGGGACCGTTCATTATGACATATGCTCGAAGAGAGGGGTCATTCTCCACGACATGTGCTCAAAGAAAGGAACCATTCATTATGACAAGCACTCGAAGAGGGGGCATTCATCGTGACATACGCTCAAAGAGAGGGGTCAACCATCATAGTATACGCTCAGAGAGAGGGATCGTTCATTATGACATGCACTCGAAGATAAGGGTCATTAATCACGACATACGTTCAAAGAGAGGGGTCATCTATCACGGCACCTGCTCAAAGATAGGGACCGTTCATTGTGACATGCACTCGAAGACAGGGGTCATTCATCGCAGCACACCCCGAGTGTAAACACGAGTGAATTGAGTGCCATATTTTTTTCCTTGGATTGACCGTGAGGATTTTGTGTGTGTCAATTGGTGAGGTCCTTAAACTTTTGTTTCATTTATTCATACTAACAATATGTCGAAACACTCAAATAAAAACAATCGGGAAGAACGACCAGCCCAGAACCTCTAAACACAAGATCTAATAAGGGAATTGCAAAAGCACTTACGTGCTGAGCTAGAACCAATTCATGAGCAGATGGACCGTATTGAGGAGTCTAGTGAAGGACGTCCAAGGGGCCAAGATGGACAGAATCATAAAAGGCATCCCATGCAACATGAGATTGAAGAGAGTGATGGAGAAGATGTCATTTCTGTTCGGAACAATGCAAGGAACCATCGCCAATTGGATGACAATTTTGAGAGCATCCGAGTTAACATCCCTCCTTTTCAAGGAAAATCAGACCCGGAGGCATATTTGGACTGGGAAAGCAAAGTGGAGCACATCTTCGAATGCCATAACTATTCCGAGCAAAAGAAGGTGCGCATGGTTGCCTTAGAATTTATTGAATACGCATTTGTATGGTGGGATCAACTAAGATCAACAAGGAGACGCAATGGTGAACGACCTATCAGTACTTGGAGAGAAATGAAAGGTATTCTGAGGAAACGTTATGTGCCTACTCATTATCACCGTGATCTCTATTATAAGTTGCAGAATCTTAAACAAGGAAGTAGAAGCGTGGAAGACTACTTCAAAGAGATGGAGATAGCCATGATTCGAGTAAGTGTGGATGAAGACCGTGAAGCCACCATGGCAAGGTTCTTGTCTTGATTTAATAAAGAGATTGCTGATGTAGTGGAATTACAACACTACATTGAAATTGAGGACATGGTACATATGGCTATCAAAATTGAGAGGCAACAACGCAAGAGATCATCTTCTAGAGTTGGTACTAATGCAGCCCCTAAATGGAGTCCAAACACACCTCGGAGAAATACTCCTTTCCAAGGTAAAGAATAGGCTGAAATGTCCAAAACCAAGCCTATGGTGGAGAATGTTCGAGGAAAGCAACAAGAAGTGTCCACACGATCCCGAGAGATCAAATGTTTCAAGTGCTTAGGGCATGGCCATATTGCTAGCCAATGTCTAAATAAAAACACTATGTTGTTGCTGGAAAATGGAGAGATTGCATCGGATGAGGAAGAAATTTTGGAAGAATCCGAGAAAGAGGAGAAGAAGAATTCACCCCTGCAGTTGAAGGACAACTTATGGTTGTTAAAAGGCTTTTAAGCACCCAAATGGCAGAAGAAGAGGAGCAACGAGAGAACATATTTAACACTAGGTGTTATATTAACAACAAAGTGTGTTTTATGATAATCGATGGTGGAAGCTGCACCAACGTGACCAACACTCTTATGGTGGATAAACTCGGCCTCAAAACTTTAAAGCATCCAGCCCCATATAAACTCCAATGGCTCAATGATTCGGGGGAATTAAAGGTCACCAAACAGGTTCTTGTCCCTTTCACTATTGGTTCATATAAGGATGAGGTTTTATGCGACGTAGTTCCTATGCACGCAAGTCACATTTTACTAGGGAGGCCATCGCAATATGATCGAAGAACGATATATGATTGTTACACCAATCGGTTCATCTTCAGCATGGAGGCAAGAAGATAGTGCTCGCACCTATGATGCCAAAACAAGTGCAAAGTGACAAGATTTTGATAAAACAATGTGTGGAGGCTTGGAAACAAGAGAAGATCCAAACCAAGCTTAAAGAAGGAAGACCTAAGGAAGAAAAGGCGTCCGGCAGCATCAAGTTGATTAGGGAATGTCTTTGAGACATCCCATGATCACTTTTGAATTTTCTAACCCAAAAGAAGCCAAAAAGTTTCGATCTTCTTTTCAAAAAATCAAGGCGTTAGAAGGCCATGCACGGAAAAAACATGTTATTCCCATTGCTAAGGGAGATTCCAACACTAAGGGGTTCGATTTGAGGACAAATCGCCTAAAAGAAGGAGGGGATGATATGTGCACACCCAACCTTAATTCTGCCCGTACCCTAAGTCACACAAGTCCAATCAGGGAGTTCTACTTAATCCTCTTTATTTATTCAATTCATGTGCTACACTCGCTTGCTATCTTATATTATATACCTATAATGTTTATTTCCTTATATTACTATTGATAACTTAGTAATTGGTAATGAACCACAACTTTATCTAGCTTATGTTATGCATTATTAATATTCAACACATGTTTAGTAACACATGTTTAGTACAGCTAGAATGAACCATTTGAGCTCAAAACAAAGAATCGTTGTTTGAGACACTTACCAGCTTCCGGTCAGCACTAAAATGTACCAAACACTCCTAGGCAGCGCAATGAAGCGGATGCTAGCTTCATTCCAGTTCACGAATCCAGAGTGAGCTCAATTTCCTTCATATCATTTACATCACTTAAACACATCTATTTCCTTCCTTAATCAACCATCAACATCCCCTACACCATAACCCCTTCTTGAATCATCCTAATCTTATTCCTAGCATCTTTTAACAATCTTTTGTTCAAGAAACATGCGTGATACAAGGCTTGCTTGCATTCTAAGGTCCGGGCAATCAAAGCTTGGGTATTTCATCATGATATACGCTCTGAGAAAGGGACCATTCATTATGACATGCACTCGAAGAGAGGGGTCATTCATCGTGACATATGCTCAAAGAGAGGGGTCGTCTATCACGGCATACGCACAAAGTGAGGGACCGTTCATTATGACATGCTCTCGAAGAGAGTAGTCATTCACCGCGACATACGCTAAAAGAGAGGGGTCTTCCATCACGGTGTACGCTCTGAGAAAGGGACTGTTCATTATGACATACAATCGAAGAGAGGGCTCATTCATCGCGACATACACTCAAAGAGAATGGACATCCATCACAGTGTATGCTCTAAGAAAGGGACTATTTGTTATGACATGCACTCGAAGACAGGGGTAATTCATTGCGACATACGCTCAAAGAGAGTAGTTGTCCGTCATGGTATACGCTCAAAGAGAGTAGTTGTCTATCACGATATACGCTCAAAGATAGCGACCGTTCACCAAGACATGCACTCAAAGATAGGGGTCATTCATCGGGATTATGCTCAATGAGAGGAGTCATTCATCACGCCATACGCTTAAAGAGAGGGACCATTCATTATGACATACGCTTGAAGAGAGGTGTCATTCACTGCAACATACGCTCAGAGAGAGGGTCGTCCATCACGGTATACGCTCTAAGAAAGGGACAGTGCATTATGACATGCACTCGAAGAGAGGGGTCATTCATCGCAAGGTACGCTCAAAGAGAGGGGTCATCGATCACGGTATACGCTCAATGATATGATCACAACCAACAATGAATCAGAAGAATTTCCTATTGGACCAATGACTCGTGCTAAAACCCAGAAATTCCAAGAGGCCATGGGAAATCTGTTTATTCAAGGCTATTAGAATTGTTGGGCTGATAACCTGGAAGTCTCTTCTCGGATTAAAGAGATTTGGTCTAACCCATCCACCACGACAATTGTTAAACTTCATGAAATTGGTAGTTTTCTAGAATTTTGGCAAACAAACAAACGTATCAAGTCATATGAACGTATTAACCAGTTAACTGATTTTATAAATATGTGCCTCAAGCGACAACTTTCAGATATTGATATCAATAATTTTATATCTACCAAAAACGAGCTTGATAGCCTGCTTAATGCGAAAGAAATCTATTGCGCATAACGCGTGATGTGAGCACATCATGTCAAGTTCGACAGGTAGATCCGGAGGTCTTAGCATCAGGACCTATGACACGTTCTAAGGCAAAGAAATACAGGGAAGCTCTTTTCCTTACTTGTGCTAACATTTCAGATTCATTTGAGAATGTTCATGCCTTAGAATATGTTGTTTATAATGTGTTGCATGCTGATATGTGACATATTTAGGTATATATATTAGTATGTGTGTTTAGTTATGTATATACTATGTTAATTATGTTTTCATTTGGTTTTAAGTGTGTTTGTATGGTTAAAATAAGACTACAAGGCTTTTTAGATGTGTTTGCCTTGTTCTAATATAGGTACTTAGGAGAACCTTAGCTCAAGTGGGCATACTTAGCTCATCTCTAGCTCAGGAGAGCGTATGCAGTTCAATACCAGCTCAAGTGGATTATATTCAGCTTAGAAGAAGCTCAATGGTGTGCACGCAGCTCACCTTAGCTCGTGGCAGCTCGGAGGCTTAGCTCCCAGCTCCATTTAGCTCCTAACACTCTTAGCTAGTTCGTTTCAGCTCATCTACATTTCCAGCTCAACTCAACTCAAGTTGAAGTGACCTACAGCAGCTGAAACCTATCGTACACGAAGAGCAGGTGTCCTACGCATTTGCCATGCATGTGGGGACCACATAGCACCCTTTTCCACAAGTTTGGGCGTCCAAAAGCAAGCAAGCCAAACAAGGCCCTTGCTTTGAAGACCAATCAGAAACATTGGATAAGAATGAGTGGTTTCTTATTCAAATTCAAACATTAAACACATGTTTAATGTGTTTTAAGTGCCAAAACATGTGGCTGAGGATATTAGGAGCCTAGGAGAAGTTATTTGAGCATTTAAATTTTAATTTTCGTTTGAATTAAGGCCACAAATTTAAATTTGGCCAACTTCTCCTTTATTCCTATATATTTACTTAATTTTGTAATGACAAGGTTAGACATTTTATGAATAAAATCATTTGTGAGATTTTCTCTCAATTTCAGTTCTTCATTGAACTTTTCTTGACAAATTCAGACTTTGTTTGAGTGTGTCAAATCCTTGATACTTCGGGTTCCTAGATCGCTATCTAGAGGGTCCAAGTCCGTTGACGAAGAACGTATTCAATTCGAGTCCGCTCAGTATATTGTTCGGGTTCTTTCGAGTTCAACGTCGTTATTATTTTCCAGCAACTTAAACATCCAATTCTGCCATTTTGGATGTTTTAATGCTGCCATGAAAGCCCTCGAAGCATTTCATCTTCATTAACCTCTAGAAACTGCCAGAATTCCTTCATCATTTTTCTTTCTTTGTTTTAGTTTTTTTTTTCTTTGTTTTCTTATCGTTTTAACATCATTCTAACATCCATAATGTTGTGTTTATTGCAGAGACTTGCTTTCTATTATCCTAGATCCGTTTTAAACAAGGATCGTTATTTTTGAAGCAACGAATCCCCAATATCATACCGCACAACCTGGCTAGAATATGATGACAAAAATACTTCCTTTTTCCATGCAAGAGCAAACAATCATCGATGAAAATACCATATTTCTGGGCTTTTCAACAATGAGAACATTTGGAAAACGCACACGAAAGACATCATGGCTACTGCCATTGATTACTTCCAGACTATCTTCTCATCCTCTTCTCCTACTATTGCATCTTCCATTTTGGACAACGTTCCAAATATTGTTACTGAGACCATGAACAATGACCTTAAAAAGGAATTCACAGCAGAAGAAATTACCACTGCTTTTCGCGATATTGATCCGAGGAAAGCCCCGAGAGTTTACAGATTTCCAAGTGATTTCTTTAGGAAACATTGGGATATCCTTGGCCAAGACTTTATAAACCTTTGCCTCAAACTCCTAAGTGGGTCTGTTCGCATGGAAGAGATCAATCGTACTATCATCGTTCTTATACCCAAAATTAATGATCCCACAACTATGCGACATCTCAGACCTATTAGCCTATGCACAGTTATCTATAAGACTGTTGCCAAAGTGGTTGCTAATCGTTTGAAATCTATCATCCCTTTATGTATAGGCGGTAATCAAGTTGCCTTTGTTCAAGGTAGGAACATTACCGACAATATTCTCATTGCCCATGAGCTTATCCATACTTTAAATACTGACGAGACCTCCCTTGCCAAAGGTGCTAGTTTAAAACTGGACATGGAGAAAGCTTTCGACAATGTCGAATGGTCTTTTCTACAACAAATTATGCTCCGTCTAGGTTTTAATGACAAATGGGTTTCCCTTATCATGAATTGTGTCTCTTCTGTGTCTTTTCAAGTATGTGTCAATGATTCTCTTTCACGACCTTTTAAACCTCAGAGAGGGCTTCGACCAGGAGATCCCCTTTCACCTTTCTTGTTTCTTTTCTGTACTCAAGGTATTTCAGCATTGCTCAATGCTGAGAAAGTTATTGGCAATCTCCCTGGCCTTTGTGCTAGCAGGAACGACCCCCGTATAAATCACTTCCTCTTTGCTAACTTTGTGGTGTTCGTTAAGAATACAACTACAAAAGCTAGCACCTCAAGGACATTTTGCATTTTATGCCATTTCGTCTGGTCAGACGGTGAATTTTGAAAAATCAACTATATATTTCTCACGCAAAACATCTACATCCCTTCGATCAGAAATCAATAACATCCTTAATGTAAGAGAAGTCGATGACCTTGGTATTTATTTGGGGGTTCCATTCCTCATTGAGAAGAATAAGACAACAAATTTGGGTTTTACTAGAGACAAAATGAATGCTCGTCTTAGCAAATGGGATAAGCACTTTCTCTCTTTAGCGATAGAGAAATTTTCATCAAATCTGTCGTACAATCAATTCTACAGTATGTTACGTCTTGTTACCTTCTACCCCAAAACATTATCGATGATATGACTACTTCGATACGCCGTTACTGGTGGTCGGGTAAAGCCGATAAACGTGAATGGCATATGCTTTAGTGGGACACTATCTATCTACCGAAAGCAGACGTAGGTATAGGGTTTCGTGATCTTCACCATTTCAACATTACGTTACTTGGTAAACAAATTTGGAGACTAATTTATGAGCCTGATAATCTTCTTAGTCAGGTCTACAAGTGCAAAATATTATCCATCGGGTTCTGTGCTCGAATCCGATTCCACTCGAAGATCTTCCTTTGCTTGGAAAGGTCTTAGTATAGCTATCTCTAAACTTGGAAATGGCTTCTTTAAACGACCAAGTATGTCAAGTCAGATACAGAACCACTTCAACAATTGGGGAGGATCTAAGCCTTTACACCTTTATGGCGATAATGAAGTGAATGAGGAAGTCCCTCTTCGAGCAGGATTTTTTATGTCTAATCTACCCCGGTGGGATGAATCCAAGGCGAGAGATTACTTCTCTCACAAAGATGCTAACACAATCCTTAATGTACCAATCATTAATGATATGAAAGATACTACCTTTTGGGATCATCACGACTCTGGCATCTATACGGTGCGTTCTGGTTATCAATTTCTCCAACTATAACTAGGGCCGGTTAATAGACCCTCTAGGCTATGGAAAATTCTTTCTAAGTTGCCTACGTTGCCTAAGTTTCGTTCCTTTGGATGGCGATTAAGCCATGATGACCTACCGTCTGGCCACAAAATCCTCCAAGCAAATCTCGGTACTGGGGTTTGCCCAATTTGTAATACGGATATTGAAACTATCCTTCATGCTTTAAGGGATTGTCCTAATGCCATGGAAGCTCTCCGTTTGGTAGGGTTTTGAGGCCGTATTTTCTCTAATACTTCAATCTCCCCCCACCAGTGGCTTTCTGAAATAGCTGGTTTTCTCTCATTGCACCAATTCTCCTTCCTGATAACAATTCTATGGAATTTATGAAATCGTCATAATGACTTTGTCCATAACAACCATCTCCAACCACCATGGTTAACTGTATTTAACGCACGAAAACTCTTCGACGATTATACATCAGCCAATGATGTTGTCCATCTAATATCTTGACTAGCTGAGCCAACCTTTTCTCAGGCTAGATGGACAAAACTGGACCGCGGTTTTGTTAAGGTTAATACGGCGCCTTCTACCCAATTTTAAAGGGAGCTGCTGTAGGTGTCATCGCTCGGGATTCTTCAGGCTCTGTCCTTGGTGGATGCTCTATGCCCCTCGCCTTCTGTCCAAATCCAGCTTCAGCTTAAGCTCTTGCATTTTGGAGTGACTTAATCTTGTTGTTGATAATGGCTGGTCTAATGTCATCCTTGAGACCGATTCTGCTTCTATTGCCAACAAAGTTAACAACACCCATCATCATGATCTTTTCACGGTGCAACCTTTATTGTCTCGAATTCGTTCTACTCTTGGTGCTTTGCCTGATTGTAAGATTTTTTATTTACCTAGAGAAGCAAATGTTGTAGCTCATGTCCTTGTTTCTAGAGCTTTGCGTTCTTTTCTTTCTTTCTCTTTTGGATGTAACTTTCCCAATTTTATTCGGGCTTCTGTAAACTCAGAGAGGTTCTCCTCTTCTTCTCAATAAAAACTTGAATACTCTTTTCCCCATAGGAGCCAACTCACCTCCCGAGGTGACTGGCTATAAGGTTTTTTTAATGAAGCCCTTTCTTTCAAAAAAATCAAACGTATTCTCTAATACGCTCTTAGAAAGGGACCGTACATTATGACATTCACTCGAAGAGAGGGGTCATTTATCGCGACATAGGCTTAAAGAGAGGGGTCGTCTATCACGGTATACTCTCAAAGATAAGGACATTTCATTATGATATATGCTCGAAGAGAGGGGTCATTAATTATGGTTTACGCTCTAAGAAAGGGACTGTTCATTATGACATGCACTCGAAGAGAGGTATCATTCATCGATTCATACACTCAAACAAAAGGGTCGTCCTTCATAGTATACGCTTAAAGAGAGGGATCGTTCATTATGACATGCACTCAAAGATATGGTTCATTCATCGCGACATACACTCAAAGAGAGGGGTCATCTATCATGACACCCGCTCACAAAGAGGGACCATTCATTATGACTTATGCTCGGAGAGAGGGGTCATTCACCAAGACATACGCTCAAAGAGAGGGGTCATCCATCACGGTATATGCTCTAAGAAAGGGACCGTTCATTATGACATACACTCGAAGAGAGGGCTCATTCTTTGCGACATACGCTCAAAGAGATGGGTCGTCGATGACATTATACGCTCAAAGAGAGGGACCGTTCATTATAACATGCACTCGAAGAGAGGGGTTACTCATCGCGACATACGCTCAAAGAGAGGGGTCGTCCATCATGGTATATGCTAATAGAGAGGGACCGCTCAGCATGACATTCACTCGAAGAGAGGGGTCATTCATCGCGACATACGCTCAAGGAGAGGGGTCATCCATCACGATATATGCTCAAAGAGAGGGACCGTTCACCATGACTTGCACCTGAAGAGATAGGTCAAAGAAATGGGTCATAGGCCATCGTATACGCTCTATGAGAAGGACCGTTCATTATGATATGAACTCAAAGAGAGGGATTATTCATCGTGACAAAAGCTTAAAGAGGGGTTGTCCATCACGGTATACCCTCAAAGAGAGGGACCATTTATTATGATATGTACTTGAAGAGAGGGGTCATTCATCGCGACATATGCTCAAAGTGACTGGTCGTCCATCACGATATACGCTCAAATAGAGGAAATTCTCCATGTCACGCACTCGAGGAGAGGGGTCATTCATTGCAACATACGCTGAAATCAAGGGGTCGCCCATCAAGGTATATGCTCAAAGAGAGGGACCATTCATTATGACATATGCTCGAAGAGAGGGGTCATTCGTCGCAATATACGCTCAAAGAGAGGGGTCGTCCATCACGGTATACGCTCGAAGAGAGGGGTCATTCATCGCGACATACGCTTAAAAAGAGGGGTCGTCTGTCATGGTATAATCTCTAAGAGAGGGACTGTTTATTATAAAATGCACTTGAAGAGTGAGGTCATTCATCACGTCATACGCACAAATAGAGGGATCATCCATTACAGTATTCGCTCAAAGGGAGGGATCGTTCATTATGACATACGCTTGAAGAGATCTTTGATTCAAAAGGACATACACTCAAAGAGTGGGATCAGCCATCAAGGTATACGCTCTAAGAAAGGGACGTTTTTTTTATAACATAACCTCGAAGAGAGGGGTCATTCATTGCAACATACGCTCAAAGAGAGGAGTTGTCCATCACGGTATACGCTCAAAGAGAGGGACCATTCACCATGACATGCACTCAAAGAGAGGGGTCATTCATCGCGATATACGTTCAAAGAGAGGGGTCGAGAATCATTGCATACGCTCAAAGAGAGGAATCGTTCATTATGACATATGCTTGAAGAGAGAGGTCATTCACCCCGACATACGCTCAAAGAGTGGGGTCGTCCAGCACGGAATACGGTCTAATAAAGGGATCGTACATTGTGACATGCACTCGAAGTGAGGGATCATTCATTGCAACATATGCTCAAAGAGAGGGACCGTTCACCATGACATGCACTCGAAGAGAGGGGTCATTCATCCCAACATACACTCAAAGAGAGGGGTCATCGATCACGGTATTAGCTCAAATATAGAAACCGTTCATTATGACTTGCACTCGAAGAGAGGGGTCATTTATCATGACGTACTGATATGTTCACATTTCTGCTCATTTATATCATACTTTCATGCTTCATTTCACGCATGGGATCAAAGGGGAGTTATCTTACTGATGCTAGTATTTATTACTTTTATATACTTTATAGTAAGATACTTAAGAGTTATATTAATTAGGCTATAAACATGAATAGTCATTATAACCACATTGTTAAGTTTCAGCTTAGATCTAAATTTATATTAAGTTATTTTAAGTATTGTCATTATTTCCATTATTATGTTTCCTTCATAGGACTTGCATACTGTTCAAGGAGTAAGTATTAGCTCGGTGTCAACTCAAGCTCAGAAGAAGCTAAACGAAAGGCAATGCTAGAAACACAAGGATCCAACTTCAAAATAGCTTGAAAATGCATGGAACACTCCCACAGTACTTAAAGAACTCAAACTAGCTTCATGTCAGCTCACAAATCCCATATAAGCTCAAATGAAGTATAATTCAAAACGAGGTCTTAGGAGATTCAGATCAGCTCCAAAACACTCATAGCACTTGAAGAGAGTATAGGGAAGCTAACGAACCAACTCACTTTGCTAAAGGCATCTCAGATTAGCTTATTTTAGCTTCAAACTTTAGCTATGTCTTTCAGCTAGATAACTCAGTTCAATTCAGCTCACTTTCAGCTCGATTAGCTCACCTCAACTCTAGCTATCACTCCCAGCTCAACACCCAAAGGTCACATACCCTTCACCAAGCATCATGTCCGTCCATTATCCACATTGGGCACCAAGATCATGGAGGGAATGGAAATGGGCGCCAAAACAAAGAGATAACACTTTTCATTGGACAGATTCATGATGGTCCACTTATTTGCCATTTTAGAGAAGGATACAAGCATAACTAGGGTTTGGAACCTATCTCTTATCTTTCGAACACATGTTCAATCGCATCAATCCGATATCGGGAGCTCGAGATATGGCCAAATTACTGAAGATAGTGCAGGCTAGACCGAGAAGTTACATCTTTTCAAATAGATTTGGAGGGGGACGCCATTCAAATAAATGGTTATCCTAATAATTAAAGGAAATTCCGGACAAACCTCTTAGAAAACTATAAATAGGACTTAAATTCATTTGTAAATCACATCATTGATCAATATAAATATTCCTTTGTGAGTTTACTCTCAAACTTGTTCTTTTTAGAACTAAATCGACTTATCAAATTTATTATATAGGTTTGTTGTATCTTCTATCTTTTCAATCCATACTTAAGATTCTAGGAACTTATTTTCTAAGGTCTAAGTCCTATACCACTGTCAAAGCATACTATCCATTTCATTAATCACTATAGCCGACTTATCACGGCTTGATTGCAATCATGGTCGGGAATATCAAAGCTTCTCTCCACAACAACAATTGGAGAGTTGGAGCGTATCACATGCACTTGAAGAGAGGGGTCACTCATCGTGACATACACTCAAAGAGAGGGGTTGTCAATCACGGTAGACGCTCTAAGAAAAGGACAATTCACTATAACATGCACTCGAAGAGGGGTCATCCATCACAGCATACGCTCAAAGAGAAGGACCATTCATTATGACATATGCTCGAAGAGAGGGGTCATTCCCCGCGACATACTCTCAAAGAAAGGGGTCATTCCCTGCGACATACGCTCAAAGAGAGGGATCATTCCCCGTGACATATGCTCAAAGAGAGGGGTCGTCCATAATGATATATGCTCTAAGAAAAGGACCATTAATTATGACATGCACTCGAAAGATGGGTCATTTATCGCGACATACGCTCAAAGTGAGGTGTCGCCCATCACGGTATATGCTCAATGAGAGGGACTATTCCCCATGACATGCACTCCAAGATTCACCGCGACATATGCTCAAAGAGAGGGGTTGTCTATCACGGTATACGCTCTAAGAAAGGGACCGCTCATTATGACATGCACTCGAAGAGAGGGGTCGTCCATGACGGTATACGCTCAAAGGGAGGGACCGTTCATAATGACATGCTCTTGAAAAGAGGGGTCATTCATCGCGACACTCGATCAAAGAGACGGGTCGTTCATCACGGTACCGCTCAAATAGAGGGACTGTTCACCATGACATGCACTCGAAGAGAAGTGTCATTCATCGCAACATACGCTGAACGAGAGCGGTCGTCCATCATGGTATACGATGAAAGAGAGGGATAGTTCACCATGACTTGCACTTGAAGAGAGGGGTCATTCATCGCGACATACGCTCAAAGAGAGGGGTCATCCATCACGGTAAACGATCGAAGAGATGGACCGTTCACCAAGACATTCACATGAAGAGAGGGGTCATTCATCGTGACATACGGTCAACGAAAGGGGTCGTCCATCATGGTATATGCTCAAAGAGAGAGATCATTTATTATGACATACGCTCGAATAGAGGGGTCATTCACCGCGACATACGCTCAAAGAGCGGGTCATCCATAACGGTATACGCTCTAAGAAAAGGACTGTTCATTATGACATGCACCTGAAGAGAAGGGTTAATCATTGCGACATACGCTCAAAGAGAGGGTCGTCCATCACGGTATACTCTTAGAGAGGGACCGTTCATTATGATATTTGCTTGAAGAGAGGGGTCGTTCACCGCGATAGACACTCAAAGAGAGGGATCGTCCGTCATGGTATACGCTCTGAGAAAGGGACCGGTCATGATGACATGCACCCAAAGAGAGGGGTCATTCATCGCGACATACGGTCAAAGAGAGGGGTCGTTCATCACGGTATTCGCTGAAAGAGAGGGACTGTTCACCATGACATGCACTCGAAGAAAGGGGTTATTCATCGCGACATACGCTCAAAGAAAAGGGTCATCGACCATGATATTTTTTTGAAAGAGCATCGACCATGGTATATGCTCTAAAGAAGGATCAATCATTATGACATGCTCTAAAATAGAGGGGTTATTCGTTGCAACATACGCTTAAAGAGAGGGGTCGTCCATCACGGTATAGGCTCAAAGAGAGGGACCGTTCATTATGACATGCACTCGAAGAGAGAGGTCATTCATCGCGATATACACTCAAAGAAAGGGG
Source organism: Abelmoschus esculentus (assembly GCA_035048815.1). NCBI lineage: Eukaryota > Viridiplantae > Streptophyta > Magnoliopsida > Malvales > Malvaceae > Abelmoschus > Abelmoschus esculentus. The sequence goes on along the minus strand of JAUCBN010000006.1, from coordinate 10,809,839 downwards.
TCATCGACCACGGTATACGCTCTAAGAGAGGGATCGTTCATTATGACATGCACTCGAAGAGAGGGGTTATTCATTGCGACATACGCTTAAAGAGATGGGTCGTTCATCACGGTATACGGTCAAAGAGAGGTACAGTTCATTATGACATACGCTCGAAGAGATGGGTCATTCAACACAAAACATGCTGAAGGAGAGGGCCTGTTCATTACGACATGCGCTCGTAGACATGGGCCATTCATTATAATAAGAAAGGGCCCGTTCTAAGAAAGGGACGGTTTATTATAACATGCACTCGAAGAGAGGGGTCATTCATTGTAACATATGCTGAAAGAGAGGGGTCGTCCATGTCGGTATACGCTCAAAGAGAGGGACCATTCATTATGACATGCACTCGAAAAGAGGGGTCAATCATCGCGACATACGCTCAAAGAGAGGGACCGTTCGCCATGACATGCACTCGAAGAGAGGGGTCACTCATCGTGACATACGCTCAAAGAGAGGGGTCGTCCATCACGGCATACGCTCAAATAGAAGAATTGTTCAATATGACATAGGCTTGAAGAGAGGAGTCATTCATCGCGACATACGCTCTAAGAATAGGACCGTTTATTCTAATATGCACCGAAGGGAGGGGTCATTCATCGTGACATACGCTCAAAGAGAGGGATCGTCCATGACGGTATACGCTCAGAGAGAGAGGGACCGTTCATTATGACATGGACTCGAAGAGAGGGGTCATTCATCGCGACATACATTCAAAGAGTGGCATCGTCCATCACTGTATACGCTCAAAGAGAGTGACTGTTCACCATGACATGCACTTGAAGAGACAGGTCATTCATTGCGTCATATGCTCAAATAGAAGGGTCGTCCATCACAGTATATGCTCAAAGAGAGGGACCGTTCATTATGACATGCATTCAAAGAGAGGGTTCAATCATCGCGACGTACGCTCAAAGAGAGGAGTTGTCCATCACGGTATACGCTCAAAGAGAGGGACCGTTCACCATGACATGCACTCGAAGAGAGGGGTTATTCATCGCGACATATGCTCAAAGAGAGGGGTCGTCCATCACGATATACGCTCTAAGAAAGGGACCTTTTATAATGAAATGCAGTCGAAGAGAGAGGCATTTCATCGAGACATACGCTCAAAGAGAAGGATCGTCCATCACTGTATACGCTTTAAGAAAGGGACCGTTCACCATGACATGAATCAAAGAGAGGAGTCATTCATCGCAACATATGCTCAAAGAGAGAGGTCATCGATCACGGTATACGCTCAAAGAGAGGAATCGCTCATTATAACATACGCTTGAAGAGAGGGGTCATTCATTTCCACATACGTTCAAAGAGAAGGGTCGTCCATCATGGTATACGCTCTTAGAAAGGGACCGTTTACCATGACATGCACTCAAAGAGAAGAGTCATTCATCGCAACAAGCGCTCAAAGAGAGGGGTCATCGATCATGCTATACGCTCAAATAGAGGGACCTTTCATTATGACATGCACCAGAAGAGTAGGGTCATTCATTGCGAGTTACGCTCAAAGAGAGGGGTCGTCCATCAGGCATACACTTAAAGAGATGGATTGTTCACCTTGACATGCATTCGAAGAGAGGGGTTATTCATCGCGACATACGCTTAGAGAGAGAAGTTGTTCATCACGCTATATGCTCAAAGAGAGGAACAATTCATTATGACACACGCTCGAAGAGATGGGTCGTAAACCGCGACATACACAAAAAGAGCAGGGTCAATCATCATGGTATACGCTCTAAGAATTCATTATGACATATACTCGAAGAGCGGGGTCATTCTTCGAGACATACGCTCAAAGAGAGGGTTCGTCATGATGGTATCCGCTCAAAGAGAGGGACCGTTCATTATGACATGCACTTGAAGAGGGTTATTCATCGCAACATACGCTCAAAGATAAAGGTCATCGACCATGATATTTTTTTTTGAAAGAGCATCGACCATGGTATACGCTCTAAAGAAGGACCGTTCATTATGACATGCTCTAAAATAGAGGGGTTATTCTTCGCAACATACGCTTAAAGAGAGGGGTCGTCCATCACAGTATAGGCTCAAAGAGAGAGATCGTTCATTATGACATACACTTGAAGAGAGGGGTCATTCATCGCGACATACGATCAAAGAAAGGGGTCATCGACCACGGTATACACTCTAAGAGAGGGACTGTTCATTATGACATGAACTCGAAGAGAGGGGTTATTCATCATGACATACGCTTAAAGAGAGGGGTCGTTCATCATGGTATACGGTCAAAGAGAGGGACAGTTCATTATGATATATGCTCAAAGAGATGGGTTATTCATCTCAAAACACGCTGAAAGAGACGCTCATTCATTACGACATGCGCTCGTAGACATGGGTCATTCATTATATGAAAGGGCCCGTTCTAAGAAAGGGACGATTTATTATAACATGTACTCGAAGAGAGGGGTCATTCATTGCAACATATGTTGAAAGAGAGGGGTCATCCATGATAGTATACGCTCAAAGAGAGGGACCATTCATTATGACATGCACTCAAAGAAAGGGGTTAATCATCGCAACATACGCTCAAAGATAGAGGTTGTCCATCACGGTATACGCTCAAAGAGAGGGACCGTTCACCATGACATGGACTCGAAGAGAGGGGTCATTCATCGCGACATACGCTCAAAGTGAGGAGTCGTCCATCGCGGCATACACTCTAAGAGAGGAATCGTTCATTATGACATATGCTTGAAGAGAGGAGTCATTCACCGCGATATACGTTCATAGAGAGGGGTCCATCCATCACGGAATACGCTCCAAGAATGGGACCGTTTATTCTAACATGCACTCGAAGGGATGTGTCATTCATCGTAACATACACTCAAAGAGAAGGATTGTTCATGACGGTATACGCTCACAGAGAGAGAGACCATTCATTATGACACGGACTCAAAGAGAGAGGTCATTCATCGCGAAATATGTTCAAAGAGAGGCGTCGTACACCATGAAATGCACTCGAAGAGAGAGGTCATTCAGCATGACATACGCTCAAAGAGAGGGGTCGAGCATCACAGTATACACTCAAAGAGAGGGATCGTTAATTATGACATACGCTTGAAGAGAGGGGTCATTCACCGCGACATAGGCTCAAAGAGAGTGGTCGTCTTTCACGATAAACGCTTTAAGAAAGGGACATTTCATAATGACATGCAGTCGAAGGGTGAGGCATTTCATCGCATAGTTAGACATGCTCGTATTAATTGCATCAAAACGACAACCAAATGTTATTTAATTAAATTTGATGAGTTCAAATAGTTAATTATAGGCTTCTGAACAAAATTATACAAATTAATCTCAAATTTTTAGCTTTTTACTCGGTTAAAATTCGAACGAAATCTCTATAAAACCCATTTAGACAAGCAGGTTTTAATCGCATAAAAACGACAACAAATTTTTTTTAAAATCAAATTTTATGATTTCAAATAATTAATTATTAGCTTTTGAACAAAATTATACAGATTAATTAGAAATTTTCAGAATTTTACTCGGCTGAATTAGAATGGAATCTCTATAAAGCCCATTTAGACATGCACGTTTCAATACCAACAAAATGAGAACCAAATGTTATTGAATCAAATTTTATGAGTTTAAATATTTAATTATGGGCTTTTGAACAAAATTATACAGATTAATCTCAAATTTTAATGTTTTTGCTCGATTAAAATTCGAACGGATTCTCTATAAAGCACATTTAGACATGCTCGTATTAATCGCATCAAAACAACAACCAAATGCTATTAAATTAATTATTATGAGTTCAAATAGTTAATTATAGGCTTTTGAACAAAATTATACAGATTAATCTCAAATTTTTAGCTTTTTACTCGGTTAAAATTCGAACGGAATCTCTATAAAAACCATTTAGACAAGCACGTTTTAATCGCATCAAAACGACAACCAAATTTTATTAAAATCAAATTTTATGATTTAAAATAATTAATTATTAGCTTTTGAACAAAATTATACAGATTAATCTCAAATTTTCAGAATTTTACTAGGTTAAAATTAGAATAGAATCTCTATAAATCCCATTTAGACATGCACGTTTTAATCCCAACAAAACGACAACCAAATGTCACTAAATCAAATTTTATGAATTTAAATATTTAATTATGGGCTTTTGAACAAAATTATAGAGATTAATCTGAAATTTTCAGAATTTTACTCAGTTAAAATTAGAACGGAATCTCTATAAAGCCCATTTAGACATGCACGTTTTAATCGCAACAAAACGACAATTAAAATGTTATTAAATCAAATTTTATAAGTTCAAATACTTGATTATGGGCTTTTGAACAAAATTATATAGATTAATCTCAAATTTTCAGCTTTTACTCGGTTAAAATTCTAACGGAATCTCTATAAAGCCCATTTAGACATGCACGTTTTAATCGCATCAAAACGATAACCAAATATTATTAAATCAAATTTTATGAGATTAAATATTTAATTATGGGTTTTGAACAAAATTATACAGATTAATCTCAAATTTTTAAGGTTTTTACTCGGTTAAAATTCAAACGGATTCCCTATAGAGCATATTTAGACATGGTCGTATTAATCGCATCAAAACGACAACCAAATGTTATTAAATTAAATTTTATGAGTTCAAATAGTTAATTATAGGCTTTTGAACAAAATTATACAGATTAATCTCAAATTTTCATCTTTTTACTTGGTTAAAATTCGAACGGAATCCCAATAAAGCCTATTTAGACATGCACGTGTTAATCACATCAAAACGATAACCAAATTTTATTAAAATCAAATTTTATGATTTCAAATATTTAATTCCTCGCTTTTGAACAAAATTAGCCCATTTAGACATGCACCTTTTAATCCCAACAAAAAGACAACCAAATGTTATTAAATCAAATTTTATGAGTTTAAATATTTAATTTTAGGCTTTTGAACAAAATTATATAGATTAATCTCAAATTTTAAGGTTTTTACTCGGTTAAAATTCGAATGGATTCTCTATAGAGCACATTTAGACATACTCGTATTAATCGCATCAAAATGACAACCAAATGTTATTAAATTAAATTTTCTGAGTTCAAATAGTTAATTATAAGCTTCTGAACAAAATTATACAGATTAATCTCAAATTTTCAGCTTTTTACTCAGTTAAAATTCGAACGGACGGATTCTCTATAAAGCCTATTTAGATATGCACGTTTTAATCACAACAAAACGACAACCAAAATGTTATTAAATCAAATTTTATGAGTTCAAATACTTGATTATGAGCGGTTGAACAAAATTATACAAATTAATCTCAAATCTTCAGCTTTTTACTAGGTTAAAATTCGAACGGAATCTCTATAAAGCCCATTTAGACATGCACATTTTATTTGTATCAAAACGACAACCAAATTTTATTAAAATCAAATTTTATGATTTGAAATATTTAATTATTAGCTTTTGAACAAAATTATACAGATTAATCTCAAATTTTATGGTTTTTACTCGGTTAAAATTCGAACGAATTCTCTATATAGCACATTTAGACATGCACGTTTTAATCGCATCAAAACGATAAATTTTTTTATTAAAATCAAATTTTATGATTTGAAATATTTAATTATTAGCTTTTGAACAAAATTATACAGATTAATCAGAAATTTTTAGAATTTTACTCAGTTAAAATTAGATCAGAATCTCTATAAAGCCAATTTAGACATGCACGTTTTAATCCCAACAAAACGACAATCAAATGTTATTAAATCAAATTTTATGAGTTTAAATATTTAATTATGGGCTTTTGAACAAAATTATACAGATTAATCTCAAATTTTAAGGTTTTTACTCGGTTAAAATTCGAACGAAATCTCTATAAAACCCATTTAGACAAGCACGTTTTAATCGCATCAAAATGACAACCAAATGTTATTAAATTAAATTTTATGAGTTCAAATAGTTAGTTATAGGGTTTTGAATAAAATTATACAGATTAATATCAAATTTTTAGCTTTTTACTCGATTAAAATTCGAACGAAATCTCTATACATCCCATTTAGACATGTACGTTTTTATCCCAACAAAACGATAACCAAATGTTATTAAATAAAATTTTATGAGTTCAAATACTTGATTATGGGCTTTTGAACAAAATTATACAGATTAATCTCAAATTTTCAGCTTTTTACTCGGTTAAAATTAGAATGGAATCTCTATAAAGCTCATTTAGACATGCAGTTTTTAATAGCATCAAAACGACAACAAAATTTTATTAAAATCAAATTTTATGATTTCAAAATAATTAATTATTAGCTTTTGAACAAAATTATACAGATTAATCGGAAATTTTTAGAATTTTACTCGGTTAAAATTCGAACGGAATCTCTATAACGCCTATTTAGACATGTACGTTTTAATCCCAACAAAACGATAACCAAAAGTTATTAAATAAAATTTTATGAGTTCAAGTACTTGATTATGGGCTTTTGAACAAAATTATACAGATTAATCTCAAATTTTCAGCTTTTTACTCGGTTAAAATTAGAATGGAATCTCTATAAAGCTCATTTAGACATGCACTTTTTAATCGCATCAAAACGATAACAAAATTTTATTAAAATCAAATTTTATGATTTTAAATAATTAATTATTAGCTTTTGAACAAAATTATACAGATTAATCTGAAATTTTAGAATTTTACTCGGTTAAAATTCGAACGGAATATCTATAAAGCCCATTTAGACATGTACGTTTTAATCCCAACAAAACGATGACCAAAAGTTATTAAATTAAATTTTATGAGTTCAAATAGTTAATTGTAGGCTTTTGAACAAAATTATACAGATTAATCTCAAATTTTTAACTTTTTACTCGGTTAAAATTCAAACGAAATCTCTATAAAGCCCATTTAGACAGGCACGTTTTAATCGCATCCAAACGACAACCAAATGTTATTAAATTAAATTTTATGAGTTCAAATAGTTAATTATAGGCTTCTGAACAAAATTATACAGATTAATCTCAAATTTTCAGCTTTTTACTCAGTTAAAATTCGAACGGAATCTCTATAAAGCCCATTTAGACATGCACGTTTTAATCGCACCAAAATGAAAACCAAATTTTATTAAAATAAAATTTTATGATTTCAAATATTTAATTATTAGCTTTTGAATAAAATTATACAGATTAATCTAAAATTTTCTGAATTTTACTCAGTTAAAATTATAACGGAATCTCTATAAAGCCCACTTAGACATGCACGTTTTAATCCCAACAAAACGACAACCAAATGTTATTAAATCAAATTTTATGAGTTTAAATATTTAATTATGGGCTTTTGAACAAAATTATACAGATTAATCTCAAATTTTAAGGTTTTTACTCGGTTAAAATTTGAACGGATTCTCTATAGAGCACATTTAGACATGCTCGTATTAATCGCATCAAAACGACAACCAAATGTTATTAAATTAAATTTTATGAGTTGAAATAGTTAATTATAGGCTTGTAAACAAAATTATACAGATTAATCCCAAATTTTTAGCTTTTTACTCGGTTAAAATTCGAACGAAATCTCTATAAAGCCCATTTAGACATGCACGTTTTAATCGCCTCAAAACAACAACCAAATTTTATTAAAATCAAATTTTATGAATTCAAATATTTAAATATTAGCTTTTGAACAAAATTATACAGATTAATCTGAAATTTTCAGAATTTTACTCGGTTAAAATTAGAACAGAATCTCTATAAAGCCCATTTAGACATGCACGTTTTAATCCCAACAAAACGACAACCAAATGTTATTAAATCAAATTTTATGAGTTTAAATATTTAATTATGGTCTTTTGAACAAAATTATACCATTAATCTAAAATTTTCAGAATTTTACTCGGTTAAAATTAGAACGGAATCTCTATAAAGCCCCTTTAGACATGAACATTTTAATCGCAACAAAACAATAATTAAAATCTTATTAAATCAAATTTTATGAGTTCAAATACATGATTATGGGCTTTTGAACAAAATTATATAGATTAATCTCAAATTTTCAGCTTTTTACTCGGTTAAAATTCTTACGGAATCTCTATAAAGCCCATTTAGACATGAGCGTTTTAATAGCATCAAAACCATAGCCAAATTTTATTAAATCAAATTTTATGAGTTTAAATATTTAATTATGGGATTTTGATCAAAATTATACAGATTAATCTCAAATTTTAAGTTTTTTACTCGGTTAAAATTCGAACGGATTCTCTATAGAATATATTTAGACATGGTTGTATTAATCGCATCAAAACGACAACCAAATGTTATTAAATTAAATTTTATGAGTTCAAATAGTTAATTATAGGCTTTTGAACAAAATTATACAGATTAATCTCAAATTTTCAGCTTTTTACTCGGTTAAAATTCGAACGGAATCCCAATAAAGCCCATTTAGACATGCACGTTTTAATCGCATCAAAACGACAACCAAATTTTATGATTTCAAATATTTAATTCTTAGCTTTTGAACAAAATTATACAGATTAATCTCAAATTTTCAAAATTTTACTCGGCTAAAATTAGAACGAAATCTCTATAAAGCCCATTTAGACATGCACTTTTTAATCCCAACAAAACGACAACCAAATGTTACTAAATCAAATTTTATGAGTTTAAATATTTAATTACGGGGTTTTGAACAAAATTATATAGATTAATCTGAAATTTTCAGAATTTTACTCGGTTAAAATTAGAACGGAATCTCTATAAAGCCCATTTAGACATGCACGTTTTAATCGCAACAAAACGATAATTAAAATGTTATTAAAACAAATTTTCTGAGTTCAAATACTTTATTATGGGCTTTTGAACAAAATTATATAGATTAATCTCAAATTTTCAACTTTTTACTTGGTTAAAATTCGAACGGAATCTCTATAAAGCCCATTTAGACATGCACGTTTTAATCGCATCAAAACGATAACCAAATTTTTTTAAATCAAATTTTATGAGTTTAAATATTTAATTATGGGCTTTTGAACAAAATTATACAGATTAATCTCAAATTTTAAGATTTTTACTCGGTTAAAATTCAAACGGATTCTCTATAGAGCACATTTAGACATGGTCGTATTAATCGCATCAAAACGACAACCAAATATTATTAAATTAAATTTTATGAGTTCAAATAGTTAATTATAGGCCTTTGGACCTTGTACTTAGAAAGATGAATGGCTTGCTCTTTCCCAGTATAACCCCTCTATCACGCCTGACGAACATTCATTCTCTATAATGAATATTTGGGTCCGCATCTATAACATCCCTCATATTTTTCTGGCTACTGAAGAATCTGCTCATGATATTGATAAATCCTTAGGGTCTTTAATTGGTTTAGTCACAAAACTTGATACGAGGAAAATCGATTCCAACATGGTTGACTACCTACGGGTTGGCTTGTCTTTAGATGTTACTCAGCCTATTAGGCGTTGTGTTGCTATTGGGGGAGGGCCCTCCACAAGATTCTGTCTACTTCAATATGAACACCTTCCCACTTTTTGCCACTGCTGTGACCGTATTGGACATTCTCTAGACTCTTGTTCAATTCCGACTGATTTGCAACCTGAACAACTTTCTTTCGGCGACTAGCTACGGTATGTTCCTAAAAAGAAGGATCCACAACCCAATCAACGCAGCCGAATCCGTTATATCACCAATGACACCAATGTTCAGCAAATGCCTACCCATCCCAAACCACCAACACCAATACTAGTAATGGGAAGGATAAAGGCCTTTTGTCATCCCTTCCGAACAGTGGCAATGAATCTGCTCTAAGTAATGAACCTCCACTTTTCTCTAAAGGCCTCAGACTCCTCCCAACGGTCCCTAATAAGCTTACTACTAGACGCTATTCTACACAGCCGCTATAAATGGTCTTTCCTGATCAGAGCTCTAATATTACTTCTCGGCAAACATCCAACGTTAACACTAGGGATGTGAGTCTTCTTGATCCTGAACTCCAAGACTTGGAGGCTGATCTATCCAATGATCATGATTTCCAAGAGGCCACTAAATGGCTTGAATCTACCCCAACTCCTCGGCGAGCTGCCCGGATAACCTCAGGTCAAGGTGCGAAGAGAACTCCTCCCTCTAATGAGAATGCTAGGGTTAAGCGACCACAAGCTGGCACTGCACCTATTGAGAAAGTTGGGATGAGCAGCGTTAAAAACTCTTCGGCGGAGGTTGACTCTGATCAACCCCGCCGATAGAAATGATATGTTTACCTTGGAACTGTCTGAGCTTTGGCAATGCTTTGACAGTTCCCGTTTTACAACTTGCTGGTTTCATGCATGTTGCCATCTTCTCTATTGTTTTTTCTTTTCCTTATTTTAGATTTCTTTGCTTCTCTCTGCTTTTGTTAGGAACATGTGGCTATTTTGGCTTTGGTTTTCAGGATTTGATGTCCTTTGCTATATGGAATAATAATATCCTTTCTGTTTTGTTTGTTTACTTTTCATGTTTCTATGTTGCATTTTCTTTTATTTTTCTAGACTTCCTTTTTGCGATACGTCCAACTATTTCTCCTCTGCTTATCTATTTTGTCTACTATGTATCCTTTAAGCGGTTTTTAACTACTCTGACTTTACCACCCTTTCATAGGGATTTCTCTAACATCTCTAATAATGTCGCTTCAATCCGGTTTTTTACTCTTGTTTTCGGCTTATGCCTATGATTCTTCGGGTGTTATACTTCTTTTAATTCGATTTTTTTCTCTTCTTTTACTTATCGTATATATTCTTTTTCACTCACTCCAACACTTAATTTTATGAGGCCTTGTCCTTCGACCTTGGCCAGGTTTGATTTAGCTGGGATGAGCAGCGTAAAAAACTCTTCGGCAGAGGTTGATAGTGATCAACCTCGCCGAGATAAATGAAACTCTTATATTGGAACTGCCAGGGTCTTGGCAACACCCAGGCAGTTCATGCACTTCAACGTGCTACTTCAAAGCATGATGCTGATTGTGTCTTTCTTTGCGAGACTAGATTGAATAAATCCAATATGGAAAGAATTAAACACAAGCTTGGCATGCATGGATGCATAGCCGTTGATTCCAGGCCCTCTTGTACCAGGCTTGCCTTTATTTGGAATAACAAAGTTTCAGTCGACTTGCTTTCCTACTTCGATCGTCATATTGATGTCATTCTTTCTTCCGGTGCAGTACCTTTCCACTTTTCTGGTTTACATGGGTTCCCTGAAACTACCAACAAACATAAAACTTGGTAGCTAATAGATATTCTTAAATCAAATTCAATCCTTCCCTGGCTTTTAGGGGGGATTTTAATGAAATTCTTTATGATTATGAAAAACAAGGTGGCTCTCGGTGCGCAAGATCACAAATTAATAACTTTCGGGATTGTCTCGACAAGAATGATCTTTTTGATTGCAAACCAACATCTGGTTGGTTCACTTGGACTCGATCAGGTCGTGTTACGGAAACCATCATGGAACGACTTGATCGTTTTCTTGGTAACTCCGCTTGGTTTCACGCTTTCCCTAATTTTCAAGCTATATCCTTCTTTCAAGCGCGTTCTGATCACTGCCCTATCTTAATGGATACCAACCCCTCTCAAACTCTACGTTCTACGCGCTTTCACATTCCTTTTCGCTATGAGAATTGTTGGTCTGACAACCCAGAAGTTGTATCTCGAATTACTGAGGTTTGGTCTAACCAATATTGCTCGACTCTTCAGAAGCTTCAAGATATTGGACGTTTTTTGGCTAAATGGCAATTTAATAAGCGTATTAAATCTAATGAACGCATCACTCAGCTAAATGACTTTATCAATATATGCCTTCAACGTCAACTCTCGGATACGGATGCTCATAACTTCCTTGCTGCTAAGAGTGAGCTTGATCGCTTACTTAATGAGAAAGAAATTTATTGGGCTCAACGAGCTCGGGCACACTGGTTAGTACACGGTGACAAGAATACTTCCTTTTTTCACGCAAGGGTAAACAACCGGCGACGGAAGAATCATATTGCTGGGCTTTTTAATAATCATAATCTATGGCACACTAATACATCTGACATAATGTCAATTGCTGTCAGTTACTTTCAACATCTTTTTACTTCTTCCTCTCCTACTATTGCGTCTTCCATCTTGGATAACATTCCTTCTATTGTTACTGATTCAATGAATAATGATCTTAACAAGGCTTTCACAGCAGATGAAGTCTATGTTGCCTTTCGTGATATTGACCCGAGGAAAGCACCTGGTGTTGATGGCTTTCCGAGCGGTTTCTTCCGAAAGTATTGGGACATTCTTGGTCAGGATTTTATAAATCTCTGCCTCGGACTTCTACGTGGGTCTGTTAATTTAGAAGAGGTCAACCGATCCATTATTGTTCTTATTCCTAAAGTAAGCGACCCTACTACGATGCGACATCTCCGACCTATTAGTCTTTGCACAGTCATCTATAAAACTGTGTTGAAAGTTTTAGTTAACCGGCTAAAATCTATCATACACTTATGTATTAGTAGTAATCAAGCTGCTTTCGTTCGCGGGCGAAACATTACTGATAACATTCTTATCGCTATGAGCTTATCCATACTCTAAACACTGATGTTACTTCCTTGGCAAAAGGTGCCAGCCTAAAGCTGGATATCGAAAAAGCCTTTGACCGTGTTGAATGGCCCTTTCTTGAACAAATTATGCTTCGTCTAGGTTTCAACTCTAACTGGGTTTCTCTTACTATGAGGTGTATCTCCTCGGTATCTTATCAAGTTCGCATAAATGATTCCCTTTCACGGCCTTTCAAGCCCAGTAGAGGGTTGCGGCAAGGAGACCCCCTCTCTCCCTTTTTGTTTCTTTTCTACACTCAAGGCCTCTCAGCCTTGCTCATTGTTGAACAAGCCACTGGTCACCTCCCTGGTCTCCGTGCCAGTAGGAATGGTCCTCGCATTAACCACCTTCTTTTTGCAGATGACTATGTTGTCTTTATCAAAAATACAATTACAGAAGCTCAACGACTTAAGGATATTTTGCATACTTACGCCTCCTCGTCGGGACAGGCGGTGAACTTTGAAAAATCTACTATCTTTTTCTCACGGAAAACTTCCACTTTGCTCCGGGCGGAGATTAATGATATCCTCCGTGTACGAGAAGTGGATAACCCTGGTATTTATTTAGGGGTTCCTCTCCTTATTGGGAAGAACAAAATTGCAGTCTTAGGCTTCACCAGGGAAAATATGAATTCCCGCCTGAGTACTTGGGATAAACATATCCTTTCCTTTAGTGGTCGAGAAGTTTTCATTAAAGCTGTTATACAATCTATACCTCAATATGTCATGTCTTGTTTTTCCCATGAAGATGCTAATACCATACTTGACGTCCCAATTATTAATGATATAAACGACTCTACTCTTTGGGGTCACCATGATGCAGGTACCTATACAGTTCGCTCTGGTTATCAATTCTTGCAGTTGCAACTAGGGCCTATTAACAGACCTTCTAAACTATGGAAAATTTTGACTAAATTGCCTACTCTGCCCAAAGTTCGTTCCTTTGGTTGGCGATTATGTCATGATGCGTTACCCTCTGGTCAGAAAATTCTTCAGGCTAATCTTGGTCCAGGGGTTTGCCCAATTTGCAACATGACTGTAGAAGCCTCTATCCATGCTATGCGAGATTGTCCTAGTGCTAAGGAGGCAATCCTCTTGGCAGGTCTTCCCCCTCGACTTTTGTCCAATGCTTACACATCCCCTCATCAGTGGCTTTCCGATGTTGCTGCTTTCCTCTCCTTGCATCAATTCTCTCTTCTTATTACAATTTTATGGAACCTATGGAACCGTCGTAATGATTTTATTCATAACAACCATATCCAACCGATTTGTTTAACTTTTGCCTCTGCCCCAAAGCTTTTCACTGATTATACATCTTTTAATGATGTGTCCCGCCAATACTCTCGGCTAGCTGAGCCTACTTTCGCTCCGGCTAGATGGATGAAACCGGCTCCAGGTTTTGTCAAAATTAACACGGATGAGGCTTTTGACCCTGTCTTGAGAGGGGCTGTTGCAGGTGTTATTGCTCGTGATTCTTTTGGCTCAGTGCTTGGTGGCTGCTTTATGCCCCTTCTTTGTCCGGATCCTGCCTCTAATGAGGCTCTTGCTATTCTGGAAGGATTACGCTTTGTTGTTGCCAACGGATGGACTAATGTGATTCTTGAAACTGACTCTGCGTCAATTGTCAACAAAGTTAATAACGCTCCTCTTCGAGATCTTTCCACAGTGCAGCACTTGGTAACTCGCATCCGCTCCACTCTGGGTACTTTGACTAATTGCAAGATTTGTTAGATTTGTTATGTGCCTAGAGCTGCAAACGTTGTAGCCCATAGATTGGCTAATAGGGCTTTGTGTTCTTTTACTTCTAGTTCTTTTGGTTGTTTCTTTCAAGATTTTATTCGGGTTTCTGTAAACTCGGAGAGGTTCTCCTCTTCTTCTCAACAATACCTTGGGTACTCTTTTTCCCATAGGGGTCTTCTCACCTCTTGGGATGGTCGGCTATAGGGTTTTTTTAATGAGGCTCTTTCCTTCAAAAAAAAAATCGAACGGAATCTCTATAAATCCCATTTAGACATGCACGTTTTAATCGCATCAAAACGACAACAAAATTTTATTAAAATCAAATTTTATGATTTCAAATATTTAATTATTAGCTTTTGAACAAAATTATACAGATTAATCTGAAATTTTTAGAATTTTACTTGGTTAAAATTAGAACAGAATCTTTATAAAGCCTATTTAGACATGCACGTTTTAATCCCAATAAAACGACAACCAAATGTTATTAAATACAATTTTATGAGTTTAAATATTTAATTATGGGCTTTTGAATAAAATTATACAAATTAATCTCAAATTTTAAGGTTTTTACTCGGTTAAAATTCGAAGGGATTCTCTATAGAGCATATTTAGACATGCTCGTATTAATCGCATCAAAACGACAACCAAATGTTATTAAATTAAATTTGATGAGTTGAAATAGTTAATTATAGGCTTTTGAACAAAATTATACAGATTAATCTCAAATTTTTAGCTTTTTACTCGGTTAAAATTCGAACGGAATCTCAATAAAGCCCATTTAGACATGCACGTTTTAATCGCCTCAAAACGACAACCAAATTTTATTAAAATCAGATTTTATGAATTCAAATATTTAATTATTAGCTTTAGAACAAAATTATACAGATTAATCTGAAATTTTAAGAATTTTACTCGGTTAAAATTAGAACGGAATCTCTATAAAGCCCATTTAGACATGCACGTTTTAATCCCAACAAAATAACAACCAAATGTTATTAAATCAAATTTTATGAGTTTAAATATTTAATTATGGGCTTTTGAACAAAATTATACAGATTAATCTCAAATTTTAAGGGTTTTACTCGGTTAAAATTCGAACAGATTCTCTATAGAGCACATTTAGACATGCTCGTATTAATCGCATCAAAACGACAACCAAATGCTAATAAATTAAATTTTATGAGTTCAAATAGTTAATTATAGGCCTTTGAACAAAATTGTGCTGATTAATCTCAAATTTTCAGCTTTTTACTCGGTTAAAATTCAAACGGAATCTCTATAAAGCCCATTTAGAGATGCACGTTTTAATCGCCTCAAAACGACAACCAGATTTTATTAAAATCTAATTTTATAAATTCAAATATTTAATTATTAGCTTTTGAACAAAATTATACAGATTAATCTGAAATTTTTAGAATTTTACTCGGTTAAAATTAGAACGGAATCTCTATAAAGCCCATTTAGACATGCACGTTTTAATCCCAACAAAACGACAATCAAATGTTATTAAATCAAATTTTATGAGTTTAAATATTTAATTATGGGTTTTTGAACAAAATTATACAGATTAATCTCAAATTTTAAGGTTTTTACTCGGTTAAAATTCAAACACATTCTCTATAGAGCACATTTAGACATGCTCGTATTAATCGCATCAAAACGATTACCAAATTTTATTAACTTAAATTTTATGAGTTCAAATAGTTAATTATAGGCTTTTAAACAAAATTATACAAATTAATATCAAATTTTCAGATTTTTACTCGGTTAAAATTTGAACGAAATCTCTATAAAGGCCATTTAGACATGCACGTTTTAATCACATCAAAACGACAACCAAATTTTATTAAAATCAAATTTTATGATTTCAAATAATTAATTATTAGCTTTTGAACAAAATTATACAGATTAATCTGAAATTTTCAGAATTTTACTCGGTTAAAATTAGAACGGAATCTCAATAAAGCCCATTTAGACATTCACATTTTAATCCCAACAAAACGACAACCAAATGATATTAAATCAAATTTTATTAGTTCAAATATTTAATTATGGGGTTTTGAATAAAATTATACAGATTAATCTCAAATTTTAAGGGTTTTACTCAGTTAAAATACAAAAGGATTCTCTATAGAGCATATTTAGATATGCACATTTTAATTGCATCAAAACGACAACCAAATTTTATTAAAATCAAATTTTATGGTTACAAATTATTAATTATTAGAGTTCGAACTAAATTATACAGATTAATCTCAAATTTTTAGCTTTTTACTCGGTTAAAATTCGAATAGAATCTCTATAAAGCCCATTTAGACATGCACGTTTTAATCGTATCAAAACGACAACCAAATTTTATTAAAATCAAATATTATGATTTCAAATATTTAATTATTTAATTTTTTACAAAATTATATAGATTAATCTGAAATTTTCAAAATTTTACTTGCTTAAAATTAGAACAGAATCTCTATAAAACCCATTTAGAAGTGCACGTTTTAATCCCAACAAAACAACAATCAAATGTTACTAAATCAAATTTTATGAATTTAAATATTTAATTATAGGCTTTTGAACAAAATTATAGAGAATAATCTCAAATTTTAAGGTTTTTACTCGGTTAAAATTCAAACGGATTCTCTATAGAGAACATTTAGACATGCTCGTATTAATCGCATCAAAACGACAACCAAATGTTATTAAATTAAATTTTAGGAGTTGAAATAGTTAATTATAGGCTTCTGAACAATATTGTACAGATTAATCTCAAATTTTCAGCTTTTTACTCGGTTAAAATTCGAACGAAATCTCTATAAAGCCCATTTAGACATGCCCATTTTAAACACATCAAAACGACAACCAAATTTTATTAAATTCAAATTTTATGATTTCAAATAATTAATTATTAGCTTTTTTACAAAATTATACAGATTAATCTGAAATTCTCAGAATTTTACTCAGGTAAAATTAGAACGGAATCTCTATAAAGCCCATTTATACATGCATGTTTTAATCCCAACAAAACGATAACCAAATGTTAATAAATCAAATTTTATGAGTTTAAATATTTAATTATGGGCTTTTGAACAAAATTATACAGATTAATCTCAAATTTTAAGGTTTTTTACTCGGTTAAAATTCGAATGGATTCTCTATAGAGCATATTTAGACATGCTCGTATTAATCGCATCAAAACAATAACCAAATTTTATTAACTTAAATTTTATGAGTTCAAACAGCTAATTATAGGCTTTTGAACAAAAGTATACATATTAATCTCAAATTTTTAGCTTTTTACTCGGTTAAAATTCGAACGAAATCTCTATAAAGTCCATTTAGACATGCCCATTTTAAACACATCAAAACGATAACCAAATTTTATTAAAATCAAATTTTATGATTTCAAATTTTTAATTATTAGCTTTTGAAAAAAATTATACAGATTAATCTGATATTTTCAGAATTTTACTCGGTTAAAATTAGAACGAAATCTCTATAAAGCCCATTTAGAAATGCACATTTTAATCCCAACAAAATGACAAACAAATATTATTAAATCAAATTTTATGAGTTTAAATATTTAATTGTGAGCTTTTGAACAGAATTATACAGATTAATCTCAAATTTTAAGGTTTTTACTTTGTTAAAATTCAAACGGATTCTCTATAGAGCATATTTAGACTTGCTCGTATTAATTGCATCAAAACGACAACCAAATTTTATTAACTTAAATTTTATGACTTCAAATAGTTAATTATAGTCTTGTGAACAAAACTATATAGATTAATCTCAAATTTTCATCTTTTTACTCGGTTAAAATTCGAACGGAATCTCTATAAAGCCCATTTAGATAAGCACGCTTTAATCGCATCAAAACGACAACCAAATTTTATTAAAATCAAATTTTATGATTTCAAATATTTAATTATTAGCTTTTGAACAAAATTATACAGATTAATCTGAAATTTTCAGAATTTTACTCGGTTAAAATTAGAACGGAATCTCTATAAAGTCCATTTAGACATGCATGTTATAATCCCAACAAAATGACAACCAAATGTTATTAAATCAAATTTTATGAGTTCAAATATTTAATTATGGGGTTTTGAACAAAATTATACAGATTAATCTCAAATTTTAAGGGTTTTACTCGGTTAAAATTCGAAAGGATTCTCTATAGAGCACATTTAGACATGCTCGTATTAATCGCATCAAAATGACAACCAAATGTTATTAACTTATATTTTCTGAGTTGAAATAGTTAATTATAAGCTTCTAAACAAAATTATACTGATTAATCTCAAATTTTCAACTTTTTACTCTGTTAAAATTCGAACGGAATCTCTATGAAGCCCATTTAG
Organism: Abelmoschus esculentus; assembly: GCA_035048815.1. NCBI lineage: Eukaryota > Viridiplantae > Streptophyta > Magnoliopsida > Malvales > Malvaceae > Abelmoschus > Abelmoschus esculentus. The sequence goes on along the minus strand of JAUCBN010000006.1, from coordinate 10,791,104 downwards.
ACATGCACGTTTTAATCGCCTCAAAACGACAACCAAATTTTACTAAAATCAAATTTTATGATTCCAAATAATTAATTATTAGCTTTTGAACAAAATTATACAGATTAATCTGAAATTTTCAGAATTTTTCTCGGTTAAAATTCGAAAGGAATCTCTATAAAGCCCATTTAGACATGTACATTTTAATCTCAAAAAAACGATAAACAAAGGTTATTAAATCAAATTTTATGAGTTTAAATATTTAATTATGGGCTTTTGAACAAAATTATACAGATTAATCTGAAATTTTAAGGTTTTTACTCGGTTAAAATTCGAACGGATTCTCTATAGAGAACATTTAGACAATCTCGTATTAATCGCATCAAAACGACAACCAAATGTAATTAAATTAAATTTGATGAGTTGAAATAGTTAATTATAGGCCTCTGAACAATATTATACAGATTAATCTCAAATTTTCAGCTTTTTACTAGGTTAAAATTCGAACAGAATCTCTATAAAGCCCATTTAGAGATTAATCTCTAATTTTAAGGTTTTTGAACAAAATTATACAGATTAATCTCTAATTTTAAGGTTTTTACTAGGTTAAAATTCGAACGGATTCTCTATAGAGTATATTTAGATATGCTCGTATTAATCGCATCAAAACGACAACCAAATGTTATTAAATTAAATTTTATGAGTTCAAATAGTTAATTATAGGCTTTTGAACAAAATTATATAGATTAATCTCAAATTTTCAGCATTTTACTCGGTTAAAATTCGAACGAAATCTCTATAAAGCCCATTTAGACATGCCCATTTTAATCGCATCAAAAAGACAACCAAATTTTTTTAAAATCAAATTTTATGATTTCAAATAATTAGTTATTAGCTTTTTAACAAAATTATACAGATTAATCTGAAATTCTCAGAATTTTAGTTGGTTAAAATTAGAACGAAATCTCTATAAAGCCCATTTAGGCATGTACGTTTTAATCCCAACAAAACGACAACCAAATGTTATTAAGTCAAATTTTATGAGTTTAAATATTTAATTATGGGCTTTTGAACAAAATTATACAGATTAATCTCAAATTTTAAGGTTTTTACTCGGTTAAAATTCGAACGGATTCTCTATAGAGAACATTTAGACATGCTCGTATTAATCGCATCAAAATGACAACCAAATGTTATTAAATTAAATTTTATGAGTTGAAATAGTTAATTATAGGCTTCTGAACAATATTATACAGATTAATCTAAAATTTTCATCTTTTTACTAGGTTTAAATTCGAACGGAACTGTCTGGGCCTGGGCAACGCTCTGACAGTTCCTCTCTCACAACATGTTGTTTTCTTGCATGATGCTTTTCTATTTTTGGTTTTTCCGTTTCTTTATTATCTTTTTCGCTGTTCTGTCTTTGTTAGGATCATGTGGCCATTCAGGCCTTGTTTTCGTTTTTATGGCTTTGATGTTTTTCTTTATTTGGATTAATAATACATTTATTGTTCTCTTTTTTTATTATTTCTGTTCTTCTTCCATGTTCTTTTTTGTTGTTGTTGTTGTTGTTGTTTTCGTTTGTTGTTATAAGATATTCCAAACTATATCTCCCATATCTGTCTATTATGTCTGTTATCTATCTCTTACACACTCCGCGTTGAATATACCACCCTTATATAGGGATTGTTCCAACATCTTTCATGATGTCGCTATCTTACGATTGGCTCCTTTTTTGGGTTTTTTAAGTCAGCTTCGTGTCCTAAACTTGGTGTTTTTCGTACGAACCGCTTGTGGTATATGCTTCGCAAATTTTCTCCTTTTAATCTTTTCATCAAAATGGATGTGGGTGGGATGAGCAGCGTAAAAAGCTCTACGGCGGAGGTTGACTATGATCAACCCCGCCGGGAGGAATGAAACTCTTATGTTGGAACTGTCAGGGTCTTGGCAACGCCCAGGCAGTTCGTGCATTACAACGTGCTACTTCTAATCATGATGCCGATTGTGTCTTTCTTTGTGAGACTAGATTGAACACACACAATATGGAACAGATTAAGCACAAATTGGGCATGCATGGCTGTATAGCCGTTGATCCCAAGCCTTCTTGTTTTGGGCTTGCTATTATTTGGAATACCAGTACTTCAGTTGATTTGCTTTCCTATTCGGATCGTCATATTGACGTTATTATTTCCTTTGGATCCATCCGTTTCCATTTTTCTGGTCTACATGGCTTCCCTGAAACTGCAAATAAATACAGAACTTGACACCTAATAAATTCTCTTAACTCATCCTCAACCCTTCCCTGGCTTTTAGGGGGGGACTTTAACGAAATTCTTCATGATTATGAAAAACAAGGTGGTTCTCGCCGTGCTCGATCGCAAATTAATAACTTTCGAGATTGTCTTGCTCAGAATGATCTTTTTTACTGCAAACCAACTTCTGGCTGGTTCACATGGACTCGATCAAGTCATACTACCGGAACTATCTTGGAAAGAATTGATAGATTCCTTGGTAACTCTGCTTGGTTTCACTCTTTTCCTAATTGTCAAGCTACTTCCTTCTTTCAGGCATGTTCTGACCACTGCCCTATTCTAATGGATACCAATCCTTCTCCACCTTTGCGCTCTAAACGTACCAATACCCCGTTTCGTTATGAGACCTATTGGGCTGACGACCCCACTGTCCTATCCCGTATCGCGGAGATTTGGTCCAACCATTATGGCTCGACCATTGAGAAGCTTCGAACTATTGGACGTTTCTTAGCTACTTGGCAAACTAATAAGCGCATTAAATCTAATGAGCGCATAACCCAACTATCTGACTTTATCAATATGTGTCTCAAACGTCAGCTTTCAGATTCAGATATTCAAAATCTTATTTCAGCTAAAAGTGAGCTGGATAGCTTGCTTAATACAAAGGAAATTTATTGGGCTCAACGAGCTCGGACACACTGGTTGGAATATGGTGACAAGAACATTGCTTTCTTTCATGCCAGGGCAAATAACCGCTGACGGAAGAATAATATTGTTGGTCTCTTTAACCACCAGAATTTATGGCAAACCAATACGGATGACATTATGTCTACTGCTATTAATTACTTCCAAACCCTCTTTTCCTCCTCCTCCCCTACCATAGCATCGTCCATCTTGGATAACATCCTTTCTATTGTTACCGATTCTATGAACAATGACCTTAATAAGGACTTTATAGCCGATGAAGTCTTTGTTGCATTTCGTGATATCGACCCGAGGAAAGCCCCAGGCATCGATGGCTTCCCGAGTGGCTTCTTTCGGAAGTATTGGCACATCCTTGGCCAGGATTTTACAACTCTTTGCCTCGGTCTTCTAAAAGGGTCTATTAATATGGACGAGGTCAATCGTTCCATCATTGTTCTTATTCCCAAAATTAGCAACCCTACTACGATGCGGCATCTACGTCCTATTAGTCTTTGTACAGTCATCTATAAAACTGTGTCGAAAGTCTTAGTTAATCGTTTAAAATCTATTATCCCATTATGTATCAGTGGCACTCAGGCTGCTTTCGTCCATGGACAGAGCATTACTGATAACATTCTTATTGCTCATGAGCTCATCCATACGTTAAATACAGATGTCACCTCATTGGCAAAAGGTGCTAGTCTAAAGCTCGATATGGAAAAAGCCTTTGACCGTGTTGAATGACCCTTTCTCGAGCAAATTATGTCTCGCCTAGGTTTCAACTCGAGCTGGGTTTCCCTTATTATGAGGTGTGTCTCCTCTGTTTCATTTCAAGTCCGCATCAACGACTCCCTTTCGCGCCCTTTCAAGCCCAATAGAGGCCTACGACAAGGGGACCCTCTCTCTCCTTTTCTTTTTCTTTTCTGTACTCAAGGACTTTTTGCGCTGCTTAATTCTGAACAGACAAATGATCATCTCCCTGGGCTTTGTGCTAGTAGAAATGGACCCCGTGTTAACCACCTTCTTTTTGCAGATGACTGTGTTGTTTTCTTTAGGAACACAACCACAGAAGCTCAACGACTTAAGGATGTTTTGCATACTTATGCCATTTCGTCTAGGCAGGCGGTGAATTTTGTAAAATCCACTATCTTCTTCTCACGGAAAACTCCTACTCCGCTCAGGTTAGATATCAGTACTATCCTCCATGTTCGTGAGGTGGACGATCCTGGTATCTATCTAGGAGTTCCTCTCCTTATTGGAAAGAACAAAACTGCAGCTCTGGGGTTCACTCGAGACAAAATGAATGCTCGCCTAAGTACTTGGGATAAACATCTCCTTTGCTTCAGTGGTAGGGAAATTTTCATTAAATCGGTTATACAATCTATGCCCCAATATGTTATGTCTTGTTACCTTTTACCACAAAACATTATTGATGACATGACCACCGCGATACGTCAGTACTGGTGGTCTGGGAAAGCTGACAAACGAGGATGGAACATGCTTCCTTGGGACACATATGCCTCCCAAAAGCAGTTGGTGGTATTGGGTTTAGGGACCTTCACCATTTTAATATTGCTTTACTCGGTAAACAAATTTGGAGGTTGATTTGTGAACCTGATAACCTTCTCTGCCAGGTCTACAAATGCAAATATTATCCGACGGGCTCTGTCCTTGAATCTAGTTCTACTCGGAGCTCCTCCTTTGCCTGGAAGGGTCTTAGCATTGCTATTTCCAAGCTACGCAATGGTTTTTTTCAAACGCCCTGGCATTTCCAGTAATATTCAGATTCATTTTGATAGATGGGGGGGTTCTCAGCCTGTAACCCTTTATGGAGATTATGAGGTGAATGATGAAGTCCCTCTTCGTGCAAGCACTTTTATGCTGCGTAACTTGCCACGTTGGGATGAACTAAAAGTGCGAGAGTATTTCTCCCATGAAGACGCTAATACCATTCTTAATGTCCCAATTATTAATGACGTTAACGACACCATACTTTGGGGACGCCATGATGCTGGCATATATACAGTTCGATCCGGTTATCAATTCCTGCAGCTTCATCCAGGGCCTGTTCACATGCCTTCCAAGCTGTGGAAAATCTTATCTAAATTGCCTACTTTACCCAAAGTTCATTCCTTTGGTTGGCGGTTATGTCATGATGCACTACCCTCTGGGCAAAAGATCCTCCACGCCAATCTCGGGTCAGGGGTTTGCCCTATCTGTAATGTGGCTATTGAGTCCTCCCTCCATGCCTTGAGGGATTTTCATAGTGCTAAGGAGGCGTTCCTTCTGTCTGGTCTCCCCTCTCGGATTCTGCCCACTGCTTCCTCTTCTCCCCATCAGTGGCTTTTTGATGTTGTTGGTTTCCTCTCTTTTCACCAATTCTCGTTTCTTGTCACAGTTTTATGGAACTTATGGAATCGCCTTAATGACTTTGTTCATACTAGTCATCTTCAACCGGTTTGGTTAACTATTGCCAATGCCCAGAAACTTTTTACTGATTATACATCAATTAATGATGTGCCCCGCTCGTTCTCCCGGCTAGCTGAGCCCACCTTCGCTCAGGCTAGATGGATGAAACCGGCTCCGGGTTTCGTCAAAATTAACACGGATGGGGCCTTCGACCCTATCTTAAAGGGGGCCACGGCAGGCGTCATTGCTCGAGACTCTGTTGGCTCTGTGCTCGGTGGTTGCGCCATGCCCCTCATTTGTCCGGATCCTGCTTCTGCTGGGGCTCTTGCCATCCTGGAAGGTTTGCGTCTTGCTGCTACCAATGGTTGGACTAATGTGGTCGTTGAAACGAATTCTGCTTCCATTGCCAACAAAGTAAATAACGCTCCTTCCCAAGATCTTTCTACAGTGCAACACTTGGTTACCCGCATCCGCACCACTCTTGGTACCTTGCCTGATTGTCAGATATGTTATGTGCCTAGAGCTGCTAATGTTGTAGCCCATATTTTGGCTACTAGGGCTTTACGTTCGTTTTCCTCTTGTTCTTTTGACTGTTTTTTTCCCGATTATATTCGGGCTTCTATACTCTCGAAGAGGTCTTCCTCTTCTTCTCAATAATAACTTGGGTACTCTTTTCCCCATAGGGGCCTAATCTCCTCTCAGGGTGGTTGGCTATAGGGGATTTTTAATGAGGCCCTTTCTTTCAAAAAAAAAATTCGAACGGAATCTCTATAAAGCCCATTTAGACATGCCCATTTTAATCCCAATAAAACGACAATATAAAGTTATTAAATCAAATTTTATGAGTTTAAATATTTAATTATGGGCTTTTGAACAAAATTATACAGATTAATCTGAAATTTTCAGAATTTTACTCGGTTAAAATTAGAACAGAATCTCTATAAAACCCATTTAGACATGCACGTTATAATCCCAACAAAACGACAACCAAATGTTATAAAATCAAATTTTATGAGTTTAAATATTTAATTATGGGCTTTTGAACAAAATTATAAAGATTAATCTCAAATTTTAATGTTTTTACTCGGTTAAAATTCAAACGGATTCTCTATAGAGCACATTTAGACATGCTCGTATTAATAGCATCAAAACGACAATCAAATTTTATTAACTGAAATTTTATGAGTTCAAATAGTTAATTATAGGCTTTTGGACAAAATTATACATATTAATCTCAAATTTTCATCTGTTTACTGGGTTAAAATTCGAACAGAATCTCTATAAAGCCCATTTAGATATGCACGTTTTAATCGCATCAAAACGACAACCAAATTTTATTAAAATCAAATTTTATGATTTCAAATATTTAATTATTAGCTTTTGAACAAAATTATACAGATTAATCTAAAATTTTAAGAATTTTACTCGGTTAAAATTAGAACGGAATCTCTATAAAGCCCATTTAGACATGCACGTTATAATCCCAACAAAACGGCAACCAAATATTATTAAATCAAATTTTATGAGTTCAAATATTTAATTATGGGGTTTTGAACAAAATTATACAGATTAATCTCAAATTTTAAGGGTTTTACTCGGTTAAAATTCGAAAGGATTCTCTATAGAGCACATTTACACATGCTCGTATTAATCACATCAAAACGACAAGCAAATGTTATTAAATTAAATTTTATGAGTTGAAATAGTTAATTATAGGCTTGTGAACAATATTATACAGATTAATCTAAAATTTTCAGCTTTTTACTCGGTTAAAATTTGAACGAAATCTCTATAAAGCCCATTTAGACATTCCCATTTTAATCGCATCTAAAAGACAACCAAATTTTTTTAAAATCAAATTTTATTATTTCAAATAATTAGTTATTAGCTTTTTAACAAAATTATACAGATTAATCTGAAATTCTCAGAATTTTATTCGGTTAAAATTAGAACGGAATTTCTATAAAGCCCATTTAGACATGTACGTTTTAATCCCAACAAAACGACAACTAAATGTTATTAAATCAAATTTTATGAGTTTAAATATTTAATTATGGGCTTTTGAATAAAATTATACATATTAATCTCAAATTTTAAGGTTTTTACTCGGTTAAAATTCAAACGGATTCTCTATAGAGCACATTTAGACATGCTCACAATAATCGCATCAAAAGACAACCAAATGTTATTAAATTAAATTTTATGAGTTCAAATAGTTAATTATAGGCCTGTGAACAAAATTATACAGATTAATCTCAAATTTTCAGCTTTTTACTCGGTTAAAATTCGAACGGAATCTCTATAAAGCCCATTTAGACATGCACGTTTTAATCCCAACAAAACGATAACCAAATGTTATGAAATCAAATTTTAGGAGTTTAAATATTTAATTATTGGCTTTTGAACATAATTATACAGATTAATCTCAAATTTTAAGGTTTTTACTCGGTTAAAATTCGAACGAATTCTCTATAGAGCACATTTAGACATGCTCGTATTAATCGCATCAAAACGACAACCAAATGTTATTAAATTAAATTTGATGAGTTGAAATAGTTAATTATAGGCTTCTGAACAAATATTATACATATTAATATCAAATTTTCATCTTTTTACTCTGTTAAAATTCGAACGGAATATCTGTAAAGCCCATTTAGACATGCACGTTTTAATCGCATCAAAACGACAACCAAATGTTATTAACTTAAATTTTATGAGTTCAAATAGTTAATTATAGGCTTTTGAACAAAATTATACAGATTAATCTCAAATTTTCAGCTTTTTACTATGTTAAAATTCGAACGAGATCTCTATAAAGACTATTTAGACATGCACGTTTTAATCGCATCAAAACAACAACCAAATTTTATTAAAATCAAATTTTATGATTTCAAATATTTAATTATTAGCTTTTAAACAAAATTTATAGATTAATCTGAAATTTTCAGAATTTTACTCGGTTAAAATTAAAACAGAATCTCTATAAAGACCATTTTGACATGCACGTTTTAATCCCAACAAAGCGACAACCAAATGTTACTAAACCAAATTTTATGAGTTTAAATATTTAATTATGGGCTTTTGAACAAAATTATACAGATTAATCTCAAATTTTAAGGTTTTTACTCGGTTAAAATCCAACGGATTCTCTATAGAGAACATTTAGACATGCTCGTATTAATCGCATCAAAACGACAACCAAATGTTATTAAACTAAATTTTATGAGTTGAAATAGTTAATTATAGGCTTCTGAATAATATTATAAAGATTAATCGTAAATTTTCAGCTTTTTACTAGGTTAAAATTCGAACGGAATCTCTATAAAGCCCATTTAGACATGCCCATTTTAATCCCAATAAAACGACAATATAAAGTTATTAAATAAAATTTTATGAGTTTAAATATTTAATTATGGGCTTTTGAACAAAATTATACAGATTAATTTGAAATTTTCAGAATTTTACTCGGTTAAAATTAGAACGGAATCTCTATAAAGCCATTTAGACATGCACGTTTTAATCCCAACAAAACGACAACCAAATGTTATTAAATCAAATTTTATGAGTTTAAATATTTAATTATGGGCTTTTGAACAAAATTATATAGATTAATCTCAAATTTTAAGGTTTTTACTCGGTTAAAATTCAAACGGATTTTCTATAGAGCATATTTAGACATGCTCGTATTAATAGCATCAAAATGACAACAAAATTTTATTAACTTAAATTTTATGAGTTCAAATAGTTCATTATAGGATTTTGGACAAAATTATACAGATTAATCTCAAATTTTCATCTGTTTACTGGGTTAAAATTCGAACGGAATCTCTATAAATCCCATTTAGATATGCACGTTTTAATCGCATCAAAACGACAACCAAATTTTATTAAAATCAAATTTTATGATTTCAAATATTTAATTATTAGCTTTTGAACAAAATTATACAGATTAATCTAAAATTTTCAGAATTTTACTCGGTTAAAAATAGAACGGAATCTCTATAAAGCATATTTAGACATGCTCGTATTAATCGCATCGAAACGACAAGCAAATGTTATTAAATTAAATTTTATGTGTACAAAGAGTTAATTATAGGCTTCTAAACAATATTATACAGATTAATCTCAAATTTTCAGCTTTTTACTCGGTTAAAATTCGAAAAGAATCTCTATAAAGCCCATTTAGACATTCCCATTTTAATCGCATCAAAAAGACAACCAAATTTTTTTAAAATCAAATTTTATGATTTCAAATAATTAGTTATTAGTTTTTTAACAAAATTATGAAGATTAATCTGAAATTCTGAGAATTTTACTCGGTTAAAATTAGAACGAAATCTCTATAAAGCCTATTTAGACATGTACGTTTTAATCCAAACAAAATGATAACCAAATGTTATTAAATAAAATTTTATGAGTTTAACTATTTAATTATTGGCTTTTGAAAAAAATTATACAGATTAATCTCAAATTTTAAGGTTTTTACTCGGTTAAAATTTGAACGGATTCTCTATAGAGAACATTTAGACATGCTCGTATTAATCGCATCAAAACGACAACCAAATGTTATTAAATTAAAGTTGATGAGTTGAAATAGTTAATTATAGGCTTCTAAACAATATTATACGGATTAATATCAAATTTTCAGCTTTTTACTCGGTTAAAATTCGAACGGAATATTTATAAAGCCCATTTAGACATGCACGTTTTAATCGCATTAAAACGACAACCAAATTTTATTAAAATTAAATTTTATGATTTCAAATAAGTAATTATCAGCTTTTTTACAAAATTATATAGATTAATCTGAAATTTTCAGAATTTTACTCGTTTATAATTAGAACGGAATATCTATAAAGCCCATTTAGACAAGCACGTTTTAATCCCAAAAAAGGATAATAAAATGTTATTAAATCAAATTTTATGAGTTTAAATATTTAATTATGGGCTTTTGGACAAAATTATACAAACTAATCTCAAATTTTAAGTTTTTTACTCGGTTAAAATTCGAACGGATTCTCTATAGAGCACATTTAGACATGCTCGTATTAATTACATCAAAACGGAAACAAGATATTATTAAATTAAATTTTATTAGTTCAAACAGTTCAAACAGATTAATCTCAAATTTTCAGCTTTTTACTCGGATAAAATTCGAACGGAATCTCTATTGAGTACCTTTAGACATGTACGTTTTAATCGCATCAAAACGATAACCAAATTTTATTAAAATCAAATTTTATGATTTCAAATATTTAATTATTAGCTTTTGAAAAAAATTATAAAGATTAATCTGAAATTTTCAGAATTTTACTCGGTTAAAATTAGAACAGAATCTCTATAAAGCCCATTTAGATATGCACGTTTTAATCCCAATAAAACGATAACAAACTGTTATTAAATCAAATTTTATGAGTTTAAATATTTAGTTATGGGCTTTTAAACAAAATTATTCAGATTAATCTCAAATTTTAAGGTTTTTACTCGGTTAAAATTCAAACGGATTCTCTATAGAGCATATTTAGACATGCTCGTATTAATAGCATCAAAACGACAACCAAATTTTATTAACTTAAATTTTATGAGTCCAAATAGTTAATTATAGGCTTTTGGACAAAATTATACAGATTAATCTCAAATTTTCATCTGTTTACTGGGTTAAAATTCGAACGGAATCTCTATAAATCTCATTTAGATATGCACGTTTTAATCGCACCAAAACGACAACCAAATCTTATTAAAATCAAATTTTATGATTTCAAATATTTAATTATTAGCTTTTTAACAAAATGATACAGATTAATCTAAAATTTTTAGAATTTTACTCGGTTAAAATTAGAACGGAATCTCTATGAAGCGCATTTAGACATGCTCGTATTAATCGCATCAAAACGACAAGCAAATGTTATTAAATTAAATTTTATGACTTCAAAGAGTTAATTATAGGCTTCTAAACAATATTATACATATTAATCTCAAATTTTCAGCTTTTTACTCGGTTAAAATTCGAAAAGAATCTCTATAAAACCCATTTAGACATGCCCATTTTAATCGCATCAAAAAGACAACCAAATTTTTTTAAAATCAAATTTTATGATTTCAAATAATTGGTTATTAATTTTTTAACAAAATTATGCAGATTGATATGAAATTCTCAGAATTTTACTCGGTTAAAATTAGAACGAAATCTCTATAAAGCCTATTTAGACATGTACGTTTTAATCCAAACAAAACGATAACCAAATGTTATTAAATAAAATTTTATGAGTTTAAATATTTAATTATTGGCTTTTGAAAAAAATTATACAGATTAATCTCAAATTTTAATGTTTTTACTCGGTTAAAATTCGAACGGATTCTCTATAGAGAACATTTAGACATGCTCGTATTATTCGCATCAAAATGACAACCAAATGTTATTAAATTAAATTTGATGAGTTGAAATAGTTAATTATAGGCTTCTGAACAATATTATACGGATTAATATCAAATTTTCAGCTTTTTACTCGGATAAAATTAACGGAATATCTATAAAGCCCCTTTAGATATGCACGTTTTAATCGCATCAAAACGATAACAGAATTTTATTAAAATCAAATTTTATGAATTCGAGCATTTAATTATTAGCTTTTGAACAAAATTATACAGATTAATATGAAATTATCAGAATTTTACTCTGTTAAAATTAGAACGGAATCTCTATAAAGCCCATTTAGACATGCACGTTTTAATCCCCAAAAACGATAATAAAATGTTATTAAATCAAATTTTATGAGTTTAAATATTTAATTATGGGCTTTTGAACAAAATTATACAGATTAATCTCAAATTTTAAGTTTTTTACTCTGTTAAAATTCGAACGGATTCTCTATAGAGCACATTTAGACATGCTCGTATTAATCACATCAAAACGACAACCAAATATTATTAAATTAAATTTTATTAGTTCAAATAGTTAACTATTGGCTTTTGAACAAAATTATAAAGATTAATCTCAAATTTTCAGCTTTTTACTCGGATAAAATTCGAACGAAATCTCTATTGAGTACCTTTAGACATGTACGTTTTAATCGCATCAAAACGATAACCAAATTTTATTAAAATCAAATTTTATGATTTCAAATATTTAATTATTAGCTTTTGAACAAAATTATACAGATTAATCTGAAATTTTCAGAATTTTACTCGGTTAAAATTAGAACGGAATCTCTATAAAGCCCATTTAGACATGCACGTTTTAATCCCAACAAAACGACAACCAAATGTTATTAAATCAAATTTTATGAGTTTAAATATTTAATTATTGGCTTTTGAACAAAATTATACAGATTAATCTCATATTTTAAGGATTTTATTCGGTTAAAATTCGAACGGATTCTCTATAGAACATATTTAGAAATGCTCGTATTAATCGCATCAAAACGACAACCAAATGTTATTAAATTAAATTTTATGAGTTCAAATAGTTAATTATAGGCTTATGAACAAAACTATAAAGATTAATCTCAAATTTTCAGCTTTTTACTCGGTTAAAATTCGAACAGAATCTCTATAAAGCCCATTTAGACATGCACGTTTTAATCGCATCACAACGATAACCAAATTTTATTAAAATCAAATTTTATGATTTTAAATATTTTATTATAAGCTTTTGAACAAAATTATACAGATTAATCTGAAATTTTTAGAATTTTACTAGGTTAAAATACGAACGGATTCTCTATAGAGCATATCTAGACATGTTCGTATTAATCGCATCAAAACGACAACCAAATGTTATTAAATTAAATTTTATGAGATCAAATAGTTAATTATAGGATTGTGAACAAAATTATACAGATTAATCTCGAATTTTAAGGTTTTTACTCAGTTGAAATTCGAACGGATACTCTGTTAAAATTAGAACAGAATCTCTATAAAGCCCATTTAGAAATGCACGTTTTAATCCCAACAAAACGACAACCAAATGTTATTAAATCAAATTTTATGAGTTTAAATATTTAATTATTGGCTTTCGAACAAAATTATACAGATTAATCTCAAATTTTAAGGTTTTTACTCGGTTAAAATTCGAACGGATTCTCTATAGAGCATATTTAGACATGCTCGTATTAATCGCATCAAAACGACAACCAAATGTTATTAAATTAAATTTTATGAGTTCAAATAGTTAATTATAGGATTTTGAACAAAACTATACAGATTAATCTCAAATTTTAAGGTTTTTACTCGGTTAAAATTCGAACGGATTCTCTATAGAGCATATTTGGACATGCTCGTACTAATCTCATCAAAACGACAACCTAATCTTATTAAATTAAATTTTATGAGTTCAAATACTTAATTATAGGATTTTGAACAAAACTATACAGATTAATCTCAAATTTTAAGCTTTTTACTCGGTTAAAATTCGAACGGAATCTCAATAAAGTCCATTTAGATATGCACGTTTTAATCACATCAAAACGATAACCAAATTTTATTAAAATCAAATTTTATGAATTCGAATATTTAATTGTTAGCTTTTGAACAAAATTATAGAGATTAATCTGAAATTTTCAGATTATTACTCGGTTAAAATTCGAACGGAATCTCTATAAAGCCTATTCAGATATGCATGTTTTAATCGCATCAAAACGATAACCAAATTTTAGTAAAATCAAATTTTATGAATTCGAATATTTAATTATTAGCTTTTGAACAAAATTATACAGATTAATCTGAAATTTTCAGAATTTTACTCGGTAAAAATTAGAACGGAATCTCTATAAAGCCCATTTAGACATGCACGTTTTAATCCCAACAAAACGACAACCAAATGTCATTAAATCAAATTTTATGAGTTTAAATAGTTAATTATGGGCTTTTGAACAAAACTATACAGATTAATCTCAAATTTTAAGGTTTTTACTTGGTTAAAATTCGAACGGATTCTCTATAGAGCATATTTAGACATGCTCGTATTAATCACATCAAAACGACAACCAAATGTTATTAAATTAAATTTTATGAGTTCAAATAGTTAATTGTAGTCTTGTGAACAAAACTATATAGATTAATCTCAAATTTTCAGCTTTTTACTCGGTCAAAATTAGAACGGAATCTCTATAAAGCCCATTTAGACATGCACGTTTTAATCCGAACAAAACGACAACCAAATGTTATTAAATCAAATTTTATGAGTTTAAATATTTAATTATGGGCTTTTGAACAAAATTATACAAATTAATCTGAATTTTTCAGAATTTTGCTCGGTTAAAATTAGAACGAAATCTCTATGAAGCCTATTTAGACATGCTCGTATTAATCCCAACAAAACGACAACCAAATATTTTTAAATTAAATTTTTTGAGTTCAAATAGTTAGTTATAGGCTTCTGAACAAAATTATACAGATTAATCTCCAATTTTCAGCTTTTTACTCGGTTAAAATTCGAACGGAATCTCTATAAAGCCCATTTAGATATGCACGTTTTAATCGCCTCAAAACGACAACCAAATTTTATTAAAATCAAATTTTATGATTTCAAATATTTAATTATTTGCTTTTGAAAAAAATTATACTAATTAATCTGAAATTTTGAGAATTTTACTCGGTTAAAATTAGAACGGAATCTATATAAAGCCCATTTAGACATGCACATTTTAATCCAAACAAAACGGCAACCAAATATTATTAAATCAAATTTTATGAGTTTAAATATTTAATTATGGGCTTTTGAAAAAAATTATACATATTAATCTCAAATTTTAAGGTTTTTACTCGGTTAAAATTCGAACGGATTCTCTATAGAGCATATTTAGACCTGCTCGTATTAATCGCATATAACTACAATCAAATGTTATTAAATTAAATTCTATGAATTCAAATAGTTAATTATACGCTTGTGAACAAAATTATACAGATTAATCTCGAATTTTCCGCATTTTACTCGGTTAAAATTCGAACGAAATCTTTATAAAGCCCATTTAGACATGCACATTTTAATCGCATCAAAACGACAACCAAATTTTATTACAATTAAATTTTATGATTTCAAATATTTAATTATTAGCCTTTGAACAAAATTATACAGATTAATATGAAATTTTCAGAATTTTACTAGGTTAAAATTCGAACGGAATCTCAATAAATCCCATTTAGACATGCACGTTTTAATCGCATCAAAACGACAACCAAATTTTATTAAAATCAAATTTTATGATTTCAAATATTTAATTATTAGCTTTTGAACAAAATTATACAGATTAATCTGAAATTTTCAGAATTTTACTCGGTTAAAATTAGATCGGAATCTCTATAAAGCCGATTTAGACATGCACGTTTTAATCACATCAAAACGACAACCAAATTTTATTAAAATCAAATTTTATGATTTCAAATATTTAATTATTAGCTTTTGAACAAAATTATACAGTTTAATCTGAAATTTTCAGAATTTTACTCGGTTAAAATTAGAACGGAATCTCTATAAAGCCCATTTAGACATGCACGTTTTAATCCAAACAAAAAGACAACCAAATGTTATTAATCGCATCAAAACGACAACCAAATATTATTAAATTAAATTTTATGAGTTTAAATATTTAATAATGGGCTTTTGAACAAAATTATACAGATTAATCACAAATTTTAAGGTTTTTACTCGGTTAAAATTTGAACGGATTCTCTACCGAGAACATTTAGACATGCTCGTATTTATCGTATCAAAACGAAAACAAAATGTTATTAAAACAAATTTTATGAGTTTAAATATTTAATTATGGGCTTTTGAACAAAATTATACAGATTAATCTAAAATTTTAAGGTTTTTACTCGATTAAAATTCAAACGGATTCTCTATAGAGCATATTTAGACATGCTCGTATTAATCGCATCAAAACGACAACGAAATTTTATTAAAATAAAATTTTATTATTCTAAATATTTAATTATTAGCTTTTGAACATAATTATACAGATTAATCTGAAATTTTCAGAATTTTACTCGTTTAAAATTCGAACGGAATCTCTATAAAGACCATTTAGACATGCACGTTTTAATCGCATTAAAACGACAACCAAATTTTATTAAAATCAAATTTTATGATTTCAAATATTTAATTATTAGATTTTGAAAAAAATTATACAGATTAATCTGAAATTTTCAGAATTTTACTCGGTTAAAATTAGAACGGAATCTCTATAAAGCCCATTTAGACATGCACGTTTTTTTCCCAACAAAACGACAAATAAATGTTATTAAATCAAATTTTATGAGTTTAAATATTTAATTATGGTCTTTTGAACAAAATTATACAAATTAATCTCAAATTTTAAGGTTTTTACTCGGTTAAAATTCGAAAAGATTCTCTATAGAGCATATTTAGACATGCTCGTATTAATCGCATCAAAACGACAACCAAATGTTATTAAATTAAATTTTATGATTTCAAATAGTTAATTGTAGGCTTTTGAACAAAATTATACAGATTAATCTGAAATTTTCAGAATTTTACTCGATTAAAATTAGAACGGAATCTCTATAAAGCCCATTTAGACATGCACGTTTTATTCCCAACAAAATGACAAACAAATGTTATTAAATCAAATTTTATGAGTTTAAATATTTAATTATGGGCTTTAGAACAAAATTATACAGATTAAATTCAATTTTTAAGGTTTTTAATCGGTTAAAATTCGAACGGATTCTCTATAGAGCATATTTAGACATGCTCGTATTAATCGCATCAAAACGACAACCAAATGTTATTAAATTAAATTTTATGAGTTCAAATAGTTAATTATAGGCTTTTGAACAAAAATATACAGATTAATCTCAAATTTTCATCTTTTTACTCGGTTAAAATTCGAACGGAATCTCTATAAAGACCATTTAGAAATGCACGTTTTAATCATATCAAAACGACAACCAAATTTTATTAATATCAAATTTTCTGATTTCAAATATTTAATTATTAGCTTTTGAACAAAATTATACAGATTAATCTGAAATTTTCAGAATTTTACTCGGTTAAAAGTAGAACGGAATCTCTATAAAGCCCATTTAGACATGCACGTTTTATTCCCAACAAAACGACAAACAAATGTTATTAAATCAAATTTTATGTGTTTAAATATTTAATTATGGGCTTTTGAACAAAATTATACAGATTAATCTCAAATTTTAAGTTTTTTACTCTGTTAAAATTCGAACGGATTCTCTATAGAGCACATTTAGACATGCTCGTATTAATCACATCAAAACGACAACCAAATATTATTAAATTAAATTTTATTAGTTCAAATAGTTAACTATTGGCTTTTGAACAAAATTATAAAGATTAATCTCAAATTTTCAGCTTTTTACTCGGATAAAATTCGAACGAAATCTCTATTGAGTACCTTTAGACATGTACGTTTTAATCGCATCAAAACGATAACCAAATGTTATTAAATTAAATTTGATGAGTTGAAATAGTTAATTATAGGCTTCTGAACAAATATTATACATATTAATATCAAATTTTCATCTTTTTACTCTGTTAAAATTCGAACGGAATATCTGTAAAGCCCATTTAGACATGCACGTTTTAATCGCATCAAAACGACAACCAAATGTTATTAACTTAAATTTTATGAGTTCAAATAGTTAATTATAGGCTTTTGAACAAAATTATACAGATTAATCTCGAATTTTCCGCATTTTACTCGGTTAAAATTCGAACGAAATCTTTATAAAGCCCATTTAGACATGCACATTTTAATCGCATCAAAACGACAACCAAATTTTATTACAATTAAATTTTATGATTTCAAATATTTAATTATTAGCCTTTGAACAAAATTATACAGATTAATATGAAATTTTCAGAATTTTACTAGGTTAAAATTCGAACGGAATCTCAATAAATCCCATTTAGACATGCACGTTTTAATCGCATCAAAACGACAACCAAATTTTATTAAAATCAAATTTTATGATTTCAAATATTTAATTATTAGCTTTTGAACAAAATTATACAGATTAATCTGAAATTTTCAGAATTTTACTCGGTTAAAATTAGATCGGAATCTCTATAAAGCCGATTTAGACATGCACGTTTTAATCACATCAAAACGACAACCAAATTTTATTAAAATCAAATTTTATGATTTCAAATATTTAATTATTAGCTTTTGAACAAAATTATACAGTTTAATCTGAAATTTTCAGAATTTTACTCGGTTAAAATTAGAACGGAATCTCTATAAAGCCCATTTAGACATGCACGTTTTAATCCAAACAAAAAGACAACCAAATGTTATTAATCGCATCAAAACGACAACCAAATATTATTAAATTAAATTTTATGAGTTTAAATATTTAATAATGGGCTTTTGAACAAAATTATACAGATTAATCACAAATTTTAAGGTTTTTACTCGGTTAAAATTTGAACGGATTCTCTACCGAGAACATTTAGACATGCTCGTATTTATCGTATCAAAACGAAAACAAAATGTTATTAAAACAAATTTTATGAGTTTAAATATTTAATTATGGGCTTTTGAACAAAATTATACAGATTAATCTAAAATTTTAAGGTTTTTACTCGATTAAAATTCAAACGGATTCTCTATAGAGCATATTTAGACATGCTCGTATTAATCGCATCAAAACGACAACGAAATTTTATTAAAATAAAATTTTATTATTCTAAATATTTAATTATTAGCTTTTGAACATAATTATACAGATTAATCTGAAATTTTCAGAATTTTACTCGTTTAAAATTCGAACGGAATCTCTATAAAGACCATTTAGACATGCACGTTTTAATCGCATTAAAACGACAACCAAATTTTATTAAAATCAAATTTTATGATTTCAAATATTTAATTATTAGATTTTGAAAAAAATTATACAGATTAATCTGAAATTTTCAGAATTTTACTCGGTTAAAATTAGAACGGAATCTCTATAAAGCCCATTTAGACATGCACGTTTTTTTCCCAACAAAACGACAAATAAATGTTATTAAATCAAATTTTATGAGTTTAAATATTTAATTATGGTCTTTTGAACAAAATTATACAAATTAATCTCAAATTTTAAGGTTTTTACTCGGTTAAAATTCGAAAAGATTCTCTATAGAGCATATTTAGACATGCTCGTATTAATCGCATCAAAACGACAACCAAATGTTATTAAATTAAATTTTATGATTTCAAATAGTTAATTGTAGGCTTTTGAACAAAATTATACAGATTAATCTGAAATTTTCAGAATTTTACTCGATTAAAATTAGAACGGAATCTCTATAAAGCCCATTTAGACATGCACGTTTTATTCCCAACAAAATGACAAACAAATGTTATTAAATCAAATTTTATGAGTTTAAATATTTAATTATGGGCTTTAGAACAAAATTATACAGATTAAATTCAATTTTTAAGGTTTTTAATCGGTTAAAATTCGAACGGATTCTCTATAGAGCATATTTAGACATGCTCGTATTAATCGCATCAAAACGACAACCAAATGTTATTAAATTAAATTTTATGAGTTCAAATAGTTAATTATAGGCTTTTGAACAAAAATATACAGATTAATCTCAAATTTTCATCTTTTTACTCGGTTAAAATTCGAACGGAATCTCTATAAAGACCATTTAGAAATGCACGTTTTAATCATATCAAAACGACAACCAAATTTTATTAATATCAAATTTTCTGATTTCAAATATTTAATTATTAGCTTTTGAACAAAATTATACAGATTAATCTGAAATTTTCAGAATTTTACTCGGTTAAAAGTAGAACGGAATCTCTATAAAGCCCATTTAGACATGCACGTTTTATTCCCAACAAAACGACAAACAAATGTTATTAAATCAAATTTTATGTGTTTAAATATTTAATTATGGGCTTTTGAACAAAATTATACAGATTAATCTCAAATTTTAAGGTTTTTAATCGGTTAAAATTCGAACGGATTCTCTATAGAGCATATTTAGAAATGCTTGTATTAATCGCATCAAAACGACAACCAAATGTTATTAAATTAAATTTCATGAGTTCAAATAGTTATTTATAGGCTTTTGAACAAAATTATACAGATTAATCTGAAATTTTCAGAATTTTACTCGGTTAAAATTAGAACGGAATCTCTATAAAGCCCATTTAGACATGCACGTTTTATTCCCAACAAAATGACAAAGAAATGTTATTAAATCAAATTTTATGAGTTTAAATATTTAATTATTGGCTTTTGAACAAAATTATACAGATTAATCTCAAATTTTAAGGTTTTTAATCCGTTAAAATTCGAACGGATTCTCTATAGAGCATATTTATACATGCTCGTATTAATCGCATCAAAACGACAACCAAATGTTATTAAATTAAATTTTACGAGGTCAAATAGTTAATTATAGGCTTTTGAACAAAATTATACAGATTAATCTCCAATTTTAATGCTTTTACTCGGTTAAAATTCGAACGGAATCTCTATAATGACCATTTAGACATACACATTTTAATCGCATCAAAACGACAACCAAGTTTTATTAAAATCAAATTTTATGATCTAAAATATTTAATTATTAGCTTTTGAACAAAATTATACAGATTAATCTGAAATTTTCAGAATTTTACTCGGTTAAAATTAGAACGGAATCTCTATAAAGCCCATTTAGACATGCACGTTTTATTCCCAACAAAATGACAAAGAAATGTTATTAAATCAAATTTTATGAGTTTAAATATTTAATTATTGGCTTTTGAACAAAATTATACAGATTAATCTCAAATTTTAAGGTTTTTAATCCGTTAAAATTCGAACGGATTCTCTATAGAGCATATTTATACATGCTCGTATTAATCGCATCAAAACGACAACCAAATGTTATTAAATTAAATTTTACGAGGTCAAATAGTTAATTATAGGCTTTTGAACAAAATTATACAGATTAATCTCCAATTTTAATGCTTTTACTCGGTTAAAATTCGAACGGAATCTCTATAATGACCATTTAGACATACACGTTTTAATCGCATCAAAACGACAACCAAATTTTATTAAAATCAAATTTTATGATCTAAAATATTTAATTATTAGCTTTTGAACAAAATTATACAGATTAATCTGAAATTTTCAGAATTTTACTTGGTTAAAATTAGAACGGAATCTCTATAAAGCCCATTTAGACATGCACGTTTTATTCCCAACAAAATGACAAAGAAATGTTATTAAATCAAATTTTATGAGTTTAAATATTTAATTATTGGCTTTTGAACAAAATTATACAGATTAATCTCAAATTTTAAGGTTTTTAATCCGTTAAAATTCGAACGGATTCTCTATAGAGCATATTTATACATGCTCGTATTAATCGCATCAAAACGACAACCAAATGTTATTAAATTAAATTTTACGAGGTCAAATAGTTAATTATAGGCTTTTGAACAAAATTATACAGATTAATCTCCAATTTTAATGCTTTTACTCGGTTAAAATTCGAACGGAATCTCTATAATGACCATTTAGACATACACGTTTTAATCGCATCAAAACGACAACCAAATTTTATTAAAATCAAATTTTATGATCTAAAATATTTAATTATTAGCTTTTGAACAAAATTATACAGATTAATATGAAATTTTCAGAATTTTACTCGGTTAAAATTAGAACGGAATCTCTATAAAGCCCATTTAGACATGCACGTTTTATTCCAAACAAAACGAAAAACAAATATTATTAAATCAAATTTTATGAGTTTAAATATTTAATTATGGGCTTTTGAACAAAATTATACAGATTAATCTCAAATTTTAAGGTTTTTACTCGGTTAAAATTCGAACGGATTCTCTATAGAGCATATTTAGACATGCTCGTATTAATCGCATCAAAACGACAACCAAATGTTATTAAATTAAATTTGATGAGTTGAAATAGTTAATTATAGGCTTCTGAACAATATTATACGGATTAATATCAAATTTTCAGCTTTTTACTCGGATAAAATTAACGGAATATCTATAAAGCCCATTTAGATATGCACGTTTTAATCGCATCAAAACGATAACAAAATTTTATTAAAATCAAATTTTATGAATTCGAACATTTAATTATTAGCTTTTGAACAAAATTATACAGATTAATATGAAATTATCAGAATTTTACTCTGTTAAAATTAGAACGGAATCTCTATAAAGCCCATTTAGACATGCACGTTTTAATCCCCAAAAACGATAATAAAATGTTATTAAATCAAATTTTATGAGTTTAAATATTTAATTATGGGCTTTTGAACAAAATTATACAGATTAATCTCAAATTTTAAGTTTTTTACTCTGTTAAAATTCGAACGGATTCTCTATAGAGCACATTTAGACATGCTCGTATTAATCACATCAAAACGACAACCAAATATTATTAAATTAAATTTTATTAGTTCAAATAGTTAACTATTGGCTTTTGAACAAAATTATAAAGATTAATCTCAAATTTTCAGCTTTTTACTCGGATAAAATTCGAACGAAATCTCTATTGAGTACCTTTAGACATGTACGTTTTAATCGCATCAAAACGATAACCAAATTTTATTAAAATGAAATTTTATGATTTCAAATATTTAATTATTAGCTTTTGAACATAATTACACAGATTAATCTGAAATTTTCAGAATTTTACTCGTTTAAAATTCGAACGGAATCTCTATAAAGACCATTTAGACATGCACGTTTTAATCGCATTAAAACGACAACCAAATTTTATTAAAATCAAATTTTATGATTTCAAATATTTAATTATTAGATTTTGAAAAAAATTATACAGATTAATCTGAAATTTTCAGAATTTTACTCGGTTAAAATTAGAACGGAATCTCTATAAAGCCCATTTAGACATGCACGTTTTTTTCCCAACAAAACGACAAATAAATGTTATTAAATCAAATTTTATGAGTTTAAATATTTAATTATGGTCTTTTGAACAAAATTATACAAATTAATCTCAAATTTTAAGGTTTTTACTCGGTTAAAATTCGAAAAGATTCTCTATAGAGCATATTTAGACATGCTCGTATTAATCGCATCAAAACGACAACCAAATGTTATTAAATTAAATTTTATGATTTCAAATAGTTAATTGTAGGCTTTTGAACAAAATTATACAGATTAATCTGAAATTTTCAGAATTTTTCTCGATTAAAATTAGAACGGAATCTCTATAAAGCCCATTTAGACATGCACGTTTTATTCCCAACAAAATGACAAACAAATGTTATTAAATCAAATTTTATGAGTTTAAATATTTAATTATGGGCTTTAGAACAAAATTATACAGATTAATCTCAATTTTTAAGGTTTTTAATCGGTTAAAATTCGAACGGATTCTCTATAGAGCATATTTAGACATGCTCGTATTAATCGCATCAAAACGACAACCAAATGTTATTAAATTAAATTTTATGAGTTCAAATAGTTAATTATAGGCTTTTGAACAAAAATATACAGATTAATCTCAAATTTTCATCTTTTTACTCGGTTAAAATTCGAACGGAATCTCTATAAAGACCATTTAGAAATGCACGTTTTAATCATATCAAAACGACAACCAAATTTTATTAAAATCAAATTTTCTGATTTCAAATATTTAATTATTAGCTTTTGAACAAAATTATACAGATTAATCTGAAATTTTCAGAATTTTACTCGGTTAAAAGTAGAACGGAATCTCTATAAAGCCCATTTAGACATGCACGTTTTATTCCCAACAAAACGACAAACAAATGTTATTAAATCAAATTTTATGTGTTTAAATATTTAATTATGGGCTTTTGAACAAAATTATACAGATTAATCTCAAATTTTAAGGTTTTTAATCGGTTAAAATTCGAACGGATTCTCTATAGAGCATATTTAGACATGCTTGTATTAATCGCATCAAAACGACAACCAAATGTTATTAAATTAAATTTCATGAGTTCAAATAGTTATTTATAGGCTTTTGAACAAAATTATACAGATTAATCTGAAATTTTCAGAATTTTACTCGGTTAAAATTAGAACGGAATCTCTATAAAGCCCATTTAGACATGCACGTTTTATTCCCAACAAAATGACAAAGAAATGTTATTAAATCAAATTTTATGAGTTTAAATATTTAATTATTGGCTTTTGAACAAAATTATACAGATTAATCTCAAATTTTAAGGTTTTTAATCCGTTAAAATTCGAACGGATTCTCTATAGAGCATATTTATACATGCTCGTATTAATCGCATCAAAACGACAACCAAATGTTATTAAATTAAATTTTACGAGGTCAAATAGTTAATTATAGGCTTTTGAACAAAATTATACAGATTAATCTCCAATTTTAATGCTTTTACTCGGTTAAAATTCGAACGGAATCTCTATAATGACCATTTAGACATACACGTTTTAATCGCATCAAAACGACAACCAAATTTTATTAAAATCAAATTTTATGATCTAAAATATTTAATTATTAGCTTTTGAACAAAATTATACAGATTAATCTGAAATTTTCAGAATTTTACTTGGTTAAAATTAGAACGGAATCTCTATAAAGCCCATTTAGACATGCACGTTTTATTCCCAACAAAATGACAAAGAAATGTTATTAAATCAAATTTTATGAGTTTAAATATTTAATTATTGGCTTTTGAACAAAATTATACAGATTAATCTCAAATTTTAAGGTTTTTAATCCGTTAAAATTCGAACGGATTCTCTATAGAGCATATTTATACATGCTCGTATTAATCGCATCAAAACGACAACCAAATGTTATTAAATTAAATTTTACGAGGTCAAATAGTTAATTATAGGCTTTTGAACAAAATTATACAGATTAATCTCCAATTTTAATGCTTTTACTCGGTTAAAATTCGAACGGAATCTCTATAATGACCATTTAGACATACACGTTTTAATCGCATCAAAACGACAACCAAATTTTATTAAAATCAAATTTTATGATCTAAAATATTTAATTATTAGCTTTTGAACAAAATTATACAGATTAATCTGAAATTTTCAGAATTTTACTCGGTTAAAATTAGAACGGAATCTCTATAAAGCCCATTTAGACATGCACGTTTTATTCCAAACAAAACGAAAAACAAATATTATTAAATCAAATTTTATGAGTTTAAATATTTAATTATGGGCTTTTGAACAAAATTATACAGATTAATCTCAAATTTTAAGGTTTTTACTCGGTTAAAATTCGAACGGATTCTCTATAGAGCATATTTAGACATGCTTGTATTAATCGCATCAAAACGACAACCAAATGTTATTAAATTAAATTTCATGAGTTCAAATAGTTATTTATAGGCTTTTGAACAAAATTATACAGATTAATCTGAAATTTTTAGAATTTTACTCGGTTAAAATTAGAACGGAATCTCTATAAAGCCCATTTAGACATGCACGTTTTATTCCCAACAAAACGACAAAGAAATGTTATTAAATCAAATTTTATGAGTTTAAATATTTAATTATTGGCTTTTGAACAAAATTATACAGATTAATCTCAAATTTTATGGTTTTTAATCCGTTAAAATTCGAACGGATTCTCTATAGAGCATATTTATACATGCTCGTATTAATCGCATCAAAACGACAACCAAATGTTATTAAATTAAATTTTACGAGGTCAAATAGTTAATTATGGGCTTTTGAACAAAATTATACAGATTAATCTCAAATTTTAATGCTTTTACTCGGTTAAAATTCGAACGGAATCTCTATAAAGACCATTTAGACATACACGTTTTAATCGCATCAAAACGACAACCAAATTTTATTAAAATCAAATTTTATGATCTAAAATATTTAATTATTAGCTTTTGAACAAAATTATACAGATTAATATGAAATTTTTAGAATTTTACTCGGTTAAAATTAGAACGTAATCTCTATAAAGCCCATTTAGACATGCACGTTTTATTCCAAACAAAACGACAAACAAATATTATTAAATCAAATTTTATGAGTTTAAATATTTAATTATGGGCTTTTGAACAAAATTATACAGATTAATCTCAAATTTTAAGGTTTTTACTCGGTTAAAATTCGAACGGATTCTCTATAGAGCATATTTAGACATGCTTGTATTAATCGCATCAAAACGACAACCAAATGTTATTAAATTAAATTTCATGAGTTCAAATAGTTTATTATAGGCCTTTGAATAAAATTATACAGATTAATCTGAAATTTTTAGAATTTTACTCGGTTAAAATTAGAACGAAATCTCTATAAAGCCCATTTAGACATGCACGTTTTGTTCCAAACAAAACGACAAAAAAATGTTATTAAATCAAATTTCATGAGTTTAAATATTTAATTATGGGCTTTTGAACAAAATTATACAGATTAATCTCAAATTTTAAGGTTTTTAATCGGTTAAAATTCGAACGGATTCTCTATAGAGCATATTTAGACATGCTCGTATCAATCGCATCAAAACGACAACCAAATGTTATTAAATTAAATTTTACGAGGTCAAATAGTTAATTATAGGCTTTTGAACAAAATTATAAAGATTAATCTCAAATTTTCATCTTTTTACTCAGTTAAAATTCGAACGGAATCTCTATAAAGACCTTTTAGACATGCACGTTTTAATCGCATCAAAACGAAAACCAAATTTTATTAAAATCAAATTTTATGATTTCAAATATTTAATTATTAGCTTTTGACAAAATTATACAGATTAATCTGAAATTTTTAGAATTTTACTCGGTTAAAATTAGAACGGAATCTCTATAAAGCCCATTTAGACATGCATGTTTTATTCCCAACAAAACGACAAAGAAATGTTATTAAATCAAATTTTATGAGTTTAAATATTTAATTATGGGCTTTTGAACAAAATTATACAGATTAATCTCAAATTTTAAGGTTTTTAATCGGTTAAATTTCGAACGGATTCTCTATAGAGCATATTTAGACATGCTCGTATTAATTGCATCAAAACGACAACCAAATGTTATTAAATTAAATTTTACGAGTTCAAATAGTTAATTATAGACTTTTGAACAAAATTATACAGATTAATCTCAAATTTTCGTCTTTTTACTCGGTTAAAATTCGAACGGAATCTCTATAAAGACCATTTAGACATGCACGTTTTAATCGCATCAAAACGACAACCAAATTTTATTAAAATCAAATTTTATGATTTCAAATATTTAATTATTAGCTTTTGAACAAAATTATACAAATTAATCTAAAATTTTCAGAATTTTACACGGTTAAAATTAGAACGGAATCTCTATAAAGCCCATTTAGACATGCACGTTTTATTCCAAACAAAACGACAAACAAATGTTATTAAATCAAATTTTATGTGTTTAAATATTTAATTATGGGCTTTTGAACAAAATTATACAGATTAATCTCAAATTTTAAGGTTTTTAATCGGTTAAAATTCGAACGGATTCTCTATAGAGCATATTTAGACATGCTTGTATTAATCGCATCAAAACGACAACCAAATGTTATTAAATTAAATTTCATGAGTTTAAATAGTTATTTATAGGCTTTTGAACAAAATTATATAGATTAATCTGAAATTTTCATCTTTTTACTCGGTTAAAATTCGAACGGAATCTCTATAAAGACCATTTAGACATACACGTTTTAATCGCATCAAAACGACAACCAAATGTTATTAAATTAAATTTCATGAGTTCAAATAGTTATTTATAGGCTTTTGAACAAAATTATACAGATTAATATGAAATTTTCAGAATTTTACTCGGTTAAAATTAGAACGGAATCTCTATAAAGCCCATTTAGACATGCACGTTTTATTCCAAACAAAACGACAAACAAATGTTATTAAATCAAATTTTATGAGTTTAAATATTTAATTATGGGCTTTTGAACAAAATTATACAGATTAATCTCAAATTTTAAGGTTTTTACTCGGTTAAAATTCGAACGGATTCTCTATAGAGCATATTTAGACATGCTTGTATTAATCGCATCAAAACGACAACCAAATGTTATTAAATTAAATTTCATGAGTTCAAATAGTTAATTATAGACCTTTGAACAAAATTATACAGATTAATCTGAAATTTTCAGAATTTTACTCGGTTAAAATTAGAACGAAATTTCTATAAAGCCCATTTAGACATGCACGTTTTATTCCAAACAAAACGACAAACAAATGTTATTAAATCAAATTTTATGAGTTTAAATATTTAATTATGGGCTTTTGAACAAAATTATACAGATTAATCTCAAATTTTAAGGTTTTTAATCGGTTAAAATTCGAACGGATTGTCTATAGAGCATATTTAGACATGCTCGTATCAATCGCATCAAAACGACAACCAAATGTTATTAAATTAAATTTTACGAGGTCAAATAGTTAATTATAGGCTTTTGAACAAAATTATAAAGATTAATCTCAAATTTTCATCTTTTTACTCGGTTAAAATTCGAACGGAATCTCTATAAAGCCCATTTAGACATGTACGTTTTATTCCAAACAAAACGACAAACAAATGTTATTAAATCAAATTTTATGAGTTTAAATATTTAATTATGGGCTTTTGAACAAAATTATACAGATTAATCTCAAATTTTAAGGTTTTTAATCGGTTAAATTCGAACGGATTCTCTATAGAGTACATTTAAACATGCTGGTATTAATCGCATTAAAACGACAACCAAATATTATTAAATTAACTTTTATGAGTTCAAATAGTTAATTATAGGCTTTTGAACAAAATTATACAGATTAATCTCAAATTTTCAGCTTTTTACTCGGTTAAAATTCGAACGGAATCTCTATAAAGTCCATTTAGACATGCACGTTTTAATCCCAACAAAACGACAACCAAATGTTATGAAATCCAATTTTATGAGTTTAAATATTTAATTTTGCGCTTTTACACAAAATTATACAGATTAATCTCAAATTTTAAGGTTTTTACTCGGTTAAAATTTGAACGGATTCTCTATAGAATATATTTAGACATGCTCGTATTAATCGCATCAAAACGACTACCAAATATTATTAAATTAAATTTTATGAGTTCAAATAGTTAATTATAGGCTTGTGAACAAAATTATACAGATTAATCTTAAATTTTCAGCTTTTTACTCGATAAAAATTCGAACAAAATCTCTATAAAGCCCATTTAGACATGCACGTTTTAATCGCATCAAAACGACAACCCAATTTTTTTAAAATCAAATTTTATGATTTTAAATATTTAATTATTAGCTTTTGAATAAAATTATACAGATAAATCTGAAATTTTCAGAATTTTACTCGGTTAAAATTAGAACGGAATCTCTATAAAGCCCATTTAGACATGCACGTTTTAATCCAAAAAAAACGACAACCAAATATTATTAATCGCATCAAAACGACAACCAAATATTATTAAATTAAATTTTATGAGTTTAAATATTTAATTATGGGCTTTTGAACAAAATTATACAGATTAATCTCAAATTTTTAGGTTTTTACTCGGTTAAAATTTGAACGGATTCTCTACAGAGCACATTTAGACATGCTCGTATTAATCGCATCAAAACGACAACCAAATGTTATTAAATTAAATTTTACGAGGTCAAATAGTTAATTATAGGCTTTTGAACAAAATTATACAGATTAATCTCCAATTTTAATGCTTTTACTCGGTTAAAATTCGAACAGAATCTCTATAAAGCCCATTTAGACATGCACGTTTTAATCGTATCAAAACGACAACCAAATTTTATTAAAATCAAATTTTATGATTTCAAATATTTAATTATTAGCTTTTGAACAAAATTATACAGATTAATCTGAAATTTTCAGAACTTTACTCAGTTAAAATTATAACGAAATCTCTATAAAGCCCATTTAGACATGGACGTTTTAATCGCAACAAAACGACAACCAAAATTTATTAAAATCAAATTTTAGGATTTCAAATATTTAATTATTAGTTGTTGAAAAAAAATATACAGATTAATCTGAAATTTTCAGAACTTTACTCGGTTAAAATTACAACGGAATCTCCATAAAGCCCATTTAGACATGCACGTTTTAATCCCAACAAAACGACAACCAATTGTTATTAAATTAAATTTTATGAGTTTAAATATTTAATTATGGTCTTTTGAACAAAATTATACAGATTAATCTCATATTTTAAGGTTTTTACTCGGTTAAAATTCGAACGGATTCTCTATAGAGCATATTTAGACATGCTCGTATTAATCACATCAAAACGACAACCAAATGTTATTAAATTAAATTTTATGAGTTCAAATAGTTAATTATAGGCCTGTGAACAAAATTATACAGATTAATCTCAAATTTTCAGCTTTTTACTCGGTTAAAATTCGAACGGAATCTCTATAAAGCCCATTTAGACATGCACGTTTTAATCCCAACAAAACGATAACCAAATGTTATGAAATCAAATTTTAGGAGTTTAAATATTTAATTATTAGCTTTTGAACAAAATTATACAGATTATTCTCAAATTTTAAGATTTTTACTTGGTTAAAATTCGAACGGATTCTCTATAGAGCACATTTAGACATGCTCGTATTAATTGCATCAGAACGACAACCAAATGTTATTAAATTAAATTTTATGAGTTCAAATAGTTAATTATAGGCTTGTGAACAAAATTATACAGATTAATCTCAAATTTTCAGCTTTTTACTCGGTTAAAATTCGAACGGAATCTCTATAAAGCCCATTTAGACATGCACGTTTTAATCGCATCAAAACGATAACCAAATTTTATTAAAATCAAATTTTATGATTTCAAATATTTAATTATTAGCTTTTGAACAAAATTATACAGATTAATCTGAAATTTTCAGAATTTTATTCGGTTAAAATTCGAACGGAATATCTATAAAGCCTATTTAGACATGAACGTTTTAATCCCAACAAAACGACAACCAAATGTTATTAAATCAAATTTTATGAGTTTAAATAATTAATTATGTGCTTTTAAACAAAATTATACAGATTAATCTCAAATTTTAAGGTTTTAACTCGGTTAAAATTCGAACGGATTCTCTATAGAGCACATTTAGACATGCTCGTATTAATCGCATCAAAATGACAACCAAATGTTATTAAATTAAATTTTATAATTTCAAATAGTTAATTATAGGCTTGTGAACAAAATTATACAGATTAATCTCAAATTTTCAGCTTTTTACTCGGTTAAAATTCTAACAGAATCTCTATAAAGCCTATTTAGACATGCTCGTTTTAATCGCTTTAAAACGACAACCAAATGTTATGAAATCAAATTTTATGAGTTTAAATATTTAATTATTAGCTTTTTAACAGAATTATATAGATTAATCTAAAATTTTAAGGTTTTTACTCGGTTAAAATTCGAACGGATTCTCTATAGAGAACATCTAGACATGCTCGTATTAATCGCATCAAAACGACAACCAAATGTTATTAAATTAAATTTTATGAGTTCAAATAGTTAATTATAGGCTTGGGAACAAAATTATACAGATTAATCTCAAATTTTCAGCTTTTTACTCGGTTAAAATTCGAACGGAATCTCTATAAAGCCCATTTAGACATGCACGTTTTAATCGCATCAAAACGATAACCAAATTTTATTAAAATCAAATTTTATGATTTCAAATATTTAATTATTAGCTTTTGAACAAAATTATACAGATTAATCTGAAATTTTCAGAATTTTATTCGGTTAAAATTCGAACGGAATATCTATAAAGCCTATTTAGACATGAACGTTTTAATCCCAACAAAACGACAACCAAATGTTATTAAATCAAATTTTATGAGTTTAAATAATTAATTATGTGCTTTTAAACAAAATTATACAGATTAATCTCAAATTTTAAGGTTTTAACTCGGTTAAAATTCGAACGGATTCTCTATAGAGCACATTTAGACATGCTCGTATTAATCGCATCAAAATGACAACCAAATGTTATTAAATTAAATTTTATAATTTCAAATAGTTAATTATAGGCTTGTGAACAAAATTATACAGATTAATCTCAAATTTTCAGCTTTTTACTCGGTTAAAATTCTAACAGAATCTCTATAAAGCCTATTTAGACATGCTCGTTTTAATCGCTTCAAAACGACAACCAAATGTTATGAAATCAAATTTTATGAGTTTAAATATTTAATTATTAGCTTTTTAACAGAATTATATAGATTAATCTAAAATTTTAAGGTTTTTACTCGGTTAAAATTCGAACGTATTCTCTATAGAGCACTTTTAGACATGCTCGTATTAATCGCATCAAAATGACAACCAAATGTTATTAAATTAAATTTTATGAGTTCAAATAGTTAATTATACGCTTGTGAACAAAATTATACAGATTAATCTCAAATTTTCAGCTTTTTACTCGGTTAAAATTCTAACAGAATCTCTATAAAGCCTATTTAGACATGCTCGTTTTAATCGCATCAAAACGACAACCAAATTTTATTAAAATCAGATTTTATGATTTCAAATATTTAATTATTAGCTTTTAAATAAAATTATAAAGATTAATCTGAAATTTTTAGAATTTTACTTGGTTAAAATTAGAAGGGAATCTCTATAAAGCCCACTAAGACATGCACGTTTTAATCCCAACAAAACGACAACCAAATGTTATTAAATCAAATTTTATGAGTTTAAATATTTAATTATGGCTTTTGAACAAAATTATATAGATTAATCTCAAATTTTAAGGTTTTTACTCAGTTAAAATTCGAACGGAATCTCTATAAAGCCCATTTAGTATGCACGTTTTAATACCAACAAAACGACAACCAAATGTTATTAAATCAAATTTTATGAGTTTAAATATTTAATTATGAGTTTTTGAAAAGAATTATACAGATTAATCTCTTATTTTAAAGTTTTTACACGGTTAAAATTCGAACGGATTCTTTATAGAGCACATTTGGACATGCTCGTATTAATCGCATTAAAACGACAACCAAATGTTATTAAATTAAATTTTATGAGTTCAAATAGTTAATTATAGGCTTGTGAACAAAATTATACAGATTAATCTCAAATTTTCAGCTTTTTACGCGGTTAAAATTCGAACGGAATCTCTATAAAGCCCATTTAGACATGCACGTTTTAATCTCAACAAAACGATAACCAAATGTTATGAAATCAAATTTTATGAGTTTAAATATTTAATTATTAGCTTTTGAACAAAATTATATAGATTAATCTAAAATTTTAAGGTTTTTACTCGGTTAAAATTCGAACGTATTCTCTATAGAACACTTTTAGACATGCTCGCATTAATCGCATCAAAATGACAACCAAATGTTATTAAATTAAATTTTATGAGTTCAAATAGTTAATTATACGCTTGTGAACAAAATTATACAGATTAATCTCAAATTTTCAGCTTTTTACTCGGTTAAAATTCAAACGGAATCTCTATAAAGCCCATTTAGACATGCACGTTTTAATCGCATTAAAACGACAACCAAAAATTATTAAAATCAAATTTTAGGATTTCAAATATTTAATTATTAGCTTTTGAAAAAAAATATACAAATTAATCTGAAATTTTCAGAACTTTTCTCGGTTAAAATTACAACGGAATCTCCATAAAGCCCATTTAGACATGCACGTTTTAATCCCAACAAAACGACAACCAATTGTTATTAAATTAAATTTTATGAGTTTAAATATTTAATTATGGGCTTTTGGACAAAATTATACAGATTAATCTCATATTTTAAGGTTTTTACTCGGTTAAAATTCGAACGGATTCTCTATAAAGAACATTTAGACATACTCGTATTAATCGCATCAAAACGAAAACCAAATGTTATTAAATTAAATTTTATGAGTTCAAATAGTTAATTATACGCTTGTGAACAAAATTATACAGATTAATCTCAAATTTTCAGCTTTTTACTCGGTTAAAATTCAAACGGAATCTCTATAAATCCCATTTAGACATGCACGTTTTAATCGTATCAAAACGACAACCAAAATTTATTAAAATCAAATTTTATGATTTCAAATATTTAATTATTAGCTTTTGAACAAAATTATACAGATTAATCTGAAATTTTCAGAACTTTACTTAGTTAAAATTATAAAGGAATCTCTATAAAGCTCATTTAGACATGCACGTTTTAATCCCAACAAAACGACAACCAAATGTTATTAAATAAAATTTTATGAGTTTAAATATTTAATTATGGGCTTTTGAACAAAATTATACAGATTAATCTAGTATTTTTAGGTTTTTACTTGGTTAAAATTCGAACGGATTCTCTATAGAGTACATTTAGACATGCTCGTATTAATCGCATCAAAACGACAACCAAATGTTATTAAATTAAATTTTATGAGTTCAAATAGTTAATTATAGGCTTGTGAACAAAATTATACAGATTAATCTCTAATTTTCAGCTTTTTACTCGGTTAAAATTCGAACGGAATCTCTATAAAGCCCATTTAGACATGCACATTTTAATCCCAACAAAACGAAAACCAAATGTTATGAAATCAAATTTTAGGAGTTTAAATATTTAATTATTAGCTTTTGAACAAAATTATACAGATTAATCTCAAATTTTAAGATTTGTACTTGGTTAAAATTCGAACGGATTCTCTATAGAGCACATTTAGACATGCTCGTATTAATTACATCAAAACGATAACCAAATATTACTAAATTTTATGAGTTCAAATAGTTAATTATAGGCTTGTGAACAAAATTATACAGATTAATCTCAAATTTTCAGCTTTTAACTCGGTTAAAATTCGAACGGAATCTCTATAAAGCCCATTTAGACATGGACGTTTTAATCGCATCAAAACGACAACGAAAATTTATTAAAATCAAATGTTAGGATTTCAAATATTTAATTATTAGCTTTTGAAAAAAAATATACAGATTAATCTGAAATTTTAAGAACTTTACTCGGTTAAAATTACAACGGAATCTCCATAAAGCCCATTTAGACATGCACGATTTAATTATGGGCTTTTGGACAAAATTATACAGATTAATCTCATATTTTAAGGTTTTTACTCGATTAAAATTCGAACGGGTTCTCTATAGAGAACATTTAGACATACTCGTATTAATCGCATCAAAACGAAAACCAAATGTTATTAAATTAAATTTTATGAGTTCAAATAGTTAATTATAAGCTTGTGAACAAAATTATACAGATTAATCTCAAACTTTCAGCCTTTTACTCGGTTAAAATTCGAACGGAATCTCTATAAAGCCCATTTAGACATGCACGTTTTAATCCGAACAAAACGACAACCAAATGTTATGAAATCAAATTTTAGGAGTTTAAATATTTAATTATTAGCTTTTGAACAAAATTATACAGATTAATCTCAAATTTTAAGATTTTTACTCGGTTAAAATTCGAACGGATTCTCTATAGAGATTATCTAGACATGCTCGTATTAATCGCATCAAAATGACAACCAAATGTTATTAAATTAAATTTTATGAGTTCAAATAGTTAATTATAGGCTTGTGAACAAAATTATACAGATTAATCTCAAATTTTCAGCTTTTTACTCGGTTAAAATTCGAACGGAATCTCCATAAAGCCCATTTAGACATGCACATTTTAATCCCAACAAAACGACAACCAAATTTTATGAAATCAAATTTTTGGAGTTTAAAATTTAATTATTAGCTTCTGAATAAAATTATACAGATTAATCTCAAATTTTAAGATTTTAACTCGGTTAAAATTTGAACGGATTCTCTATAGAGAACATTTAGAGATGCTCGTATTAATCGCATCAAAACGACAACCAAATGTTATTAAATTAAATTTTATGAGTTCAAATAGTTAATTATAGGCTTGTGAACAAAATTATACAGATTAATCTCAAATTTTCAGCTTTTTACTCGGTTAAAATTCGAACGAAATCTCTATAAAGCCCATCTAAACATGCACATTTTAATCGAATCAAAACGACAACCAAATTTTTATTAAAATCAAATTTTATGATTTCAAATATTTAATTATTAGCTTTTGAACAAAATTAAACAGATTAATCTGAAATTTTCAGAATTTTACTCGGTTATAATTAGAACGGAATCTCTATAAAGCCCATTTAGACATGCACTTTTTAATCGCATCAAAACGAAAACCAAAATTTATTAAAATCAAATTTTATGATTTCAAATATTTAATTATTAGCTTTTGAACACAATTATACAGATTAATCTGAAATTTTCAGAACTTTACTCGGTTAAAATTCAAACGGAATCTCTATAAAGCCCATTTAGACATGCACGTTTTAATCCCAACAAAACGACAACCAAATGTTATTGAATCAAATTTTATGAGTTTAAATATTTAATTATGGGCTTTTGGACAAAATTATACAGATTAATCTCATATTTTAAGGTTTTTACTCGGTTAAAATTCGAACGGATTCTCTATAGAGCACATTTAGACATGCTCGTATTAATCGCATCAAAACGATAACCAAATGTTATTAAATTAAATTTTATGAGTTCAAATTTTTAATTATAGGCTTTTGAAAAAAATTATGCAGATTAATCTCAAATTTTAAGCTTTTTACTCGGTTAAAATTCGAACAGAATCTCTAAAAAGCCCATTTAGACATGCACGTTTTAATCGCATCAAAACGACAACCAAATTTTATTAAAATCAAATTTTGTGATTTTAAATATTTAATTATTAGCTTTTGAACAAAATTATACAGGTTAATCTGAAATTTTCAGAATTTTACTTGGTTAAAATTAGAAGGGAATCTCTATAAAGCCCACTAAGACATGCACGTTTTAATCCCAACAAAACGACAACCAAATGTTATTAAATCAAATTTTATGAGTTTAAATATTTAATTATGGCTTTTGAACAAAATTATATAGATTAATCTCAAATTTTAAGGTTTTTACTCAGTTAAAATTCGAATGGATTCTCTAAAGAGCACATTCAGACATGCTCATACTAATCGCATCAAAACGACATCCAAAGGTTATTAGATTAAATTTTATGAGTTTAAATAGTTAATTATAGGCTTGTGAACAAAACTACACATATTAATCTCAATTTTTCAGCTTTTTACTCGGTTAAAACTCGAACAGAATCTCAATAAAGCCCATTTAGACATATACGTTTCAATCGCATCAAAACGACAACCAAATTTTATTAAAATCAAATTTTATGATTTCAAATAATTAATTATTAGCTTTTGAACAAAATTATACAAATTAATCTCAAATTTTAAGGCTCTTAATCGGTTAAAATTCGAACGTATTCTCTATAGAGCACATTTAGACATGCTCGTATTAATCGCATCAAAACGACAACCAAATGTTATTAAATTTTATGAGTTTAAATAGTTAATTATAGGCTTTTGAACAAAATTATACAGATTAATCTCAAATTTTCAGCTATTTACTCGGTTAAAATTCGAAAGAAATCTCTATAAAGCCCATTTAGACATGCACGTTTTAATCGCATCAAAACGACAACCAAATTTTATTAATATCAAATTTTATGATTTCAAATATTTAATTATTAGCTTTTGAACAAAATTATACAAGTTAATTTGAAATTTTCAGAATTTTACTCGGTTAAAATTAGAACGGAATCTCTATAAAGACCATTTAGAAATGCTCGTTTTAATCCCAACAAAAGGACAAACAAATGTTATTAAAATCAAATTTTATGAGTTTAAATATTTAATTATTGGCTTTTGAACAAAATTATACAGATTAATCTGAAATTTTCAGAATTTTACTCGGTTAAAATCAGAACGGAATCTCTATAAAGCCCATTTAGACATGCACGTTTTAATCCCAATAAAACGACAACCAAATGTTATTAAATCAAATTTTATGAGTTTAAATATTTAATTATGGGCTTTTGAAAAAAATTATACCGATTAATCTCAAATTTTAAGATTTTTACTCGGTTAAAATTCGAACGGATTCTCTATAGAGCACAATTAGACATGCTCGTACTAATCGCATCAAAACGACAACTAAAGGTTATTAAATTAAATTTTATTAGTTTAAATAGTTAATTATATGCTTATGAACAAAATTATACAGATTAATCTCAAATTTTCAGCTTTTTACTCGGTTAAAATTCGAACGGAATCTCTAAAAAGCTCATTTAGACATGCACGTTTTAATTGCATCAAAACGACAACCAAATTTTATTAAAATCAAATTTTTTGATTTTAAATATTTAATTTTTAGCTTTTGAACAAAATTATACAGGTTAATATGAAATTTTCAGAATTTTACTTGGTAAAAAATAGAAGGGAATCTCTATAAAGCCCACTTAGACATGCACGTTTTAATCCAAACAAAACGACAACCAAATGTTATTAAATCAAATTTTATGAGTTTAAATTTTTAATTATGGGCTTTTGAACAAAATTATACCGATTAATCTCAAATTTTAAGGTTTTTACTCGGATAAAATTCGAACAGATTCTCAATAGAGCATATTTAGACAGGCTCATAATAATCGTATCAAAACGACAACCAAAGGTTATTAAATTAAATTTTATTAGTTTAAATAGTTAATTATAGGCTTGTGAACAAAATTATACAGATTAATCTCAAATTTTCAGCTTTTTACTCGGTTAAAATTCGAACGAAATCTCTATAAAACCCATTTAGACATGCACGTTTTAATCGCATCAAAACGCCAACCAAATTTTATTAAAATAGAATTTTATGATTTCAAATAATTAATTATTAGCTTTTGAACAAAATTATACAGATTAATCTGAAATTTTCAGAATTTTACTCGGTTAAAATTAGAACGGAATTTCTATAAAGCCCGCTTAGACATGCACGTTTTAATCCCAACAAAACGACAACCAAATGTTATTAAATCAAATTTTATGAGTTTAAATATTTAATTATGGGCTTTTGAAAAAAATTATACCGATTAATCTCAAATTTTAAGGTTTTTACTCGATTAAAAATCGAACGGATTCTCTATAGAGCATATTTAGACAGGCTCATATTAATCGTATCAAAACGATAACCAAATGTTATTAAATCAAATTTTATGAGTTTAAATATTTAATTATGGGCTTTTGAACAAAATTATACAGATTAATCTCATATTTTAAGGTTTTTACTCGGTTAAAATTCGAATGGATTCTCTATAGAGCATATTCAGACATGCTAGTACTAATCGCATCAAAACGACAACCAAAGGTTATTAAATTAAATTTTATGAGTTTAAATAGTTAATTATAGGCTTGTGAACAAAACTACACAGATTAATCTCAATTTTTCAGCTTTTTAATCGGTTAAAATTCGAACGGAATCTCAAATTAAGGTTCTTACTCGGTTAAAATTCGAACGTATTCTCTATAGAGCATATTTAGACATGCTCGTATTAATCGTATCAAAACGACAACCAAATGTTATTAAATTTTATGAGTTTAAATAGTTAATTATAGGCTTTTGAACAAAATTATACAGATTAATCTCAAATTTTCAGCTATTTACTCGGTTAAAATTCGAACGGAATCTCTATAAAGCCTATTTAGACATGCACGTTTTAATCGCATCAAAACGACAACCAAATTTTATTAAAATCAAATTTTATGATTTCAAATATTTAATTATTAGCTTTTGAACAAAATTATACAGGTTAATTTGAAATTTTCTGAATTTTACTCGGTTAAAATTAGAACGGAATCTCTATAAAGACCATTTAGAAATCCTCGTTTTAATCCCAACAAAATGACAAACAAATGTTATTAAAATCAAATTTTATGAGTTTAAATATTTAATTATTGGCTTTTGAACAAAATTATGAAGATTAATCTAAAATTTTCTGAATTTTACTCAGTTAAAATTAGAACGGAATCTCTATAAAGCCCATTTAGACATGCACGTTTTAATCCCAATAAAACGACAACCAAATGTTATTAAATCAAATTTTATGAGTTTAAATATTTAATTATGTGCTTTTGAAAAACATTATACAGATTAATCTAAAATTTTAAGGTTTTTGCTCGGTTAAAATTCGAACAGATTCTCTATAGAGCACATTTAGACATGCTCGTACTAATCGAATCAAAACGACAACCAAATGTTATTAAATCAAATTTTATGAGTTTAAATATTTAATTGTGGGCTTTTGAACAAAATTATACAGATTAATCTCAAATTTTAAGGTTTTTACTCGGTTAAAATTCGAACGGATTCTCTATAGAGCATATTTAGACATGCTCGTACTAATCGCATCAAAACGACAACCAAAGGTTATTAAATTAAATTTTATTAGTTTAAATAGTTAATTATAGGCTTGTGAACAAAATTATACAGATTAATCTCAAATTTTTAGCTTTTTACTCGGTTAAAATTCGAACAGAATCTCTAAAAAGCCCATTTAGACATGCACGTTTTAATCGCATCAAAACGACAACCAAATTTTATTAAAATTAAATTTTGTGATTTTAAATATTTAATTATTAGCTTTTGAACAAAATTATACAGGTTAATCTGAAATTTTCAGAATCTTACTCGGTTAAAATTAGAACGGAATCTCTATAAAGCCCATTTAGACATGCACGTTTTAATCCCAACAAAACGACAACCAAATATTATTAAATCAAATTTTATGAGTTTAAATATTTTATTATGGGATATTGAACAAAATTATACAGATTAATCTCAAATTTCAAGGTTTTTACTCGATTAAAATTCGAACGGATTCTCTATAAAGCATATTTAGACATGCTCGTATTAATCGTATCAAAACGACAACCAAATGTTATTAAATTAAATTTTATGAGTTCAAACAGTTAATTATAGGCTTGTGAAAAAATTATACAGATTAATCTCAAATTTTTAGCTTTTTACTCGGTTAAAATTCGAACGAAATCTCTATAAAGCCCATCTAAACATGCACATTTTAATCGAATCAAAACGACAACCAAATTTTTATTAAAATCAAATTTTATGATTTCAAATATTTAATTATTAGCTTTTGAACAAAATTAAACAGATTAATCTGAAATTTTCAGAATTTTACTCGGATATAATTAGAACGGAATCTCTATAAAGCCCATTTAGACATGCACGTTTTAATCTCATCAAAAGGAAAACCAAATGTTATTAAATTAAATTTTATGTGTTCAAATAGTTAATTATAGGCTTTTGAAAAAAATTATATAGATTAATCTCAAATTTTAAGGTTTTTACTCGGTTAAAATTCGAACAGATTCTTTATAGAGCATATTTAGACATGCTCGTATTAATCGTATCAAAATGACAACCAAATGTTATTAAATTAAATTTTATGAGTTCAAATAGTTAATTATAGGCTTTTGAACAAAATTATACAGATTAATCTCAAATTGTTAGCTTTTTACTCGGTTAAAATTCGAACGAAA
This sequence comes from Abelmoschus esculentus, assembly GCA_035048815.1. Taxonomy (NCBI): domain Eukaryota; kingdom Viridiplantae; phylum Streptophyta; class Magnoliopsida; order Malvales; family Malvaceae; genus Abelmoschus; species Abelmoschus esculentus. The sequence goes on along the minus strand of JAUCBN010000006.1, from coordinate 10,749,380 downwards.
TCACTATAAAGCCCATTTAGACATGCACGTTTTAATCGCATCAAAATGACAACCAAATTTTATTAAAATCAAATTTTATGAGTTTAAATAGTTAATTATAGGCTTCTGAACAAAACTACATAGATTAATCTCTATTTTTCAGCTTTTTACTCGGTTAAAATTCGAACGAAATCTCTATAAAGCCCATTTAGACATGCACGTTTTAATCCCATCAAAATGACAACCAAATTTTATTAAAATCAAATTTTATGAGTTCAAATATTTAATTATTAGCTTTTGATCAAAATTATACAGATTAATCTAAAATTTTCAGAATTTTACTCGGTTAAAATTAGAACGGAATCTCTATAAAGCCCATTTAGAAATGCACGTTTTAATCCCAACAAAATGACAAACAAATGTTATTAAAATCAAATTTTATGAGTTTAAATATTTAATTTTGGGCTTTTGAATAAAATTATATAGATTAATCTAAAATTTTCAGAATTTTACTCGGTTAAAATTAGAACGGAATCTCTATAAAGCCCATTTAGAAATGCACGTTTTAATCCCAACAAAATGACAAACAAATGTTATTAAATCAAATTTTATGAGTTTAAATATTTAATTATGGGCTTTTGAATAAAATTATAAAGATTAATCTGAAATTTTCAGAATTTTACTCGGTTAAAATTAAAACGGAATCTCTATAAAGCCCATTTAGACATGCACGTTTTAATACCAACAAAACGACAATCAAATGTTATTAAATCAAATTTTATGAGTTTAAATATTTAATTATGGGCTTTTGAACAAAATTATACAGATTAATCTCAAATTTTAAGGTTTTTACTCGGTTAAAATTCGATCGGATTCTCTATAGAGCACATATAGACATGTTCGTATTAATCACATCAAAACGACAACCAAATGTTATTAAATTAAATTTTATGAGTTTAAATAGTTAATTATAGGCTTTTTAACAAAATTATACAGATTAATCTCAAATTTTCAGCTTTTTACTCGGTTAAAATTCGAACGGAATCTCTGTAAAGCCCATTTACACATGCACGTTTTAATCGCATCAAAACGACAACGAAATTTTATTAAAATCAAATTTTATGATTTCAAATATTTAATTATTAGCTTTTGAACAAAATTATACAGGTTAATTTGAAATTCTCAGAATTTTACTCGGTTAAAATTAGAACGGAATCTCTATAAAGACCATTTAGAGATGCACGTTTTAATCCCAACAAAACGACAAACAAATGTTATTAAAATCAAATTTTATGAGTTTAAATATTTAATTATAGGCTTGTGAACAAAATTATACAGATTAACCACAAATTTTCAGCTTTTTACTCTGTTAAAATTCGAACGGAATCTCTATAAAGCCCATTTAGACATGCACGTTTTAATCGCATCAAAACGACAACCAAATTTTATTAAAATCAAATTTTATGATTTCAAATAATTAATTATTAGCTTTTGAACAAAATTATACAGATTAATCTGAAATTTTCAGAATTTTACTCGGTTAAAATTAGAACAGAATCTCTATAAAGCCCATTTAGACATGTACGTTTTAATCCCAACAAAACGAAAAACAAATGTTATTAAATCAAATTTTATGAGTTTAAATATTTAATTATGGGATTTTGAACAAAATTATACAGATTATAATCTCAAATTTTAAGGTTTTTACTTAGTTAAAATTCGAACGGATTCTCTATAGAGCACCTTTAGACATGCTCGTATTAATCGCATCAAAACGACAACAGAATGTTATTCAATTAAATTTTATGAGTTTAAATTGTTAATTATAGGCTTTTGAGCAAAATTATGCAGATTAATATCAAATTTTCAGCTTTTTACTAGGTTAAAATTCAAACGGAATCTCAATAAAGGCCATTTAGACATGCACATTTTAATCGCATCAAAACGACAACCAAATTTTATTAAAATCAAATTTTATGATTTCAAAGAATTAATTATTAGCTTTTGAACAAAATTATACAAATTAATCTAACATTTTAAGGTTCTTACTCAGTTAAAATTCGAACGTATTCTCTATAGAGAATATTTAGACATGCTCGTATTAATCGCATCAAAACGACAACCAAATGTTATTAAATTAAATTTTATGAGTTTAAATAGTTAATATAGGCTTTTGAACAAAATTATACAGATTAATCTCAAATTTTCAGCTTTTTACTCGGTTAAAATTCGAACGGAATCTCTATAAAGCCCATTTAGACATGCACGTTTTAATCGTATCAAAACGACAACCAAATTTTATTAAAATCAAATTTTATGATTTTAAATATTTAATTATTAGCTTTTGAATAAAATTATACAGATTAATCTGAAATTTTCAGAATTTTACTCGGTTAAAATTAGAACGGAATCTCTATAAACACCATTTAGAAATGCACGTTTTAATCCCAACAAAATGACAAACAAATATTATTAAAATCAAATTTTATGAGTTTAAATACTTAATTATTGGCTTTTGAACAAAATTATACAGATTAATCTGAAATTTTCAGAATTTTACTCAGTTAAAATTAGAACGGAATCTCTATAAAGCCCATTTAGACATGTACGTTTTAATCCCAATAAAACGACAACCAAATGTTATTAAATCAAATTTTATGAGTTTAAATATTTAATTATGGGCTTTTGAAAAACATTATACAGATTAATCTCAAATTTTAAGGTTTTTACTCGGTTAAAATTCGAACAGATTCTCTACAGAGCACATTTAGACATGCTCGTACTAATCGCATCAAAACAACAACCAAATGTTATTAAATCAAATTTTTTGAGTTTAAATAGTTAATTATAGGCTTGTGAACAAAATTATACAGATTAATCTCAAATCTTAAGGTTTTTACTCGGTTAAAATTCGAATGGATTCTCTATAGAGCACATTTAGACATGCTCGTACTAATCGCATCAAAACGACAACCAAAGGTAATTAAATTAAATTTTATGAGTTTAAATAGTTAATTATAGGCTTGTGAACAAAACTACACAGATTAATCTCAATTTTTCATCTATTTACCAAGTTACAATTCGAACGGAATCTCTATAAAGCCCATTTAGAAATGCACGTTTTAATCCCAACAAAATGACAAACAAATGTTATTAAATCAAATTTTATGAGTTTAAATATTTAATTATGGGCTTTTGAATAAAATTATAAAGATTAATCTGAAATTTTCAGAATTTTACTCGGTTAAAATTAAAACGGAATCTCTATAAAGCCTATTTAGATATGCACGTTTTAATCCCAACAAAACGACAATCAAATGTTATTAAATCAAATTTTATGAGTTTAAATATTTAATTATGGGCTTTTGAACAAAATTATACAGATTAATCTCAAATTTTAAGGTTTTTACTCGGTTAAAATTCGATCGGATTCTCTATAGAGCACATTTAGACATGTTCGTATTAATTACATCAAAACGACAACCAAATGCTATTAAATTAAATTTTATGAGTTCAAATTGTTAATTTTAGGCTTTTGAACAAAATTATGCAGATTAATCTCAAATTTTCAGCTTTTTACTCGGTTAAAATTCAAACGAAATCTCAATAAAGCCCATTTAGACATGCACGTTTTAATCGCATCAAAACGACAACTAAATTTTATTAAAATCAAATTTTATGATTTCAAATAATTAATTATTAGCTTTTGAACAAAATTATACAGATTAATCTCAAATTTTAAGGTTTTTACTCGGTTAAAATTCGAACGGATTCTCTATAGAGCATATTTAGACATGCTCGTATTAATCCCAACAAAACGACAAACAAATGTTATTAAATTAAATTTTATGAGTTTAAATAGTTAATTATAGGCTTTTGAACAAAATTATACAGATTAATCTCAAATTTTCAGCTTTTTACTCGGTCAAATTTTAAGCCTGACTTTTTCTCCTCCCCGTAATTGTCTTCCTTCTCTTCTTTTCCTTCTGCCGCCTTCCCCTCTTTCCCCCCATTTTTCTTCCTCTTGGTTCGGTCTGGGTTGTATGGCGTCGCCATCTTTCTTTCCCGGTGCCATGGTGGTTTTGCTTTCCTATTTTCCAGGCTCTCTTCGGCTGTCTGGCGATCGATTTGGGTCGCTCTGTCCACCTTTGTGGACGGCAGAGAGTTTCTTGGAGCTCTCTCTTTTTCTTGTGCAGGTTTCCACCTTGGCGTTGCTGATCGGCGACCACTCTTTCAACGCCCGGTTTCTAGGGGCTGACTGTGACCACACTCGCACACCAGCCGTAACCTCTTTGAGAGAGGAGGCCTGGCCTTTACCACTTCTTTGTAGATGGTTCTCTCACGACTCCGGCTCTGCTTCCTTTGTTAAGGATATTTGCTTGATTGCCCGGACGAGTCTTGCCTGATCCCTCTACGGTATCTACCGATCCTTCGACGTTTTTTTCCCTTTGTTCTCTTTTTGTGCTTTGAGCAGTGGATCCCTTACTTGCTGGAGCGGCCAATCTTTCTTTCGTCAGGAGGAAGAAGACACAACCTTATCTGTGTTGCGCTGTATTTCCATGGCCATTATGGCTAATTTACCACCCTTTTCTGGTGATCGTAACCATACTTTCTCTATGTTATTTTTAACTCGGTTCTTCTGGGTTATTTTTGTTGTCCAATACTGTGTTGAAGTCTTTCTTGGTGTTGTTCAGTTTCGTGGTTACCCTATCCAAACTTGGGGATTAATGTTTGGTTTGGAGTCATAATCTTGGAAGGATTTAATCTCCTCCTTTTATATTTCTTTGTTTTTTATCTGTTTTCCTACGTTTATCTTTTCCAATGGTGGAGGTCTGACGAGAGTCGGTCTCCTCAGGATCGTTTTGTGTCCTACTACTGCGCAGCTTTCCTTCACGTTTTTTTCTTTTCTTAGACGATCTTTAGTTAGTATTCCACGTCCAAATTTTGTTAGGGATTACCGAACAGCTTCTTCAACCTTTCTTTGGTCCTTTCTTTGCGTCCACTGCTATAGGTTCTTTCCTATCACCGTCTACACGGTCAGGCCACCGGTCGGGTTTCAAGTTCTTCACGACCCTTTCTTAATTACTTTTGCTGCATGGATTATCCTTTTCCTTATAAAACGGAAAACCGATGACAAGAACGCAAGAAGGGATCACCTTTTGATGGAGGGCTATCATGATTCCACTGCTATACATATCTTTCGTTTATCCTTGACATGGTTGCGAAGGGTTTTCTTTTTCCTACAGTCTCTTGTTCGGTTTATTCTGCGAGTTCTACCATGGCTTTTGAGCCTATGTATGACTACTGATCTGGTGGGCTTGACCCTTCCTTGGGGTATTATGTTTGTCCCTGTTATTTCGCTTGGGTTTGACCCTTCCTTGGCGGCTTTGGCGCCTCTGTACGAGTGTTCCACCGCGGCTTATTGTTTTTTTATTTTTCTTATTATTCCTTCCATCATACCAACCCGTTGCTGGGTTTTTTCCAACACCTTTTATGGTGTAAACAAACTGCTCTCATATTCTAGTTGTATGCCAGTTACCCTCTTTACGTTATGTACTTCTTTTCATACCAAAGTTTACTTATTCCCTATGTCCTTCTCTATTAAAACACCATCTTTCATAAGGGGTGTTACACTCTATCTCCTCTCTTCTATTCTACTACAAACTTCTTTATATTTTCTAAACCTTATTATTCTGATTTCTATGTGTTTTCAAAATCCTAAATTATCTTTTCCTCCAATATTTTATAATATTTTATTTATCTTTAATAATACTTTCTATCTTCTATTCTGTACTCCTGATACACTTCAAACTCTATCTATCTTATATAAATATGTCCCTCATACTTTACTATCTATCTCACGACTCTTTTCTTCTTCTTCTCTCAAGCCTCCTCTTGTTCTTTTTAATCTTCCCACTATGGATTCTAAGTCTTTCCTCCAACATATTGGTAATATCAAATTCACTGCGGATGAGCAGGCAACTATATTTCAACCCAATATTTCTTGGGGACTATCAGAAGATGAAACACGAGCAACCCTTCTTGGGAATCTTATTTTTTCAAAGGAAATCGATGATCAGGTGATTGTCAAAGCTTTTACTGGCATCTGGACAATGGCTAAGCTTGTTTCTATACAAATTCTAAAACCACATTTGTTCCTCCTCCGTTTCAAGGATGAGAAAATTAAGGATGATATACTCTCTAGAGGTCCTTGGACATACAAAGATTGAATGGCTTGCTCTTACTCCTTATAATCCTTCTATCACGTATGAGGAGTATTCTTTTTCCACGATGAATATTTGGGTACGTATTTACAACATCCCACACATTTTTCTGGCCACGGAGGAATCGGCTAGTGAAATTGGCATGTCTCTTGGTACCATTATTGGAGTTGTTACGAAAATTGATACGAGGAAAATTGATCTCAACATGGTTGACTATCTCCGGGTCGGTTTATCGTTTGATGTCACGCAGCCAATTCGGTGTTGTGTTGCTCTTGGAGGTGGACCATCCACCAGGTTTTGTTTGCTACAATATGAACGACTTCCCACGATTTGCTATTGTTGTGGCCGTGTCGGCCATTCACTAGATTTTTGCTCTGTTCCAGTGGAATCGCGGCCTGATCAACTTCCCTTTGGTGACTGGTTAAGGTACGTTCCTAAGAGGAAGGATCCACAACCTAATTAAAAGGGTCGAATCCGTTATATCACTAAGGATTCTAATGCTCAGCAAATGCCTACCCCTCCACAAACATCTAATGCCAATGCCAATACTGAAAAGGGTAAAGCCTCTTTGACATCTAACTCGACCAACGATGAGTCCGCTCCAAATACGGAATTGCCATCTATTCTACCCAAAGGTTCCAGACTCCTTCCTACAGTCCATAGTAAACTCTCTGCTCGTCGATATCCTTCGCAGCCACTGCAAATGGTTTTTCCTGACCAAAGCTCTACTGTTACTACAAGACAACAGTCTAATGCTAACATGGGGGAAGTGAGTCTCTCTGACCCTGACCTTCATGAGCTGGAGGCTGATCTCGCCAATGACCATGACTTTCAGGAGGCAGCTGATTGGCTCGATTCTGCACCAACGCCCAAGCGTTCCGTCCGTCCAACCTCGAGTCGGGGTACCAAAAGAACTCCTCCTTCTGATGATTCTACTAGGGTAAAGCGACCACGAGCTAGCACGACACCTTTAGAGAAAGCTGGGATGAGCAGCGCAAAAAACTCTGCGGCGGAGGTTGACTCAGATCAACCCCGCCGAGCAAAATGAGTATCTTATTTTGGAATTATCGGGGCCTTGGCAGTGCTCTGACAGTTCCTGCTTCACAACATGTTGTTTTTATGCATGTTGTTTTTTCTTTTATGCTTTCTTTTTTTCTTTTTTTAAGTCTTTTCGGTTCTCTTTTGTCTTTGTTAGGATATTGTGGCCCCTTGGGCTTTCTTCTCTTAATTCTTGTTTTGTTGTTTTCTTTTATATGGAATAATAATACTTCTATTGTTTTGTTTTTTTACTTTGTTTTTTTTCCCGCCCGACTTTTCTTTGTTCTTATTTTTGTCTTTTTTGTCTACTTTCTTTCTTTTATTCGTTCTTTTTTTGATCCAAGTATACCACCCTTGCTAAGGGAATACTCCAACATCTGTTCTGATGTTAGACCTTTTAAGGTTGGTGTTAATCTGTGTGGCCTTTATATGATTCGTTTATGGTTTGATATTTCTTTCCTTTCATTACTTTTACCTCTTTATAGGAGTCACTATACTTCCTTTTCTTCTTTTTCTATATATTTCGACAACTTTTTGGTTAATACTGTTTCAGCTGGGATGAGCAGCGCAAAAAACTCTTCGACAGTGGTTGACTGTGATCAACCCCGCCGTGAGAAATGAAAATCTTATGCTGGAACTGCCAGGGTCTTGGCACTTCCCAGGCAGTTCATGCTTTACAACGTGCTACTACTAAGCATGATGCCGATTATCTCTTTCTTTGCGAGACTAGATTGAACTCCCACCATATGGAACAGATTAAGCTCAAACTTGGTATGCATGATTGTTTCGCCGTTGCTTCAGGGCCTTCCTGTACTGGGCTTGCAATCATTTGGAACTCCAAAACTTCAATTGATTTGCTCTCCTTCTCCGATCGTCATATTGACGTCCTTATTTCCTTCGACTCAGTACATTTTCATTTCTCTGGAATACATGGCTTTCCCGAAACTGCAAACAAATGTAAAACTTGGCAGCTAATAGATTCTCTCCATTCAGCCTCAACCCTCCCATGGCTCCTTGGGAGGGACTTTAATGAAATTCTTTCTGATGATGAAAAGCAAGGTGGTTCTCGCCGTGCGCGATCGCAAATTAATAACTTTCGAGACTGTCTTGGTCGGAATGACCTTTTTGATTGCAAACCGACTTCTGGTTGGTTTACTTGGTCTAGATCATGTCGTACTACCGGAACTATTCTGGAAAGAATTGATCGTTTTCTTGGTAACTCCGCTTGGTTTCAGTCTTTTCCCAACTGCAATGTCATGTCCTTTTTTCAGGCACGTTCTGACCACTGCCCTATTTTCTTGGATACTAACCCTTCACAGCCATCGCGTTTTAATCGTTCTAATACCCCTTTTCGTTATGAAAGTTGTTGGGCGGACAACCCAGATGTCCTCCTCCGTATTGCTGAGATTTGGTCTAACCAAACTTCCTCGACTCTTACGAAGCTTTCTGATATTGGCAGATTCTTAGGTACGTGGTAGGCTAATAAGCGTATTAAATCTAATGAGCGCATGACTCAGTTGACTTCTTTTATCAATATGTGCCTTAAACGCCAGCTCTCTGATTTGGAAATTCAACATTTTCTTTCTACTAAAAGTGAGCTTGATAGCCTGCTCAATGCGAAGGAAATTTATTGGGCTCAACGAGCTCGAACACACTGGTTAATGTACGGTGACAAAAATACATCTTTCTTTCATGCTAGAGCTAACATTCGTCGGCGGAAGAATCATTTGTCTGGACTCTTTAACCACCAGAATATCTGGCAAACCAACACGGTGGACATTATGTCTACTGCTATTCACTACTTTCAAAACCTTTTTGCATCTTCCTCTCCCTCTATAGCTTCTTCCATCTTGGATAATATTCCTTCAATTGTTACCGAATCCATGAACAATGACCTTAACAGGGACTTCACGGCAGATGAAGTCTCTGTTGCTTTTCGTGATATTGACCTACAGAAAGCTCCAGGCATTGATGGCTTTCTGAGTGGTTTTTTCTGACAGTATTGGTCCATCCTCGGTCAGGATTTCACAAACCTTTGTCTCGGACTCCTGAGAGGGTCGGTTAATATGGAAGAGGTTAACCAATCCATCATTGTTCTTATTCCCAAAATTAGTAACCCTACTACAATGCGGCACCTCCGGCCTATTAGTGTTTGTACAGTTATCTATAAAACTGTATCGAAAGTTTTAGTTAATCGTTTGAAATCTATTATACCTCTCTGTATTAGCGATAATCAAGCTGCTTTCGTCCAGGGACGGAACATTACTGATAACATTCTCATTGCTCATGAACTTATTCATACGTTAAATATGGATGCCACTTCTCTTGCGAAAGGTGCTTGCTTAAAGCTCGATATGGAGAAGGCATTTGACCGTGTGGAATGGTCCTTTCTCGAACAAATTATGGTTCGCCTAGGTTTCAATCTGGGTTGGGTTAGCCTTATTATGAGATGTGTTTCCTCGGTTTCTTTCTAAGTTCGTATAAATGGCTCCCTTTCACGCCCTTTCAAACCCGAAAGAGGATTACGATAAGGGGACCCTCTCTCCCCTTTCTTGTTTCTTTTCTGTACTCAAGGGCTTTCAGCCTTGCTCAATTTTGAGCAGACGAATGGTCATCTCCCTGGGCTCTGTGCTAGCAGGAATGGGCCTTGTGTCAACCATCTCCTCTTTGCAGACGACTGTGTTGTTTTCATAAAAAATACGACTACCGATGCTCAACGCCTTAAGGATGTGTTGCATATTTACGCCACTTCGTCTGGCCAGGCGGTGAACTTTAACAAATCTACCATCTTTTTTTCACGGAAAACTTCCACTTTGCTTAGGGCGGCTATTAATGCCATTCTTCATGTCCGAGAAGTGGATGATCCGGGTATTTATCTCGGTGTTCCTCTCCTTATCGGAAAGAACAAAACTGCAGCATTAGGTTTTACTAGAGACAATATTAATACCCGTTTGAGTACGTGGGATAAACATCTCCTCTCTTTTAGCGGTAGAGAGATTTTCATCAAATCTGTAATACAATCTATGCCTCAGTACGTTATGTCTTGTTACCTCTTACCACATAATCTTATTGATGACAGTCACACTACGATACGTCGGTACTAGTGGTCTGGGAAGGCTAACAAACGAGGTTGGCATATGCTTCCTTGGGATACTATTTGTCTCCCGAAAGTTGCTGGGGGTGTAGGATTTCGCGATCTTCATCACTTCAATATTGCATTACTCGGTAAACAAATTTGGCGATTAATTTGTGAGCCTGATAATTTGCTTAGTCAGGTGTATAAATGCAAGTACTACCCAAGGAGTACAGTCCTTGACTCTGACTCCACTCGGAGTTCTTCTTTTGCCTGGAAAGGCCTTAGCATTGCTATTTCCAAACTTCGCGCGGGTTTCTTTAAACGTCCTGGAATGTTTAGTAATATTCAGATCCATTTTGACAGGTGGGGTGGTTCCCAGCCTGTACACCTTTACGGTGTGTATGAGGTGAACGAAGAAACCCCTCTTCGTGCAGGGACTTTCATGATGCATGGTTCACCCCGTTGGGATGAATCAAAGGTTAGAGAGTATTTCTGCTACGAAGATGCTAATACCATCCTTAATGTTCCTATTATAAATGATGTCCGGGACACCATTCTCTGGGGTCACCACGATTCTGGCATATATACAATTAGATCTGGTTATCAATTTCTGCAATTACAACCTGGGCCCATTAATAGGCCTTCTAAACTATGGAAAATCTTATCTAAATTGCCTACTCTACCCAAAGTCCGTTCTTTTGGATGGCGGTTGTGCCATGATGCACTACCCTCTGGTCAAAAAATCCTTCAAGCTAATCTTGGGCCAGGGGTCTGTCCTATTTGTAACTTGGCTATTGAATCCTCCCTCCATGCTATGAGGGATTGTCCTAGTGCGCAAGAGACGTTCTTTTTGACAGGACTCCCAGGCCAAATTCTGTCCAACGTTTATTCATCCCCTCATCAGTGGCTTTCTAATATTGCTGGTTTCCTTTCTCTACACCAATTCTCGTTACTTATCACAGTCTTATGGAATTTATGGAACCGCCGTAATGATTTTGTCCATAATAATCATCTTCAACCAGCATGGTTAACTGTTGCCAATGCTCAGAAACTCTTCACTGATTATACATCAATTACTGATGTGTCACGTCAGTGTTCCCGGCTAGCTGAGCCCACTTTCGCTCAAGCTAGATGGACGAAACCTGATCCCGGCTTCGTTAAGATTAACACGGATAGGGCTTTCGACCCTATCCTAAGAGGGGCTGCGGCTGGGGTCATTACTCGAGACTCTTCTGGCTCAGTCCTCGGTGGCTGTTATCCAGATCCTGCTTCTGCCGAGGCTCTCGCTGTTCTGGAAGGTTTACGTTTTGCTGCCATCCACGGTTGGTCTAATGTGATCATTGAAACGGATTCTGCCTCCATTGTCAACAAGTTTAACAACGCTCCTAACCAAGATCTTTCCACTGTTCGGCACTTGGTGTCTCGCATCCGATCCACTCTTGGTACTATGCCTGACTGCAAGATTTGTTTTGTACCTAGAGCTGCCAATGTTGTAGCCCATGTTTTGGCTACTAGGGTTTTACGTTCTTTTACTTCTTGTACTTTTGATTGTTTTTTTCCCGATTTCATTCGGGCCACTGTAAACTCAGAGAGGTTTTCCTCTTCTTCTCAATAATAACTTGGGTACTCTTTTCCCCATAGGGGCCTATTCATCCCCAGGGATGATTGGCTATAGGGGGTTTTAATGAGGCCCTTCCTTTCAAAAAAAAATTCGAACGGAATCTCAATAAAGCCCATTTAGACATGCACGTTTTAATCGCATCAAAACGACAACAAAATTTTATTAAAATCAAATTTTATGATTTCAAATATTTAATTATTAGCTTTTGAACAAAATTATACAGGTTAATTTGAAATTTTCAGAATTTTACTCGGTTAAAATTAGAACGAAATCTCTATAAAGACCATTTAGAAATGCACGTTTTAATCCCAACAAAATGACAAATAAATGTTATTAAAATCAAATTTTATGAGTTTAAATATTTAATTATGGGCATTTAAACAAAATTATACAGATTAATCTGAAATTTTCAGAATTTTACTCGGTTAAAAATAGAACGGAATCTCTATAAAGCCCATTTAGACATGCACATTTTAATCCCAATAAAATGACAACCAAGTGTTATTAAATCAAATTTTATGAGTTTAAATATTTAATTATGGGTTTTGAACAAAATTATACAGATTAATCTCAAATTTTAAGGTTTTTACTCGGTTAAAATTCGAACGGATTCTCTATAGAGCACATTTAGACATGCTCTTACTAATCGCATCAAAACGACAACCAAAGGTTATTAAATTAAATTTTATTAGTTTAAATAGTTAATTATAGGCTTGTGAATAAAATTATACAGATTAATCTCAAATTTTCAGCTTTTTACTCAGTTAAAATTCGAACGGAATCTCTATAAAGCCCATTTAGACATGCACGTTTTAATCGCATAAAAACGACAACCAATTTTATTAAAATCAAATTTTATGATTTCAAATAATTAATTATTAGCTTTTGAACAAAATTATAAAGATTAATCTGAAATTTTTAGAATTTTACTCGGTTAAAATTAGAACGGAATCTCTATAAAGCCCATTCAGACATGCACGTTTTCATCCCAACAAAACGAAAAACAAATGTTATTAAATCAAATTTTATGAGTTTAAATATTTAATTATGGGCTTTTGAACAAAATTATACAGATTAATCTCAAATTTTAAGGTTTTTACTTGGTTAAAATTCGAACGGATTCTCTATAGAGCACATTTAGACATGCTTGTATTAATCGCATCAAAACGACAACCAAATGTTATTAAATTAAATTTTATGAGTTCAAATTGTTACTTATAGGCTTTTGAACAAAATTATGCAGATTAATCTCAAATTTTTAGCTTTTTACTTGGTTAAAATTTGAACGGAATCTCAATAAAGCCCATTTAGACATGCACGTTTTAATCGCATCAAAACGACAACCAAATTTTATTAAAATAAAATTTTATGATTTCAAAGAATTAATTATTAGCTTTTGAACAAAATTATACAGATTAATCTCAAATTTTAAGGTTTTTACTTGGTTAAAATTTGAACGGATTCTCAATAGAGCACATTTAGACATGCTCGTATTAATCGCATCAAAACGACAACCAAATGTTATTAAATTAAATTTTATGAGTTCAAATTGTTACTTATAGGCTTTTGAACAAAATTATGCAGATTCATCACAAATTTTCAGCTTTTTACTTGGTTAAAATTCGAACGGAATCTCAATAAAGCACATTTAGACATGCACGTTTTAATTGCATCAAAACGACAACCAAATTTTATTAAAATAAATTTTTATGATTTCAAAGATTTAATTATTAGCTTTTGAACAAAATTATACAGATTAATCTCAAATTTTAAGGTTCTTACTCAGTTAAAATTCGAACGGATTCTCTATAGAGCACATTTAGACATGCTCGTATTAATCGCATCAAAACGACAACCAAATGTTATTAAATTAAATTTTATGAGTTTAAATATTTAATTATAGGCTTTTGAACAAAATTATACAGATTAATCTCAAATTTTTAGCTTTTTACTCGGTTAAAATTCGAACGGAATCTCTATAAAGCCCATTTAGACATGCACGTTTTAATCGCATCAAAATGGAAACCAAATTTTATTAAAATCAAATTTTATGATTTCAAATATTTAATTATTAGCTTTTGAACAAAATTATACAGGTTAATTTGAAATTTTCAGAATTTTACTCGGTTAAAATTAGAACGGAATCTCTTTAAAGACCATTTAGAAATGCACGTTTTAATCCCAACAAAATGACAAACAAATGTTATTAAAATCAAATTTTATGAGTTTAAATATTTAATTATGGGCTTTTGAACAAAATTATACAGATTAATCTGAAATTTTCAGAATTTTACTCGGTTAAAATTAGAACGGAATCTCTATAAACCCATTTAGACATGCACATTTTAATCCCAATAAAACGACAACCAAATGTTATTAAATCAAATTTTATGAGTTTAAATATTTAATTATGGGTTTTGAACAAAATTATACAGATTAATCTCAAATTTTAAGGTTTTTACACGGTTAAAATTCGAACAGATTCTCTATAGAGCACATTTAGACATGCTCGTACTAATCGCATCAAAACGACAACCAAATGTTATTAAATCAAATTTTATGAGTTTAAATATTTAATTATCGGCTTTTGAACAAAATTATACAGATTAATCTCAAATTTTAAGGATTTTATTCGGTTAAAATTCGAATGGATTTTTCTATATAGAGCATATTTAGACATGCTCGTACTAATCGCATCAAAACGACAACCAAAGGTTATTAAATTAAATTATATGAGTTTAAATAGTTAATTATAGGCTTGTGAACAAAACTACACAGATTAATCTCAAATTTTTAGATTTTTACTCGGTTAAAATTCGAACGGAATCTCTATAAAGCCCATTTAGACATGCACGTTTTAATCCCATCAAAACGACAACCAAATTTTATTAAAATCAAATTTTATGATTTCAAATATTTAATTATTAGCTTTTGAACAAAATTATACAGATGACAACCAAATGTTATTAAATCAAATTTTAGGAGTTTGAATATTTAATTATGGGCTTTTGAACAAAATTATACAGATTAATCTCAAATTTTAAGGTTTTTACTTGGTTAAAATTCGAACGGATTCTTTATAAAGCACATTTAGACATGCTCGTATTAATCGTATCAAAACGACAACCAAATATTTTTAAATCAAATTTTATGAGTTCAAATAGTTAATTATAGGCTTGTGAACAAAATTATATATATTAATCTCAAATTTTCAGCATTTTACTATGTTAAAATTCGAACGAAATCTCTATAAAGCCCATTTAGACATGCACGTTTTCGCATCAAAACGACAACCAAATTTTATTAAAATCAAATTTTATGATTTCAAATATTTAATTATTAGAATTTGAACAAAATTATACTGATTAATCTGAAATTTTCAGAATTTTACTCGGTTAAAATTAGAACGGAATCTCTATAAAACCCTTTTAGACATGCACGTTTTAATCCCAACAAAACGACAACCAAATGTTATTAAATCAAATTTTATGAGTTTAAATATTTAATTATGGGCTTTTGAACAAAATTATACAGATTAATATCAAATTTTAAGGTTTTTACTCGGATAAATTCGAACGGATTCTTTATAGAGCACATTTAGACATGCTCGTATTAATAGCATCAAAATGACAACCAAATGTTATTAAATTAAATTTCATGAGTTTAAATAGTTAATTATAGGCTTTTGAACAAAATTATACAGATTCATCTCAAATTTTTAGCTTTTTACTCGGTTAAAATCCGAATGGAATCTATATAAAGCCCATTTAGAAATTCACGTTTGAATCGCATTAAAACGACAACCAAATTTTATTAAAATAAAATTTTATGATTTCAAATAATTAATTATTAGCTTTTGAACAAAATTATACAGATTAATTTGAAATTTTCAGAATTTTACTCTGTTATAATTAGAACGGAATCTCTATAAAGCCCATATAGACATGCACGTTTTAATCCCAACAGAACGATAACCAAATGTTATTAAATCAAATTTTATGAGTTTAAATATTTAATTATTGGATTTTGAACAAAATTATACAGATTAATCTCAAATTTTAAGGTTTTTACGCTGTTAAAATTTGAACGGATTCTCTATAGAGCATATTTAGACATGCTCGTATTAATTGTATCAAAACGACAACCAAATCTTATTAAATTAAATTTTATGAGTTCAAATAGTTAATTATAGGCTTGTGAACAAAATTATACAGATTAATCTCAAATTTTTAGCTTTTTACTCGGTTAAAAATCGAACGGAATCTTTATAAAGCCCATTTAGACATGCACATTTTAATCGAAACAAAACGACAACCAAATTTTATTAAAATCAAATTTTATGATTTCAAATATTTAATTATTAGATTTTGATCAAAATTATACAGATTAATCTGAAATTTTTAGAATTTTACTCGGTTATAATTAGAACGGAATCTCTATAAAGCCCATTTAGACATGCACGTTTTAATCCCAATAAAACGACAACCAAATGTTATTAAATCAAATTTTATGAGTTTAAATATTTAATTATGGGCTCTTGAACAAAATTATACAGATTAATCTCAAATTTTAAGGTTTTTACTCGGTTAAAATTCGAACGGATTCTCTATAGAGCACATTTAGACATGCACGTTTTAATCGCATCAAAACGACAACCAAATTTTATTTAAATCAAATTTTATGATTTCAAATATTTAATTATTAGCTTTTAAACAAAATTATACTGATTAATCTGAAATTTTCAGAATTTTACTCGGTTATAATTAGAACGGAATCTCTATAAATCCTATTTAGACATGCACGTTTTAATCCCAACAAAACGACAAACAAATGTTATTAAATCAAATTTTATGAGTTTAAATATTTAGTTATGGGCTTTTGAACAATATTATACAGATTAATCTCAAATTTTAAGGTTTTTATTCGGTTAAAATTCGAACGGATTCTATATAGAGCATATTTAGACATGCTCGTATTAATAGCATCAAAACAACAACCAAATGTTATTAAATTAAATTTTATGAGTTCAAATAGTTAATTATAGACTTTTGAATAAAATTATACAGATTAATCTGAAATTTTCAGCTTTTTACTCGGTTAAAATTCGAATGGAATCTCTATAAAGCCCATTTAGACATGCACATTTTAATCGCATCAAGACGACAACCAAAATTTATTAAAATCAAATTTTATGATTTCAAATTTTTAAATATTAGCTTTTGAACAAAATTAAACAGATTAATTTTAAATTTTCATAATTTTACTCGGTTAAAATTAGAACGGAATCTCTATAAAGCCCATTTAGACATGCACTTTTTAATCCCAACAAAACGACATCCAAATGTTATTAAATCAAATTTTATTAGTTTAAATATTTAATTATGGGATTTTGAAAAAAAATTATACAGATTAATCTCAAATTTTAAGGTTTTTACTCGGTTAAAATTCGAACGGATTCTCTATAGAGAACATTTAGACATGCACGTTTTAATCGCATCAAAACGACAACCAAATTTTATTAAAATCAAATTTTATGATTTCAAATATTTAATTATTAGCTTTTGAACAAAATTATACAGATTAATCTAAAATTTTCAAAATTTTACTCGGTTAAATTTAGAACGTATTCTCTATAAAGATCATTTAGACATGAACGTTTTAATCCCAACAAAACGACAACCAAATGTTATTCAATCAAATTTTATGAGTTTATATATTTAATTATGGGCTTTTGAAAAAAATTATACAAATTAATCTCAAATTTAAGGTTTTTACTCGGTTAAAATTCGAACGGATTCTCTATAGAGTACATTTAGACATGCACGTTTTAATCGCATCAAAACGACAACCAAATTTTATTAAAATCAAATTTTATGATTTCAAATATTTAATTATTTACTTTCGAATAAAATTATACAAATTAATCTGAAATTTTCAGAATTTTGCTCGGTTCAAATTAGAAAGGAATCTCTATAAAGCCCATTTAGGCATGCACGTTTTAATCCCAGCAAAACGACAACCAAATGTTATTAAATCAAATTTTATGATTTTAAATATTTAATTATGGGCTTTTAAACAAAATTATACAGATTAATTTCAAATTTTAAGGTTTTTACTCGGTTAAAATTCGAACGGATTCTCTATAGAGCATATTTAGACATGCTCGTATTAATCGCATCAAAACGACAACCAAATGTTCTTAAATTAAATTTTATGAGTTCAAATAGTTAATTATAGGCTTTTGAACAAAATTATACAGATTAATCTCAAATTATCAGCGTTTTACTCTGTTAAAATTCGAACGGAATATCTATAAAGCCAATTTAGGCATGCACGTTTTAATCGCATCAAAACGACAACCAAAATTTATTAAAATCAAATTTTATGATTTCAAATTTTTAATTATTAGCTTTTGAACAAAATTATACAGATTAATCTGAAATTTTCAGAATTTTACTCGGTTAAATTTAGAACGGAATCTCTATAAAGATCATTTAGACATGCACGTTTTAATCCCAACAAAACGACAACCAAATGTTATTCAATCAAATTTTATGAGTTTATATATTTAATTATGGGCTTTTAAAAAAAATTATACAGATTAATCTCAAATTTTAAGTTTTTTACTCGGTTAAAATTCGAACGGATTCTCTATAGAGCACATTTAGATATGCTCGTATTAATCGCATCAAAACGACAACCAAATGTTATTAAATTAAATTTTATGAGTTCAAATAGTTAATTATAGGATTTTGAACAAAATTATACAGATTAATCTCAAATTTTCAGCTTTTTACTCGGTTAAAATTCGAACGGAATCTCTATAAAGCCTATTTAGACAAGCACGTTTTAATCGCATCAAAAGGACAACCAAATTTTATTAAAATCAAATTTTATGATTTCAAATATTTAATTATTTACTTTCGAACAAAATTATACAGATTAATCTGAAATTTTCAGAATTTTACTGGGTTAAAATTAGAACGGAATCTCTATAAAGACCATTTAGTCCTGCACGTTTTAATCCCAACAAAACAACAACCAAATGTTATTAAATCAAATTTTATGAGTTTAAATATTTTATTATGGGATTTTGAAAAAAATTATACACCTTAATCTCAAATTTTAAGGGTTTTACTCGGTTAAAATTCGAACGGGTTCTCTATAGAGCATATTTAGACATGCTCGTATTAATCGCATATTTAGACATGCACGTTTTAATCGCATCAAAAGGACAACAAAATTTTATTAAAATCAAATTTTATGATTTCAAATATTTAATTATTTGCTTTCGAACAAAATTATACAGATTAATCTGAAATTTTCAGAATTTTACTCGGTTATAATTAGAACGGAATCTCTATAAAGCCCATTTAGATAAGCATGTTTTAATCCCAACAAAACGAAAAACAAATGTTATTAAATTAAATTTTATGAGTTCAAATAGTTAATTATAGGCTTGTGAACAAAATTATACAGATTAAAATCAAATTTTTTGCTTTTTACTCGATTAAAATTTAAACGGAATCTCTATAAAGCATATTAAGACATGCTCGTATTAATCGTATCAAAACGATAACCAAATGTTATTAAATTAAATTTTATGAGTTCAAATAGTTAATTATAGGCTTTTGAATAAAATTATACAACTTAATCTCAAATTTTTAGCTTTTTAATCGGTTAAAATTTGAACGGAATCTCTATAAAGCCAATTTAGACATGCACGTTTTAATCGCATCAAAACGACAACCAAAATTTATTAAAATCAAATTTTATGATTTCAAATTTTTAATTATTAGCTTTTGAGCAAAATTATACAGATTAATCTGAAATTTTTAGAATTTTACTCGGTTAAAATTAGAACGGATTCTCTATAGAGCATATTTAGACATGCTCGTATTAATCGCATCAAAACGACAACCAAATGATATTAAATTAAATTTTATGAGTTCAAATAGTTAATTATAGGCTTTTGAACAAAATTATACAGATTAATCTCAAATTTTAAGCTTTTTACACGGTTAAAATTCGAACGGAATCTCTATAAAGCCCATTTAGATATGCACGTTTTAATCGCATCAAAACGACAACCAAATTTTATTAAAATCAAATTTTATGATTTCAAATATTTAATTATTAGCTTTTGAATAAAATTATACAGATTAATCTGAAATTTTCAAAATTTTACTCGGTTATAATTAGAACGGAATCTCTATAAAGTCCATTTAGACATGCACGTTTTAATCCCAACAAAACAACAACCAAATGTTATTAAATCAAATTTTATGAGTTTAAATATTTAATTATGGGCTTTTGAACAAAATTATATAGATTAAGCTCAAATTTTAAGGTTTTTACTCGGTTAAAATCGAACGGATTCTCTATAGAGCATATTTAGACATGCTCGTATTAATCGCATCAAAACGACAACCAAATGTTATTAAATTAAATTTTATGAGTTCAAATAGTTAATTATAAGCTTTTGAACAAAATTATACAGATTAATCTCAAATTTTCAGCTTTTTACACGGTTAAAATTCGAACGGAATCTCTATAAAGCCCATTTAGATATGCATGTTTTAATCGCATCAGAACGACAACCAAATTTTATTAAAATCAAATTTTATGATTTCAAATATTTAATTATTAGCTTTTGAATAAAATTGTATAGATTAATCTGAAATTTTCAGAATTTTACTCTGTTATAATTAGAACGGAATCTCTATAAAGCCCCTTTAGACATGCACGTTTTAATCCCAACAAAACGATAACCAAATGTTATTAAATCAAATTTTATGAGTTCAAATAGTTAATTATAGCTTTTGAACAAAATTATACAAATTAATCTCAAATTTTCAGCTTTTTACTCGATTAAAATTTGAACGGAATCACAGAGGCCTCCTCTCTCAATGTTTTGTCTCTGTAAACTTTCCTTCTTTTTTCCCTCCTTCCGTCCGCCGCCTTTCCTTTCCTTCCACCTTCCTTCCGCCGCTTTCCCCTTCTGTTTTTCGTCCTCTCCTTTTGGCTTTGGTTTCATGGCGCCGTCGCTCTTTCATGGTGTCTTGGCGCTCTCCTTCCTTCCCGGATCTGGTTTATTCGGGTTGTTTCCACTATTATGGATAGAAGGGAGCTTCTTGAAGCTTTCTCTTTACTGGTTTATGCAGGTCTTCACCTTGATGCCTCTAATCAGCGATCACCACGCCCGGTTTCCTGGGGCCGAATGCGACCACACTCTTGACGGTTTCATAACCTTTTTGAGAGAGGAGGCCTGGTCTTTACCACGTCTCTTTCGACGACGTTCCTCCCACGATTGTGCTGCTATTTTCCTCGTCGAGGACGTTGGCTTGATTGACCGAATGAGGTCCATCTTATTCACTTTTTACCGATCCTATCACGTTATTTTTCCTTTGGTCTTTTCTTGTTCTTTGCTTTCTGGAGTTTTATCTTGCTGGTGCTTCCAATCCTTCCTACGTCACAAGGAGGATGAAATAGTCACGGCCGGGATGCCCGGTGTTTCCATGGCCAATACGGCTATCTTACCACCCTTTTTTGGGCTTAAAATCTATACTTCTCTTCTGTACTTTAGCTTTACTGTCCGAGACTATCGTCAATCCTTCCCTGGTGTATCTCAGTGCCCTACCCGAGCCTGGGCTTTCATGTTTGGTGCGGAGTCACACTCCTGGGAGGACTTCTTTTCTTCTTTTTATATTTTTTTATCCTTTAGTTGTTTGTTTATGCTTCTCTTTATCATTGGTAGCGGACGGACGGGGTTGCTTCTCTCTCAGTTCGTCTTGTGTTTTGTTGTATACCGAACATCTCCTCCGTATTTTTTTCTTTGGCCTCTTGTTTGGGTTCTTTGCTTTTGGCGCTATGATAACACCATTTATGGTGTCTTTTGCTCTCGGCTCTTCTCTAGCGCCACTTATGTTTTCTTGTTATCGTCTAGGGTTCAATATTTTCAGGGTTTTCTCTTCTTCCCTTCTGGTGCATGGCTTCTCCCTTACTCCTTTACGTCATGGCGACGCTTGGTCCAGACAAGGGCTCTACGCATGTTGTCTGGCTTGGCTCGTCGGCCTAGCCCTCGGGGCGTCATAGTTAGCCCTTTGTGATCTTCTCTTTTGTTCTTTATTATGCTCAGTATACCAACCCACTGCTGGGTTATTTACAACTTCTTCTATGGTGCAAACAACCTGTCCGTCACTGTATATACTCCGGTAGGGTCTCGTTTTTCTACAGTGTTGATTTTGAACGTCTCCCAGACGTATCTTGCTCGTATGAGCCCCTCTGTTCGATCAGATCTCTCCTTCCTGGTTTCTTGGAGTCTACGGCTGCGCTCCCTTCTTCTTTTTCGAGACACTATTACGTGTGCTTTCTTTCATACTCGACGCTGGAATCATCCTGGTTTGGTGCCGTTAGTTTTCCCGTCGTTTGCTAGGGGTACGGTGCTTTGCTCGCTCCATGTTTCTCTTCGATCTCGGCATTGGGGTCGAATCTTGTTGCTTATTCACTGGTTTCTTCTGGATCTTGGAGCTTTGGCCTCCTTTTACATGCGAGGTTTTCCCTTCGACTCTACCCTCCTTGGTGTCAATCTCTATTGCTGCTACTGCATGCTCTCTCCTCCTCTCCTTTGTTCGTTTGTTGAAAGGATGCTCCCTTTCGTTCTGGTTTCTGTTTTACTATGGGTTTATATTTTTACTGCACTCGGTTCTTCCTTTTTCGTGTATTGTTTTTCATGTTCATCTATGTTACTCGGTTACTGCTTCTTTTATTCGTCATGTAATGGTATACTAGGGTGTATTTGCCCTTTCTTTGTCATTATTCTTCGATTTAGTTCTCTTCATATACCACCCTTATTTGGGGATTTCTCTAACACCTTTAATGGCGTCTTACTCTTCCTAACCGTTTTTCGGTTCTATAGCTCCATCTTTTATAGCTTGACTTTTTATGAGTTTATTCGTCTTCTTTGTTCTCACTTTCCTCTCCTAAACCAAACTCCTCTCTATCATCCTAATCCTCTTTGGTTTCCTTCTATAAGGGTCACGATATTCTTGACAATTTTTTATTCAATATTTTACAATATTTTATTTTTAACTCTTTTCAAACTCTACCATTTTTATTTTTTATCTACTTTTTATTATCCCAATTTATTTATTTTTATCAGTGATAAGCTATCCTTGTCTATCTCTCCTATTTCTTTAATTTATATTAATCTCTATCTCTTTTATCTATTATCTCTTTTTACCTTTTTAAACTGTAATTCTATTCTATTTCAAACTCTTCCCTTCTTATATAAATTTGGCCATAACCTACATATTTTCTCATTCCCTACTCTTCTCACACGCCATTATCTCTGTCTTTCTCTCAGTTTTTCTTTTGGTCTTTCTAAACTATTTACAATGGATTCTAAGTCATTCCTACAACAACTTGGCAATATTCACTTTACCGCTGATGAACAGGCAACCATCTTCCAACCCTTTATGTCTTGTGGTATATCAGAAGAAGATACACAATCTTCTCTTCTTGGGAAGCTTATTACTTCAAAGGAGATTGATGATCAGGTGATTATCAAGGCGTTCACTGGCATTTGGACTTCGTCCAAACTTGTCTCTATGAGAATCTTGAAACCACATATGTTTCTCATCCGTTTCAAGGATGAAAGAATTAAGGATGAATACTTTCTAGAGGTCCTTGGACATACAAAGATGAATGGCTTGCTCTTACTCAATACAATTCTGCTATCACTCCTGATGAACATTCCTTTTCTATAATGAATATCTGGGTGCGTATTTATAACATCCCGCACATCTTTCTGGCCTCGGAGGATTCAGCTAATGATATTGGCATGTCCCTTGGAACCATTATTGGATCAGTAACAAAAATTGATACAAGGAAAATTGATCTTAACATGGTTGACTACTTGCGGGTGGGCTTGTAGATTGATGCCACGCAACCAATTCGGCGTTGTATTGCTCTTGGGGGTGGTCCTTCTCCAAGGTTTTGTCTGCTCCAATATGAACTACTGCCTCTAATTTGCTACTGTTGTGGCCGTATTGGCCATTCCCTCGACTTTTGTTCCGTCCCGGAAGAATCGCGCCCTGAACAACTTCCTTTTGGTGACTGGTTAAGGTTTCTTCCCAAGAAGAAAGATTCACAACCCACCCAAAGAGGTCGTATCCGCTACATCACCAATGATAATAATGCTCAGCAAATGCCTTCGTCCTCCCAAACATCCAACACCAATGCCAACATTGATAAGGGTAAATCTAAAGTTTCTTCGACATCTCTTCCGACCAACGGCAATGAGCCTATATCGATCACTGAACCCCCACTTCCCAAAGGCCCTCGCCAACTCCCAACGGTTCCTAGCAAGCTCTCTACTCGTCGATATCCTTCGCAGCCACTGCAAATGATTTTTCCTGACCAAGGCCCTAATATTACTACTAGGCAACAATCCAACGCCAATGGAGGAGAGGTGAGTCTCTCTGATCCTGATCTCCAAGAGCTTGAGGCTGATCTCGCAAATGATCATGATTTCCAGGAAGCAGCTGAATGGTTAGATTCTGTGCCAACGCCTAAGCGTACTGCCCGACCAACCTCAAGTCGAGGTGCTAAAAGGACTCCTCCCTCAGATGAATCTACTAGGGTCAAACGACCACGAGCAAGCATGGCACCGATGGAGAAAGCTGGGATGAGCAGTGCTAAAAATTCTGCGGCAGAGGTTGATTCTGATCAGCCCCGCCGAGCAAAATGATCAATCTCTTTTGGAACTGTCTGGGCCTGGGCAACGCTCTGACAGTTCCTCTTTTACAACATGTTATTTTCTTGCATGTTGCATTTCTGTTTTTGGGTTTTCCGTTTCTTTATTCTAGTGTCTTTTCCGTTTTCCTGCCTGTGTTAGGATCATGTGGCCATTTAGGCTTTGTTTTTGATTTTATGGCTTTGATGTTTTTCTTTAGGATTAATAATAAACTTCTTGTTTTCCTTTTTTATTATTTTTGTTTTTCTTCTACGTTCTTTTTTGTTGTTGTTGTTTTTGTTTCAGTTTGTTGTTCTAAGATATACCAAACTATCTCTCCCATATCTATCTATTTTGTTTGTTATCTATCTCTTCCACACTCTGCGTTGACTATACCACCCTTATATAGGGATTATTCCAACATCTTTCATGATGTTGCTATCATCTTTCATGGTGTTTTTTGTACGAACCGCTTGTGGTTTATGCTTCGCAAATATTCTCCTTTACTTCTTTTTACCAGAATGGCTATGGCTGGGATGAGCAGCGTAAAAAACTCTTCGGCGGAGGTTGACTATGATCAACCCCACCGGGAGGAATGAAACTCTTATGCTGGAACTGTCAGGGTCTTGACAATACCCAGGCAGTTCGTGCACTACAACATGCTACTTCTAAGCATGATGCCGATTGTCTCTTTCTTTGCGAGACTAGATTGAACACACATAATATGGAACAGATTAAGCACAAACTGGGTATGCATGGCTGTTTAGCCGTTGATCCCAGGCCATCTTGTACTGGGCTTGCTATAATTTGGAATACCAATACCTCAATTGATTTGCTTTCCTATTCGGATCGTCATATTGATGTCATTATTTCCTTTGGGTCTATCCGCATCCATTTTTCCGGTCTACATGGTTTCCCTGAAACTGCAAATAAATACAAAACTTGGCAGCTAATAAGCTCTCTCAACTCATCCTCAACCCTTCCCTGGCTCTTAGGGGGGGACTTTAATGAAATTCTTCAAGACAATGAAAAACAAGGTGGTTCTCGACGCGCTCGATCGCAAATTAATAACTTTCAAGATTGTCTTACTCAGAATGATCTTTTTGACTGTAAACCAACCTCCGGCTAGTTCACTTGGACTTGATCAAGTCGTACTACCGGAACTATCTTGGAAAGAATTGACAGATTCCTTGGTAACTCTGCTTGGTTTCACTCTTTTCCTAATTGTCGAGCTCTTTCTTTCTTTCAGACGCGTTCTGATCACTGCCCTATTTTAATGGATACCAACCCCTCTCCACTTTTGCGCTCTAAACGTACCAATACCCAGTTTCGTTATGAGGCCTGTTGGGCTGATAACCCAACTGTTCTATCCCGTATCACGGAAATTTGGTCCAACCATACTGGCCCGACCATTGAGAAGCTTCGAGCTATTGGACGATTCTTAGCTACTTGGCAATCTAATAAGCGCATTCAATCAAATGTGCGTATTACCCAACTGACTGACTTTATCAATATGTGCCTCAAGCGTCAACTATCGGATCCGGATATTCAGAATCTTATTTCAGCTAAAGGAGAGCTGGATAGCTTGCTTAATGCGAAGGAAATTTATTGGGCTCAACGAGCTCGGACACACTGGTTGGAATATGGTGACAAAAACACTGCTTTCTTTCATGCCAGGGCGAATAACCGTCAGCGGAAGAACAATATTGTTGGTCTCTTTAACCACCAGAATGTATGGCAAACCAATACGGCTGACATTATGACTACTGCTATTAATTACTTTCAAACTCTTTTTACTTCCTCCTCCCCTACCATAGCATCTTCCATATTGGATAATATTCCTTCTATTGTTACTGAATCTATGAACCATGATCTGAATAATTATTTTACAGCCGATGAAGTCTCTGTTGCATTTCGTGATATCGACCCGAGGAAAGCCCCAGGAGTCGATGGCTTCCCGAGTGGTTTCTTCAGGAAGTATTGACACATCCTTGGCCAGGATTTTACAAATCTTTGCCTCAGTCTCCTGAATGGGTCTGTTAGTATGGACGAGGTCAATCGTTCCATCATTGTTCTTATTCCCAAACTTAGCAACCCTACTACGATGCGGCATCTACGGCCTATTAGTCTTTGTACAGTTATCTATAAAACTGTGTCGAAAGTTTTAGTTAACCGTTTAAAATCTATTATTCCTTTATGTATCAGCGGTAATCAGGCTACTTTCGTCCATGGACAGAGCATTACTGATAACATTCTTATTGCTCATGAGCTCATCCATACATAAAATACAGATGTCACCTCGTTGGCAAAAGGTGCTAGTCTCAAGCTCGACATGGAAAAAGCCTTTGACCGTGTTGAATGCCCCTTTCTCGAGCAAATTATGTCTCGCCTAGGCTACAACTCAAGCTGGGTTTCACTTATTATGAGGTGTGTCACCTCTGTTTCATTCCAAGTCCGCATTAATGATTCCCTTTCGCATCCTTTCAAGCCTAACAGAGGTCTACGGCAAGGGGACCCTCTCTCTCCTTTTCTCTTTCTCTTCTGTACTCAAGGGCTTTCTGCGCTGCTTAACTTTGAACAAACTAATGGTCACCTCCCCGGGCTTTGTGCCAGCAGAAATGGACCCCGTGTTAACCACCTTCTCTTTGCAGATGACTGTGTTGTTTTCTTTCGGAACACAACTACAAAAGCTCAACGACTTGTTTTGCATACTTATGCCCTCTCATCGGGGCAGGCGGTGAATTTTGAGAAATCAACTATCTTTTTCTCACGGAGAACACCTACTCCGCTTCGATCGGATATCAGTGCTATCCTTCATGTTCGTGAGGTGGATGATCCTGGTATCTATTTAGGAGTTCCTCTCCTTATTGGAAAGAACAAAACTGCAGCTCTGGGGTTCATGAGAGAAAAAATGAATGCCCGTCTTAATACTTGG
This sequence comes from Abelmoschus esculentus, assembly GCA_035048815.1. Classification (NCBI taxonomy): domain Eukaryota; kingdom Viridiplantae; phylum Streptophyta; class Magnoliopsida; order Malvales; family Malvaceae; genus Abelmoschus; species Abelmoschus esculentus. The sequence goes on along the minus strand of JAUCBN010000006.1, from coordinate 10,721,771 downwards.
GATAAACATCTCATTTCCTTTAGTGGTAGGGAAATTTTCATTAAATCTGTTATACAATCTATGCCTCAATATGTTATGTCTTGTTACCTTTTACCACAAAACATTATTGATGACATGACCACCGCGATACGTCGGTACTGGTGGTCTGGGAAAGCTGACAAACGTGGATGGCACATGCTTCCTTGGGACACCATATGCCTACCAAAAGCAGTTGGCGGTGTTGGTTTTAGGGACCTTCACCATTTTAATATTGCTTTACTCAGTAAACAAATCTGGAGGTTGATTTGCAAACCTGATAACCTTTTTTGCAAGGTCTACAAGTGCAAATATTATCCGACGGGCTCTGTCTTTGACTCTAGCTATACTCGGAGCTCCTCCTCTGCTTGGAAGGGTCTTAGCATTGCTATTTCTAAGCTTCGTCATGGTTTCTTCAAACGCCCTGGCATTTCCAGTAACATTCGGATTCATTTTGATAGATGGGGTGGTTCTCAGCCTATAACTCTTTACGGTGATTATGAGGTGAATGATGAAGTCCCCCTTCGTGCAAGTACTTTTATGCTGCGTAACTCGCCTCGTTGGGATGAACCAAAAGTGCGCAAGTATTTTTCTCATGAAGATGCTAATACCGTTCTTAATATCCCAATTATTAATGACGTGAAAGACACCATACTTTGGGGACACCATGATGCTGGTATATATTCAGTTCGGTCCGGTTATCAATTCCTGCGGATCTAGCCAGGGCTTGTTCATATGCCTTCCAAGCTTTGGAAGATCTTATCTAAATTGTCTACTTTACCCAAAGTTCATTCCTTTGGTTGGAGGTTATGTCATGATGCACTTCCCTCTGGGTAGAAAATCCTTCACGCCAATCTCGGGACAGGAGTTTGCCCTATCTGTAATGTGGCTATTGAGTCTTATCTCCATGCTTTGAGGGATTGTCCTAGCGCTAAGGAGGCACTCCTTCTGTCTGGACTCCCCTCTCGGATTCTATCCACTGCTTCCTCTTCCCCCCATCAGTGGCTTTCTGATGTTGTTGGTTTCCTCTCTTTACATCAATTCTCGCTTCTTGTCACAGTTTTATGGAACTTATGGAATCGTCGTAATGACTTTGTCCATACTAATCATCTTCAATCGGTCTGGTTGACTATTGCCAATGCCCAAAAACTTTTTTCTGATTATACATCAATTAATGATGTGCCCCGCTCGTGCTCCCGGCTAGCTGAGCCCACCTTTGCTCACGCTAGATGGATGAAACCGGCTCCGGGTTTCATCAAAATTAACACGGATGGGGCCTTCGACCCTGTCTTAAAAGGGGCCGCAGCAGGTGTCATTGCTCGAGACTCGGCGGCTGGCTCTATGCTCGGTGGTTGCGCCATGCCCCTCATTTATCCGGATCCTACTTCTGCTGAGGCTCTTGCCATCCTGGAAGGCTTGCGTCTTGCTGCTAACAATGGTTGGTCTAATGTGGTCATTGAAACGGACTCTGCTTCCATTGTCAACAAAGTTAATAATGCTCCTTCCCAAGATCTTTCCACAGTGCAACACTTGGTTACTCGCATCTGCACCACTCTTGGTACCTTGCATGATTGTCAGATTTGTTATGTGCCTTGATCTGCTAATGTTGTAGCCCATATTTTGGCTACTAGGGCTATACGTTCGTTTTCCTCTTGTTCTTTTGACTGTTTCTTTCCCGACTTTATTCGGGCTTCTGTACTCTCGGAGAGGTCTTCCTCTTCTTCTCAATAATAACTTGGGTACTCTTTTCCCCATAGGGGCCTTCCTCCTCTCGGGGTGGTTTGGCTATAGGTTTTTTTTAATGAAACCCTTTCTTTCAAAAAAAAATTCGAACGGAATCTCTATAAAGCCCATCTAAACATGCACATTTTAATCGAATCAAAACGACAACCAAATTTTTATTAAAATCAAATTTTATGATTTCAAATATTTAATTATTAGCTTTTAAACAAAATTAAACAGATTAATCTGAAATTTTCAGAATTTTACTCGGTTAGAATTAGAACGGAATCTCTATAAAGCCCATTTAGACGTGCACGTTTTAATCCCAACAAAACGACGACCAATTGTTATTAAATCAAATTTTATGAGTTTAAATATTTAATTATGGGCTTTTGAACAAAATTAAACAGATTAATCTCATATTTTAAGGTTTTTACTCGGTTAAAATTCGAACAGATTCTCTATAGAGCACATTTAGACATGCTCGTATTAATCGCATCAAAACGACAACCAAATGTTATTAAATTAAATTTTATGAGTTCAAATAGTTAATTATAGGCTTTTGAACAAAATTATACAGATTATTCTCAAATTTTCAGCTTTTTACTCGGTTAAAATTCGAACGGAATCTCTATAAAGCCCATTTAGACATACACATTTTAATCGAATCAAAATGACAACCAAATTTTTATTAAAATCAAATTTTATGATTTCAAATATTTAATTATTAGCTTTTGAACAAAATTAAACAGATTAATCTGAAATTTTTAGAATTTTACTCGGTTATAATTAGAATAGAATCTCTATAAAGCCCATTTAGACATGCACGTTTTAATCCCATCAAAACGAAAACCAAATGTTATTAAATTAAATTTTATGAGTTCAAATAGTTAATTATAGGCTTTTGAACAAAATTATACAGATTAATCTCAAATTTTTAGCTTTTTACTCGGTTAAAATTCGAACGGAATCTCTATAAAGCCCATCTAAACATGCACATTTTAATCGAATCAAAACGACAACCAAATTTTTATTAAAATCAAATATTATGATTTCAAATATTTAATTATTAGCTTTTGAACAAAATTAAACAGATTAATCTGAAATTTTCAGAATTTTACTCGGTTATAATTAGAACGGAATCTCTATAAAGCCCATTTAGACATGCACGTTTTAATCTCATCAAAACGAAAACCAAATGTTATTAAATTAAATTTTATGTGTTCAAATAGTTAATTATAGGCTTTTGAACAAAATTATACAGATTAATTTCAAATTTTAAGGTTTTTACTCGGTTAAAATTCGAACGGATTCTCTATAGAGCATATTTAGACATGCTCGTATTAATCGTATCAAAGTGACAACCAAATGTTATTAAATTAAATTTTATGAGTTCAAATAGTTAATTATAGACTTTTGAACAAAATTAAACAGATTAATCTGAAATTTTCAGAATTTTACTCGGTTATAATTAGAACGGAATCTCTATAAAGCCCATTTAGACATGCACGTTTTAATCTCATCAAAACGAAAACCAAATGTTATTAAATTAAATTTTATGTGTTCAAATAGTTAATTATAGGCTTTTGAACAAAATTATATAGATTAATCTCAAATTTTAAGGTTTTTACTCGGTTAAAATTCGAACGGATTCTCTATAGAGCATATTTAGACATGCTCGTATTAATCGTATCAAAATGACAACCAAATGTTATTAAATTAAATTTTATGAGTTCAAATAGTTAATTATAGACTTTTGAACAAAATTATACAGATTAATCTCAAATTTTTAGCTTTTTACTCGGTTAAAATTCGAACGAAATCACTATAAAGCCCATTTAGACATGCACGTTTTAATCACATCAAAATTACAACCAAATTTTATTAAAATCAAATTTTATGATTTCAAATATTTAATTATTAGCTTTTGAACAAAATTATACAGATTAATCTGAAATTTTAAGAATCTTACTCGGTTAAAATTAGAACGGAATCTCTATAAAGCCCATTTAGACATGCACGTTTTAATCCCAACAAAACGACAACCAAATATTATTAAATCAAATTTTATGAGTTTAAATATTTTATTATGGGATATTGAATAAAATTATACAGATTAATCTCAAATTTCAAGGTTTTTACTCGATTAAAATTCGAACGGATTCTCTATAAAGCATATTTAGACATGCTCGTATTAATCGTATCAAAACGACAACCAAATGTTATTAAATTAAATTTTATGAGTTCAAACAGTTAATTATAGGCTTGTGAAAAAATTATACAGATTAATCTCAAATTTTTAGCTTTTTACTCGGTTAAAATTCGAACGAAATCTCTATAAAGCCCATCTAAACATGCACATTTTAATCGAATCAAAACGACAACCAAATTTTTATCAAAATCAAATTTTATGATTTCAAATATTTAATTATTAGCTTTTGAACAAAATTAAACAGATTAATCTGAAATTTTCAGAATTTTACTCGGTTATAATTAGAACGGAATCTCTATAAAGCCCATTTAGACATGCACGTTTTAATCTCATCAAAACGAAAACCAAATGTTATTAAATTAAATTTTATGTGTTCAAATAGTTAATTATAGGCTTTTGAAAAAAATTATATAGATTAATCTCAAATTTTAAGGTTTTTACTCGGTTAAAATTCGAACGGATTCTTTATAGAGCATATTTAGACATGCTCGTATTAATCGTATCAAAATGACAACCAAATGTTATTAAATTAAATTTTATGAGTTCAAATAGTTAATTATAGGCTTTTGAACAAAATTATACAGATTAATCTCAAATTTTTAGCTTTTTACTCGGTTAAAATTCGAACGAAATCACTATAAAGCCCATTTAGACATGCACGTTTTAATCACATCAAAATTACAACAAAATTTTATTAAAATCAAATTTTATGATTTCAAATATTTAATTATTAGCTTTTGAACGAAATTATACAGATTAATCTGAAATTTTTAGAATCTTACTCGGTTAAAATTAAAACGGAATCTCTATAAAGCCCATTTAGACATGCACGTTTTAATCCCAACAAAACGACAACCAAATGTTATTAAATCAAATTTTATGAGTTTAAATATTTTATTATGGGATATTGAACAAAATTATACAGATTAATCTCAAATTTTAAGGTTTTTACTCGGTTAAAATTCGAACGGATTCTCTATAGAGCACATTTAGACATGCTCGTATTAATCATATCAAAACGACAACCAAATGTTATTAAATTAAATTTTATGAGTTCAAATAGTTAATTATAGGCTTGTGAACAAAATTATACATATTAATCTCAAATTTTTAGCTTTTTACTCGGTTAAAATTCGAATGGAATCTCTATAAAGCCCATTTAGACATGCACATTTTAATCGAATCAAAATGACAACCAAATTTTTATTAAAATCAAATTTTATGATTTCAAATATTTAATTATTAGCTTTTGAACAAAATTAAACAGATTAATCTGAAATTTTCAGAATTTTACTCGGTTATAATTAGAACGGAATCTCTATAAAGCCCATTTAGACATGCACGTTTTAATCCCATCAAAACGAAAACCAAATGTTATTAAATTAAATTTTATGAGTTCAAATAGTTAATTATAGGCTTGTGAACAAAATTATACAGATTAATCTCAAATTTTCAGCTTTTTACTCGATTAAAATTCGAACGGAATCTCTATAAAGCCCATTTAGACATGCACGTTTTAATCGCATCAAAACGACAACCAAATTTTATTAAAATCAAATTTTATGATTTCAAATAATTAATTATTTGCTTTTGAACAAAATTATACAGATTAATCTGAAATTTTTAGAATTTTACTCGGTTAAAATTAGAACGGAATCTCTATAAAGCCCATTTAGACATGCACGTTTTAATCCCAACAAAACGACAACCAAATGTTATTAAATCAAATTTTATGAGTTTAAATATTTTATTATGGGATATTGAAAAAAATTATACGGATTAAACTCAAACTTTAAGGTTTTTACTCGGTTAAAATTGGAACGGATTCTCTATGAAGCATATTTAGACATGCTCGTATTAATCGTATCAAAACGACAACCAAATGTTATTAAATTAAATTTTATGAGTTCAAATAGTTAATTATAGGCTTGTGAAAAAATTATACAGATTAATCTCAAATTTTTAGCTTTTTACTCGGTTAAAATTCGAACGGAATCTCTATAAAGCCCATCTAAACATGCACATTTTAATCGAATCAAAACGACAACCAAATTTTTATTAAAATCAAATTTTATGATTTCAAATATTTAATTATTAGCTTTTAAACAAAATTAAACAGATTAATCTGAAATTTTCAGAATTTTACTCGGTTAAAATTAGAACGGAATCTCTATAAAGCCCATTTAGACATGCACGTTTTAATCCCAACAAAACGACGACCAATTGTTATTAAATCAAATTTTATGAGTTTAAATATTTAATTATGGGCTTTTGAACAAAATTAAACAGATTAATCTCATATTTTAAGGTTTTTACTCGGTTAAAATTCGAACAGATTCTCTATAGAGCACATTTAGACATGCTCGTATTAATCGCATCAAAACGACAACCAAATGTTATTAAATTAAATTTTATGAGTTCAAATAGTTAATTATAGGCTTTTGAACAAAATTATACAGATTATTCTCAAATTTTCAGCTTTTTACTCGGTTAAAATTCGAACAGAATCTCTATAAAGCCCACTTAGACATATGCACGTTTTAATCGCATCAAAACGACAAACAAATTTTATTAAAATCAAATTTTATGATTTTAAATATTTAATTATTAGCTTTTGAACAAAATTATACAGATTAATCTAAAATTTTCAGAATTTTACTCGGTTAAAATTAGAACGGAATCTGTATAAAGCCCATTTAGACATGCACGTTTTAATCCCAACAAAACGACAACCAAATGTTATTAAATCAAATTTTATGAGTTTAAATATTTAATTATGGGCTTTTGAACAAAATTATACAGATTAATCTAAAATTTTCAGAATTTTACTCGGTTAAAATTAGAACGGAATCTGTATAAAGCCCATTTAGACATGCACGTTTTAATCCCAACAAAACGACAACCAAATGTTATTAAATCAAATTTTATGAGTTTAAATATTTAATTATGGGCTTCTGAACAAAATTATACAGATTAATCTCAAATTTTAAGGTTTTTACTCGGTTAAAATTAAAACGGAATCTCTATAAAGCCCATTTAGACATGCTCTTATTAATCGCATTAAAACAACAACCAAATGTTATTAAATTAAATTTTATGAGTTGAAATAGTTAATTATAGGCTTGTGAACAAAATTATACAGATTAATCTCAAATTTTCAGCTTTTTAGTTGATTAAAATTCGAACGGAATCTCTATAAAGCCCATTTAGACATGCACATTTTAATCGAATCAAAACGACAACCAAATGTTATTAAATCAAATTTTATGAGTTCAAATAGTTAATTATAGGCTTGTGAACAAAATTATATAGATTAATCTCAAATTTTCAGCTTTTTACTCGATTAAAATTCGAACGGAATCTCTATAAGGCCCATTTAGACATGCACGTTTTAATCGCTTCAAAACGACAACCAAATTTTATTAAAATCAAATTTTATGATTTCAAATAATTAATTATTTGCATTTGAACAAAATTATACAGATTAATCTGAAATTTTCAGAATTTTACTCGGTTAAAATTAGAACAGAATCTCTATAAAGCCCATTTAGACATGCACGTTTTAATCCCAACAAAACGACAAACAAATGTTATTAAATCAAATTTTATGAGTTTAAATATTTTATTATGTGATATTGAAAAAAATTATACGGATTAAACTCAAACTTTAAGGTTTTTACTCGGTTAAAATTTGAACGGATTCTCTATAGAGCACATTTATACATGCTCGTATTAATCGTATCAAAACGACAACCAAATGTTATTGAATTAAATTTTATGAGTTCAAATAGTTAATTATTTTCTTTTGAACAAAATTATACAGATTAATCTGAAATTTTCAGAATTTTACTCGGTTAAAATTCGAACGGAATCTCTATAAAGCCCATTCAGACATGCACGTTTTAATCGCATCAAAACGATAACAAAATATTATTAAAATCAAATTTTATGATTTCAAATATTTAATTATTAGCTTTTGAACAAAATTATACAGATTAATCTGAAATTTTCAGAATTTTACTCGGTTAAAATTAGAACAGAATCTCTATAAAGCCCATTTAGACATGCACGTTTTAATCCCAACAAAAGGACAGCCAAATGTTATTAAATCAAATTTTATGAGTTTAAATATTTAATTATGGGCTTTTGAACAAAATTAAACAGATTAATCTCATATTTTAAGGTTTTTACTCGGTTAAAATTCGAACAGATTCTCTATAGAGCACATTTAGACATGCTCGTATTAATCGCATCAAAACGACAACCAAATGTTATTAAATTAAATTTTATGAGTTCAAATAGTTAATTATAGGCTTTTGAACAAAATTATACAGATTATTCTCAAATTTTCAGCTTTTTACTCGGTTAAAATTCGAACGGAATCTCTATAAAGCCCATTTAGACATACACATTTTAATCGAATCAAAATGACAACCAAATTTTTATTAAAATCAAATTTTATGATTTCAAATATTTAATTATTAGCTTTTGAACAAAATTAAACAGATTAATCTGAAATTTTTAGAATTTTACTCGGTTATAATTAGAATAGAATCTCTATAAAGCCCATTTAGACATGCACGTTTTAATCCCATCAAAACGAAAACCAAATGTTATTAAATTAAATTTTATGAGTTCAAATAGTTAATTATAGGCTTTTGAACAAAATTATACAGATTAATCTCAAATTTTTAGCTTTTTACTCGGTTAAAATTCGAACGGAATCTCTATAAAGCCCATCTAAACATGCACATTTTAATCGAATCAAAACGACAACCAAATTTTTATTAAAATCAAATATTATGATTTCAAATATTTAATTATTAGCTTTTGAACAAAATTAAACAGATTAATCTGAAATTTTCAGAATTTTACTCGGTTATAATTAGAACGGAATCTCTATAAAGCCCATTTAGACATGCACGTTTTAATCTCATCAAAACGAAAACCAAATGTTATTAAATTAAATTTTATGTGTTCAAATAGTTAATTATAGGCTTTTGAACAAAATTATACAGATTAATTTCAAATTTTAAGGTTTTTACTCGGTTAAAATTCGAACGGATTCTCTATAGAGCATATTTAGACATGCTCGTATTAATCGTATCAAAGTGACAACCAAATGTTATTAAATTAAATTTTATGAGTTCAAATAGTTAATTATAGACTTTTGAACAAAATTAAACAGATTAATCTGAAATTTTCAGAATTTTACTCGGTTATAATTAGAACGGAATCTCTATAAAGCCCATTTAGACATGCACGTTTTAATCTCATCAAAACGAAAACCAAATGTTATTAAATTAAATTTTATGTGTTCAAATAGTTAATTATAGGCTTTTGAACAAAATTATATAGATTAATCTCAAATTTTAAGGTTTTTACTCGGTTAAAATTCGAACGGATTCTCTATAGAGCATATTTAGACATGCTCGTATTAATCGTATCAAAATGACAACCAAATGTTATTAAATTAAATTTTATGAGTTCAAATAGTTAATTATAGACTTTTGAACAAAATTATACAGATTAATCTCAAATTTTTAGCTTTTTACTCGGTTAAAATTCGAACGAAATCACTATAAAGCCCATTTAGACATGCACGTTTTAATCACATCAAAATTACAACCAAATTTTATTAAAATCAAATTTTATGATTTCAAATATTTAATTATTAGCTTTTGAACAAAATTATACAGATTAATCTGAAATTTTAAGAATCTTACTCGGTTAAAATTAGAACGGAATCTCTATAAAGCCCATTTAGACATGCACGTTTTAATCCCAACAAAACGACAACCAAATATTATTAAATCAAATTTTATGAGTTTAAATATTTTATTATGGGATATTGAATAAAATTATACAGATTAATCTCAAATTTCAAGGTTTTTACTCGATTAAAATTCGAACGGATTCTCTATAAAGCATATTTAGACATGCTCGTATTAATCGTATCAAAACGACAACCAAATGTTATTAAATTAAATTTTATGAGTTCAAACAGTTAATTATAGGCTTGTGAAAAAATTATACAGATTAATCTCAAATTTTTAGCTTTTTACTCGGTTAAAATTCGAACGAAATCTCTATAAAGCCCATCTAAACATGCACATTTTAATCGAATCAAAACGACAACCAAATTTTTATCAAAATCAAATTTTATGATTTCAAATATTTAATTATTAGCTTTTGAACAAAATTAAACAGATTAATCTGAAATTTTCAGAATTTTACTCGGTTATAATTAGAACGGAATCTCTATAAAGCCCATTTAGACATGCACGTTTTAATCTCATCAAAACGAAAACCAAATGTTATTAAATTAAATTTTATGTGTTCAAATAGTTAATTATAGGCTTTTGAAAAAAATTATATAGATTAATCTCAAATTTTAAGGTTTTTACTCGGTTAAAATTCGAACGGATTCTTTATAGAGCATATTTAGACATGCTCGTATTAATCGTATCAAAATGACAACCAAATGTTATTAAATTAAATTTTATGAGTTCAAATAGTTAATTATAGGCTTTTGAACAAAATTATACAGATTAATCTCAAATTTTTAGCTTTTTACTCGGTTAAAATTCGAACGAAATCACTATAAAGCCCATTTAGACATGCACGTTTTAATCACATCAAAATTACAACAAAATTTTATTAAAATCAAATTTTATGATTTCAAATATTTAATTATTAGCTTTTGAACGAAATTATACAGATTAATCTGAAATTTTTAGAATCTTACTCGGTTAAAATTAAAACGGAATCTCTATAAAGCCCATTTAGACATGCACGTTTTAATCCCAACAAAACGACAACCAAATGTTATTAAATCAAATTTTATGAGTTTAAATATTTTATTATGGGATATTGAACAAAATTATACAGATTAATCTCAAATTTTAAGGTTTTTACTCGGTTAAAATTCGAACGGATTCTCTATAGAGCACATTTAGACATGCTCGTATTAATCATATCAAAACGACAACCAAATGTTATTAAATTAAATTTTATGAGTTCAAATAGTTAATTATAGGCTTGTGAACAAAATTATACATATTAATCTCAAATTTTTAGCTTTTTACTCGGTTAAAATTCGAATGGAATCTCTATAAAGCCCATTTAGACATGCACATTTTAATCGAATCAAAATGACAACCAAATTTTTATTAAAATCAAATTTTATGATTTCAAATATTTAATTATTAGCTTTTGAACAAAATTAAACAGATTAATCTGAAATTTTCAGAATTTTACTCGGTTATAATTAGAACGGAATCTCTATAAAGCCCATTTAGACATGCACGTTTTAATCCCATCAAAACGAAAACCAAATGTTATTAAATTAAATTTTATGAGTTCAAATAGTTAATTATAGGCTTGTGAACAAAATTATACAGATTAATCTCAAATTTTCAGCTTTTTACTCGATTAAAATTCGAACGGAATCTCTATAAACCCCATTTAGACATGCACGTTTTAATCGCATCAAAACGACAACCAAATTTTATTAAAATCAAATTTTATGATTTCAAATAATTAATTATTTGCTTTTGAACAAAATTATACAGATTAATCTGAAATTTTTAGAATTTTACTCGGTTAAAATTAGAACGGAATCTCTATAAAGCCCATTTAGACATGCACGTTTTAATCCCAACAAAACGACAACCAAATGTTATTAAATCAAATTTTATGAGTTTAAATATTTTATTATGGGATATTGAAAAAAATTATACGGATTAAACTCAAACTTTAAGGTTTTTACTCGGTTAAAATTGGAACGGATTCTCTATGAAGCATATTTAGACATGCTCGTATTAATCGTATCAAAACGACAACCAAATGTTATTAAATTAAATTTTATGAGTTCAAATAGTTAATTATAGGCTTGTGAAAAAATTATACAGATTAATCTCAAATTTTTAGCTTTTTACTCGGTTAAAATTCGAACGGAATCTCTATAAAGCCCATCTAAACATGCACATTTTAATCGAATCAAAACGACAACCAAATTTTTATTAAAATCAAATTTTATGATTTCAAATATTTAATTATTAGCTTTTAAACAAAATTAAACAGATTAATCTGAAATTTTCAGAATTTTACTCGGTTAAAATTAGAACGGAATCTCTATAAAGCCCATTTAGACATGCACGTTTTAATCCCAACAAAACGACGACCAATTGTTATTAAATCAAATTTTATGAGTTTAAATATTTAATTATGGGCTTTTGAACAAAATTAAACAGATTAATCTCATATTTTAAGGTTTTTACTCGGTTAAAATTCGAACAGATTCTCTATAGAGCACATTTAGACATGCTCGTATTAATCGCATCAAAACGACAACCAAATGTTATTAAATTAAATTTTATGAGTTCAAATAGTTAATTATAGGCTTTTGAACAAAATTATACAGATTATTCTCAAATTTTCAGCTTTTTACTCGGTTAAAATTCGAACAGAATCTCTATAAAGCCCACTTAGACATATGCACGTTTTAATCGCATCAAAACGACAAACAAATTTTATTAAAATCAAATTTTATGATTTTAAATATTTAATTATTAGCTTTTGAACAAAATTATACAGATTAATCTAAAATTTTCAGAATTTTACTCGGTTAAAATTAGAACGGAATCTGTATAAAGCCCATTTAGACATGCACGTTTTAATCCCAACAAAACGACAACCAAATGTTATTAAATCAAATTTTATGAGTTTAAATATTTAATTATGGGCTTTTGAACAAAATTATACAGATTAATCTAAAATTTTCAGAATTTTACTCGGTTAAAATTAGAACGGAATCTGTATAAAGCCCATTTAGACATGCACGTTTTAATCCCAACAAAACGACAACCAAATGTTATTAAATCAAATTTTATGAGTTTAAATATTTAATTATGGGCTTCTGAACAAAATTATACAGATTAATCTCAAATTTTAAGGTTTTTACTCGGTTAAAATTAAAACGGAATCTCTATAAAGCCCATTTAGACATGCTCTTATTAATCGCATTAAAACAACAACCAAATGTTATTAAATTAAATTTTATGAGTTGAAATAGTTAATTATAGGCTTGTGAACAAAATTATACAGATTAATCTCAAATTTTCAGCTTTTTAGTTGATTAAAATTCGAACGGAATCTCTATAAAGCCCATTTAGACATGCACATTTTAATCGAATCAAAACGACAACCAAATGTTATTAAATCAAATTTTATGAGTTCAAATAGTTAATTATAGGCTTGTGAACAAAATTATATAGATTAATCTCAAATTTTCAGCTTTTTACTCGATTAAAATTCGAACGGAATCTCTATAAGGCCCATTTAGACATGCACGTTTTAATCGCTTCAAAACGACAACCAAATTTTATTAAAATCAAATTTTATGATTTCAAATAATTAATTATTTGCTTTTGAACAAAATTATACAGATTAATCTGAAATTTTCAGAATTTTACTCGGTTAAAATTAGAACAGAATCTCTATAAAGCCCATTTAGACATGCACGTTTTAATCCCAACAAAACGACAAACAAATGTTATTAAATCAAATTTTATGAGTTTAAATATTTTATTATGTGATATTGAAAAAAATTATACGGATTAAACTCAAACTTTAAGGTTTTTACTCGGTTAAAATTTGAATGGATTCTCTATAGAGCACATTTATACATGCTCGTATTAATCGTATCAAAACGACAACCAAATGTTATTGAATTAAATTTTATGAGTTCAAATAGTTAATTATTTTCTTTTGAACAAAATTATACAGATTAATCTGAAATTTTCAGAATTTTACTCGGTTAAAATTCGAACGGAATCTCTATAAAGCCCATTCAGACATGCACGTTTTAATCGCATCAAAACGATAACAAAATATTATTAAAATCAAATTTTATGATTTCAAATATTTAATTATTAGCTTTTGAACAAAATTATACAGATTAATCTGAAATTTTCAGAATTTTACTCGGTTAAAATTAGAACAGAATCTCTATAAAGCCCATTTAGACATGCACGTTTTAATCCCAACAAAAGGACAGCCAAATGTTATTAAATCAAATTTTATGAGTTTAAATATTTAATTATGGACTTTTGAACAAAATTATACAGATTAATCTCAAATTTTAAGGTTTTTACTCGGTTAAAATTCGAACGAATTCTCTATAGTGCACATTTAGACATGCTCATCTTAATCGCATCAAAACGACAACCAAATGTTATTAAATTAAATTTTATGAGTTCAAATAGTTGATAACTTAGTAATTAGTGTTGAACCACGGCTTTATTTAGCTTATATTATGCATAATTAATATTCAACACATGTTTAGTAACATCATACTTATTTGTTTAGGTTGTTTCTTTATTTAGCTTATATTGACCATCTCCGTTTTGGCTCAAATGCACTATTTGAGCTCAAAACAAAGAATCATTGTTTGAAGCACTTACCAGCTTCCGATCAACACCAAAATGTACTAAACACTCCTAGGAGAGTATCATGGCCTAAAGGATCAGTTCACGCAGCTAGGGGGTTAGACGTTCAGCTCAAATCATCACTCAAAGATGGTGAACTTTCAACTAGATCAGCTAGCTAGCTCAGATCAACCATGGTTGATCCAGCTCATCTTAGCTCAGTCTACAACCTTCATCTCAACCATGGAAAGACAAGTTCCCTCCCCAAGAGACACAACCGACCAACCATGGAGGGAAACATGTTTGGGCGCCAAAACAAAGAGATATCACTCTTCATTGGGCAGATTCATGATGGTCCACTTGTTTGCCAATTTCGAGTAAGATAAAAGTAGAATTGGGTTTCGATGTCTTCATGAATGTTGTTCCTCTATCTCTTATCTTTCCAATGAATGTTGATGTGCAGGCTGGAATTTTGAACCGAAAAGTTACAACAATTCTTGGAAGGAGACACCACTTAACCTGAACGGTTAAGGAGGAAGACACCACCAATTGAGCAGACACTAAGCCACTACTATTCAGCCACCTTTTCAAAGGGGAATGTCCCTTGGCCACACCCTTTCATTTCCTATAAATATGTAGCCATTTTAGCATTTGAACACACAACTTTGAATCAGATTATTTATTTTGTGAGTTAATCTCTCATTCTTATTCTTTTAAGAACTTTATCGACTTATCAAATCATCTCTTTATTTTATGGTGTCACCCTCCATCCTTTATACTTTAGATTTCTGGAATTACATTTCCAAGAAGTCTAAGTGTATCTACCACCCTTAGAGTTGCAACTAGATTGGTTTTATGTTCCTATAACATAAGTTCAACCATTGCCCCTTTGAATACTATCATTCCATCATCACATAATCACCATTCACCTTCCATTTTCGTCCACCATTCTTCACCATCCCTTAACATATCCTTCCATATCATTTACTTCATTTAAACACCTCCATTTCCTTCCTTAATCAACCATCAACATCCCCTCATGCATTCCCTTCACCAAGACAGCTTCATTTTCGTCTAAACAATACCCTACACCATAACCTCTTCTCAAATCATCCTTATCTTATTTCCAACAACATTTAACATTCTTTTGTTCCAGAAACAAGTGTTATCCAAGGCTTGCTTGCATTCTAAGGTTTGGGCAATCAAAGCTTCTCTCTACAAGCATCTTTGGAGAGTTAGAGCATATCAAATGGTAATCAGAGCAAAGGAAGAATCAAGTAAGCCCAATTTCTTGTTATTTCAATTCTGATTAAAAAAGAGAAAAGAATGAAAAATAATAAAAAAAAATTCAGATTATTCTAGCATATAAGGAATCTGAATTAGATTTAAAAAAGAGAGAGAGTGAATAAAAAAGAAATTCGAATTTTGAAAGGCTGAAGATTCAAGTACAAACGTTCAAGCAACCAACTCCGAAAAGTTCCTCAAGTTTGATTGCTCAAGACCAATTTGTAAGTTGAGTTTTGTGGTAACATTTTTGTTTTTCTTTAGTCCTTTTCAATTGAATCCTTGAAAATTTTCTTTATTCAATCCCTAAACTTTTTTAAAACTTTTTCCTTCTTTCTATTTGCACACCTAACCTTTGTTTCAGCCCAAACGCCATCATTTCTTAGGATATTTGACAAGTTTTGAGTAAGTTCATCTAAGAACTTGATTTGAGAAATTTGAGAGGTAAAAGGCAAGAGATTGGTGAGCACAAAAGGGGGAATAGAAGCCAGAATTCCCAGAGTGTGTAAACACGAGTTAATTGAGTGCCATATTTCTTTCCTTGGAGTGTCTGTAAGGATTTTGTGTGTGTGAATTGGTGAGGAACTTAAACTTTTGTTTCATTTATTCATACTAACACTATGTCGCAACACTCAAATGAAAACAATCAGGAAGAACGACCAACCCAGAACCTCCAAACACAAGCTCTAATAAGGGAAATGCAAAAGCTCTTATGTGATGAGTTAGAACCAATTTATGAGTGGATGGATCATATTGAGGAGTCCAGTGGAGGGCGTCAAAGGGGCCAAGATGGACAGAATCATAGAAGGCATCCCATGCAACATGAGATTGAAGAAGAAGATGTCATTTCTGTCTGGAGCAATGGAAGGAACCATGGCCAATTGGATGACAATTTTGGGAGAGTCCGAGTTAACATTCCTCTCTTTCAAGGAAAATCAAAACCAGAGGCATATTTGGACTGGGAGAGCAAAGTGGAGCACATCTTTGAATGCCATAACTATTCCGAGCAAAAGAAGGAGCACATGACTTCCTTAAAATTTATTGACTACGCACTTGTATGATGGGATTAACTAAGATCAACAAGGAGTCGCAATTGTGAATGGCCTATCAACACTTGGAGAGAAATGAAACGTATTCTGAGGAAATGTTTTATGCCAATTTTGAGTAATATACAAGTAGAATTGGGTTTCAGTGTCTTCATGAAAGTTGTTCCCCTATCTCTTATATTTCCAACGCATGTAGAATTGCATCAATATGATATTGGGAACTTGAGATATGTCCAATTTACTGAAGACTGTGCAGGCTGGAATTTTGAACCGAAAAGTTACAACAATTCTTGGAAGGAGACACCATTCATCCCGAACGGTTAAGGAGGGAGACACCACCAATTTAGCAAACACCAAGGCCACTATTCACCCACCTTTTCAGAGGGGAATGTCCCTTGGCCACACCCTTTCATTTCATATAAATATGTAGCCATTTTAGCATTTGAACACACAACTTTAAATTAGATTATTTATTTTGTGAGTTAATTTCTCATTCTTGTTCTTTTAAGAACTTTATCGACTTATCAAATCATCTCTTTGTTTTGTGGCGTCACCCTCCATCCTTTATACTTTAGATTTCTGAAATTACATTTCCAAGAGGTCTACGTGTATCTACCACCCTCAGAGTTGCAACTAGATTTGGTTTATGTTCCTATAACATAAGTTCAACCTTTTCCCCTTTGAATTCTATCATTCCATCATCACATAATCACCATCCACATTCCATTTTCGTCCACCATTCTTCACCAGCCCTTAACATATCCTTCTATATCATTTACTTCACTTAAACACCTCCATTTTCTTCCTTAATCAACCATCAACATCCCCCACGCATTCCCTTCACCAAGACAACTTCCATCTAAACAATACCCCACACCATAACCTCTTCTTAAATCATCCTTATCTTATTTCCAGCATCTTTTAACATTCTTTTGTTCATGAAACAATACAAGGCTTTCTTGCATTCTAAGGTCCGGGCAATCAAAGCTTCTCTCTACAAGCATCTTTGGAGAGTTGGAGCATATCAGTGGCCAAGGGACATTTCCCTTTGAAAAGTTGGCCGAATAGTGGCCTTGGTGTCTGTTCAATTGGTGGTGTCTCCCTCCTTAACCGTTCGGTTGAATGGTGTCTCCTTCCAAGAGTTGTTGGAACTTTTCGTTAAAATTTTATCCTGCATAGTCTTTAGTAATTTTGTTATATCTCGAGCTTCCGATATCGGATTGATGCGATTCAACATGCATTGGAAATATAAGAGATAGGGGAACAACTTTCATGCAGACAACGAAACCTAGTTCTTCTTGTATCCTGCTCGAAAATGGAAAACAAGTGGACCATCATCAATCTATCCAATGAAAAGTGCTATCTCTTTGTTATTATCTTGGTGCAAAATGTGGATAATGGACGGACATGATACTTGGTGAAGGGTTGGCGACCTTCGGGTGTTAAGCCGGGAGTGGTAGCTAGAGTTGAGATGAGCTAATCGAGCTGAGAGTGAGCTAAGCTATCTAACTGAAACACTTTAGCTAAAGTTTGAAGGTGAAATAAGCTAATTCGAGATTCCTTTAGCAAAGTGAGTTGGTCCATTAGCTTCCTTATACTTTCTTCTAGTGTGAGAAGTGTTCTTGAGCTTATATGAATCTCTTAATGCCTCGTTTTGAAATTTGCTTCATTTGAGCTCATATGGGATTTGTGAGCTGACATGGAGCAAGTCTTGAGTCCTTTAAGTATTGTAGGAGTGTTCCATGCATTTCCAAGCTATTATAAAGTTGAATCCTTGTGTTTGTAGCATTGCCTTCCATTTAGCTTCTTCTAAGCTAACTTTAGCTGCTTGATCTAGGCCTTTAAGTTCGTGAGCTCCTGTACATAATTCCTTTAAGTTCACGACCTAAAATAATCATTCCTTAAGCTCCTATGCAATTCTAAGCGTTTGAGCCGTTCTTGAGTTTTTCCAAGCTGCCATAAGTCTTCCCAAGCCACATTGAGCTACCCTTAATGTCTTTAAGCTTCCTCGACCTATTATCTTTACTTAAAATAGCTGAAACAATAAGCAAACAATGTATAAGCTGAAACAAACTGAAATAAACCAAAATGAGCTTGAAAAAAATATAGTTTAGTTAATATTAAGAATAAGATGACTTAGAATAAATATAAAGATGTGGTTATGCAATCATAAAACATTACTTAAATAGCAAAAGTATGCTTGTCAATCCATAAATTAGATAATAGGCGCTGATTAGGATCATATCAGAAAGGGATCATTAATTATGACATGCAATCGAAGAGAGGGGTCATTCATCGCGACAAATGCTCAAAGACAGGGATCGTTCACCATCACATGCACTCTAAGAGAGGATTCATTCATCGCGACAAACGCTCAATGATAGGGGTCGTCCATCACGGCACACGCTCAAAGAGAGGGACCGTTTACCATGACATGAACTCGAAGAGAGGGGTCATTCATCACGACATACGCTCAAAGAGAGGGGTAATCCATCACGGTATACGCTCTAAGAAATGGACCATTAATTATGACATGCACTCAAAAAGAGGGTCATTCATTGCGACATACGCTCAAAGAGAAGCGTCGTCCACCACGATATACGCTCAAAGAGAGGGGTCAAGAGAGGGGTCATTCGTTGCGACATACGCTCAAAGAGAGGGGTCTTCCATTACGGCATACGCTCAAAGAGAGGGGTCTTCCAATACGGCATACGCTCAAAGAGAGACACCATTTACCATGACATGCACCGGAAGAGAGGGATCATTCATCGCGACATATGCTAAAAGATAGGGGTCGTCCATCATGGTATACGCACTAAGAAAGCGGCCATTAATTATGACATGCACTCGAACAGAGGGGTCATTCATTTCGATATCCGCTCAAAGAGAGGTGTCATCCATCACGGCATACGCTCAAAGAGAGGGACCGTTCACCATGACATGCACTCAAAGAGAGGGGTCATTAATCACGACAAACGCTCAAAGACAAGGGTCGTCCACCACGGCATACGCTGAAAGAGAGGGACCATATACCATGACATGCACTCGAAGAGAGGGGTCATTCATCGCGTCATACGCTCAAAGAGAGGGGTCGTCCATCACGGTATACGCTCTAAGAAAGGTACCATTATTATGACATGCACTAGAACAGAGGGGTTATTCATCGTGACATTCACTCAAAGCGAGGTGTCTTTGATCACAGGATTCTTTCTAAGAAAGGGACCATTAATTATGACATGCACTCGAACAAAGGGGTCATTCATCGCAACATACGCTGAAGGAGAGGTGTTGTCCATTAGGACATACACTCAATGAGAAGGACCGTTCACCATGACATTCACTCAAAGAGAGGAGTCATTCATCGTGACATACGCTCAAAGAGAAGGGTTGTTCATCACGATATACGCTCTACGAAAAGGATCGTTCATAATAACATGCACTCGACGAGAGGGGTCATTCATCGTGACTTACGCTTAAAGAGGAGGTCGTCCATCACGGTGTATGCTCTAAGAAAGGAACTGTTCATTATGACATGCACTCGAATAGAGGGGTATTTCATCGCGACATATGCTCAAAGAGAAGGGTCGTCCATCACAGTATACGCTCTAAGAAAGGTACCATTCATGATGACAAGCACTCGAAGAGAGGGGTCATTCATCGCGACATACGCTCAAAGAGTGGAGTCATCCATCATGATATACGCTCAAAGAGAGGGACCGTTCCATGACATACACACGAAGATAGGGGTCATTCATCGTGAAATACACTCAAAGAGAGGGGTCGCCCGCCACGGCATATGCTCAAAGAGAGGGACCGTTCACCGCGACATACGCTCAAAGAGATGGGTCGTCCATCATGGTATACGTTCTTAGAAAGAGGACATTCATTATAACAAGCTCCAAGAGAGGGACCATTCGGTAGGAGATGTACTCGAAGAGATGGGTCTTTCATCGCATCATACACTCAAAGAGAGGAGTCATCGATCACGGTATACGCTCAAATAGAGGGATCGTTCATTATGATGTACGCTTGAAGAGAGAGGTCATTCATTGCGACAAACGCTGAAAGAGAAGGGTCGTCCATCACGGTATACACTCTGAGAAAGGGATCGTTCATTAAGACATGCACTCGAAGAGAGGGGTCATTCATCGCGACATACGCTCAAAGAGAGGGACAGTTCACCATGACTTGCACTCGAAGAGAAAGGTTATTCATCGCAACATATGCTCAAAGAGAGGGACCGTTTATTATGACATGCACTCGAAGAGAGGGGTCTTTTATCACCATATACACTCAAAGAGCGGCGATGTCCATCACAGTATATGCTGAAAGAGGGACCATTCATTAAAACATCCACTCGAAGAGGGGTCATTCATCGCGACATATGCTCAAAGAGATGGACCGTTTATTATGACACGCACTCAAAGATAGGGGTCATTCTTCGCGGCAAACGCTCAAAGGCAAGAGTCGTCCACCACGACATACGCCGAAAGAGAGGGACCATATACCATGACATGCACTCGAAGAGAGGGATCATTCATCGCGTCATACGCTCAAGGAGAGGGGTCGTCCATCATGGTATACGCTCCAAGAAAGGGACCATTATTATGACATGTATTAGAATAGAGGGGTTATTCATCGCGACATTTGGTCAAAGAGAGGTGTCTTCCATCACGGCATACTCTCTAAGAAAGGAACCATTAATTATGACATGCACTCCAACAAAGGGGTCATTCATCGCGACATACGCTGAAGGAGAGGTGTTGTCCATCCCGACATACACTCGTTCACCATGACATTCACTCAAAGAGAGGGGTCATTCATAGCGACATACACTCAAAGAGAAGGGTCGTCCATCACGGTATACACTCTAAGAAAAGTACCGTTCATAATGACATGCACTCGAAGAGAGGGGTCAATCATCATGACATACGTCCATAGAGGGATGTCCATCACGATATACGCTCTAAGAAAGGGACTGTTCATTATGACATGCACTCGAAGAGTGGGGTATTTCATCGTGACATACACTCAAAGAGAAGGGTCGTCCATCAGGATATAGGCCCTAAGGGACCATTCATTAAGACATGCACTCGAAGAGAGGGGTCATTCATCGTGACATACGCTCAAAGAGAGGAACCGTTCACCATGACATGCACTCGAAGAGAAGGGTCATTCATCGCAACATATGCTCAAAGAGAGAGGTCATCGATCACAGTATACGCTCAAAGAGAGGCACTGTTCATTATGACATGCACTGGAAGAGAGAGGTCTTTTATCGCCATATACGCTCAAAGAGCAGCGATGTCCACCACGGTATATGCTCAAAGAGGGACCGCTCATTAAGATATGCACTCGAAGAGGGGTCATTCGTCGCGACATACTCTCAAAGAGAGGGGTCATCCATAATAGTATACGCTCCCGTTCATTATGACACGAACTCAAAGATAGGGGTCATTCATCGCGACATACGCTCAAAGAGGGGTCATCCATCACGGCATACGCTCAAAGAGAGGGACTATTCATTATGACATATGCTCAAAGAGAGGGGTCATTCACCGCGACATACGCTCCAAGAGAGGGGTCGTCTATCACGATATAAACTCTAAGAAAGGGTTCGTTCAATATGACATGCACTCAAAGATAGGGGTAATTCTATGCGACATACGCTTAAAGAGAGGGATCGTCCATCACGACATACTCTCAAAGATAAGGACCATTCATTTTGACATACGCTCGAAGAGAGGGGTCATTCCCAGCGACATACGCTCAAAGAGATGGGTTGTCCATCACGGTATACGCTCTAGGAAAGGGGTCGTACATTATGACATGCATTCGAAGAGAGGGGTCATTCATCGCGACATACGCTCAAAGAGAGGGATCGTCCATCACGTTATATGCTCCAAGAGAGGGACCATTCACTAGTAGATGCACTCGAAGAGAGGGTGATACAGTCTAACTCTCCAATGGTTGTTGTAGAGAGAAGCTTTGATATTCCCAGCCATGATTGTGAGCAAACCTTGATCCTATTCAAAGACATAGTGTTCTTGTATCCTTCTCGAAAATGGCAAACAAGTGGACCATTATGAATTTGTCCAATGAAAAGTGTTATCTCTTTGTTTTGGATCCCACTTCCTTTCCCTCCAAGATCTTGGCGCCCAATGTGGATAATGGACAGACATGATGCTTGGTGAAGGGTAGGTGACCTTTGGGTGTTGAGCTGGGAGTGATAGCAAGAGTTGAGGTGATCTAATCGAGCTGGGAGTGAGCTGGATTGAACTGAGCTATCTAGCTGAAAGACTTAGCTAAAGTTCGAAGCTGAAAGAAGCTAATCCGAGCTGCCTTTAGCAAAGTGAGGTGGCCCATTAGCTTCCTGATACTCTCTTCTAGTGTGAGGAGTGTTTCGGAGCTAATTTGAATCTCCTAAGACCTCGTTTTAAATTATGCTTCATTTGAGCTCGTATGGGGCTTGTGAGCTGACATGGAGCTATCCTTTAGTCCTTTAAGTACCGTAGGAGTGTCCCATGTATTTCCAAGCTATTCTGAAGTTGGCTCCTTGTGTTTCTAGCATTGTCTTCCGTTTAGCTTCTTCTGAGCTGACTGAGCTGACACCGAGCTACTATTTACTCCTTGAGCTGTAGGTAAGTCCTATGAAGAAAACATAATAATGAAAATAATTAGAATACTTAAAATACTTAACATGAGTTTAGAACTAAGCTAAAACTTTAATCAATGTGGTTATATAACTATTCATTTTTATGGCTTAAGTAATATAACTCTTAAGTAGCTTAATATAAAGTATATAAAAGTAATAAATACTAAGATCAATAAGATAACTCCCCTTTGATCTCATGCGTGAAATAAACCATGAAAGCATGAGGTAAATGAGAAGAAACGTGCACGCATCAGAGGGTTTCATTGTCTTCATAAAATTTATCCCCCTATCTCTTATCTTTCCAATGCATGTTGAATCGCATCAATCCGATATTGGGAGCTCGAGATATGGCCCAATTACTAAAGACTGTGCAGGCTGGATCGAAAAGTTACAACTCTTGTAATAGATTTGGAGCGAGACACCATTTAAATGAATGATTATCCAAATAGTTAAAAGCCATTTTGGCCAAACCCCTTAGAAAACAATAAATAGGACTTGAACTTTATTTTGTAATCATAAAATTCAGAATATATTTTATCCTTTGTGAGAATTTTCGCTCGTTTAGTTCTTCATAGACCTTCATCAACTTATCAAGTACATGTAGCGTCACCCCCTCTTCTATCGATCTTGATACTTCTGGTTCTTTTAGTTTAATATACCATAAGGTTCAAGATTAGGTTTTCAATAACCTAGTTTCTTCCTTGAGTATCTTTAAGATACTATTTCCATTTCACCATCCATTACATATCCTCTCATTCCTTTCATCAATCTCAATCCTTTGTCATCACCACAAAACGTCCTAAACATCCATTCACCCTTATCAACATTACACATCCTTTCCGCTTCCAAATCAGTCCCTAAACTATTTCTTTCATTCATCTCACCTATTCCTTTCATCCCTTACCCTTAATTCTTCATTTTGTATTCACTTCTTGCGAGAGACTTGCTTCCTTCCAAGCTCCTATAATCAAAGTTTGTCATTCAACATCTTTAACAAGATTGGCACATATCAGAAAGGGACCGTTCACTTTGATATACAAACAAAGAGAGGGGTCATTCATCATGACATACGCTCGAAGAGAGGGGTCGTCCATCACGGTATACGCTCTAAAGAGAGGGATCGTTCATTATGACATGCACTCGAAGAGAGCGGTCATTCATCGCGACATACGCTCAAAGAGAGGGGTCATCCATCACGGTATACGCTCTAAAGAAAGAGATCGTTCATTATGACATGCACTCGAAGAGAGGGGTAATTCATCGCGACATACGCTTAATGAGAGGAGTTTTCCAGGACGGTATACGCTCAAAGAGACCGTTCATAATGATATGCTATCGAAGAGAGGGGTCTTTCATCGCGACATGCAATCAAAGAGAGGGGTCGTTCATCACGGTCCACGCTCAAAGAGAGGGACCGTTCACCATGACATGCACTCGAAGAGAAGTGTCATTCATCGCAACATACGCTCACTGAGAGGGGTTGTCCATCATGGTATACGATGAAAGAGAGGGACAGTTCACCATGACATGCACTCGAAGAGAGGGGTCATTCATCACGACATACGCTCAAAGAGAGGGGTCATCCATCACGGTATATGCTCAAAGAGAGGGACCGTTCACCAAGACATGCACACGAAAAGAGGGGTCATTCATCACGATATACGCTCAAAGAAAGGGGTCATCCATAATGGTATACGCTCAAAGAGAGGGATCGTTCATTTTGACATATGCTCGAATAGAGGGGGCATTCACCGTGACATACGCTCAAAGAGCGGGGTCATCCATGACAGTATACGCTCTAAGAAGGGGACCGTTCATTATGACAAGCACTCGAAGAGGGGTCAATCATTGCGATGTACGCTCAAAGAGAGGGGTCGTCCATGACGGTATACGCTCAAAGTGATGGACCGTTCATTATGACATGCACTTAATGAGAGGGGTCACTCATCATGACATATGCTCAAAGAGAGGGGTCGTCCATCACGGTATACTCTCAAAGAGAGGGACCATACACCATGACATGCACTCAAAGAGAGGGTTCATTCATTGCAACAAACGCTCAAAGAAAGGGGTCATCGACCAGGGTATACGCTCTAAGAGAGGAACCTTTCATTGTGGCATGTACTCGAAGAGGTGTTATTCATCGCGCCATACGCTTAAAGAGAGGGGTTATCCATCACGGTATTTGCTCAAAGAGAAGGACCTTTCATTATGACATGCACTCGATGAGATGGGTCATTCATCACAACATGCGCTCAAAGAGAGGGATCGTCCATCACGTTATACGCTAGAGGAACCATTCATTATGACATACGCTCGAAGAGATGGGTCATAAACCACGACATACACTAAAAGAGAAGGGTCAACCATTACGGTATATGCTCTAAGAAAGGGACCATTCATTATGGCATGTACTCGAAGAGAGGGGTCATTCTTCGCGACATACACTCAAAGAGAGGGTTCGTCCATGACGGTATGCACTCAAAGAGAGGGACAGTTCATTATGACATGCACTTGAATAGAGGGGTCATTCAACGCAACATACGCTCAAAGAAAAGGTTCATCGACCACGATATTTTTTTTGAAAGAGCATCGACCACGGTATACTCTCTAAAGGACCATTCATTATGACATGCTCTAAAAGAGAGGGGCTATTCATCGCAAATACGCTTAAAGAGAGGGGTCGTCCATCACGGTGTAGGCTCAAAGAGAGGGACCATTCATTATGACATGCACTTGAAGAGAGGGGTTATTCATCGCGACATACGCTCAAAGAAAGGGGACATCTACCACGATATACACTCTAAGAGAGGGACCGGTCATTATGACATGCACTCAAAGAGAGGGGTTATTCATCGTGACATACGCTTAAAGAGAGGGCTCGTTTCCCACGGTATATGGTCAAAGAGAGGGACAGTTCATTATGATTTACGCACAAAGAGATGGGTCATTCACCGCAAAATATGTTGAAAGAGATAACTCGTCCATTACGACAGACGCTCGTAGAGATGGGTCATTCAGTATAAGAAAGGGCTCGTTCTAAGAAAGGGACGGTTTATTATAACATGCACTCGAAGAGAGGGGTCATTCTTTGCAAAATATGCTCAAAGAGAGGGGTCGTCCACGACGGTATACGCTCAAAGAGAGGGACCATTCATTATGACATGCTGTCGAAGAGAGGGGTCAATCATCGCGACATACGCTCAAAGAGAAGGGTTGTCCATCACGGTATATGCTCAAAGAGAGGAATCATTCATTATGACATACGCTCAAAGAGAGGGGTCGTCCATCACGGCATACACTCAAAGAGAGGAATCGTTCATTTTGACATACGCTTGAAGGGATGAGTCATTCACCGCGACATATGTCCATAGAGAGGGATCATCCATCACGGAATACGCTCTAAGAATGGGACCGTTTATTCTAACATGCACTCGAAGGGAGGGGTCATTCATCGGGACATACGCTCAAAGAGAGGGATCGTCCATGACGGTATACGCTCAGAGAGAGACGTTCATTATGACATGCACTCGGAGAGAGAGGTCATTCATCGCGACATACGTTTAAAGAGAGGCGTCATCTTTCACGGTATACGCTTAAAGAGAGTGACTAATCACCATGACATGCACTTGAAGAGATGGGTCATTTATTGCGACATACGCTTAAAGAGAGGGGTCGTCCATCACGGTATATGCTCGAAGATAGGGACCATTCATTATGACATACGCTTGAAGAGAGGGGTCATTTATCGCAACATACGCTCAAAGAGAGGGGTCATCGATCACGGTATATGCTCAAAGAGAGGGATCGTTCATTATAACATACGCTTGAAGAGAGGGGTCATTCATCTTGACATACGTTCAAAGAGAAGGGTTGTCCATCACGGTATACGCCATTAGAAAGGGACCGTTCACCATGACATGCACTCAAAGAGAAGTGTCATTCATCGCAACATACCCTCAAAGAAAGGGGTCATCGACCACGATATACGCTCAAATAGAGGGATCGTTCATTATAACATGCACTCGAAGAGTGTGGTCATTCATCGCGACATACGCTCAAAGAGCGCGGCATCCATCGCGGTATACGATCAAAGAGAGGGGCTGTTCATTATGACATGCACTCTCAGAGAAAGAAAGGGGTCGTCCATCATAGTATACACTCAAAGGGAGGGACCGTTTATTATGACATGCACTCGAAGTTAGGGGTCATTCATC
Organism: Abelmoschus esculentus; assembly: GCA_035048815.1. Lineage (NCBI taxonomy): Eukaryota > Viridiplantae > Streptophyta > Magnoliopsida > Malvales > Malvaceae > Abelmoschus > Abelmoschus esculentus. The sequence goes on along the minus strand of JAUCBN010000006.1, from coordinate 10,694,190 downwards.
GTGACATACACTCAAAGAGAGGGGTCGTCCATCACGACATATGCTCAAAGAGAGTGTCTGTTCATTATGACAAACACTCGAAGAGAGAGGTCATTCACCACGACATACTCTCAAATAGAGGGGTCGTCCATCACGGTATACGCTCTAAGAAAAGGCCGGTTCAATTTGACATGCACTCGTTGAGAGGGGTCATTCATCGCGACATACGCTCAAAGATAAGGTTGGTTGGTTCATCACGGTTTACGCTGTAAGAAAGGGACGGTTCATTATGACATGCACTCGAAGAGAAGGTTCATTCAACGCGACATATGCTTAAAGAGAGGGGTCGTCGATCACGATATACGCACAAAGAGAGGAACCATTCACCATGGCATGCACTCGAAGAGAGAGGTCATTAATCGCGATATACGCTCAAAGAGAGGGGTCGTCCATCACGATATACGCTCAAAGAGAGGAACCGTTCATTATGAGATATGCTCGAAAAAAGGGGTTGTTCACCGCGATATATGCTTAAAGAGAGGGGTTGTCCATCATGGTATATGCTCTAAGAAAGGGACCAATCATGGTGACATGCACTCGAAGAGAGTGGTCATTCCTTGCGACATACTCCTAAAGAGAGGGGTCGTCCATGACGGTATATGCTCCAAGAGAGGGACCGTTCATTGTGACATACGCTCGAAGAGAGGGGTCATTCTTTGCGACATACACTCAAAGAGGGTCGTCCACCATGACATGCACTTGAAGAGAAGTGTCATTCATCATGACAAATGCTCAAAGAGAGGGGTTGTCCATCACGGTATACGCTCTAAGAAAGGGACCATTTAGTATGACATGCACTAGAAGAGAGGTGTCATTCACCCTGACATACGCTCAAAGAGCGGGGGCAGACATCGAGATATACGCTCAAAGAGAGGGACCATTCATTATGACATACACTCGAAGCGAGGGGTCGTTCACCGCGATATACGCTCAAAGAGAGGGGTCGACCATCAGGGTATACGCTCTAAGAAAGGGATCGTACATTATGTCATGCACTCAAAGAGGGTGGTCATCCATCACGACTTACGCTCAAAGAGAGGGATCGTCCATCACGGTATACATTCAAAGAGAGGGGTCGTTCACCATGACATTCACTCGAAGAGAGGGGTCAATCATCGCAACATACACTCGAAGACAGGGGTCATCGATCACGGTATACGCTCAAATAGAGAGAGACCATTCATTATGACATGCACTCGAAGAGTGGTCGTCCATCACGGTATACGCTCAAAGAGAGGGACCGTTTATTATGACATTCACTCGATGATAATGGCCATTCATCGCGACATACGCTCAAAGAGAGGGGTCGTCCATCACGGTAAACGCTCAAAGTAAGCAACCGTTCATTATGACATACACTTGAAGAGAGGGGTCATTCACCGCGACATACGCTCAAATAGAAGGGTCGTCCATCACGGTATACGCTATAACAAAGGGACCGTTAATTAAGATATGCATTCAAAGAGATGGGTCATTCATCGCGACCGACACTCAAAGAGAAGGGTCTTCCATCACGATATGCACTCAAAGAGAGGGACCATTCACATGACATGCACTCGAAGAGAAGGGTCATTCATCGCAACATATGCTCAAAGTGAGGGGTCATCGATCACGATATACGCTAAAAGAGAGGTATTGTTCACCCTAACATGCACTCAAAGAGAAGTGTTATTCATCGGAAAGAATGCTCAATGAGAGGGGTCATCGATCACGGTATACGCTCAAAGAGAGGGACCGTTCGTTATTACGTGCACTCGAAGAAAGGGGTCATTCATTGCGACATACTATCAAAGAAAGGGGTCGTCCATCATAGTATTCGCTAAAAGAGAGGGATTGTTCACCCTAACATGCACTCAAAGAGAAGTGACATTCATCGTAACATACTCTCAAATAATGGGGTCATCGATCACGGTATACGCTCAAAGAAAGGAACCATTCATTATGGCATGCACTTGAAGAGAGGGGTCATTTATCGCGACATACGCTCAAAGAGCGGCGGCTTCCATCACGGTATACGCTCAAAGAGAGGGACCGTTCATTATGACAAGCACTTGAACAGTGGGGTCATTGATCGCGACAAACGCTCAAAGAGAGGGGCCGTTCTTTATGACATGCACTCGAAGTTGGTGATCATTCATCGCTACATACGCTCAAAGAGAGGGGTCGTCCATCACCAACATACAGTCAAAGAGAGGGACCGTTCATTATGACATATGCTCAATGAGAGGAGTGATTCACCGCGACATACGCTCAAAGAGAGGAGCTAGGTTTGTACGAATGGTTAGTAATGCCTTTTGGCTTAACTAATGCACCTAGTACTTTTATGCGATTGATGAATCATGTTCTGCGATCTTTTATTGGAAAGTTTTGTGTTGTATATTTTGACGATATTTTGATTTATAGCAAGACTTTGTAGGATCATGTAGAACATTTGAGAGTTGTTTTACAAACTTTGCGAGAAGAAAGATTGTTTGGTAACATAGAGAAATGTGTATTTTGTACTGACAAACTTACATTTCTTGGTTACATTGTTAGTGCACAGGGTGTTGAAGTTGATCTTGAGAAGATAAAGACAATTCAGGAATGGCCACAACCGACATCGATTACTCAGGTTAGATCTTTTCATGGCTTAGCTAGTTTCTATCATCGGTTTGATCCTAACTTCAGTTCTATTACCGCACCCTTAACAGGGATTATTAAGAAGAATTCTAGCTTCTTATGGGGTAAAGAACAAGAAGATGCCTTTTTGAAAATTAAGGATTGTTTAACGAAGTCACCTGTGTTAGCCTTACCTAACTTTGATAAAACTTTTGAAATTGAATGTGATGCTTCTGGTGTTGGTATAGGCGCTGTGCTAATGCAGGAAAAAAGGCCCATTGCATACTTCAGTGAAAAGCTTAGTGGAGCAACATTGAATTATCCAGTCTACAACAAGGAGATGTATGCACTAATTCGGGCATTGGAGACATGGCAACATTACTTGTTGCCTAAGGAGTTTGTGATTCACACTGATCATGAGGCTTTACGATATATCACATGTCAGCATAAATTGAATAAACGACATGCTAAATGGGTTGAATTTTTAGAGTCTTTTCCTTATGTCATTCGTTACAAAAAGGGTAAAGATAATGTCGTTGCTGATGCTTTATCACGTAGATATGTGCTTTTGAATTACCTTGACTCACATTTGATTGGATTTACATATATACGTGACTTGTATGTTGATGATTCTGATTTTAGAGATAAGTATAATGCTTGTGAGAAAGGTGCAGATGGAAAGTTTTACAGGCATGTTGGTTATCTTTTCAAAGAAAATAGGATATGCATTCCACAGGGTTCAATGCGTGATATTCTGATCCATGAAGCACATGAGGGTGGATTGATGGGTCACTTTGGAGTCACCAAGACGTTACAGACATTGAAAGAACATCTATTTTGGCCTAAGATGCGTAGAGACGTTGAAAGGTACTGTGAACATTGTGTGACATGTAAGAAAGCAAAATCGAAGGTTTCACCACATGGTATGTACTTACCTCTACCTATTCCTGATTCCCCTTGGACTGATATTTCAATGGATTTTGTTTTGGGATTGCCTCGAACTAGAAATGGTAGAGATAGTGTCTTTGTTGTGGTTGATAGATTCTCTAAGATGACACATTTCATTGCATGCCATAAGACTGATGATGCTGTTAATGTGGCTAACTTATTCTTTAGAGAGATTGTTCGATTACATGTTATTCCTAGGTAAATTGTTTCTGACAGGGATGTTAAGTTTCTGAGTCATTTCTGGAGGACTCTTTGGAGCAAAATAGGTACAATACTCATGTTTTCTACTACTTGTCATCCCCAGACTGATGGACAAACTGAGGTTGTTAATCGTGTTTTATCTACTTTGTTGCGTTCCATCATTGAAAATAACATTAGGACTTGGGAAGATTGTTTGCCACATGTTGAGTTTGCGTATAATCGTGCTATACATTCTGCTACTAAGATGTCACCATTTGAGGTTGTTTATGGTTTTAACCATATTACGCCTCTAGATTTGTTACCTTTGCCACAGGAACAAGTGACGAACAGAGACGATCAAGCGAAAGCAGAATATGTGAAGAAGTTGCATCAACAGGTGAAGGAGAATTTAGAACGAAAGGACTCAACAGTACGAAAAGCAAGCAAATAAGGGAAGAAAGCGAGTCACCTTTGATGTTGGTGATTGGGTTTGGGTTCACTTCCGAAAGGAACGATTTCCAGCCCAAAGGCGGTCTAAGTTGTTACCGCGAGGAGATGGTCCTTTTTAGGTGTTGGAGAAAGTGAATGACAACGCCTACAAGATAGACTTACCGGGTGAGTACACTGTAAGTGCCACATTTAATGTTTCTGATTTAACCCCGTATGATATTTTTGTAGATTTGAGGTCAAATCCTTTTCAAGAAAGGGGGGATGATGTGACCACATCGTGTCAAGTTCAACTGGTTGATCCGGACGTCTTACCATCAGGACCTATCACACGTTCTAAGGCAAAGAAATACAGGGAAGCTCTTTTCCTTGTGCTAACATTTCAGATTCATTTGAGAATGTTCATGCCTTAGAATATGTTGTTTATAATGTGTTGCATGCTGATATGTGACATATTTAGGTATATATATTAGTATGTGTGTTTACTTATGTATATACTATGTTAATTATGTTTGCATTTGGTTTTAAGTGTGTTTGTGTGGTTAAAATAAGACTACAAGGCTTTTTAGATGTGTTTGCCTTGTTCTAATATAGGTACTTAGGAGAACCTTAGCTCAAGTGGGCATACCCAGCTCATCTCCAGCTCAGGAGAGCGTATGCAGTTCAATACCAGCTCAAGTGGATTATATTTAGCTCAGAAGAAGCTCAATGGTGTGCACGCAGCTCACCTTAGCTCGGGGCAGCTCAGAGGCTTAGCTCCCAACTCCATTTAGCTCCTAACACTCTTAGCTAGTTCGTTTCAACTCATCTCCATTTCCAGCTCAACTCAACTCAAGTTGAAGTGACCTACAGCAGCTGAAACCTATCGTACACGAAGAGCAGGTGTCCTACGCATGTGCCATGTGTCACGATTGTCTCTTGTTGCATCGAGATCCCATCGTGACGAACCCATTGGAGACCGAGCAGATGCGAGCAGATGCGAGCCTCGGAGCCGATATGAGCGATCCCTAAGGAGCAACCAAGTAAGGACGCGAGTCAGGATGCTTTTGGAAGGCATTGAAGGCCCTATTCAGAAAGTGTCCCCGGTTGGGACAAAGCAACGCCTACTGGTGGCATACTTGGTAAGTTTTATTAGCTCTTTAGGGGGAGTGAACTGGTGTTGGGTCTCCACCAGCCCCCTCGCCATAGGCTAGCAGTGGAGCTACCATGGTGTAAGCGACCTTCTCCTAGGCCCACGCGGGGCCTAGGTGTGCGGGCGTTGGGGCCAAGTGGAAGGCACCACGTTTCTCTTGGGTAAGTCCCTAGGGACAGTTTGGGGCCTTAGTGCCCCATATCGCGCTCGACTTGGAACCATGGGGTTGCCTTCTAGCATTCGCTAGGCCCTACGAGATTCCGTGTTGGTTTGGTTATGTTACCCGATGCTAATCGAGATGACGCTTCCGTGTTTGATCCTTGGTGAAGGACGTGTTGAAGGCTGACTTGTCTAGGATGTGTTCCTTTTCAAGTGCCGCACGGCTTAGCCATCCATGGATGCGGTCCTAGTCTACACCAAGCGCTTCATTCATAATAGTAGGCAGGATGGTGTCGAGTCACACCAAGCGCTTCATGCCAAAAGAGTAGGCAGGGTAAGGCAATGCTACGCCAAGCGCTCTTGTGAAAAGAGTAGGCAGGGTAGGATGATGTTGGTTACTAATATATATTTGGTTTCTTATTTAATCATATTTTATAATAATAATAATTATAATACTATTAATATTAATAAAAAGATGGTAAAATAAATTATAATAATAATAGAAACAAAAACGAAAGGAAACTAAATATTTAAAAGATTAAACAAAAAAAACAATATATACTTTTTCGAATTTTGCTTTAAATAATACATATTATGATATTTGTAATGAAAATGAAAAGAAATTAAATAGTATAAATAATATGCACATATAATATCATGGACCTTTTATATATATATATAGTGTAATGATAATAAATAATAATAGTAAATAAAATAAACAAAGAAGAAAAAATCACAAAAAAAGGAAAACCTTTAATATTTTTATTTTAACTGTAGAACATTATAATTAGTGGTCACAACCTAATATGTTTTTTGGTTTTTAATTTTAAATAACATATGATAACGAGAGAAATAATAAAAACAAAATACACAGAAGCTAAATAATATTTTAATAACAAAATTGCACTAAATTAAAAACCAAAAAAGAATATATATATACAAAAAGAGTAATATAATATTTTTAGATTTCTTAAAAGCAAACAGTAACACATATAATAGTATATATTTACAAAGTCAAAAAAAGGAAAATAGATACAAATTAACAAATATATTAATATAATGTTTAGCTTTCGTTTAGCTTCTTCTAAGCTGACACCGAGCTAATATTTACTCCTTGAGCTGTAGGTAAGTCCTATGAAGAAAACATAATAATAGAAATAATGAGAATACTTAAAATAACTTAATATAAATTTAGATCTAAGCTGAAACTTAATAATGTGGTTATATTGAAGCTTGAAAGAATGAGATAAATGAGAGGGGTCATTCATCGCGACATACGCTCAAAGAGAGGGGTTGTCCATCACGGTATACGCTCTAACAAAGGGACCGCTCACCATGACATGCACTTGAAGAGAGGGGCTTTCTTCGCGGTATACACTCAAAGAGAGAGGTCGTCCATCACGGTATACGCTTTAAGAAAGGGATCATTAATTATAACATGCACTCGAAGAGAGGGGTTATTCATAGCAACATACGCTAAGAGTGGGGTCGTTCATCATGGTATACGCTCAAACAGAGGGACCGTTTACCATGACATGCACTCGAATAGAGGGGTCTTTAATTGCGACATACGCTCAAAGAGAGGGGTTGTCCATCACGGCATACGCTCAAAGAGAAGGACCGTTTATTATGACATATGCTCGAAGAGAGGGATCATTCATCACTACACACGCTCAAAGAGAGGTCTTGTCCATCACGGTATACGTTCAAAGAGAGGGACCGTTCACCATGACATGCACTCAAAGAGAGGGGTCATTCATCGCGATATACGCGCAAAGAGATGGGTCATCCATCACGGTATACGCTCTAAGAAAGGGACCGTTTACAATGACATGCAAACGAAGAGACGGGTCATTCATCGGGACATGCGCTCAGAGGGAGGGATCGTCTATCACGGTATACGCTCACTCTAAGAAAGGGATCATTCATTATGACAAGCACTCGAAGAGAGGGGTCATTCATCGCGATATACGCTCAAAGAGAGGGCTCATCCATCAGGTATATGCTTAAAGAGAGGGACCGTTCACCATGAAATGCACTCAAAGAGAGGGGTCATTCATCGCGGCACGGTATGTGCTGCTCTAAGAAAGGGACTAGAATAATGAGTCTTTAATATTTGTCTAGGTCAATCAATTTGTTGTCATACACCTATAAATAGGCACTCATTCCATTGAAAAAGATACAACTTTTGGCATATATTACAACTTGAGTGTGTTTCTCTTTTATAGTTCTTTTTGAACTTTATCGGCTTACAAGATTGTTCTTGTGAATTCATCCCTATTCATTTTTTTATATTGCTGGTTCCTAGTTCTTATAACTAGAGGGTCACAATCCATTAACCTTTAACCCAAGTCACGGTTTAAAAAATCTTAAGGAACGAGTCTTTTCTTTTAATGTTGGTTCCTCCTTTGTTTACACTACAGCACCAATTACATTCCATCTCTTCACTTTCATCATCCATACATCCTTATTTTCCATATTTCATCCTAAACACAACAACCACCTTATCATCATTCCATTTCACCATACTATCCATCCATTTCATATCATCTTGTGAGTTTCATTTCAAAACTCCTATTTTTCATTTTAGTTACTTACTAGAATCACAATCGGGCAATCACAAATACAAATTCAGATATTCCGCAGCCGGATTCGTATCAATCTAAATCTTTTAGCTTTTTAGTCAGTTAAAACTCGAACGGATTCTCTATAAAGCACATTTAAACATGCACGTTTTAATCGCAACAAATCGATAACATATGTTATTCAATCAAATTGTATGAGTTCAAATAGTTAATAATGGGTGTTTGAACAAAATTATACAGATTAATCTGAAATTTTCAACATTTTACTCAGTTAAAAATCGAACGAATTCTCTATTAGGCCCTTTAAGACATGCAGGTTTTAATCACAACAAAACGACAACCAAATGTTATTAAATCAAATTTTATGAGTTTGAATCGTTAATTATGGGCGTTTGAACAAAATTATACAGATTAATCTCAAATTTTCAGCCTTTTACTCGGTTAAAATTAGAACGGATTCTCTATAAAGCCGTTTTAGACATGCATGTTTTACTTCCAACAATACGACAACCAAATATTATTAAATCAAATTTTATGAGTTTAAATAGTTAAATATTGACGTTTGAACAAAATTATACATATTAATCTAAAATTTTAAGCTTTTTACTTAGTTAAAATTCATACGAATTCTCTATTAGGCCCATTTAGACAAGCATGTTTTTAATCCCAACAAAACAACAACCAAATGTTATTAAAATCAAATTTTATGAGTTTAAACAGTTAATTATGGGCTTTCGAATAAAATTATATAGAATAATCTCAAATTTTGGGTTTTTTACTAGGTTAAAATCCGAGTGGATTCTCTATAAAGCCCGTTTACACATGCACATTTTAAACCTAACAAAATGACAACCAAATGTTATTAAAATCAAATTTTATGATTTTAAAAAGTTAATTATGAGATTTTAAAGAAAATTATATAGATTAATTTCAAATTTTCAGCGTTTTACTCGGTTAAAATTCGAACGGATTCTCTATAAAGCCAATTTAGACATGCACGTTCTATTCCCAACAAAACAATAAACAAATGTTATTTAATCAATTTTATGAGTTCAAATAGTTATTATGGGTGTTTGAAAAAAATTATATAGATTAATCTCAAATTTTCAGCTTTTTACTTGGTTAAAATCCGAAAGAATTCTCTATTAAGCCCTTTTAGACATGCATGTTTTAATCCCAACAAAACGAAAACCAAATGTTATTAAATCAAATTTTATGAGTTTAAATATTTAATTATGGGTGTTTGAACAAAATTATACAGATTAATCTCAAACTTTTAGCTTTTTACACGGTTAAAATTCTAACAGATTCTCTATAAAGCATATTTAGACATGCACGTTTTAATCCCAACACAACGACAACCAAATGTTATTAAATCAAATTTTATGAGTTCAAATAGTTAATTATGGGCGCTTGAACAAAATTGTACAGATTAATCTCAAATTAGCTTTTTACTCGAATAAAATTCGAACGGTCAAATAGTTAATTATGGATTCTCTAAGAGATGGACCGTTCACCATGACATGCACTCGAAGAGAAGGGTCATTCATCGCAATATATGCTCAAAGAGAGGGGTCAAAGATCACGGTATATGCTCAAAGAGAGGGATCGTTCACCATGACATGCACTCTAAGAGAGGGGTCATTCATCGCAACAAATGCTCATAGAGAGGGGTCGTCCATCACCGCATACGCTCAAAGAGAGGGACCGTTCATTATGACATGCACTCGAAGAGAGGGATCATTCATCGAGACATACGCTCAAGGAGAGGTGTCGTCCATCACAATATACGCTTAAAGAGAGGTACAATTCGTTATGACACGTACACGAATATAGGGGTCATCCATCACAGTGTACGCTATAGGAAAAGGACTGTTCACTATGACATGTGATGAGTGCCCAAAAGGCAGTTATTTACTACACTATACTCCAACTTGAGCTGAAATATGGACTCTTTGCACAATATTGGATATTCCGTTATCACTACTTACAAAGTCGACATTTATAGAGAATGCGGATATTATTACATATTCAGTACATGCAGGAATATCCAGGGCCACAGCAGCGGTAAAGCAGTGTTGAGGCCGAGGTAGAGCCAAGGCTGCGGCAGCATCCTGAGTGGCAACATCAACATGATAGGCAACTGAAAGACAAAAATGTAGAGAACATTTTGGAAGATGCATCGCACCAATTGGACCAGGCTAGCGCACTAAAAGCCTAAGTCAAAGACCGAACGGGAAAAGCTTTCTAGAAGGTTGCAAACTTGGAAACATCAGATCTCATGTAGAAGACTTGCTCCCTACTCCAAGTTAGAGTCTATTTAGGAAAGGTTTCCCTAGGTTAAGACTATATATAGCCTAGCCGGCCACACTGTTAAAGAGAGCCGATTTTAGAGAAACCCTTCCACTAAGATTGGTACTTATCGATATTATGTTCTAAATCTCTTTGGGATAGGTGAAGGTTGTAGATATTAGTGAGAGGTGATTGTTTCTTGTTTCTTTGTTTTAGTGCAATAATAATATCGAAGTTTGCTTATCCTATTGCAATTCCTTGTTCTTGTATTCAAGCTCGAGAAAGAAGTTTGTAAGTAATCTATTTATCTAGCATCGAGAGAGTTAGATTCACGAAAGGGATAAATACGGTGTTGACGACAATAACTCGGCCTAGAGATAGGTTAAGTGTTTCAGAAGCTAAAAGAAGTGTTGGATTGGTTGGTGATTATCATTGATTCACACCGAGAGGTATCGTCAAAGAGCAGTCATCAACAACGCTCTGACTTAGAGATAAGCAGAGTCAACTGCAGACACTTTGCTGAACTTTGATGCATCTGCCCAAGAGCAAGAGATTGCCACGGCAGAGAACACCAATGCTGCCGAGGTTGTATCTACAATACTACCGAAGCAGTGTTGTGTAATTGCATTAGACAAGAAGAAGATCAATCGAATCCACTAATTGACGCAGCTGGATCCTACCCACTTTCTCTATATCGTTCTCCATCCTTTATTTTATCTTTTGTTATTTAGTTACTTAGTTAAACAATTTCACTTATATGTGTTTTTACTTTATTTTTTAGGAGCAAGGGAACAAGGGAAGACATATTAAGTATACCAATCCCTGTGGAGACGATACACGATATACTTATCACTTTATTAATTGCGACATGTACACTGCACAGTTGCGCTATTATTACACGCATCAACATGCACTCGAAGAGATGGGTCAATTATCGCGACATACGCTCCAATAGAGGGGTCGTCCATCACAGTGTACGCTCTAAGAATGGGACCATTAATTATGACAAACACACAAGAGAGGAGTCATTAATCACGACTTACGCTCGAAGAGAGGGGTTGTCCATCATGGTATACGCTCAAATAGAGGGATCGTTCACCAATACATGCACTTGAAGAGAAGTGTTAGTCATCGCAACATACGAACAAAGACAGGGGTCATCGATCACGGTATATGCTCCAAGAGAGGGACCGTTCATTAAGACATGCATTCGAAGAGAGGTGTCATTCTTCGCGACATACGCTCAAAGAGAGGGGTCATCCATCAATGTTCATTATGATATGCACTCGAAGAGAGGGGTCATCCATCATCGTTCATTATGATATACACTCGAAGAGAGGGGTCAATGATCGTGACATACGCTCAAAGAGAGGGGTCGTCCACCACGGTACTCTCGAAGAGAGGGTCATTCGTCGCGACATACGCTCAAAGAGAGCGGTCGTCCATCACGGTAGACGCTCAAAGAGAGAGATAGTTCATTATGACATACGCTCGAAGAGAGAGGTCATTCACCGCAACATACGCTCAATGAGAGGGGTCATCCATCACCGTTCATTATGACATGCACTCAAAGAGTGGGGTCAATCATCGTGACATACGCTCAAATAGAACGATCGTCCATCACGGTACACGCTCAAAGAGAGGGACTGTTCACCATGATATGCACTCGAAGACAGGGGTCATTCATCGCGACATATGCTCAAAGAGAGGGATCGTCCATCACGATACACGCTCAATGAGAGGGACCATTCACTATGACATGCACTCGAAGAGATGGGTCATTTATCGCGACATACGTTCAAAGAGATGGGTCGTCCATCACGGTATACACTCAAAGAGAGGGACCGTTCATCATGACATACACACGAAGAGAGGGGTCATTCATCCCGACACACGCTCAAAGAGAGGGGTTGTCCATCACGGTATACGCTCAAAGAGAAGGACCGTTCATTATGGCATACGCTCGAAAGAGGGGTCATTTACCACAACATACGCTCAAAGAGAGGGGTCGTTCATCACGCTATACGCTCTAAGAAAGAGATCGTTCATTATCACATGCACTCGAAGAGAGTGGTCATTCTTCACGACATATGCCAAGGAGGGGGGTCATCAATGACGGTAAACGCACAAAGAGCGGGATTGTTCATTATGACATGCACTCGAAGAAAGGGGTCATTCTTCGCGACATACGCTTAAAGAGAGGGATCGTCCATCACGGTATACGCTCAAAGTGAGCGGCCATTCCCCATGACATGCACTCGGAGTGAGGTTCATTCATTGCAACATATGCTCAAATAAAGGGGTCATTGACCACGGTATATGCTCTAAGAGACGGAGCGTGCATCACGATATACACTCAATGAGAGGGACCGTTCACTATGACATACGCTCGAAGAGATGGGTCATTAATCGTGACATACATTTAAAGAGCGGGGTCAGCCATCACGGTATACACTCTAAGTAAGGGACCGTTCATTATGACATGCACTCGTAGAGAGGGGTCATTCATCGCAACATACGCTCAAAGAGAGGGACCGTTTACCATGACATGCACTCGAATTTAGGGGTGAATCATCGCGACATACGCTCTAAGAAAAGTGTCGTCCAACATGGCAAACACACAAAGAGAGGGACCGTACATTATGACATACGCTCGAAGATATGAGTCATTCATTGCAACATACGCTCAAAGAAAGGGGTCCTTCATCACGGTATACGCTCTAAGAAAGGGACTGTTCATAATGACATGCACTCGAAGAGAGGGGTCTTTCATCATGACATACGCTCAAAGAGAAGGGTCGTCCATCACGGTATACGCTCTAAGGAAGGGACCATTCATTATGACATGCACCTGAAGAGAGGGGTCATTTATCGCAACATACGCTCAAAGAGAGGGATCGTTCACCATGACATGCACTCGAATAGAAGGGTCATTAATCACAATGTACGCTTAGAGAGAGGGGCCATCGATCACAGTATACGCTCAAAGAGAGGGTCTGTTCATTATAGCATGCACTCGAAGAGAGGGGTCATTCATCACGACATATGCTCAAAGAGCGGCGTACACATCACGATATACGCTCAAAGAGAGGGACCTTTAATTTTAACATGCACTCGAAGAGAGGGATCATTCATCGCGACATACGCTCAAAGAGAGGTGTCGTCTATCACGGTATACGCTCTAAGAAAAGGACAATTTACTATGACATGCACTCGAAGAGAGGGGTCATTCATCGTGACATACGCTCAAAGAGAGAAGTTGTCCATCACGGTATACGCTCAAAGATAGGGTTCGTACACCATGACATGCACTCAAAGAGAAGGGTCAATCATCACGACATACGCTCAAAGAGAGGAGTCTTCCATCACTGCATACACTCAAAGAGAGGAGTCGTCCATCACAACATACGCTCAACGAGAGGGTCTGTTCATTGTGACATACGCTTGAAGAGAGGAGTCATTCACCGCGACATACGCTCAAAGAGAGGGGTCGTCCATCACGCTATACGCTCGAAGAAGGGACTTTTCATTATGACATGCACTCAAAGAGAGGGGTCATTCATCGCAACATACGCTCAAAGAGAGAGGTCGTCCATCACGGTATACGCTCTAAGAAAAGGATCATTCTCTATGACATGCACTCGAAGAGAGGGGTCATTGATCACAACATACACTCAAAGAAAGAGGTCATCGACCATGGTATACACTTTAAGAGAGGGACCGTTTATTATGACATGCACTCGAAGAGAGGGGTCATTTATCACAACATACTCTCAAAGTGAGGGGAGTCCATCACGGTAAACGCTCAAAGAGAGGGAGCGTTCACCATTACATGCACTCAAAGAGAAGTGTCAGTCATCGCAACATACGCTCAAAGAGAGGGAGCGTTCATTATGACATCACTCGAATAGAGGGGTCATTAATCGCGATATACGCTCAAAGTGCGGCAGCGTCCATCACGGTATACGCTCCAAGAGAGGGACTTTTCCTTATGACATGCACTCATAGAGAGGGGTCATTTATCGCAACATACGCTCAAAGAGATGGGTCGTCCATCACTGTATACGCTCAAAGAGAGGGACCGTTCACTATGACACACTCTTGAAAAGAGGGGTCATTCAACGTGACACACGCTCAAGAGTAAGGTTGTCCATCACGGACGCTCTAAGAAATGGACTGTTCACCATGACATGCACTCAAAGAGAGGGGTCATTTATCGCAATATACGTTTAAAGAGAGGGGTCATCGATCACGGTACACACTCAAAGAGAAGGATCGTTCATTATGAATACTCTTGAGGAGAGGGATCATTCATCGCGAGATACGCTCAAATAGAAGGGTCGTAAATCACGGTATACGCTCTAAGAAAGAGAGTGATATTTGGGGATTCGTTGCTTCAAAAACAACGATCCTTGTTTGAAACGGATCTAGGATAATAGCAAGCAAGTCTCTGCAATGAACACAATATTATGGATGTTAGAATGATGTTAAAACAATAAGAAAACAAAGAAAAAAAACTGAAACAAAGAAGAAAAAGGATGAAGGAATTCTGGCAGTTTCTGGAGGTTAATGAAGATGAAATGCTCCGAGGGCTTTCATGGAAGCATTAAAACGTCCAAAATGGCTGAATTGGATGTTTAAGTTGCTGGGAAATAACAACGACATTGAACTCGAAAGAACCTGAACAATATACTGAGCGGACCCGAATCGAATACGTTCTTCGTCAACGGACTTGGACCCTCTAGATAGCGATCTAGGAACCCGAAGTATCAAGGATTTGACACACTCAAACAAAGTCTGAATTTGTCAAGAAAAGTTCAGTGAAGAACTGAAATTGAGAGAAAATCTCACAAGTGATTTTATTCATAAAATGTCTACCCTTGTCTTTACAAAATTAAGTAAATATATAGGAATAAAGGAGAAGTTGGCCAAATTTGAATTTGTGGCCTTAATTCAAACGAAAATTAAAATTTAAATGCTCAAATAACTTCTCCTAGGCTCCTAATATCCTTAGCCACATGTTTTGGCACTTAAAACACATTAAACATGTGTTTAATGTTTGAATTTGAATAAGAAACCACTCATTCTTATCCAATGTTGCTGATTGGTCTTCAAAGCAAGGGCCTTGTTTGGCTTGCTTGCTTTTGGACGTCCAAACTTGTGGAAAAGGGTGCTATGCGGACCCCACATGCATGGCACATACGTAGGACACTTGCTCTTCGTGTACGATAGGTTTCAGCTGCTGTAGGTCACTTCAACTTGAGTTGAGTTGAGCTGGAAATGGAGATGGGCTGAAACGAACTAGCTAAGAGTGTTAGGAGCTAAATGGAGCTGGGAGCTAAGCCTCTGAGTTGCCCCGAGCTAAGGTGAGCTGCGTGCACACCATTGAGCTTCTTCTGAGCTAAATATAATCCACTTGAGCTGGTATTGAACTACATACGCTCTCCTGAGCTGGAGATGAGCTGGGTATGCCCACTTGAGCTAAGGTTCTCCTAAGTACCTATATTAGAACAAGGCAAACACATCTAAAAAGCCTTGTAGTCTTATTTTAACCACACAAACACACTTAAAACCAAATGCAAACATAATTAACATAGTATATACATAAATAAACACACATACTAATATATATACCTAAATATATCATATATCAGCATGCAACACATTATAAACAACATATTCTAAGGCATGAACATTCTCAAATGAATCTGAAATGTTAGAACAAGTAAGGAAAAGAGCTTCCCTGTATTTCTTTGCCATAGAACGTGTGATAGGTCCTGATGGTAAGACCTCCGGATCAACCTGTTGAACTTGACATGATGTGCTCACATCAGAGAGTGTTCATTATGACATGCACTCAAAGACAGGGGTCATTCATCGCGACATACGCTCAAAGAGAGGGGTAGTCCATCAAGGTATACGCTCAAAGAGTGGGACTGTTCATCTTTACATGCACTCGAAGAGAAGGGTCATTCATCGCAACCTATACTCAAAGAGAGGGGTCATCGATCATGGTATACGCTCAAAGAGAGGGTCCGTTCATTATGACATGCACTCGAAGAGAGGGGTCCTTCATCGCGATATAATCTCAAACAGAGGGGTCGTCCATCACGGTATACTCTCAAAGAAAGGAACCGTTCACCATTACATGCACTCGAAGAGAAGTGTCATTAAATGCAACATACGCTCAAAGAGAGGGGTCATCGATCACGGTATGTGCTCAAAGACAGGACTGTTCATTATGACATGCACTCGAAGAGAGGGGTCATTAATCACGATATACGCTCAAAGTGCGTCGGCGTCCATCACGGTATACGCTTAAAGAGATGGACTATTCATTATGACATACAATCGAAGAGAGGGGTCATTCATCGCGACATACACTCAAAGAGAGGCGAAGTCCATCACGGTATATGCTCAAAGAGAGGGACTATTCAATATGACATGAACTTAAAGAGAGAGGTCGTCATTCATCGCGATATACGTTCAAAGAGAGGGGTCATCCATCATCGTATACGCTCAAAGAGTGGGGTCATCGATCACGGTATAGGCTCAAAGAGAGGGACCGTTCATTATGACATGCACTCGAAGAGGGGTCATCATCGCGACATACACTCATAGAGCAGCGAAGTACATCACGATATACATTCGTAGAGAGGGGTTGTCCATTATGACATGCACTCGAAGAGAGGGGTCATTCATCGTGACATACTCTCAAAGAGAGGGGTCGTCCATCACCACATACGCTCAAAGAGAGTAACCGTTCACTATGTCATACGCTTGAAGAGATGGGTCATTCACCGCGACATACACTCAAAGAGAAGGGTTGTGCATCACGGTATACGCTCTAACAATTGGACCGTTCACCCTAACATGCTGATGTGTGCACATTCTGCTCATTTATCTCATGCTTTCATGCTTCATTTCACGCATGGGATCAAAGGGGAGTTATTTTATCAATCTCAGTATTTATTACTTTTATGTACTTTATAGTAAACTACTTAAGAGTTATATTAATTATGTTATAAACATGAATAGTCAATATGACCACATTATTAAGTTTTAGCTTAGATCTAAACTTACATTAAGTTATATTAATTAAGCTAAACGGAAGGCAATGCTAGAAACACAAGGAGCCAACTTCAGAATAGCTTGGAAATGCATGGAACACTCCTACAGTACTTAAAGGACTAAAGGATAGCTCCATGTCAGCTCACAAGTCCCATACGAGCTCGAATGAAGCATAATTTGAAACGAGGCCTTAAGAGATTCGGATTAGCTCCAAAACACTCCTCACACTAGAAGGGAGTATAATGAAGCTCATGGACCAGCTCACATTGCTAAAGGCAACTCGGATTAGCTTATTTCAGCTTCAAACTTTAGCTAAGTCTTTCAGCTAGATAGCTCAATTCAATCCAACTCACCTCAACTCTAGCTATCACACCCAGCTCAACACCCAAAAGTCACCTACCCTTCACCAAGCATCATGTATGTCCATTATCCACATTGGGCGCCAAAACAAAGAGAGAGCACTTTTCATTGGACAGATTCATAATGGTCCACTTGTTTTCCATTTTCGAGCAGGATACAATCAGAATTGAGTTTCGGTGTCTTCATGAATAATTGTTCCCGTATCTCTTATCTTTCCAACGCATGTTCAATCGCATCAATCCGATATCAAGAGCTCGAGATATGACCAAATTACTGAAGACAGTGCAGGCTAGACCGAGAAGTTACATATTTTTTAATATAATAAAAGGGTCAAAGTCCGTTATCACCACCCCTTAAGGATCGATATAAGGTTCAGGATTAGGTTTTCTATAACCTAGTTTCTTCCTTGAGAATCTTTAAGATACTATTTTCATTTCACCATTCCTTACATTTTCTCTCATTCCATTCATCATTCTCAATCCTTTGTCATCCCCACAAAATGTCCTGAACATCTATTCACCCTTATCAACACCACACATTCTCCCTCTTCCATATCAGTCCCTAAATTATTCCTTTCATTCATTTCACCTGTTACTTTAATTCTTTATCCTTAATTATTTATTTCGCAGCCACTTCTTGCGAGAGACTTGCTTCCTTCCTAGGTCCTACAATCAAAGTGTACCATTCAGCATCATCAGCAAGATCGGCTCATATAACATGCACTCAAAGAGAGAGGTCATTCATCCAATATACGTTCCAAGAGAGGGTTCATCGATCACAGTATACACTCAAAGAGAAGGATCATTCATTTTGACATACGCTTGAAGAGAGGGGTCATTCATCGTGACATACTCTCAAAGAGAAGTGCCTCCCATCACAGTATACGCTCTAAGAAAGTGACTGTTCATTATGACATGCACACGAAGAGAGGGGTCGTCCATCAAGGTATACGCTCAAAGAGATGGACCGCCCGCCATGACAGGCAGTCGAAGAGAAGGGTCATTCATCGCAAAATATGCTCAAAAACTCGAAGTGAGGTGTCATTCATCGTGACATATTCTCAAAGAGAGGGGTCGTCCATCACGGTATACGTTCTAAGAAAGGGACTGCTCATTATGACATGCACTCGAAGAGAGTGGTCATTCATCATGACATACGCTCAAAGAGAGGGCCGTCCATCACGGCATACGCACAAAGTGAGGGACCGTTCATTATGACATACACTCGAAGAGAGGGGTCATTCACCACGACATATGCTTAAAGAGAGGGGTATTCCACCATGATATACGCTCTGAGAATGAGACCGTTCATTATGACATGCACTAGAAGAGAGGGGTCATTCATCGTGACATACGCTCAAAAAGAGGGGTCGTCTATCAAGGCATACGCACAAAGTGAGGGACCATTCATAATAAAATGCACTCGAATTGAGGGTTCGTACATGATGGTATACGCTCAAAGAGAGGGGTCGTCCATGACGGTATAAGCTCAAAGAGAGGGACCGTTCATTATGACATGCTCTCGAGAGACGGGTCATTCATTGCAACATATGCTCAAAGAGAGGGGTCATCGATCACGGTATACGCTCAAAGAGAGGACCGTTCCTTATGAAATGCACTCGAAGAGTGGGGTCATTATTCGCGATATACGCTCAAAGTGCGGCGGCGTCCATCACGGTATACCCTCAAAGAGATGGACCGTTCATTATGAAATACTATCGAAGAGAGTGGTCATTCATTGCAACATAGCTCCATGAGAGGGGTCATCCATCACAGTATACGCTCAAAGAGAGGGACCGTTAATTATGACATGCACTCGAAAATAGAGGTTATTCATCGGGATGTACGCTCAAAGAGGGACCATTAATTATGACATACGCTCGAAGAGATTGGGCATTCAACGCGACATATGCTTAAAGAGAGGGGTCCTTCATCACGGTATACGTTCTTAGAAAGGACCTGTTGATTAGGACATGCACTCGAAGAGAGGGATCATTCATAGCAACATAGGCTCAAAAAGAAAGGTCTTCCATCACGGTATATGCTCAAAGAGAGTGACCGTGCATTATGACATACGATGCTCGAACAAAGGGGTCATTCATCGTGACATACGCTCAAAGAGTGGGACCACCATTCAATATGACATGCACTCGAAGATAAGGGTCATTCAACGAGACATACGCTCAAAGAGAGGGATCGTCCATCACGGCATATGCTCAAGGACTGGGATAGTTCATTACGACATATGCTCGAAGAGAGGCGTTATTCACCGCGACATAGGCTGAAATAGAGGGGTCGTCCATCATGGTATACGCTCTAAGAATGGGACCGTTCATTATGACATGCACTCGAAGATAGGGGTCATTCATTGTGACATACGCTCAAAGAGAGGGATCATCCATCTTGGTATTCTCTCAAAGAGAGGGACCGTTCGTTATGTCATACGCTAGAAGAGAGGGGTCATTCACCATGACATATGCTCAAAGATTGGGGTCGTCCGTCATGGTATACGCTCTAAGAAAGGGACATTTCATTATGACATGCACTCGAAGAAAGGGGTATTTCATCGCGACATACGCTCAAAGAGAAGGGTCGTCCATCACGGTATTCACTCTAAGAAAGGGACCGTTCACCATAATAAGCACTCAAAGAGAGTGGTCATTCATCACGACATACGCTCAAAGAGAGGGATCGTCCATTGCGGCATAGACTCGAAAAGAGAGACCGTTCATTATGACTTGCACTCGAATATAGGGGTCATTGATCACGACATACGCTCAAAGAGATGGACTGTTCATTATGAGATACGCTCGAAGAGAGGGATCTTTCATCGTGACATACACTCAAATAGAGGGGTCATCCATCACGGTATACGCTCTAAGAAAGGGACCGTTCATAATGACATGCACTCGAAGAGAGGGGTTGTACACGACAGTATACGCTCAAAGAGAAGGATCGTTCATTATGACATGCACTCTAACAATGGGGTCATTCAACGCGACATACGCTCAAAGAGAGGGGTTGTCCATCATGGTATATGTTGTAAGAAAGGGAAGGTTCATGATGACATGCACTCGAAGAGAGGGCTCATTTTTCGTGACATACGCTCAAAGAGAGGGGTCGTCCAAGACGGTATACGGTCAAAGAGATGGACCGTTCATTATGACAAGCACTCGAAGAGAGGGGTCACTCATCGCGACATAAGCTCAAAGAGAGGAGTCGTCCATCACAGTATACGCTCATGGAGAGGGACCATTCACCATGACAAGCACTCGAAGAGAGGGGTCATTCATCGCGACATACGCTCAATGAGTGGGGTTGTCCATCACGGCAAACGCTCAAAGAGAAGAATCATTCATTATGACACGCTTGAAAAGAGTTGTCATTCACTGCGACATACGCTCAAAGAGAGGGGTCGTCCATCACGGTATATGCTCTCAGAAAGGGACCGTACATTATGACATGCACTCGAAGAGAGGGTTCATTTATCGCGGCATACGCTTAAAGAGAGGGATCGTCCATCACGGTATACTCTTAAAATAAGGACCGTTAATTAGGACATATGCTCGAAGAGAGGGGTCATTCACCCCGATATACGTTCAAAGAGAGAAGTCATTCATCACGGTAAAGGGAACGTTCTTTATGACATGCACTCGAAGAGAGGTATCATTCATCGAGTCATACGCTGAAACAGAGGGGTCATCCATCATAGTATACGCTCAAAGATAGGGATCGTTCATTATGACATGCACTCGAAGATACGGTTCATTCATCGTGACATACGCTCAAACAGAGGGGTCATCTATCACTACACCCCAGAGAGAGACCGTTCATTATGACATATGCTTGGAGAGAGGGGTCATTCACCGTGACATACGCTCAAAGAGATGGGTTATCCATCACGGTATACGCTCTAAGAAAGGGACCGTTCATTATGACATGCACTCGAAGAGAGGGCTCATTCTTTGCGACATACGCTGAAAGAGATGGGTCGTCCTTAACGTTATACGCTCAAAAAGAGGGACTGTTCATTATGAAATACACTCGAAGAGAGGGGTCACTCATCGCGACATGCACTCAAAAAGAGGGGTCGTCGTCCATCATGTTATACGCTCATTGAGAGGGACCGCTCACCATGACATTCACTCGAAGGGAGGGGTCATTCATCGCGACATACGCTCAAAGAGAGGGGTCGTCCATCACGATACGCGCTCAAAGAGAGAGACCGTTCACCCTAACATGCACATGAAGAGATGGGTCATTCATCGCAATATACTCTCAAAGAAATGGGTCAGCGGCCACCATATACGCTCTACAAGTAGGACTGTTAAATATGATATGCACTCGAAGAGAGATGTTATTTATTGCGATATACGCTTAGTGAGATGGGTTGTCCATCACGGTATACACTCAAATAGATGGACTGGTCATTATGATATGTACTTGATGAGAGGGGTCACTCATCGCCACATACGCTCAAAGAAAGGGATCGCCCATCACGGTATACACTCAAAGAGAGGGACCATTCAATATGACATGTGCTCAAAGAGATGGGTCATTCACCGCGATATACGCTTAAAGATCGGGGTCAGTCATCACAGTATATGCTCTAAAAAAGGGCCCGTTTCATTATGACATGCACTCGAAGATAAAGTTAATTCATCGCGACATACGCTCAAAGAGAGGGGTCATCTATCACAGCACCTGCTCACAGAGATGGACCGTTCATTATGACATATGCTCGAAGAGAGGGGTCATTCTCCGTAACATACGCTCAAAGAGAGGGGTTATCCATCACGGTATACGCTCTAAGAATGGGACCATTCATTATGACAAACACTCAAAGAGAGGGGTCGTCCATCACAGTATACACTCAAAGAGAGGGATCATTCATTATGACATGCACACGAAGATAAGACTCATTAATCACGACACACGTATAAAAAGATGGGTCATCTATCACGACACCCGCTCACAGAGAAGGACCGTTCATTACGATATGCACTTAAAGAGAGGGGTCATTTATCGCAACACAAGATCAAAGAGAGGGGTCGTCCATGACGATATACGCTCGTTTATTATGACATGCACTCGAAGAGAGAGGTTATTCATCGTGACGTACGCTAAAAGAGCGGGGTCAACCATCAAGGTGCACACTCTAAGAAAAGGGCAGTTTATTATAACACGCACTCGAAGAGAGGGGTTATCCATCACGGTATATGCTCAATGACAGAGGCCGTTCAACATGACATGCACACGAAGAGAGGGGTCGTTCATTGCAACATACACTCAGGGGTCATCAATCACGGTATATGCTCAAATAGATGGCCCGTTCATTATAACATGCACTCGAAGAGAGGGGTCATTCATCGCGACGTATGCTCAATGAGATATGTCGTCCAGCACGGTATACGCTCAAAAAGAGGGACCGTTCACCATGACATGCACTCGAAGAGTGGGGTCATTAATCATAACATACGCTCATAGAGAGGGGTCATCGATCACGATATACGCTCAAAGAAAGAGACCATTCATTATGACATGCACTCGAAGATATGGGTCATTCATCGCGACATGCGCTCAAAGAGAGGGGTCGTCCATCAAGCAAATGCTCAAAGAGAGGGACCGTTCATTATGACATTTGCTCAAAGAGGGATCATTCGCCGTGACAAAAGCTCAAAGAGAGGGGTTGTCCATCACGATATATGCTATAAGAAAGGGACTTTTCATTAGGACATGCACTCGAAGAGAGGGGTCATTCATCTC
Organism: Abelmoschus esculentus; assembly: GCA_035048815.1. Classification (NCBI taxonomy): domain Eukaryota; kingdom Viridiplantae; phylum Streptophyta; class Magnoliopsida; order Malvales; family Malvaceae; genus Abelmoschus; species Abelmoschus esculentus. Next base: position 10,670,614 of record JAUCBN010000006.1, on the reverse strand, counting down.
GACATAAGTCCAAAGGGAGGGGTCGTCCATCACAGTATACGCCCAAAGAGAGGGACCGTTCATTATGACATGCACTCGAAGGTTAAGGTCATTCATCGCCGTATACACTCAAAGAGAAGGGTCGTCTATCATGGCATACACTCAAAGAGAGGAACAGATCATTATGACATATGCTCGAAGAGAGGGGCCATTCTTCGCGTCATACGCTCAAAGAGAGGGGTCGTCCATCACGGTATACGCTCTAAGAAAGGGACTGTTCATTATGACATACACTCGAAGAGGGGGGTCATTCATCGCGACATAAGCTCAAAGAGAGGGGTCGTCCATCACAGTATATGCTAAAAGAGAGAGACCATTCATTATGACATACATTGAAAGATTAGGGTCATTCATTGCGACATACGCTCAAAGAGAAGGGTCATCCATCACGGTATACGCTCTTAGAAAGGGATAGTACATTATGACATGCACTCGAAGAGAGGGGTAGTCCATCACGGTATAATCTCAAAGAGAGGGACCGTTTATTATAAAATGCACTCGAAGAGTGGGGTCATTCATTGCGACATATGCTCAAATTGAGTGATCGTCCATCACAGTATATGCTCAAAAAGAGGGACCGTTCATTATGACATACCCTCGAAGAGATGATTTATTCACTGCGACATATGCTCAAAGAGCGGGGTCAACCATCAAGGTATACGCTCTTTGAAAGGGTGGTTCATTATAACATTTACTCAAAGACAGGATTATTCATTGCCACATACGACCAAAGAGAGGAGTTGTCCATCACGGCATACGCTCAAAGAGAGGAATCATCCGTCACGGCATATGCTCAAAGAGAGGAATCATCCGTCACGACATACGCTCAAAGAGAGGTATCATTCATTATGACATATACGCTTGAAGAGAGGGGTCATTCACCGCGAAATACGCTCAAAGAGTGGGGTCGTTCATCACGGTATACGCTCTAAGAAAGGGATCATACATTATGACATGCACTCGAAGAGAGGGTCATTCATCGCGACATACGCTCAAAGAGAGGGGTCGTCCATTACGGTATATGCTCAAAGAGAGAGACCGTTCAACATGATTTGCACTCAGAGAGAGGGGTCGTTCATCGCAAAATACGCTCAAAGAGAGGGGTCATTGATCACGGTATGTGCTCAAATAGTGGGACAATTCATTATAACATGTACATGAAGAGAGTGACCATTCATCGCGACATAAGCTCAAAGAGAGTGGTCGTCCATCATGGTATACGCTCAAAGAGAGGGACCGTTCACCATTACTTGCACTCAAAGAGAGGGGTCACCGATCATGGTATAGAGGGACCATTCATTATGACATGCACTAGAAGATAAGGATCATTCATACCAACATATGCTCAAAGAGAGGGGTCATCTATCACGGCATACGCACAAAGAGAGGGACCGTTCATTATGACATATACTAGAAGAGAGGGGTCATTCACCGCGACATACGCTCAGATCGTGGGATAGTCCATCACAGTATACTCTCTAAGAAAGGGACCGTTATTTATGACATGCACTCAAAGAGAGGGGTAATTCACAGCGGCATACACTCAACGAGAGGGGTCGCTCGTCACGGTATGCGCTCAAGCAGAGGGACCATTCAACATGACATGCACTCGAAGAGAGGGGTCTTTCATCGTGACATACGCTCAAAGAGAGGAGTCATTCATAATGGCGTACGCTCAAAGAGTGGGGTCATTCATCACGATATATGTTCAAAGAGAGGGCTCGTCCATCATGGTATATGCTCAAAGAGAGGGACCGTTCACCATGACATGCACTCAAACAAAGGGGTCATTCATCGCAATATATGCTCAAAGAGATGGGTCGTCCATCACGGTATACACTCTATGAAAGGGACCGTTCACAATGACATGCACTCGAAGAGAGGGGTGATTCATCGCGCATAAACTCAAAGAGAGTGGTCGTTCATCACGGTATACGGTCTAAGAAAAGGACCATTCACTATGACATGCACTCGAAGAGAGGTCATTCACCACGATATACGCTCAAAGAGAGGGGTCGTCCATCACGGTATACGATCAAAGAGGGGGACCTTTCCTTTTGACATGCCCTTAGAGGGAGGGGTTATTCATCGCGACAAATGCTCAAAGAGAGGGACAATTTATTATGACATGCACTCGAAGGGAGGGGTCATTCATCGATATATACTCTCAAACAGAGGCGTCATCGATCATGGTATACGCTCAAAGAGAGGGACCGTTCATTATGATATGCACTCGAAAGAGGGGTCATTCTTCGCGACATGCGCTGAAAGAGAGGGGTCGTTCATCACGATATACGCTCAAACAATGGAAACGTTCACCATGATATGCGTGACATACGCTTGAAGAGAGGGGTCATTCATCGTGACTCACACACAAAGAGAAGGGTCATCTATCACTATATACGCCCAATGGGAGGAACCATTCATTATGATATGCACTCAAAGAGAGGGGTCATTCATCGCAATATACGCTCAAAGAGACGGGTCATCCATCACGATATACACTCAAATAGAAGGATCGTTCACTATGACATGCACTCGAAAGAGGGGTCATTTATCGTGACATACACTCAAAGAGAGGGTTCGTCCATCACGGTATATGCTCAAAGAGAGGGACAATTCATTATGACATACGCCCGATGAGATGGGTCATTCATCGCGACATACGCTCTAAGAAAGGGTCCGTTCATTATGATATGCACTCGTAGATAGGAGTCATTCATCGCGACATACCCTCAAAGAGAAGGGTCGTCTATCACAGTATACGCTCTAAGTAAGGGAGGGGGCGACATACGCTCAAAGAGAGGAGTTGTCCATCACGGTATATGCTCAAGGAGAGGGATCGTTCACCATGACATGCACTCGAAGAGAGGGGTCATTCATCGTAACATAAGATCAAAGAGAGGGATCGTTCATTACGACATACGCTTGAAGAGAGGGGTTAATCACCGCGACATACGCTCAAAGAGAGGAGTCGTCCATCACGGTATACACTCTAAGAAATGGACCGTACATTATGACATGCACTCGAAGTGAGGCATCATTCATCGTGACATATGCAAAAAGGGAGGGATTCATGGATCACAGTATACGCTAAAAGAGAGGGACTGTTCATTATGACATGAACTGGAAGAGAGGGGTTATTCATAGCGACATTCGCTCAAAGAGAGGGGTCATCCATCACGGTATACCCTCAAAGAGGGGGACCGTTCACCATGATATGGATTCGAATATAGGGGTAACTCATCGGAACATACGCTCAAAGAGAGGGGTCATCCATCACGGTATATACTTAAAGAGAGGGATCGTTCATTATGACATGCGCTCGAAGAGAGGGATCGTCCATCACAGTATACGCTCAAAGAGAGGGACCGTTCATTATGACATACGATCGAAGAGATGGGTCATTCACCTCGACATACGCTCAAAGTGTGGGGTCAACCATCACGTATACGCACTAAGAAAGGTCCCGTTCATTATGACATGCACTTGTAGAGAGGGATCATTCATCGCGACATACGCTCAAAGAGAAGGGTCGTCCATCATGGTATTTGATCGAAGAGAGGAACCGTTCACCCTTACATGCACTCAAAAGAAGGGTCATTGATCGCAATATATGCTCAAAGAGAGGGGTCATCGATCACAATAAACGCTCAAAGAGAGGGACCGTTCATTATGAAATGCACTCGAAGAGAGGAGACGTCCATCACAGTATACGCTCAAAGACCGGGACAAATTCATTATGACATATGCTCGAAGAGAGAGGTCAATCATCAAGACATACGCTCAAAGAAAGGGCACGTCCATCACGGTATACGCTCTTTGAAAGGGACCATTCACAATGACATGCACTCAAAGATAGGACTCATTCACTACGACATACGCTCAAAGAGAGGGGTTGTCCATCACGCCATATGCTCAAAGAACGGGAATATTCACTATGACATACGCTCAAAGAGAGGGGTCGTCCATCACACTTTGCGCTCTAAGAAAGGGACTGTTCATTACGACATGCACTTGAAGAGAGGGGTCATTCATCGTGACCTACGCTCAAAGAGAAGGGTTGTCCATCACGGTATACGCTCAACGAGAGGGACCGTTCACCGTGACATGCACTGAAGAGAGGGGTCATTCATTGCGACACACGCTCAAAGAGAGGGGTTGTCCATCACGGTATACGCTCTAAGAAAGGGACTGTTTACTATGACTTGCACTCGAAGAGAGGTATCATTTATCAAGACATATGCTCGAAGAGAGGAGTCAATCATCAAGACTTATGCTCAAAGAAAGGGCTCGTCCATCATGGTATACGCTCTATGAAAGGGACCTTTCACAATGACATGCCCTAAAAGATAGGAGTCATTCACCGCGACATACGCTCAAAAAGAGGGGTCGTCCATCATGGCATATTCTCAAAGAACGGGAATATTCACTATGACATACGCTCAAAGAGAGGGGTCATTCATCACGACATATGCTCGAAGAGAGGAGTCGTCCATCACACTATACGCTCTAAGAAAGGGACAGTTCATTATGACATGAACTCGAAGAGAGGGGTCATTCATCGTGACATACGCTCAAAGAGAGTGGTCGTCCATCACGGCATACGCCCAAAGGGAGGGACCGTTCATTATGACATACACTCGAAGAGAGGGGTCGATCATTCACCACGAGATACATTCAAAGAGATGGGTCGTCGATCACGGTATACGTTCATATAGTGGGACAGTTCATTATAACATATGCTCGAAGAGAGGGGTCATTCATCGCGACATATGCTCAACGAGAGGGATCGTCCATCACGGTATACGCTCAAAGACAGGGATAATTCATTATGACATATGCTCGAAGAGAGGGGTCATTCATCACGACATACGCTCAAAGAGAGCGCTCGTCCATTAGGGTATACGCTGTAAGAAAGGGACCGCTAACAATGACATGCACTCAAAGATAAGAGTCATTCATCGTGACATACTCTCAAAGAGAGTGTTCGTCCATCAAGGCATACGCTCCAAGAACTGGACTATTCACTATGAGATACGCTCAAATAGAGGGGTCATTCATTGCGATATATGCTCAAAGAGAGGGGTCGTCCAACAGAGTATACGCTTGAAGAAAGGGTCCGTTCATTATGAAATACACTCGAAGGGAGGGGTTATTCATCGCGACCAACACTCGAAGAGAGGGGTCGTCCATAACGGTATACTCTCAACGAGGGGGACCGTTCACCATGACATGCACTCGAAGAGAGGGGTCATTCATCGCAACATACGCTCAAAGAGAGGGGTTATTCATCACGGCATACGCTCAAAGATAGGGACTGCTCATTATGATATACGCTCTAAGAGAGGAGTTATTCATCGCGACATACGGTCAAAGAGAGGGGTTGTCCATCACGGTATACACTCTAAGAAAGGAACTGTTCACTATGACATGCACTCGAAGAGAGGTGTTATTTATCATGACATACGCTCAAAGAGATGGGTCATCAATCATGATATACGTTCAAAGAGAGGCACCATTCATTTTTTACATGCAGTCGAAGAGAGGGGTCATTCATTGTGACATACGCTCAAAGAGAGGGGTCGTCCATTACGACATATGCACAAAGTGAATGACCATTCATTATGACATACACTCGAAGAGATGGGTCATTCTCCGTGACATACGCTCATAGAGAGGGGTCTTCCATCACGGTATACACTCTGAGAAAGGGACCGTTCATTATGACATGCACTCAAAGAGAGGGGTCATTCATCGCGACATACGCTCAAAAAGAGGGGCCGTCCATCACGGCATACGCACAAAGTGAGGGACCGTTCATTATGACATTCGCTCGAAGAGAGGGATCATTCACCGCGACATACGCTCAAAGAGAGGGGTCTTCCATCACGGTATACACTCTGAGAAAGGGACCGTTTATTATGACATTCACTCGAAGAGAGGGGTTGTTCATCTCGACATACACTCAAAGAGAGGGGTCGCCCCTCACGGTATACGCTCAAAAAGAGGGGTCATCCATCACAGTATACGCTCTAAGAAAGGAATCGTTCATTATGACATGCATTCGAAGAGAGAGGTCATTCATCGCGACCTACGCTCAACGAGGGGGACCTTTCACCAAGACATGCACTCGAGGAGAGGGGTCAACCCATCACGACATATGCTCAAAGATAGGGACTATTCATTATTATATACACTCGAAGATATGAGTCATTCATTGCGACATAAGCTCAAAGAGAGTGGTTGTCCATCACGGTATACGCTCTAAGAAAGGGACTGCTCACTATGACATGCACTCGAAGAGAGGTGTCATTTATGACATACGCTCAAAGAGGTGGGTCATCGATCACAGTATATGCTCAAAGAGAGGGAGCATTCATTATGACATGCTCGGAAAGAGGGGTCATTCATCACGACATACGCTCAAAGAGAGGGCTCGTCCATCACGGCATACGCACAAAGTGTTGGACCGTTCATTATGACATGCGCTCGAAGGGAGGGGCCATTCACCGCGACATACGCTCAAAGAAAGGGGTCTTCCATCAGGGTATACGCTCTGAGAAGGGGACTGCTTATTCTGACATACACTCGAAGAGAGGGCTCATTCATCGCGACATACGCTCAATGAGAATGGTCATCCATCACAGTGTACGCTCTAAGAAAGGGACTATTTTTTATGACATGTATTCGAAGAGAGGGGTCATTCATTGCGACATACGCTCAAAGAGAGGAGTTGTCCATCATGTTATATGCTCAAAGAGAGGGACCGTTCACGAAGACATGCACTCAAAGATAAGGGTCTTTCATCGTGACTTATACTCAATGAGAGGGGTCGTTCATCACGCCATACGCTCAAAGAGAGGGACCATTCATTATGACGTACGCTTGAAGGGAGGTGTCATTCACCGCAACATACGCTTGAAAGAGAGGGTCGTCCATCACGATATACGCTCTAAGAAAGGGACCGTATATTATAACATTCACTCGAAGAGAGTGGTCTTTCATCGCAAGGTACGCTCAAAGAGAGGGGTCATCGATCACGGTATACGCTCAATGATATGATCACAACCAACAATGAATCAGAAGAATTTCCTATTGGACCTATGAATCGTGCTAAAACCCAGAAATTCCAAGAGGCCATGGGAAATCTATTTGTTCAAGACTGGAAATAGAGAATGCAACACCAGCTTTATTGGAACAATACAGCCTCCTACTTGTGCATGAGTTTGCATGAGTTCTTTCTTAAGTTTTTAAATTTAATTTCAGCATGTGTGCATGAATAAATAATGCTTGATGTTCATTTAAGCATGTTAGTTCAATTAAGTTCATTAGTTTAATTAATGCATGATAGTTCACTTAAAGCATGTTAGTTTTCTTATGTTTATAAGTTAATTTAGTGTGTGAGTAAATTAATTAAATTAGATCATTCAATGTAACTAGTTTCATTAATTAATCTAGCTCATTAAATTTGTTTCATGCATTCACTTTTATTTTTATTAAATAAAGTTATTATCTAATGGTTGCTTATATATTTCAGCTAGGGTATTCTTTTGGAGCAAATGGTTGATTATATTCTCAGGAATGACAAGGCATTTACATAAATTAAAGTCCCTTGAAGACCCATCAAGGCTGATTGGTTACAATGCAATTCAATGGAGCAATTACACCACTGAATGTTGTTATTTCCAGCAATGGTTTTAAGGCTTTCAAGAGAGTCTTTACATCATTTTAAGGTTGTCAGTTTCAGCAACCAAGAAAGAGAAGACATGCAATGAAAGCCTTCATTATCACAATTTAAGGGAGAGTAGAGACAAGAATTAAAAACAACAATTAAGGAGAGAATTCGAGGAATATTAGTCAACTTGTTCGCCATTTTTGGATTAGATACGGGCATATTTGAATCTTGAGGTCTTCTTCAAACTTATTCCCGTATTCCTTAGCATTCATTATCCCGTATTCATCGCGACATATGCTCAAAGAGAGGGTTCGTCCCTCACGGTACACGCTCAAAGGGAGGGACCGTTCATTATGACATGCACCCGAAGAAAGGGGTCATTCATCGCGATATACGCTCAAAGAGAGGGGTGGTCCATCACGGTATACGCTCTAAGGGACCATTCACTATGACATGCATGCGAAGAGAGGGGTCATTTATCACGACATTCGCTCAAAGAGAGGGGTTGTCCATCACGGTATACGCTCCAAGAAAGGGACCATTAATTTTGACTTGCACTCGAAGAGAGGGGTCAAATATCGCGACATGCGCTCAAAGAGAGGTGTCGTCCTTCATGGTATACGCTCAAAGAGAGGGACCGTTCACCATGACATACACTCAAAGAGAGGGGTTATTCATCGTGACAAGCACTCAAAGAGAGGGACCGTTCATTATGACATTTGCTCGAAGAAAGGGGTCATTCATCAGGACATACGCTCAAAGAGAGGGCTTGTCCATCACGGTATACGCTCTAAGAAAGGGACCGTTCACTATGACATGTAGTCGAAGAGAGGAGTCTTTGATCGCGACATACGCTCAATGAGAGGGGTCGTCCATCACGGTATAATCTCTAAGGTCCATTCATTATAACATGGACTCGAAGAGAGGGGTCATTCACCGCGACATACGCTTAATGAGAGGGGTCGTCCATCACTGTATACTCTCTAAGAAAGGGACCATTAATTATGTCATGCACTCGAATGGTGGGGTCATATATCGCGACATATGCTCAAAGAGTGGGGTCGTCCATCACGGTATACGCTCTACGAAAGGGACCATTAATTATGACATGCACTCGAAGGGAGGGGTCATATATCGTGACATACGCTCAAAGAGAGGTGTCGTCCATCACGATATACGCTCAAAGAGAGGGACCATTCACCATGACATGCACTCGAAGAGAGGGATCATTCATCACGACAAACGCTCAAAGAGAGGGGTCGTCCATCATCGTATATGCTCAAAGAGAGGGACCATTCATTATGACATACACTCGAAGAGATGAGTCATTCATCGCGACATACACTCAGATAGAGCGGTTATCCATCATGGTACACGCTCTAAGAAAGGGATCGTTCATTATGACATGCACTCGAAGAGAGGCATCTTTCATCGCAACATACACTAAAGAGGGGTCATCGATCACGGTATATGCTCAAAGACAACGACCGTTCATTATGACATGCACTCAAAGAGATGGGTCATTCATCGCGACATACGCTCAAAGAGAGGGGTCGTCCATCACGGTATGCGCTCAAAGAGAGGGACCGTTCATCGTGACAGGCACAAGAACAGAGGGGTTATTCATCGCGACATACTCTTAAAGAGAGTGGTTGTCCACCATGGCATACGCTCAAGAAGAGTGACCATTCATTATGACATATGCTCGAAGAGAGGAGTCATTCAATGCGACATATGCTCAAAGAGACGGGTTTTCCATCATGTATACGCTCTAAGAAAGGGTCCGTTGACTATGACATGCACTCGAATAGAGTAGTCATTTATCGCGACATATATTAAAAGAGAGGTGTCATCGATCATAGTATATGCTCAAAGAGCAGGGTCATTCCTTACGATATAAGCTCAAAGAGAGGGGTCATTCACCGGGACATATGCTCAAAGAGAGGGGTCATCCATCACGGTATATGCTGAAAGAGTGGGACCGTTCACCATGATATGCATTCAAGAGAGGGGTCATTCATCGTGGCATACGCTCAAATAGAGGGGTCGTCCATCATGGTATACACTCAAAGAGAGGGACTGTTCATTATGACATACGCTAGAAGAGATGGGTTATTCACCGTGACATATGCTTAAAGAGATGGATCGTCCATCACGGTCTACACACTAAAATAGGGACCGTTTATTATGACATGCACTCGAAGAGATGGTCATTCATTGCGACATACGCTCAAAGAGATGGGTCGTCCGTCACGGTATACGCTCAAAGAGCGGGACCGTTCACCATGATATGCACTCGAAGAGAGTGGTCATTCATCGCAACATACGCACAAAGACCGTTCATCAATCACGTTATATGCTTAAAGAGAGGGACCGTTCATTATGATATGCACTCGAAGTGAAGGGTACACTTTGATTGTAGGACCAAGGAAGGAAGCAAGTCTCTCGCAAGAAGTGGTTGCAAAATAAAGAATTAAGGATAAGGAATGAAAGGAATAGGTGAAATGAATGAAAGGAATAGTTTAGGGGACTGATATGGAAGAGGAAGGATGTGTGGCGTTGATAAGGGTTAATGGATGTTTCGGAAATTTTGTGGGGATGAAAAAGGATTGACAATGATGAATGGAATGAGAGGAAATGTATGGAATGGTGAAATGGAAATAGTATCTTAAAGAAAACCTAATCCTGAACCTTATATCGATCTTTAAGGGGTGGTGATAAACGGACTTTGACCCTTTTAGTATATTAAGCTAAAAGAACCCGATGCATCAAGATGGATAGAAAAGGGTTGACGCCACAAGTATAAAAGTACTTGATATGTCGATAAAGTTCTAAGAAGAACTAAACGAGAGAAAAATCGAGTAATTTTATATAATCACAATGGTGTCTTTACAAAATGAAATCCAAGTCCTATTTATAGTTTTCTAAGGGGTTTGGCTGAAATGGCCTTTAACTATTCGGATAACCATTCATTTGAATGGTATCTCCCTCCAAAACTATACAAAAAGATAACTTCTCGGTCTAGCCTGCACTATATTCAGTAATTTGGCCATATCTAGAGCTACCAATATTGGATTGATGCGATTCAACATGCGTTGGAAAGATAATATATAGGGGAACAATTTTCATGAAGAAAGCGAAACCCACTTCTGCTTGTATCCTGCTCGAAAATCTAAAACAAGTGGACCATTATGAATATGTCCAATGAAAAGTGCTATCTCTTTGTTTTGGTGCCCACTTCCGTTTCCTCCATGATATTTACGCCCAATGTGGATAGTGGACAGACATGATGCTTGGTGAAGGGTAGGTGACCTTCGGGTGTTGAGCTGGGAGTGATAGCTAGAGTTGAGGTGATCTAATCGAGCTGGGAGTGAGCTGGATTGAACTGAGCTATCTAGCTGAAAGACTTAGCTAAAGTTTGAAGCTGAAATAAGTTAATTCGAGCTGCCTTTAGCGAAGTGAGCTGGTCCATTAGCTTCCTTATACTCTCTTCTAGTCTGAGGAGTGTTTTGGAGTTAATCCGAATCTTTTAAGGCCTCATTTTGAACTATGCTTCATTTGAGCTCGTATGGGACTTGTGAGATGACATGGAGCTATCCTTTAGTCCTTTAAGTACTTTAGGAGTGTTCCATGCATTTCCAAGCTATTATGAAGTTGGCTCCTTGTGTTTCTAGCATTGTCTTCCGTTTAGCTTCTTTTGAGCTTACTGAGCTGACACTGAGCTACTATTTACTCCTTGAGCTGTAGGTAAATCCTATGAAGAAAACATAATAATGAAAATAATTATATGAGTTTAGAACTAAGCTAAAACTTTTAATCAATGTGGTTATATAACTATTCATTTTAATAGCTTAAGTAATGTAACTCTTAAGTAACTTAATATAAAGTATATAAAAGTAATAAATACTAAGATTAATAAGATAACTCCCCTTTAATCCCATGCGTGAAATGAAGCATCAAAGCATGAGATAAATGAGTATAAATGAGCACGTATCACCAAATATTACTAAATCAAATTTTATGAGTTTAAATAGTTAATTATAGGCTTTTAAACAAAATTATACTAATTAATTTTAAATTCTCAGTGTTTTACTCGTTAAAATTCGAACTGATTCTTAATAAAGCACATTTAGACATGCACGTTTTAATCGTAACAAAAATATTATTAAATCAAATTTTATGATTTTAAATTGTTAATTATGGGCTTTTGAACAAATTTATACAGATTAATCTCAAATTTTCAGCTTTTTACTCAGTTAAAATTCAAACGGATTCTCTATAAAGCCCATTTAGACAAGCACGTTTTAATCGCAACAAAACGACAATCAAATGTTATTAAACCAAATTTTATGAGTTCAAATAGTTAATTATGGCTTTTGAACAAAATTATACAAATTAATCTAAAATTTTCAGTTTTTTACTCGGTTAAAATTCGAACGGATTAAACGGGATATTGTTTTTTCTCTCCTCTTTCCTCCCTCTCTCACCCTCTCTTCCCTCTCTTCCCTTTCATGTCTTCTACCGCCTCCATCGTCCTCTCCACCGATCCTCCTCTCCCTTGATCAGCCACTTTTCACCATCTCCGCTGCTGGGAGAGGAAGAAACAACACCTGTCTCAAACTCTACAAGTTGTTATAAAAGGTCCACTTTTCATTTTCATTTTGATAAAGGTGTCAATTCTTGGGTGGTTTCTAAACCCTAAACCCATTTTTAAACCGTAACCGATTCTCGGACCCTTCTTTTTCGAATCTTTGGTTTTTACGGTGTCCGGCTTACTAAAATGACCGATAACGACTCCCAACAATTTCTAAAATTTTTTCCAACTTTTTTTTAATCCTTTTTCAAATTTTTAATTTTTAATCTCAAATTTTCCTTTTAAATTTCGGTCTTTTTTTTAAATCCACAATTTTATAAGTCTTTTCATGTTAATTGTTTTCAAGCCCTAATTTCTTTTTTAATTCAATTTCCATTCTTAGTCCTAAATTCCTAATTTCCAATTTCTCAAATCGATTTTCAATTTGCAACCCAAATTCCTAATTTTTAAGCCTAAATTTTAATTCTCAAATTTTATCTCAAATTTCCCTTTTTAAAGTTAAACCCTAAATTTCCTAATTTTGAGGCACTTTAAATTCTTAATTTTTACTCTTTCAACATATTCCAACCCGTCTCTCTAAGTGGGGGGAAAACGCTTGTACTTTCGTGAGGATATTGTTCCTTCGCATAGGCCTAGCAAAGTACTTTCGGAGATCGACTACCCTATGCTTTCGTAAGGATATTGTTCCTTCGTATGGGCATAGCGAAACGGTCCTCCTGGATTGAACTCGATTGAGATCATCCTATAATGGGTGATGATCGGGGGCCTTGCTACTCTTAGAATAGGACAACAAGGACAATTTGGGTACCGCCTAGTACCAAAACTGCATGTAGAGACCATAGAAAACCTACCCCATTAGAGCCATGTGGATAACCTAGGGTTTTAGACGAAATAAATAGGGTTGTTTTGTCTCTTGCTTCGTTGGCCCAATTATTTATTTTTCTAACCTTTTCGTGTGTTTTTATTTGCATAAAAATTTTATATTTAAAGGTGTTGATCTAAGTGGTTTGTCCAATTAGATGCTTTCATCCCGATTAGAGTAAAAAATAGAAAAATAAGAGAAAGAAAGGAAAAATAGAAAATTAGAAAGAAACAATAGAAATTTGAGAAAGGAAGAAAAGAAAAAACAACAGAAGATTTGAAAAAAAGAAAAAAACAATGAAAAAGAAAGAGGTTGGAAGGAATAGAAATTGAGAGATTAGGAAAAAGGAGAGAGAAAAAAAAATAGAAGAGAAAATAAGAGAAATAGAAAGAAAAAAATAATGAGAAAAAGAAAAAAAGAAGAATATGGAAGTAAAAATATAAGGAAAAGAGGATAGAAGAAAAGAAAAAGAAGGAAAAATAAAGAAAAAAATCGAGAGAAGAAAAAGAAAGAAGAAGAAAATAATAATAATAATAATAATAATAATAATAATAACAAAGGGGCATTGAGATCTCTCAATCGATGAAAGTTGCTCAAAGGACGATCACTAGCGTGATCAATACCTTTAAGTGCATTCATGCATTGTTCATCTCATGCATTTACTCATATATTTTCATCTCATGCATTTTCAAGCATATAACTTGCATTAATTAATAACATAAGAGGATTAATTGTAGGCACCATGTGACAGCTTTTCAAGGACTACACCAACCGAATGGATAAGAATTTCACTAGGCGGGGAGTGGCCCCAAGAGGGGCATTCATGTCTGATGCTAGGAAGGATAAGGGGACGACCTCGGAGCTACAACCTCAAGAACCTAAACAATCTTGCAGCAAAGGTGAGAAAATCGAAGGACGACAGGAGTTAGTGATCAAGAATCAGAATGAGATACTATTAGGCATGAAGAGTTTTCAAGATGAAACTAGGGCACAGTTCAGGGAATTAAAGAACATGATGGTTGTCGCAATCAGGGGAAAGGGTCCAACGGAAGGCTCTTTCGTGCAAGAAAGCAAGAGTCAGGATTGTGAAGAGATGACACTATCGAAAAAAGACCAAGCTATCCTTCACCAATATGAGGTAGCTTGTAATGCCTCTGTCTGCCCCACTAAACTAGCGTTGGACAAAATCGATGCCGCTCTTAAGAAAATCTTGTCCTCTTTGGTGAATGGGAGCCTCAAAGGATGTTTTAAGGGGCAAGAACATTAGGTGAACTATGAAGTTACCCACCCAACTCCCGAGACCTTTAGGAGTTTCCCACCGCACGCAAGAAATACAACTCAAATTCCTAAGAGAGAGAAAGCAAAGAAGATCTTTACCCCTTTGCCATTTTCCTATAAGGAGATGTACTCTATTCTGTATGAGGCAAATCTAGTTCGACCCACTTGTGTCACTCCCTTCATACCGCCATATCCTGCTTGGTACGATGTTAACGTACGTTACGAATACCATGTCGGCTTAACAGGACACTCGATAGAGAACTGCATGATGTTCAAGAAGACAGTGCTAAACTTGATTAACACCGGGGTTCTGAAGATTGATTCGTCAGGCATGGCATCCAGCTCCTCATCTAATTATGGTAAACGCTAAGGAGACGAAACGATTAGGGTGGTTCAGGAGTAATGCCCCAGCCAGGGGAGGTTTAGGCGCATCTCAGTTTACTTTGCATATCCTAAATGATATTTTGCATTAACAATCTTGCACTTGTTGTCTTTGTTTCTTTATTTTTAGTCAATCTTGCTACTATTGGCCTAAAAGTAGCAATGAATCTATGTAAAGGCCACATGTTTTTAATTTCAATTAAGATATGTCTTTTGTTAAAATGTGTATATATCCCTTTATCTTTAAAGTTCCTTGGATGTCACGTGCTTATGACTCAATTATGAAGTTATCAGAATGTTTTGATCATGATGAACAATGATACCCCAATCAGTAACTTTGGTTAGTAATGCACGAGAAATGAGACTACTAGTCCCTCAATGATGTTCAATGATAAGAAAATCTCCTCGAAAAGGCCCGATGATAATAGATGATCTTGAGAATTTCCCGTAAGAGCATTCAAGCTACATCTAAAAGAAGGAAACAGAGGAAAAACAAAGAAAAAGGAAAAGAAAAAAGAAGAAAAAAGAGATTAAAAAAAGAAAAATAAGAGAAGAGAGAACAAATATTAAACAAAAAGCATTCCAATATTCGAAACCTGATAATAGGTATATTTGAACAAGAGTGTGGAAGTATTTGGGGGCACTCCTCTGAAATGATAGGCCTAATAAGGTAGCAATGCACCATTCGAAGTCTTTGATTCATGAGTGATGGAAATATTTTCAAATTCATGATTATGCCAAGTAAGTCGGAGCTCAGTTGTATGCTCCACCATGATCTTCGAGACAAAGGACTGTGATGAGTTGTTTTTCCTGAATTTTAAAAGAAAAATAAAGAAAAAAATAATAACATATGTGAAGAAAATGAAAAAAAAACGAAAAAGAGAGATAGAAAGAGAAAGAAAAATTCTCCTATTGCTAGATGCAGTCTGAAGCATACTTCGAATTCTCAAGAAGATACTAGTGGGGCAAGTACGAAAAGTTTGGATAGATATGAGGAGAAAGTATTGAGAACTAGGAGTAGTTTTCGAATAGATTGAGCAAATACGATAATCATGAGGATGAATCGAGCAATCTGAAGGGAATCCCAAAACTTCAAATATCGCCACAACTTCCAAAGGTTAAAAATCAACTTTGAGGGTTGAGTCTAAATCACTTGATATCCAAGGAACCTCTTCTCTACATTTTATTATTCTTTTGTGTTTGCCAAAACACATTTAAATTTTGTCTTATTTACAATTATTAAATTCTTTTATTCCAAAAGTTTATGAACAAGACAATTAATGCAAACGATCATCTTTGATATGAAGAAGGGGCAATGTGTGATATTAAGTGTTGTCGGAAAAGATTACTTTGATTGTAAGGTGATATATTTCGAGAGGTCAGGCCAGCATAAATAAGTAAGGATTACTTGAGCCTATTGAGGTTACAATTTGAGCAAAGATAAACATCAAGCCTTTGGGATAAAAGTATATTAGGGGCAATAAAGAAAGTCGATCAGAAGGCCCAAAGACAAAATTCAAAGTGGAATCCAAGAGGGTAACCCCAAATAAGCTTGTTGAAAATAAACCTCAAATGATTCAAGCCTGAGAATTGAGAGCCATTACTACAAGCGGGAAATATGAGTTTTCCGAGATTGATACTTCAGAATCTTATAGCAGATTAAGAATAAGAGAATAACCGTGTTTATTTGAGAGGAAAAGAATATGAAAGAAAGCAAAAGGGAAAAGATGTCAAATTTTAGATGCTAGCTAGTCTTCTACCATAATGTTCTGAATGTTTTCAAAAATACAGATCGATCTTAATTGAAGAAACAGACCTGAGGATGTGGGGGCACGTGTTCACCGTAATATTGCAATCTAAGACTAATTGTAAAGACACAATGAAAAACTATGGTTGGGACAAAGCTTAAAGGAATGAGGTATTTTTGAATAGAAGGTTTTGACCCATCAACGCAAGTCAATTTTAGCCTTTCGAAGAATCGAAAAAAGAACACCAAAGATAAGGATGATCTTTCGTCCAAAATTTAACTGTAGGTAGTTTGGGGCATGTGTCCACCTTATTCCTTCAGAAAGAGAAAAAGAAAAAAGAAGGAAAAGAGAAAAAAGAAAAGAAGAAGAGGAAAGAAAAAGAAAAAAGGAAAAGAAAGAGAAAGAAAAAGACCCCCAGGTGAATGCTACACCTATACCAAAAGGAGGATATTTGAATTGCAAGTTGAGACATCCTGCTCTGATGCAATAGGAAGCGGGAATCTAGAAGAGATGAAGAAGGAAGATCTAGAAGAGATAAAAGCCCGATGCGATAGGAAGCGAGAAGAAACAACTCTAAAAAAATCATGAGTTCGCGGATTTGTTCGACGATAGACAGTATGAGGAAGAGAAAGAGAAAAGGAGAAAAAGAACGAAAAAGAAAAAAGAAGAAAGAAAAATGGGGAAAGAAAGGAAAAAAAGAAGAGAAGAAGAAGAAAGAAAAAAAGAGGAAAAATATAATGACACTCATGCATCATTTAGTTCCGCGAGAAAAGAGATGGATCTCAACAAAGAATCCAACGTCATGAAAAGGCTTCCAACCTCTAGTTATTTGGGGGAAACAAGTTTTTTATGTATCAAGGCAATCAAATATCAAGACATCCAGATAAAATATTAGGTATTCTCTAAAGGGAGATACCACTTTGTTACGAGATATTCAGGTATGCCTTAAGGTACCACTCTATATTTGAGCATCAATTTGATCCTTCCTTAAGGATGTTTACCCCCAAAAAAACTTCTCAGTCAAACCCTTTCTTAAGGATGTTTTTCACAAAACAAACATCTTTAACTCGATCCTTCCTTAAGGATGTTTGAAAAAAAAGAGAAAAGAAAAGAAAAAGAGAAAGAGAAAACCAAAAGAAAGAACAAAGAAATAAGAAAAAGAAAGAGAAAAATAAGTAAAAAAAGAAAAAAGAAAAAGAAAAGAAAAAAAAGAAGAAGAAGAAGACGAAAGAGAAAGAGAAAGAAAAAGAAAAGAGAAGAGAGAGAAAATATGAGAAAAGACTGTCAGAAATCGATGCATTTATATTCAGGGTATTAGAGGGAAAAAAAGAAGAGGAGAGAGAGGAAGAATGAAACAAAAGACAAGAAAAAGATAAGAAGAAGAAGAACGAAAAACAAGAGAAAAAGAAAAAAAAGAAGAGAAAGAAAAAACAAAAAGAAAAGAAAAAAAAGAAAAAGAAAGAAAAGAAAAAGAAAAAAAGAAGAAAGCAAAAAGAAAAAAAAGGAGAAGAAGAAGAAGAAGAAGCAAAGAAACGGTCGAGATCGACCAAGTGAGAACATGTAGAAACCAACAAAGAATTTCTTTAATACCGTTCTTTATGACGTACGCCTAAAGAAGAGGGTCATACTTTGCGACATACGCTCGAAGAGAGGGACCATTCACTATGACATGCGCCTGAAGAAGGGGGTCATGTTTTGCGACATACGCTTGAAGAGAGGGGTCGTCCACCACGGTATATGCTCGAAGATAGGGACCGTTCTTTATGACATACGCCTGAAGAAGGGGGTCATACTTTGCGACATACGCTCGAAGAGAGGGGTCGCCCACCACGGTATACGCTCGAATAGAGGGACCGTTCACTATGACATATGCCCGAAGAGAGGGATCATGCTTTACGATATACGCCCGAAGAGGGGGTCATGATTTATGATATACGCTCGAAGAGAGGGGTCGCCCACCACGGTATACGCTCGAAGAGAGGGACCGCCAGATGCTGCAATAATCAGAAATCAAAGCATCTCAAAGATGTGGATTCTATGAAAAAAGGATCAACATTGTTATAATTCTAGATTTAGGGTTTCATATAGGAGAGACTCAAGTCGAAGACTTTTGCGAAGAGCTTTATATAGGAAAGGTTTGAAGATTTTCAGAGACTGGTTCTATATAGGAAGGACCAACATTTCAGACAGATTCAGAGCTTAAAGTTTCATAGAGGGGGGACCCACAACTCAGAATATTTAAATTTTGTTCAAAATATCTAAGTAGGGGAATTAAAGTTTGCTTTTGATAAATCTTTTTCTGATGTGTGCAGGTGGCCTCAAGTCGAAATATTGCTCGTGGCAAAGCCTACTAGGGTTTCAAGGGATTGAAGGGCTATCGAAATTGTGGAGAAAGGGCTTTTATATCAGCATCTCCAAACAGGGAAGTCGGATAAAATTAGTGCTTATAGCCTTTACTTTATCATTGTTTTACAACGATAAGCAAAGGGGTAACTATAATCACTAATTTTATCCGGGGTAAACCCGCTTATTTTTCTCTTTATCTTAAATAATGGGCTTTAGTTAATTGTATTGTTAATGACAAAAAAAAATAAATAAAAATCAAAATGAGTAAAAAGTGTAATAATGAGTTTATTATTTTTTTTAAACATGATAAAATTTAAAAATATTATATTAATATATTTATTAATTTGTACCTATTTTTCTTTTTTGACTTTGTAAATATATACTATTATATGTGTTACTGTTTTCTTTTAAGAAATCTAAAAATATTATATTACTCTTTTTGTATATATATATATTCCTTTTTTGGTTTTTAATTTAGTGCAATTTTGTTATTAAAATATTATTTAGCTTCTGTGTATTTTGTTTTTATTATTTCTCTCGTTATCATATATTATTTAAAATCAAAAACCAAAAAACATATTAGGTTGTGACCACTAATTATAATGTTCTACAGTTAAAATAAAAATATTAAAGGTTTTCCTTTTTTATGATCTTTTCTTCTTTGTTTATTTTATTTACTATTATTATTTATTATCATTACACTATATATATATATATAAAAGGTCCAGGATATTATATGTGCATATTATTTATACTATTTAATTTCTTTTTATTTTCATTACAAATATCATAATATTTATTATTTAAGCAAAATTCGAAAAAGTATATATTGTTTTTTTGTTTAATTTTTTAAATATTTAGTTTCCTTTCGTTTTTGTTTCTATTATTATTATAATTTATTTTACCATCTTTTTATTAATATTAATAGTATCATATTTATTATTATTATAAAATATGATTAAATAAGATAAAACCAAATATATATCAGTAGCCCATTTTATTTACAATTAAAGATCTAATAAAATAATAAAACCCACCAGCTAATTAACTAAGGCTCAAAACCCATCTGATAAGAGAAACCCTAATACCCTTATTATCTCTTTGGGCAGCCGTCAAGCCCTAGCCGTTAGATCTAAGTATCTAATCTAATGGCTCAGATTAAGGGGAGCATAACCGTCCATAATCAGACGCTCCAACGCGCGGGTAATTGGTTTCCTCACGTGCGACTGTTCGAGAACTCAACGAGCGCATGTATCGCACGCATATGCCCTTTCGGATACTCTGGAGTCCGCTCGTCTCTCTGTCTTGATTGATCCCTTCTCAGTGGTCCCTCTTCTCCGACAGCCATGACGACAACCATGTCCCATGGTCCCCTCTCGCCCTGTATCAACCACATGAGCAAAAATAAACAAAACATCAAAATTGTACAAGGAATTACGACAAAAATCAATATCCTTCAGCAAATTTCAGAGCAGTAAATGACATGGAACCAACAATTTCAGAAGCTCACAGAATGCGAATAAAGAAAACATCACAACCAAAATCAGGGATTTCAGACTTAAACAAAGCAAAAAAGGATATTTTAAGTTCTAATCAGTGTAATAAAAAAGGGCTATAAGAAGAGAAAAGCCCTAACTTTGTAATTCATTGAGGGAACCACCATTGAAATCAAAATAACACAAATTCAATGGTAAATACTCTCGCTTTTTTTCACAGTATAGAATCAAAATAAAAAGTAGAGTAGTTTTCTTTTTTTGGTACCTTTCGATTTAGAGGTCATCGGAACACTCTCCTTCGATCGACAATAAATCAATGTCCGCTTTGTCGGTTCGGGGTGAGTCGAGAGGAAAAAGATTCTCTATCGCTTTTCGTTCTTCTGAATCGAACCAAAAATGGTTCTAATGTCTTTCTCGCTTTGGTTTCTTTTCATAAAAGGTGGAAGCTTTGACTCTGATTTTGTTTTGTTTGTAAAAGAGGAGTTTTGTTTCGAAGTAAGAAAGTTTTTTTAAAGGAAAAGGGATAGATTTTACTTCGCTAGCCACCGTGGATGGTGGCCAGATTCTGAAATATGCGGTGGTTTCTGGGTTGAAAGGATGAACGTTCAACTTGTTCATCCTTTTTAGAAGAACTGAACAGAGAAATGGGGGGAGGTATTTTATTTTTGGTTGAAAAATGAGAAAAAGGTTTGTTTTAGCCGGATTAAATCAGTTTTATACTCATTAGATTATTAGGAAATGGTTTTATTACCTCATAAACCAACCTGTGTCCCTTTAATTCACCCCGCAGCCCTTGCAAGTTTTCAAATTCTTTCATTTTGGTCATGAATCAACCCGAAATCTTCTTTTTCGATTTGGTTTATTTGTAGACGGGTCCCCCGTGTTTTTTTGTCTGCTTTTGAGCCCTTCCCTAGCTAAATTGCTTTTCGAATCCTTAATACTTTATGTCATGTTAAGTGTTTTCAAGCCCTAATTTCTTTTTTAATTCAATTTCCATTCTTAGTCCTAAATTCCTAATTCCCAATTTCTCAGATCGATTTTCAATTTGCAACCCTAATTCCTAATTTTTAAGCCCAAATTTTAATTCTCAATTTTTATCTCAAATTCCCCTTTTTAAAGTTAAAACCCCAAATTTCCTAATTTTGAGGCACTTTAAATTTTTAATTTTCACTCTTTCAAAAATAGCATCTTGTTAGTAAACATAAACTTTTAATTAGCGGAAGGGATGCTACAGTATTGAACTGACAATTTCTTAGAGCGTATACCGTGATGGACGACCCCTCTCTTTGAGCGTTTGTCATAATGAACGGTCTCTCTCTTTGAGCGTACGCCGTGATGGATGACCCCTCTATTTGAGCGTATATCACGATGAATGACCCCTATCTTCGAGTGCATGTCATAATAAAAGGTCCCTCCCTTTGAGCGTATACTGTGATGGACAACCTCTTTCTTTCTCTGAGAGTGCATGTCAAAATGAATGGCCCCTCTCTTTGAGTGTATAACACAATGGACGCCGCACTCTTTGAGCGTATATCACGGTGAACGACCCTTTTCTGCAAGCGTATGTCATAATGAATGGTCCATCTCTTTGAGAGTATACTGTGATGGACGACCCCTCTCTTTAAGCGTATATCTCGGTGAACGACCCCTCTCTTCGAGCATATGTCATAATGAACGGTCCCTCTCTTTCAGTGTATACCGTGATGGACGACCACTCTCTTTGAGCGTATGTCATGATGAATGACCTCTCTCTTCGAGTGCATTTCATGGTGTACAGTCCCTCTCTTTGTGCATATACCGTGATGGACAACCCAACTCTTTAAGCGTATGTCGCATTGAATGATCCCTCTCTTCGAGTGCATGTCATAATAAACCATCCCTTTCTTACAACGTAAACTGTGCTGGACCACCCTTCTCTTTGAGCTTATGTCGCGATAAATGACCCCTCTCAACAAGTGCATGTCATATTGAACCAGCCTTTTCTTAGAGCGTATACCATGATAGACGACCCGTCTCTTTGAGAGTATGTCGTGGTGAATGACCCCTCTCTTCGAGCGTTTGTCATATTGAACAACCCTTCTCTTTGAGCATATGTCATGATGGACGACCCCTCTCTTTGAGCGTATGTCACGATGAATGACCCCTATCTTTGAGTGCATATCATAATAATGATGGACAACCCCTCTCTTTAAGCGTATACTGTGATGGACAACCCCTCTCTTTAAGCGTATGTTGTGATGAATAACCACCCTCTCTCTTTTAGAGCATGTGATAATGAACGACCCCTCTCTTTGAGTGTATACCGCGATGGACGTCGCGCTCTTTGTGCGTATGTCGCGATGAATGACTCCACTCTTTGACTGCATGTCATAATGAACGGTCCCTCTATTTGAGCGTAAAGCGTGATCGATGACCCCTCTCTTTGAGCGTTTGTTGCGATGAATGACACTTCTCTTTGAGTGCATGTCATGGTGAACGGTCCCTTTCTAAGATTGTATACCGTGATGGACGACCCTTCTATTTGAACGTATGTCGAGATGAATGACACCTCTCTTTAAGCGTATGTTATAATAAATGATCCCTCTCTTTGAGTTATACCGTGATCGATGACCGCTCTCTTTGAGCGTATGTTGCGATGAATGACCCCTCTCTTTGATTGCATGTCATGGTGAACGGTCCCTTTCTTAAAGCGTATACTGTGATAGACGACCCTTCTCTTTGAGCGTATGTCGCGATGAAATGCCTCACCCTTCGACTGCTTGTCATTATGAAATGTCCCTTTCTTAGAGCGTATATCGTGATGGACGACCCCTCTCTTTGAGCCTATATCGCGGTGAATGACCCCTCTCTTCAAGCGTATGTCATAATTAGCTGTCCCTCTCTTTGATTGTATACCGTGATGGACGACCACTCTCTTTGAGCGTATGTCATGATGAATGACCTCTCTCTTCGAGTGCATTTCATGGTGTACGGTACCTCTCTTTGTGCGTATACTATGATGGACAACCCCTCTTTAAGCGTTTGTCACGTTTAATGATCCCTCTCTTCGAGTGCACGTCAGAATGAACCATCCCTTTCTTACAACGTAAACCGTGCTGGACCACCCTTCTCTTTGAGCGTATGTCGTGATAAATGACCCCTCTCAACAAGTGCATGTCATATTGAACCAGCCTTTTCTTAGAGCGTATACCATGATGGATGACCCCTATCTTTGAGAGTATGTCGTGGTGAATGAACCCTCTCTTCGAGCGTTTGTCATATTGAACGGCCCTCCTCTTTGAGCATATGTCGTGATGGACGACCCCTCTCTTTGAGCGTATGTCACGATGAATGACCCCTACCTTTGAGTGCATATCAAAATAAACGGTCCCTCCTTTTGAGCGTATACTATGATGGATAACCCTTCTCTTTAAGCGTATGTTGCGATGAATAACCACCCTCTCTTTTAGAGCATGTGATAATGAACGATCCCTCTCTTTGAGTGTATACCACGATGGACGCCGCGCTCTTTGAGCGTATGTCGCGATGAATAACTCCACTCTTCAAGTGCATGTCATAATGAACGTTCCCTCTATCAAAGCGTAAAGCGTGATCCATGACCCCTCTCTTTGAGCGTTTGTTGCGATGAATGACACTTCTCTTTGAGTGCTTGTCATGGTGAACGGTCCCTTTCTAAGATTGTATACCGTGATGGACGACCCTTCTATTTGAACGTACGTTGAGATGAATGACCCCACTCTTCAAGTATGTTATAGTGAACGATCCCTCTCTTTGAGCGTATACCGTGATCGATGACCCCTCTCTTTGAGCGTATGTTGCGATGAATGACCCCTCTCTTTGATTGCATGTCATGGTGAACGGTCCCTTTCTTAAAGCGTATACCGTGATGCACGACCCTTCTCTTTGAGCGTATGTCGCGATGAAATGCCTCACCCTTCGACTGCATGTCACTATGAAATGTCCCTTTCTTAGAGCGTATATCGTGAAAGACGACCCCTCTCTTTGAGCCTATGTCGCGGTGAATGACCCCTCTCTTCAAGCGTATGTCATAATTAACGATCCCTCTCTTTGAGTGTATACTATGATGGACGAACCCTATCTTTGAGCGTATGTCTTGATGAATGACCTCTCTCTTCGAGTGCATTTCATGGTTTACGACGCCTCTCTTTCAACATATTTCGCGATGAATGACCCCTCTCTTCGAGTCCGTGTCATAATGAACGGTCTCTCTCTCTAAGTGTATACCGTCATGGACAATCCTTCTCTTTGAGAGTATGTCACGATGAATGACACATCCCTTCGAGTTCTTGTTAGAATAAACGGTCCCATTCTTGGAGCGTATACCGTGATGGATGGACCCCTCTCTATGAACGTATATCGCAGTGAATGACTCCTCTCTTCAAACGTGTGTCATAATGAATGATTTCTCTCTTTGAGTGTATGCCGTGATAGACGACCCCTCTCTTTGAGCGTATGTCGCGATGAATGACCCCTCTCTTCGAGTTCATGTCATGGTGAACGGTCCCACTCTTTGAGCGTATACTGTGATGGACAACCTCTCTCTTTGAGCGTATGTTGCGATGATTAACCCCTTTCTTCGAGTGCATGTCATAATGAATGGTCCCTCTCTTTGAGCGTATACTGTCATGGACGACCCCTCTCTTTCAACATATGTTGCAATGAATGCCCCCTCTCTTTGAGTGCATGTTATAATACACCGTCACTTTCTTAGAATGGGCCCTTTCATATAATGAATGACCCATGTCTACGAGCGCATGTCGTAATGAACGGGCCTCTCTTTCAGCGTGTTTTGCGGTGAATAGCCCATCTCTTTGAGCATATATCATAATGAACTGTCCCTCTCTTTGACCGTATACCATGATGAACAACCCCTCTCTTTAAGCGTATGCCGCGATGAATAACCCCTCTCTTTGAGTTCATGTCATAATGAACAGTCCCTCTCTTAGAGTGTATACTGTGGTCGATGACCCCTTTCTCTGAGCGTATGTTGCGATGAATGACCCCTCTCTTCGAGTGCATGTCATAATGAACGGTCTCTCTCTTTGAGCCTATACCGTGATGGACGACCCCTCTCTTTAAGCGTATGTTGCGATGAATAACCCCTCTCTTTTAGAGCATATTATAATGAACGGTCCTTCTTTAGAGCGTATACCATGGTCGATGCTCTTTCAAAAAAAATATTGTGGTCGATGACCTTTATCTTTGAGCGTATGTTGCGATGAATGACCCCTCTTCAAGTGCATGTCATAATGAACGGTCCCTCTCTTTGAGCGAATACTATCATGACGAACCCTCTCTTTGAGCGTATGTCTCGAAGAATGACCCCGCTCTTCGAGTACATGTCATATTGAATTCTTAGAGCATATACCATGATGACTGACCCTGCTCTTTTAGTGTATGTCGCGGTTTATGACCCATCTCTTTGAGCGTGTGTCATAATGAATAGTTCCTCTCTTTGAGCATATAGCGTGATGAACAACTTCTCTCTTTGAGCGTATGTCGCAATGAATAACCCCTCTCTTCGAGTGCATGTCAAGGTGAACAAACCCTCTTTTTAAGCGTATGCCGTGATGGACGACCCTTCTCTTTGAGCGTAACTCGCAATGAATGACCCTACTCTTCTAGTGCATGTCATAATGAAAGGTCCCTCTATTTGAGCGTATAGCATGATCGATAACCCCAATCTTTGAGCGCTAGATGCGATGAATGACTCTTCTCTTTGAGTGCATGTCATGGTAAACGATCCCTTTCTAAGAGCGTATACCATGATGGACGACCCTTCTCTTTGAACGTATGTGGAGATGAATGACCCCTTTCTTCAAGCGTATGTTATAATGAACGATCCCTCTCTTTGAGCGTATACCATGATCGATGACCCCTCTCTTTGAGCGTATGTTGCGATGAATGACCCCTCTCTTTGAGCATATGTTGCGATGAATGACCCCTCTCTTTGATTGCATGTCATGGTGAACGGTCCCTTTCTTAAAGCGTATACCGTGATGGACGACCCTTCTCTTTGAGCGTATGTCGCGATGAAATGCCTCACCCTTCGACTGCATGTCACTATGAAATGTCCCTTTCTTAGAGCGTATATCGTGAAAGACGACCCCTCTCTTTGAGCCTATGTCGCGGTGAATGATCCCTCTCTTCATGCGTATGTCATAATTAACGATCCCTCTCTTTAAGTGTATACTGTGATGGACGACCCCTCTCTTTGAGCGTATGTCTTGATGAATGACCTCTCTCTTCGAGTGCATTTCATGGTGTATGACGCCTCTCTTTCAACATATTTCGCGATGAATCACCCCTCTCTTCGAGTCCGTGTCATAATGAACGGTCTCTCTCTCTGAGTGTATATCGTCATGGACAATCCTTCTCTTTGAGAGTATGTCACGATGAATGACACATCCCTTCGAGTTCATGTTAGAATAAACGGTCCCATTCTTGGAGCGTATTCCGTGATGGAAGGACCCCTCTCTATGAACGTATATTGCAGTGAATGACTCCTCTCTTCAAACGTATGTCATAATGAATGATTTCTCTCTTTGAGTGTATGCCGTGATAGACGACCCCTCTCTTTGAGCGTATGTCGCGATGAATGACCCCTCTCTTCGAGTGCATGTCATGTTGAACGGTCCCTCTCTTTGAGCGTATACCGTGATGGACAACCTCTCTCTTTGAGCGTATCTTGCGATGATTAACCCCTTTCTTCGAGTGCATGTCATAATGAATGGTCCCTCTCTTTGAGCGTATACTGTCATGGACGACCCCTCTCTTTCAACATATGTTGCAATGAATGCCCCCTCTCTTTGAGTGCATGTTATAATACACCGTCATTTTCTTAGAATGGGCCCTTTCATATAATGAATGACCCATGTCTACGAGCGCATGTCGTAATGAACGGGCCTCTCTTTCAGCGTGTTTTGCGGTGAATAGCCCATCTCTTTGAGCATATATCATAATGAATTGTCCCTCTCTTTGACCGTTTACCATGATGAACGACCCCTCTCTTTAAGCGTATGTCGCGATGAATAACCCCTCTCTTCGAGTTCATGTCATAATGAACAGTCCCTCTCTTAGAGTGTATACCGTGGTCGATGACCCCTTTCTCTGAGTGTATGTCGCGATGAATGACCCCTCTCTTCGAGTGCATGTCATAATGAACGGTCTCTCTCTTTGAGCCTATACCGTGATGGACGACCCCTCTCTTTAAGCGTATGTTGCGATGAATAACCCCTCTATTTTAGAGCATATCATAATGAACGGTCGTTCTTTAGAGCGTATACCATGGTCGATGCTCTTTAAAAAAAAATATTGTGGTCGATGACCTTTATCTTTGAGAGTATGTTGCGATGAATGACCCCTCTTCAAGTGCATGTCATAATGAACGGTCCCTCTCTTTGAGCAGATACTGTCACGACGAACCCTCTCTTTGAGCGTATGTCTCGAAGAATGACCCCGCTCTTCGAGTACATGTCATATTGAATTCTTAGAGCGTATACCATGATGACTGACCCTGCTCTTTTAGTGTATGTCGCGGCTTATGACCCATCTCTTTGAGCGTGTGTCATAATGAATAGTTCCTCTCTTTGAGCATATAGCGTGATGAACAACTTCTCTCTTTGAGCGTATGTCGCAATGAATAACCCCTCTCTTCGAGTGCATGTCAAGGTGAACAAACCCTCTTTTTAAGCGTATGCCGTGATGGACGACCCCTCTCTTTGAGCGTAACTCGCAATGAATGACCCTACTCTTCTAGTGCATGTCATAATGAAAGGTCCCTCTATTTGAGCGTATAGCATGATCGATGACCCCACTCTTTGAGCGCTTGATGCGATGAATGACTCTTCTCTTTGAGTGCATGTCATGGTAAACGATCCCTTTCTAAGAGCGTATACCATGATGGACGACCCTTCTCTTTGAACATATGTGGAGATGAATGACCCCTTTCTTCAAGCGTATGTTATAATGAACGATCCCTCTCTTTGAGCGTATACCGTGATCGATGACCCTTCTCTTTGAGCATATGTTGCGATGAATGACTCCTCTCTTTGATTCATGTCATGGTGAACAGTCCCTTTATTAAAGCGTATACAGTGATGGACGATCCTTCTCTTTGAGTGTATGTCTCGATGAAATGCCTCTCCCTTCGACTGCATTTCATTATAAAATGTCCTTTTCTTAGAGCGTATATCATGATGGACGACACCTCTCTTTGAGCATATGTCGCGATGAATAACCCCTCTCTTCGAGTGCATGTCATGGTGAACGGTCCCTCTCTTTGAGCGTATGTCGTGATGATTGACCCCTCTCTTCGAGTGCATGTCATAATGAACGGTCCCTTTCTTTGAACCTATACCGTGATGGACGACCCCTCTCTTTAAGCGTATGTTGCAACGAATAACCCCTCTATTTTAGAGCATGTCATAATGAATGATCCTTCTTTAGAGCATATACCACGGTCGATGCTCTGTCAAAAAAATTATCGTGGTCGATGACCCTTTTCTTTGAGCGTATGTCGCGATGAATAACCCCTTTCTTCGAGTGCATGTCATGGTGAACAGTCCCTCTCTTTGAGCGAATGCCGTGATGGACGACCCCTCTCTTTGACCGTATGTCGCGATGAATGACCCCTCTCTTTAGGTGCATGTCATCATGACCGATCCCTTTCTCAGAGCGTATAACATGACGGACGATCTCTCTCTTTGAGCGTATATCACGGTGAACGACCCCTCTCTTCAAGCAAATCGCATAATGAACGGTCCCTCTCTGAGAGTATATCGTGATGGACGACCCTCTCTTCGAGCGTATGTCGCAATGATTGATCCTTCTATTCAGGTGCATGTCATAATGAACGGTCCCTTTCTTAGAGCGTATATCATTATGGACGACCCCGCTCTTTGAGCGTATGTCGCGGTGAATGACCCCTCTGTTCGAGCGTATGTCATAATGAATGATCCCTCTCTTTGAGCATTTACCATAATGGACGACCCCTTTCGTTGAGCGTATGTCGCGATGAATGACCCCTCTCTTTGTGTGAATGTCTTGGTGAATGGTCCCTCTCTTCGATCATTTACCGTGATGGATGACCCCTCTCTTTGAGCGTATGTCGCGATGAATGACCCCTCTCTTCGAGTGCATGTCATGGTGAGTTGTCCCTCTCTTTCATCGTATACCGTGATGGACGACCCCTCTCGTTCCGCGTATGTTGCGATGAATGACACTTCTCTTCGAGTGCATGTCATGGTGAACAGTCCCTCTATTTGAGCGTGTACCGTGATGAATGACCCGTCTCTTTGATCGAATGTCGCGATGAATGACCCCTCTCTTCGAGAGCATGTCATTGTGAACGGTCCCTCTCTTTGAGCGTATACCGTCATGGACGACCCTTCTCTTCGAGTGCATGTCATAATGAGCGGTCCCATTCTTAGAGCGTATACCGTGATGGACGACCCCTCTCTTTGAGCATATGTCGCGGTGAATCTTAGAGTCCATGTCATGGGGAATGGTCCCTCTCATTGAGCATATACCGTGATGGGCGACACCTCTCTTTGAGCGTATGTCACGATAAATGACCCATCTCTTCGAGTGCATATCATAATTAATGGTCCCTTTGTTAGAGCATATATCATTATGGACGACCCCTCTCTTTGAGCGTATGTCACGGGGAATGATCCCTCTCTTTTAGCGTATGTCGCAGGGAATGACCCCTCTCTTTGAGCGTATGTCGCGGGGAATGACCCCTCTCTTCGAGCGCATGTCATAATGAATGGTCCTTCTCTTTGAGCGTATGCTGTGATGGATGACCCCTCTTTGAGTGCATGTTATAGTGAACTGTCCTTTTCTTAGAGCGTCTACCGTGATTTACCACCCCTCTCTTTGAGCGTATGTCACGATGAGCGACCCCTCTCTTCGAGTGCATGTGATACGCTCCAACTCTCCAATTGTTGTTGTGGAGAGAAGCTTTGATATTCCCGACCATGATTGCAATCAAGCCTTGATAAGTCGGCTATAGTGATTAATGAAATGGATAGGATGGAATGTATATAAGGTGGTAAAGAAATAATATTCAAAGGTAACAAAAGTAGAACTTATGCTATGAAAGAAAAAAACCAACTTATAGTATGCTTTGACCGTGGTATAGGACTTAGACCCTTAGGAAATAAGTTCCTAGAATCTTAAGTATGGATTGAAAAGATAGAAGATGAAACAAACCTATATAATAGATTTGATAAGTCGATTTAGTCCTAAAAAGAACAAGTTTGAGAGTGTAAACTCACAAAGAAATATTTATATTGATCAAAGATGTGATTTGCAAATGAATTTAAATCCTATTTATAGTTTTCTAAGAGGTTTGGCCGGAATTTCCTTTAATTATTAGGATAACCATTTATTTATATGGCGCCCCCTCCAAATCTATTCGAAAAGATGTAACTTCTCGGTCCAGCCTGCACTATCTTCAGTAATTTGACCATATCTCGAGCTCCCGATATCGGATTGATGCGATTCAACATGTGTTCGAAAGATAAGAGATAGGGTCCAAACCCCAGTTATGCTTGTATCCTACTCTAAAATGGCAAACAAGTGGACCATGATGAATCTGTCGAATGAAAAGTGTTATCTCTTTGTTTTGGCGCCCATTTCCATTCCCTCCATGATCTTGGCGCCCAATGTGGATAATGGACGAACATGATGCTTGGTGAAGGGTATGTGACCTTTGGGTGTTGAGCTGGGAGTGATAGCTAGAGTTGAGGTGAGCTAATCGAGCTGAAAGTGAGATGAATTGAATTGAGTTATCTAGCTGAAAGACATAGCTAAAGTTTGAAGCTAAAATAAGCTAATCTGAGATGCCTTCAGCAAAGTGAGTTGGTTCGTTAGCTTCCCTATACTCTCTTCTAGTGCTAGGAGTGTTTTGGAGCTGATCCGAATCTCCTAAGGCCTCGTTTTGAATTATGCTTCATTTGAGCTTATATGGGATTTGTGAGCTGACATGAAGCTAGTCTTGAGTTCTTTCAGTACTGTGGGATTGTTCCATGCATTTTCAAGATATTCTGAAGTTGGCTCCTTGTATTTCTAGCATTGCCCGTTCGTTTAGCTTCTTCTGAGCTAACTGAGCTGACTCAGGCTAATACTTACTCCTTGAACAGTATGTAAGTCCTATGAAGAAAACATAATAATGGAAATAATGACAATACTTAAAATAACTTAATATAAATTTAGATCTAAGCTGAAACTTAATAATGTGGTTATAATGACTATTCAAGTTTATAGCCTTAATTAATATAACTCTTAAGTATCTTACTATAAAGTATATAAAAGTAATAAATACTAGCATCAGTAAGATAACTCTCCTTTGATCCCATGCGTGAAATGAAGCATGAAAGTATGATATAAATGAGCAGAAATGTGAACACATCAGTACGTCATGATAAATGACCCTCTCTTCGAGTGCAAGTCATAATGAATGGTTTCTATATTTGAGCTAATACTGTGATCGATGACCCCTCTCTTTGAGCATATGTTAGGATGAACGACCCCTCTCTTCGAGTGCATGTCATGGTGAACGGTCCCTCTCTTTGAGAGTATGTCACGATGAATGACACACCCCTTCGAGTGCATGTTAGAATAAACGGTCCCATTCTTGGAGCGTATTCCGTGATGGATGGACCCCTCTCTATGAACGTATATCACAGTGAATGACTCCTCTCTTCAGGCGTGTGTCATAATGAACGATTCCTCTCTTTGAGTGTATGCCATGATAGACGATCCCTCTCTTTGAGCATATATCGCGATGAATGACCCCTCTCTTTGAGTGCATGTCATGGTGAATGGTCCCTCTCTCTGAGCGTATACCGTGATGGACAACTCCTCTCTTTGAGCGTATGTTGCAATGAATGACCCCTCTCTTCGAGAGCATGTTATAAAAAAACGTCCCTATCTTAGAGCGTATACCTTGATGACTGACCCCGCTCTTTGAGTGTATGTCCATGTGAATCAATGATCTCTTCAACCGTATGTCATAATGTACGATCCCTCCCTTTGAGCGAATACTATAATGGACGATCCCTCTATTTGTGCGTATGGCGCAATGAATGACCTCACTCTTCAAGTGCATTTTATAATAAACAGTCCCTCTCTTAGAGATTATACCGTGACAGACAACCCCTCTTTTTAAGAGTATGTCGCGATGAATGACCCCTCTCTTTGAGCGTATACCGTGATGGACGACCCCTCTCTTTGAGCGTATATTACGGTGAATGACCCCTCTCTTCGAGCATATGTCATAATGAATGGTCCCTCTCTTTGAGCGTATACCTTGATGGGCGACCCCTTGATTTCAGCGTATGTTGCGATGAATGACCCCTCTCCTCGAGTGCATGACATGGAGAATTTCCCCTATTTGAGCGTATACCGTGATGGACGACAAGTCACTTTAAGCATATGTCGCGATGAATGACCCCTCTCGTCAAGTACATATCATAATAAACGGTCCCTCTCTTTAAGTGTATACCGTGATGGACAACCCCTCTTTAAGCGTTTGTCGCGATGAATAATCCCTCTCTTCGAGTTCATATCATAATGAACGGTCCTTCTCATAGAGTGTATACGATGGTCGATGACCCATTTCTTTGACCTATCTCTTCAGGTGCATGTCATGGTGAACGGTCCCTCTCTTTGAGCGTATATCGTGATGGACGACCCCTCTCCTTGAGCGTATGTCGTGATGAATGACCCCTCTCTACGAGTGAATGTCATGCTGAGCGATCCCTCTCTATTAGCATATACCATGATGGACGACCCCTCTCTTTGAGCGTATGTCGCGATGAGTAACCCCTCTCTTCGAGTGCATGTCATAATGAACGGTCCCTCTCTTTGAGCGTATAATGTCATCGACGACCCATCTCTTTGAGCGTATGTCGCAAAGAATGAGCCCTCTCATCGAGTGTATGTCATAATGAACGGTCCCTTTCTTAGAGCATATACCGTGATGGATGACCCCTCTCTTTGAGCGTATGTCTTGGTGAATAACCCCTCTCTCCGAGCATAAGTCATAATGAATGGTCCCGCTCTGTGAGCGGGTGTCATGATAGATGACCCCTCTCTTTGAGCGTATGTCGCGATGAATGAACCTTATCTTTGAGCGCATGTCATAATGAACGATACCTCTCTTCGAGTGCATGTCATAATGAACGGTCCCTTTCTTAGAGCGTATACCGTGATTAATGACCCCTCTCTTCGAGCGTATGTCATAATGAAATGTCCTTATCTTTGAGAGTATACCGTGATAGACGACCCCTCTCTTTAGCCTTTGTCGCGATAAATGACTCCTCTCTTCGAGTGGATGTCATAATGTATGGTCCCTTTCTGAGAGCGTATTAGAGAATCCGTTTGATTTTTTTTGAAAGAAAGGGCTTCATTAAAAAACCGTTATAGCCAGTCACCTCGGGAGGTGAGTTGGCCCCTATGGGGAAAAGAGTATTCAAGATTTTATTGAGAAGAAGAGGAGAACCTCTCTGAGTTTACAGAAGCCCGAATAAAATCGGGAAAGTTACATCCAAAAGAGAAAGAAAGAAAAGAATGCAAAGCTCTAGAAGCAAGGACATGAGCTACAACATTTGCTTCTCTAGGTACATAACAAATCTTACAATCAGGCAAAGCACCAAGAGTAGAACGAATTCGAGACAATAAAGGTTGCACCGTGGAAAGATCATTATGATGGGTGTTGTTAACTTTGTTGGCAATAGAAGCAGAACCGGTCTCAAGGTTGACATTAGATCAGCCATTATCAACAACAAGATTAAGTCACTCCAAAATGCAAGAGCTTCAGCTAAAGCTGGAATTAGACAGAAGGCGAGGGGCATAGAGCATCCACCAAGGACAGAGTCTAAAGAATCCTGAGCGGTGACACCTACAACAACTCCCTTTAAAATTGGGTAGAAGGCGCCATCCGTATTAACCTTAACAAAACCGCGGTCTAGTTTTGTCCATCTAGCCTGAGCAAAGGTTGGCTCAGCTAGTCGGGATCCTAGATGGAGAGCATCATTGGCTGATGTATAATCGTCGAAGAGTTTTTGTTCGTTAAATACAGTTAACCATGGTGGTTGGAGATGGTTGTTATGGACAAAGTTATTACAACGATTCCATAAATTCCATAGAATTGTTATAAGGAAGGAGAATTGGTGCAATGAGAGAAAACCAACTATTTAAGAAAGCCACTGGTGGGGGGAGATTGAAGTATTAGAGAAAATACGGCCTCAAAACCCTACCAAACGGAGAGCTTCCATGGAACTAGGACAATCCCTTAAAGCATGAAGGGTAGTTTCAATATCCGTATTATAAATTGGGCAAACCCTAGTACCGAGATTTGCTTGGAGGATTTTGTGGCCAGACGGTAGGGCATCATGGCTTAATCGCCATCCAAAGGAACGAACCTTAGGCAACGAAGGCAACTTAGAAAGAATTTTCCATAGCCTAGAGGGTCTATTAACCGGCTCTAGTTATAGTTGGAGAGATTGATAACCAAAACGCACCGTATAGATGCCAGAGTCGTGATGATCCCAAAGGGTAGTATCTTTCGTATCATTAATGATTGGTACATTAAGGATTGTGTTAGCATCTTTGTGAGAGAAGTAATCTCTCGCCTTGGATTCATCCCATCGGGGTAGATTAGACATCATAAAAAAATCCTGCTCGAAGAGGGACTTCCTCATTCACTTCATTATCGCCATAAAGGTGTAAAGGCTTAGATCCTCCCCAATTGTCGAAGTGGATCTGTATCTGACTTGACATACCTGGTCGTTTAAAGAAGCCATTTCCAAGTTTAGAGATAGCTATACTAAGACCTTTCCAAGAAAAGGAAGATCTTCAAATGGAATCAGATTCGAGCACAGAACCCGATGGATAATATTTGTACTTGTAGACCTGACTAAGAAGATTATCAGGCTCATAAATTAGTCTCCAAATTTGTTTACCAAGTAACGTAATGTTGAAATGGTGAAGATCGCGAAACCCTATACCTACATCTACTTTCGGTAGATAGATAGTGTCCCACTAAAGCATATGCCATTCACGTTTATCGGCTTTACCCGACCACTAGTAACGGCGTATCGAAGTAGTCATATCATCGATAATGTTTTGGGGTAGAAGGTAATAAGACGTAACATATTGTGGAATTGATTGTACGACAGATTTGATGAAAAATTCTCTATCGCTAAAGGAGAGAAAGTGCTTATCCAATTTGCTAAGACGAGCATTCATTTTGTCTCTGGTAAAACCCAAATTTGTTGTCTTATTCTTCCCAATGAGGAGTGGAACCCCCAAATAAATACCAGGGTCATCGATTTCTCTTACATTAAGGATGTTATTGATTTTTGATCGAAGGGATGTAGATGTTTTGCGTGAGAAATATATAGTTGATTTTTCAAAATTCACCGCCTGATCAGACGAAATGGCATAAAATACAAAACGTCCTTGAGGTGTTGGCTTCTGTAGTTCTATTCTTAAGGAACACCACACAGTCAGCAAAGAGGAGGTGATTTATACGGGGGTTGTTCCTGCTAGCACAAAGGCCCAAGAGATTGCCAATAACTTTCTCAGCATTGAGCAATGCTAAAATACCTTGAGTATAGAAAAGAAACAAGAAAGGTGAAAGGGGATC
This sequence comes from Abelmoschus esculentus, assembly GCA_035048815.1. Taxonomy (NCBI): domain Eukaryota; kingdom Viridiplantae; phylum Streptophyta; class Magnoliopsida; order Malvales; family Malvaceae; genus Abelmoschus; species Abelmoschus esculentus. The sequence goes on along the minus strand of JAUCBN010000006.1, from coordinate 10,634,513 downwards.
TCTTGGTCGAAGCCCTCTTTGAGGTTTAAAAGGTCGTGAAAGAGAATCATTGACACATACTTGAAAAGACACAGAAGAGACACAATTCATGATAAGGGAAACCCATTTGTCATTAAAACCTAGATGGAGCATAATTTATTGTAGAAAAGACCATTCGACACTGTCGAAAGCTTTCTCCATGTCCAGTTTTAAACTAGCACCTTTGGCAAGGGAGGTCTCGTCAGTATTTAAAGTGTGGATAAGCTCATGGGCAATGAGAATATTGTCGATAATGTTCCTACCTTGAACAAAGGCAACTTGATTACCGCCTATACATAAAGGGATGATAGATTTCGAACGATTAACAACCACTTTGGCAACAGTCTTATAGATAATTGTGCATAGGCTAATAGGTCTGAGATGTCGCATAGTTGTGGGATCATTAATTTTGGGTATAAGAACGATGATAGTACGATTGACCTCTTCCATGCGAACAAACCCACTTAGGAGTCTGAGGTAAAGGTTTATAAAGTCCTGGCCAAGGATATCCCAATGTTTCCTAAAGAAATCACTTTGAAATCCGTAAACTCTCGGGGCTTTCCTCGGATCAATATCGCGAAAAGCAGAGGTAATTTCTTCTGCTGTGAATTCCTTATTAAGGTCATTGTTCATGGTCTCAGCAACAATATTTGGAATGTTGTCCAAAATAGAAAATGCAATAGTAGGAGAAGAGGGTGAGAAGATAGTCTGAAAGTAATCAATAGCAGTAGCCATGATGTCTTTCGTGTGCGTTTTCCAAATGTTCTCATTGTTGAAAAGCCCAAAAATATGGCATTTTCGTCGGTGATTGTTTGCTCTTGCATGGAAAGAGGAAGTATTTTTGTCATCATATTCTATCCAGGTTGTGCGGTATGATATTGGGGATTCGTTGCTTCAAAAACAATGATCCTTATTTGAAATGGATCTAGGATAATAGAAAGCAAGTCTCTGCAATAAACACAACATTATGGATGTTAGAATGATGCTAAAACGATAAGAAAACAAAGAAAAAAAACTAAAACAAAGAAAGAAAAGGGATGAAGGAATTCTGGCAGTTTCTAGAGGTTATTGAAGATGAAATGCTCCGAGGGCTTTCATGGCAGCATTGAAACGTCCAAAATGGCAGAATTGGATGTTTAAGTTGCTGGAAAATAACAACGACGTTGAACTCGAAAGAACCCGAACTAAAACAAAGTCTGAATTTGTCAAGAAAAGTTCAATGAAGAACTAAAGTTGAGTGAAAATCTCACAAGTGATTTTATTCATAAAATGTCTAACCTTGTCATTACAAAATTAAGTAAATATATAGGAATAAAGGAGAAGTTGGCCAAATTTGAATTTGTGGCCTTAATTCAAATGAAAATTAAAATTTAAATTCTCAAATAACTTCTCCTAGGCTCCTAATATCCTTAGCCACATGTTTTGGCTCTTAAAACACATTAAACATGTGTTTAATGTTTTAATTCGAATAAGAAAACACTCATTCTTATCCAATGTTTCTGATTGGTCTTCAAAGCAAGGGCCTTGTTTGGCTTGCTTGCTTTTGGACGCCCAAACTTGTGGAAAAGGGTGCTATGTGGTCCCCACATGCATGGCAAATGCGTAGGACACCTGCTCTTCGTGTACGATAGGTTTCAGTTGCTGTAGGTCACTTCAACTTGAGTTGAGTTGAGCTGGAAATGTAGATGAGCTAAAACGAACTAGCTAAGAGTGTTAGGAGCTAAATGGAGCTGGGAGCTAAGCCTCTGAGCTGCCCCGAGCTAAGGTGAGCTGCGTGCACACGATTGAGCTTCTTCGGAGCTGGTATTGAACTGCATACGCTCTCCTGAGCTGGAGATGAGCTGAGTATGCCCACTTGAGCTAAGGTTCTCCTAAGTACCTATATTAGAACAAGGCAAACACATCTAAAAGGCCTTGTATTCTTATTTTAACCACACAAACACACTTAAAACCAAATGCAAACATAATTAACATAGTATATACATAAGTAAACACACATACTAATATATATACCTAAATATGTCACATATCAGCATGCAGCACATTATAAACAACATATTCTAAGGCATGAACATTCTCAAATGAATCTGAAATGTTAGCACAAGTAAGGAAAAGAGCTTCCCTGTATTTCTTTGCCTTAGAATGTGTGATAGGTCCTGATGGTAAGACCTCTGGATCAACCTGTTGAACTTGACATGATGTGCTCACATCACGCGTTGTGCCCAATAGATTTCTTTCGCATTAAGTAGGCTATCAAGCTCGTTTTTGGTAGATATAAAATTATTGATATCAGCATCTGAAAGTTGTCGCTTGAGGCACATATTTATAAAGTCAGTTAACTGGTTAATACGTTCATATGACTTGATACGTTTGTTTATTTCCCAAGATTCTAGAAAACTACCAATTTCATGAAGTTTAACAATTGTCGTGCTGGATGGGTTAGACCAAATCTCTCTAATCCGAGAAGAGACTTCCAGGTTATCAGCCCAACAATTCTAATAGCCTTGAATAAATAGATTTCCCATGGCCTCTTGGAATTTCTGGGTTTAAGCACGAGTCATTGGTCCAATAGGAAATTCTTCTGATTCATTGTTGGTTGTGATCATATCATTGAGCGTATACCGTGATCGATGACCCCTCTCTTTGAGCGTACCTTGCGATGAATGACCCCTCTCTTCGAGTTCATGTCATAATGCACGGTCCCTTTCTTAGAGCGTATACCGTGATGAACGACCCTCTCTCTGAGCGTATGTTGCGGTGAATGAAACCTCTCTTCAAGCGTATGTCATAATGAATGGTCCCTCTCTTTAAGCGTATGGCGTGACGAACGGCCCCTCTCATTGAGCATAATCCCGATGAATGACCCCTATCATTGAGTGCATGTCTTGGTGAACGTCCCTCTCTTTGAGCGTATACCGTGATGGACAACTACTCTCTTTGAGCGTAAACCGTGACGGACACCTACTCTCTTTGAGCGTATACCGTGACGAACAACTACTCTCTTTGAGCGTATATCGCAATGAATTACCCCTGTCTTCGAGTGCATGTCATAACAAATAGTCCCTTTCTTAGAGCGTACACCGTGATGGATGTCCATTCTCTTTGACTGTATGTCGCGATGAATGAGCCCTCTCTTCGAGTGTATGTCATAATGAACAGTCCCTTTCTCAGAGCGTATACCGTGATGGAAGACCCCTCTGTTTGAGCGTATGTCGCGGTGAATGACCCCTCTCTTCGAGAGCATGTCATAATGAACGGTCCCTCACTTTGTGCGTATGCCGTGATAGACGATCCCTCTCTTTGAGCATATTTCACGATGAATGACCCCTCTCTTCGAGTGCATGTCATAACGAATGGTCCCTTTCTCAGAGCGTATATCATGATGAAATACCCAAGCTTTGATTGTCCGGACCTTAGAATGCAAGCAAGCCTTGTATTACGCTTGTTTCCTAGACAAAAGAATGTTAAAAGATGCTAGAAATAAGATTAGGATGATTCAAGAAGGGGTTATGGTGTAGGGGATGTTGATGGTTGATTAAGGAAGGAAATAGAGATGTTTAAGTAATGTAAATGAGATGAAGGAAATTGAGCTCACTCTGGATTCGTGAACTGGAATGAAGCTAGCATCCGCTTCATTGCGCTGCCTAGCAGTGTTTGGTACATTTTAGTGCTGATCGGAAGCTGGTAAGTGTCTCAAACAACGATTCTTTGTTTTCAGCTCAAATGGTGCATTCGAGCTAAAATAGAGCTGGCCAATAGTCCCTTAAGCTGTGTTTAACATAACCTGCAAATAAACAACTTAAACTAAAAAGTATGATGTTACTAAACATGTGTTGAATATTAATATTGCATAATATAAGCTAGATAAAGTTGTGGTTCAATACCAATTACTAAGTTATCAATAGTAATATAAGGAAATAAACATTATAGGTATATAATATGAGATAACAAGCGAGTGTAGCACATGAATTGAATAAATAAAGAGGATTAAGTAGAACTCCTTGATTGGACTTGTGTGACTTAGGGTACGGGCAGAATTAAGGTTGGGTGTGCACATATCATCCCCTCCTTCTTTTGGGCGATTCATCCTCAAATCCAACCCCTTAGTGCTGGAATCTCCCTTAGCAATGGGAATAACATGATTTTTCCGTGCATGGCCTTCTAACGCCTTGATTTTTTGAAAAGAAGATCGGAACTTTTTGGCTTCTTTTGGGTTAGAAAATTCAAAAGTGATCATGGGATGTCTCAAAGACATTCCCTAATCAACTTGATGCTGCCGGACGCCTTTTCTTCCTTAGGTCTTCCTTCTTTAAGCTTGGTTTGGATCTTCTCTTGTTTCCAAGCCTCCACACATTGTTTCATCAAAATCTTGTCACTTTGCACTTGTTTTGGCATCATAGGTGCGAGCACTATCTTCTTGCCTCCATGCTGAAGATGAACTGATTGGTGTAACAATCATGCATCGTTCTTCGATCATATTGCGATGGCCTCCCTAGTAAAATGTGACTTGCGTGCATAGGAACTACGTCGCATAAAACCTCATCCTTATATGAACCAATAGTGAAAGGGATAAGAACCTGTTTGGTGACCTTTAATTCCCCCGAATCATTGAGCCATTGGAGTTTATATGGGGATGGATGCTTTAAAGTTTTGAGGCCGAGTTTATCCACCATAAGAGTGTTGGTCACGGTGGTGCAGCTTCCACCATCGATTATCATAAAACACACTTTGTTGTTAATATAACACCTAGTGTTAAATATGTTCTCTCATTGCTCCTCTTCTTCTGCCATTTGGGTATTTAAAAGCCTTTTAACAACCATAAGTTGTCCTTCAACTACAGGGGTGAATTCTTCTTCTCCTCTTTCTCAGATTCTTCCAAAATTTCTTCCTCATTATCCGATGCAATCTCTCCATTTTCCAGCAACAACATAGTGTTTTTATTTGGACATTGGCTAGCAATATGGCCATGCCCTAAGCACTTGAAACATTTGATCTCTCGGGATCGTGTGGACACTTCTTGTTGCTTTCCTCGAACATTCTCCACCATAGGCTTGGTTTTGGACGTTTCAGCCTATTCTTTGCCTTGGAAAGGAGTATTTCTCCGAGGTGTGTTTGGACTCCATTTAGGGGCTGCATTAGTACCAACTCTAGAAGATGATCTCTTGCATTGTTGCCTCTCAATTTTGATAGCCATATGCACCATGTCCTCAATTTCAATGTAGTGTCTGAATTCCACTACATCAGCAATCTCTTTATTAAATCCAGACAAGAACCTTGCCATAGTGGCTTCACGGTCTTCATCCACACGTACTCGAATCATGGCTATCTCCATCTCTTTGAAGTAGTCTTCCACGCTTCTACTTCCTTGTTTAAGATTCTGCAACTTATAATAGAGATCACGGTGATAATGAGTAGGCACATAACGTTTCCTCAGAATACCTTTCATTTCTCTCCAAGTATTGATAGGTCGTTCACCATTGCGTCTCCTTGTTGATCTTAGTTGATCCCACCATACAAATGCATATTCAATAAATTCTAAGGCAGCCATGCGCACCTTCTTTTGCTCGGAATAGTTATGGCATTCAAAGATGTGCTCCACTTTGCTTTTCCAGTCCAAATATGCCTCCAGGTCTGATTTTCCTTGAAAAGGAGGGATGTTAACTCGGATGCTCTCAAAATTGTCATCCAATTGGCGATGGTTCCTTGCATTGTTCCGAACAGAAATGACATCTTCTCCATCACTCTCTTCAATCTCATGTTGCATGGGATGCCTTCTATGATTCTGTCCATCTTGGCCCCTTGGATGTCCTTCACTAGACTCCTCAATATGGCCCATCCGCTCATGAATTGGTTCTAACTCAGCACGTAAGAGCTTTTGCAATTCCCTTACTAGAGCTTGTGTTTAGAGGTTTTGGGTTAGTCGTTCTTCCCGATTGTTTTCATTTGAGTGTTTCGACATATTGTTAGTATGAATAAATGAAACAAAAGTTTAAGGACCTCACCAATTGACACACACAAAATCCTCACGTTCAATCCAAGGAAAAAAATATGGCACTCAATTCACTCGTGTTTACACTTGGGATGTGCTGTGATGAATGACCCCTCTCTTCGAGTGCATGTCACAATGAACGGTCCCTATCTTTGAGCAGGTGCCGTGATAGATGACCCCTCTCTTTGAACGTATGTCGTGATTAATGACCCTTATCTTCGAGTGCATGTCATAATGAACGATCCCTCTCTTTGAGCGTATACTATGATGGTCGACCCCTCTCTTTGAGCGTATGTCACGATGAATGAACCCTCTTCGAGTGCTTGTCATAATGAATGGTCCCTTTTTTGAACATATGTCGTGGAGAATGACCCCTCTCTTCAAGCATATGTCATAATGAACGGTCCCTCTCTGTGAGCGGGTGCCATGATTGATGACCCCTCTCTTTGAGCGTATGTCGCGATGAATGAACCTTATCTTCGAGTGCATGTCATTATGAATGGGCCCTTTTTAGAGCGTATACTGTGATGACTAACCCCGCTCTTTAAGCGTATGTCGTGGTGAATGACCCATTTCTTTGAGCATATATCATAATGAACAACCCCTCTGTTTGAGAGTATACCGTGATGGACGATCCCTTTCTTTGAGCGTATGTCACGATGAATGAACTTTATCATCGAGTGCATGTCATAATAAATGATCCCTCACTTTGAGCATATACTGTGATGGATGACCCCTCTGTTTGAGCGTATGAGTCGATGAATGATACCTCTCTTCGAGTGCATGTCATAATGAACGGTCCCTTTCTTAGAGCGTATACCATGATGAATGAACCCTCTCTTTGAATGTATGTCGCGGTGAATGACGCCTCTCTTCGAGCATGTCATAATGAACGGTCCTTCTCTTTTAGAGTATACCGTGATGGACGACCCATCTCTTTAAGCGTATGTCGGGATAATGACCCATCTCTTCGAGTGCATGTCATAATGTACGGTCCCTTTCTGAGAGTGTATAACGTGATGGACGACCCCTCTCTCTGAGCGTATGTCACAGTGAACGACAACTCTCTTCAAGCGTATATCATAATGAACGATTCCTCTATTTGAGCGTATGTTGTGATGGATAACCCCTCTCATTGAGCGTATGTCGTGATGAATGACCCCTCTCTTCGAGTGCATGTCATGGGGAATGGTCCCTCTCTATGAGCGTATACCGTGATGGACAGCCCCTCCCTTTGAGCGTATGTCGCGATGAGTGACCCCTCTCTTTGAGTGTATGTCGCACTAAATGACCCCTCACTTCGAGTGCATGTCATAATGAACGGTCCCTCTCTTTGAGCGTATACCGTCATGGACGACCCCTCTCTTTCAGCGTATGCCGCGATGAATGATCCCTCTCTTCGAGTGCATGTCCTTATGAACGGTCCCTTTCTAAGAGCGTATACCGTGATGGACGACCCCTCTATTTGAGTGTATGTCACGGTGAATGACCCTTTCTTCGAGCGTACATCATAATGAAAAGTCCCTCTCTTTGAGCGTATGCCGCGATGAATGACCCCTATATTCGAGTGCAAGTCATAATGAACGGTCCCTCTTTTTGAGTGTATGGCTTGATGGACGACCCCTCACTTTGAGCCTATGTCGTGATGAATGACCATTCTTTTTGAGTGCTTATTATGGTGAACGGTCCCTTTCTTAGAGCGTATACCATGATGGACGACCATTCTCTTTGAGCGTATGTCGCGATGAAATACCCCTTTCTTCAGGTGCATGTCATAATGAAATGTTCCTTTCTTAGAGCGTATACCGTGACGGACGACCCCTCTCTTCTAGCATATGTCGCGGTGAATGACCCCTCTCTTCAAGCGTATAACATAATGAACAGTCCCTCTCTTTGATAGGATACCAAGATGGACGATCCCTCTCTTTGAGCGTATGTCGCAATGAATGACCCCTATCTTCGAGTGCATGTCATAATGAATGGTCCCGTTCTTAGAGCGTATTCCATGATGGATGGTCCATCTCTTTGAGCGTATTGCGTGATAGATGATCCCTCTCCTTGAGCATATGTGACGATGAATGACCCTTATTTTTTAGTGCATGTCATATTGAACGGTGCTTCCTCACTTTGAGCATATATCGCGATGAATGACCCCTTTGTTCGAGCATTATACGTCATAATGAATGGTCACTCTCTTTGAGCGTATACCATGATGGACGACACTTGTCTTTAAGCGTATATCGCGATGAATGACCCCTCTCTACGAGTGCATGTCCTAATGAACGGGCCCTATCTTAGAGCATATACCATGATGACGGACCCCGCTCTTTAAGCGTATGTCGCGATGAATGACCCCTCTCTTCGAGTCCATGTCATAATGAATGGTCTCTCTCTCTGAGCGTATACCGTCATGGACGATCCCTCTCTTTGAGCGTATGTCACGATGAATGACCCTCTCTTCGAGTGCATGTCATAATGAACGGTTCCTTTCTTAGAGCGTATACCGTGATGGATGACCCATCTCTGTGAGAGTATATCGCGATGAATGACCCCTCAAATCGAGTTTTTGAGCATATGTTACGATGAATGACCCTTCCCTTCAAGTGCATGTCATGGTGAGAGGTCCCTCTCTTTGAGCGTATACCTTGATGGACGACCCCTCTCATTGAGAGTATGTCGCGACGAATGACCCCTCAAATCGAGTTTTTGAGCATATGTTGCGATGAGTGACCCTTCTCTTCGAGTGCATGTCATGGTGAGAGGTCCCTCTCTTTGAGCGTATACCTTGATGGACGACCCCTCTCTTTGAGTGTATGTCGCGATGAATGATCCTCTCTGCGAGTGCATGTCATAATGAACAATCACTTTCTTAGAGTGTATACCGTGATGGGCGACACTTCTCTTTGATCGTATGTCGCGATGAATGACCTCTCTCTTCAAGCGTATGTCATAATGAACGATCCTTCTCTTTGAGGGTATACTGTGATCGATGAACCCTCTCGTTGAACGTATATTGCAATGAATGACCCCTCTATTTGAGTGCATGACAAGGTGAAAGGTCCAATTGTTAGAGCCTATACCGTGATGGACAACCCTTCTCTTTGAGCGTATGTCGCGGTGACTGACCCCTCTCTTCAAGCGTATGTCATAGTGAACGGTTCCTCTCTTTGAGCGTACGCGGTGATGGACGACCCCTCTCTTTGAGCGTATGTCGCGATGAATGACCCCTCTCTTCGAGTGCATGTCATAATGAACGATCCCTCTCTTCGAGCGTATACCGTGCTGTACTCTGTCGCTCTTTGCGTGTATGTTGCGATGATGAACCCTCTCGTCGAGTGCATGTCATAATGAACGGTCCCTCTCTTTGAGACTATACCGTGATGGACTCTGCCTCTCTTTGGGTGTATGTCGCGATGAATGACCCCTCTCTTCGATTGCATGTCATAACGAATGGTCCATCTCTTTGAGCGTATACCGTGATGATCGCCGCCGCACTTTGAGCATATATCGTGATCAATGACCCCTCTCTTCGAGTGCATGTCATAATGAACGATCCTCTCTTTGAGCCTATACCCTGAGGGACGACACCTCTCTTTGAGAGTATGTCGCACTGAATGACCCCTCTCTTCGAGTGCATGTCATAATGAATGGTCCCTCTCTTCGAGCGTATACCTAGAGGTGGAAAACGGAACATTCGGTTTGGTTTCGGTTCGGTTCATTTACATTCGGTTTAGATTCGGTTTCGATTGGTTCTGGTTTCGATTTCGATTTTAATTCGGTTATATGATAATTTGGTTCGATTTAGATATCGGTTCGGTGGTTTGGGTCAATATCGGATTTGTTGTTTTTGGGTCGGGTCAATATCGAGTCCAAAGTTTTCGGGTCAGGTCCATGTCAGGTCATTCGGATCAGTTCGGGTCAATTCAATCTTTGAAATTTCAGGTTAATTTGGTTTGAGTTGGACTTAAGTATAAATGTAATCATCTATATTATACATAGAATTAATCATATATTCTTGTAAAAATATATCATTTTTATTTCATATTAGAATTGTTTTGAAAATTTTTGCCTCAGCTTTTATTCGTGTAAAGTCAGTATTGGTGATATAAGGGATAATGCCATTTTTGTGAATACATGGATTCATTAATAACATTTTGGTCATTTTTATAACGCCCCAAATTTTAACAAAAAATAGACTGATTTTTAAAGTAGGAAATGTAATATTAAAAATATATTATTATCAGATGTAGTGATTAATTAGTATTATCATAATGAAAAAAGATAATAAAATATATATTATTTAATTATTTATCATATTGTTAAAAAATAAACTATAGTAAAAAATATATTATTCATTCACTTTGACTCAATTATCGGGTTAAAATCGGATTGATGTTCGGTTTAGATCAGTTTTTAGCAAGTTAATTTCGGGTTGTTTTCGGTTCGAGTGAAATCGGTTACGGGTTCTTCTAGAATTTGGATCGGTTTCGGTTTCGGTTCAGGTTTCGAATCACGCTAAATCATCAGTTTTGTTTCGGTTCAGGTAAATCGGTTTTATTTTTTGGTTCTCGGATCAAGTTTGCCAGGTCTACATATACCGTGATCAATGACCCCTCTCTTTGAGTATATGTTGTGATGAATGACCCTTCTCTTTGAGTGCATGTCAAGATGAACTGTCCCTCTCTTTGAGCGTATACCTTGATGGACTACCCCTCTCTTTGAGCGTATGTCGCTATGAATGATCCCTCTCTTCGAGTGCATGTCATAATGAATAGTCTCTTTCTTAGAGCGTATACCGTGATTTACGACCCTTCTATTTGAGCGTATCTCGCGATGAATGATACCTCTCTTCAAGAGTATGTCATAATGAATGATCCTTCTCTTCGAGTGTATACCGTGATCGATGACCCCTCTCTTTTAACGTATATTGCAATGAATGACACCTCTCTTTGAGTGCATGTCATGGTGAAAAGTCCATTTCTTAGAGCATATATCATGATGGACAACCATTCTCTTGAGCGTATGTCGCGTTAAATGACCCCTCTCTTCAAGCATATGTCATAGTGAATGGTCTCTCTTTGAGCGTATATGGTGATGGACGACCAATCTCTTTGAGCGCATGTCACGATGAATGACCCCTTTCTTCGAGTGCATGTCATAAGGAAAAGTCCCTCTCTTTGAGCGTATACCGTGATGGACGCCGCCGCACTTTGAGCTTATATTGCGATTAATGACCCCTCTCTTGGAGTGATGTCATAATGAACGGTCCCTCTCTTTGAGTGTATACCTCTTCGACTGCATGTCATAGTGAACGATCCCTTTCTTAGAGCGTATATCGTTATGGACGAGCCCTCTCTCGGAGCGTTTGTCGTGATGAATGCCCCCTTCTTCGAGCATATGTCATAATGAATAGTCCCTCTCTTTGAGCGTTTTTCGCGATGAATGCCCCCTCTCTTCGAGTGCATGTCATGGTGAACGGTCCCTCTCTTTAAGTGTATACCGTGAGGGACGACACCTCTCTTTGAGCGTATGTCACGATATTTGACCTCTCTCTTCGAGTGCAAGTCATAAGTAATGGTCCCTTTCTTAGAGCGTATACCGAGATGAACAACCCCTCTCTTTGAGCATATATCACGATGAATGACCCCTCTCTTCGAGTACATGTCAGTGAATGGTCCTTTTCTTAGAGTGTTTACCATGATGGATGACCCCTCTCTTTGAGCGTATGTCACGATGAATGACCCCTCTCTTCGAGTTCTCTCCTTAACTGTTGTTTTAAATTCTAGTGTTTACTCTCCCTTAAATTGTGATAATGAAGGCTTTCATTGCATGTCTTCTCTTTCTTGCTTGCTGAAACTGACAACCTTAAAATGATGTAAAGACTCTCTTGAAAGCGTTAAAACCATTGCTGGAAATAACAACATTCAAGTGGTGTAATTGCTCCATTGAATTGCATTGTAACCAATCAACCTTGATGGGTCTTCAAGGGACTTCAATTGATGTAAATGCCATGTCATTCCTGAGAATATGATCAACCATTTGCTCCAAAAGAATAACATAGCTGAAATATATAAGCAACCACTAGATAACAACTTTATTCAATAAAAATAAAAGTGAATGCATGAAACAGATTTAACGAGATAGATTAATTAATGAAACTAGTTACATTGAATGTTCTAGTTTAATTAATAAAATCAAACACTAAATTAACTTATAAACATAAGAAAACTAGCATGCTTTAAGTGAACTATCATGAATTAATTAAACTAATGAACTTAATTGAACTAACATGCTTAAATGAACATCAAGCATTATTTATTCATGCACACATGCTGAACGGTCCCTTGAATGACCCCTATCTTTGAGTGCATGTCTTGTTGAACGATCTCTCTCTTTGAGCGTATACCGTGATGGGCAACTCCTCTCTTTGAGCGTATGTCGCAATGAATGACCCCTCTCTTCGAGTGCACGTCATAACAAATAGTCCCTTTCTTAGAGCGTACACCATGATGGATGACCATTCTCTTTGAGCGTATGTCGCGATGAATTTGCCTTCTCCTTGAGTGTATGTCATAATGAATAGTCCCTTTCTCAGAGCGTATACCGTGATGGAAGACCTCTCTCTTTGAGCGTATATCGCGGTCAAATGACCCCTCTCTTCGAGCGCATGTCATAATGAACGATCCCTCACTTTGTGCATATGCCGTGATAGATGACCCCTCTCTTTGAGCGTATGTCACGATCAATGACCCCTCTCTTCGAGTGCATGTCATAATGAACTGTCCCTTTCTCAGAGCATATATCGTGATGGAATACCCCTCTCTGATATGCTCCAACTCTCCAAGATGCTTGTAGAGAGAAGCTTTGATTACCCGGACCTTAGAATGCAAGCCAAGCCTTGTATCACGCTTATTTCCTGAACAAAAGAATGTTAAAAGATGCTGGAAATAAGATAAGGATGATTCAAGAAGGGGTTATGGTGTAGGGGATGTTGATGGTTGATTAAGGAAGGAAATAGAGGTGTTTAAGTGATGTAAATGATATGAAAGGATATGTAAAGGGCTGGTGAAGAATAGTGGACGAAAATGGAAGATGGATGGTGGTTATGGGGTGTTGAAATGATAGTATTCAAAGGGGTAAAGGTTGAACTTATGTTATAGGTACATAAACCCAATCTAGTTGCAACTCTGAGGGTGGTAGATGCACTTATACCTCTTGGAAATGTAATTCCAGAAACCTAAAGTATAAAGGATGGAGGGTGATGCCACAATTCAAAGAGATGATTTGATATATCGATAAAGTTCTAAAAAGAAAAAGAATGAGAGATTAACTCAGAAACTAAATAATCTGATTTAAAGTTGTTGTCTAAAATGCCAAAATGGCTACATATTTATAGGAAATGAAAGGGTGTGGACAAGGGACATTTCCCTTTGAAAGGGTGGCTGAATAGTGGCCTTGGTGTCTGTTAAATTGGTGGCGTCTCCCACTTTAACCGTTCGGTTGAATGGTGTCTCCTCCCAATAATTGTTGTAACTTTTCGATTTAAAATTTTAGCCTGCACAGTCTTCAATAAATTGGACATATCTCGAGTTCCCGACAGTGGATTGATGAGATTCAATATGCTCTGGAAAGATAAGAGACTAAGGAACAACTTTCATGAAGACACCAAAGTCCAATTATACTCATATCCTTCTCGAAATCGGCACACAAGTGGACCATCATGAATCTGTCCAATGAAGAGTGTTATCTCTTTGTTTGGCGCCCAAAACATGTTTCCTTCCATGTTGGTCAGTTGTGTCTCTTGGGGAGGGAACATGTTCTTCCATGGTTGAGCTGTAGGTTGTAGGGTGAGCTAAGATGAGCTGGATGAACTAAGGTTGAGCTGGGTTGAGCTGAGCTAGCTAGCTGAAAGTTCTCCATCTTTGAGTGAAGATTTGAGCTGAACAGCTAACCCCCTATCTTAGTGAACTTATCATAAGGGCCATAATACTCTACTCAATCCATAAGAGTGAGTAGGAGCTTATCCGAATTCCATATTAATTGAAATTCACCATTTGTCGTTTTGAGCTCATTCTAGATTCGTGAACTGGAATGAAGCTAGCATCCGCTTCATTGCGTTGCCTAGGAATGTTTTGTACATTTTAGTGCTGATCGGAAGCTGGTAAGTTTCTCAAACAATGATTCTTTGTTTTCAGCTCGCCTGGTGCATTCGAGCTAAAATGGAGCTGGCCAATAGTCCCTTAAGCTGTGTTTAACATAACCTGCAAAGAAACAACTTAAACTAATATGTATGATGTTACTAAACATGTGTTGAATATTAAAAATGCATAATATAAGCCAGATAAAGATATGGTTCAATATCAATTACTAAGTTATCAATAGTAATATAAGGAAATAAACATTATAGGTATATAATATGAGATAGCAAGCGAGTGTAGCACATGAATTGAATAAACAAAGAGGATTAAGTAGAACTCCCTGAGTGGACTTGTGTGACATAGGGTATGGCAGAATTTAAGGTTGGTCGTGCACATACCATCCCCTCCTTCTTTTGGGCTATTTGTCCTCAAATCGAACCCCTTGGTGCTGGAATCTCCCTTAGCAATGGGAAAGACATGGTTTTTCCGTGCATGGCCTTCTAACTCCTTGAGTTTCTGAAAACAAGATGGGAACTTTTTGGCTTCTTTTGGGTTAGAAAATACAGAAATGATCACGTGATGTGTTAAAAGACATTCCCTAATCAACTTGATGCTGCTAGATGCCTTTTCTTCCTTAGGTCTTCCTTCTTTAAGCTTGGTTTGGATCTTCTCTTGTTTCCAAGCCTCCACACTTTGTTTCATCAAAATCTGATCACTTTGCACTTGTTTTGGCGTGTTCACTTGCACTAATTGCGCATATTTGACACGCATCAAGTTTTTGGCGCCGTTGTCGGGGATTGATAACTAAATTTTATTTTCTTTATTTCTTACTTTTATTTTAGTTATTTTAATTTTATTATTATTTTTTTACTAGGTTTATTTTTTGTGTATGACCAAAGCCAAACCTAGCAATCCACTGTACGAGATCGATCCAGAAATCGAGAGAACCTACCAAGAGTTGAGAAGACAGATCCAAGGAGCCATGACAGTAAATCAAGGAAACTAGAACCTACCTGCTGGCAATGAAGGCCTTCCACAGCAACCACTGCCGCGACAGTTAACTGTTAGAGATTTTCTGGTGGAAGATCTGAATGGATTGAACCATGGAATTGTTACACCAGAGATAGGAGCAACCCACTTTGAACTCAAACCAGTGATGTTCAATATGCTTAATACTATTGGACAATTTAGTGGGTTTGCAACTGAACATGCCAGGCAACATCTCAAGTCCTTCATGGAAGTCTGCAACTCATTCAAAATTCAAGGAGTCTATGAAGACATTTTGAGATTAAAATTTTTTTCCTATTCACCGAGGGATAGGGCCAAAACCTAGTTAAATAGCATTCCGGCAGAATCTATTGGATCTTCGAGTGAACTCTACCGAGAATTCATTACGCGATTTAACCCTACAAACTTATATGATCGAATCCGTAATGAAATTACTTCTTTTCAACAAGCTGATGACGAACCTATGTACGAGGCTTGGGAACGCTACAGAGAGTTACTAAACAAATGTCCATTACATAGATTTCCACTATGGACACAAGTAACCATGTTCTACAATGCTACCAATGCCGCGATAAGCATGATGTTAGATGCCTCGGCAAATGAAACACTCCTTGAAAAAGCTCCGAAAGAAGCTATTGAGATTCTGAACAAACTTGTAAGGAACGATTTTCAATTCCATACTTCTAAGCAAGGAGGATTAAGACGCCAAGCCACAGTGAATGAACTAGAAACTACCAATTTAGTGGCAGCACAATTGGCATCTTTAACCAATATGGTTCAGAACATGCAAGTATAGCAAAATACTCACGAGGTAAAAGTGATTAATTCTTCTGAGTATATGCATGATGAAGAATCTGGTTTTTATGTGGGAAATTACAACCGGAACAATAATATGATGTCAAATACATACAATCCGGCATGCAAAAAGCATCCAAATTTTTCATGGAGCAATCCTAATAATACCTTGAACCCCACTAACCAAGCCTCAGGTTATCAAAATACACTGCTGCAGCAGCATGTTCAGCAGCCACTGTCGCAGCAGCAGATGCATCAGCAACAACCTATAAGCTCATTAGAAAATACTCTCAAGGCCTTCAAAATGAAAAAAAAATCATATATGGCAGAGAACAGTAGTTTCATTAAGAGAACTGGTGACTTCGTGAATAGAATTGAGATGAGGCTGCAAATTCAGGAAGCTGCAAAATCAGGAAGCTGCTATTAAATCACTAGAAACTCAATTTGGTTAATTTGCTCAAAAACAGATACTAGATCACAAGGAGGACTACCTAACAATACTGAAGTTGCTAAAGGAATAGGTCATGAACAATGTAAAGCAATCACCACAAGAAGTGGCCTACAACTTAAAGAGACAATGGGCAAGCCAGCAACCAAAGTTCCACCAGCAACACATGAGGAATCAGACAAGGAGGACTTGGATGCTGAACAAACTGAACATGAGAACACTTCCCCAGCAGAGAGCTCGACAACACATGAACTAATTGCCGAGACAGTAAGAAACACAGTGGTTCTAGGTATTAAATTCCAAACCAAAGAAACCCTAGAAGAGACGAGACCACAACCACCTTTCCCACAAAGGTTGAAAAAACAAAAACAGGACCACCAGTTTAAAAAGTTCATGGATATTTTAAATCAAGTCCACATCAACTTGCCATTTGTTGAGGCAATTGAACAAGTGCCCAACTATGCTAAATTCTTGAAAGAAATTGTGTCTAAAAGAATGAAGCTAGGTGAGTTTGAAACAGTGGCAGCAACTGAAGGATGCATGACAATGCTGCACAATCACATGCCACCCAAACTGAAGGATCCTGGATGCTTTACAATACCTTGTGTGATTGGTAGCAGTTATGAAGGAATGACATTATGTGTCCTAGGAGCAAGCATCAATCTCATGCCCAAATGAGTCTTTCAAAAGCTTGGAATAGGAAGGACAAAGCCTACGACAGTGCTGCTCCAACTTGCGGATGGATCCTATGTGCATCCTGAAGGAAAAATAGAGGACATATTGGTAAGGGTAGACAAATTTATTTTTCCTATCGACTTCCTTATCCTTGACTGTGAAGCAGATGATAATGCACCGATCATCCTGGGAAGACCTATCCTTGCTACTGGATAAACCTTAATTGATGTGGGAAATGGAGAGTTGACAATGAGGGTCAATGACCAACAAGTCAAACTCAATGCATTCCACAAATTAAAAAAATTTGATGATCCAGAAGAGTGCAAAGTCCTCTACACAACAGACGCGGACACCAAGATATCCTACCTCGGTAGCACGCTCGGCAGATTATTTGGTAAGAAAATTAAGCCCGAGGTGGAGGTAGAAAATAAGGATGGACACAAAGCAGAAGGGAAAGGCCAACACTTGAAGAAAAATCTAGGCTAACAAGAGATAAGTAAATTGGGAGATGCATTTACATGCACTCCACCAGTAACATAATCTTTTTCCTTCTATTTTATTATATGAGGATTAGTTTTAAGTTTAGGCTTTATGTTTTTATTTTTTTAACTTTTGTTATTGATGTTTTTATTTTAAGTTTTTTTTAGGACAATAAAAGCAAGAATAAGGGAGAAATAGTTCACAGTAGGAATTCTGCTGAGGTAGTAAACAGTATTAGAAGCCGCAACAATCCCAACGGGCAAAAATAGTGTAACGTCTATCTACGAGTCTTACATCACGATAGTAAATGCTAACGGACAGTAAATTCAAAACAGCTACAAAACAGCTAGTAGTTTAAACGGCTACAAGGCCGAGGTCTATATAAGCAACATCCTTCTCTTGAACTATTCATTCTTATATTCTTGATTTCTTAGAATTCTACTAAATCTTGCTCTCACAATACTCTCTGCCTACTCACAAGCATTCTTGAAATTTTTAGAATCTATTCAAGAAAGTCTCAAAGACTCCCAATCTTCATCCATGGTAGCATACAATCGATTTGCCCCCGCCACTGTTGTAGACCGATTCAACAGATCTTTCGTCGCTCGGAAATTGTGGGAGGAGCAGGGGTTCCAACACAGTGTGGAAGAAAACTTTGGTATCGAACATTACTTGTTCAACAAGATTAAATATCAAGAATGAGAGATTTTCTGCCTACAACCTCCCCAGGCAAATGCCACCATAGTGTGAGAATTTTATGCACATGGGCCGAGTGATACATGTATGAGAGGGCTAAAGTAATGCACCTTGTGCAAAAATCTGAATTTGTTGGTAAAGTCTGGAAAGTCAGCAAACTTGCGTTGTCTTTTTGATGGGTTTCGTGCATTTCTGGGCAGAGTTGTCTTCTTATAAATTGACCGACATTCAGTTACCTTTTCAACGCATCTTGAAACGCATCAATTGGATATCGGGAGCTCAAGATATGTTTGTTTAACTGAAGATTGCGCGTGCAGAAAACTGGATACGGGATTATTATAGGATTTTGTAAAATTCAGCCCAAAAGCTACTATATAAATTTTTTGGATGAATTAGACATTAAAATAAATTAATTCAAATCTGGATTATAAAGCTTTGACCATTTTTATTAATATTTTATTTGATTCCGTAAGATTCCTTTTAATTAGCTATCCATAAGCTGATTTCAGGGGATTTATTCTATTAAGCTATCCATATGCTGATATTTAGGGATTGATCAGCTATCTATTAGGCAATTCTAAGGTCTCCTTTAGACTATAAAAGGGGTAGACTCTTCTCTTGTAAAAAGACATGAAGAATATGAATTTTTGTGTTATAAAAACTCTTGGCCTTGGGCCATTTTATTTGCAAGGTTGTCACCTTTCTATTTTTCTTATTAGAAGTCTTCTTCAACATAAGTACTTCAAGTTTTTATGAGGGAGATTATCTTCACACTCTCGCTTGCCTAAGCAATCGTGTTTAGGAGGATGAGTTAGAGCCGACTATGGTGTTTGCCTATCTAATTACGGATATGAGGATGCCTAGGACAACATATCATCAATTCACCGGAGAGATTCGTTTCGTTTGCAGGTGTTTGCCTATTCAATTGCGATTAGGAGGGTGCCAAGGACAAATCTATCCAACATCATACCACCACCACCATTTATCCCGCTGTATATTTTATATCATCGAGCAAGGACAATCTCTACGTCCACTACCGAGGCAAGCTTGTCCGCCTTGATGCCGAAGCAATCAACGATTTCTATGGCCTCATACCCATCCGTGATGTTCATGCCGAATTCGTGGAGGATGTCACCACTCAGGACTACGAGTTGATCAAATATGACCTTTGTTACAACAATACCCCTTGAAAAACCGGTGCCCATAAAGGTTCTATAACATGGAAAAGTCTAAAGCCCGAGGCTAAGCTATGGTGTATAAAGTCAAGAGACGTCTCATCCCCACCTCCCACAATAGCACAGTGGACCGCAAGAGATTGATGCTCATCCAATCCATCATCAACAAGAGGAGCATAAATGTTGGAGAGATTATTTTACGTGAAATACATGAGTGCGGTAAGAAGGAACATGGACCTTTATATTTCCTTTGTTTAATCTGTAGTTTGTGCATTGCTGTAGGAGTACAATAGAAGATACAGATGAATACACACCAAAAAGGCAAGGATGGACAAAAGAATTCTGCCACAGAGTTATGCAGATCACACAGGCAAAGCCTGTCCAGGCAACCCCTCAGCAGTTCATTGTCGATACTGTTGTGGAGCCAGTACACGACAGAGATGCTTGGCACTGCGCAAGCCACTACCACAGCAAACCCCTACCAAGAGATTCTTTAGAGGATGGAAGCTATTGACCTTCGCCAGCAAAAATACATGGAATATCAGAGAGAGTTCAAAATCACTCTTGCCCAAATGATGATTCAGAACTTCCCCAGTCAAGGGGAGCAATTTCTAGAATTCCTTGCAAACATATTCGTCACAGCAGCGCCCTACACATAAACTACTCCAGCCCTAGGGCCGAGGCCATTCTTCTCCTCTAGATCACAACAACAGTTTCACGCAACTGGCCCATCTAGGGCAGCAGATCCTACCGTGGCATCATGTGCCAATAGAAGACTTTCCATGCGAAGGGCAGTCTTCAACACTCCCCCAAGATCTCCAATCCCAATAGGAAGTCTATCTGCTGAGATAGATGCCTATGTCAATCAGAGCTCAGACACTGCCAAGGCAAACATTCAGAATGCCGGGGCAGATCCAGAGAATGAAGGAGGAACATAAATAATGAACACTGAAGATGAAGGAGGAGAAGAGGTTAATGCTCCTACGCAACGAGCAACACCAACGAGAGTTCAGCCACCAAGACGAGAAAAGCCATCGCCATCGCCATCACCAAGTGCACAACAATCAGCAGCAAGATCGAGAAAACAAATTGTGGAAGAAAGCTCTTCTAAATCATTTTAATTTCTCTTCTTTCTTTTATTTATTGCTCATATAAAAAAAATTTACTGCTTATATTTTGTTACCTACTGCCTACCCCTAAATTAAGCATTGAGGACAATGCTTGGTTTGAGTTTGGGGGTATAGAGCCACTGCCGAGGCAATCTACTGCCGCGGCCCTACCATAAAAATGAAGTTTTTAATGATAAAATTTTTTGTTTTATATCCATCACTTCACTTGAAATTGTTGTCCATACTCTTACACTGCCCATCATCAGTATTGTCTTAGTTTATTCTTGAAGACAATAGAAATCTTTCTCCTTACCATAGTTAGGTTCTGTTTTGAAGGCTTAATTATAGGATACTTAAGGAGAAAAACTTAGAAGCTTACTATATGTTGAACTTTAAAACACTTTTGGGACTTGTTTGGTTATAGGAATTCTTTTAATAAACTAATTAGGTGATAAAGACTTAGATCTTTGGAAAGGTGACTAGAAGTTCCTATCACCGGCTTTAGGAAATACTCTTCTTCATGCTAGAGGTGCCTGGAATTGGCTCAAGAAATTATTGTTTTAAGAAGAGTACACTAAATCCAAATCTATTTGTCTTGAACTTAGAGTTTATCTAAGAAGGCCCTTAATCAAACTTGTCTAGAAAAACGTACACACACACTAACCTTATAGTTTGTCTTCTAGGTACAACCTTACGTAACCGAAAGGTTAAGTCTAAATAATAGACATAGTTATGGTGGGGAGAATAGATGGAAGTATAAGACCAAAGAAGAATAGAGTTTGACAAATTGATGGTTTGCATTGCTTGAGGACAAGCAATAGTTCGAGTTTGGGGGTGTGATAAGTGCTCAACTCACCATCACTTTCTACACTTTTCATGGACACTTATCATCAATTATACACCTACTTTAACCAATGCATGTACTTAATATAATATATTTAGGGATGATGCTATTAAAGATAACATTTATAGAAAAAACATAGTTTACTGCATTTTCATGTCTATGCAGGAACAAGTGTTGCCACGGTAGCAAAATGAGGTCGAGGCAGGACCTGATGCCGAGGCAGCAAAAGATTAAAAGTAATATGGCAGACAAATTAAGGAGAAAAATATGGAGAATGTTGTTGGACAAGAAGCCCAAGGATCAGAGCTGAACAACACATCAAAAGCCCAAGGACAAGGCCACGCGGGAAAAAACCTTCTAGGAGAATTAAACTTATAAATATTTAACCTACATACATAACTTGCTATCTACTCCAAGTTGTACTCTATTTAGGAAAGGTTTGCCCTAGGCCAAGCCTATATAAGGCATAGCCATCCAAGGGACTAAGAGAGCCGAATTTGAGAGAGTTTACCCTAGGAACAATTCTTCCCATCATGTTCTAAGCTTTCTTAGGGTCTAGGTGAAAGTTGTTGAGTATTAGTGAGAGAAGATTGTATCTTGTTTCTTGTTTCAATGCAATAAAATATCAAAGTTTGCTTACTCTTTGCCATTCTTTGTTCTTGCATCCAAGCTCGGGAGAGAAGTTTGTAAGTAATCTATTTGTCTAGACTCGGGAGAGTTAGACTCATGAAAGGAGTAAGTGCGGTATTCAACTTGATTGAAGGATACTAACTCGGCCTAGGGATAGGTTGGAGTTTCAACGGCTAAAAAAAGTGTGAGATTGGTTGTTGATTATAATTGCTTAACACCGGGAGGTATCATCAAGGACTGATCATCAACAGTGTTTCGACTTAGGAATAAGCGGAACCATCAAAGAACATTTTTCCGAACTTTGGTAAATTTGCCCAAGAGCAAGGGATTGCCGCGACAGAGAACACTACCGCTGTCAAAGATAGTAATCTGTAGTACTACCGAGGCAGTATAGTGCAATTGCATTAGATAGAAACAGATCAATGAAATCCACTATACAACACAACTGGATCCTGCCCTCTTTCTCAAATTTGATCTCATCTTATTTAGTATCTTTTATTTAGTACAATCAACATCCAATTTACTTGTCTTTACTTTTGTCTTACAGAGCAAGAAGATCAAAGGAGCATATTAAGTATACCAATCCCTGAGGAGATGATAACTCGATAATACTTATTACTTATTACATGCGACGTGTTCACTTGCACTAATTGCGCATATTTGACACGCATCAAACGTATACCGTGATGGACAAGCCCTCTCTTTGAGCGTATGTAGTGATGAATGATCCCTCTCTTTAAGTGTATGTCATAATGAACGGTCCTTCTCTTTGAGCGTATGCCGTGATGGACGACCCCTCTCTTTGAACGTATGTCGCGATGAAAGACCCCTCTCTTCGAGTGCATGCCATGGTGAACGGTCCCTCTGTTTGAGCGAATACCATGATGAACGACCCCACTCTTTCAGCGTATGTCGCTATGAATGACCCCTCTCTTCGAGTGCATGTCATAATTAATGGTCCCTTTCTTAGAGCGTATACAGTGATGGACGACCTCTCTCTTTGAGTGTATGTCGCGAAGAAAGACCCCTCTCTTCGAGTGCATGTCATGATTAGCGGTCCCTTTCTTAGAGCGTATACTGTGATAGACAACCCCTCTCTTTGAGCGTATGTCGCGATGAATGACCCCTCTCATTTATCTCATTCTTTGATGCTTCATTTCACGCATGGGAGCAAAGGTGAGTTACCTTACTTATCTTAGTATTTATTACTTTTATATACTTTATAGTAAGCTACTTAAGAGTTATTTATTTAGGCTATAAATATGAATAGTCAATATAACCACATTATTCAGTTTCAGTTTAGATCTAAATTTATATTAAGTTATTTTAAGTATTCTCATTATTTCTATTATTATGTTTTCTTCAAAGGACTTACATACAGCTCAAGGAGTAAATATTAGCTCGGTGTCAGCTCAGAAGAAGCTAAATGAAAGGTAATGCTAGAAACACAAGGTGCCAACTTCAGAATAGCTGGGAAATGCATGGAACACTCCTACAATACTTAAGGGGCTAAAGGATCACTCTGTGTCAGCTCACAAATCTCATACGAGCTCAAATGAAGCATAATTCAAAATGAGGATTTAGGAGATTCGAATCAGATCCAAAAACACTCCTTACACTAGAAGAGAGTATAAGGAAGCTAATGGGTCAGTTCACTTTGCTAAAGGCAGCTCGGATTAGCTTATTTCAGCTTCAAACTTTAGCTAAGTCTTTCAACTAGATAGCTAAGTTCAATTCAGCTCACTCATAGCTCGATTAGCTTACCTCAGCTCCAACTATCACTCTCAACTCAACACCTGAAGGTCACCTACCCTTCACCAAGAATCAAGACCGACCATAATCCATATTGGGCGCCAAGATCATGGAGGGAAAGCAAGTGGGTGCCAAAACAAAGATATAGCACTCTTCATTGGGCAGATTCATGATGGTCCACTTGTTTGCCAATTTAGAGCAGGATACTTGTCGAGTTGGGTTTCAGTGTCTGCAACAAAGTTGTTCCTCTATCTCTTATCTCTCTAGAAAAAGTTGAATCACATCAATCCAATATCGTCAGCTCGAGATATGACCCAATTACTAAGGACTGTGCAGGCTGAACCGAAAAGTTACATCTCTTCTAATAGATTTGGAGGGAGACACCATTCAAATGAATGGTTATCAGAGTAGTTAAATGTCATTTCAACCAAACCCCTTTGAAAACTTTAAATAGGACTTGAATTTCATTTTGTAAACACACAATTCAGAATATATTTTATCCTTTGTGAGAATTTTCTCTCGTTTAGTTCTTAAAATTTTATCGACTTTTTAAGTAATTTTGTACTTGGGGCGTCAACCCCTTTCTATCCATCTTGATACTTCTGGTTCTTTTAGTTTAATATACTAAAAGGGTCAAAGTCTGTTTATCACCACCCCTTAAAGATCAATATAAGGTTCAGGATTAGGTTTTCAATAACCTAGTTTCTTCCTTGAGTATCTTTAAGATACTATTTCCATTTCACCATATCATTATCCTTACATATCCTCTCATTCCATCATCGTTCACGATCCTTTGTCATCACCATAAAACGTCCTAAACATCCATCACCCTTGTCAACACCACATATCACCTCTCTTCCGCTTCCAAATCAGTCCCTAAACTATTCCTTTCATTCATTTCACCTATTCCTTTTATCCTTTATCCTTAATTCTTCATTTTTGCAGCGACTTCTTGTGAGAGACTTGCTTCCGTCCTAGGTCCTACAATCAAAGTTTGTCGTTCAGCACCATCAACAAGTTCGGCACATATCAACACCTCTCTTTGAGCGTATATCGCAATGAATGACCTCTCTCTTCGAGTGCATGTCATAATTAACGGTCCCTTTCTTATAGTGTATACCGTGATGGACGACCCTCTCTTTAAGCATATGTTGCGATGAATAACCCCTCTCTTCGAGTGCATGTCATAAAGAAAGGTTCCTTTCATAGAGTGTATAATGTGCTGGATGACCCCTCTCTTTGAACATATGTCACTATGAATGATAACTCTCTTTGAGCATATGTCATAATGAACGGTCCCTCTCTTTGAGCGTATGCTGTGATGGATGACCCCTCTTTTAGCGATATTACGATGAATGATCCCTCTCTTCGAGCATGTCATAATGAACGGTCCCTCTCTTTTAGCGTATGTCGTGATAGACGACCCCTCTCTTTGAGCGTATGTCGCAATGAATGACCATTATCTTCGAGTGCAAGTCATAATGAACGGTCGCTCTCTTTGAGCCTATACTGTGATGGATCACCCCTCTCTTAGAGCGTATGTCGCGATGAATGACCCCTCTCTTCGAGTGCATGTCATAATGAACGGTCCTTTTCTTAGATCATATGCCATGATGGGCAACCCCTCTCTTTAAGCGTATGTCGCGATTAATGACTCCTCTCATTGAGCATATGTCATAATGAATGGTCCGTCTCTTGGAGCGTATATCTCGATGTCTGACACCGCTCTTTGAGCATATATCAGGGTGAATGACCCATCTCTTCCAGCTTATATCATATTGAACGATCCCTCTCTTTCAGCGTATACCGTGATGGATGCCACCGCTCTTTGAGCGTATGTCGTGATAAAGGACCGCTCTCTTCTAGTGCATGTCATACTAAACGGTCCCTCTCTTTGAGCGTATACTATGATGGATGACCCCTCTCTTTGAGCGTATGTCGCGATGAATGACCCCTCTCTTCGAGTGCCTGTCATAATGAACGACCCCTTTCTTAGAGCATATGTCATGATGGACAATCCCTCTCTTTGAGCGTTTGTCGCGATGAATCACTCCTCTCATTGAGCATATGTCATAATGAACGGTCCCTCTCTTTGACCGTATGTTGGTGATGGACGACCCCTCTCTTTAAGCATATGTAGCGATGAATGATCACCAACTTCGAGTGCATGTCATAAAGAATGGCCCCTCTCTTTGAGTGTATGTCGCGATCAATGACCCCACTGTTCAAGTGCTTGTCATAATAAACGGTCCCTCTCTTTGAGCGTATACTGTGATGGAAGTCGCCGCTCTTTGAGCGTTTGTCGCGATGAATGACCCCTCTCTTCAAGTGCATGCCATAATGAATGGTCCCTCTCTTTGAGTGTATACCGTGATCGATGACCCCATTCTTTGAGCGTATGTTGCGATGAATGTCACTTCTCTTTGAGTGCATGTTACGGTTAACAACCCCTCTCTTTTAGCGAATACTGTGATGGACGATCCCTTTCTTTGATAGTATGTCGCAATGAATGACCCCTTTCTTCGAGTGCATGTGATAACGAACGGTCCCTCTCTTTGAGCGTATACCGTGATCGATGACCCCTCTCATTGAGCATACGTTGCGATGAATAACACTTCTCTTTGAGTGCATGTTAGGGTGAACAATACCTCTCTTTTAGCGTATATCGTGATCAATGACCCCTCACTTTGAGCATATGTTGCGATGAATGACCCTTCTCTTCGAGTGCATGTCATGTGAATAGTCCCTCTCTTTGAGTGCATATCGTGATGGAAGACCCTTCTCTTTGATTGTCGGTTGCGATGAATGACCCATCTGTTTGAATGCATATCTTAATTAACGGTCCCTTTCTTAGAGCGTATACCGTGATGGACGACCCTTCTATTTGAGCGTATGTTGCGGTGAATGACCCCTCTCTTCAAGTGTATGTCATTATGAATGGTCGTTTACTTTGAGCGTTTACTGTGATGGAAGACCCCTGTCTTTGAGCGTTTGTCATGATGAATGACCCTTATCATCGAGTGAATGTCATAATAAACGGTCCCTCTCTTTGAGCGTATACAGTGATGGACGACCACTCTTCGAGTGCATGTCATAATGAATGGTCTCTCTATTTGAGCGTATACCGTGATCGATGACCCCTGTCTTCGAGTGTATGTTGCGATGATTGACCCCTCTCTTCGAGTGCATGTCATGGTGAACGACCCCTCTCTTTGAGTGTAGGTCGTGATGAATGACCACCCTCTTTGAGTGTATGTCGCGAAGAATGACCCCTCTCTTCGAGTGCATGTCATAATGAACGGTCCCTCTCTTTGGGCATCTACCGTCATGGACGACCCCTCTCTTTAGGCGTATGTCGCAAGGAATAACCACTCTCTTCGAGTGCATGTCACCATGACTGGTCCCTTTCTTAGAGCATATACCATGATGGACGACCCCTCTCTTTAAGCATATACCGCGGTGAACAGCCCCTTTCTTCGAGCATATCTCATAATGAACGGTCCCTCTCTTTGAGCGTATATCGTGATGGACGACCCCTCTCTTTGATCGTATGTCGCGATTAATGACCACTCTCTTCGAGTGCATGCTATGGTGAACGGTTCCTCTCTTTGTGCGTATATCGTGATCGATGACCCCTCTCTTTAAGCGTATGTCGCGTTGAATGAACCTTCTCTTCGAGTGCATGTCATAATGAACCGTCCCTTTCTTACAACGTAAACCGTGATGAACCAACCACCCTTCTCTTTGAGCGTATGTCGTGATGAATAACCCCTCTCAACGAGTGCATGTCAAATTGAACCGGCCTTTTCTTAGAGAGTATACCATGATGAACGACCCCTCTCTTTGAGAGTATGTCTCGGTGAATGACCTCTCTCTTCGAGTGTTTGTCATAATGAACAGACCCTCTCTTTGAGCATATGTCGTGATGGACGACCCCTAACTTCGAGTGCATGTCATAATAAACGGTCCCTCCCTTTGAGCGTATACTGTGATGGACGACCCCTTTCTTTCTCTGAGAGTGCATGTCATAATGAACGGCCCCTCTCTTTGAGCGTATACCGCAATGGATGCCGCGCTCTTTGAGCGTATGTCGCGATGAATGACCACACTCTTCGAGTGCATGTTATAATGAACGATCCCTCTATTTGAGAATATACCGTGGTCGATGACCCCTTTCTTCGAGGGTATGTTGCGATGAATGACACTTCTCTTTGAGTGCATATCATGGTGAACGATCCCTTTCTAAGG
Source organism: Abelmoschus esculentus (assembly GCA_035048815.1). Taxonomy (NCBI): domain Eukaryota; kingdom Viridiplantae; phylum Streptophyta; class Magnoliopsida; order Malvales; family Malvaceae; genus Abelmoschus; species Abelmoschus esculentus. The sequence goes on along the minus strand of JAUCBN010000006.1, from coordinate 10,606,508 downwards.
GCGTATACCGTGATGGACAACCCTTCTCTTTGAACGTATGTCAAGATGAATGACCCCTCTCTTCAAGCGTATGTTATAATGAACGATCCCTCTCTTTGAGCATATACCGTTATCGATGACCCCTCTCTTTCAGCGTATGTTGCAATGAATGACCCCTCTCTTCAAGCGTATGTCATAATGAATGGTCCCTATCTTCGAGCATATACTGTGATGGACGACCCCTCTCTTTAAGCGTATACCGTGAAAGATGACGCCTCTCTTTAAACGTATGTCGCGATGAATGACCCTTCTCTCCGAGTGCATGTCATAATGAACGGTCTCTCTCTGAGCGTATACCGTCATGGACGATCCCTCTCTTTGAGCGTATGTCCCGATGAAAGACCCCTCCCTTCGAGTGCATGTTAGAATAAACGGTCCCATTCTTAGAGCGTATTCCGCGATGGATGACCCCTCTCTATGGACGTATGCCGCTGTGAATGACTCATCCCTTCAAGCGTATGTCAAAATGAACGATTCCTCTCTTTGAGTGTATGCCGCGATGGACGACCCCTCTCTTTGAGCGTATTTCATAATGAACGATTCCTCTCTTTGAGCTTATACCGTGATAGACAACCCTTCTCTTTGAGCGTATGTCGCGATGATTGACCCCTCTCTTCGACAGCATGTCATAATGAATGGTCCCTCTCTTTGAGCGTATACCGTGGTAGTGTCCCCTTTCTTTGAGCGTATGTCGCGATGAATGACCCCTCTCTTCAAGTGCATGTCATAATGAACGGTCCCTCTCTTTGAGCCTATACCGTGATGGACGACCCCTCTCTTTAAGCGTATGTTGCGATGAATAACCCCTCTCTTTTAGAGCATGTCATAATGAACGGTCCTTCTTTAGAGAGTATACCGTGGTCGATGCTCTTTCAAAAAAATATTGTGGTCGATGAACCTCTTCTTTGAGCGTATGTTGCGTTGTATGACCCCTCTATTCAAGTGCATGTCATAATGAACTGTCCATCTCTTTGAGCGCATACCGTCATGGACGAACCCTCTCTTTGAGTGTATGTCGCGAAGAATGACCCCTCTCTTCAAGTTCATGCCATAATGAATGGTCCCTTTCTTAGAGCATATACCGTAATCGTTGACCCTTCTCTTTTAGTGTATGCCGTAGTTTATGACCCATCTCTTCGAGCGTATGTCATAATGAATGGTTCCTCTAGCGTATAACGTGATGGACGATCCCTCTCTTTGAGCGCATGTCGTGATGAATGACCCATCTCATCGAGTGCATGTCATAATGAAAGGTCCTTCTCTTTGAGCAAATACCGTCATGGACAACCTCTCTCTTTAAGCGTATGGCGCGATGAATAACACCTCTTCGAGTACATGCCATAATAAACGGCCCCTCTCTTAGAGCGTATACCGTGGTCGATGACCCCTTTCTTTGAGCATTTGTTGCAATGAATGAACCCTCTCTTTGAGTGCATGTCATGGTGTTTGGTCCCTCTCTTTGAGAGTATACCGTGAAGGACGACCCCTCTCTTTGCGCATATGTCACGATGAGTGACCTCTCTCATCAAGTTCATGTCATAATGAACGGTCCATCACTTTGAGCGTATACCGTCCTGGACGACCCCTCTCTTTGAGCGTACGTCGCAATGATTGACACCTCTCTTCGGGTGCTTGTCATAATGAACGGTCCCTTTCTTAGAGCATATACCGTCATGGACGACCCCGCTCTTTGAGCTTATGTCGCGGTGAATAACCCCTCTATTCGAGCATATGTCAAAATGAACGATCCCTCTCTTTCAGCGTATACCATGATGGATGACCCCTTTCTTTGAGTGTATATCGCGATGAATGACCCCTCTCTTCGTGTGCATGTCTTGGTGAACGGTCCCTCTCTTTGAGCGTATACTGTTGTGGATGACCCCTCTCTTTGAGCGTATGTCATGATGAATGACCCCTCTCTTCGAGTGCATGTCATGGTGAACTGTCCCACTCTTTCATCGTATTCCATGATGGACGACCCCTCTCAGTGAGCATATGTTGCGATGAATGACACTTCTCTTCGAGTGCATGTCATGGTGAACGGTCCCTCTCTTTGAGCGTGGACCGTGATGAACGACCCCTCTCTTCGATAGCATATCATTATGAACGGTCCCTCTCTTTGAGCGTATACCGTCCTGGACAACTCCTCTCATTAAGCGTATGTCGCGATGAATTACCCCTCTCTTCGAGTGCATGTCATAATGAACGATCCCTTTCTTTAGAGCGTATACCGTGATGGATGACCCCTCTCTTTGAGCGTATACCATCATGGACAACTCCTCTCATTGAGCGTATGTCGCGATGAATGACCGCTCTCTTCGAGTGCATGTCATAATGAACGATCCCTCTCTTTATAGCGTATACCGTGATGGACGACCCCTCTATTTGAGCGTTTGTCATGATGAATGACCCCTCTCTTTGTTTGTATATCAAAGTGAACGGTCCCTTTCTGATATGTGCCGATCTTGTTAAGGATATTGAACGAAAAACTTTGATTATAGGACCTTGGAAGGAAGCAGTTCTCTCGCAAGAAGTGGATACAAAATGAAGAATTAAGGATAAGGGATGAAAGGAATAGGTGAGATGAATGAAAGAAATAGTTTAGGGACTGATTTGGAAGCAGAAAGGGTGTCTAATGTTGATAAGGGTGAATGGATGTTTAGGACGTTTTGTGGTGATGACAAAGGAAGGATTGAGATTGATGAAAGGAATGAGAGGATATGTAATGGATGGTGAAATGGAAATAGTATCTTAAAGATACTCAAGGAAGAAACTAGGTTATTGAAAACCTAATCTTGAACCTTATGGTATATTAAACTAAAAGAACCAGAAGTATCAAGATCGATAGAAGAGGGGTTGACGCTACATGTACTTGATAAGTCGATGAAGGTCGAAGAAGAACTAAACGAGCGAAAATTCTCACAAAGGATAAAATATATTCTGAATTTTATGATTACAAAATAAAATTCAAGTCCTATTTATAGTTTTCTAAGAGGTTTGGCCAAAATGGCTTTTAACTATTCGGATAACCATTCATTTGAATGGTGTCTCGCTCCAAATCTATTAGAAGAGTTGTAACTTTTCGATCCAGCCTGCACAGTCTTTAGTAATTGGGCCATATCTCGAGCTCCCAATATCGGATTAATGCGATTCAACATTGATATGAATCCGGTTGCGGAATATCCGAATTTGTATATGTGATTGCCCGATCGTGATTCTAGTAAGTAATTGATATGAATACAAGATGATACGACAATGGAATGATGATAAGTTGATTTTTGTGTTTAGGATGAAGTATGGAAAATATGGATGTATGGTTGATGGAAATGAAAAGATGAAATGTAATTGATGGTGCGGTGTAAACAAAGGAGGAACCAACACTAAAAAGTGAAGACTCGTTCCTTAAGAGTTTTTAAACCGTGACTTGGGTGAAAGGCTAATGGATTGCGACCCTCTAGTTATATGAACTAGGAACCAACAATATAAAAAGAATGAAAAGGGATTAATGCCACAAGAACAATCTTGCAAGCCGATAAAGTTCAAAAAGAACTATAAAAGAGAACACTCTCAAAGTTTAATATATGCCAAAAGTTGTTCCTTTTACAATGAAATGAGTGCCTATTTATAGGTGTAAGACAACAACAAATTGATTAGCCTAGACAAAGATTAAGACTAATTATTCTGGTGTTAAAGGCCTATTAATTTGTTGGTTATCCTATCTCCAATTGACAGCCAAAAAGGTTTGATCTAACAAGGATGAATGTGGACATTTGTAAGATTAATGTAGACATACATATCATCCACATGGAGAAACTCTTGGGCTAATGAACTTGATTAAGTTGTCATTCATCCTCCTTTAATGGGCTGTTGATAAAGCATTGAATTCAGCAATTGAATGGCCTCTTGAATTTGTTGAACAAGCATCTTGTGACTATTCCCGTACTAAATTTCCAGCATGCACTGTCTTCACTAATTTAATCATATCTTAAGCTCCTGATATCGGATTGAGGTGATTCAAAGTGCGTTGGAAAGCTAAGAAATAGAGGAATAATTTTGAAGAAGACCTCAAGACTCAAATATGCTCGTATCCAATCCAAATATTGAGAACAAGTTGACTGATATTCCTTGAACTCCCTCCTTAAGTGTTGCTTTAATTCTTGCCTTTACTCTCCCTTAAGTGCTGATAATGAAGGCTTTCATTGCCTGTCTTCTCTGTTAAAAACTGATAAGCTTTATGGAGGATTAAATAGCTCTTAAGTAGTCTTTAAGTGCCTCTTTAAGTGGTGTATTTAGGAGCACTTCAATGCATTGTTTTCTTGCTGAAACTGAAAGCCTTTAAGTGGTGTGTAAATCTCCCTTGAATGTCTTGAAACTGATCAGCCATCATGGTGTCTTCAAGTGTCTTTAATTGGTAGTAAATGACTTGTCATTCTTCCAGAAAATGATCAGCCATTTGATCCTAAATGAATACCCTAGATGAAAATATAAGCAACCATTAGATAAAAACTTTATTCAATAAAATAAAAGTGAATACATTAAACATATTTAATGAGCTAGTTTAATTAATGAAACTAGTTACAATGAATGATCTAGTTAATTAATTAATCCACACACTAAATGAACTTATAAACATAAGAAAACTAGCATGCTTTAGGTGAACTATCATGCATTAATTAAACTAATGAACTTAATTGAACTAACATGCTTAAATGAATATCAAGCATTATTTATTCATGCACACATGCTGAAATTAAATTTAAAAAACTTAAGAAAGAACTCATGCAAACTCATGCACAAGTAGGAGGTTGTATTGTTCCAACATAGTTGGTGTTGCATTCTCTAATTTCCAGCCTTGAATAAATAGATTTCCCATGGCCTCTTGAAATTTCTAGGTTTTAGCACGAGTCATAGGTCCAATAGAAAATTTTTCTGATTCATTGTTGGTTGTGATCGTATCATTCCCTCCCTCTTGAAAGCGATTTGACCCCATATCGTCACCTACATGAAATGGAGATAAATCAGCCACATTGAATGTTGCACTGACATTAAACTCACCTGGGAGGTCTAATTGATAGGCATTATCATTGACACGCTTGATCACTTGAAAAGGACCATCTAGGCATCAATTTTGATTTGCATTGGACTTGAAATCTTTCTTTTCTCATGTGCAGCCAAACCCAATCTCCCGGCTGGAATGTAATTCGTTTACGTCTCTTGTTAACTTGTTGCTCATATTGCCTAGTTCTCTTTTCAATATTGTCCCGCACTTGTTGATGGAGTTTTTGACAAATTCAGACTTGTTTCTCCCATCTTTATTCACAATTTGATCAGCGGGCAAAGGTAATAAATCCAATGGAGTTAAGGGATTGAAACCATACACTATTTCAAATGGTGACATTTTAGTGGCGGAATGAATGGATTGGTTGTAAGCAAACTCCACATGTGGCAAGCTTTCCTCCCAAGTCCTCAAATTCTTTTTGATGATTATCCTCAGCAACATGGATAACACCCGGTTCATCACTTCAGTTTGACCATCTGTTTGTGGATGCCAAGTTGTGGAAAATAACAACTTGGTTCCAATCTTACTCCATAATGTTCTCCAAAAATGGCTTAAGAACTTCACATCTCGATCAAATACGATAGTTCTTGGAACACCATGCAATCTCATGATTTCTCTGAAAAATAAATTAGCAACATGTGAAGCATCATTAGTCTTATTACAAGGAATAAAATGAGCCATTTTAGGGAATCGATCTACTACTACAAAGATGGAATCTTTGTTATTCTTTGTACGTGGCAGCCCAAGTACAAAATCCATGGATATGTCTACCCAAGGTACATTAGGAATAGATAGTGGAGTATATAGGCCATGGGGCATGATTTTTGACTTGGCCTTTCTACATGTGATACAACGCTCACATAGCCTCTCAACATCTCGTTTCATCTTTGGCCAATACAAGTGCTCTTGAAGCATGTTCAACATCTTCGCTACTCCAAAATGTCCCATTAGTCCTCCCCCATGTGCTTCCTTGAGGAGCAACTCTCGAATGGATCCTTGTAGGATGCAAAGCTTCCCTTCCTTGAATAGGTATCCATCATCTCTATAAAACTTATCATGTGCACCTTTCTCACAAATTTTATACACTTCACCAAAATCATGGTCAGACTCGTATAATTCCTTAATGAAAGCAAAACCTAACAATTTAGAGTCTAGGGTGTTAAGAAGGGCATACCTACGTGACAGTGCATCAGCAACAATGTTTTCCTTACCCTTTTTATACATGATCACATAAGGGAAGGCTTCAAGAAACTCAACCCATTTGGCGTGTCTCTTGTTTAGCTTATGCTGACCCTTGATGTGCTTTAATGCCTCATGGTCTGTATGGATGATGAATTCCTTAGACCATAGGTAATGCTGCCAAGTTTCCAAGGCCCGAATTAGTGCATACATTTCCTTATCATAGGTCGGATAATTGAGTGTTGCTCCACTCAATTTCTCACTAAAGTAGGCTATGGGGCATCCTTCTTGAGATAAAACTACTCCAATTCCCAAACCTAAAGCATCACATTCAACCTCAAAAACTTTATTAAAATCAGGTAAAGTTAATAATGGTGCATTAATTAAACAATCCTTAATCAGGTTAAAGGATTTCTCTTGTTCTTCACCCCAAAAGAAGTTGGAATTCTTTTTAATGACCCCGGTTAAAGGAGCAGCTAAGGTGCTGAAATTGGGTACAAACCGACGTTAGAAGCTTGCTAAACAATGGAAGCTTCTAACTTGGATAATGCTTGTTGGTCTAGTCCATTCCTCAATTGCCTTAACCTTCTCTCTATCAACTTCTAATCCATCTGCACTCACAACAAAACCTAGGAAAACAACCTTGTTAGTGCAAAATATGCATTTTTGTAGATTAGCATAAAGTCTTTCATTTCTCAAAACATCTAATACTGACCTTAGATGTTGAACATGTTCACTCAAACTCTTGCTATATATAAGAATATCATCAAAATACACTACACAAAACTTACCCAAGAATTGTCTAAGGATTTGATTCATTAATCTCATGAAAGTGCTTGGTGCATTAGTTAGACAGAACGGCATAACCAACCACTCATATAATCCTTGTTTAGTCTTGAATGCAGTTTTCCACTCATCTCCTTCTCGCATTCGAATTTGGTGGTAACCACTTTTAAGATCAATCTTAGAGAATACCTTAGAATCACTAAGCTCATCTAACATATCATCTAAACGTGGAATAAGATGATGATACTTTACCGTTATTTTGTTAACCGCATGACAGTCCACACACATGCGCCATGTACCATCTTTCTTAGGCACAAGTAGAACAGGTACTGCACAAGGACTAAGGCTCTCTCTAATATAACCCTTTTCCATCAAATCTGAAACTTGCCTTTGTAACTCCTTAGTTTCCTCGGGGTTACATCGATAAGCTGGTCGGTTAGGAATGATAGCACTAGGAACAAAGTCAATTTGATGCTCTATTCCATGAATTGGAGGTAGTCCACTTGGAATCTCTTCTGGAAATAGGTCTTCATATTCCTGCAACAATGAAACAATAAAAGATGGCAGATTTGGGTCAAGATTGTTAGTGCTTAAATAACTCTCCTTGTACATAAGTACAAGAACCATCTTTTCCGAAAACAAATTCTTTCTTATCTCTTTTTCTTTAGCAAAAATGCTAACTCTCTTTTTTTCTTCTTTTTCTCTCTCCTTTTTTCCGCTCGGATGTTACCTCACTCTCCTTGGATCTTCTCTCAATTTTGATATCACTCTCTTTGGCTTTTTCAAAGCTTTCTCTTAAATGAAGTTGATCTTTGTGAACTTGCTTTGGTGAAAGTGGGGATAGAATGATCTTCCTTGCTTCATGGGTGAAGGTATACTGATTGGTATAACCATCATGTATGACTCTCCTATTGAACTGCCATGGTCTTCCTAACAAGAGATGACCGGCGTGCATTGGCACAACATCACATAACACCTCGTCTTTGTATTTGCCAATGGAAAAAGGCACAATAACCTGTTTGATCACTTTAAGTTCTCCTCCATCATTAAGCCACTGCAACTTGTAGGGATGTGGATGCTTGGTCGTTTCTAGGACAAGTTTATCTACCATTAAAGTACTAGCAACGTTACTGCAACTACCACCATCGATAATAACAAAGCATACCTTTCCATTAATATGGCAGCGAGTACGAAAAATATTCTCGCGCTGCTGATCCCCATCAATTGCTTGCATGCTTAGGCTCCTTTTAACAACAAGGACCTCTCCATCTGCGGCATGTTCCAACTCTTCTTCTTCTTCAAATTATTTATCCTCCTCCTCCTCCTCTTGGTCAGTTTCAATCTCTCCATCATCACGGATGAACATAGTGTTGCGGTTAGGGCATTGGCTAGCAATGTGATCTCTCCCCAAACACTTGAAGCATTGTACATCACGGGATCGATTTGGCATGGTTGGACTCTTTCCCTTGCTGGTTTCAGCGATGGGTTTGATATTCTTTGATGGTCCGGCTCGGTCATTAGGAGTAAAGGATGGATTCTTTTTTACATTACTTTGCTCCCATTTAGAAGTAGAACCTCCAAAGACTCAGGGTGCACCTTTCCTTCTGAGTTGCTTCTCCACCTTCATGGCCATATGAACCATGTCTTCTATTTCCACGTAATGTTGCAACTCAACAATGGCTACAATGTTAGGATCAAGACTAGATAGAAACCTTGTCATAGTGGCTTCTCGATCCTCATCAATGTTGGCTCGGATCATGGCTACTTCCATGTCTTTATAATAATCCTCAACACTACGATTGCCTTGTGTAAGGTTTTCAAGCTTGTTACACAACTCTCTATGGTAGTGAGTTGGAATGAATCTTCTACGCATCACAGCTTTCATCTCATTCCAAGTAGAAATAGGATGTTCAGCATTGCGTCTCCTGCTAGATGTCAATTGATCCCACTATATAAGTGCATAATCCGTAAACTCAATGGTTGCGAGTTTTACCTTTTTAAGCTCTGAATAGTTATGAGTGCAACATTCTTTTCCCATGCGAGGTATGCTTCTGGATCCGTTCTTCCTTGCAAAGGAGGAATGATAATTTTGATGTTGCTGAGATTATCATCCACTCTTAGACGTGCTCTTTGGCCTTGTTGTGCCATACTATGTTGGGATGATTGATCATGTTCAAGCGCATCATCATCCCCTTTAGGATGATACTCCTCACTACCATGATAAGCTTGTGAAATTTCAAGTTGATCAATTCGTTCTAATAAGGGCTCCAATTGCTGTTGAATCATCTTTGCCATTGCTTGTAGCAATGCTTGATTTTGCAAATTGGGAACTCCTTCACCACTGTGACCAGATCTTTGTGACATGATTAGAAAAAAATTTAAACCTTACCAGCACAAATCCTCACCTTTCCACTCCAAAGAAAATGAACTCACACTCGTGTTTCACTCGGGATAGGCTTTTCCCCTTAATGTACACTCTTGCCTTTTACCACTCTTGCTCTCTTTTCTAAGTCCTTAGAGAACTTACTCAAGGCTTAACAAGCTTTCTTTGTGGAATTCGACTAAAACAAAATGGTTAGGAAAAGAAAACAAGAAATAGGTAGCAAACGGATGGTAAAAAAAATAAAATAAGAATCTGAAGAAAATGTGATAAAAAAAATACATCCCAAACCTTTTTTCACTTTTAAGATATGATCCCTCCCTCTTGAACTTTTTTTTTCTTTTTTTTCTTGAGATTTTAGATTTTTATCGATTATTTTTTTTCTAACCCGAGATAGAGAAAAAAACATAATGCTTACTGAATCACCAATGCTCTGATAACAATTGATATGAATCCGGTTGCGGAATATCCGAATTTGTATATGTGATTGCCCGATCGTGATTCTAGTAAGTAATTGATATAATTACAAGATGATACGACAATGGAATGATGATAAGTTGATTGTTGTGTTTAGGATGAAGTATGGAAAATATGGATGTATGGTTGATGGAAATGAAAAGATAAAATGTAATTGATAGTGCGGTGTAAACAAAGGAGGAACCAACACTAAAAAGTGAAGACCCGTTCCTTAAGAGTTTTTAAACCGTGACTTGGGTGAAAGGCTAATGGATTGCGACCCTCAAGTTATATGAACTAGGAACCAACAATATAAAAGAATGAAAAGGGATTAATGCCACAAGAACAATCTTGCAAGCCGATAAAATTCAAAAAGAACTATAAAAGAGAACACTCTCAAAGTTTAATATATGCCAAAAGTTGTTCATTTTACAATGAAATGAGTGCATATTTATAGGTGTAAGACAACAACAAATTGATTAGCCTAGACAAAGATTAAGACTCATTATTATGGTGTTAAAGGCCTATTAATTTGTAGGTTATCCTATCTTCAATTGACAATCAAAAAGGTTTGATCTAACAAGGATGAATGTGGACATTCGTAAGATGAATGTAGACATACATATCATCCACATGGAGAAACTCTTGGGCTAATGAACTTGATTAAGTTGTCATTCATCCTCCTTTAATGGGCTGTTGATAAAGCATTGAATTCAGCAATTGAATGGCCTCTTGAATTTGTTGAACAACATCTTGTGACTATTCCCGTACTGAATTTCCAGCATGCACTGTCTTCACTAATTTAATCATATCTTAAGCTCCTGATATCGGGTTGAGGTGATTCAAAGTGCGTTGGAAAGCTAAGAAATAGAGGAATAATTTTGAAGAAGACCTCAAGACTCAAATATGCTCGTATCCAATCCAAAAATGGCGAACAGGTTGACTAATATTCCTTGAACTCCCTCCTTAAGTGTTGCTTTAATTCTTGCCTTTACTCTTCCTTAAGTGCTGATAATGAAGGCTTTGATTGCATGTCTTCTTTGTTAAAAACTGATAAGCTTTATGGAGGATTAAATAGCTCTTAAGTAGTCTTTAAGTGCCTCTTTAAGTGGTGTATTTAGGAGCTCTTCAATGCATTGTTTTCTTGCTGAAACTGAAAGCCTTTAAGTGGTGTGTAAATCTCCCCTGAATGTCTTGAAGCTGATCAGCCATCATGGTGTCTTCAAGTGTCTTTAATTGGAAGTAAATGACTTGTCATTCTTCTAGAAAATAATCAGCCATTTGATCCCAAATGAATACCCTAGATGAAAATATAAGCAACCATTAGATAACAACTTTATTCAATAAGATAAAAGTGAATGCATTAAACATATTTAATGAGCTAGTTTAATTAATAAAACTAGTTACATTGAATGATCTAGTTTAATTAATTAATCCACACACTAAATGAACTCATAAACATAAGAAAACTAACATGCTTTAAGTGAACTATCATGCATTAATTAAACTAATGAACTTAATTGAACTAACATGCTTAAATGAATATCAAGCATTATTTATTCATGCACACATGCTGAAATTAAATTTAAAAACTTAAGAAAGAACTCATGCAAAATCATGCACAAGTAGGAGGCTGTATTATTCCAACATAGTTGGTGTTGCATTCTCTAATTTCCAGCCTTGAATAAATAGATTTCCCATGGCCTCTTGAAATTTCTTGGTTTTAGCACGAGTCATAGGTCCAATAGGAAATTCTTCTGATTCATTGTTGGTTGTGATCGTATCAAACATGCATTAGAAAGATAAGAGATAGGGGGATAAATTTTATGAAGACAATGAAACTCTCTGATGCGTGCACGTTTCTTCTCATTTATCTCATGCTTTCATGGTTTATTTCACGCATGAGATCAAAGGGGAGTTATCTTATTGATCTTAGTATTTATTACTTTTATATACTTTATACTAAGCTACTTAAGAGTTATATTACTTAAGCCATAAAAATGAATAGTTATATAACCACATTGATTAAAGTTTTAGCTTAGTTCTAAACTCATGTTAAGTATTTTAAGTATTCTAATTATTTTCATTATTATGTTTTCTTCATAGGACTTACCTACAGCTCAAGGAGTAAATAGTAGCTTGGTGTCAGCTCAGTCAGCTCAGAAGAAGCTAAACGGAAGACAATGCTAGAAACACAAGGAGCCAACTTCAGAATAGCTTGGAAATACATGGGACATTCCTACAGTACTTAAAGGACTAAAGGATAGCTCCATGTCAGCTCACAAGCCCCATACAAGCTCAAATGAAGCATAATTTAAAACGAGGCCTTAGGAGATTCGGATTAGCTCCGAAACACTCCTCACACTAGAAGAGAGTATCAGGAAGCTAATAGACCACCTCACTTTGCTAAAGGCAGCTCGGATTAGCTTCTTTCAGCTTCAAACTTTAGCTAAGTCTTTCAGCTAGATAGCTCAGTTCAATCCAGCTCACTCCCAGCTCGATTAGATCGCCTCAACTCTAGCTATAACTCCCAGCTCGATTAGATCACCTCAACTCTAGCTATCACTCCCAGCTCAACACCCAAAGGTCACCTACCCTTCACCAAGCATCATGTCTATCCATTATCCACATTGGGCGCCAAGATCATAGAGGGAAAGGAAGTGGGAGCCAAAACAAAGAGATAGCACTTTTCATTGGACAATTTCATAATGGTCCACTTGTTTGCCATTTTCGAGAAGGATACAAGCAGAACTGGGTTTAAGTGTCTTCTTGAAAGTTGTTCCCCTATCTCATATCTTTCCAACGCATGTTGAATCGCATCAATCCAATTTCGGGAGCTCGAGATATTGCCAAATTACTGAAGATAGTATAGGCTGGACCGAGAAGTTACATCTTTTCGAATAGTTTTGGAGGGAGAGACCATTCAAATGAATGGTTATCCGAATAGTTAAATGCCATTTCGGCCAAACCTCTTAGAAAACTATAAATAGGACTTAAATTCATTTTTAAGTCACATCTTTGATCAAAATAAAATTTCTTTGTGAGTTTACTCTCAAACTTGTTCTTTTTAAAACTATATCGACTTATCAAGTCTATTATATAGGTTTGTGGCGTCTCATATCTTTTCCATCCATACTTAAGATTCTAGGAACTTATTTCCTAAGGGTCTAAGTCCTATACCACCCTCAAAGCACACTATAAGTTGGGTTTATGCTTCATAGCATAAGTTCTACTTTTGTTATCTTTGAATTCTATTTCTTTACGACCTTCCATACATTCTATCCTAACCCTTTCTTCCATCACCGAAATCGACTTCCCTAGCCTTCACTATCATCTTTTCCATTTATTTCCCAAACCAAAACATCACATACCTTCCCACCACTTCACCATCTTTTCTTCATAAAACAACAAGTGTACGAGGATCAAGGTTTGCTTACAATCACGGTTGGGAATATCAAAGCTTCTCTCTACAACAGCCATTGGAGAGTTGGACTGTATCACCCTCTCTTCGAGTGCATCTCTTGGTGAATGGTCCCTCTCTTGGAGCATATAACGTGATGGACGATCCCTCTCTTTGAGCGTATGTCGCGATGAATGACCCCTCTCTTCGAATGCATGTCATAATGTACGATCCCTTTCCTAGAGCGTATACCGTGATGGACAACCCATCTCTTTGAGCGTATGTCGCGGGGAATGACCACTCTCTTCGAGCGTATGTCAAAATGAATGGTCCTTATCTTTGAGAGTATGTCGTGATGGACGATCCCTCTCTTTGAGCGTATGTCGCATAGAATTACCCCTATCTTTGAGTGCATGTCATATTGAACGGACCCTTTCTTAGAGTTTATATCATGATAGACGACCCTTCTCTTGGAGCGTATGTCGCGGTGAATGACCCCTTCTATGAGCATATGTCATAATGAATAGTCCCTCTCTTTGAGCGTATGCGGTGATGGATGACCCCTCTTGGAGTGTATGTCGCGATGAATGACCCCTATCTTTGAGTTTGTGTCATAATGAACGGGAGCGTATACTGTTATGGATGACCCCTCTCTTTGAGAGTATGTCGCGACAAATGACCCCTCTTCGAGTGAATATCTTAATGAGCGGTCCCTCTTTGAGCATATACCGTGGTGGACATCGCCGTTCTTTGAGCATATATGGCGATAAAAGACTCCTCTCTTCCAATACATGTCATAATGAACGATGCCTCTCTTTGAGCGTATACGGTGATCGATGACCTCTCTCTTTGAGCGTATAGTTGTGATCGATGACCTCTCTCTTTGAGCATATGTTGCGATGAATGACCCTTCTCTTCGAGTGCATGTCATGGTGAACGGTTCCTCTCTTTGAGCGTATGTCACGATGAATGACCCCTCTCTTCGAGTGCATGTCTTAATGAATGGTCCCTTAGGGCCTATATCCGGATTGACGACCCTTCTCTTTGAGTGTATGTCACGATGAAATACCCCACTCTTCGAGTGCATGTCATAATGAACAGTCCCTTTCTTAGAGCGTATATCGTAATGGATGACCCCTCTTTGGGCGTATGTCACGATGAATGACCCCTCTCTTCGAGTGCATGCCATTATGAACGGTACTTTTCTTAGAGCGTATACCGTGATGGACGACCCTTCACTTTGAGCGTATATCACTATGAATGACCCCTCTCTTTGAGTGAATGTCATGGTGGACGAGTGTATGTTGGGATGGACAACACCTCTCCTTCAGCGTATGTCGTGATGAATGAACCCATTGTTCGAGTGCATGTCATAATTAATGGTTCCTTTCTTAGAGAGTATGCCGTGATGGAAGACACCTCTCTTTGAGCGAATGTCGCGATGAATAACCCCTCTATTCTAGTGCATGTCATAATAATGGCCCCTTTCTTAGAGCGTATACCGTGATGGACGACCCCTCTCCTTGAGCGTATGACGCGATGAATGACCCCTCTCTTCGAGTGCATGTCATGATATACAGTCCCTCTCTTTCAGCGTATGTCGTGGTGGACGACACGTGCCTTTGAGTGTTTGTCGCGAAGAATGAGCCCCCATCTTCGAGTGCGTGTCATAATGAACGGTCCATCTCTTTGAGCATATGCCGCGATGAATGACCCCCTATTCGAGTGCATGTCTTAATGAATTGTCCTTCTTTCAGCATATACCGTGATGGACACCGCCGCTCTTTGAGTGTATATGGCATTAAAAGACCCCTCTCTTCGAGTGTATGTCATAATAAACGGTCCCTCTCTTTGAGCGTATACCGTGATCGATGACAACCTCTCTTTGAGCATATGTTGCGATGAATAACCCTTCTCTTCGAGTGCAAGCCATGGTGAACGGTCCCTCTCTTTGAGCATATGTCGCGATGAATGACCCCTCTCTTCGAGTGCATGTCTTAATGAACGATCCCTTTCTTAGAGTATATACCGTGATGGACGACCCTTCTCTTTCAGCGTATGTCGCGATGAATGACCTCTCTCTTCAAGCGTACGTCATAATGAACGATCCCTCTATTTGAGCGTATACCGTGATCGATGACCCCTCTCTTTGAGTGTATGTTGCGATGAAAGACCCATCTCTTCGAGTACATCTCCTGCCGAATGGTCCCTCTCTTGGAGCTTGTTATAATGAATGTCCCCTTTCTAAGAACGTTCGTATACCATGATGGACGACCCCTCTCTTTGAGCGTATGTCGCAGTGAATGACCCCTCTCATCGAGCGTATGTCATAATGAACGGTCCCTCTCTTTAAGCGTATGCCGTAACGGACAACCCCTCTCTTTGAGCGTATTTCGCGATGAATGACCCCTATCTTCGTGTGTATGTCGTGGAACGGTCCCTCTCTTTGAGCGTATACCATGATGGATGACACCACTCTTTGAGCGTATGTCGCGATGAATGACCCCTCTCTTCGAGTGCTTGTCATCATGAACGGTACCTTTCTTAAAGCGTATACTGTGATGGACGACCCTTCTCTTTGAGCATATGTCGCGATGAAATACCCCTCTATTTGAGTGCATGTCATAATGAACAGTTCCTTTCTTAGAGCGTACACCGTGATGGATGACCCCCTCTTTGAGCGTATGTCACGATGAATGACCCCTCTCGTCGAGTGCATGTTATTATGAACGGTCCTTTTCTTAGAGCGTATACCGTGATGAACGACCCTTCTCTTTGAGCGTATGTCGCGATGATGACTCCTCTCTTTGAGTGAATGTCATTGTGAACGGTCCCTCTCATTGAGTGTATGTCCTAATGGACAACACCTCTCCTTCAGCGTGTGTCGCGATGAATGACCCCTTTGTTCGAGTGCATGTCATAATTAATGGTCCCTTTCTTAGAGAGAATTCCGTGATCGAAGACACCTCTCTTTGAGTGAATGTCACGATGAATAACCCCTTTGTTCTGGTGCATGTCATTATAATGGTACCTTTTTTAGAGCGTATACCGTGATGGACGACCCCTCTCTTTGAGCGCATGACGCGATGAATGACCCCTCTCTTCGAGTGCATGTCATGGTATACTGTCCATCTCTTTCAGCGTATGCCGTGGTGGACGACCCTTGTCATTGAGCGTTTGTCGTGATTAATGACCCCTCTATTTGAGTGTATGTCATGGTGAACTGTCCCTCTCTTTGAACGTATGCCGTGATGGATGACACCTCTCTTTGAGCGTATGTCGAAATGAATGACCCCTCTATTCGAGTGCATGTCATAATTAATGGTCGCTTTCTTAGTGCGTATACCATGATGGACGACCCTTGTCTTTGAGCGTATGTCACGATGAGTGATCCCTCTCTTCCGATGCATGTCATGGTAAATGGTCTCTCTTTGAGCGTATGCCGTATTGGAAGACCCCTCTCTTTGAGCGTATGCCGTAATGGAAGACCCCTCTCTTTGAGCGTATGCCACAACGAATGACCCCTCTCTTTGAGCGTATATCGTGGTTG
The DNA here is from genome assembly GCA_035048815.1 of Abelmoschus esculentus. Classification (NCBI taxonomy): domain Eukaryota; kingdom Viridiplantae; phylum Streptophyta; class Magnoliopsida; order Malvales; family Malvaceae; genus Abelmoschus; species Abelmoschus esculentus. Next base: position 10,589,659 of record JAUCBN010000006.1, on the reverse strand, counting down.
GACGACGCTTCTCTTTGAGCGTATGCCGCAACGAATGACCCCTCTCTTTGAGCGTATGTCGTGGTTGGACGACGCTTCTCTTTGAGCGTATGTCACGATGAAGGACCCTCTTTTTGAGTGCATGTCATAATTAATGGTCCATTTTTTAGAGCGTATACCGTGATGCACTACCCCTCTCTTTTAGCATATGTTGCGAGGAATGACCCTTCTCTTCAAGTGCATGTCATGGTGAACGGTTCCTCTCTTTGAGCGTATGTCACGATGAATGACCCCTCTTCGAGTGCATGTCTTAATGAATGGTCCCTTAGGGCCTATATCCTGATTGACGACCCTTCTCTTTGAGTGTATGTCGCGATGAAATACCCCACTCTTCGAGTGCATGTCATAATGAACAGTCCCTTTCTTAGAGCGTATATCGTGATGGATGACCCCTCTTTGGGCGTATGTCACGATGAATGACCCCTCTCTTCGAGTGCATGCCATTATGAACGGTACTTTTCTTAGAGCGTATACCGTGATGGACGACCCTTCTCTTTGAGCATATGTCGCTATGAATGACCCCTCTCTTTGAGTGAATGTCATGGTGGACGAGTGTATGTCGGGAAGGACAACACCTCTCCTTCAGCGTATGTCACGATGAATGAACCCTTTGTTCGAGTGCATGTCATAATTAATGGTTTCTTTCTTAGAGAGTATGCCGTGATGGAAGACACCTCTCTTTGAGAGAATGTCGCGATGAATAACCCCTCTGTTCTAGTGCATGTCATAATAATGGTCCCTTTCTTGGAGCGTATACCATGATGGACGACCCCTCTCCTTGAGCGTATGACGCGATGAATGACCCCTCTCTTCGAGTGCATGTCATGATATACAGTCCCTCTCTTTCAGCGTATGTCGTGGTGGACGACACTTGCCTTTGAGCGTTTGTCGCAAAGAATGACCCCCATCTTCGAGTGCGTGTCATAATGAACAGTCCATCTCTTTGAGCATATGTCGCGATGAATGACCCCTCTTCGAGTGCATGTCTTAATGAATTGTCCTTCTTTCAGCATATACCGTGATGGATACCGTCGCTCTTTGAGTGTATATGGCGATAAAAGACCCCTCTCTTCGAGTGCATGTCATAATAAACAGTCCCTCTCTTTGAGCGTATACCATGATCGATGACACCTCTCTTTGAGCGTATGTCGCGATGAATGACCCCTCTCTTCGAGTGCATGTCTTAATGAACGATCCCTTTCTTAGAGTATATACCGTGATGGACGACCCTTCTCTTTCAGCGTATGTCGCGATGAATGACCTCTCTCTTCAAGCGTACGTCATAATTAACGATCCCTCTATTTGAGCGTATACCGTGATCGATGACCCCTCTCTTTGAGTGTATGTTGCGATGAAAGACCCATCTCTTCGAGTACATCTCCTGCCGAATGGTCCCTCTCTTGGAGCTTGTTATAATGAATGTCCCCTTTCTAAGAACGTTCGTATACCATGATGGACGACCCCTCTCTTTGAGCGTATGTCGCGGTGAATGACCCTCTCATCGAGCGTATGTCATAATGAACGGTCCCTCTCTTTGAGCGTATGCCGTAACGGACAACCCCTCTCTTTGAGCGTATTTCGCGATGAATGACCCCTATTTTCGTGTGTATGTCATGGAACGATCCCTCTCTTTGAGCGTATGCCGTAACAGACAACCCCTCTCTTTGAGCGTATTTCGCGATGAATGACCCCTATCTTCGTGTGTATGTCATGGAACGGTCCCTCTCTTTGAGCGTATACCATGATGGATGACACCACTCTTTGAGCATATGTCGCGATGAATGACCCCTCTCTTCAAGTGCTTGTCATCATGAACGGTACCTTTCTTAAAGCGTATACTGTGATGGACGATCCTTCTCTTTGAGCATATGTCGCGATGAATTACCCCTCTATTCAAGTGCATGTCATAATGAACAGTTCCTTTCTTAGAGCGTACACCGTGATGGACGACCCCCTCTTTGAGCGTATGTCACGATGAATGATCCCTCTCGTCGAGTGCATGTTATTATGAACGGTCCTTTTCTTAGAGCGTATACCGTGATGAACGACCCTTCTCTTTGAGCGTATGTCGCGATGATGACTCCTCTCTTTGAGTGAATGTCATTGTGAACGGTCCCTCTCATTGAGTGTATGTCCTAATGGACAACACCTCTCCTTCAGCGTGTGTCGCGATGAATGACCCCTTTGTTCGAGTGCATGTCATAATTAATGGTCCCTTTCTTAGAGAGAGTTCCGTGATCGAAGACACCTCTCTTTGAGTGAATGTCACGATGAATAACCCCTTTGTTCTAGTGCATGTCATTATAATGGTACCTTTTTTAGAGCGTATACCGTGATGGACGACCCCTCTCTTTGAGTGCATGACGCGATGAATGACCCCTCTCTTCGAGTGCATGTCATGGTATATGGTCCCTCAATTTCAGCGTATGCCATGGTGGACGACCCTTATCATTGAGCGTTTGTCGTGATTAATGACCCCTCTATTTGAGTGCATGTCATGGTGAACGGTCCCTCTCTTTGAGCGTATGCCGTGATGGATGACACCTCTCTTTGAGCGTATGTCGAAATGAATGACCCCTCTGTTCGAGTGCATGTCATAATTAATGGTCGCTTTCTTAGTGCGTATACCATGATGGACGACCCCTGTCTTTGAGCGTATGTCACGATGAGTGATCCCTCTCTTCCGGTGCATGTCATGGTAAATGGTTTCTCTTTGAGCATATGCCGTATTGTAAGACCCCTCTCTTTGAGCGTATGCCGTAATGGAAGACCCCTCTCTTTGAGCGTATGCCGCAACGAATGACCCCTCTCTTGACCCCTCTCTTTGAGCTTATATCGTGGTTGGACGACGCTTCTCTTTGAGCGTATGTCATGATGAATGACCCTCTTTTTGAGTGCATGTCATAATTAATGGTCCATTTGATATTAAGGATTCGTTGCTTCAAAAACAACGATCCTTATTTGAAACGGATCTAGGATAATAGCAAGCAAGTCTCTGCAATAAACACAACATTATGGATGTTAGAATGATGTTAAAACAATAATAAAACAAAGAAAAAAAAACTGAAACAAAGATGAAAAGGGATGAAGGAATTCTGGCAGTTTCTGGAGGTTAATGAAGATGAAATGCTCCGAAGGCTTTCATGGAAGCATTAAAACGTCCAAAATGGCAGAATTGGATGTTTAAGTTGCTGGGAAATAATAACAACGTTGAACTCGAAAGAACCCGAACAATATACTGAGCGGATCCGGAGGTCTTACCATCAGGACCTATCACACGTTCTAAGGCAAAGAAATACAGGAAAGCTCTTTTCCTTACTTGTGCTAACATTTCAGATTCATTTGAGAATGTTCATGCTTTAGAATATGTTGTTTATAATGTGTTGCATGCTGATATGTGACATATTTAGGTATATATATATATTAGTATGTGTGTTTACTTATGTATATACTATGTTAATTATGTTTGGATTTGGTTTTAAGTGTGTTTGTGTGGTTAAAATAAGACTACAAGGCTTTTTAGATGTGTTTGCCTTGTTCTAATATAGGTACTTAGGAGAACCTTAGCTCAAGTGGGCATACCCAGCTCATCTCCAGCTCAGGAGAGCGTATGCAGTTCAATACCAGCTCAAGTGGATTATATTTAGCTCAGAAGAATCTCAATGGTGTGCACGCAGCTCACCTTAGCTCGGGGCAGCTTAGAGGCTTAGCTCCCAGCTCCATTTAGCTCCTAACACTCTTAGCTAGTTCGTTTCAGCTCATCTCCATTTCCAGCTCAACTCAACTCAAGTTGAAGTGACCTACAGCAGCTGAAACCTATCGTACACGAAGAGCAGGTGCCCTACGCATGTGCCATGCATGTGGGGCCCACATAGAACCCTTTTCCACAAGTTTGGGCGTCCAAAAGCAAGCAAGCCAAACAAGGCCCTTGCTTTGAAGACCAATCAGCAACATTGGATAAGAATGAGTGGTTTCTTATTCAAATTCAAACATTAAACACATGTTTAATGTGTTTTAAGTGTCAAAACATGTGGCTAAGGATAGTAGGAGCCTAGGAGAAGTTATTTGAGCATTTAAATTTTAATTTTCGTTTGAATTAAGGCCACAAATTCAAATTTGGCCAACTTCTCCTTTATTCCTATATATTTACTTAATTTTGTAAAGACAAGGGTAGACATTTTATGAATAAAATCACTTGTGAGATTTTCTCTCAATTTCAGTTCTTCATTGAACTTTTCTTGACAAATTCAGACTTTGTTTGAGTGTGTCAAATCCTTGATACTTCGGGTTCCTAGATCGCTATCTAGAGGGTCCAAGTCCATTGACGAAGAACGTATTCGATTCGGATCCGCTCAGTATATTGTTCGGGTTCTTTCGAGTTCAACGTCGTTATTATTTCCATGAAAGCCTTCGGAGCATTTCATCTTCATTAACCTCCAGAAACTGCCAGAATTCCTTTATCCCTTTTCTTCTTTGTTTCATTTTTTTTTCTTTGTTTTCTTATTGTTTTAACATCATTCTAACATCCATAATGTTGTGTTTATTGCAGAGACTTGCTTGCTATTATCCTAGATCCGTTTCAAACAAGGATCGTTGTTTTTGAAGCAACGAATCCCCAATATCATATGGTAATCAGAGCTTAGGTTGGATATTAGCACTTTCTGCACTACATATACCAAAAACAACAAAAGAAAAAAAATGAAAAAAAAATCGAAATTCTGAAAAAAAAAAAAGAAAGTCAAAGTCAAAGTTTGACCAGAAAAGTCAATGTCAACAAAAGAAATTCGAAAAATTTGAAAAAAAAAAATCACATTTGAATATTTAGTGTATTTTCATGTTTATATGTGCTGTTTGACCACAAAAGTGATGAAGGATGCTTACGTTTACCATGGAATGCTTCTACATCACTTAAAACGACGTGTTCTTGTTTGTTCGGTGATAGGATTATGGTAAGCATTTCTAATGCAGTAAGTACTTCATTTCCAGCCTTAATTCACTTTGTTCTTTATTAATTCCAGCCTTATTCTTGTTTTCTTTTTTTTTTCAGCCTTGTTTTTCTTTCTTTTTTACTTTCTAGCATTATTTTTCTTTTGTTTTACTATCCAACCTTGCTTTTTGTTTGTTTTCTTTATTTTCCAGCCTTTGTGTCATCTAAACAGACCCTAATTCACTTTTAAATCTTGTTTGTACCACCGTTACATATATCTTGGAGTTTGACACAGATAACAAGTTTGAAGGATCAGATTAGTTCCTTAAAGAGTTGTTTGCAAGAGAACGAGTGGAAAAGGCATTTGAGAGTGTGAGCACAGAAGGGGAATCAAAAGAGCCATTCAAGTATTCCCGAGTGAAACACGAGCGCTGAGTGATACTTTGCTGAGTGTATTGTTCTTTTGGAGTGATCTGCGAGAATTTGTTGTGTGTGCAGTGAGGGACTTTAAAATTTCGTTTATTTAACATAATAGTTTTCTTTTCTTGTTTTTCGTTGTTGCAATGACAGGTAATGACGATCGTAGTCCCGGTGGAAGTAATCCACCAGATTTACAAATGCAGGCTTTTACTCGAACCTTGCAACGTCTTTTAGACCAAGCATTGGAGCCTATTCAGTCTCGTTTGGATAGAATAGATGGGGGTGGTTCCCAATCTGTCTAAAATGAGAATCTTGATGAAAACGACATCGAACAATCACCACGGACGAATCAACGACCAGGACGTGCAGTTGATGATAATATTTCTAACATAAAAGTTGCTATACCTTCTTTTTAGGGACGTTCAGATCCAGATGCTTATCTAACATGGGAAAGTAAAGTTGAACACGTTTTCGAGTGTTACAATTACTCGGAACAAAAGAAAGTACGACTAGCAACTTTGGAGTTTGTTAACTATGCACTATTGTGGTGGGATCAATTACTGGTTAGTCGACGACGTGCGGGTGAAGGACCAGTGAGAACATGGGACGAAATGAAGCGTATCATGCGGAAACGGTTTGTTCCTTCTCACTGTCATCGTGATTTATTTCAGAAATTACAAACTTTGAAACAGGGCAATAAGAGCGTCGAGGACTATTTCAAGGAAATGGAGATGTCCATGATGCGTGCGAACATAGTTGAGGATCGTGAGGCGACTATGGCTCGGTTTATGGCAGGTTTGAATTCTGAAATTGCTAACGTTGTTGAATTGCAGCATTATGTCGAATTGGATGACATGGTGCATATGACGATGAAAATTGAGCGACAACAACGTAGAAAAGTTTCTACTCGAGGTAATACTACTCCATTTAAATCTTTTACGAATCCATTATATACCCCTAACCATGCTAGGAAACAAGCACCACAAGCGCCACTTTGGATTCAAGAACAAGGCGAGTCCAGCAAGCCAAAGCCTCCCATTGCTGATAATGGGCATGGTAAACAAAAAGTGGTTGTACAAGAGAGATCGAGAGATATTCAATGTTTTAAGTGCCTTGGTCGAGGACATGTTGCTAGCCAGTGTCCTAATCGTAGGGTTATGTTGATGCGAGATGATGGAGAGATTGAGTCAGATTCTGAAGAAGAACCACATGAGATCCCTGATGAAGATGATAAAGAGGATGTCCTAGAAGTTGCTGAGACTGGTAAGGTAATGGAAATTATGGTTGTTAAACGTAGTCTGAGTGTGCAACAGGTTTAGGATGAACAACAACGCGAGAATATCTTTCACACGCGATGCAAAATTCAAGATAAGGTATGTGTTGTTATTATTGATAGCGGTAGTTGTACTAATGTTGCTAGTTCAGTGATGGTTGACAGGTTAGGTCTCAAGACAACAAAGCATCCGAATCCGTACAAATTGCAATGGTTGAATGACGGGGGAGAACTTAAAGTAACAAAACAAGTTGTTATACCATTTTCGATCGGAAGTTACAAGGACGAGGTCCTTTTTGATGTTGTATCGATGGATGCTACTCACCTTCTTTTGGGATGCCCTTGGCAATATGACAAGAAGGTAATGCATGATGGTTTTACAAATCGATACTCTTTTATGCATGCAGGTAAGAAGATTACTTTGGCTCCTTTGACACCGAGTCAAGTGATGGAAGATCAAGCAAGCTTAAAAAAGAGTAAGGAAGCTAGCTGCAAGGGAGAAGAAAAAGATGAATGTTTATGCAAGCAATCGAGAAATCAGGAAATGTCTTTCCTCTCACCAATCTTTGCTTATTTTAATGTTTAAAGATTATTGTTTATTGACTGACTTTCCTTCTGATTTGCCTGCATCAATTGTTTCCCTTTTGCAGGAATTTAAGGATGTGTTTCCGGAAGAAACACCGAGGGGATTGCCACCTCTTCGTAGCATTGAGCACCAGATTGACTTTATCCCAAGTGCTACTATTCCAAATCGACCAACTTATCGAACTAACCCCGAAGAGACGAAAGAGCTTCAAAGACAAGTGACAGAATTAATGGACAAGGGTTATATTCGAGAGAGTCTGAGTCCGTGTGCTGTTCCAATACTGTTAGTGCCGAAGAAAGATGGGTCTTGGAGGATGTGCGTAGATTGTAGAGCTGTGAATCAGATTACAATTAAGTATCGTCATCTTATTCCCAGACTTGATGATATGTTGGACGAGCTTTGTGGAGCCGTCATCTTCTCCAAAATTGACCTAAAGAGTGGATATCATCAGATTCGCATGCGAGAAGGCGATGAATGGAAGACAGCCTTCAAAACGAAGCTAGGTTTGTACGAATGGTTAGTAATGGCTTTTGGCTTAACTAATGCACCTAGTACTTTTATGCGATTGATGAATCATGTGCTGCGATCTTTTATTGGAAAGTTTTGTGTTGTATATTTTGACGATATTTTGATTTGTAGCAAGACTTTGCAGGATCATGTAGAACATTTGAGAGTTGTAGCAATTCATGAATGACCACAACCGACATCGATTACTCAGGTTAGATCTTTTCATGGCTTAGCTAGTTTCTATTGTCGGTTTGTTCCTAACTTCAGTTCTATTACCGCACCCTTAACAGGGATTATTAAGAAGAATTCTAGCTTCTTATGGGGTAAAGAACAAGAAGATGCCTTTTTGGAAATTAAGGATTGTTTAACGAAGTCACCTGTGTTAGCCTTACCTAACTTTGATAAAACTTTTGAAATTGAATGTGATGCTTCTGGAGTTGGTATAGGCGCTGTGCTAATGCAGGAAAAAAGGCCCATTGCATACTTCAGTGAAAAGCTTAGTGGAGCAACATTGAATTATCCAATCTACGACAAGGAAATGTATGCACTAATTCGGGCATTGGAGACATGACAACATTACTTGTTGCCTAAGGAGTTTGTGATTCACACTGATCATGAGGCTTTACGATATATCACAAGTCAGCATAAATTGAATAAACGACATGCTAAATGGGTTGAATTTTTAGTGTCTTTTCCTTATGTCATTCGTTACAAAAAGGGTAAAGATAATATCGTTGTTGATGCTTTATCACGTAGATATGTGCTTTTGAATTACCTTGACTCACATTTGATTGGATTTGCATATATACGTGACTTGTATGTTGATGATTCTGATTTTAGAGATAAGTATAATGCTTGTGAGAAAGGTGCAGATGGAAAGTTTTACAGGCATGATGGTTATCTTTTCAAAGAAAATAGGATATGCATTCCACAGGGTTCAATGCGTGATATTCTGATCCGTGAAGCACATGAGGGTGGATTGATGGGTCACTTTGGTGTCACCAAGACGTTACAGACATTGAAAGAACATCTATTTTGGCCTAAGATGCGTAGAGACGTTGAAAGGTACTGTGAACATTGTGTGACATGTAAGAAAGCAAAATCGAAGGTTTCACCACATGGTATGTACTTACCTCTACCTATTCCTGATTCCCTTTGGACTGATATTTCAATGGATTTTGTTTTGGGATTGCCTCGAACTAGAAATGGTAGAGATAGTGTCTTTGTTGTGGTTGATAGATTCTCTAAGATGGCACATTTCATTGCATGCCATAAGACTGATGATGCTGTTAATGTGGCTAACTTATTCTTTAGAGAGATTGTTCGATTACATGGTATTCCTAGGTCAATTGTTTCTAACAGGGATGTTAAGTTTTGAGTCATTTCTGGAGGACTCTTTGGAGCAAAATAGGTACAAAACTCATGTTTTCTACTACTTGTCATCCCCAGACTGATGGACAAACTGAGGTTGTTAATCGTGTTTTATCTACTTTGTTGCGTTCCATCATTAAAAAGAACATTAGGACTTGGGAAGATTGTTTGCCACATGTTGAGTTTGCGTATAATCGTGCTATACATTCTGCTACTAAGATATCACCATTTGAGGTTGTTTATGGTTTTAACCCTATTACGCCTCTAGATTTGTTACCTTTTCCACAAGAACAAGTGACGAACAGAGACGGTCAAGCGAAAGCAGAATATGTGAAGAAGTTGCATCAACAGGTGAAGGAGAATTTAGAACAAAGGACTCAACAGTACGAAAAGCAAGCAAATAAGGGAAGAAAGCGAGTCACCTTTGATGTTGGTGATTGGGTTTGGGTTCACTTCCGAAAGGAACGATTTCCAGCCCAAAGGCGGTCTAAGTTGTTACATATTATGATATTTGTAATGAAAATGAAAAGAAATCAAATAGTATAAATAATATGCACATATAATATCCTGGACCTTTTATATATATATTGCGATGATAATAAATAATAATAGTAAATAAAATAAACAAAGAAGAAAAGATCATAAAAAAAGGAAAACCTTTAATATTTTTATTTCAACTGTAGAATATTATAATTAGTGATCACAACCTAATATATTTTTTGGTTTTTGATTTTAAATAACATATGATAACGAGAGAAATAATAAAAACAAAATACACAGAAGCTAAATAATATTTTAATAACAAAATTGCACTAAATTAAAAACCAAAAAAGGAATATATATACAAAAAGAGTAATATAATATTTTTAGATTTCTTAAAAGAAAATAGTAACACATATAATAGTATATATTTACAAAGTCAAAGAAAAGGAAAATAGATACAAATTAACAAATATATTAATGTTTAGCTTCTTCTAAGTTGACTGAGCTGACATCGAGCTAATATTTACTCCTTGAGCTGTAGGTAAGTCCTATGAAGAAAACATAATAATAGAAATAATGAGAATACTTAAAATAACTTAATATAAATTTAGATATAAGCTGAAACTTAATAATGTGGTTATATTAACTATTCATATTTATAGCCTAATTCATATAACTCTTAAGTAGCTTACTATAAAGTATATAAAAGTAATAAATACTAAGATCAGTAAGGTAACTCACCTTTGATCCCATGCGTGAAATGAAGCATGAAAGAATGAGATAAATGAGAGGGGTCATTCATCGCGACATACGCTCGAAGAGAGGAGTTGTCCATCACGGTATACGCTCTAACAAAGAGACCGCTCACCTTCACATGCACTTGAAGAGAGGGGGCTTTCTTCACGGTATACACTCAAAGAGAGAGGTCGTCCATCACGGTATACGCTCTAAGAAAGGGATCATTAATTATAACATGCACTCGAAGAGAGGGGTCATTCATAGCAACATACGCTAAAAGAGTGGGGTCGTTCATCATGGTATATGCTCAAACAGAGGGTCCGTTTACCATAACATGCACTCCAATAGAGGGATCTTTAATCGCGACATACGCTCAAAGAGAGGGGTTGTCCATCACGGTATACGCTCAAATAGAAGGACCGTTTATTATGACATATGCTCGAAGAGAGGGATCATTCATCACTACATACGCTCAAAGAGAGGGCTTGCCCATCACGGTATACGTTCAAAGAGAGGGACCGTTCACCATGACATGCACTCAAAAAGAGGGGTCATTCATCGCGATATACGCGCAAAGAGATGGGTCGTCCATCACGGTATACGCTCTAAGAAAGGGACCGTTTACAATGACATGCACACGAAGAGAGGGGTCATCCATTAGGTATATGCTTAAAGAGAGGGACCTTTCACCATGACATGCACTCAAAGAGAGGGATCATTCATCGCGACACGGTATGCGCTGCTCTAAGAAAGGGACTAGAATAATGAGTCTTTAATATTTGTCTAAGTCAATCAATTTGTTGTCATACACCTATAAATAGGCACTCATTCTATTGAAAAAGATACAACTTTTGGCATATATTACAACTTGAGTGTGTTTCTTTTTTATAGTTCTTTTTAAACTTTATCGGCTTACAAGATTGTTCTTGTGGAATTCATCCCTATTCATTTTTTTATATTGTTGGTTCCTAGTTCTTATAACTAGAGGGTCACAATCCATTAACCTTTAACCCAAGTCACGGTTTAAAAAATCTTAAGGAACGGGTCTTTTCTTTTAATGTTGGTTCCTCCTTTGTTTACACTACACCACCAATTACATTCCATCTCTTCACTTTCATCATCCATACATCCTTATTTTCCATATTTCATCCTAAACACAACAACTATCTTATCATCATTCCATTTCACCATACTATCATCCATTTCATATCATCTTGTGAGTTTCATTTCAAAATACCTATTTTTCATTATAGTTACTTATTAGAATCACGATTGGGCAATCACAAATACAAATTCAGATATTCTGCAGCCGGATTCGTATCAATCTAAATTTTTTAGCTTTTTAGTTAGTTAAAACTCGAATGGATTCCCTATAAAGCACATTTAAACATGCACGTTTTAATCACAACAAATTGATAACATATGTTATTAAATCAAATTGTATGAGTTCAAATAGTTAATAATGGGCGTTTGAACAAAATTATACAGATTAATCTGAGATTTTCAGCATTTTACTCAGTTAAAAATCGAACGATTTCTCTATTAGCCCCTTTAAGAAATGCAGGTTTTAATCACAACAAAACGACAACCAAATGTTATTAAATCAAATTTTATGAGTTTGAATAATTAATTATGGGCGTTTGAAAAAAATTATACAGATTAATCTCAAATTTTCAGCCTTTTACTCGGATAAAATTAGAACAGATTCTCTATAAAGCCGTTTTAGACATGCATGTTTTACTTCCAACAATACGACAACCAAATGTTATTAAATCAAATTTTATGAGTTTAAATAGTTAAATATTGACGTTTGAAAAAAATTATACATATTAATCTAAAATTATACAGATTAATCTGAAATTTTCAGAATTTTACTCGTTAAAATTCGAACGGAATCTCTATAAAGCCCATTTAGACATGCGCGTTTTAATCCCAACAAAACAATAACCAAATGTTATTAAATCAAATTTTATGAGTTTAAATATTTAATTATGGGCTTTTGAACAAAATTATACAGATTAATCTCAAATTTTAAGGTTTTTACTGGGTTAAAATTCGAACGGATTCTTTATAGAGAACATTTAGACATGCTCGTATTAATCGCATCAAAACGACAACCAAATGTTATTAAATTAAATTTTATGAGTTCAAATAGTTAATTATAGGCTTTTGAACAAAATTATACAGATTAATCTCAAATTTTTAGATTTTTACTCGGTTAAAATTCGAACGGAATCTCTATAAAGCCCATTTAGACATGCACGTTTTAATCGCATCAAAACGACAACCAAATTTCATTAAAATCAAATTTTATAATTTCAAATATATAATTATTAGCTTTTGAAAATAATTATACAAATTAATCTAAAATTTTCAGAATTTTACTCGGTTAAAATTAGAACAGAATCTCTATAAAGCTCATTTAGACATGCACGTTTTAATCCCAATAAAACAACAACCAAATGTTATTAAATCAAATTTTATGAGGTTAAATATTTAATTATGGGCCTTTGAACAAAATTATACAGATTAATCTCAAATTTTAAGGTTTTTACTAGGTTAAAATTCGAACGGATTCTCTATAGAGCATATTTAGATATGCTCGTATTAATCGCATCAGAACGACAACCAAATGTTATTAAATTATATTTTATGAGTTCAAAATAGTTAATTATAGGCTTGTGAACAAAATTATACAGATTGATCTCAAATTTTCAGCTTTTTACTCGGTTAAAATTCGAACGGAATCTCTATAAAGCCCATTTAGACATGCACGTTTTAATCGCATCAAAACGATAATCAAATTTTATTAAAATCAAATTTTATGATTTCAAATATTTAATTATTAGCTTTCGAACAAAATTATACAGATTAATCTGAAATTTTCAGAATTTTACTCGGTTATAATTAGAACAGAATCTCTTTAAAGCCCATTTAGACATGCACGTTTTACTCCCAACAAAACGACAACCAAGTGTTATTAAATCAAATTTTATGAGGTTAAATATTTAATTATGTGTTTTTGAACAAAATTATACAGATTAATATCAAATTTTAAGGTTTTTACTCGGTTAAAATTCGAACGGATTCTCTATAAAGCACATTTAGACATACTCGTATTAATCGCATTAAAACGACAACCAAATGTTATTAAATTAAAATTTATGAGTTCAAATAGTTAATTATAGGCTTGTGAACAAAATTATACAGATTAATCTCAATTTTTCAGCTTTTTACTCGGTTAAAATTCGAACGGAATCTCTACAAAGCCCATTTAGACATGCACGTTTTAATCGCATCAAAACGACAACCAAATTTTATTAAAATCAAATTTTATGATTTCAAAGATTTAATTATTAGCTTTTGAACAAAATTAGACAGATTAATCTGAAATTTTTAGAATTTTACTCGGTTAAAATTAAAACAGAATCTCTATAAAGCCCATTTAGACATGCACGTTTTACTCCCAACAAAGCGACAACCAAATGTTATTAAAATCAAATTTTATGATTTCAAATATTTAATTGTTAGCTTTTGAATAAAATTATACAAATTAATCTGAAATTTTCAAATTTTACTCTGAAACTGCAAATAAATACAAAACTTGGCACCTAATAAACTCTCTTAACTCATCCTCAACCCTTCCTTGGCTTTTAGGGGGGGACTTTAATGAAATTCTTCATGATTATGAAAAACAAGGTGGTTCTCGCCGTGCTCGGTCGCAAATTAATAACTTTCGAGATTGTCTTGCTCAGAATGATCTGTTTGACTATAAACCAACTTCTGGCTGGTTCACTTGGACTCGTTCAAGTCGTATTACCGGAACCATCTTGGAAAGAATTGATAGATTCCTTGGTAACTCTGCTTGGTTTCACTCTTTTCCTACTTGTCGAGCTACTTCATTCTTTCAGGCGCATTCTGACCACTGCCCTATTCTAATGGATACCAATCCTTCTCCACCTTTGCGCTCTAAACGTACCAATACACCGTTTCGTTATGAGACCTGTTGGGTTGACAACCCCACTGTCCTATCCCGTATCGCGGAGATTTAGTCCCACCATTCTGGCTCGACCATTGAGAAGCTTCGAACTATTGGGCGTTTCTTAGCTACTTGGCAAACTAATCAGCGCATTAAATCTAATGAGCGCATAACCCAACTAAATGACTTTATCAATATGTGTCTCAAGTGACAGCTTTCAGATTCGGATATTCAGAATCTTATTTCCGCTAAAAGTGAGCTGGATAGCTTGCTTAATACAAAGGAAATTTATTGGGCTCAACGAGCTCGGACACACTGGTTGGAATATGGTGACAAAAATACTGCTTTCTTTCATGCCAGGGAAAATAGCCGCCGGCGAAAGAATAATATTGTTGGTCTTTTTAACCACTAGAATTTATGGCAAACCAATACGAATGACATTATCTCTACTGCTATTAATTACTTTCAATCCCTCTTTTCCTCCTCCTCCCCTACCATAGCATCTTCAATCTTGGATAACATCCCCTCTATTGTTACTGATTCTATGAACAATGACCTTAATAAGGACTTTACAGCCGATGAAGTCTTTGTCGCATTTCGTGATATCGACCCGAGGAAAGCCCCGAGAGTCGATGGCTTCCCGAGTGGATTCTTTCGGAAGTATTAGCACATCCTTGGCCAGGATTTTACAACTCTTTGCCTCGGTCTTCTGAAATGGTCTGTTAATATGGATGAGGTCAATCATTCCATCATTGTTCTTATTCCCAAAATTAGCAACACTACTACGATGCGGCATCTACGTCCTATTAGTCTTTGTACGGTCATCTATAAAACTGTGTCGAAAGTCTTAGTTAACCGTTTAAAATCTATTATCCCATTATGTATCAGTGGTACTCAGGCTACTTTCGTCCATGGACGGAGCATTATAGATAACATTCTTATTGCTCATGAGCTCATCCATACGTTAAATACAAATGTCACCTCATTAGCAAAAGGTGCTAGTTTAAAGCTCGATATGGAAAAAGCCTTTGACCGTGTTGAATGACCCTTTCTCGAGCAAATTATGTCTCGCCTAGGTTCCAACTCGAGCTGGGTTTCCCTTATTATGAGGTATGTCTCCTCTGTCTCATTTCAAGTCCGCATCAACGACTCCCTTTCGCGCCCTTTCAAGCCCAATAGAGGCCTACGGCAAGGGGACCCTCTCTCTCCTTTTCTTTTTCTCTTTTGTACTCAAGGACTTTCTGCGCTGCTTAACTCTGAACAGACAAATGGTCACCTCCCTGGGCTTTGTGCCAGCAGAAATGGACCCCGTGTTAACCACCTTCTCTTTGCAGATGACTGTGTTGTTTTCTTTAGGAACACAACCACAGAAGCTCAACGACTTAAGGAAGTTTTGCATACTTATGCCATTTCGTCTGGGCAGGCGGTGAATTTTGAAAAATCCACTATCTTCTTCTCACGGAAAACTCCTACTCCGCTTCGGTCGGATATCAGTGCTATACTCCATGTTCATGAGGTGGATGATCCTGGTATTTATCTAGGAGTTCCTCTCCTTATTGGAAAGAACAAAACTGCAGCTTTGGGGTTTACTCGAGACAAAATGAATGCTCGTCTAAGTACTTGGGATAAACATCTCCTTTCCTTCAGTGGTAGGGAAGTTTTCATTAAATCGGTTATACAATCTATGCTCCAATATGTTATGTCTGTTACCTTTTACCATATAACATTATTGATGACATGACCACCGCGATACGTCGGTATTGGTGGTCTAGGAAAGCTGACAAACGAGGATGGCACATGCTTCCTTGGGAAACCATATGCCTACCAAAAGCAGCTGGCGATGTTGGGTTTAGGGACCTTCACCTTTTTAATATTGCTTTACTCGGTAAACAAATTTGGAGGTTGATTTGCGAACCTGATAACCTTCTCTGCCAGGTCTACAAATGCAAATATTATCCGACGGGCTCTGTCCTTGAATCTAGTTCTACTCGGAACTCCTCCTTTGCTTGGAAGGGTCTTAGCATTGCTATTTCCAAGCTACGAAATGGTTTTTTCAAACGCCCTGGCATTTCCAGTAATATTCAGATTCATTTTGATAAGTGGGGGGGGTTCTCAGCCTGTAACCCTTTATGGAGATTATGAGGTGAATGATGAAGTCCCTCTTCGTGCAAACACTTTTATGCTGCGTAACTTGCCTCGTTGGGATGAACCAAAAGTACGAGAGTATTTTTCCCATGAAGACGCTAATACTATTCTTAATGTCCCAATTATTAATGACGTTAACGATACAATACTTTGGGGACGCCACGTTGCTGGCATATATACAGTTCGATCCGGTTATCAATTCCTGCAGCTTCAGCCAGGGCCTATTCACATGCCTTCCAAGCTGTGGAAAATCTTATCTAAATTGCCTACTTTACCCAAAGTATGTTCCTTTGGTTGGCGGTTATGTCATGATGCACTACCCTCTGGGCAAAAGATCCTCCACGCCAATCTCGGGTCAGGGGTTTGCCCTATCTGTAATATGGCTATTGAGTCCTCCCTCCATGCCTTGAGGGATTGTCCTAGTGCTAAGGAGGCGCTCCTTCTGTCTGGTCTTCCCTCTCGGATTCTGTCCACTGCTTCCTCCTCCCCCCATCAGTGGCTTTCTGATGTTGGTGGTTTCCTCTCTTTGCACCAATTCTCGTTTCTTGTAACAGTTTTATGGAACTTATGGAATCGCCGTAATGACTTTGTTCATAATCATCATCTTCAACCGGTTTGGTTAACTGTTGCCAATGCCCAGAAACTTTTTACTGATTATACATCCATTAATGATGTGACCCACTCGTGCTCCCGGCTAGCTGAGCCCACCTTCGCTCAGGCTAGATGGATGAAACCAGCTCCGGGTTTCGTCAAAATTAACACGGATGGGGCCTTCGACCCTATCTTAAAGGGGTCTGCGGCAGGCGTCATTGCTCGAGACTCTGCTGGCTCTGTGCTCGGTGGTTGCGCCATGCCCCTCTTTTGTCCGGATCCTGCTTCTGCTGAGGCTCTTGCCATCCTGGAAGGTTGGCGTCTTGCTGCTACCAATGGTTGGACTAATGTGGTCGTTGAAACGGATTCTGCTTCCATTGCCAACAAAGTTAATAACGCTCCTTCCCAAGATCTTTCTAAAGTGCAATACTTGGTTACCCGCATCCACTCCACTCTTGGTACCTTGCCTGATTATCAGATATGTTATGTACCTAGAGCTGCTAATGTTGTAGCCCATATTTTGGCTACTAGGGCTTTACGTTCGTTTTCTTCTTGTTCTTTTGACTATTTTTTCCCGATTATATTCGGGCTTCTGTTCTCTCGTAGAGGTCGTCTTCTTCTACTCAATAATAACTTGGGTACTCTTTTTCCCATAGGGGCCTAATCTCCTCTCGGGATGGTTGGCTATAAGGTTTTTTTAATGAGACCCTTTCTTTCAAAAAAAAATCGAACGAATTCTCTATAGAGCAAATTTAGACATGCTCTTATTAATCGCATTAAAACGACAACCAAATGTTATTAAATTAAATTTTATGAGTCCAAATAGTTAATTATATGCTTTAGAACATAATTATACAGATTAATCTCAAATTTTCAGCATTTTACTCAGTTAAAATTCGAACGGAATCTCTATAAAACCCATTTAGACATGCACGTTTTAATCCCAACAAAACGACAACCAAATGTTATTAAATCAAATTTTATGAGTCTAAATATTTAATTATGGGCTTTTGAACCAAATTATACTAATTAATCTCAAATTTTAAGGTTTTTACTCGGTAAAAATTTGAACGGATTCTCTATAGAGCACATTTAGACATGCTCGTATTTATCGCATTAAAACGACAACCAAATATTATTAAATTAAATTTTGAGTTCAAATAGTTAATTATAGGCTTGTGAACAAAATTATATAGATTAATCTCAAATTTTCAGCTTTTTACTCGGTTAAAATTCGAACGGAATCTCTATAAAGCCCATTTAGACATGCACGTTTTAATCGCATCAAAACGACAACCAAATTTTAATAAAATCAAATTTTATGATTTCTAATATTTAATTATGGGATTTTAAACAAAATTATACAGATTAATCTCAAATTTTAAGGTTTTTACTCGTTAAAATTCGAACGGATTCTGTATAGAGCACATTTTGACATGCTCATATTAATCGCATCAAAACGACAACCAAAAAATTATACAGATTAATCTGAAATTTTCAGAATTTTACTCGGTTAAAATTGGAATAGAATCTCTATAAAGCCCATTTAAACATGCACGTTTTAATCCCAACGAAACGACAACCAAATGTTATTAAATCAAATTTTATGAGTTTAAATATTTAATTATGGGCTTTTGAATAAAATTATACAGATTAATCTCAAATTCTAAGGTTTTTAATCGGTTAAAATTCGAACGGATTCTCTATAGAGAATATTTAGACATGCTCGTATTAATCGCATCAAAACGACAACCAAATGTTATTAAATTAAATTTTATGAGTTCAAATAGTTAATTATAGGCTTTTCAACAAAATTATACAGATTAATCTCAAATTTTCAGCTTTTTACTCGGTTAAAATTCGAACGGAATATCTATAAAGCCCATTTAGACATGCAGCTTTTAATCCCATCAAAACGACAACCAAATTTTATTAAAATCAAATTTTATGATTTCAAATATTTAATTATTAGCTTTTCAACAAAATTATACAGATAAATCTGAAATTTTCAGAATTTTACTCGGTTATAATTAGAACGGAATCTCTTTAAAGCCCATTTAGACATGCACGTTTTAATCCCAACAAAACGACAACCAAGTGTTATTAAATCAAATTTTATGAGTTTATATATTTAATTATGGGCTTTTGAACAAAACTATATAGATTAATATCATATTTTAAGGTTTTTACTCGGTTAAAATTCGAACGGATTCTCTATAGAGCACATTTAGACATGCTCATATTAATCGCATTAAAACGACAACCAAATGTTATTAAATTAAATTTTATGAGTTCAAATAGTTAATTATAGTCTTGTGAACAAAATTATATAGATTAATCTCAATTTTTCAGCTTTTTACTTGGTTAAAATTCAAACGGAATCTCTATAAAGCTCATTTAGACATGCACGTTTTAATCGCATCAAAACGACAACCAAATTTTATGATTTCTAATATTTAATTATGGGGTTTTGAACACAATTATACAGATTAATCTCAAATTTTAAGGTTTTTACCCAGTTAAAATTCGAACGGATTCTCTATAGAGCATATTTAGACATGCTCGTATTAATCGCATCAAAACGACAACCAAAAAACTATACAGATTAATCTGAAATTTTCAGAATTTTACTTGGTTAAAATTAGAACAAAATCTCTATAAAGTCTACTTAGACATGCACGTTTTAATCCCAACAAAACGACAACAAAATATTATTAAATCAAACTTTTTGAGGTTAAATATTTAATTATGGGATTTTGAACAAAATTATACAGATTAATCTAAATTTTAAGGTTTATACTCGTTTAAAATTCGAACGAATTCTCTATAGAGCATATTTAGACATGCTCTTATTAATCGCATTAAAACGATAACCAAATATTATTAAATTAAATTTTATGTGTTCAAATAGTTAATTATAGACTTGTGAACAAAATTATACAGATTAATCTCAAATTTTCAGCTTTTTACTCGGTTAAAATTCGAACGGAATCTCTATAAAGCCCATTTAGACATGCACATTTTATTCGTTCAAAACGACAATCAAATTTAATTAAAATCAAATTTTATGATGTTAAATATTTAATTATTAGTTTTTCAACAAAATTATACAGATTAATCTAAAATTTTCAGAATTTTACTCGGTTATAATTAGAACGGAATCTCTTTAAAGCCCATTTGGACATGCACGTTTTAATCCCATCAAAACGACAACCAAGTGTTATTAAATCAAATTTTATGAGTTTAAATATTTAATTATGGGCTTTTGAACAAAACTATACAGATTAATATCAAATTTTAAGGTTTTTACTAGGTTAAAATTCGAACGGATTCTCTATAGAGCACATTTAGACATGCTCGTATTAATCGCATTAAAACGACAACCAAATATTATTAAATTAAATTTTATGAGTTCAAATAGTTAATTATAGGCTTGTGAACAAAATTATACAGATTAATCTCAATTTTTAAGCTTTTTACTCGGTTAAAATTCGAAGGGAATCTCTATAAACCCATTTAGCCATGCACGTTTTAATCGCATCAAAACGACAACCAAATTTTATTAAAATAAAATTTTATGATTTCTAATATTTAATTATGGGGTTTTGAACACAATTATACAGATTAATCTCAAATTTTAAGGTTTTTATCCGGTTAAAATTCGAACGGATTCTCTATAGAGCACATTTAGACAAGCTCGTATTAATCGTATCAAAACGACAACCAAAAAATTGTACAGATTAATCTGAAATTTTCAGAATTTTACTTGGTTAAAATTAGAACAAAATCTCTATAAAGTCTACTTAGACATGCACGTTTTAATCCCAACAAAACGACAACAAAATATTATTAAATCAAACTTTTTGAGGTTAAATATTTAATTATGGGATTTTGAACAAAATTATACAGATTAATCTAAATTTTAAGGTTTATACTCGGTTAAAATTTGAACGAATTCTCTATAGAGCATATTTAGACATGCTCGTATTAATCGCATCAAAACGACAACCAAATGTTAATAAATTAAATTTTATGAGTTCAAATAGTTAATTATAGGCTTCAGAACAAAATTATACAGATTATTCTCAAATTTTCAGCTTTTTACTCTGTTAAAATTCGAACGGAATCTGTATAAAGCCCATTTAGACATGCAAGTTTTAATCGCATCGAAACGACAACCAAATTTTATTAAAATCAAATTTTATGATTTCAAATATTTAATTATTAGCTTTTCAACAAAATTATACAGATTAATCTGAAATTTCCAGAATTTTACTCGGTTAAAATTAAAACAGAATCTCTATAAAGCCCATTTAGACATGCACGTTTTAATCCCAACAAAACGACAACCAAATGTTATTAAATAAAATTTTATGAGTTTAAATATTTAATTATGGGCTTTTGAACAAAATTATACAGATTAATCTCAAATTTTAAGGTTTTTACTCGGTTAAAATTCGAACGGATTCCTCTATAGAGCACATTTAGACATGCTCGTATTAATCGCATCAAAACGACAACCAAATGTTATTAAATTAAATTTTATGAGTTCAAATAGTTAATTATAGGCTTTTCAATAAAATTATACAGATTAATCTCAAATTTTCAACTTTTTACTCGGTTAAAATTCGATCGGAATCTCTATAAAGCCCATTTAGACATGCACGTTTTAATCGCATCAAAACGACAACCAAATTTTATTAAAATCAAATTTTATGATTTCAAATATTTAATTATTAGCTTTTCAACAAAATTATACAGATTAATCTAAAATTTTCAGAATTTTACTCGGTTATAATTAGAACGGAATCTCTTTAAAGCCCATTTAGACATGCACGTTTTAATCCCAACAAAACGACAACCAAGTGTTATTAAATCAAATTTTATGAGGCTAAATATTTAATTATGGGCTTTTGAACAGAATTATACAGATTAATCTCAAATTTTAAAGTTTTTACTCGGTTAAAATTCGAACAGATTTTCAATAGAGAACATTTAGACATGCTCGTATTAATCGCATCAAAACGATAACCAAAAGTTATTAAATTAAATTTTATGAGTTCAAATAGTTAATTATAGGCTTGTGAACAAAATTATACTGATTAATCTCAATTTTTCAGCTTTTTACTCGGTTAAAATTCGAACGGAATCTCTATAAACCCGATTTAGACATGCACGTCTTAATCGCATCAAAACGACAACCAAATTTTATTAAAATCAAATTTTATGATATCAAATATTTAATTATTAGCTTTTGAACAAAATTATACAGATTAATCTGAAATTTTTAGAATTTTACTCGGTTAAAATTAGAACGGAATCTCTATAAAGCCCATTTAGACATACACGTTTTAATGCCAATAAAACGACAACAAAATGTTATTAAATCAAATTTTATGATTTTAAATATTTAATTATGGGC
The DNA here is from genome assembly GCA_035048815.1 of Abelmoschus esculentus. Taxonomy (NCBI): domain Eukaryota; kingdom Viridiplantae; phylum Streptophyta; class Magnoliopsida; order Malvales; family Malvaceae; genus Abelmoschus; species Abelmoschus esculentus. The sequence goes on along the minus strand of JAUCBN010000006.1, from coordinate 10,567,178 downwards.
TTTTGAACAAAATTATACAGATTAATCTCAAATTTTAAGGATTTTACTCGGTTAAAATTCGAACGGATTTTCTATAGAGCATATTTAGACATGCTCGTATTAATTGCATCAAAACGACAACGAAATGTTATTAAATTAAATTTTATGAGTTCAAATAGTTAATTATAGGCTTTTGAACAAAATTATACAGATTAATCTGAATTTTTTAGAATTTTACTCGGTTAAAATTAGAACGGAATCTCTATAAAGCCCGTTTAGACATGCACGTTTTAATACCAATAAAACTACAACAAAATGTTATTAAATCAAATTTTATGATTTTAAATATTTAATTATGGGCTTTTGAACAAAATTATACAGATTAATCTCAAATTTTAAGGTTTTTATTCGGTTAAAATTTGAACAAATTCTCTATAGAGGATATTTAGACATGCTCGTATTAATTACATCAAAACGACAACGAAATGTTATTAAATTAAATTTTATGAGTTCAAATAGTTAATTGTAGGCTTCAGAACAAAATTATACAGATTATTCTCCAATTTTTAGCTTTTTACTTTGTTAAAATTCGAACAGAATCGCTATAAAGCCCATTTAGACATGCAAGTTTTAATCGCATCAAAACGACAACCAAATTTTATTAAAATCAAATTTTATGATCTAAAAGATTTAATTATGGGCTGTCGAACAAAATTATACAGATTGATCTAAAATTTTCCGAATTTTATTCGGTTAAAATTAGAACAGAATCTCCATAAAGCCCATTTAGACATGCACGTTTTAATCGCATCAAAACGACAACCAAATTTTATTAAAATAAAATTTTATGATTTCAAATATTTAATTATTAGCTTTTCAACAAAATTATACAGATTAATCTAAAATTTTCAAAATTTTACTCGATTATAATTATAAGGGAATCATTTTAAAGCCCATTTAGACATGCACGTTTTAATCCCAACAAAACGACAACCAAGTGTTATTAAATCAAATTTTATGAGTTTAAATATTTAAATATGGGCTTTTGAACAAAACTATACAGATTAATATCAAATTTTAAGGTTTTTACTAGGTTAAAATTCGAACGGATTCTCTATAGAGTATATTTAGACATGCTCGTATTAATCGCATTAAAACGACAACCAAATGTTATTAAATTAAATTTTGAGTTTAAATAGTTAATTATAGGCTTGTGAACAAAATTATACAGATTAATCTCAATTTTTCAACTTTTTACTCATTTAAAATTCGAATGGAATCTCTATAAAGCCCATTTAGACATACACGTTTTAATCACATCAAAACGACACCCAAATTTTATTAAAATCAAATTTTATGATTTCTAATATTTAATTACGGAGTTTTGAACACAATTATACAGATTAATCTCAAATTTTAAGGTTTTTACCTGGTTAAAATTCGAACAGATTCTCTATAGAGCACATTTAGACATGCTCGTATTAATCGAATCAAAACGACAACCAATAGATTATACAAATTAATATAAAATTTTCAGAATTTTACTCGGTTAAAATTAGAACAAAATCTCTATAAATCCTATTTAGACTTCCACGTTTTAATCCCAACAAAACGACAACAAAATGTTATTAAATCAAATTTTATGAGGTTAAATATTTAATTATGGGCTTTTGAATAGAATTATACAGATTAATCTCAAATTTTAAGGATTTTACTCGGTTAAAATTCGAACATATTTTCTATTGAGCATATTTAGACATGCTCGTATTAATTGCATCAAAACGACAACGAAATGTTATTAAATTAAATTTTATGAGTTCAAATAGTTAATTATAGGCTTTTGAACAAAATTATACAGATTAATCTAAATTTTTTAGAATTTTACTCGGTTAAAATTAGAACGGAATCTCTATAAAGCCCGTTTAGACATGCACGTTTTAATACCAATAAAACTACAACAAAATGTTATTAAATCAAATTTTATGATTTTAAATATTTAATTATGGGCTTTTGAACAAAATTATACAGATTAATCTCAAATTTTAAGGTTTTTACTCGATTAAAATTCGAACGGATTATCTATAGAGTACATTTAGACATGCTCGTATTAATCGCATCAAAACGACAACCAAATCTTATTAAAATCAAATTTTATGAGTTCAAATAGTTAATTATTAGCTATTGAACAAAATTATACGGATTAATCTGAAATTTTCAGCTTTTTACTCGGTTAAAATTCGAACGGAATCTCTACAAAGCCTCTCTACAAAGCCTATTTAGGCATACACGTTTTAATCGCATCTGAACGACAACCAAATTTTATTAAAATCAAATTTTATGTTTTCAAATATTTAATTATTAGCTTTTGAACAAAATTATACAGATTAGTCTGAATTTTTCAGAATTTTATTCGGTTAAAATTAGAACGGAATCTCTACAAAGCCCATTCAGACATGCACATTTTAATCCCAGCAAAACGACAACCAAATGTTATTAAATCAAATTTTATGAGTTTAAATATTTAATTATGGGCTTTTAAACAAAATTATACAGATTAATCTCAAATTTTAAGGTTTTCACTCGGTTAAAATTCGAAGGGATTCTCTATAGAGTACATTTAGACATGCTTGTATTAATAGCATCAAAACGACAACTAAATGTTATTAAATTAAATTTTATGATTTTAAATAGTTAATTATAGGCTTCTTAACAAAATCATGCGGATTAATCTCAAATTTTCAGCTTTTTACTCGGTTAAAATTCGAACGAAATCTCTATAAAGCCCATTTAGACATGCACGTTTTAATCGCATCATAATGACAACAAAATTTTATTAAAATCAAATTTTATGATTTCAAATATTTAATTATTCTCTTTTGAACAAAATTATACAGATTAATCTGAAATTTTCAGAATTTTACTCAGTTATAATTAGAACGGAATCTCTATAAAGCCCATTTAGACATGCACGTTTTAATCCCAATAAAACGATAACCAAATGTTATTAAATTGAATTTTATGATTTTAAATATTTAATTATGGGCTTTTGAACAAAATTATACAGATTAATCTCAAATTTTAAGGTTTTTACTCGGTTAAAATTTGAACGGATTCTCTATAGAGCATATTTAGACATGCTCGTATTAATCGCATCAAAACGACAACCAAATGTTATTAAATTATATTTTATGAGTTCAAATAGTTAATTATAGTCTTTTGAACAAAATTATACAGATTAATCTCAAATTTTCAGATTTTTACTCGGTTAAAATTTGAACGGAATCTCTATAAAGCCTATTTAGACATGCACGTTTTAATCGCATCAAAATGACAACCAAATTTTATTAAAATCAAATTTTATGATTTCAAATTTTTAATTATTAGCTTTTGAACAAAATTATACAGATTAATCTGAAATTTTCAGCTTTTTACTCGGTTAAAATTCGAACAGAATCTCTACAAAGCCTATTTAGACATACACGTTTTAATCGCATATGAACGACAACCAAATTTTATTAAAATCAAATTTTATGTTTACAAATATTTAATTATTAGCTTTTGAACAAAATTATACAGATTAGTCTGAATTTTTCAGAATTTTATTCGGTTAAAATTCGAACGGAATCTCAACAAAGCCCATTCAGACATGCACGTTTTAATCCCAGCAAAACGACAACCAAATGTTATTAAATCAAATTTTATGAGTTTAAATATTTAATTATGGGCTTTTGAATAAAATTATACAGATTAATCTCAAATTTTAAGGTTTTCACTCAGTTAAAATTCGAAGGGATTCTCTATAGAGCCCATTTAGACATGCTTGTATTAATAGCATCAAAACGATAACCAAATGTTATTAATTAAATTTTATGATTTTAAATAGTTAATTATAGGCTTCTTAACAAAATCATACAGATTAATCTCAAATTTTCAGCTTTTTACTCGGTTAAAATTCGAACGAAATCTCTATAAAGCCCATTTAGACATGCACGTTTTAATCGCATCATAATGACAACAAAATTTTATTAAAATCAAATTTTATGATTTAAAGTATTTAATTATTAGCTTTTGAACAAAATTATAAAGATTAATCTAAAATTTTCAGAATTTTACTCGGTTCAAATTAGAACGGAATCTCTATAAAGCCCATTTAGACATGTACGTTTTAATCCCAATAAAACGATAACCAAATGTTATTAAATCAAATTTTATGATTTTAAATATTTAATTATGGGCTTTTGAAAAAAATTATACAGATTAATCTCAAATTTTAAGGTTTTTCTCGGTTAAAATTCGAACGGATTCTCTATAGAGCATATTTAGACAAGCTCGTATTAATCACATCAAAACGACAACCAAATGTTATTAAAATCAAATTTTATGAGTTCAAATATTTAATTATTTGCTTTTGAAAAAAATTATACAGATTAATCTGAAATTTTTAGCTTTTTACTCGGTTAAAATTCGAACGGAATCTCTATAAAGCCTATTTAGACATGCACGTTTTAATCGCATCTAAACGACAACCAAATTTTATGAATTCAAATATTTAATTATTAGACTTTGAACAAAATTATACAGATTAATCTAAAATTTTTAGAATTTTACTCGGTTAAAATTAGAACGGAATCTCTATAAAGCCCATTTAGACATGCACGTTTTAATCGCATCAAAACGACAACCAAAATTTATTAAAATCAAATTTTATGATTTCAAGTTTTTAATTATTATCTTTTGAACAAAATTATACAGATTAATTTGAAATTTTCAGAATTTTACTCGGTTAAAATTAGAACGGAATCTCGGTAAATCCCATTTAGACATGCACATTTTAATCCCAACAAAACGATAACCAAATGTTATTAAATCAAATTTTATGATTTTAAATATTTAATTATGGGATTTTGAACAAAATTATATAGATTAATCTCAAATTTTAAGGTTTTTACTCGGTTAAAATTCGAACGGATTCTATATAGAGTACACTTAGACATGCTCGTATTAATCGCATCAAAACGACAATCAAATTTTATTAAAATCAAATTTTATGATTTCAAGAATTTAATTATTCGCTTTTGAACAAAATTATATAGATTAATCTGAAATTTTCAGAATTTTACTCGGTTAAAATTAGATCCGACTCTTTATAAAGCCCATTTAGACATGCACGTTTTAATCGCAACAAAACGACAACCAAATGTTATGAAATCAAATTTTATGATTTTAAATATTTAATTATGGGCTTTCGAACAAAATTACACAGATTAATCTCAAATTTTAAGATTTTTACTTGGTTAAAATTCGAACGGATTCTCTATAGAGCACATTTAGACATGCTCGTATTAATCACATTAAAACGACAACCAAATGTTATTAAATTAAATTTTATGAGTTCAAATAGTTAATTATAGGCTTTTGAACAAAATTATAAAGATTAATCTCAAATTTTCAACTTTTTACTCGGTTAAAATTTGAACGGAATCACTATAAAGCCCATTTAGACATGCACGTCTTAATCCCATGAAAAAGACAACAAAATTTTATTAAAATCAAATTTTATGATTTCAAATATTCAATTATTCGCTTTTGAACAAAATTATACAGATTAATCTGAAATTTTCAGAATTTTACTTGGTTAAAATTAGAACGGAAACTCAATAAAGCCCATTTAGACATGCACGTTTTAATCGCAACAAAACGATAACCAAATGTTATTAAATCAAATTTTATAATTTTAAATATTTAATTATGGGCTTTTGAACAAAATTATACAAATTAATCGCAAATTTTAAGGTTTTTACTCGGTTAAAATTCGAACGGATTCCTCTATAGAGCACATTTAGACATGCTCGTATTAATCGCATCAAAACGACAACCAAATGTTATTAAATTAAATTTTATGAGTTCAAATAGTTAATTATAGGTTTTTCAACAAAATTATACAGATTAATCTCAAATTTTCAGCTTTTTACTCGGTTAAAATTCGAAATGCACGTTTTAATCGCATCAAAACGACAACCAAATTTTATTAAAATTAAATTTTATGATTTCAAATTTTTAATTATTAGCTTTTGAACAAAATTATACAGATTAATCTGAAATTTTCAAAATTTTACTCGGTTAAAATTAGAACGGAATCTCTATAAAGCCCATTTAGACATGCACGTTTTAATCACAACAAAACGACAACCAAATGTTATTAAATCTAATTTTATGAGCTTAGATATTTAATTATGGGCTTTTGAACAAAATTATACAGATTAATCTCAAATTTTAAGTTTTTAAGTCGGTTAAAATTCGAATGGATTCTCTATAGAGCACATTTAGACATGCTCGTATTAATCGCATCAAAACGACAACCAAATGTTATTAAATTATATTTTATGAGTTCAAATAGTTAATTATAGTCTTTTGAACAAAATTATACAGATTAACCTCAAATTTTCAGATTTTTACTCCGTTAAAATTTGAACGGAATCTCTATAAAGCCTATTTAGACATGCACGTTTTAATCGAATCAAAATGACAACTAAATTTTATTAAAATCAAATTTTATGATTTCAAATATTTAATTATTATCTTTTGAACAAAATTATACAGATTAATCTGAAATTTTCAGAATTTTACTCGGTTAAAATTAGAACGGAATCTCGGTAAATCCCATTTAGACATGCACGTTTTAATCCCAACAAAACGATAACCAAATGTTATTAAATCAAATTTTATGATTTTAAATATTTAATTATGGGCTTTTGAACAAAATTATACAGATTAATCGCAAATTTTAAGGTTTTTACTCGGTTAAAATTCGAACGGATTCCTCTATAGAGCACATTTAGACATGCTCGTATTAATCGCATCAAAATGACAACCAAATGTTATTAAATTAAATTTTATGAGTTCAAATAGTTAATTATAGGCTTGTGAACAAAATTATACAGATTAATTTGAAATTTTCAGCTTTTTACTCGGTTAAAATTCGAAATGCACGTTTTAATCGCATCAAAACGACAACCAAATTTTATTAAAATTAAATTTTATGATTTCAAATTTTTAATTATTAGCTTTTGAACAAAATTATACAGATTAATCTGAAATTTTCAAAATTTTACTCGGTTAAAATTAGAACGGAATCTCTATAAAGCCCATTTAGACATGCACGTTTTAATCCCAACAAAACGACAACGAAATGTTATTAAATCTAATTTTATGAGTTTAGATATTTAATTATGGGCTTTTGAACAAAATTATACAGATTAATCTCAAATTTTAAGGTTTTAAGTCGGTTAAAATTCGAATGGATTCTCTATAGAGCACATTTAGACATGCTCGTATTAATCGCATCAAAACGACAACCAAATGTTATTAAATTATATTTTATGAGTTCAAATAGTTAATTATAGTCTTTTGAACAAAATTATACAGATTAATCTCAAATTTTCAGATTTTTACTCGGTTAAAATTTGAACGGAATCTCTATAAAGCCTATTTAGACATGCACGTTTTAATCGCATCAAAATGACAACTAAATTTTATTAAAATCAAATTTTATGATTTCAAATATTTAATTATTATTATCTTTTGAACAAAATTATACAGATTAATCTGAAATTTTCAGAATTTTACTCGGTTAAAATTAAAACGGAATCTCGGTAAATCCCATTTAGACATGCACGTTTTAATCCAAACAAAACAATAACCAAATGTTATTAAATCAAATTTTATGATTTTAAATATTTAATTATGGGATTTTGAACAAAATTATATAGATTAATCTCAAATTTTAAGGTTTTTACTCGGTTAAAATTCGAACAGATTCTATATAGAGTACATTTAGACATGCTCGTATTAATCGCATCAAAACGACAACCAAATGTTATTAAAATCAAATTTTATGAGTTCAAATAGTTAATTATTCGCTTTTGAACAAAACTATACAGATTAATCTGAAATTTTCAGAATTTTACTCGGTTAAAATTAGATCGGACTCTTTATAAAGCCCATTTAGACATGCACGTTTTAATCGCAACAAAACGACAACCAAATGTTATTAAATCAAATTTTATGATTTTAAATATTTGATTATGGGCTTTCGAACAAAATTACACAGATTAATCTCAAATTTTAAGATTTTTACTTGATTAAAATTCGAACGGATTCTCTATAGAGTACATTTAGACATGCTCGTATTAATCGCATTAAAACAACAACTAAATGTTATTAAATTAAATTTTATGAGTTCAAATCGTTAATTATAGGCTTTTGAACAAAATTATAAAGATTAATCTCAAATTTTCAACTTTTTACTCGGTTAAAATTTGAACGGAATCTCTATAAAGCCCATTTAGACATGCACGTCTTAATCCCATCAAAAAGACAACAAAATTTTATTAAAATCAAATTTTATGATTTCAAATATTCAATTATTCGCTTTTGAACAAAATTATACAGATTGATCTGAAATTTTCATAATTTTACTCGGTTAGAATTAGAACGGAAACTCTATAAAGCCCATTTAGACATGCACGTTTTAATCGCAACAAAACGACAACCAAATGTTATTAAATCAAATTTTATAATTTTAAATATTTAATTATGGGCTTTTGAACAAAATTATACAGATTAATCGCAAATTTTAAGGTTTTTACTCGGTTAAAATTCGAACGGATTCCTCTATAGAGCACATTTAGACATGCTCGTATTAATCGCATCAAAACGACAACCAAATGTTATTAAATTATATTTTATGAGTTCAAATAGTTAATTATAGTCTTTTGAACAAAATTATACAGATTAACCTCAAATTTTCAGATTTTTACTCCGTTAAAATTTGAACGGAATCTCTATAAAGCCTATTTAGACATGCACGTTTTAATCGAATCAAAATGACAACTAAATTTTATTAAAATCAAATTTTATGATTTCAAATATTTAATTATTATCTTTTGAACAAAATTATACAGATTAATCTGAAATTTTCAGAATTTTACTCGGTTAAAATTAGAACGGAATCTCGGTAAATCCCATTTAGACATGCACGTTTTAATCCCAACAAAACGATAACCAAATGTTATTAAATCAAATTTTATGATTTTAAATATTTAATTATGGGCTTTTGAACAAAATTATACAGATTAATCGCAAATTTTAAGGTTTTTACTCGGTTAAAATTCGAACGGATTCCTCTATAGAGCACATTTAGACATGCTCGTATTAATCGCATCAAAATGACAACCAAATGTTATTAAATTAAATTTTATGAGTTCAAATAGTTAATTATAGGCTTGTGAACAAAATTATACAGATTAATTTGAAATTTTCAGCTTTTTACTCGGTTAAAATTCGAAATGCACGTTTTAATCGCATCAAAACGACAACCAAATTTTATTAAAATTAAATTTTATGATTTCAAATTTTTAATTATTAGCTTTTGAACAAAATTATACAGATTAATCTGAAATTTTCAAAATTTTACTCGGTTAAAATTAGAACGGAATCTCTATAAAGCCCATTTAGACATGCACGTTTTAATCCCAACAAAACGACAACGAAATGTTATTAAATCTAATTTTATGAGTTTAGATATTTAATTATGGGCTTTTGAACAAAATTATACAGATTAATCTCAAATTTTAAGGTTTTAAGTCGGTTAAAATTCGAATGGATTCTCTATAGAGCACATTTAGACATGCTCGTATTAATCGCATCAAAACGACAACCAAATGTTATTAAATTATATTTTATGAGTTCAAATAGTTAATTATAGTCTTTTGAACAAAATTATACAGATTAATCTCAAATTTTCAGATTTTTACTCGGTTAAAATTTGAACGGAATCTCTATAAAGCCTATTTAGACATGCACGTTTTAATCGCATCAAAATGACAACTAAATTTTATTAAAATCAAATTTTATGATTTCAAATATTTAATTATTATTATCTTTTGAACAAAATTATACAGATTAATCTGAAATTTTCAGAATTTTACTCGGTTAAAATTAAAACGGAATCTCGGTAAATCCCATTTAGACATGCACGTTTTAATCCAAACAAAACAATAACCAAATGTTATTAAATCAAATTTTATGATTTTAAATATTTAATTATGGGATTTTGAACAAAATTATATAGATTAATCTCAAATTTTAAGGTTTTTACTCGGTTAAAATTCGAACAGATTCTATATAGAGTACATTTAGACATGCTCGTATTAATCGCATCAAAACGACAACCAAATGTTATTAAAATCAAATTTTATGAGTTCAAATAGTTAATTATTCGCTTTTGAACAAAACTATACAGATTAATCTGAAATTTTCAGAATTTTACTCGGTTAAAATTAGATCGGACTCTTTATAAAGCCCATTTAGACATGCACGTTTTAATCGCAACAAAACGACAACCAAATGTTATTAAATCAAATTTTATGATTTTAAATATTTGATTATGGGCTTTCGAACAAAATTACACAGATTAATCTCAAATTTTAAGATTTTTACTTGATTAAAATTCGAACGGATTCTCTATAGAGTACATTTAGACATGCTCGTATTAATCGCATTAAAACAACAACTAAATGTTATTAAATTAAATTTTATGAGTTCAAATCGTTAATTATAGGCTTTTGAACAAAATTATAAAGATTAATCTCAAATTTTCAACTTTTTACTCGGTTAAAATTTGAACGGAATCTCTATAAAGCCCATTTAGACATGCACGTCTTAATCCCATCAAAAAGACAACAAAATTTTATTAAAATCAAATTTTATGATTTCAAATATTCAATTATTCGCTTTTGAACAAAATTATACAGATTGATCTGAAATTTTCATAATTTTACTCGGTTAGAATTAGAACGGAAACTCTATAAAGCCCATTTAGACATGCACGTTTTAATCGCAACAAAACGACAACCAAATGTTATTAAATCAAATTTTATAATTTTAAATATTTAATTATGGGCTTTTGAACAAAATTATACAGATTAATCGCAAATTTTAAGGTTTTTACTCGGTTAAAATTCGAACGGATTCCTCTATAGAGCACATTTAGACATGCTCGTATTAATCGCATCAAAACGACAACCAAATGTTATTAAATTAAATTTTATGAGTTCAAATAGTTAATTATAGGCTTGTGAACAAAATTATACAGATTAATTTGAAATTTTTAGCTTTTTACTCGGTTAAAATTCGAAATGCACGTTTTAATCGCATCAAAACGACAACCAAATTTTATTAAAATTAAATTTTATGATTTCAAATTTTTAATTATTAGCTTTTGAACAAAATTATACAGATTAATCTGAAATTTTCAAAATTTTACTCGGTTAAAATTAGAACGGAATCTCTATAAAGCCCATTTAGACATGCACGTTTTAATCCCAACAAAACGACAACGAAATGTTATTAAATCTAATTTTATGAGTTTAGATATTTAATTATGGGCTTTTGAACAAAATTATACAGATTAATCTCAAATTTTAAGGTTTTAAGTCGGTTAAAATTCGAACGGATTCTCTATAGAGCACATTTAGACATGCTCGTATTAATCGCATCAAAACGACAACCAAATGTTATTAAATTATATTTTATGAGTTCAAATAGTTAATTATAGTCTTTTGAACAAAATTATACAGATTAATCTCAAATTTTCAGATTTTTACTCCGTTAAAATATGAACGGAATCTCTATAAAGCCTATTTGACATGCACGTTTTAATCGCATCAAAATGACAACTAAATTTTATTAAAATCAAATTTTATGATTTCAAATATTTACTTATTATCTTTTGAACAAAATTATACAGATTAATCTGAAATTTTCAGAATTTTACTCGGTTAAAATTAGAACGGAATCTCGGTAAATCCCATTTAGACATGCACGTTTTAATCCCAACAAAACGATAACCAAATGTTATTAAATCAAATTTTATGATTTTAAATATTTAATTATGGGCTTTTGAACAAAATTATACAGATTAATCGCAAATTTTAAGGTTTTTACTCGGTTAAAATTCGAACGGATTCCTCTATAGAGCACATTTAGACATGCTCGTATTAATCGCATCAAAATGACAACCAAAGTTAATAAATCAAATTTTATGATTTTAAATATTTGATTATTAGCTTTTGAAAGAAATTATACAGATTAATCTGAAATTTTCAACTTTTTACTCGGTTAAAATTCGAACGGAATCTCTATAAAGCCCATTTAGACATGCTCGTTTTAATTGCATCAAAACGACAACCAAATTTTATTAAAATCAAATTTTATAATTTCAAATATTTAATTATTACCTTTTGAACATAATTATACAGATTAATCTGAAATTATAAGAATTTTACTCGGTTAAAATTAGAACGGAATCTCTATAAAGCCCATTTAGACATGTGCGTTTTAATCCCAACAAAACGACAACCAAATGTTATTAAATCAAATTTTATGAGTTTAAATATTTAATATGGACTTTTGAACAAAATTATACAGATTAATCTCAAATTTTAAGCTTTTTACTCGATTAAAATTCGAACGTATTCTCTATAGAGCACATTTAGACATGCTCGTATTAATCGCATCAAAACGACAACCAAATGTTATTAAATTAAATTTTATGAGTCTAAATAGTTAATTATAGGCTTTTGAACAAAATTATACAGATTAATCTCAAATTTTCAGCTTTTTACTCGGTTAATATTCGAACGGAATCTCTATAAAGCCCATTTAGACATGCACGTTTTAATCGCATCAAAACGACAACCAAATTTTATTAAAATCAAATTTTATTATTTCAAATATTTAATTATTAGCTTTTGAACAAAATTATACAGATTAATCTGAAATTTTCAGAATTTTACTCGGTTAAAATTAGAATGGAATCTCTATAAAGCCCATTTAGAAATGCACGTTTTAATCCCAACAAAATAACAAACAAATGTTATTAAAATCAAATTTTATGAGTTTAAATATTTAATTATGGGCTTTTGAATAAAATTATAAAGATTAATCTGAAATTTTCTGAATTTTACTCTGTTAAAATTAGAACGGAATCTCTATAAAGCCCATTTAGACATGCACGTTTTAATCTCAACAAAACGACAACCAAATGTTATTAAATCAAATTTTATGAGTTTAAATATTTAATTATGGGCTTTTGATTAAAATTATACAGATTAATCTCAAATTTTAAGGTTTCTACTTGGTTAAAATTCGAACGGATTCTCTATAGAGCACATTTAGATATGCTCGTATTAATCGCATCAAAACGACAACCAAATGTTATTAAATTAAATTTTATGAGTTCAAATTGTTAATTTTAGGCTTTTGAACAAAATTATGCAGATTAATCTCAAATTTTCAGCTTTTTACTCGGTTAAAATTCGAACGAAATCTCAATAAAGCCTATTTAGACATGCACGTTTTAATCGCATCAAAACGACAACCAAATTTTATTAAAATCAAATTTTATGATTTCAAATAATTAATTATTAGGTTTTGAACAAAATTATACAGATTAATCTCAAATTTTAAGGTTTTTACTCGGTTAAAATTCGAACGGATTCTCTATAGAGCACATTTAGACATGCTCGTATTAATCGCATCAAAACGATAACCAAATGTTATTAAATTAAATTTTATGAGTTTAAATAGTTAATTATTGGCTTTTGTACAAAATTATACAGATTAATCTAAAATTTTCAGCTTTTTACTCGGTTAAAATTCGAACGGAATCTCAATAAAGCCCATTTAGACATGCACGTTTTAATTGCATCAAAACGACAACCAAATTTTATTAAAATCAAATTTTATGATTTCAAATATTAAATTATTAGCTTTTGAACAAAATTATACAGGTTAATTTGAAATTTTCAGAATTTTACTCGGTTAAAATTAGAACAGAATCTCTATAAAGACCATTTAGAAATGCACTTTTTAATCCCAACAAAATGACAAACAAATGTTATTAAAATCATATTTTATGAGTTTAAATATTTAATTATGGGCTTTTGAACAAAATTTTACAGATTAATCTAAAATTTTCAGAATTTTATTCGGTTAAAATTAGAACGGAATCTCTATAAAGCCCATTTAGACATGCACATTTTAATCCCAATAAAACGACAACCAAATGTTATTAAATCAAATTTTATGAGTTTAAATATTTAATTATGGGTTTTGAACAAAATTATACAGATTAATCTCAAATTTTAAGGTTTTTACTCGGTTAAAATTCGAACGGATTCTCTATAAAGCACATTTAGACATGCTCTTACTAATCGCATCAAAACGACAACCAAAGGTTATTAAATTAAATTTTATGAGTTTAAATAGTTAATTATAGGCTTGAGAACAAAATTACACAGATTAATCTCAAATTTTCAGCTTTTTACTCTATTAAAATTCGAACAGAATCTCTATAAAGCCCATTTAGACATGCACGTTTTAATCGCATCAAAACGACAACCAATTTTATTGAAATCAAATTTTATGATTTCAAATAATTAATTATTAGCTTTTGAAAAAAATTATACAGGTTAATTTGAAATTTTCAAAATTTTACTCGGTTAAAATTAGAGCGGAATCTCTATAAAGACCATTTAGAAATGCACGTTTTAATCCCAACAAAATGACAAACAACTGTTATTAAAATCAAATTTTATGAGTTTAAATATTTAATTATGGGCTTTTGAACAAAATTATACAGATTAATCTAAAATTTTCAGAATTTTACTCGGTTAAAATTAGAATGGAATCTCTATAAAGCCCATTTAGACATGTACGTTTTAATCCGAATAAAACGATAACCAAATGTTATTAAATCAAATTTTATGAGTTTAAATATTTAATTATGGGCTTTTGAACAAAATTATACAGATTAATCTCAAATTTTAAGGTTTTTACTCGGTTAAAATTCGAATGGGTTCTATATAAAGCATATTTAGACATGCTCGTATTAATCGCATCAAAACGAAAACCAAATGTTATTAAATTAAATTTTATGAGTTCAAATAGTTAATTATAGGATTGTGAACAAAATTATACAAATTAATCTCAAATTTTCAGCTTTTTACTCGGTTAAAATTCGAACGGAATCTCTGTAAAGCCCATTTAGACATGCACGTTTTAATCCCATCAAAACGACAACCAAATTTTATTAAAATCAAATTTTATGATTTCAAATATTTAATTATTAGCTTTTGAACAAAATTATACAGATTAATCTGAAATTTTATTCTATAAGGCTTTACGTTCTTTTACTTCTTGTACTTTCGATTGTTTTTTTCCTGATTTTATTCGGGCCACTGTAAACTCTGAGAGGTTTTCCTCTCTTTCTCAATAATAACTTGAGTACTCTTTTCCCCGTAGGGGCCTCTCATCTCCTGGGGTGATTGGCTATAGGGGTTTTTTAATGAGGCCCTTTCTTCTCAAAAAAAAATTAGAACGGAATCTCTATAAAGCCCATTTTGAAATGCACGTTTTAATCCCAACAAAATGACAAACAAATATTATTAAAATCAAATTAAGTCAAAATCCCCAATTAAAAAGTCAAAATCCCTAATCGAACCCTAATAATTGGGAATTAAAAAAATTCTGAAAATAGGGACTAAATTGAGAATAATTAAAAGTGAAGGGTCAAAGTCTGAAGTTTCAAAAACTTCAGACCCTTAACTCGTAATTAGACCACTTTTATTTAGAAAAGTTTCCTTCCTCCTTCTGAAACCGAAAATAGTGTTTTAATGGGGGATTTAATTTCCCATAATTTTCAGATTAAAAATTCAAATCTGAGACGTTCTTCTGTATTCGAATCACATCAACTTGTTTTCCCTCTGACGCCTTGAATCTGAGTTGAAGCTTTTTCCGTTCTTTTTGACGTCCTTTGATCCATTCGGTTAAGGCAAGGTTTCGGTTTTGATTTCTTTTTGTTCTGTTTGGGTTTAGTATGATAAGGTGGTTCGAATGGTTTGTTTAGTTTTGTTGTTGTTCGAAACGTTCTTAATGTTGGTTAGAATCGAAGGAAACTGAAAAATATAAAAAAAACAGAGGGGTTGTGGTTATGTGAATTTTGAAGGATTTAACCATGGGTTTTTGATTCGATTTAAGTTGTTGATTATGCTTAGAATCGATTAGAAGTGTTTTGAATTAAATTGGATCGAATCAGGCCTGGGGAAAATGTTAAAATCGAATTTTGGGTCTGTTTGTTTCCCGAGAAAGTCTGGAAATTTTCCAGATTTTTCTGGAAAATCTGGGAAATTCCCAAATTTTCCTGAGAAACAAACACCCCAGGAGAACCGGCCCAGTGAACCGAACTGGCCAGACCGAACCCAGTGAACCGAACCGGCCAGACCGAACCGCAGCCCAGGCCCAAACCGTGACCCGTCCGACCCAAACCCAGACCCGACCCGTCCGTGCCCCGACCCGACCCGACCGTGCCCCGACCCGACCCGGCTGACGTCATCGCTGACGTCACTGCTAACGTAATCGCTGACGTCACTGTTGACGTCATCTGCTGACGTTATCGCTGACGTCATCTGCTGATGTCAGCGTTGACTGATGATGTCACTGCTGACGTCAGCGTTGACCAGTGCTGACGTCAACAGTTGACTTTTTTTTGACCCGGGCCCACTTTATGTTTTTCGTCGTCTTGAATCCAATGGCGCGGTCCATTTTTCGAAATTCGATCCCGAAGTATCGTTTTTGGAGGTTCCTGTTCCAGTATTTGATTTATTGTATGTATTTAATTTTGGATTCCGGATTATTTTTATTTGAACAATATTTCTGTAATTTGAAAATTAAATATTTATTGGCTTTTGCAACATTTATTGTTTAAATAAATTATGGGTTAAATGCTATTTTTAAAATGTTAATTTTATTATTATTTTAATTTATTAATTATTCAGTATTTATCCGAATATTTTATATTTATTTTTGTAAAACCCTAACGTGAGAAACAAGTTTTCAAGCCGTAAACCCTAACTTGTAATCTAAGAAATTAGGTTACTTTTAGGGGTTACATTTAGTGGTATCAGAGCCCGTTTCAACCCGCGGACTGTGAAGTCCGAAATGATTTTTGATCGGAAACTGTTTTATAAATTATTTGAAAAATCCGGATTTCTGTTTTGACTCGAATTTTGAAAATTTCTGACTTATTTCGAATATGACTCCAAGTACCGACACTAATAGGATTTTGTTTGTCTTTCTGTAGATATCTACTATGCCACTGCGTCGAAGTACCCGTTTAGTGACCGGTAGAGGTCATGGCCGAGGTCGTGGCCGAGGTCAATCTGTTGCATCCTCCAGTGATGTTCCGCCACTTGTGGACCCGCCACAGGCTCAGAGCCTGACACTGAACCTAGGAGGGGAGGCACAACCCGAGATACAGACCGAGGCTCAGCAAGCCGAGGTTGATCAGCCGGTCCAGAGTGAGGGACCATATGTGCATGAGGACCGTGAGACTGTCGGATTGGACTCAGTGACAGTACAGAGGGAATTACTCAGATTTCTGCATCAGAATGAGGGTTCCAGGAAACCCATATCTACTGAGCTACTAGCAGCTGGGATGACTATGTTTGACGGCAAGACCGGTACTGACCCAGCAGATGCAGAATACTGGCTGAAGAAACTTCAGCGACTGTTTGTCGAGATGGAATACCCCTCTGACAGAAAATTGAGGGCAGCTATATCCTTGCTACAATGAGAGGCCCTGAACTGGTGGGAGGCAGAAGAAAAGGTTACTGCTTCCGAAAGAATTAACTGGGAGTTCTTTAGACAGAGTTTCGAGGACCGATATGTGGGCCCAGAGTATTTGGCTAAATGCCGAGAGGATTTCCTGAATCTGCAACAGAATGACATGTCAGTCAAGGACTATGAGATTGAATTTTTGAGACTACTTCAGTATGCCCCGGGTATTATGACGACCGAGAAGCAAAAATGTGATCACTTTCTGAAAGGACTCCGGATTCCACTAAAGATTGCAGTGGCTACACATCACGATACTGAGTACAAGATGATCACTCGGCGTGCCAGGACAGCCGAGCGTAATGAGGTTCTGAGGGTTCAGATGGAATCCCAAGGTCAGGATAGAGGTAGACGACAGCCTGCCTTATCTGTTCAGTACAGTCAGGGTTTTCAGTCCCGGAAGAGAGGCCGCGATGAGTATGAGCCACAGAGTTCGACACGGTCTAGACCTGCAGTATCAGCTGTCCCTGCTGCTAGTGGAGCTGGATCCACTAGTACCCGAGCGGTACCTCAGTGTACATTCTGTAAGAAATGGCACCCCAGAGAGTGTCGCATGAGGAGTGGAGCTTGTTTCCGATGTGGATCCCTTGATCACCGTCTCCGAGATTGTCCAGTGGCACCACAGTCTGGCTATGCTCCGGGCCAGTCACAGGCTTCAGTTCAGACCCCAGCAGGGGGAAGAGGACAGGGTAGACCCGCTACATCTGGTACTGGTAGTAGAGGCAGACCCAGTCAGTTCAGAGGAGCTGCCAGAACGGGAAGATCTCAGTATGGTATGGTATATGCCACGAGGAGGCAAGAGGACCGTGATGAGCCAGACGTCATTGCTGGTACATTTTCTGTACACACTGTTCCCTTCTTCGCACTATTAGATAATGGGTCAACACATTCCTATGTCTCTAGTTCTGTAGCGGGGTATCTGAAAATTTCTGAGGAGGATACTGGTAGTTCAGTTTCAGTTTTTAGCCCTGTAGGCCACCAGATAGAGATTTCCAAAGTTTACAGAGATTGTCCCCTTGAGCTTCACGGGGAAATCTTTTCTGCTAATCTGATGAAGTTACCGTTTGTGGACTTTGACCTGATTCTGGGGATGGACTGGTTATCTGCTCACCGAGTTACTCTGGACTGTGAGCGTAAGAGGGCAATTCTGAGGACTTCTGATGGACGAGAGGTAACTCTCATCGGTAAGAGAAGAGGTTATCTGTCCAATCTGATTTCAGCCATGAAAGCTGAAAAGATGATCAAGAAGGGGTGTATAGCCTATCTTGCCTACATCCTTGACCGGAGGGAACCTGATTCTGGAATGGATAAGATTCGTGTGGTTTGTGAATTTCCAAATGTTTTTCCGGAAGAGCTACCGGGTGTACCCCCTAAGCGTGAGGAGGTGGAGTTCGGTATTGAGTTATACCCTGGGACCACTCCAATGTATATGCCACCTTATCGGATGGCTCCGAAAGAGCTCAAGGAGCTTAAGATTCAGCTACAGGAACTTCTGGATAGAGGTTTCATACAACACAGTGTTTCACTGTGGGGAGCCCCTGTCCTGTTCGTTAAAAAGAAAGATGGCTCTCTGCGCTTGTGTATTGATTACCGTAAGCTGAATAAGTTGACGATCAAGAACAAGTACCCACTTCCCCGCATTGATGATTTGTTCGATCAGTTCCGAGGAGCTTCAGTTTTCTCTAAGATAGACCTGAGATCTGGTTATTACCAACTCAAGGTTAAGGATTCTGACGTGTCCAAGACAGCTTTCAGAACTCGTTATGGTCACTACGAGTTTCTGGTAATGCCCTTCGGTCTTATGAATGCCCCTACAACATTCATGGACATGATGAATAGGGTGTTTCGACCCTATCTGGATCAGTTCGTAGTGGTTTTCATTGATGATATATTGGTCTACTCCAAGTCTGAGGATGAGTATGAGCAGCATCTCCGTATTATTCTACAGACTCTGAGGGAGAAACAGCTGTATGCAAAGTTCAGCAAATGTGAGTTCTGACTTTCGGAGGTTGTTTTTCTGGGTCATGTGGTATCAGCTAAGGGCATTCAGATTGATCCGAGCAAAATTGAGGCTATTATGAGTTGGCAGCGGCCCAAGAATGTAGCAGAGATCCACAGTTTTCTGGGACTAGCGGGTTATTATCGGAGATTTGTGGAGGGCTTTTCTTCCATAGCCGCTCCGTTGACTAAGCTTCTGAGGAAGGATTTTCCATTTATCTGGTCTGAGGCTCAGCAGCAGAGTTTTGATAAACTGAAGTCCGTTCTGACTCAAGCACCAGTTCTGATACAGCCAGAGTCGGGGAAACCCTATACCGTTTACAGTGATGCCTCATACACTGGTCTGGGTTGTGTTCTGATGCAGGATGGGAAAGTAGTGGCTTATGCGTCCTGACAGTTGAAACCGCATGAGTGTAACTACCCCACCCACGATCTGGAGTTGGCAGCAGTGATCTTTGCTCTGAAAATCTGGAGACACTATCTCTATGGAGATAAGTGTTATATTTTCACTGATCATAAGAGTCTTAAGTACCTTCTCACCCAGAAGGAACTTAATCTAAGGCAGAGTCGCTGGCTAGAGCTTCTGAAGGACTACGATTGTGAGATTGAACATCATCCTGGTAAGGCTAATGTCGTTGCGGATGCTCTGAGTCGCAACGCCATTTCTGATCTGAGAGCTCTGTTTGCCCGGATGAGTCTGTTAGAGGATGGCAGTTTACTGGCAGAGCTTCGGGTGGTTCCTACACTGATTTCTGAGATTAAGGCTGAGCAGCCTAATGATCCGTATTTGGCTCACCGCATTGCGGAAGTTCAGGAGGGGACTTCTCAGGATTTTTCTCTGAACTAGGATGGAGTTCTGTGCTTCCGGGGTCGACTCTGTGTTCCGAGGAACTCTAAACTGAAACAGGTTATTCTGCGAGAGGCTCATGATAGTTCATACTCTATGCACCCTGGAGGTGACAAAATGTATAAGAATCTCCGAGAAAAGTACTGGTGGAAAGGTCTCAAACAAGACGTGGTCAGTTTTGTATCCAAGTGCTTGACTTGCCAGAAAGTCGAAGCAGAACATCAGCGACCATCTGGACTACTACAGCATATAGAGATTCCTCAGTGGAAATGGGAGCGTGTGACCATGGATTTTGTCAGTGGGTTACCGTTGACTCCGTCAAAGAAAGATATTGTCTGGGTCATCATGGATCGATTGACCAAATCTGCTCACTTTATTCCAGTTAAGACCACCTATCCTCTGAGTAGGCTGGCTCGATTGTATATCTCCGAGATTGTCCGGCTACATGGAGTACCTCTGTCTATTATATCTGATCGAGATCCGAGATTCACGTCTAAGTTCTAGGTTTCGGTTTTGATTTCTTTTTGTTCTGTTCGGGTTTAGTATGATTAGTTGGTTCGAATGGTTTGTTTAGTTTTGTTGTTGTTCGAAACGTTCTTAATGTTGGTTAGAATCGAAGGAAACTGAAAAATATAAAAAAAACAGAGGGGTTGTGGTTATGTGAATTTTGAAGGATTTAACCTTGGGTTTTTGATTCGATTTAAGTTGTTGATTATGCTTAGAATCGATTAGAAGTGTTTTGAATTAAATTGGATCGAATCAGGCCTGGGGAAAGTGTTAAAATCGAATTTTGGGTCTGTTTGTTTCCCGAGAAAGTCTGGAAATTTTCCAGATTTTTCTGGAAAATCTGGGAAATTCCCAGATTTTCCTGAGAAACAAACACCCTAGGAGAACCGGCCCAGTGAACCGAACCAGCCAGACCGAACCCAGTGAACCGAACCGGCCAGATCGAACCGCAGCCCAGGCCCAAACCGTGACCCGTCCGACCCGAACCCAGACCCGACCCGGCCGTGACCCGACCTGACCCGATCGTGCCCCAACCCGACCCGACCGCCCGACCCGACCCGATCTCTAACCCGTTTCCCGACCCGGCTGACGTCATCGCTGACGTCATCACTAACGTCACTGCTGACGTCAGCTGCTAACATCAGCGTTGATTGATGACGTCACTGCTGAAGTCAGCGTTGACCAGTGCTGACGTCAGCAGTTGAGTTTTTTTGATCCGGACCTACTTTATGTTTTTCATCGTCCTGAATCCAATGGCGCGGTCCGTTTTTCGAAATTCGATCCCGAAGTGTCGTTTTTGGAGGTTCCTGTTCCAGTATTTGATTTATTGTATGTATTTAATTTTGGATTCCGGATTATTTTTATTTGAACAATATTTCTGTAATTTGAACATTAAATATTTATTGGCTTTTGCAACATTTATTGTTTAAATAAATTATGGGTTGAACGCTATTTTTAAAATGTTAATTTTATTATTATTTTAATTTATTAATTATTCAGTATTTATCCGAATATTTTATATTTATTTTCGTAAAACCCTAACGTGGGAAATAAGTTTTCAAGCCGTAAACCCTAACTTGTAATCTAAAAAATTAGGTTACTTTTAGGGGTTACATTTAGTGGTATCAGAGCCCGGTTCAACCCGCGGACTGTGAAGTCCGAAATGATTTTTGATCGGAAACTGTTTTGTAAATTATTTGAAAAATCCGGATTTCTGTTTTGACTCGAATTTTGAAAATTTCTGACTTATTTCGAATATGACTCTAAGTACCGACACTAATAGGATTCTGTCTGTCTTTCTGTAGATATCTACTATGTCACCGCGTCGAAGTACCCGTTTAACGACCGGTAGAGGTCGTGGCCAAGGCCGTGGTCGAGGTTAATCTGTTGCATCCTCCAGTGATGTTCCGCCACCTGTGGACCCGCCACAGGCTCAGAGCCTGACACAGAACCTAGGAGGGGAGGCTCAACCCGAGATATAGACCGAGGCTCAGTAAGCCGAGGTTGATCAGCCGGTCCAGAGTGAGGGACCATATGTGCTTGAGGACCGTGAGACTGTCGGATTGGACTCAGTGACAGTACAGAGGGAATTATCAGATTTCTGCATCAGAATGAGGGTTCCAGGAAACCCATATCTACTGAGCTACTAGCAGCTGGGATGACTATGTTTGACGGCAAGACCGGTACTGACCCAGCAGATGCAGAATACTGGCTGAAGAAACTTCAGCGACTGTTTGTCGAGATGGAATACCCCTCTGACAGAAAATTGAGGGCAGCTATATCCTTGCTACAGGGAGAGGCCCTGAACTGGTGGGAGGCAGAAGAAAAGGTTACTGCTTCCGAAAGAATTAACTGGGAGTTCTTCAGACAGAGTTTCGAGGACCGATATGTGGGCCCAGAGTATTTGGCTAAATGCCGAGAGGATTTCCTGAATCTGCAACAGAATGACATGTCAGTCAAGGACTATGAGATTGAATTTCTGAGACTACTTCAGTATGCCCCGGGTATTGTGACGATCGAGAAGCAAAAATGTGATCACTTTCTGAAAGGACTCCGGATTCCACTGAAGATTGCAGTGGCTACACATCACGATACTGAGTACAAGATGATCACTCGGCATGCCAGGAAAGCCGAGCGTAATGAGGTTCTGAGGGTTCAGATAGAATCCCAAGGTCAGGATAGAGGTAGACGACAGCCTGCCTCATCTGTTCAGTACAGTCAAGGTTTTCAGTCCCGGAAGAGAGGCCACGATGAGTATGAGCCACAGAGTTCGACACGGTCTAGACCTGCAGTATCAGCTGTCCCTGCTGCTAGTAGAGCTGGATCCACTAGTACCCGAGCGGTACCTCAGTGTACATTCTGTAAGAAATGGCAACAAAACGACAACCAAATGTTATTAAATCAAATTTTATGAGTTTAAATATTTAATTATGGGCTTTTGAACAAAATTATACAGATTAATCTCAAATTTTAAGGTTTTTATTCGGTTAAAATTCGAACGGATTCTTTATAGAGCACATTTAGACATGCTCGTATTAATCGCATCAAAACGATAACCAAGTGTTATTAAATTAAATTTCATGAGTTTAAATAGTTAATTATAGGCTTTTGAACAAAATTATACAGATGAATCTCAAATTTTTAGCTTTTTACTCGGTTAAAATCCGAATGGAACGAATTCATTTTGATAAATGGGGTGGTTCTCAGCCTGTTACCCTTTACGGTGATTATGAGGTGAATGATGAAGTCCCCCTACGTGCAAGTACTTTTATGTTGCGTAACTCGCCTCGTTGGGATGAACCGAAGGTGCGTGAGTATTTTTCTCATGAAGACGCCAATACTGTTCTTAATGTCCCAATTATTAATGACGTGAAAGATACCATTCTTTGGGGACACCATGATGCTGGTATATATTCTGTTTGGTCCGGTTATCAATTCCTGCAGTTCCAGCCAGGGCCGGTTCCCATGCCTTCCAAGCTTTGGAAGATTTTATCTAAATTGCCTACTTTACCTAAAGTTCGTTCCTTTGGCTGGCGGTTATGTCATGATGCACTTCCCTCTGGGCAGAAGATCCTTCAAGCCAATCTTGGGCCAGGTGTTTGCCCTATCTGTAATATGGCCATTGAGTCTTCCCTCCACGCTTTGAGGGACTGTCCTAGCGCTAAGAAGGCACTCCTTCTGTCTGTACTCCCCTCCCGGATTCTATCCACTATTTCCTCTTCTCCCCATCAGTGGCTTTCTGAGGTTGCTGGTTTCCTCTCTTTGCACCAATTCTCGCTTCTTGTCACAGTTTTATGGAACTTATGGAATCGTCGTAATGACTTTGTCCATACTAATCATCTTCAACCGGTCTGGTTGACTGTTGCCAATGCACAAAAACTTTTCTCTGATTATACATCAATTAAGGATGTGTCTCGCTCGCGCTCTCGGCTAGCTGAGCCCATCTTTGCTCATGCTAGATGGATGAAACCGGCTCCGGGTTTCATCAAAATTAACACGGACGGGGCCTTTGACCCTGTCTTAAAAGGGGCCGCGGTAGGCGTCATTGCTCGAGACTCTGCTGGCTCGGTGCTCGGGGGTTGCGTCATGCCTCTCATTTGTTCGGATCCTGCTTCTGCTAAGGCTCTTGCCATTCTGGAAGGCTTGCGTCTTGCAGTAAAACAATGGTTGGTCTAATATGGTCATTGAAACGGACTCTGCTTCCATTGCCAACAAAGTAAATAATGCTCCTTCCCAAGATCTTTCCACAGTGCAACACTTGGTTGCTCGCATCCGCACCACTCTTGGTACCTTGCCTGATTGTCAAATTTGTTATGTACCTCGAGCTGCTAATGTTGTAGCCCATATTTTCGCTACTAGGGCTTTACGTTCATTTTCCTCTTGTTCTTTTAACTGTTTCTTTCCCGACTATATTCGGGCTTCTGTAATTTCGGAGAGGTCTTCCTCTTCTTCGCAATAATATCCTGGGTACTCTTTTCCCCATAGGGGCCTTACTCCTCTCGGGGTGTTTTGGCTATAGGGGTTTTTTAATGAGGCCCTTTCTTTCAAAAAAAAATCCGAATGGAATCTCTATAAAGCCCATTTAGACATGCACATTTTAATCGCATCAAAACGACAACCAAAATTTATTAAAATCAAATTTTATGATTTCAAATTTTTAATTATTAGCTTTTGAAAAAAATTATACAAATTAATTTGAAATTTTCATAATTTTACTCGGTTAAAATTAGAACGGAATCTCTATAAAGCCCATTTAGACATGCACGTTTTAATCCCAACAAAACGACAACCAAATGTTATTAAATCAAATTTTATGAGTTTAAATATTTAATTATGGGATTTTGAAAAAAATTATACAGATTAATCTCTAATTTTAAGGGTTTTGCTCCGTTAAAATTCGAACGGATTCTCTGTAGAGCACATTTAGGCATGCTCGTATTAATCACATCAAAACAACAACCAAATGTTATTAAAATTAAATTTTATGAGTTAAAATATTTAATTATAGGCTTGTGATCAAAATTATACAGATTAATCTCAAAATTTTAGCTTTTTACTCGGTTAAAATTCGAACAGAATCTCTATAAAGCCCATTTACACATGCACGTTTTAATCGCATCAAAACGACAACCAAATTTTATTAAAATCAAGTTTCATGATTTCAAATATTTAATTATTAGCTTGTAACTAAAATTATACAGATTAATCTGAAATTTTCAGAATTTTACTCGGTTAAAATTAGAACGGAATCTCTATAAAGCCCATTTAGACATGCACGTCTTAGTCCCAACAAAACGACAAACAAATGTTATTAAATCAAATTTTATGAGTTTAAATATTTAATTATGGGCTTTTGAAAAAAATTATACAGATTAATCTCAAATTTTAAGGTTTTTACTCGGTTAAAATTCGAACGGATTCTCTACAGAGCACATTTAGACATGCTCGTATTAATCGCATCAAAACGACAACCAAATACTATTAAATTAAATTTTATGACTTCAAATAGTTAATTATAGGCTTTTTAATAAAATTATACAGATTAATCTCAAATTTTCAACTTTTTACTCGGTTAAAATTCGAACGGAATCTCTATAAAGCCAATTTAGACATGAACGTTTTAATCGCATCAAAACAACAACCAAATTCTATTAAAATAAAATTTTATGATTTCAAATATTTAATTATTAGCTTTTGAACAAAATTATACAGATTAATCTGAAATTTTCAAAATTTTACTCGGTTAAAATTAGAACAGAATCTCTATAAAGCTCATTTAGACATGCACGTTTTAATCCCAACAAAACGACAATAAAATGTTATTAAAATCAAATTTTATGAGTTTAAATATTTAATTATGGTCTTTTGAACAAAATTATACAGATTAATCTCAAATTTATGGTTTTTACTCGGTTAAAATTCGAACGGATTCTCTATAGAGCACATTTAGACATGCTCGTATTAATAGCATCAAAACGACAACCAAATGTTATTAAATTAAATTTAAGGAGTTCAAATAGTTAATTATAGGCTTTTGAACAAAATTATACAGACTAATCTCAAATCTTTAGCTTTTTACTTGGTTAAAATTCGAATGGAATCTCTATAAAGCCCATTTAGACATGCATGTTTTAATCGCTTCAAAACGATAACCAAATTTTATTAAAATCAAATTTTATGATTTCAAATATTTAATTATTAGCTTTTGATCAAAATTATACAGATTAATCTGAAATTTTCAAAATTTTACTCGGTTAAAATTAGAACGGGATCTCTATAAAGCCCATTTAGACATGCACCTTTTAATCCCAACAAAACGACAACCAAATGCTATTAAATCAAATTTTATGAGTTTAAATATTTAATTATGGGATTTTGAACAAAATTATGCAGATTAATCTCAAATTTTAAGGTTTTTACTCGGTTAAAATTCGAACGGATTCTCTATAGAGCACATTTAGACATGCTCGTATTAATCGCATCAAAACGACAACCAAATGTTATTAAATTAAATTTTACGAGTTCAAATAGTTAATTATAGGCTTTTTAATAAAATTATACTGATTAATCTCAAATTTTCAGCTTTTTACTCGGTTAAAATTCGAACGGAATCTCTATAAAGCCCATTTAGACATGCACGTTTTAATCGCATCAAAACGACAACCAAATTTTATAAAAATCAAATTTTATGATTTTAAATATTTAATTATTACCTTTTGAACAAAATTATACAGATTAATCTGAAATTTTCAAAATTTTACTCGGTTAAAATTAGAACGGAATCTCTATAAAGCCTATTTAGACATGCACGTTTTAATCGCATCAAAACGATAACCAAATGTTATTAAATCAAATTTTATTAGTTCAAATAGTTAATTATAAGCTTGTGAACCAAATTATACAGATTAATCTCAAAATTTCAGCTATTTACTCCATTAAAATTATAACGAACTCTATAAATCCCATTTAGACATGCACGTTTTAATCGCATCAAAACGAAAACCAAATTTTATTAAAATCAAATTTTATGATTTCAAATAATTAATTATTAGTTTTGAAAAAAATTATACAGATTAATCTGAAATTTTCAGAATTTTACTCGGTTAAAATTAGAACGGAATCTCTATAAAGCCCATTTAGACATGCACGTTTTAATCCCATCAAAACGAAAACCAAATGTTATTAAATTAAATTTTATGAGTTCAAATAGTTAATTATAGGCTTGTGAACAAAATTATACAGATTAATCTCAAATTTTTAGATTTTTACTCGGTTAAAATTCAAACGGAATCTCTATAAAGCCCATTTAGACATGCTCGTTTTAACCGCATCAAAATGACAACCAAATTTTATTAAAATAAAATTTTATTATTTCAAATAATTAATTATTAGCTTTTGAACAAAATTATAAAAATTAATCTGAAATTTTCAGAATTTTATTCAATTAAAATTTGAACAGAATCTCTATAAAGCTCATTTAGATATGCACGTTTTAATCCCAACAAAACGACAACCAAATGTTATTAAATCAAATTTTATGAGTTTAAATATTTAACTTTGGGCTTTTGAACAAAATTATACAGATTAATCTCAAATTTTAAGGTTTTTGCTCCGTTAAAATTCGAACGGATTCTCTGTAGAGCATATTTAGACATGCTCGTATTAATCGCATCAAAACAACAACCAAATGTTATTAAATTAAATTTTATGAGTTCAAATATTTAATTATAGGTTTTTCAACAAAATTATACAGATTAATCACAAATTTTCAGCTTTTTACTCGGTTAAAATTCGAACGGAATCTCTATAAAGCCCATTTAGACATGCACGTTTTAATCGCATCAAAACGACAACCAAATTTTATTAAAATCAAGTTTCATGATTTCAAATATTTAATTATTAGCTTGTAACCAAAATTATACAGATTAATCTGAAATTTACAGAATTTTACTCGGTTAAAATTAGAACGGAATCTCTATAAAGCCCATTTAGACATGAACGTTTTAATCCCAACAAAACGACAACCAAATGTTATTAAATCAAATTTTATGAGTTTAAATATTTAACTATGGGATTTTGAACAAAATTATACAGATTAGTCTCAAATTTTAAGGTTTTTACTGCGTTAAAATTCGAACGGATTCTCTATAAAGCCCATTTAGACATGCTCGTATTAATCGCATCAAAACGACAACCAAATGTTATCAAATTAAATTTTATGAGTTCAAATAGTTAATTATAGGCTTTTTAATAAAATTATAAAGATTAATCTCAAATTTTCAGCTTTTTACTAGGTTAAAATTCGAATAGAATCTCTATAAAGCCCATTTAGACATGCACGTTTTAATCGCATCAAAATGATAACCAAATTCTATTAAAATCAAATTTTATGATTTCAAATATTTAATTATTAGCTTTTGAACAAAATTATGCAGATTAATCTCAAATTTATGGTTTTTACTCGGTTAAAATTCGAACGGATTCTCTATAGAGTACATTTAGACATGCTCGTATTAATAGCATCAAAACGACAACCAAATGTTATTAAATTAAATTTTACGAGTTCAAATAGTGAATTATAGGCTTTTTAATAAAATTATACAGATTAATCTCAAATTTTCAGCTTTTTACTCGGTTAAAATTCGAACGGGGTCTCTATAAAGCCCATTTAGACATGCACGTTTTAATCGCATCAAAACGACAACCAAATTTTATTAAAATCAAATTTTATGATGTCAAATATTTAATTATTAGCTTTTGAACAAAATTATACAGATTAATCTGAAATTTTCAAAATTTTACTCGGTTAAAATTAGAACGGAATCTCTATAAAGCCCATTTAGACATGTACATTTTAATCCCAACAAAACGAAAACCAAATGTTATTAAATCAAATTTTATGAGTTTAAATATTTAATTATGGGTTTTTGAACAAAATTATACAGATTAATAGCAAATTTTAAGGTTTTTACTAGGTTAAAATTCGAACGGATTCTCTGTAGAGCACATTTAGACATGCTCGTATTAATCGCATCAAAACGACAACCAAATGTTATTAAATTAAATTTTACGAGTTCACATAGTTAATTATATGCTTGTGAACAAGATTATACAGATTAATCTCAAATTTTCAGCTTTTTACTCGGTTAAAATTCGAACGGAATCTCGATAAAGCCCATTTAGACATGCACGTTTTAATCGCATCAAAACGATAACCAAATTTTATTGAAATCAAATTTTATGATTTCAAATATTTAATTATTAGCTTTTGAACAAAATTATACAGATTAATCTGAGATTTTCTGAATTTTACTCGGTTAAAATTAGAACAGAATCTCTGTAAAGCCCATTTAGACATGCACGTTTTAATCCCAACAAAACGACAACCAAATGTTATTAAATCAAATTTTATGAGTTTAAATATTTAATTATGGGCTTTTGAACAAAATTATATAGATTAATCTCAAATTTTAAGGTTTTTACTCGGTTAAAATTCGAACGGATTCTCTATAGAGCATATTTAGACATGCTGTATTAATCGCATCAAAACGACAACCAAAGGTTATTGAATTAAATTTTATGAGTTCAAATAGTTAATTAGAAGCTTGTGAACAAAATTATACAGATTAATCTCTATAATACCCATTTAGACATGCACGTTTTAATCGCATCAAAACGAAAACCAAATGTTATTAAATTAAATTTTATGAGTTCAAATAGTTAATTATAGGCTTGTGAACAAAATTATACAGATTAAAATCAAATTTTTAGCTTTTTACTCGGTTAAAATTCAAACGGAATCTCTATAAAGCCCATTTAGACATGCTCGTTTTAATCGCATCAAAACGACAACCAAATTTTATTAAAATCAAATTTTATGATTTCAAATATTTAATTATTAGCTTTTGAACAAAATTATACAGATTAATCTGAAATTTTTCAGAATTTTACTCGGTTAAAATTAAAACGAAATCTCTATAAAGCCCATTTAGACATGCACGTTTTAATCCCTACAAAACGACAACCAAATGTTATTAAATCAAATTTTATGAGTTTAAATATTTAATTATGGGATTTTGAACAAAATTATACAAATTAATCTCAAATTTTAAGGTTTTTACTCGGTTAAAATTCGACCAGATTCTCTATAGAGCATATTTAGACATGCTCGTATTAATCGCATCAAAACGACAATCAAATGTTATTAAATTAAATTTTATGAGTTCAAATAGTTAAATATAGGCTTGTGAACAGAATTATACAGATTAATCTCAAATTTTCAGCTTTTTACTCGGTTAAAATTCGAACAGAATCTCGATAAAGCCCATTTAGACATGCACGTTTTAATCGCATCAAAACGATAACCAAATTTTATTAAAAACATATTTTATGATTTCAAATATTTAATTATTAGCTTTTGAACAAAATTATACAGATTAATCTGAGATTTTCAGAATTTTACTCGGTTAAAATTAGAACGAAATCTCTATAAAGCCCATTTAGACATGCACGTTTTAATCCAACAAAACGACAACCAAATGTTATTAAATCAAATTTTATGAGTTTAAATATTTAATTATGAGATTTTGAACAAAATTATACAAATTAATCTCAAATTTTAAGGTTTTTACTCGGTTAAAATTCGAACAGATTCTCTATAGAGCATATTTAGACATGCTGTATTAATCGCATCAAAACGACAACCAAAGGTTATTGAATTAAATTTTATGAGTTCAAATAGTTAATTAGAAGCTTGTGAACAAAATTATACAGATTAATCTCTATAATACCCATTTAGACATGCACGTTTTAATCGCATCAAAACGAAAACCAAATGTTATTAAATTAAATTTTATGAGTTCAAATAGTTAATTATAGGCTTGTGAACAAAATTATACAGATTAAAATCAAATTTTTAGCTTTTTACTCGGTTAAAATTCAAACGGAATCTCTATAAAGCCCATTTAGACATGCTCGTTTTAATCGCATCAAAACGACAACCAAATTTTATTAAAATCAAATTTTATGATTTCAAATATTTAATTATTAGCTTTTGAACAAAATTATACAGATTAATCTGAAATTTTTCAGAATTTTACTCGGTTAAAATTAAAACGAAATCTCTATAAAGCCCATTTAGACATGCACGTTTTAATCCCTACAAAACGACAACCAAATGTTATTAAATCAAATTTTATGAGTTTAAATATTTAATTATGGGATTTTGAACAAAATTATACAAATTAATCTCAAATTTTAAGGTTTTTACTCGGTTAAAATTCGACCAGATTCTCTATAGAGCATATTTAGACATGCTCGTATTAATCGCATCAAAACGACAATCAAATGTTATTAAATTAAATTTTATGAGTTCAAATAGTTAAATATAGGCTTGTGAACAGAATTATACAGATTAATCTCAAATTTTCAGCTTTTTACTCGGTTAAAATTCGAACAGAATCTCGATAAAGCCCATTTAGACATGCACGTTTTAATCGCATCAAAACGATAACCAAATTTTATTAAAAACATATTTTATGATTTCAAATATTTAATTATTAGCTTTTGAACAAAATTATACAGATTAATCTGAGATTTTCAGAATTTTACTCGGTTAAAATTAGAACGAAATCTCTATAAAGCCCATTTAGACATGCACGTTTTAATCCAACAAAACGACAACCAAATGTTATTAAATCAAATTTTATGAGTTTAAATATTTAATTATGAGATTTTGAACAAAATTATACAAATTAATCTCAAATTTTAAGGTTTTTACTCGGTTAAAATTCGAACAGATTCTCTATAGAGCATATTTAGACATGCTCGTATTAATCGCATCAAAACGACAATCAAATGTTATTAAATTAAATATTATGAGTTGAAATAGTTAATTATAGGCTTTTTAATAAAATTATACAGATTAATCTCAAATTTTCAGCTTTTTACTCTGTTAAAATTCGAACGGAATCTCTATAAAGCCTATTTAGACATGAGCATTTTAATCGCATCAAAACGACAACCAAATTCTATTAAAATCAAATTTTATGATTTCAAATATTTAATTATTAGCTTTTGAACAAAATTATACAGATTAATCTGAAATTATCAGAATTTTACTCGGTTAAAATTAGAACGGAATCTCTATAAAGCTCATTTACACATGCACGTTTTAATCCCAACAAAACGACAACAAAATGTTATTAAATCAAATTTTATGAGTTTAAATATTTAATTATGGTCTTTCGAATAAAATTATACAGATTAATCTCAAATTTATGGTTTTTATTCGGTTAAAATTCGAACGGATTCTCTATAGAGCACATTTAGACATGCTCGTATTAATAGCATCAAAACGACAACCAAATGTTATTAAATTAAATTTTACGAGTTCAAATAGTTAATTATAGGCTTTTTAATAAAATTATACAGATTAATCTCAAATTTTCAGCTTTTTACTCGGTTAAAATTCGAACGGGGTCTCTAAAAAGCCCATTTAGACATGCACGTTTTAATCGCATCAAAACGACAACAAAATTTTATTAAAATCACATTTTATGATTTTAAATATTTAATTATTAGCTTTTGAACAAAATTATACAGATTAATCTGAAATTTTCAGAATTTTACTCGGTTAAAATTAGAACGGAATCTCTATAAAGCCCATTTAGACATGCACATTTTAATCCCAACAAAACGAGATAAAAATCTTATTAAATTAAATTTTATGAGTTCAAATAGTTAATTATAGGCGTTTGAACAAAATTATACAGATTAATAACAAATTTTTAGCTTTTTACTCGATTAAAATTCGAACGGAATCTCTATAAAGCCCATTTAGACATGCACGTTTGAATCGCATCAAAACGACAACCAAATTTTATTAAAATCAAATTTTATGATGTCAAATATTTAATTATTAGCTTTTGAACAAAATTATACAGATTAATCTGAAATTTTCAAAATTTTACTCGGTTAAAATTAGAACGGAATCTCTATAAAGCCCATTTAGACATGCACATTTTAATCCCAACAAAACGAAAACCAAATGTTATTAAATCAAATTTTATGAGTTTAAATATTTAATTATGGGCTTTTGAACAAAATTATACAGATTAATAGCAAATTTTAAGGTTTTTACTAGGTTAAAATTTGAACGGATTCTCTGTAGAGCACATTTAGACATGCTCGTATTAATCGCATCAAAACGACAACCAAATGTTATTAAATTAAATTTTACGAGTTCAAGTAGTTAATTATAGGCTTGTGAACAAAATTATACAGATTAATCTCAAATTTTCAGCTTTTTACTCGGTTAAAATTCGAACGGAATCTCGATAAAGCCCATTTAGACATGCACGTTTTAATCGCATCAAAACGATAACCAAATTTTATTAAAATCAAATTTTATGATTTCAAATATTTAATTATTAGCTTTTGAACAAAATTATACAGATTAATCTGAGATTTTCTGAATTTTACTCGGTTAAAATTAGAACGGAATCTCCTTAAAGCCGATTTAGACATGCACGTTTTAATCCCACAAAACGATTACCAAATGTTATTAAATCAAATTTTATGAGTTTAAATATTTAATTATGGTCTTTTGAACAAAATTATACAGATTAATCTCAATTTTTAAGGTTTTTACTCGGTTAAAATTCGAACGGATTCTCTATAAAGCATATTTAGACATGCTCGTATTAATCGTATCAAAACGACAACCAAACTTTATTAAAATAAAATTTTATGATTTCAAATATTTAATTATTAGCTTTTGAACAAAATTATATAGATTAATCTAAAATTTTCAGAATTTTACTCGGTTATAATTAGAACGGAATCTCTATAAAGCCTATTTAGACATGCACGTTTTAATCCCAACAAAAGGACAACCAAATGTTATTAAATCAAATTTTATGAGTTTAAATATTTAATTATGGGCTTTTGAACAAAATTATACAAATTAGTCTCAAATTTTAAGGTTTTTACTCGGTTAAAATTCGAACGGATTCTATATAGAGCATATTTAGACATGCTTGTATTAATCGCATCAAAACGACAAACAAATGTTATTAAATTAAATTTTATGAGTTCAAATATTTAATTATAGACTTTTGAACAAAATTATACAGATTAATCTCAAATTTTCAGCTTTTTAATCGGTTAAAATTCGAACGGAATCTCTATAAAGCCCATTTAGACATGCACATTTTAATCGCATCAAAACGACAACCAAAATTTATTAAAATCAAATTTTATGATTTCAAATTTTTAATTATTAGCTTTTGAAAAAAATTATACAAATTAATTTGAAATTTTCATAATTTTACTCGGTTAAAATTAGAACGGAATCTCTATAAAGCCCATTTAGACATGCACGTTTTAATCCCAACAAAACGACAACCAAATGTTATTAAATCAAATTTTATGAGTTTAAATATATAATTATGGGCTTTTGAAAAAAATTATACAGATTAATCTCAAATTTTAAGGTTTTTACTCGGTTAAAATTCGAACAGATTCTCTCTAGAGCACATTTAGACATGCACGTTTTAATCGCATCAAAACAACAACCAAATTTTATTAAAATCAAATTTTATGATTTCAAATATTTAATTATTAGCTTTTGAATAAATTTATACAGATTAATTTGAAATTTTCAGAATTTTACTCGGTTATAATTAGAACGGAATCTCTATAAAGATCATTTAGACATGCACGTTTTAATCCCAACAAAACAACAACCAAATGTTATTAAATAAAATTTTATGAGTTTAAATATTTAATTATAGGCTTTTGAACAAAATTATACAGATGAATCTCAAATTTTAAGGTTTTTACTCGGTTAAAATTCGAACGGATTCTCTATAGAGCATATTTAGACAAGCTCGTATTAATCGCATCAAAACGACAACCAAATATTATTAAATTAAATTTTATGAGTTCAAATAGTTAATTATAGGCTTGTGAACAAAATTATACAGATGAATCTCAAATTTTCAGCTTTTTACTCGGTTAAAATTCGAACGGAATCTCTATAAAGCCCTTTTAGACTTGCACGTTTTAATCGCATCAAAACGCAACCAAATTTTATTAAAATAAAATTTTATGATTTCAAATATTTAATTATTAGCTTTTGAACAAAATTATAAAGATTAATCTGAAATTTTCAGAATTTTACTCGGTTATAATTAGAACGGAATCTCTATAAAGCCCATTTAGACATGCACGTTTTAATCCCAACAAAACGAAAAACAAATGTTATTAAATTAAATTTTACGAGTTCAAATAGTTAATTATAGGCTTTTGAACAAAATTATACAGATTAAAATCAAATTTTTAGGTTTTTACTCGGTTAAAATTCAAACGGAATCTCTATAAAACCCATTTAGACATGCTCGTTTTAATCACATCAAAACGACAACCAAATTTTATTAAAATAAAATTTTATGATTTCAAATATTTAATTATTAGCTTTTGAAAAAAATTATACAGATTAATCTGAAATTTTCAGAATTTTACTCGGTTATAATTATAACGGAATCTCTATATAGCCTATTTAGACATGCACGTTTTAATCCCAACTAAACGACAACCAAATGTTATTAAATCAAATTTTATGAGTTTAAATATTTAATTATGGGCTTTTGAACAAAATTATACAGATTAATAGCAAATTTTAAGGTTTTTACTCGGTTAAAATTCGAACGGATTCTATATAGAGCATATTTAGACATGCTCGTATTAATCGCATCAAAACGACAACCAAATGTTATTAAATTAAATTTTATGTGTTAAAATAGTTAATTATAGACTTTTGAACAAAATTATACAGATTAATCTCAAATTTTCAGCTTTTTACTCGGTTAAAATTCGAACAAAATCTCTATAAAGCCCATTTAGACATGCACATTTTAATCGCATCAAAACGACAACCAAAATTTATTAAAATCAAATTTTATGATTTCAAATTTTTAATTATTAGCTTTTGAACAAAATTATACAGATTAATTTGAAATTTTCACAATTTTACTCGGTTAAAATTAGAACGGAATCTCTATAAAGCCCATTTAGAGAATGTCTAAATTAGAACGGAATCTCTATAAAGCCCATTTAGAGAACATATTTAAAATTACTCGGTCAAATGACCCCTCTCTTTGAGCGTATGTCACGATCAATGACCCCTCGCTTCGAGTGCATGTCATAATGAACTGTCCCTTTCTCAGAGCATATATCGTGGTGGAATACCCCTCTCTGATATGCTCCAACTCTCCAAGATGCTTGTAGAGAGAAGCTTTGATTGACCGGACCTTAGAATGCAAGCCAAGCCTTGTATCACGCTTGTTTCCTGAACAAAAGAACGTTAAAAGATGCTGGAAATAAGATAAGGATGATTCAAGAAGGGGTTATGGTGTAGGGGATGTTGATGGTTGATTAAGGAAGGAAATAGAGGTGTTTAAGTGATATAAATGATATGAAAGGATATGTAAAGGGCTGGTGAAGAATAGTGGACGAAAATGGAAGATGGATGGTGGTTATGGGGTGTTGAAATGATAGTATTCAAAGGGGTAAAGGTTGAACTTATGTTATAGGTACATAAACCCAATCTAGTTGCAACTCTGAGGGTGGTAGATGCACTTATACCTCTTGGAAATGTAATTCCAGAAACCTAAAGTATAAAGGATGAAGGGTGATGCCACAATTCAAAGAGATGATTTGATATATCGATAAAGTTCTAAAAAGAAAAAGAATGAGAGATTAACTCAGAAACTAAATAATCTGATTTAAAGTTGTTGTCTGAAATGCCAAAATGGCTACATATTTATAGGAAATGAAAGAGTGTGGACAAGGGACATTTCCCTTTGAAAGGGTGGCCGAATAGTGGCCTTGGTGTCTGTTCAATTGGTGACGTCTCCCACTTTAACCGTTCGATTGAATGGTGTCTCCTCCCAATAATTGTTGTAACTTTTCGATTTAAAATTTTAGCCTGCACAGTCTTCAATAAATTGGACATATCTCGAGTTCCCGACAGCGGATTGATGAGATTCAATATGCGTTGGAAAGATAAGAGACTAAGGAACAACTTTCATGAAGACACCAAAGTCCAATTATACTCATATCCTTCTCGAAATCGGCACACAAGTGGACCATCATGAATCTGTCCAATGAAGAGTGTTATCTCTTTGTTTTGGCGCCCAAAACATGTTTCCTTCCATGTTGGTCAGTTGTGTCTCTTGGGGAGGGAACATGTTCTTCCATGGTTGAGCTGTAGGTTGTAGGGTGAGCTAAGATGAGCTGGATGAACTAAGGTTGAGCTGAGCTAGCTAGCTGAAAGTTCTCCATCTTTGAGTGAAGATTTGAGCTGAACAGCTAACCCCCTATCTTAGTGAACTTATCATAAGGGCCATAATACTCTACTCAATCCATAAGAGTGAGTAGGAGCTTATCCGAATTCCATATTAATTGAAATTCACCATTTGTCGTTTTGAGCTCATTCTAGATTCGTGAACTGGAATGAAGCTAGCATCTGCTTCATTGCGCTGCCTAGGAATGTTTTGTACATTTTAGTGCTGATCGGAAGCTGGTAAGTTTCTCAAACAATGATTCTTTGTTTTCAGCTCGCCTAGTGCATTCGAGCTAAAATGGAGCCGGCCAATAGTCCCTTAAGCTGTGTTTAACATAACCTGCAAAGAAACAACTTAAACTAATATGTATGATGTTACTAAACATGTGTTGAATATTAAAAATGCATAATATAAGCCAGATAAAGATATGGTTCAATATCAATTACTAAGTTATCAATAGTAATATAAGGAAATAAACATTATAGGTATATAATATGAGATAGCAAGCGAGTGTAGCACATGAATTGAATAAACAAAGAGGATTAAGTAGAACTCCCTGAGTGGACTTGTGTGACATAGGGTATGGCAGAATTTAAGGTTGGTCGTGCACATACCATCCCCTCCTTCTTTTGGGCTATTTGTCCTCAAATCGAACCCCTTGGTGCTGGAATCTCCCTTAGCAATGGGAAAGACATGGTTTTTTCGTGCATGGCCTTCTAACTCCTTGTGTTTCTGAAAACAAGATGGGAACTTTTTGGCTTCTTTTGGGTTAGAAAATACAGAAATAATCACGTGATGTGTCAAAAGACATTCCCTAATCAACTTGATGCTGCTAGATGCCTTTTCTTCCTTAGGTCTTCCTTCTTTAAGCTTGGTTTGGATCTTTTCTTGTTTCCAAGCCTCCACACTTTGTTTCATCAAAATCTGATCACTTTGCACTTGTTTTGGCGTGTTCACTTGCACTAATTGCACATATTTGACACGCATCAAGTTTTTGGCGCCGTTGTGGGGGATTGACAACTAAATTTTATTTTCTTTATTTCTTGCTTTTATTTTAGTTATTTTAATTTTATTATTATTATTTTTTTACTAGGTTTATTTTTTGTGTATGACCAAAGACAAACCTAGCAATCCACTGTACGAGATCGATCCAGAAATCGAGAGAACCTACCAAGAGTTGAGAAGACAGACCCAAGGAGCCATGACAGTAAATCAAGGAAACCAAAACCTACCTGCTGGCAATGAAGGCCTTCCACAGCAACCACTGCCGCGGCAGTTAACTGTTAGAGATTTTCTGGTGGAAGATCTGAATGGATTGAACCATGGAATTGTTACACCAGAGATAGGAGCAACCCACTTTGAACTCAAACCAGTGATGTTCAATATGCTTAATACTATTGGACAATTTAGTGGGTTTGCAACTGAATATGCCAGGCAACATCTCAAGTCCTTCATGGAAGTCTGCAACTCATTCAAAATTCAAGGAGTCTATGAAGACATTTTGAGATTAAAATTTTTTCCCTATTCACTGAGGGATAGGGCCAAAACCTGGTTAAATAGCATTCCGGTAGGATCTATTGGATCTTCGAGTGAACTCTACCGAGAATTCATTACGCGATTTAACCCTACAAACTTATATGATCGAATCCGTAATGAAATTACTTCTTTTCAACAAGCTGATGACGAACCTATGTACGAGGCTTGGGAACGCTACAGAGAGTTACTAAACAAATGTCCATTACATAGATTTCCACTATGGACACAAGTAACCATGTTCTACAATGCTACCAATGCCGCGATAAGCATGATGTTAGATGCCTCGGCAAATGAAACACTCCTTGAAAAAGCTCTGAAAGAAGCTATTGAGATTCTGAACAAACTTGTAAGGAACGATTT
Organism: Abelmoschus esculentus; assembly: GCA_035048815.1. Taxonomy (NCBI): domain Eukaryota; kingdom Viridiplantae; phylum Streptophyta; class Magnoliopsida; order Malvales; family Malvaceae; genus Abelmoschus; species Abelmoschus esculentus. The sequence goes on along the minus strand of JAUCBN010000006.1, from coordinate 10,527,368 downwards.
TCAATTCCCTACTTCTAAGCAAGGAGGATTAAGACGCCAAGCCACAGTGAATGAACTAGAAACTACCAATTTAGTGGCAGCACAATTGGCATCTTTAACCAATATGGTTCAGAACATGCAAGTATAGCAAAATACTCACGAGGTAAAAGTGATCAATTCTTCTGAGTATATGCATGATGAGGAATCTGGTTTTTATGTGGGAAATTACAACCGGAACAATAATATGATGTCAAATACATACAATCCGGCATGCAAAAAGCATCCAAATTTTTCATGGAGCAATCCTAATAATACCTTGAACCCCACTAACCAAGCCTCAGGTTATCAAAATACACTGCTGCAGCAGCATGTTCAGCAGCCACTGTCGCAGCAGCAGATGCATCAGCAACAACCTATAAACTCATTAGAAAATATTCTCAAGGCCTTCATAATAAAAAAAAATCATATATGGCAGAGAACAGTAGTTTCATTAAGAGAACTGGTGACTTCGTGAATAGAATTGAGATGAGGCTGCAAATTCAGGAAGTTGCAAAATCAGGAAGCTGCTATTAAATCACTAGAAACTCAATTTGGTCAATTTGCTCAAAAACAGATACTAGACCACAGGGAGGACTACCTAACAATATTGAAGTTGCTAAAGGAATAGGCCATGAACAATGTAAAGCAATCACCACAAGAAGTGGCCTACAGCTTAAAGAGACAATGGGCAAGCCAGCAACCAAAGTTCCACCAACAACACATGAGGAATCAGACAAGGAGGACTTGGATGCTGAACAAACTGAACATGAGAACACTTCCCCAGCAGAGAGCTCGACAACACATGAACTAATTGCCGAGACAGTAAGAAACACAGTGGTTCTAGGTATTAAATTCCAAACCAAAGAAACCCTAGAAGAGATGAGACCACCACCACTTTTCCCACAAAGGTTGAAAAAACAAAAACAGGACCACCAGTTTAAAAAGTTCATGGATATTTTAAATCAAGTCCACATCAACTTGCCATTTGTTGAGGCAATTGAACAAGTGCCCAACTATGCTAAATTCTTGAAAGAAATTATGTCTAAAAGAATGAAGCTAGGTGAGTTTGAAACAGTGGCAGCAACTGAAGGATGCATGACAATGCTGCACAATCGCATGCCACCCAAACTGAAGGATCCTAGATGCTTTACAATACCTTGTGTGATTGGTAGCAGTTATGAAGGAATGACATTATGTGACCTAGGAGCAAGCATCAATCTCATGCCCAAATGAGTCTTTCAAAAGCTTGGAATAGGAAGGACAAAGCCTACGACAATGCTGCTCCAACTTGCGGATAGATCCTATGTGCATCCTGAAGGAAAAATAGAGGACATATTGGTAAGGGTAGACAAATTTATTTTTCCTATCGACTTCCTTATCCTTGACTGTGAAGCAGATGATAATGCACCGATCATCCTGGGAAGACCTATCCTTGCTACTGTATAAACCTTAATTGATGTGGGAAATGGAGAGTTGACAATGAGGGTCAATGACCAACAAGTCAAACTCAATGCATTCCATAAATTAAAAAAAATTTGATGATCCAGAAGAGTGCAAAGTCCTCTACACAACAGACGCGGACACCAAGATATCCTACCTCGGTAGCACGCTCGACAGATTATTTGGTAAGAAAATTAAGCCCGAGGTGGAGGCAGAAAATAAGGATGGACACAAAGCAGAAGGGAAAGGCCAACACTTGAAGAAAAATCTAGGCTAACAAGAGATAAGTAAATTGGGAGATGCATTTACATGCACTCCACCAGTAACATATCTTTCCTTCTATTTTATTATATGAGGATTAGTTTTAAGTTTAGGATTTATGTTTTTATTTTTTTAACTTTTGTTATTGATGTTTTTATTTTAAGTTTTTTTAGGACAATAAAAGCAAGAATAAGGGAGAAATAGTTCACAGTAGGAATTCTGCTGAGGTAGTAAACAGTATTAGAAGCCGCAACAATCCCAACGGGCAGAAATAGTGTAACGGCTATCTACCGAGTCTTACATCACGATAGTAAATGCTAACGGACAGTAAATTCAAAACAGCTACAAAACAGCTAGTAGTTTAAACGGCTACAAGGCCGAGGTCTATATAAGCAGCATCCTTCTCTTGAACTATTCATTCTTATATTCTTGATTTCTTAGAATTCTACTAAATCTTGCTCTCACAATACTCTCTGCCTACTCACAAGCATTCTTGAAATTTTTAGAATCTATTCAAGAAAGTCTCAAAGACTCCAAATCTTCATCCATGGCAGCATACAATCGATTTGCCCCCGCCACTGTTGCAGACCGATTCAACAGATCTTTCGTCGCTCGGAAAATGTGGAAGGAGCAGGGGTTCCAACACAGTGTGGAAGAAAACTTCGGTATCGAACATTACTTGTTCAACAAGATTAAATATCAAGAATGAGAGATTTTCTGCCTACAACCTCCCCAGGCAAATGCCACCATAGTGCGAGAATTTTATGCACATGGGCCGAGTGATACATGTATGAGAGGGCTAAAGTAATGCACCTTGTGCAAAAATCTGAATTTGTTGGTAAAGTCTGGAAAGTCAGCAAACTTGCGTTGTCTTTTTGGATGGGTTTCGTGCATTTCTGGGCAGAGTTGTCTTCTTATAAATTGACCGACATTCAGTTACCTTTTCAACGCATCTTGAAACGCATCAATTGGATATCGGGAGCACCATCTATCTTACTATATTTTTTTTCTTTTTTTTCTTTATTTTCTTGTTGAATTTTCAAGATGACTTCTCTTCCACGGTACTTTAATCTTTGATGAACTTCCTTCAATCATCAGTTTAGATTTGAGGGAGAATCTTTTTGAGGAGTGGGAGAATGATACATGTATGAGAGGGCTAAAGTAATGCACCTTGAGCAAAAATCTGAATTTGTTGGTAAAGTCTGGAAAGTCAGCAAACTTGCATTGTCTTTTTAGATGGGTTTCGTGCATTTTTGGGCAGAGTTGTCTTTTTATAAATTGACCGTCATTTAGTTACCTTTTCAACACATCTTGAAACGCATCAATTGGATATCGAGAGCTCAAGATATGTTTGTTTAACTGAAGATTGCGCGTGCAGAAAACTGGATACGGGATTATTATAGGATTTTGTAAAATTCAGCCCAAAAGCTACTATATAAATTTTTTGGATGAATTAGACATTAAAATAAATTAATTCAAATCTGGATTATAAAGCTTTGACCATTTTTATTAATATTTTATTTGATTCCGTAAGATTCCTTTTAATTAGCTATCCATAAGCTGATTTCAGGGGATTTATTCTATTAAGCTATCCATATGCTGATATTTAGGGATTGATCAGCTATCTATTAGGCAATTCTAAGGTCTCCTTTAGACTATAAAAGGGGTAGACTCTTCTCTTGTAAAAAGACATGAAGAATATGAATTTTTGTGTTATAAAAACTCTTGGCCTTGGGCCATTTTATTTGCAAGGTTGTCACCTTTCTATTTTTCTTATCAGAAGTCTTCTTCAACATAAGTACTTCAAGTTTTTATGAGGGAGATTATCTTCACACTCTCGCTTGCCTAAGCAATCGCGTTTAGGAGGATGAGTTAGAGCCGATTATGGTTTTGCCTATCTAATTACGGATATGAGGATGCCTACGACAACATATCATCAATTCACCGGAGAGATTCGTTTCGTTTGCAGGTGTTTGCCTATTCAATTGCGATTAGGAGGGTGCCAAGGACAAATCTATCCAACATCATACCACCACCACCATCTATCCCGCTGTATATTTTATATCATCGAGCAAGGACAATCTCTACGTCCACTACCGAGGCAAGCTTGTCCGCCTTGATGCCGAAGCAATCAACGATTTCTATGGCCTCATACCCATCCGTGATGTTCATGCCGAATTCGTGGAGGATGTCACCACTCAGGACTACGAGTTGATCAAATATGACCTTTGTTACAACAATACCCCTTGAAAAACCGGTGCCCATAAAGGTTCTGTAACATGGCAAAGTCTAAAGCCCGAGGCTAAGCTATGGTGTATCTTTGTCAAGAGACGTCTCATCCCCACCTCCCACAACAGCACAGTGGACCGCAAGAGGTTGATGCTTATCCAATCCATCATCAACAAGAGGAGCATAAATGTTGGAGAGATTATTTTACGTGAAATACATGAGTGCGGTAAGAAGGAACATGGACCTTTATATTTCCTTTGTTTAATCTGTAGTTTGTGCATTGCTGTAGGAGTACAATAGAAGATACGGATGAATACACACCAAACAGGCAAGGATGGACAAAAGAATTCTGCCATAGAGTTATGCAGATCACACAGGCAAAGCCTGTCCAGGCAACCCCTCAGCAGTTCATTGTCGACACTGTTGTGGAGCCAGTACACGATAGAGATGCCTGGCACTGCGCAAGCCACTACCACAGCAAACCCCTACCAAGAGATTCTTTAGAGGATGGAAGCTATTGACCGCTATTGACCTTCGCCAGCAAAGATACATGGAATATCAGAGAGAGTTCAAAATCACTCTTGCCCAAATGATGATTCAGAACTTCCCCAATCAAGGGGAGCAATTTCTAGAATTCCCTACAAACATATTCGTCACAGCAGCGCCCTACACATAAACTACTCCAGCCCTAGGGTCGAGGCCATTCTTCTCCTCTAGATCAACAACAGTTTCACGCAACTGGCCCATCTAGGACAGTAGATCCTGCCGTGGCATCATGTGCCAATAGAAGACTTTCCATGCGAAGGGCAGTCTTCAACACTCCCCCAAGATCTCCAATCCCAATAGGCAGTCTATCTGCTGAGATAGATGCCTATGTCAATCAGAGCTCAGACACTGCCAAGGCAAACATTCAGAATACCGGGGCAGATCCAGAGAATGAAGGAGGAACATAAATAATGAACACTGAAGATGAAGGAGAAGAAGAGGTTAATGCTCCCACGCAACGAGCAACACCAACGAGAGTTCAGCCACCAAGACGAGCAAAGCCATCGCCATCGCCATCACCAAGTGCACAACAATCAGCAGCAAGATCGAGAAAACAAATTGTGGAAGAAAGCTCTTCTAAATCATTTTAATTTCTCTTCTTTCTTTTATTTATTGCTCATATAAAAAAAAATTTACTGCTTATATTTTGTTACCTACTGCCTACCCCTAAATTAAGCATTGAGGACAATGCTTGGTTTGAGTTTGGGGGTATAGAGCCACTGCCGAGGCAATCTACTGCCGCGGCCCTACCATAAAAATGAAGTTTTTAATGATAAAATTTTTTATTTTATATCCATCGCTTCACTTGAAATTGTTGTCCATACTCTTACACTGCCCATCATCAGTATTGTCTTAGTTTATTCTTGAAGACAATAGAAATCTTTCTCCTTACCATAGTTAGGTTCTGTTTTGAAGGCTTAATTATAGGATACTTAAGGAGAAAAACTTAGAAGCTTACTATATGTTGAACTTTAAAACACTTTTGGGACTTGTTTGGTTATAGGAATTCTTTTAATAAACTAATTAGGTGATAAAGACTTAGATCTTTGGAAAGGTGACTAGAAGTTCCTATCACCGGCTTTAGGAAATACTCTTCTTCATGCTAGAGGTGCTCGGAATTGGCTCAAGAAATTATTGTTTTAAGAAGAGTACACTAAATCCAAATCTATTTGTCTTGAACTTAGAGTTTATCTAAGAAGGCCCTTAATCAAACTTGTCTAGAAAAACGTACACACACACTAACCTTATAGTTTATCTTCTAGGTACAACCTTACGTAACCGAAAGGTTAAGTCTAAATAATAGACATAGTTATGGTGGGGAGAATAGATGGAAGTATAAGACCAAAGAAGAATAGAGTTTGACAAATTGATGGTTTGCATTGCTTGAGGACAAGCAATAGTTCGAGTTTGGGGGTGTGATAAGTGCTCAACTCACCATCACTTTCTACACTTTTCATGGACACTTATCATCAATTATACACCTACTTGAACCAATGCATGTACTTAATATAATATATTTAGGGATGATGCTATTAAATATAACATTTATAGAAAAGACATAGTTTACTGCATTTTCATGTCTATGCAGGAACAAGTGTTGCCGCGGCAGCAAAATGAGGTCGAGGTAGGACCTGATGCCGAGGCAGCAAAAGATTAAAAGCAATATGGCAGACAAATTAAGGAGAAAAATATGGAGAATGTTGTTGGACAAGAAGCCCAAGGATCAGAGCTGAACAACATATCAAAAGCCCAAGGACAAGGCCACGCGGGAAAAAACCTTCTAGGAGAATTAAACTTATAAATATTTAACCTATGTACATAACTTGCTATCTACTCCAAGTTGTACTCTATTTAGGAAAGGTTTGCCCTAGGCCAAGCCTATATAAGGCATAGCCGTCCAAGGGACTAAGAGAGCCGAATTTGAGAGAGTTTACCCTAGGAACAATTCTTCCCATCATGTTCTAAGCTTTCTTAGGGTCTAGGTGAAAGTTGTTGAGTATTAGTGAGAGAAGATTGTATCTTGTTTCTTGTTTCAATGCAATAAAATATCAAAGTTTGCTTACTCTTTGCCATTCTTTGTTCTTGCATCCAAGCTCGGGAGAGAAGTTTATAAGTAATCTATTTGTCTAGACTCGGGAGAGTTAGACTCATGAAAGGAGTAAGTGCGGTATTTAACTTGATTGAAGGATACTAACTCGGCCTAGGGATAGATTGGAGTTTCAACGGCTAAAAGAAGTGTGAGATTGGTTGTTGATTATAATTGCTTAACGCCGGGAGGTATCCTCAAGGACTGATCATCAACAGTGTTTCGACTTAGGAATAAGCGGAACCATCAAAGGACATTTTTCCGAACTTTGGTAAATTTGCCCAAGAGCAAGGGATTGCCGCGATAGAGAACACTACCGTTGTCGAAGATAGTAATCTGTAGTACTACCGAGGCAGTATAGTGCAATTGCATTAGATAGAAACAGATCAATGAAATCCACTATACAACACAACTGGATCCTGCCCTCTTTCTCAAATTTGATCTCATCTTATTTAGTATCTTTTATTTAGTACAATCAACATCCAATTTACTTGTGTCTTTACTTTTGTCTTACAGAGCAAGAAGATCAAAGGAGCATATTAAATATACCAATCCCTGAGGAGATGATAACTCGATAATACTTATTACTTATTACTTGTGATGTGTTCACTTGCACTAATTGTGCATATTTGACACGCATCAAAAGTATACCGTGATGGACAAGCCCTCTCTTTGAGCGTATGTAGTGATGAATGATCCCTCTCTTTGAGTGTATGTCATAATGAATGGTCCTTCTCTTTGAGCGTATGCCGTGATGGACGACCCCTCTCTTTGAGCATATGTCGCGATGAAAGACCCCTCTCTTCGAGTGTATGCCATGGTGAACGGTCCCTCTGTTTGAGCGAATACCATGATGAACGACCCCACTCTTTCAGCGTATGTCGCTATGAATGACCCCTCTCTTCGAGTGCATGTCATAATTAGTGGTCCCTTTCTTAGAGCGTATACAGTGATGGACGACCTCTCTCTTTGAGTGTATGTCGCAAAGAAAGACCCCTCTCTTCGAGTGCATGTCATGATTAGCGGTCCCTTTCTTAGAGCGTATACTGTGATAGACAACCCCTCTCTTTGAGCGTATGTTGCGATGAATGACCCCTCTCATTTATCTCAATTCTTTGATGCTTCATTTCACGCATGGGAGCAAAGGTGAGCTACTTAAGAGTTATTTATTTAGGCTATAAATATGAATAGTCAATATAACCATATTATTCAGTTTCAGTTTAGATCTAAATTTATATTAAGTTATTTTAAGTATTCTCATTATTTCTATTATTATGTTTTCTTCAAAGGACTTACCTACAGCTCAAGGAGTAAATATTAGCTCGGTGTCAGCTCAGTCAGCTCAGAAGAAGCTAAATGAAAGGTAATGCTAGAAACACAAGGTGCCAACTTCAGAATAGCTGAGAAATGCATGGAACACTCCTACAATACTTAAGGGGCTAAAGGATCACTCTGTGTCAGCTCACAAATCTCATACGAGCTCAAATGAAGCATAATTCAAAATGAGGATTTAGGAGATTCGAATCAGCTCCAAAAACACTCCTTACACTAGAAGAGAGTATAAGGAAGCTAATGGGTCAGTTCACTTTGCTAAAGGCAGCTCGGATTAGCTTATTTCAGCTTCAAACTTTAGCTAAGTCTTTCAGCTAGATAGCTAAGTTCAATTCAGCTCACTCATAGCTCAATTAGCTTACCTCAGCTCCAACTATCACTCTCAACTCAACACCTGAAGGTCACCTACCCTTCACCAAGAATCAAGACCGACCATAATCCATATTGGGCGCCAAGATCATGGAGGGAAAGCAAGTGGGTGCCAAAAGAAAGATATAGCACTCTTCATTGGGCAGATTCATGATGGTCCACTTGTTTGCCAATTTAGAGCAGGATACTTGTCGAGTTGGGTTCAGTGTCTGCAACAAAGTTGTTCCTCTATCTCTTATCTCTCCAGCAAATGTTGAATCACATCAATCCAATATCGTCAGCTCGAGATATGACCCAATTACTAAGGACTGTGCAGGCTGAACCGAAAAGTTACATCTCTTCTAATAGATTTGGAGGCAGACACCATTCAAATGAATGGTTATCAGAGTAGTTAAATGTCATTTCAACCAAACCCCTTAGAAAACTTTAAATAGGACTTGAATTTCATTTTGTAAACACACAATTCAGAATATATTTTATCCTTTGTGAGAATTTTCTCTCGTTTAGTTCTTAAAATTTTATCGACTTTTTAAGTAATTTTGTACTTGGGGCGTCAACCCCTTTCTATCCATCTTGATACTTCTGGTTCTTTTAGTTTAATATACTAAAAGGGTCAAAGTCTGTTTATCACCACCCCTTAAAGATCAATATAAGGTTCAGGATTAGGTTTTCAATAACCTAGTTTCTTCCTTGAGTATCTTTAAGATACTATTTCCATTTCACCATATCATTATCCTTACATATCCTCTCATTCCATCATCATTCACGATCCTTTGTCATCACCATAAAACGTCCTAAACATCCATCACCCTTGTCAACACCACATATCACCTCTCTTCCGCTTCCAAATCAGTCCCTAAACTATTCCTTTCATTCATTTCACCTATTCCTTTTATCCTTTATCCTTAATTCTTCATTTTTGCAGCGACTTCTTGTGAGAGACTTGCTTCCGTCCTAGGTCCTACAATCAAAGTTTGTCGTTCAGCACCATCAACAAGTTCGGCACATATCAACACCTCTCTTTGAGCGTATATCGCAATGAATGACCTCTCTCTTCGAGTGCATGTCATAATTAACGGTCCCTTTCTTATAGTGTATACTGTGATGGACGACCCTCTCTTTAAGCATATGTTGCGATGTATAACGTGCTGGATGACCCCTCTCTTTGAACATATGTCACTATGAATGATAACTCTCTTTGAGCATATGTCATAATGAACGGTCCCTCTCTTTGAGCATATGTCATAATGAACGGTCCCTCTCTTTGAGCATATGCTGTGATGGACAACCCCTCTTTTAGCGATATTACGATGAATGATCCCTCTCTTCGAGCATGTCATAATGAACGGTCCCTCTCTTTTAGCGTATGTCGTGATAGACGACCCCTCTCTTTGAGCGTATGTCGCAATGAATGACCCTTATCTTCGAGTGTAAGTCATAATGAACGGTCGCTCTCTTTGAGCGTATACTGTGATGGATGACCCCTCTCTTCGAGTGCATGTCATAATGAACGGTCCCTTTCTTAGATCATATGCCATGATGGACAACCCCTCTCTTTGAGCGTATGTCGCGATGAATGACTCCTCTCATTGAGCATATGTCATAATGAATGGTCCGTCTCTTGGAGCGTATATCTCGATGTCTGACACCGCTCTTTGAGCATATATCAGGGTGAATGACCCATCTCTTCCAGCTTATATCATATTGAACGATCCCTTTCTTTCAGCGTATACCGTGATGGATGCCACCGCTCTTTGAGCGTATGTCGCGATAAAGGACCGCTCTCTTCTAGTGCATGTCATACTAAACGGTCCCACTCTTTGAGCGTATACTATGATGGATGACCCCTCTCTTTGAGCGTATGTCGCGATGAATGACCCCTCTCTTCGAGTGCCTGTCATAATGAACGACCCCTTTCTTAGAGTATATGTCATGATGGACAATCCCTCTCTTTGAGCGTTTGTCGCGGTGAATCACTCCTCTCATTGAGCATATGTCATAATGAACGGTCCCTCTCTTTGACCGTATGTTGGTGATGGACGACCCCTCTCTTTGAGCATATGTAGCGATGAATGATCACCAACTTCGAGTGCATGTCATAAAGAACGGCCCCTCTCTTTGAGTGTATGTCGCGATCAATGACCCCACTGTTCAAGTGCTTGTCATAATGAACGGTCCCTCTCTTTGAGCGTATACTGTGATAGAAGCCGCCGCTCTTTGAGCGTTTGTCGCGATGAATGACCCCTCTCTTCAAGTGCATGCCATAATGAATGGTCCCTCTCTTTGAGTGTATACCGTGATCGATGACCCCATTCTTTGAGCGTATGTTGCGATGAATGTCACTTCTCTTTGAGTGCATGTTAGGGTGAACAGTCCCTCTCTTTTAGCGAATACTGTGATGGACGACCCCTTTCTTTGATAGTATGTCGCAATGAATGACCCCTTTCTTCGAGTGCATGTGATAACGAACGGTCCCTCTCTTTGAGCGTATACCGTGATCGATGACCCCTCTCATTGAGCATACGTTCCGATGAATAACAGTTCTCTTTGAGTGCATGTTAGGGTGAACAATACCTCTCTTTTAGCGTATATCGTGATCGATGATCCCTCACTTTGAGCATATGTTGCGATGAATGACCCTTCTCTTCGAGTGCATGTCATGTGAATAGTCCCTCTCTTTGAGTGCATATCGTGATGGAAGACCCTTCTCTTTGATTGTCGGTTGCGATGAATGACCCGTCTGTTTGAATGCATATCTTAATTAACGGTCCCTTTCTTAGAGCGTATACCGTGATGGACGACCCTTCTATTTGAGCGTATGTTGCGGTGAATGACCCCTCTCTTCAAGTGTATGTCATAATGAATGGTCGCTTACTTTGAGCGTTTACCGTGATGGAAGACCCCTGTCTTTGAGCGTTTGTCGTGATGAATGACCCTTATCATCGAGTGAATGTCATAATAAACGGTCCCTCTCTTTGAGCGTATACAGTGATGGACGACCACTCTTCGAGTGCATGTCATAATGAATGGTCTCTCTATTTGAGCGTATACCGTGATCGATGACCCCTGTCCTCGAGTGTATGTTGCGATGATTGACCCCTCTCTTCGAGTGCATGTCATGGTGAATGACCCCTCTCTTTGAGCGTAGGTCGTGATGAATGACCACCCTCTTTGAGTGTATGTCGCGAAGAATGACCCCTCTCTTCGAGTGCATGTCATAATGAACGGTCCCTCTCTTTGGGCATCTACCGTCATGGATGACCCCTCTCTTGAGGCGTATGTCGCAAGGAATGACCACTCTCTTCGAGTGCATGTCACCATGACTGGTCCCTTTCTTAGAGCATATACCATGATGGACGACCCCTCTCTTTAAGCATATACCGCGGTGAACAGCCCCTTTCTTCGAGCATATCTCATAATGAACGGTCCCTCTCTTTGAGCGTATATCGTGATGGACGACCCCTCTCTTTGATCGTATGTCGCAATTAATGACCTCTCTCTTCGAGTGCATGCTATGGTGAACGGTTTCTCTCTTTGTGCGTATATCGTGATCGATGACCCCTCTCTTTAAGCGTATGTCGCGTTGAATGAACCTTCTCTTCGAGCGCATGTCATAATGAACCGTCCCTTTCTTACAACGTAAACCGTGATGAACCAACCACCCTTCTCTTTGAGCGTATGTCGCGATGAATAACCCCTCTCAACGAGTGCATGTCAAATTGAACCGGCCTTTTCTTAGAGAGTATACCATGATGAACGACCCCTCTCTTTGAGAGTATGTCGTGGTGAATGACCTCTCTCTTCGAGTGTTTGTCATAATGAACAGACCCTCTCTTTGAGCATATGTCGTGATGGACGACCCCTAACTTCGAGTGCATGTCATAATAAACGGTCCCTCTCTTTGAGCATATACTGTGATGGATGACCCCTTTCTTTCTCTGAGAGTGCATGTCATAATGAACGGCCCCTCTCTTTGAGCGTATACCGCGATGGATGCCGCGCTCTTTGAGCGTATGTCGCGATGAATGACCACACTCTTCGAGTGCATGTTATAATGAACGATCCCTCTATTTGAGAATATACCGTGGTCGATGACCCCTTTCTTCGAGGGTATGTTGCGATGAATGACACTTCTCTTTGAGTGCATATCATGGTGAACGGTCCCTTTCTAAGGGCGTATACCGTGATGGACAACCCTTGTCTTTGAACGTATGTCAAGATGAATGACCCCTCTCTTCAAGCGTATGTTATAATGAACGATCCCTCTCTTTGAGCATATACCGTTATCGATGACCCCTCTCTTTCAGCGTATGTTGCAATGAATGACCCCTCTCTTCAAGCGTATGTCATAATGAATGGTCCCTATCTTCGAGCATATACCGTGATGGACGACCCCTCTCTTTAAGCGTATACCGTGAAAGATGACGCCTCTCTTTAAACGTATGTCGCGATGAATGACCCTTCTCTCCGAGTGCATGTCATAATGAACGGTCTCTCTGTGAGCATATACCGTCATGGACGATCCCTCTCTTTGAGCGTATGTCCCGATGAAAGACCCCTCCCTTCGAGTGCATGTTAGAATAAACGGTCCCATTCTTAGGGCGTATTCCGCGATGGATGACCCCTCTCTATGGACGTATGCCGCTGTGAATGACTCATCCCTTCAAGCGTATGTCAAAATGAACGATTCCTCTCTTTGAGTGTATGCCGCGATGGACGACCCCTCTCTTTGAGTGTATTTCATAATGAACGATTCCTCTCTTTGAGCTTATACCGTGATAGACAACCCTTCTCTTTGAGCGTATGTCGCGATGATTGACCCCTCTCTTCGACAGCATGTCATAATGAATGGTCCCTCTCTTTGAGCGTATACCGTCGTGGACGACCCCTCTCTTTGAGCATATGTTGCAAAGAATGTCTCCTCTCTTCGAGTGCATGTTATAATAAACCGTCCCTTTCTTAGAACGAGCCCTTTCTTATACTGAATGACCCATCTCTACGAGCGTCTTTCGTAATGAACGAGTTCTCTCTTTCAACGTATTTTGCGGTGAATGACCCATCTCTTTGTGCGTATGTCATAATGAACTGTCCCTCTCTTTGATCGTATACCGCGAGAAACGACCCCTCTCTTCCAGTGCATGTCATAATGATCGGTCCCTCTCTTAGAGCGTATACCGTGGTAGATGTCCCCTTTCTTTGAGCGTATGTCGCGATGAATGATCCCTCTCTTCAAGTGCATGTCATAATGAACGGTCCCTCTCTTTGAGCCTATACCGTGATGGACGACCCCTCTCTTTAAGCGTATGTTGCGATGAATAACCCCTCTCTTTGAGAGTATACCGTGAAGGACGACCCCTCTCTTTGCGCATATGTCACGATGAGTGACCTCTCTCATCAAGTTCATGTCATAATGAACGGTCCATCACTTTGAGCGTATACCGTCCTGGACGACCCCTCTCTTTGAGCGTACGTCGCAATGATTGACACCTCTCTTCGGGTGCTTGTCATAATGAACGGTCCCTTTCTTAGAGCGTATACCGTCATGGACGACCCCGCTCTTTGAGCTTATGTCGCGGTGAATGACCCCTCTATTCGAGCATATGTCAAAATGAACGATCCCTCTCTTTCAGCGTATACCATGATGGATGACCCCTTTCTTTGAGTGTATATCGCGATGAATGACCCCTCTCTTCGTGTGCATGTCTTGGTGAACGGTCCCTCTCTTTGAGCGTATACCGTGATGGATGACCCCTCTCTTTGAGCGTATGTCATGATGAATGACCCCTCTCTTCGAGTGCATGTCATGGTGAACTGTCCCACTCTTTCATCGTATTCCATGATGGACGACCCCTCTCAGTGAGCATATGTTGCGATGAATGACACTTCTCTTCGAGTGCATGTCATGGTGAACGGTCCCTCTCTTTGAGCGTGGACCGTGATGAATGACCCCTCTCTTCGATAGCATATTATTATGAACGGTCCCTCTTTGAGCGTATACCGTCCTGGACAACTCCTCTCATTAAGCGTATGTCGCGATGAATTACCCCTCTCTTCGAGTGCATGTCATAATGAACGATCCCTTTCTTTAGAGCGTATACCGTGATGGATGACCCCTCTCTTTGAGCGTATACCATCATGGACAACTCCTCTCATTGAGCGTATGTCGCGATGAATGACCGCTCTCTTCGAGTGCATGTCATAATGAACGATCCCTCTCTTTATAGCGTATACCGTGATGGACGACCCCTCTATTTGAGCGTTTGTCATGATGAATGACCCCTCTCTTTGTTTGTATATCAAAGTGAACGGTCCCTTTCTGATATGTGCCGATCTTGTTAAGGATATTGAACGAAAAACTTTGATTATAGGACCTTGGAAGGAAGCAGTTCTCTCGCAAGAAGTGGATACAAAATGAAGAATTAAGGATAAGGGATGAAAGGAATAGGTGAGATGAATGAAAGAAATAGTTTAGGGACTGATTTGGAAGCAGAAAGGGTGTCTAATGTTGATAAGGGTGAATGGATGTTTAGGACATTTTGTGGTGATGACAAAGGAAGGATTGAGATTGATGAAAGGAATGAGAGGATATGTAATGGATGGTGAAATGGAAATAGTATCTTAAAGATACTCAAGGAAGAAACTAGGTTATTGAAAACCTAATCTTGAACCTTATGGTATATTAAACTAAAAGAACCAGAAGTATCAAGATCGATAGAAGAGGGGTTGACGCTACATGTACTTGATAAGTCGATGAAGGTCGAAGAAGAACTAAACGAGCGAAAATTCTCACAAAGGATAAAATATATTCTGAATTTTATGATTACAAAATAAAATTCAAGTCCTATTTATAGTTTTCTAAGAGGTTTGGCCAAAATGGCTTTTAACTATTCGGATAACCATTCATTTGAATGGTGTCTCGCTCCAAATCTATTAGAAGAGTTGTAACTTTTCGATCCAGCCTGCACAGTCTTTAGTAATTGGGCCATATCTCGAGCTCCCAATATCGGATTAATGCGATTCAACATTGATATGAATCCGGTTGCGGAATATCCGAATTTGTATATGTGATTGCCCGATCGTGATTCTAGTAAGTAATTGATATGAATACAAGATGATACGACAATGGAATGATGATAAGTTGATTTTTGTGTTTAGGATGAAGTATGGAAAATATGGATGTATGGTTGATGGAAATGAAAAGATGAAATGTAATTGATGGTGCGGTGTAAACAAAGGAGGAACCAACACTAAAAAGTGAAGACTCGTTCCTTAAGAGTTTTTAAACCGTGACTTGGGTGAAAGGCTAATGGATTGCGACCCTCTAGTTATATGAACTAGGAACCAACAATATAAAAAGAATGAAAAGGGATTAATGCCACAAGAACAATCTTGCAAGCCGATAAAGTTCAAAAAGAACTATAAAAGAGAACACTCTCAAAGTTTAATATATGCCAAAAGTTGTTCCTTTTACAATGAAATGAGTGCCTATTTATAGGTGTAAGACAACAACAAATTGATTAGCCTAGACAAAGATTAAGACTAATTATTCTGGTGTTAAAGGCCTATTAATTTGTTGGTTATCCTATCTCCAATTGACAGCCAAAAAGGTTTGATCTAACAAGGATGAATGTGGACATTTGTAAGATTAATGTAGACATACATATCATCCACGTGGAGAAACTCTTGGGCTAATGAACTTGATTAAGTTGTCATTCATCCTCCTTTAATGGGCTGTTGATAAAGCATTGAATTCAGCAATTGAATGGCCTCTTGAATTTGTTGAACAAGCATCTTGTGACTATTCCCGTACTAAATTTCCAGCATGCACTGTCTTCACTAATTTAATCATATCTTAAGCTCCTGATATCGGATTGAGGTGATTCAAAGTGCGTTGGAAAGCTAAGAAATAGAGGAATAATTTTGAAGAAGACCTCAAGACTCAAATATGCTCGTATCCAATCCAAATATTGAGAACAAGTTGACTGATATTCCTTGAACTCCCTCCTTAAGTGTTGCTTTAATTCTTGCCTTTACTCTCCCTTAAGTGCTGATAATGAAGGCTTTCATTGCCTGTCTTCTCTGTTAAAAACTGATAAGCTTTATGGAGGATTAAATAGCTCTTAAGTAGTCTTTAAGTGCCTCTTTAAGTGGTGTATTTAGGAGCACTTCAATGCATTGTTTTCTTGCTGAAACTGAAAGCCTTTAAGTGGTGTGTAAATCTCCCTTGAATGTCTTGAAACTGATCAGCCATCATGGTGTCTTCAAGTGTCTTTAATTGGTAGTAAATGACTTGTCATTCTTCCAGAAAATGATCAGCCATTTGATCCTAAATGAATACCCTAGATGAAAATATAAGCAACCATTAGATAAAAACTTTATTCAATAAAATAAAAGTGAATACATTAAACATATTTAATGAGCTAGTTTAATTAATGAAACTAGTTACAATGAATGATCTAGTTAATTAATTAATCCACACACTAAATGAACTTATAAACATAAGAAAACTAGCATGCTTTAGGTGAACTATCATGCATTAATTAAACTAATGAACTTAATTGAACTAACATGCTTAAATGAATATCAAGCATTATTTATTCATGCACACATGCTGAAATTAAATTTAAAAAACTTAAGAAAGAACTCATGCAAACTCATGCACAAGTAGGAGGTTGTATTGTTCCAACATAGTTGGTGTTGCATTCTCTAATTTCCAGCCTTGAATAAATAGATTTCCCATGGCCTCTTGAAATTTCTAGGTTTTAGCACGAGTCATAGGTCCAATAGAAAATTTTTCTGATTCATTGTTGGTTGTGATCGTATCATTCCCTCCCTCTTGAAAGCGATTTGACCCCATATCGTCACCTACATGAAATGGAGATAAATCAGCCACATTGAATGTTGCACTGACATTAAACTCACCTGGGAGGTCTAATTGATAGGCATTATCATTGACACGCTTGATCACTTGAAAAGGACCATCTAGGCATCAATTTTGATTTGCATTGGACTTGAAATCTTTCTTTTCTCATGTGCAGCCAAACCCAATCTCCCGGCTGGAATGTAATTCGTTTACGTCTCTTGTTAACTTGTTGCTCATATTGCCTAGTTCTCTTTTCAATATTGTCCCGCACTTGTTGATGGAGTTTTTGACAAATTCAGACTTGTTTCTCCCATCTTTATTCACAATTTGATCAGCGGGCAAAGGTAATAAATCCAATGGAGTTAAGGGATTGAAACCATACACTATTTCAAATGGTGACATTTTAGTGGCGGAATGAATGGATTGGTTGTAAGCAAACTCCACATGTGGCAAGCTTTCCTCCCAAGTCCTCAAATTCTTTTTGATGATTATCCTCAGCAACATGGATAACACCCGGTTCATCACTTCAGTTTGACCATCTGTTTGTGGATGCCAAGTTGTGGAAAATAACAACTTGGTTCCAATCTTACTCCATAATGTTCTCCAAAAATGGCTTAAGAACTTCACATCTCGATCAAATACGATAGTTCTTGGAACACCATGCAATCTCATGATTTCTCTGAAAAATAAATTAGCAACATGTGAAGCATCATTAGTCTTATTACAAGGAATAAAATGAGCCATTTTAGGGAATCGATCTACTACTACAAAGATGGAATCTTTGTTATTCTTTGTACGTGGCAGCCCAAGTACAAAATCCATGGATATGTCTACCCAAGGTACATTAGGAATAGATAGTGGAGTATATAGGCCATGGGGCATGATTTTTGACTTGGCCTTTCTACATGTGATACAACGCTCACATAGCCTCTCAACATCTCGTTTCATCTTTGGCCAATACAAGTGCTCTTGAAGCATGTTCAACATCTTCGCTACTCCAAAATGTCCCATTAGTCCTCCCCCATGTGCTTCCTTGAGGAGCAACTCTCGAATGGATCCTTGTAGGATGCAAAGCTTCCCTTCCTTGAATAGGTATCCATCATCTCTATAAAACTTATCATGTGCACCTTTCTCACAAATTTTATACACTTCACCAAAATCATGGTCAGACTCGTATAATTCCTTAATGAAAGCAAAACCTAACAATTTAGAGTCTAGGGTGTTAAGAAGGGCATACCTACGTGACAGTGCATCAGCAACAATGTTTTCCTTACCCTTTTTATACATGATCACATAAGGGAAGGCTTCAAGAAACTCAACCCATTTGGCGTGTCTCTTGTTTAGCTTATGCTGACCCTTGATGTGCTTTAATGCCTCATGGTCTGTATGGATGATGAATTCCTTAGACCATAGGTAATGCTGCCAAGTTTCCAAGGCCCGAATTAGTGCATACATTTCCTTATCATAGGTCGGATAATTGAGTGTTGCTCCACTCAATTTCTCACTAAAGTAGGCTATGGGGCATCCTTCTTGAGATAAAACTACTCCAATTCCCAAACCTAAAGCATCACATTCAACCTCAAAAACTTTATTAAAATCAGGTAAAGTTAATAATGGTGCATTAATTAAACAATCCTTAATCAGGTTAAAGGATTTCTCTTGTTCTTCACCCCAAAAGAAGTTGGAATTCTTTTTAATGACCCCGGTTAAAGGAGCAGCTAAGGTGCTGAAATTGGGTACAAACCGACGTTAGAAGCTTGCTAAACAATGGAAGCTTCTAACTTGGATAATGCTTGTTGGTCTAGTCCATTCCTCAATTGCCTTAACCTTCTCTCTATCAACTTCTAATCCATCTGCACTCACAACAAAACCTAGGAAAACAACCTTGTTAGTGCAAAATATGCATTTTTGTAGATTAGCATAAAGTCTTTCATTTCTCAAAACATCTAATACTGACCTTAGATGTTGAACATGTTCACTCAAACTCTTGCTATATATAAGAATATCATCAAAATACACTACACAAAACTTACCCAAGAATTGTCTAAGGATTTGATTCATTAATCTCATGAAAGTGCTTGGTGCATTAGTTAGACAGAACGGCATAACCAACCACTCATATAATCCTTGTTTAGTCTTGAATGCAGTTTTCCACTCATCTCCTTCTCGCATTCGAATTTGGTGGTAACCACTTTTAAGATCAATCTTAGAGAATACCTTAGAATCACTAAGCTCATCTAACATATCATCTAAACGTGGAATAAGATGATGATACTTTACCGTTATTTTGTTAACCGCATGACAGTCCACACACATGCGCCATGTACCATCTTTCTTAGGCACAAGTAGAACAGGTACTGCACAAGGACTAAGGCTCTCTCTAATATAACCCTTTTCCATCAAATCTGAAACTTGCCTTTGTAACTCCTTAGTTTCCTCGGGGTTACATCGATAAGCTGGTCGGTTAGGAATGATAGCACTAGGAACAAAGTCAATTTGATGCTCTATTCCATGAATTGGAGGTAGTCCACTTGGAATCTCTTCTGGAAATAGGTCTTCATATTCCTGCAACAATGAAACAATAAAAGATGGCAGATTTGGGTCAAGATTGTTAGTGCTTAAATAACTCTCCTTGTACATAAGTACAAGAACCATCTTTTCCGAAAACAAATTCTTTCTTATCTCTTTTTCTTTAGCAAAAATGCTAACTCTCTTTTTTTCTTCTTTTTCTCTCTCCTTTTTTCCGCTCGGATGTTACCTCACTCTCCTTGGATCTTCTCTCAATTTTGATATCACTCTCTTTGGCTTTTTCAAAGCTTTCTCTTAAATGAAGTTGATCTTTGTGAACTTGCTTTGGTGAAAGTGGGGATAGAATGATCTTCCTTGCTTCATGGGTGAAGGTATACTGATTGGTATAACCATCATGTATGACTCTCCTATTGAACTGCCATGGTCTTCCTAACAAGAGATGACCGGCGTGCATTGGCACAACATCACATAACACCTCGTCTTTGTATTTGCCAATGGAAAAAGGCACAATAACCTGTTTGATCACTTTAAGTTCTCCTCCATCATTAAGCCACTGCAACTTGTAGGGATGTGGATGCTTGGTCGTTTCTAGGACAAGTTTATCTACCATTAAAGTACTAGCAACGTTACTGCAACTACCACCATCGATAATAACAAAGCATACCTTTCCATTAATATGGCAGCGAGTACGAAAAATATTCTCGCGCTGCTGATCCCCATCAATTGCTTGCATGCTTAGGCTCCTTTTAACAACAAGGACCTCTCCATCTGCGGCATGTTCCAACTCTTCTTCTTCTTCAAATTATTTATCCTCCTCCTCCTCCTCTTGGTCAGTTTCAATCTCTCCATCATCACGGATGAACATAGTGTTGCGGTTAGGGCATTGGCTAGCAATGTGATCTCTCCCCAAACACTTGAAGCATTGTACATCACGGGATCGATTTGGCATGGTTGGACTCTTTCCCTTGCTGGTTTCAGCGATGGGTTTGATATTCTTTGATGGTCCGGCTCGGTCATTAGGAGTAAAGGATGGATTCTTTTTTACATTACTTTGCTCCCATTTAGAAGTAGAACCTCCAAAGACTCAGGGTGCACCTTTCCTTCTGAGTTGCTTCTCCACCTTCATGGCCATATGAACCATGTCTTCTATTTCCACGTAATGTTGCAACTCAACAATGGCTACAATGTTAGGATCAAGACTAGATAGAAACCTTGTCATAGTGGCTTCTCGATCCTCATCAATGTTGGCTCGGATCATGGCTACTTCCATGTCTTTATAATAATCCTCAACACTACGATTGCCTTGTGTAAGGTTTTCAAGCTTGTTACACAACTCTCTATGGTAGTGAGTTGGAATGAATCTTCTACGCATCACAGCTTTCATCTCATTCCAAGTAGAAATAGGATGTTCAGCATTGCGTCTCCTGCTAGATGTCAATTGATCCCACTATATAAGTGCATAATCCGTAAACTCAATGGTTGCGAGTTTTACCTTTTTAAGCTCTGAATAGTTATGAGTGCAACATTCTTTTCCCATGCGAGGTATGCTTCTGGATCCGTTCTTCCTTGCAAAGGAGGAATGATAATTTTGATGTTGCTGAGATTATCATCCACTCTTAGACGTGCTCTTTGGCCTTGTTGTGCCATACTATGTTGGGATGATTGATCATGTTCAAGCGCATCATCATCCCCTTTAGGATGATACTCCTCACTACCATGATAAGCTTGTGAAATTTCAAGTTGATCAATTCGTTCTAATAAGGGCTCCAATTGCTGTTGAATCATCTTTGCCATTGCTTGTAGCAATGCTTGATTTTGCAAATTGGGAACTCCTTCACCACTGTGACCAGATCTTTGTGACATGATTAGAAAAAAATTTAAACCTTACCAGCACAAATCCTCACCTTTCCACTCCAAAGAAAATGAACTCACACTCGTGTTTCACTCGGGATAGGCTTTTCCCCTTAATGTACACTCTTGCCTTTTACCACTCTTGCTCTCTTTTCTAAGTCCTTAGAGAACTTACTCAAGGCTTAACAAGCTTTCTTTGTGGAATTCGACTAAAACAAAATGGTTAGGAAAAGAAAACAAGAAATAGGTAGCAAACGGATGGTAAAAAAAATAAAATAAGAATCTGAAGAAAATGTGATAAAAAAATACATCCCAAACCTTTTTTCACTTTTAAGATATGATCCCTCCCTCTTGAATTTTTTTTTTGTTTTTTTCTTGAGATTTTAGATTTTTTTTCGATTATTTTTTTTCTAACCCGAGATAGAGAAAAAAACATAATGCTTACTGAATCACCAATGCTCTGATACCAATTGATATGAATCCGGTTGTGGAATATCCGAATTTGTATATGTGATTGCCCGATCGTGATTCTAGTAAGTAATTGATATAATTACAAGATGATACGACAATGGAATGATGATAAGTTGATTGTTGTGTTTAGGATGAAGTATGGAAAATATGGATGTATGGTTGATGGAAATGAAAAGATGAAATGTAATTGATAGTGCGGTGTAAACAAAGGAGGAACCAACACTAAAAAGTGAAGACCCGTTCCTTAAGAGTTTTTAAACCGTGACTTGGGTGAAAGGCTAATGGATTGCGACCCTCAAGTTATATGAACTAGGAACCAACAATATAAAAGAATGAAAAGGGATTAATGCCACAAGAACAATCTTGCAAGCCGATAAAATTAAAAAAGAACTATAAAAGAGAACACTCTCAAAGTTTAATATATGCCAAAAGTTGTTCCTTTTACAATGAAATGAGTGCATATTTATAGGTGTAAGACAACAACAAATTGATTAGCCTAGACAAAGATTAAGACTCATTATTATGGTGTTAAAGGCCTATTAATTTGTAGGTTATCCTATCTTCAATTGACAGTTAAAAAGGTTTGATCTAACAAGGATGAATGTGGACATTCGTAAGATGAATGTAGACATACATATCATCCACATGAAGAAACTCTTGGGCTAATGAACTTGATTAAGTTTTCATTCATCTTCCTTTAATGAGCTGTTGATAAAGCATTGAATTCAGCAATTGAATGGCCTCTTGAATTTGTTGAACAGCATCTTGTGACTATTCCCATACTGAATTTCCAGCATGCACTGTCTTCACTAATTTAATCATATCTTAAGCTCCTGATATCGGATTGAGGTGATTCAAAGTGCGTTGGAAAGCTAAGAAATAGAGGAATAAGTTTGAAGAAGACCTCAAGACTCAAATATGCTCGTATCGAATCCAAAAATGGCGAACAGGTTGACTTATATTCCTTGAACTCCCTCCTTAAGTGTTGCTTTAATTCTTGCCTTTACTCTTCCTTAAGTGCTGATAATGAAGGCTTTGATTGCATGTCTTCTTTGTTAAAAACTGATAAGCTTTATGGAGGATTAAATAGCTCTTAAGTAGTCTTTAAGTGCCTCTTTAAGTGGTGTATTTAGGAGCTCTTCAATGCATTGTTTTCTTGCTGAAACTGAAAGCCTTTAAGTGGTGTGTAAATCTCCCTTGCATGTCTTGAAGTTGATCAGCCATCATGGTGTCTTCAAGTGTCTTTAATTGGTAGTAAATGACTTGTCATTCTTCTAGAAAATGATCAGCCATTTGATCCCAAATGAATACCCTAGATGAAAATATAAGCAATCATTAGATAACAACTTTATTCAATAAAATAAAAGTGAATGCATTAAACATATTTAATGAGCTAGTTTAATTAATAAAACTAGTTACATTGAATGATCTAGTTTAATTAATTAATCCACACACTAAATGAACTCATAAACATAAGAAAACTAACATGCTTTAAGTGAACTATCATGCATTAATTAAACTAATGAACTTAATTGAACTAACATGCTTAAATGAATATCAAGCATTATTTATTCATGCACACATGCTGAAATTAAATTTAAAAACTTAAGAAAGAACTCATGCAAAATCATGCACAAGTAGGAGGCTGTATTGTTACAACATAGTTGGTGTTGCATTCTCTAATTTCCAGCCTTGAATAAATAGATTTCCC
Organism: Abelmoschus esculentus; assembly: GCA_035048815.1. Lineage (NCBI taxonomy): Eukaryota > Viridiplantae > Streptophyta > Magnoliopsida > Malvales > Malvaceae > Abelmoschus > Abelmoschus esculentus. Next base: position 10,503,662 of record JAUCBN010000006.1, on the reverse strand, counting down.
ATGGTCTCTTGAAATTTCTTGGTTTTAGCACGAGTCATAGGTCCAATAGGAAATTCTTCTGATTCATTGTTGGTTGTGATCGTATCAAACATGTATTGGAAAGATAAGAGATAGGGGGACAAATTTTATGAAGACAATGAAACCCTCTGATGCGTGCACGTTTCTTCTCATTTATCTCATGCTTTCATGGTTTATTTCACGCATGAGATCAAAGGGGAGTTATCTTATTGATCTTAGTATTTATTACTTTTATATACTTTATACTAAGCTACTTAAGAGTTATATTACTTAAGCCATAAAAATGAATAGTTATATAACCACATTGATTAAAGTTTTAGCTTAGTTCTAAACTCATGTTATGTATTTTAAGTATTCTAATTATTTTCATTATGTTTTCTTCATAGGACTTACCTACAGCTCAAGGAGTAAATAGTAGCTTGGTGTCAGCTCAGTCAGCTCAGAAGAAGCTAAACGGAAGACAATGCTAGAAACACAAGGAGCCAACTTCAGAATAGCTTGGAAATACATGGGACATTCCTACAGTACTTAAAGGACTAAAGGATAGCTCCATTTCAGCTCACAAGCCCTATACGAGCTCAAATGAAGCATAATTTAAAATGAGGCCTTAGGAGATTCGGATTAGCTCCGAAACACTCCTCACACTAGAAGAGAGTATCAGGAAGCTAATGGACCACCTCACTTTGCTAAAGGCAGCTCGGATTAGCTTCTTTCAGCTTCAAACTTTAGCTAAGTCTTTCAGCTAGATAGCTCAGTTCAATCTAGCTCACTCCCAGCTTGATTAGATCGTCTCAACTCTAGCTATCACTCCCAGCTCAACACCCAAAGGTCACCTACCCTTCACCAAGCATCATGTCTATCCATTATCCACATTGGGCGCCAAGATCATAGAGGGAAAGGAAGTGGGAGCCAAAACAAAGAGATAGCACTTTTCATTGGACAATTTCATAATGGTCCACTTGTTTGCCATTTTCGAGAAGGATACAAGCAGAACTGGGTTTAAGTGTCTTCTTGAAAGTTGTTCCCCTATCTCATATCTTTCCAACACATGTTGAATCGCATCAATCCAATTTCGGGAGCTCGAGATATGGCCAAATTACTGAAGATAGTGTAGGCTGGACCGAGAAGTTACATCTTTTCGAATAGTTTTGGAGGGAGAGACCATTCAAATGAATGGTTATCCGAATAGTTAAATGCCATTTCGGCCAAACCTCTTAGAAAACTATAAATAGGACTTAAATTCATTTTTAAGTCACATCTTTGATCAAAATAAAATTTCTTTGTGAGTTTACTCTCAAACTTGTTCTTTTTAAAACTATATCGACTTATCAAGTCTATTATATAGGTTTGTGGCGTCTCATATCTTTTCCATCCATACTTAAGATTCTAGGAACTTATTTCCTAAGGGTCTAAGTCCTATACCACCCTCAAAGCACACTATAAGTTGGGTTTATGCTTCATAGCATAAGTTCTACTTTTGTTATCTTTGAATTCTATTTCTTTACGACCTTCCATACATTCTATCCTAACCCTTTCTTCCATCACCGAAATCGACTTCCCTAGCCTTCACTATCATCTTTTCCATTTATTTCCCAAACCAAAACATCACATACTTTCCCACCACTTCACCATCTTTTCTTCATAAAACAACAAGTGTACGAGGATCAAGGTTTGCTTACAATCACGGTTGGGAATATCAAAGCTTCTCTCTACAACAGCCATTGGAGAGTTGGACTGTATCACCCTCTCTTCGAGTGCATCTCCTGGTGAATGGTCCCTCTCTTGGAGCATATAACGTGATGGACGATCCCTCTCTTTGAGCGTATGTCGCGATGAATGACCCCTCTCTTCGAATGCATGTCATAATGTACGATCCCTTTCCTAGAGCGTATACCGTGATGGACAACCCATCTCTTTGAGCGTATGTCGCGGGGAATGACCCCTCTCTTCGAGCGTTTGTCAAAATGAATGGTCCTTATCTTTGAGAGTATGTCGTGATGGACGATCCCTCTCTTTGAGCGTATGTCGCATAGAATTACCCCTATCTTTGAGTGCATGTCATATTGAACGGACCCTTTCTTAGAGTTTATATCATGATAGACGACCCTTCTCTTAGAGCGTATGTCACGGTGAATGACCCCTTCTATGAGCATATGTCATAATGAATAGTCCCTCTCTTTGAGCGTAGGCGGTGATGGATGACCCCTCTTGGAGTGTATGTCGCGATGAATGACCCCTATCTTTGAGTTTGTGTCATAATGAATGGGAGCGTATACTGTTATGGATGACCCCTCTCTTTGAGAGTATGTCACGACGAATGACCCCTCTTCGAGTGCATATCTTAATGAGCAGTCCCTCTTTGAGCATATACCGTGGTGGACATCGCCGCTCTTTGAGCGTATATGGCGATAAAAGACTCCTCTCTTCCAGTGCATGTCATAATGAACGATGCCTCTCTTTGAGCGTATACGGTGATCGATGACCTCTCTCTTTGAGCGTATACTGTGATCGATGACCTCTCTCTTTGAGCATATGTTGCGATGAATGACCCTTCTCTTCGAGTGCATGTCATGGTGAACGGTTCCTCTTTGAGCGTATGTCACGATGAATGACCCCTCTCTTCGAGTGCATGTCTTAATGAATGGTCCCTTAGGGCCTATATCCGGATTGACGACCCTTCTCTTTGAGTGTATGTCGCGATGAAATACCCCACTCTTCGAGTGCATGTCATAATGAACAGTCCCTTTCTTAGAGCGTATATCGTGATGGATGACCCCTCTTTGGGCGTATGTCACGATGAATGACCCCTCTCTTCGAGTGCATGCCATTATGAACGGTACTTTTCTTAGAGCGTATACCGTGATGGACGACCCTTCTCTTTGAGCATATGTCGCTATGAATGACCCCTCTCTTTGAGTGAATGTCATGGTGGACGAGTGTATGTCGGGAAGGACAACACCTCTCCTTCAGCGTATGTCACGATGAATGAACCCTTTGTTCGAGTGCATGTCATAATTAATAGTTTCTTTATTAGAGAGTATGCCGTGATGGAAGACACCTCTCTTTGAGCGAATGTCGCGATGAATAACCCCTCTGTTCTAGTGCATGTCATAATAATGGTCCCTTTCTTGGAGCGTATACCATGATGGACGACCCCTCTCCTTGAGCGTATGACGCGATGAATGACCCCTCTCTTCGAGTGCATGTCATGATATACAGTCCCTCTCTTTCAGCGTATGTCGTGGTGGACGACACTTGCCTTTGAGCGTTTGTCGCGAAGAATGACCCCCATCTTCGAGTGCGTGTCATAATGAACGGTCCATCTCTTTGAGCATATGTCGCGATGAATGACCCCTCTTCGAGTGCATGTCTTAATGAATTGTCCTTCTTTCAGCATATACCGTGATGGATACCGCCGCTCTTTGAGTGTATATGGCGATAAAAGACCCCTCTCTTCGAGTGCATGTCATAATAAACAATCCCTCTCTTTGAGCGTATACCGTGATCGATGACACCTCTCTTTGAGCGTATGTCGCGATGAATGACCCCTCTCTTCGAGTGCATGTCTTAATGAACGATCCCTTCCTTAGAGTATATACCGTGATGGACGACCCTTCTCTTTCAGCATATGTCGCGATGAATGACCTCTCTCTTCAAGCGTACGTCATAATGAATGATCCCTCTATTTGAGCGTATACCGTGATCGATGACCCCTCTCTTTGAGTGTATGTTGCGATGAAAGACCCATCTCTTCGAGTACATCTCCTGCCGAATGGTCCCTCTCTTGGAGCTTGTTATAATGAATGTCCCCTTTCTAAGAACGTTCGTATACCATGATGGACGATCCCTCTCTTTGAGCGTATGTCGCGGTGAATGACCCCTCTCATCGAGCATATGTTATAATGAACGGTCCCTCACTTTGAGCGTATGCCGTAACGGACAACCCCTCTCTTTGAGCGTATTTCGCGATGAATGACCCCTATCTTCGTGTGTATGTCATGGAACGGTCCCTCTCTTTGAGCGTATGTCGTAACGGACAACCCCTCTCTTTGAGCGTATTTCGCGATGAATGACCCCTATCTTCGTGTGTATGTCATGGAACAGTCCCTCTCTTTGAGCGTATACCATGATGGATGACAGCACTCTTTGAGCATGTGTCGCGATGAATGACCCCTCTCTTCAAGTGCTTGTCATCATGAACGGTACCTTTCTTAAAGCGTATACTGTGATGGACGACCCTTCTCTTTGAGCATATGTCGCGATGAATTACCCCTCTATTCAAGTGCATGTCATAATGAACAGTTCCTTTCTTAGAGCGTACACCGTGATGGACGACCCCCTCTTTGAGCGTATGTCACGATGAATGACCCCTCTCGTCGAGTGCATGTTATTATGAACGGTCCTTTTCTTAGAGCGTATACCGTGATGAACGACCCTTCTCTTTGAGCGTATGTCGCGATGATGACTCCTCTCTTTGAGTGAATGTCATTGTGAACGGTCCCTCTCATTGAGTGTATGTCCTAATGGACAACACCTCTCCTTCAGCGTGTGTCGCGATGAATGACCCCTTTGTTCGAGTGCATGTCATAATTAATGGTCCTTTTCTTAGAGAGAATTCCGTGATCGAAGACACCTCTCTTTGAGTGAATGTCACGATGAATAACCCCTTTGTTCTAGTGCATGTCATTATAATGGTACCTTTTTTAGAGCGTATACCGTGATGGACGACCCCTCTCTTTGAGCGCATGACGCGATGAATGACCCCTCTCTTCGAGTGCATGTCATGGTATATGGTCCCTCAATTTCAGCGTATGCCATGGTGGACGACCCTTATCATTGAGCGTTTGTTGTGATTAATGACCCCTCTATTTGAGTGCATGTCATGGTGAACAGTCCCTCTCTTTGAGCGTATGCCGTGATGGATGACACCTCTCTTTGAGCGTATGTCGAAATGAATGACCCCTATGTTCGAGTGCATGTCATAATTAATGGTCGCTCTCTTAGTGCGTATACCATGATGGACGACCCCTGTCTTTGAGCGTATGTCACGATGAGTGATCCCTCTCTTCCGGTGCATGTCATGGTAAATGGTCTCTCTTTGAGCGTATGCCGTATTGGAAGACCCCTCTCTTTGAGCGTATGCCGTAATGGAAGACCCCTCTCTTTGAGCGTATGCCGCAACGAATGACCCCTCTCTTTGAGCGTATATCATGGTTGGACGACGCGTCTCTTTGAGCGTATGTCACGATGAATGACCCTCTTTTTGAGTGCATGTCATAATTAATGGTCCATTTGATATTAAGGATTCGTTGCTTCAAAAACAACGATCCTTATTTGAAACGGATCTAGGATAATAACAAGCAAGTCTCTGCAATAAACACAACATTATGGATGTTAGAATGATGTTAAAACAATAAGAAAACAAAGAAAAAAAACTGAAACAAAGATGAAAAGGGATGAAGGAATTCTGGCAGTTTCTGGAGGTTAATGAAGATGAAATGCTCCGAAGGCTTTCATGGAAGCATTAAAACGTCCAAAATGGCAGAATTGGATGTTTAAGTTGCTGGGAAATAATAACGACGTTGAACTCGAAAGAACCCAAAAAATATACTGAGCGGATCCGAATAGAATACGTTCTTCGTCAACGGACTTAGACCCTCTAGATAGCGGTCTAAGAACCCGAAGTATCAAGGATTTGACACACTCAAACAAAGTCTGAATTTGTCAAGAAAAGTTCAATGAAGAACTGAAATTGAGAGAAAATCTCACAAGTGATTTTATTCATAAAATGTCTACCCTTGTCTTTACAAAATTAAGTAAATAAATAGGAATAAAGGAGAAGTTGGCCAAATTTGAATTTGTGGCCTTAATTCAAACGAAAATTAAAATTTAAATGCTCAAATAACTTCTCCTAGGCTCCTAATATCCTTAGCCACATGTTTTGGCACTTAAAACACATTAAACATGTGTTTAATGTTTGAATTTGAATAAGAAACCACTCATTCTTATCCAATGTTGCTGATTGGTCTTCAAAGCAAGGGCCTTGTTTGGCTTGCTTGCTTTTAGACGCCCAAACTTGTGGAAAAGGGTGCTATGTGGGCCCCACATGCATGGCACATGTGTAGGACACCTGCTCTTCGTGTACGATAGGTTTTAGCTGCTGTAGGTCACTTCAACTTGAGTTGAGTTGAGCTGGAAATGGAGATGAGCCGAAACGAACTAGCTAAGAGTGTTAGGAGCTAAATGGAGCTGGGAGCTAAGCCTCTGAGCTGCCCCGAGCTAAGGTGAGCTGCTTGCACACCACTGAGCTTCTTCTGAGCTAAATATAATCCACTTGAGCTGGTATTGAACTGCATACGCTCTCCTGATCTAGAGATGAGCTGGGTATGCCCACTTGAGCTAAGGTTCTCCTAAGTACCTATATTAGAACAAGGCAAACACATCTAAAAAGCCTTGTAGTCTTATTTTAACCACACAAATACACTTAAAAACAAATCCAAACATAATTAACATAGTATATACATAAGTAAACACACATACTAATATATACCTAAATATGTCACATATCAGCATGCAACACATTATAAACAACATATTCTAAGGCATGAACATTCTCAAATGAATCTGAAATGTTAGCACAAGTAAGGAAAAGAGCTTCCCTGTATTTCTTTGCCTTAGAACGTGTGATAGGTCCTAATGGTAAGACCTCCGGATCAACCTGTTGAACTTGACATGTTGTGCTCACATCATCCCCCCTTTCTTGAAAAGGATTTGACCTCAAATCTATAGAAATATCATACGGGGTTAAATCAGAAACATTAAATGTGGCACTTACAGTGTACTCGCCCGGTAAGTCTATCTTGTAGGCGTTGTCATTCACTTTCTCCAACACCTGAAAAGGACCATCTCCTCGCGGTAACAACTTAGACCGCCTTTGGGTTGGAAATCATTCCTTTCGGAAGTGAACCCAAACCCAATCACCAATCTGGGGATGACAAGTAGTAGAAAACATGAGTTTTGTACCTATTTTGCTCCAAAGAGTCCTCCAGAAATGACTCAGAAACTTAACATCCCTGTCAGAAACAATTGACCTAGGAATACCATGTAATCGAACAATCTCTCTAAAGAATAAGTTAGCCACATTAACAGCATCATCAGTCTTATGGCATGCAATGAAATGTGCCATCTTAGAGAATTTATCAACCACAACAAAGACACTATCTCTACCATTTCTAGTTCGAGGCAATCCCAAAACAAAATCCATTGAAATATCAGTCCAAGGGGAATCAAGAATAGGTAGAGGTAAGTACATACCATGTGGTGAAACCTTCGATTTTGCTTTCTTACATGTCACACAATGTTCACAGTACCTTTCAACGTCTCTACGCATCTTAGGCCAAAATAGATGTTCTTTCAATGTCTGTAACGTCTTGGTGACTCCAAAGTGACCCATCAATCCACCCTCATGTGCTTCACGGATCAGAATATCACGCATTGAACCCTGTGGAATGCATATCCTATTTTCTTTGAAAAAATAACCATCATGCCTGTAAAACTTTCCATCTGCACCTTTCTCACAAGCATTATACTTATCTCTAAAATCAGAATCATCAACATACAAGTCACGTATATATGCAAATCCAATCAAATGTGAGTCAAGGTAATTCAAAAGCACATATCTACGTGATAAAGCATCAGCAACGATATTATCTTTACCCTTTTTGTAACGAATGACATAAGGAAAAGACTAAAAATTCAACCCATTTAGCATGTCGTTTATTCAATTTATGCTGACCTGTGATATATCGTAAAGCCTCATGATCAGTGTGAATCACAAACTCCTTAGGCAACAAGTAATGTTGCCATGTCTCCAATGCCCGAATTAGTGCATACATCTCCTTGTCGTAGACTGGATAATTCAATGTTGCTCCACTAAGCTTTTCACTGAAGTATGCAATGGGCCTTTTTTCCTGCATTAGCACAACGCCTATACCAACTCCAGAAGCATCACATTCAATTTCAAAAGTTTTATCAAAGTTAGGTAAGGCTAACACAGGTGACTTCGTTAAACAATCCTTAATTTTCAAAAAGGCATCTTCTTATTCTTTACCCCATAAGAAGCTAGAATTCTTCTTAATAATCCTTGTTAAGGGTAAGGTAATAGAACTGAAGTTAGGAACAAACCGACGATAGAAACTAGCTAAGCCATGAAAAGATCTAACCTGAGTAATCGATGTCGGTTGTGGCTATTCATGAATTGCCTTTATCTTCTCAGGATCGACTTCAACACCCTGTGCACTAACAATGTAACCAAGAAATGTAAGTTTGTCAGTACAAAACACACATTTCTCTATGTTACCAAACAATCTTTCTTCTCGCAAAGTTTGTAAAACAACTCTCAAATGTTCTACATGATCCTGCAAAGTCTTGCTATAAATCAAAATATCGTCAAAATATACAACACAAAACTTTCCGGTAAAAGATCGCAGCACATGATTCATCAATCGCATAAAAGTACTAGGTGCATTAGTTAAGCCAAAAGCCATTACTAACCATTCGTACAAACCTAGCTTCGTTTTGAAGGCTGTCTTCCATTCATCGCCTTCTCGCATGCGAATCTGATGATATCCACTCTTTAGGCCAATTTTGGAGAAGATGACGGCTCCACAAAGCTCGTCCAACATATCATCAAGTCTGGGAATAAGATGACGATACTTAATTGTAATCTGATTCACAGCTCTACAATCTACGCACATCCTCCAAGACCCATCTTTCTTCGGCACTAACAGTACCGGAACAACACACAGACTCAGACTCTCTCGAATCTAACCCTTGTCCAGTAATTATGTCACTTGTCTTTGAAGCTCTTTCGTCTCTTCGGGGTTAGTTCGATAAGCTGGTCGATTTGGAATAGTAGCACCTGGGATAAAGCCAATCTGGTGCTCAATGCTACGAAGAGGTGGCAATCCCCTCGGTGTTTCTTCCGGAAACACATCCTTAAATTCCTGTAAAAGGGAAACAATTGATGCAGGCAAATCAGAAGGAAAGTCAGTCAATAAAAAATAATCTTTAAACATTAAAATAAGCAAAGATTGGTGAGAGGAAAGACATTTCCTGATTTCTCGATTGCTTGCATAAACATTCATCTTTTTCTTCTCCTTTGCAGCTTCCTTACTCTTTTTTAAGCTTGCTTGATCTTCCATCACTTGACTCGGTGTCAAAGGAGCCAAAGTAATCTTCTTACCTGCATGCATAAAAGAGTATCAAAACGATAATTATATCAAAACGAAAACCAAATTTCATTAAAATCAAATTTTATGATTTCAAATATATAATTATTAGCTTTTGAAAATAATTATACAGATTAATCTGAAATTTTCAGAATTTTACTCGGTTAAAATTAGAACAGAATCTCTATAAAGCTCATTTAGACATGCACGTTTTAATTCCAATAAAACAACAACCAAATGTTATTAAATCAAATTTTATGAGGTTAAATATTTAATTATGGGCTTTTGAACAAAATTATACAGATTAATATCAAATTTTAAGGTTTTTACTCGGTTAAAATTCGAACGGAATCTCTATAAAGCCCATTTAGACATGCACGTTTTAATCGCATAAAAATGACAACCAAATTTTATTAAAATCAAATTTTATGATTTCTAATATTTAACTATGGGGTTTTGAACACAATTATACAAATTAATCTCAAATTTTAAGGTTTTTACCCGGTTAAAATTCGAACGGATTCTCTATAGAGCACATTTAGACATGCTCGTATTAATCGCATCAAAACGACAACCAAAAGATTATACAGATTAATCTAAAATTTTCAGAATTTTACTCGGTTAAAATTAGAACAAAATCTTTATAAAGCCTATTTAGACATGCACGTTTTAATCCCAACAAAACGACAACAAAATATTATTAAATCAAATTTTATGAGGTTAAATATTTAATTATGGGCTTTTGAACAGAATTATACAGATTAATCTCAAATTTTAAAGTTTTTACTCGGTTAAAATTCGAATAGATTTTCAATAGAGAACATTTAGGCATGCTCGTATTAATCGCATCAAAACGATAACCAAAAGTTATTAAATTAAATTTTATGAGTTTAAATAGTTAATTATAGGCTTGTGAACAAAATTATACTGATTAATCTCAAATTTTCAGCTTTTTACTCGGTTAAAATTCGAACGGAATCTCTATAAACACGATTTAGACATGCACGTCTTAATCGCATCAAAACGACAACCAAATTTTATTAAAATCAAATTTTATGATTTCAAATATTTAATTATTAGCTTTTGAACAAAATTATACAGATTAATCTGAAATTTTTAGAATTTTACTCGGTTAAAATTAGAACGGAATCTCTATAAAGCCCATTTAGACATGCACGTTTTAATGCCAATAAAACGACAACGAAATGTTATTAAATCAAATTTTATGATTTTAAATATTTAATTATGGGCTTTTGAACAAAATTATACAGATTAATCTCAAATTTTAAGGATTTTATTCGGTTAAAATTCGAACAGATTTTCTATAGAGCATATTTAGACATGCTCGTATTAGTTGCATCAAAACGACAACGAAATGTTATGAAATTAAATTTTATGAGTTCAAATAGTTAATTATAGGCTTTTGAACAAAATTATACAAATTAATCTAAAATTTTCAGAATTTTACTCGGTTAAAATTAGAACAAAATCTCTATAAAGCCTATTTAGACATGCACGTTTTAATCCCAACAAAACGACAACAAAATGTTATTAAATCAAATTTTATGAGGTTAAATATTTAATTATGGGCTTTTGAACAGAATTATACAGATTAATCTCAAATTTTAAGGTTTTTACTCGGTTAAAATTCGAACAGATTTTCAATAGAGAACATTTAGACATGCTCGTATTAATCGCATCAAAACGATAACCAAAAGTTATTAAATTAAATTTTATGAGTTCAAATAGTTAATTATAGGCTTGTGAACAAAATTATACTGATTTATCTCAAATTTTCAGCTTTTTACTCGGTTAAAAATCAAACGGAATCTCTATAAACCCGATTTAGACATGCACGTCTTAATCGCATCAAAACGACAACCAAATTTTATTAAAATCAAATTTTATGATTTCAAATATTTAATTATTAGCTTTTGAACAAAATTATACAGATTAATCTGAAATTTTTAAAATTTTACTCGGTTATAATTAGAACGGAATCTCTATAAAGCCCATTTAGACATGCACGTTTTAATACCAATAAAACGACAACAAAATGTTATTAAATAAAATTTTATGATTTTAAATATTTAATTATGGGCTTTTGAACAAAATTATACAGATTAATCTCAAATTTTAAGGATTTTACTCGGTTAAAATTCGAACGGATTTTCTATAGAGCATATTTAGACATGCTCTTATTAATTGCATCAAAACGACAACGAAATGTTATTAAATTAAATTTTATGAGTTCAAATAGTTAAATATAGGCTTTTGAACAAAATTATACAGATTAATCTGAATTTTTTAGAATTTTACTCGGTTAAAATTAGAACGGAATCTTTATAAAGCCCGTTTAGACATGCACGTTTTAATACCAATAAAACTACAACAAAATGTTATTAAATCAAATTTTATGATTTTAAATATTTAATTATGGGCTTTTGAACAAAATTATACAGATTAATCTCAAATTTTAAGGTTTTTACTCGATTAAAATTTGAACGGATTCTCTATAGAGTACATTTAGACATGCTCGTATTAATCGCATCAAAACGACAACCAAATGTTATTAAAATCAAATTTTATGAGTTCAAATATTTAATTATTTGCTTTTGAACAAAATTATACAGATTAATCTGAAATTTTTAGCTTTTTACTCGGTTAAAATTCGAACGGAATCTCTATAAAGCCTATTTAGACATGCACGTTTTAATCGCATCTAAACGACAACCAAATTTTATGAATTCAAATATTTAATTATTAGACTTTGAACAAAATTATACAGATTAATCTAAAATTTTTAGAATTTTACTCGGTTAAAATTAGAACGGAATCTCTGTAAAGCCCATTTAGACATGCACGTTTTAATCGCATCAAAACGACAACCAAAATTTATTAAAATCAAATTTTATGATTTCAAATTTTTAATTATTAGCTTTTGAACAAAATTATATAGATTAATCTGAAATTTTCAGAATTTTACTCGGTTAAAATTAGAACGGAATCTCTATAAAGCCCATTTAGACATGCACATTTTAATCCCAACAAAACGACAACCAAATGTTATTAAATCAAATTTTATGAGTTTAAATATTTAATTATGGGCTTTTGAACAAAATTATACAGATTAATCTCAAATTTTAACCCATTTAGACATGTACGTTTTAATCGCATCATAATGACAACAAAATTTTATTAAAATCAAATTTTATGATTTAAAGTATTTAATTATTAGCTTTTGAACAAAATTATACAGATTAATCTAAAATTTTCAGAATTTTACTCGGTTCAAATTAGAACGGAATCTCTATAAAGCCCATTTAGACATGTACGTTTTAATCCCAATAAAACGATAACCAAATGTTATTAAATCAAATTTTATGATTTTAAATATTTAATTATGGTCTTTTGAACAAAATTATACAGATTAATCTCAAATTTTAAGGTTTTTACTCGGTTAAAATTCGAACGGATTCTCTATAGAGCATATTTAGACATGCTCGTATTAATCGCATCAAAACGACAACCAAATGTTATTAAAATCAAATTTTATGAGTTCAAATATTTAATTATTTGCTTTTGAACAAAATTATACTGATTAATCTGAAATTTTCAGCTTTTTACTCGGTTAAAATTCGAACGGAATCTCTATAAAGCCTATTTAGGCATGCACGTTTTAATCGCATCTAAACGACAACAAAATTTTATGAATTCAAATATTTAATTATTAGACTTTGAACAAAATTATACCGATTAATCTAAAATTTTTAAAATTTTACTCGGTTAAAATTAGAACGGAATCTCTATAAAGCCCATTTAGACATGCACGTTTTAATCGCATCAAAACGACAACCAAAATTTATTAAAATCAAATTTTATGAGTTCAAATTTTTAATTATTAGCTTTTGAACAAAATTATACAGATTAATCTGAAATTTTCAGCTTTTTACTCGGTTAAAATTCGAACAGAATCTCTACAAAGCCTATTTAGACATGCACGTTTTAATCGCATCTGAACGACAACCAAATTTTATTAAAATCAAATTTTATGTTTATAAATATTTAATTATTAGCTTTTGAACAAAATTATACAGATTAGTTTGAATTTTTCAGAATTTTATTCGGTTAAAATTCGAACGGAATCTCTACAAAGCCCATTCAGACATGCACGTTTTAATCCCAGCAAAACGACAACCAAATGTTATTAAATCAAATTTTATGAGTTTAAATATTTAATTATGGGCTTTTGAACAAAATTATACAGATTAATCTCAAATTTTAAGGTTTTCACTCGGTTAAAATTCGAAGGGATTCTCTATAGAGCACATTTAGACATGCTTGTATTAATAGCATCAAAACGACAACCAAATGTTATTAAATTAAATTTTATGATTTTAAATAGTTAATTATAGGCTTCTTAACAAAATCATACAGATTAATCTCAAATTTTCAACTTTTTACTCGGTTAAAATTCGAACGAAATCTCTATAAAGCCCATTTAGACATGCACGTTTTAATCGCATCACAATGACAACAAAATTTTATTAAAATCAAATTTTATGATTTAAATATTTAATTATTAGCTTTTGAACAAAATTATAAAGATTAATCTAAAATTTTCAGAATTTTACTCGGTTCAAATTAGAACGGAATCTCTATAAAGCCCATTTAGACATGTACGTTTTAATCCCAATAAAACGATAACCAAATGTTATTAAATCAAATTTTATGATTTTAAATATTTAATTATGGGCTTTTGAACAAAATTATACAGATTAATCTCAAATTTTAAGGTTTTTCTCGGTTAAAATTCGAACGGATTCTCTATAGAGCATATTTAGACAAGCTCGTATTAATCACATCAAAACGACAACCAAATGTTATTAAAATCAAATTTTATGAGTTCAAATATTTAATTATTTGCTTTTGAAAAAAATTATACAGATTAATCTGAAATTTTCAGCTTTTTACTCGGTTAAAATTCGAACGGAATCTCTATAAAGCCTATTTAGGCATGCACGTTTTAATCGCATCTAAACGACAACAAAATTTTATGAATTCAAATATTTAATTATTAGACTTTGAACAAAATTATACCGATTAATCTAAAATTTTTAGAATTTTACTCCGTTAAAATTAGAACGGAATCTCTATAAAGCCCATTTATTTACACATGCACGTTTTAATCGCATCAAAACGACAACCAAAATTTATTAAAATCAAATTTTATGAGTTCAAATTTTTAATTATTAGCTTTTGAACAAAATTATACAGATTAATCTGAAATTTTCAGCTTTTTACTCGGTTAAAATTCGAACAGAATCTCTACAAAGCCTATTTAGACATGCACGTTTTAATCGCATCTGAACGACAACCAAATTTTATTAAAATCAAATTTTATGTTTACAAATATTTAATTATTAGCTTTTGAACAAAATTATACAGATTAGTCTGAATTTTTCAGAATTTTATTCGGTTAAAATTCGAACGGAATCTCTACAAAGCCCATTCAGACATGCACGTTTTAATCCCAGCAAAACGACAACCAAATGTTATTAAATCAAATTTTATGAGTTTAAATATTTAATTATGGGCTTTTGAACAAAATTATACAGATTAATCTCAAATTTTAAGGTTTTCACTCGGTTAAAATTCGAAGGGATTCTCTATAGAGCACATTTAGACATGCTTGTATTAATAGCATCAAAACGACAACCAAATGTTATTAAATTAAATTTTATGATTTTAAATAGTTAATTATAGGCTTCTTAACAAAATCATACAGATTAATCTCAAATTTTCAACTTTTTACTCGGTTAAAATTCGAACGAAATCTCTATAAAGCCCATTTAGACATGCACGTTTTAATCGCATCACAATGACAACAAAATTTTATTAAAATCAAATTTTATGATTTAAATATTTAATTATTAGCTTTTGAACAAAATTATAAAGATTAATCTAAAATTTTCAGAATTTTACTCGGTTCAAATTAGAACGGAATCTCTATAAAGCCCATTTAGACATGTACGTTTTAATCCCAATAAAACGATAACCAAATGTTATTAAATCAAATTTTATGATTTTAAATATTTAATTATGGGCTTTTGAACAAAATTATACAGATTAATCTCAAATTTTAAGATTTTTCTCGGTTAAAATTCGAACGGATTCTCTATAGAGCATATTTAGACAAGCTCGTATTAATCACATCAAAACGACAACCAAATGTTATTAAAATCAAATTTTATGAGTTCAAATATTTAATTATTTGCTTTTGAAAAAAATTATACAGATTAATCTGAAATTTTCAGCTTTTTACTCGGTTAAAATTCGAACGGAATCTCTATAAAGCCAATTTAGACATGCACGTTTTAATTGCATCTAAACGACAACCAAATTTTATGAATTCAAATATTTAATTATTAGACTTTGAACAAAATTATACAGATTAATCTAAAATTTTTAGAATTTTACTCGGTTAAAATTAGAACGGAATCTCTATAAAGCCCATTTAGACATGCACGTTTTAATCGCATCAAAACGACAACCAAAATTTATTAAAATCAAATTTTATGATTTCAAATTTTTAATTATTAGCTTTTGAACAAAATTATACAGATTAATCTGAAATTTTCAGAATTTTACTCGGTTAAAATTAGAACGGAATCTCTATAAAGCCCATTTAGACATGCACGTTTTAATCCCAACAAAACGACAACCAAATGTTATTAAATCAAATTTTATGAGTTTAAATATTTAATTATGGGCTTTTGAACAAAATTATACAGATTAATCTCAAATTTTAAGGTGTTTACTCGGTTAAAATTCGAACGGATTCTCTATAGAGCACATTTAGACATGCAAGTTTTAATCGCACCAGAACGACAACCAAATTTTATTAAAATCAAATTTTATGAGTTCAAATATTTAATTATTAGCTTTTGAACAAAATTATACAGATTAATCTGAAATTTTCAGCTTTTTACTCGGTTAAAATTCGAACGGAATCTCTACAAAGCCTATTTAGACATGCACGTTTTAATCGCATCTGAACGACAATCAAATTTTATTAAAATCAAATTTTATGTTTTCAAATATTTAATTATTAGCTTTTGAACAAAATTATACAGATTAGTTTGAATTTTTCAGAATTTTATTCGGTTAAAATTCGAACGGAATCTCTACAAAGCCCATTTAGACATGCACGTTTTAATCCCAGCAAAACGACAACCAAATGTTATTAAATCAAATTTTATGAGTTTAAATATTTAATTATGGGCTTTTGAACAAAATTATACATATTAATCTCAAATTTTAAGGTTTTCACTCGGTTAAAATTCGAAGGGATTCTCTATAGAGCACATTTAGACATGCTTGTATTAATAGCATCAAAACGACAACCAAATGTTATTAAATCAAATTTTATGAGTTTAAATATTTAATTATGGGCTTTTGAACAAAATTATACAGATTAATCTCAAATTTTAACCCATTTAGACATGTACGTTTTAATCGCATCATAATGACAACAAAATTTTATTAAAATCAAATTTTATGATTTAAAGTATTTAATTATTAGCTTTTGAACAAAATTATAAAGATTAATCTGAAATTTTCAGAATTTTACTCGGTTCAAATTAGAACGGAATCTCTATAAAGCCCATTAAGACATGTACGTTTTAATCCCAATAAAACGATAACCAAATATTATTAAATCAAATTTTATGATTTTAAATATTTAATTATGAGCTTTTGAACAAAATTATACAGATTAATCTCAAATTTTAAGGTTTTTACTCGGTTAAAATTCGAACGGATTCTCTATAGAGCATATTTAGACATGCTCGTATTAATCGCATCAAAACGACAACCAAATGTTATTAAAATCAAATTTTATGAGTTCAAATATTTAATTATTTGCTTTTGAACAAAATTATACTGATTAATCTGAAATTTTCAGCTTTTTACTCGGTTAAAATTCGAACGGAATCTCTATAAAGCCTATTTAGGCATGCACGTTTTAATCGCATCTAAACGACAACAAAATTTTATGAATTCAAATATTTAATTATTAGACTTTGAACAAAATTATACCGATTAATCTAAAATTTTTAGAATTTTACTCCGTTAAAATTAGAACGGAATCTCTATAAAGCCCATTTATTTACACATGCACGTTTTAATCGCATCAAAACGACAACCAAAATTTATTAAAATCAAATTTTATGAGTTCAAATTTTTAATTATTAGCTTTTGAACAAAATTATACAGATTAATCTGAAATTTTCAGCTTTTTACTCGGTTAAAATTCGAACAGAATCTCTACAAAGCCTATTTAGACATGCACGTTTTAATCGCATCTGAACGACAACCAAATTTTATTAAAATCAAATTTTATGTTTACAAATATTTAATTATTAGCTTTTGAACAAAATTATACAGATTAGTCTGAATTTTTCAGAATTTTATTCGGTTAAAATTCGAACGGAATCTCTACAAAGCCCATTCAGACATGCACGTTTTAATCCCAGCAAAACGACAACCAAATGTTATTAAATCAAATTTTATGAGTTTAAATATTTAATTATGGGCTTTTGAACAAAATTATACAGATTAATCTCAAATTTTAAGGTTTTCACTCGGTTAAAATTCGAAGGGATTCTCTATAGAGCACATTTAGACATGCTTGTATTAATAGCATCAAAACGACAACCAAATGTTATTAAATTAAATTTTATGATTTTAAATAGTTAATTATAGGCTTCTTAACAAAATCATACAGATTAATCTCAAATTTTCAACTTTTTACTCGGTTAAAATTCGAACGAAATCTCTATAAAGCCCATTTAGACATGCACGTTTTAATCGCATCACAATGACAACAAAATTTTATTAAAATCAAATTTTATGATTTAAATATTTAATTATTAGCTTTTGAACAAAATTATAAAGATTAATCTAAAATTTTCAGAATTTTACTCGGTTCAAATTAGAACGGAATCTCTATAAAGCCCATTTAGACATGTACGTTTTAATCCCAATAAAACGATAACCAAATGTTATTAAATCAAATTTTATGATTTTAAATATTTAATTATGGGCTTTTGAACAAAATTATACAGATTAATCTCAAATTTTAAGGTTTTTCTCGGTTAAAATTCGAACGGATTCTCTATAGAGCATATTTAGACAAGCTCGTATTAATCACATCAAAACGACAACCAAATGTTATTAAAATCAAATTTTATGAGTTCAAATATTTAATTATTTGCTTTTGAAAAAAATTATACAGATTAATCTGAAATTTTCAGCTTTTTACTCGGTTAAAATTCGAACGGAATCTCTATAAAGCCTATTTAGACATGCACGTTTTAATTGCATCTAAACGACAACCAAATTTTATGAATTCAAATATTTAATTATTAGACTTTGAACAAAATTATACAGATTAATCTAAAATTTTTAGAATTTTACTCGGTTAAAATTAGAACGGAATCTCTATAAAGCCCATTTAGACATGCACGTTTTAATCGCATCAAAACGACAACCAAAATTTATTAAAATCAAATTTTATGATTTCAAATTTTTAATTATTAGCTTTTGAACAAAATTATACAGATTAATCTGAAATTTTCAGAATTTTACTCGGTTAAAATTAGAACGGAATCTCTATAAAGCCCATTTAGACATGCACGTTTTAATCCCAACAAAACGACAACCAAATGTTATTAAATCAAATTTTATGAGTTTAAATATTTAATTATGGGCTTTTGAACAAAATTATACAGATTAATCTCAAATTTTAAGGTTTTTACTCGGTTAAAATTCGAACGGATTCTCTATAGAGCACATTTAGACATGCAAGTTTTAATCGCACCAGAACGACAACCAAATTTTATTAAAATCAAATTTTATGAGTTCAAATATTTAATTATTAGCTTTTGAACAAAATTATACAGATTAATCTGAAATTTTCAGCTTTTTACTCGGTTAAAATTCGAACGGAATCTCTACAAAGCCTATTTAGACATGCACGTTTTAATCGCATCTGAACGACAATCAAATTTTATTAAAATCAAATTTTATGTTTTCAAATATTTAATTATTAGCTTTTGAACAAAATTATACAGATTAGTTTGAATTTTTCAGAATTTTATTCGGTTAAAATTCGAACGGAATCTCTACAAAGCCCATTCAGACATGCACGTTTTAATCCCAGCAAAACGACAACCAAATGTTATTAAATCAAATTTTATGAGTTTAAATATTTAATTATGGGCTTTTGAACAAAATTATACAGATTAATCTCAAATTTTAAGGTTTTCACTCGGTTAAAATTCGAAGGGATTCTCTATAGAGCACATTTAGACATGCTTGTATTAATAGCATCAAAACGACAACCAAATGTTATTAAATCAAATTTTATGAGTTTAAATATTTAATTATGGGCTTTTGAACAAAATTATACAGATTAATCTCAAATTTTAACCCATTTAGACATGTACGTTTTAATCGCATCATAATGACAACAAAATTTTATTAAAATCAAATTTTATGATTTAAAGTATTTAATTATTAGCTTTTGAACAAAATTATAAAGATTAATCTGAAATTTTCAGAATTTTACTCGGTTCAAATTAGAACGGAATCTCTATAAAGCCCATTAAGACATGTACGTTTTAATCCCAATAAAACGATAACCAAATATTATTAAATCAAATTTTATGATTTTAAATATTTAATTATGAGCTTTTGAACAAAATTATACAGATTAATCTCAAATTTTAAGGTTTTTACTCGGTTAAAATTCGAACGGATTCTCTATAGAGCATATTTAGACATGCTCGTATTAATCGCATCAAAACGACAACCAAATGTTATTAAAATCAAATTTTATGAGTTCAAATATTTAATTATTTGCTTTTGAACAAAATTATACTGATTAATCTGAAATTTTCAGCTTTTTACTCGGTTAAAATTCGAACGGAATCTCTATAAAGGCTATTTAGGCATGCACGTTTTAATCGCATCTAAATGACAACAAAATTTTATTAAAATCAAATTTTATGATTTAAAGTATTTAATTATTAGCTTTTGAACAAAATTATAAAGATTAATCTAAAATTTTCAGAATTTTACTCGGTTCAAATTAGAACGGAATCTCTATAAAGCCCATTAAGACATGTACGTTTTAATCCCAATAAAACGATAACCAAATGTTATTAAATCAAATTTTATGATTTTAAATATTTAATTATGGGCTTTTGAAAAAAATTATACAGATTAATCTCAAATTTTAAGGTTTTTACTCGGTTAAAATTCGAACGGATTCTCTATAGAGCATATTTAGACATGCTCGTATTAATCGCATCAAAACGACAACCAAATGTTATTAAAATCAAATTTTATGAGTTCAAATATTTAATTATTTGCTTTTGAACAAAATTATACTGATTAATCTGAAATTTTCAGCTTTTTACTCGGTTAAAATTCGAACGGAATCTCTATAAAGCCTATTTAGGCATGCACGTTTTAATCGCATCTAAACGACAACAAAATTTTATGAATTCAAATATTTAATTATTAGACTTTGAACAAAATTATACCGATTAATCTAAAATTTTTAGAATTTTACTCGGTTAAAATTAGAACGGAATCTCTATAAAGCCCATTTATTTACACATGCACGTTTTAATCGCATCAAAACGACAACCAAAATTTATTAAAATCAAATTTTATGAGTTCAAATTTTTAATTATTAGCTTTTGAACAAAATTATACAGATTAATCTGAAATTTTCAGCTTTTTACTCGGTTAAAATTCGAACAGAATCTCTACAAAGCCTATTTAGACATGCACGTTTTAATCGCATCTGAACGACAACCAAATTTTATTAAAATCAAATTTTATGTTTACAAATATTTAATTATTAGCTTTTGAACAAAATTATACAGATTAGTCTGAATTTTTCAGAATTTTATTCGGTTAAAATTCGAACGGAATCTCTACAAAGCCCATTCAGACATGCACGTTTTAATCCCAGCAAAACGACAACCAAATGTTATTAAATCAAATTTTATGAGTTTAAATATTTAATTATGGGCTTTTGAACAAAATTATACAGATTAATCTCAAATTTTAAGGTTTTCACTCGGTTAAAATTCGAAGGGATTCTCTATAGAGCACATTTAGACATGCTTGTATTAATAGCATCAAAACGACAACCAAATGTTATTAAATTAAATTTTATGATTTTAAATAGTTAATTATAGGCTTCTTAACAAAATCATACAGATTAATCTCAAATTTTCAACTTTTTACTCGGTTAAAATTCGAACGAAATCTCTATAAAGCCCATTTAGACATGCACGTTTTAATCGCATCACAATGACAACAAAATTTTATTAAAATCAAACTTTATGATTTAAAGTATTTAATTATTAGCTTTTGAACAAAATTATAAAGATTAATCTAAAATTTTCAGAATTTTACTCGGTTCAAATTAAAACGGAATCTCTATAAAGCCCATTTAGACATGTACGTTTTAATCCCAATAAAACGATAACCAAATGTTATTAAATCAAATTTTATGATTTTAAATATTTAATTATGGGCTTTTGAAAAAAATTATACAGATTAATCTCAAATTTTAAGGTTTTTCTCGGTTAAAATTCGAACGGATTCTCTATAGAGCATATTTAGACAAGCTCGTATTAATCACATCAAAACGACAACCAAATGTTATTAAAATCAAATTTTATGAGTTCAAATATTTAATTATTTGCTTTTGAAAAAAATTATACAGATTAATCTGAAATTTTCAGCTTTTTACTCGGTTAAAATTCGAACGGAATCTCTATAAAGCCTATTTAGACATGCACGTTTTAATTGCATCTAAACGACAACCAAATTTTATGAATTCAAATATTTAATTATTAGACTTTGAACAAAATTATACAGATTAATCTAAAATTTTTAGAATTTTACTCGGTTAAAATTAGAACGGAATCTCTATAAAGCCCATTTATTTACACATGCACGTTTTAATCGCATCAAAACGACAACCAAAATTTATTAAAATCAAATTTTATGATTTCAAAATTTTAATTATTAGCTTTTGAACAAAATTGTACAGATTAATCTGAAATTTTCAGCTTTTTACTCGGTTAAAATTTGAACGGAATCTCTACAAAGCCTATTTAGACATGCACGTTTTAATCGCATCTGAACGACAACCAAATTTTATTAAAATCAAATTTTATGTTTTCAAATATTTAATTATTATCTTTTGAACAAAATTATACAAATTAGTCTGAATTTTTTAGAATTTTATTCGGTTAAAATTCGAACGGAATCTCTAAAAAGCCCATTCAGACATGCACATTTTCATCCCAGCAAAACGACAACCAAATGTTATTAAATCAAATTTTATGAGTTTAAATTTTTAATTATGGGCTTTTGAACAAAATTATACAGATTAATCTCAAATTTTAAGGTTTTCACTCGATTAAAATTCGAAGGGATTCTCTATAGAGCACATTTAGACATGCTCGTATTAATAGCATCAAAACGAGAACCAAATGTTATTAAATTAAATTTTATGATTTTAAATAGTTAATTATAGGCTTCTTAACAAAATCATACAGATTAATCTCAAATTTTCAGCTTTTTACTCGGTTAAAATTCGAACGAAATCTCTATAAAGCTCATTTAGACATGCACGTTTTAATCGCATCATAATTACAACAAAATTTTATTAAAATCAAATTTTATGATTTCAAATATTTAATTATTCGCTTTTGAACAAAATTATATAGATTAATCTGAAATTTTCAGAATTTTACTCGGTTAAAATTAGAACGGAATCTCTATAAAGCCCATTTAGACATGCACGTTTTAATCCCAATAAAACGATAACCAAATGTTATTAAATAAAATTTTATGATTTTAAATATTTAATTATGGGCTTTTGAACAAAATTATACAGACTAATCTCAAATTTTAAGGTTTTTACTCGGTTAAAATTCGAACGGATTCTCTACAGAGCATATTTAAACATGCTCGTATTAATCGCATCAAAACGACAACCAAATGTTATTAAATTATATTTTATGAGTTCAAATAGTTAATTATAGTCTTTTGAACAAAATTATACAGATTAATCTCAAATTTTTAGATTTTTACTCGGTTAAAATTTGAACGGAATCTCTATAAAGCCTATTTAGACATGCACGTTTTAATCGCATCAAAATGACAACAAAATTTTATTAAAATCAAATTTTATGATTTCAAATATTTAATTATTATCTTTTAAACAAAATTATACAGATTAATCTGAAATTTTCAGAATTTTACTCGGTTAAAATTAGAACGGAATCTCGGTAAATCCCATTTAGACATGCACGTTTTAATCCCAACAAAACGATAACCAAATGTTATTAAATCAAATTTTATGATTTTAAATATTTAATTATGGGATTTTGAACAAAATTATATAGATTAATCTCAAATTTTAAGGTTTTTACTCGGTTAAAATTCGAACGGATTCTATATAGAGTACATTTAGACATGCTCGTATTAATCGCATCAAAACGACAACCAAATTTTATTAAAATCAAATTTTATGATTTCAAGAATTTAATTATTTGCTTTTGAACAAAATTATACAGATTAATCATAAATTTTATGAATTTTACTCGGTTAAAATTAGATCGGAATCTTTATAAAGCCCATTTAGACATGCACGTTTTAATCGCAACAAAACGACAACCAAATGTTATTAAATCAAATTTTATGATTTTAAATATTTAATTATGGGCTTTCAAACAAAATTACACAGATTAATCTCAAATTTTAAGATTTTTACTCGGTTAAAATTCGAACGGATTCTCTATAGAGCATATTTAGACATGCTCGTATTAATCGTATTAAAACGACAACCAAATGTTATTAAATTAAATTTAATGAGTTCAAATAGTTAATTATAGGCTTTTGAACAAAATTATAAAGATTAATCTCAAATTTTCAACTTTTTACTCGGTTAAAATTTGAACGGAATCTCTATAAAGCCCATTTAGACATGCACGTCTTAGTCCCATCAAAAAGACAACAAAATTTTATTAATATCAAATTTTATGATTTCAAATATTCAATTATTCGCTTTTGAACAAAATTATACAGATTAATCTGAAATTTTCAGAATTTTACTCGGTTAAAATTAGAATGGAATCTCTATAAAGCCCATTTAGACATGCACGTTTTAATCCTAACAAAATGACACTCAAATGTTATTAAATCAAATTTTATGAGTTTAAATATTTAATTATGTGCTTTTGAACAAAATTATACAGATTAATCTCAAATTTTAAGGTTTCTACTCGGTTGAAATTTGAACGGATTCTCTATAGAGTACATTTAGACATGCTCGTATTAATCGCATCAAAACGACAACCAAATGTTATTAAATTAAATTTTATGAGTTCAAATTGTTAATTATAGGCTTGTGAAAAAAATTATACAGATTAATCTCAAATTTTCTGCTTTTTACCCGGTTAAAACTCGAACGGAATCTCTATAAAGCCCATTTAGACATGCACGTTTTAATCGCATCAAAACGACAACCAGATTTTATTAAAATCAAATTTTATGATTTCAAATATTTAATTATTAGCTTTTCAACAAAATTATACAGATTAATCTAAAATTTTCAGAGTTTTACTCGGTTAAAATTAGAACGGAATCTCTATAAAGTTCATTTAGACATGCACGTTTTAATCCCAAGAAAACGACAACTAAATGTTATTAAATCAAATTTTATGAGTTTAAATATTTAATTATGGGCTTTTGAATAAAATTATACAAATAATTCTCAAATTTTAATGTTCTTACTCGGTTAAAATTTGAACGGATTCTCTATAGAGCACATTTAGACATGCTCGTATTAATCGTATCAAAACGATAACCAAATGTTATTAAATTAAATTTTATGAGTTCAAATAGTTAATCATAGGCTTTTGAACAAAATTATACAGATTAATCTCAAATTTTCATCTTTTTACTTGGTTAAAATTCGAACGGAATCTCTATAAATCCCATTTAGACATGCACGTTTTAATCGCATCAAAACGACAAACAAATTTCATTAAAATCAAATTTTATGATTTCAAATATTTAATTATTAGCTTTTGAACAAAATTATACAAATTAATCTGAAATTTTCAAAATTTTACTCGGTTATAATTAGAACGAAATCTCTATAAAGCCCATTTACACATGCACGTTTTAATCCCAACAAAACGACAACCAAATGTTATTAAATCAAATTTTATGAGTTTATGTAACCCCTTAATTTTAACTTAAAGAGTACGGCAGTTTAAAATTGTTGTTTTTAAAACTTTTATATCAAGAAATTTTAAAAAGTGATACAAATCCAATTTGTAAACCAAAAGATAAAAACATAATTAAAAAGTAAATATTCTCATTAAGAAAAATGGATATAATAATTTTATGCATAAGGTTTTAAAACATCTTAGATCCCTGATAATCCCAAAATAACTGAAAAAAGATGGTTGTAAATAACCGTACTGAAAAAAATGTTGTCCGGTAGAGATCTCCAAGTACCAACTCTTAGGACCAGATATCTGAAAAAAATAAACTAAAAGAATGAGCTATAAAGCCCAGTGTGCCTCTAAAGTGCAGTCAAAAATCATAATATCACTCAAATCACAATCACAATTATAATATAACTTCCGTAGTAAATAAACACAAAGAGTGATGAATGCAATGTCACAAAAAATGCAATATCACAGAGAATGTAGTCCCATACTCCGAACGCCAAACACAGTGGTGGCAAAGCCAACCGATCACAGTGGAGGTAGTTCCCCAGAACCCCTCACCCCTTATTTCGCCAAAACACAGTGTGGTAAAACCACCTTCCTCCGTACAATCCACCCCATGCACATGTAATGCAATAAATGTCAATGATCTCATGTCACAATACAGATATCCGTATAGTATACGAATCACACAGTTTAATAAATCTGATCTCAATCTCATAGTGTAACACAATATTCACAATATCATATAGCATGTCGATATTCCGTAAAGTCTCAGTAACGGATAAGTACAATACACAGAAAATCTAGCACATAAAAAAATGCACATTTAAATTTATTTTACAATAGCACAAGAAGAAACACACATTTAGCACAAGAAGAAACACACATTTAGCACAAGAAGAAAACACACATTTATATTCATTTAACAATAACACGTGGAAACTCACATATTTAACGCAAGAAAAGAAGACACATTTAGCACAAGAAGAAAAGACACATTTGAATTTATTCGACAATAACACAGAAAGAAATATATATTTAGCACAAGAAGAAACAGGTCGAATTTAGGAAGTTAACGTTAAAAGCTTTAAACTCAAAACTAATTTAGTTTATATTATTTCATAATAACTGTAAAATATTTAAATTCTTAATAATTCATCACATCCGAAGGTTAAAATTATAACTAAGAGTTGATAATTTAAGAGTAGTTAAAATTCCCAAAATTCATTATCTCATAAACTTATTAAATTAATATTATAATCTGATGGTTCAAATTAAATATCTGAATACAAAAAATATTTATGTATACTAAAAATAATCTTAATTTCCAAATGCATCAAAGTTTTCAGAATAATAATAATAATTTGAAAATCTAATAGTTTGTTTTATATTGAATAATAAAAAAAACACATATAAAATATGAGATTCACCAGGTACCGTATTGCCTAAAGTCCAAAGATTTATAAGAGGAAACTAAGATGGAGTAACCCTAAAGAACTTAGCGTATCTTAAAGATGAAGATAAAAATAATAAAACAAAGTTTATAAAATTATTTCTCAAGAGTAATATTTTAGATAAAACAATGCAAAAACATAATGTACACACAATACAAATCACAACTACATATCTAAATCATAGTTTAATCCAAAATCATAATTTATCTGAAATCTTAATTTATCCAATAACACAAATTCACAGGATTTAAAATCATAATTACTCGCAAAAGTGTGAGATCTCAAACACAAATATACAATCAAAGTCACAATACAAAAATTAAACATGACAACAAAACACTAATATTTTCAAAGCATATCACAGGAAAGTATATTTTAAAAAAAACATATAGCACTAGTAAGAGAACACACATATATATTCATTTAAACACATGAAAACACACATATTTAACGTGAGAAAGGCACACACATTTAGCACAAAAAGAAAACACATATTTAGCACAAGAAGAAATAGGTTGAACCTAAAAAGTTAACATTAAAAACTTTACCCTCAAAACTAATTTAATTTATATTATTTTATCATAACTTTAAAATATTTAAATACTTAATAATTCGTTAAAACCCAAAATTAAAATTATAATTAAGAATTGATGACTTGAAAAGAGTTAAAATTCTCCCAATACATTATCTCAAAACTCATTAAAATAATATTATAGTCAGATGGTTCAAATAAAATATTCGAATGTAAGAAAAATATTTATATATACTGAAATAACTATAATTATCAAATGCATCAAAGTTTCTAAAAATAATAATAATGACTAAAAATTAGTTTTATATTAAATAATAAAATAACCAGATAAAATATAAGATTCTTTAGGTATTGAATTGCTTAAAGCCCACAGATTTGTAAGAGAAAACTAAGTTGAAGTAACCTAAAGAACTTAGCGTATCACAAAGAGGTATATAAAAACAAAAAAAAACATGATTTATAAAATAATTTTTCAACAGTAATATTTTAGAAAAACAATGCAAAACAAGATGTACGCAAAACACAAATCACAACTACATAATTCAATTATAATTCAATCCAAAATCATAATTTATCCGAAAATACAAATTCACAGGATTTTAAATCATAATTACTCACAAAAGTGTAGGATTTCAAAATCCGAAAGTTTTATGTATTTCTAAAATCACAATATTATACATGTCACAAAAAAAATATATTTTAGATAAACACATCTAGCACGAGTAAGAGAACACACCTTAGCCAAAACGACTCAAATTATTGCATAACATAGTTTTGATCTCGGACAGAAATAAAGAGTGAGAACAAAGTTTTTAGAGAATCTTGATGGAGGAAAAATAATGTAGTGATTTCTCTTAGATTACAATATGTATTTATAGTGAGAAAAATAACTGAGCTTAAGTAGAATTAAAATTCTATTAGATCATATTATAAATATAATAATAATAAAAAATAAGATTATATAATTTTAAATGAGCTTCTTATCTTTATCTGAGACTTTATATAATATATATAATATTAAACAAAGAGTTTTGATAAAAAAAATAATTAAATAAAATAATATTTTTAATAAAAAGATTGATTATAGAAAAACTCTTAATAACAAAAAATAATAATTAATCTCAGTTTAAAAGCAAATTAGTTATCCAAAAAGTCATCTAATTTTAAAACATCACTTTAACTTTTAATCTTTAAATTCACATTTAAACTTTCAAAACTTTATAATCTTATCTCAAAAATTTTCCCTTAAATATAGAAAATCAATTTAAAACCTCTTAAAAAAAATTAGGGTTTCAGAAAT
Organism: Abelmoschus esculentus; assembly: GCA_035048815.1. Lineage (NCBI taxonomy): Eukaryota > Viridiplantae > Streptophyta > Magnoliopsida > Malvales > Malvaceae > Abelmoschus > Abelmoschus esculentus. Next base: position 10,474,785 of record JAUCBN010000006.1, on the reverse strand, counting down.
TGGGAATCTGAAATTAGGAATTTTAAAATTAGGGTTTTTAAAATTAGATATAATTTTTGGGGTATTATAGTTTAAATATTTAATTACTGGCTTTTGAACAAAATTATACAGATTAATCTCAAATTTTTAGGTTTTTACTCGGTTAAAATTCGAACGGATTCTCTATAGAGAACAATTAGACATGCTCGTATTAATCGCATCAAAACGAAAACCAAATGTTATTAAATTAAATTTTATGAGTTCAAATAGTTAATTATAGGCTTTTGAATAAAATTATACAGATTATTCTCAAATTTTCAACTTTTTACTCGGTTAAAATTCGAACGGAATCTCTATAAAGCCCATTTAGACATGCACGTTTTAATTGCATCATAATGACAACAAAATTTTATTAAAATCAAATTTTATGATTTAAAGTATTTAATTATTAGCTTTTGAACGAAATTATACAGATTAATCATAAATTTTATGAATTTTACTCGGTTAAAATTAGAACAGAATCTCTATAAAGCCCATTTAGACATACACGTTTTAATCCCAACAAAACGACAACCAAATGTTATTAAATCAAATTTTATGAGTTTAAATATTTAATTATGGGCTTTTGAAAAAAAATTATACAGACTAATCTCATATTTTAAGGTCTTTACTAGGTTAAAATTCTAACGGATTCTCTATAGAGCCCATTTAGACATGCTCGTATTAATCGTATCAAAACGATAACCAAATGTTATTAAATTAAATTTTATGAGTTCAAATACTTAATTATATGCTTTTGAACAAAATTACTCAGATTAATCATAAATTTTCAGCATTTTACTCGTTTAAAATTCGAACGGAATCTTTATAAAGCCCATTTAGACATGCACGTTTTAATCGCATCAAAACGACAACCAAATTTTATTAAAATCAAATTTTATAATTTTAAATATTTAATTATTAGCTTTTGAATATAATTATACAGATTAATCTGAAATTTTCAGAATTTTACTCGGTTAAAATTCGAACGGAATCTCTATAAATCCCATTTAGACATGCACGTTTTAATCCTAACAAAACGACAACCAAATGTTATTAAATTAAATTTTATGAATTTAAATATTTAATTATGTGCTTTTAAACAAAATTATACAGATTAATCTCAAATTTTAAGGTTTTTATTCAGTTAAAATTTGAATGGATTCTCTATAGAGCACATTTAGACATGCTCGTATTAATCGCATCAAAACGACAACCAAATGTTATTAAATTAAATTTTATGAGTTCAAATAGTTAATTATAGGCTTTTGAACAAAATTATACAGATTAATCTCAAATTTTCAGCTTTTTACTCGGTTAAAATTCGAACAGAATCTCTATAAAGCCCATTTAGACATGCACGTTTTAAACGCATCAAAACGACAACCAAATTTTATTAAAATTAAATTTTATGATTTCAAATATTTAATTATTAGCTTTTGAAAGAAATTATACAGATTAATCGGAAATTTTCAGAATTTTACTCGGTTAAAATTAGAACGAATCTCTATAAAGCCCATTTAGACATGCACGTTTTAATCCCAACAAAACGACAACCAAATGTTATTAAATCAAATTTTATGAGTTTAAATATTTAATTATGGGCTTTTGAACAAAATTATACATATTAATCTCAAATTTTAAGGTTTTTACTCGGTTAAAATTCGAACGGATTCTCTATAGAGTACATTTAGACATGCTCGTATTAATCGCATCAAAACGACAACCAAATGTTATTAAATTAAATTTTATGAGTTCAAATAGTTAATTATAGGCTTTTGAACAAAATTATAAAGATTAATCTCAAATTTTTAGCTTTTTACTGGGTTAAAATTTGAACGGAATCTCTATAAAGCCCATTTAGACATGCACGTTTTAATCGCATCAAAACGAAAACCAAATTTTATTAAAATCAAACTTTATGATTTCAAATATTTAATTATTAGCTTTTGAATAAAATTATACAGATTAATCTAAAATTTTTTTAGAAATTTACTCGGTAAAAATTAGAACAGAATCTCTATAAAGCCCATTTAGATATGCACGTTTTAATTCCAACAAAACGACAACCAAATATTATTAAATCAAATTTTATGAGTTTAAATATTTAATGATGGACTTTTGAACAAAATTATACAGAATAATCTCAAATTTTAAGGTTTTTACTGGGTTAAAATTCGAACGGATTCTCTATAGAGCCCATTTAGACATGCTCGTATTAATCGCATCAAAACGACAACCAAATGTTATTAAATTAAATTTGATGAGTTCAAATAGTTAATTGTAGGCTTTTGAACAAAATTATATAGATTAATCTCAAATTTTCAGCTTTTTACTAGGTTGAAATTCGAACGGAATCTCTATAAAGCCTATTTAGACATGCACGTTTTAATCGCATCAAAACGACAACAAAATTTTATTAAAATCAAATTTTATGATTTCAAATATTTAAATATTAGATTTTAAAAGAAATTATACAGATGAATCTGAAATTTTAAGAATTTTACTCGGTTAAAATTAGAATGGAATCTCTATAAAGCCCATTTAGACATGCACGTTTTAATCCTAACAAAATGACAACCAAATGTTATTAAATCAAATTTTATGAGTTTAAATATTTAATTATGTGCTTTTGAAAAAAATTATACAGATTAATCTCAAATTTTAAGGTTTTTACTCGGTTAAAATTTGAACGGATTCTCTATAGAGTACACTTAGACATGCTCGTATTAATCGCATCAAAACGACAACCAAATGTTATTAAATTAAATTTTATGAGTTCAAATTTTTAATTATAGGCTTGTGAACAAAATTATACAGATTAATCTCAAATTTTCAGATTTTTACGAGGTTAAAATTCGAACGGAATCTCTATAAAGTCCGTTTAGACATGCACGTTTTAATCGCATCAAAACGACAACCAAATTTTATTAAAATCAAATTTTATGATTTCAAATATTTAATTATTAGCTTTTCAACAAAATTATACAGATTAATCTAAAATTTTCAGAATTTTACTCTATTAAAATTAGAACAGAATCTCTATAAAGCCCATTTAGACATGCACGTTTTAATCCCAACAAAACGACAACCAAATGTTTTTAAACCAAATTTTATGAGTTTAAATATTTAATTATGGGCTTTTGAACAAAATTATAAAGATTAATATCAAATTTTAAGGTTTTTACTCGGTTAAAATTCGAACGGATTCTCTATAGAGCCCATTTAGACATGCTCGTATTTATCGCATCAAAACGACAACCAAATGTTATTAAATTAAATTTTATGAGTTCAAATAGTTAATTATAGGCTTTTGAACAAAATTATACAGATTAATCTCAAATTTTCAGATTTTTACTAGGTTAAAATTCGAACGGAATCTCTATAAAGTCCGTTTAGACATGCACGTTTTAATCGCATCAAAACGACAACCAAATTTTATTAAAATCAAATTTTATGATTTCAAGTATTTAATTATTAGCTTTTGAAAGAAATTATACAGATTAATCTGAAATTTTCAACTTTTTACTCGGTTAAAATTCGAACGGAATCTCTATAAAGCCCATTTAGACATGCTCGTTTTAATCGCATCAAAACGACAACCAAATTTTATTAAAATCAAATTTTATAATTTCAAATATTTAATTATTACCTTTTGAACATAATTATACAGATTAATCTGAAATTTTAAGAATTTTACTCGGTTAAAATTAGAACAGAATCTCTATAAAGCCCATTTAGACATGTACGTTTTAATCCCAACAAAACGACAACCAAATGTTATTAAATTAAATTTTATGAGTTTAAATATTTAATTATGGATTTTTGAACAAAATTATACAGATTAATCTCAAATTTTAAGGTTTTTACTCGATTAAAATTCGAACGGATTCTCTATAGAGTACATTTAGACATGCTCGTATTAATCGCATCAAAACGACAACCAAATGTTATTAAATTAAATTTTATGAGTTCAAATAGTTAATTATAGGCTTTTGAACAAAATCATAAAGATTAATCTCAAATTTTTAGCTTTTTACTGGGTTAAAATTTGAACGGAATCTCTATAAAGCCCATTTAGACATGCACGTTTTAATCGCATCAAAACGACAACCAAATGTTATAAAATTAAATTTTATGAGTTTAAATAGTTAATTATAGGCTTTTGAACAAAATTATACAGATTAATCTCAAATTTTCAGCTTTTTACTCGGTTAATATTCGAACGGAATCTCTATAAAGCCCATTTAGACATGCACGTTTTAATCGCATCAAAACGACAACCAAATTTTATTAAAATCAAATTTTATGATTTCAAATATTTAATTATTAGCTTTTGAACAAAATTATACAGGTTAATTTGAAATTTTCAGAATTTTACTCGGTTAAAATTAGAACGGAATCTCTATAAAGACCATTTAGAAATGCACGTTTTAATCCCAACAAAATGACAAACAACTGTTATTAAAATCAAATTTTATGAGTTTAAATATTTAATTATGGGCTTTTGAACAAAATTATACAGATTAATCTGAAATTTTTAGAATTTTAGCCGGTTAAAATTAGAACGAAATCTCTATAAAGCCCATTTAGACATGCACGTTTTAATCCCAATAAAACGACAAACAAATATTATTAAATCAAATTTTATGAGTTTAAATATATAATTATGGGCTTTTGAACAAAATTATACAGATTAATCTCAAATTTTAAGGTTTTTACTCGGTTAAAATTCGAACGGATTCTCTATAGAGCACATTTAGACATGCTCGTACTAATCGCATCAAAACGACAACCAAATGTTATTAAATCAAATTTTATGAGTTTAAATATTTAATTATGGGCTTTTGAAAAAAATTATACAGATTAATCTCAAATTTTAAGGTTTTTACTCGGTTAAAATTCGAATGGATTCTCTATAGAGCACATTCAGACTTGCTCGTACTAATCGCATCAAAACGACAACCAAAGGTTATTAAATTAAATTTTATGAGTTTAAATAGTTAATCATAGGCTTGTGAACAAAACTACACATATTAATCTCAATTTTTCAGCTTTTTACTCGGTTAAAATTCGAACGGAATCTCAATAAAGCCCATTTAGACATGTACGTTTTAATCGCATCAAAACGACAACCCAATTTTATTAAAATCAAATTTTATAATTCAAATAATTAATTATTAGCTTTTGAACGAAATTATACAGATTAATCTCAAATTTTAAGGTTCTTACTCGGTTAAAATTCGAACGGATTCTCTATAGAGCACATTTAGACATGCTCGTATTAATCGCATCAAAACGACAACCAAATGTTATTAAATTAAATTTTATGAGTTTAAATAGTTAATTATAGGCTTTTGAACAAAATTATACAGATTAATCTCAAATTTTCAGCTTTTTACTCGGTTAAAATTCGAACGGAATCTCTATAAAGCCCATTTAGACATGCACGTTTTAATCGCATCAAAACGACAACCAAATTTTATTAAAATCAAATTTTATGATTTCAAATATTTAATTATTAGCTTTTGAAAAAAATTATACAGGTTAATTTGAAATTTTCAGAATTTTACTCGGTTAAAATTAGAACGGAATCTCTATAAAGCCCATTTAGAAATGCACGTTTTAATCCCAACAAAGTAACAAACAAATGTTATTAAAATCAAATTTTATGAGTTTAAATATTTAATTATGGGCTTTTGAATAAAACTATATAGATTAATCTAAAATTTTTAGAATTTTACTCGGTTAAAATTAGAACGGAATCTCTATAAAGCCCATTTAGAAATGCACGTTTTAATCCCAACAAAATAACAAACAAATATTATTAAAATCAAATTTTATGAGTTTAAATATTTAATTATGGGCTTTTGAATAAAATTATAAAGGTTAATCTGAAATTTTCTGAATTTTACTCGGTTAAAATTAGAACGGAATCTCTATAAAGCCTATTTAGACATGCACGTTTTAATCTCAACAAAACGACAACCAAATGTTATTAAATCAAATTTTATGAGTTTAAATATTTAATTGTGGGCTTTTGAACAAAATTATACAGATTAATCTCAAATTTTAAGGTTTTTACTTGGTCAAAATTCGAACGGATTCTCTATAGAGCACATTTAGACATGCTCGTACTAATCGCATCAAAACAACAACCAAATGTTATTAAATCAAATTTTATGAGTTTAAATATTTAATTATGGGCTTTTGAACAAAATTATACAGATTAATCTCAAATTTTAAGGTTTTTACTCGGTTAAAATACGAATGGATTCTCTATAGAGCACATTCAGACATGCTCGTACTAATCGCATCAAAACGACAACCAAAGGTTATTAAATTAAATTTTATGAGTTTAAATAGTTAATCATAGGCTTGTGAACAAAACTACACAGATTAATCTCAATTTTTCAGCTTTTTACTCGGTTAAAATTCGAACGGAATCTCAATAAAGCCCATTTAGACATGCACGTTTTAATCGCATCAAAACGACAACCAAATTTTATTAAAATCAAATTTTATAATTTCAAATAATTAATTATTAGCCTTTGAACAAAATTATACAGATTAATCTCAAATTTTAAGGTTCTTACTCGGTTAAAATTCGAACGGATTCTCTATAGAGCACATTTAGACATGCTCATATTAATCGCATCAAAACGACAATCAAATGTTATTAAATTAAATTTTATGAGTTGAAATAGTTAATTATAGGCTTTTGAACAAAATTATACAGATTAATCTCAAATTTTCAGCTTTTTACTCGGTTAAAATTCGAACGGAATCTCTATAAAGCCCATTTAGACATGCACGTTTTAATCGCATCAAAACAACAACCAAATTTTATTAAAATCAAATTTTATTATTTCAAATATTTAATTTTTAGCTTTTGAACAAAATTATACAGGTTAATTTGAAATTTTTAGAATTTTACTCGGTTAAAATTAGAACGGAATCTCTATAAAGCCCATTTAGAAATGCACGTTTTAATCCCAACAAAGTAACAAACAAATGTTATTAAAATCAAATTTTATGAGTTTAAATATTTAATTATGGGCTTTTGAATAAAACTATATAGATTAATCTAAAATTTTTAGAATTTTACACGGTTAAAATTAGAACGGAATCTCTATAAAGCCCATTTAGAAATGCACGTTTTAATCCCAACAAAATAACAAACAAATATTATTAAAATCAAATTTTATGAGTTTAAATATTTAATTATGGGCTTTTGAATAAAATTATAAAGGTTAATCTGAAATTTTCTGAATTTTACTCGGTTAAAATTAGAACGGAATCTCTATAAAGCCCATTTAGACATGCACGTTTTAATCTCAACAAAACGACAACGAAATGTTATTAAATCAAATTTTATGAGTTTAAATATTTAATTATTGGCTTTTGAACAAAATTATACAGATTAATCTCAAATTTTAAGGTTTTTACTTGGTTAAAATTCGAACGGATTCTCTATAGAGCATATTCAGACATGCTCGTACTAATCGCATCAAAATGACAACCAAAGGTTATTAAATTAAATTTTATGAGTTTAAATAGTTAATCATAGGCTTGTGAACAAAACTACACAGATTAATCTCAATTTTTCAGCTTTTTACTCGGTTAAAATTCGAACGGAATCTCAATAAAGCCCATTTAGACATGCACGTTTTAATCGCATCAAAACGACAACCAAATTTTATTAAAATCAAATTTTATAATTTCAAATAATTAATTATTTGCTTTTGAACAAAATTATACAGATTAATCTCAAATTTTAACGTTCCTACTCGGTTAAAATTCGAACGGATTCTCTATAGAGCACATTTAGACATGCTCGTATTAATCGCATCAAAACGACAATCAAATGTTATTAAATTAAATTTTATGAGTTTAAATAGTTAATTATAGGCTTTTGAAGAAAATTATACAGATTAATCTCAAATTTTAAGGTTTTTACTCGGTTAAAATTCGAACGGATTCTCTATAGAGCACATTTAGACATGCTCGTACTAATCGCATCAAAACGACAACCAAATGTTATTAAATCAAATTTTATGAGTTTAAATATTTAATTATGGGATTTTGAACAAAATTATACAGATTAATCTCAAATTTTAAGGTTTTTACATGGTTAAAATTCGAACAGATTCTCTATAGAGAACATTTAGACATGCTCGTATTAATCGCATCAAAACGACAACCAATTTTATTGAAATCAAATTTTAAGATTTCAAATAACTAATTATTAGATTTTGAACAAAATTATACAGATTAATCTAAAATTTTCAGAATTTTACTCGGTTAAAAGTAGAACGGAATCTCTATAAAGCCCATTTAGACATGCACGTTTTATTCCCAACAAAACGAAAAACAAATATTATTAAATCAAATTTTATGTGTTTAAATATTTAATTATGAGATTTTGAACAAAATTATACAGATTAATCTCAAATTTTAAGGTTTTTACATGGTTAAAATTCGAACAGATTCTCTATAGAGAACATTTAGACATGCTCGTATTAATCGCATCAAAACGACAACCAAATATTATTAAATTAAATTTTATGAGTTCAAATTGTTACTTATAGGCTTTTGAACAAAATTATGCAGATTAATCTCAAATTTTCAGCTTTTTACCCGGTTAAAATTCGAACGGAATCTCAATAAAGCCCATTTAGACATGCACGTTTTAATCGCATCAAAACGACAATCAAATTTTATTAAAATTAAATTTTATGATTTCAAAGAATTAATTATTAGCTTTTGAACAAAATTATACAGATTAATCTCAAATTTTAAGGTTCTTACTCGGTTAAAATTCGAACGTATTCTCTATAGAGCACATTTAAACATGCTCGTATTATTCGCATTAAAACGATAACCAAATGTTATTAAATTAAATTTTATGAGTTTAAATAGTTAATTATAGGCTTTTGAACAAAATTATACAGATTAATCTCAAATTTTCAGCTTTTTACTCGGTTAAAATTCGAACAGAATCTCTATAAAGCCCATTTAGACATGCACGTTTTAATCGCATCAAACCGACAACCAAATTTTATTAAAATCAAATTTTATGATTTCAAATATTTAATTATTAGCTTTTGAACAAAATTATACAGGTTAATTTGAAATTTTCAAAATTTTACTCGGTTAAAATTAGAGTGGAATCTCAATAAAGACCATTTAGAAATGCACGTTTTAATCCTAACAAAATGACAAACAACTGTTATTAAAATCAAATTTTATGAGTTTAAATATTTAATTATGGGCTTTTGAACAAAATTATACAGATTAATCTGAAATTTTCAGAATTTTACTCGGTTAAAATTAGAATGGAATCTCTATAAATCCCATTTAGACATGCACGTTTTAATCCCAAGAAAACGATAACCAAATGTTATTAAATCAAATTTTATGAGTTTAAATATTTAATTATGAGCTTTTGAACAAAATTATACAGATTAATCTCAAATTTTAAGGTTTTTACTCGGTTAAAATTCGAACGGGTTCTCTATAGAGCACATTTAGACATGCTCGTATTAATCGCATCAAAACGACAACCAAATGTTATTAAATTAAATTTTATGAGTTCAAATAGTGAATTATAGGATTGTGAACAAAATTATACAAATTAATCTCAAATTTTCAGCTTTTTACTCGGTTAAAATTCGAACGGAATCTCTATAAAGCCCATTTAGACATGCACGTTTTAATCCCATCAAAACGACAACCAAATTTCATTAAAATCAAATTTTATGATTTCAAATATTTAATTATTAGCTTTTGAACAAAATTATACAGATTAATCTGAAATTTTCAGAATTTTACTCGATTAAAATTAGAACGGAATCTCTATAAAGTCCATTTAGAAATGCACGTTTTAATCCCAACAAAATGACAAACAAATGTTATTAAAATCAAATTTTATGAGTTTAAATATTTAATTATGGGATTTTGAATAAAATTATACAGATTAATCTAAAATTTTCAGAATTTTATTCGGTTAAAATTTGAACGGAATCTCTGTAATAACCTGAAAAATTAAGTCAAAATCCCCAATTAAAAAGTCAAAATCCCTAATCGAACCCTAATAATTGGGAATTAAAAAAATTCTGAAAATAGGGACTAAATTAAGAATAATTAAAAGTGAAGGGTCAAAGTCTGAAGTTTCAAAAACTTCAGACCCTTAACTCGTAATTAGACCACTTTCATTTAGAAAGTTTTCCTTCCTCCTTCTGAAACCGAAAATAGTGTTTTAATGGGGGATTTAATTTCCCATAATTTTCAGATTAAAAATTCGAATCTAAGACGTTCTTTTGTATTCGAATCACATCAACTTGTTTTTCCTCTGACGCCTTGAATCTGAGTCGAAGCTTTTTCCGTTCTTTTTGACGTCCTTTGATCCATTCGGTTAAGGTAAGGTTTCGGTTTTGATTTCTTTTTGTTCTGTTCGGGTTTAGTATGATTAGTTGGTTCGAATGGTTTGTTTAGTTTTGTTGTTGTTCGAAACGTTCTTAATGTTGGTTAGAATCGAAGGAAACTGAATAATATAAAAAAAACAGAGGGGTTGTGGTTACGTGAATTTTGAAGGATTTAACCATGGGTTTTTGATTCGATTTAAGTTGTTGATTATGCTTAGAATCGATTAGAAGTGTTTTGAATTAAATTGGATCGAATCAGGCCTGGGAAAAGTGTTAAAATCGAATTTTGGGTCTGTTTGTTTCCCGAGAAAGTCTGAAAATTTTCCATATTTTTCCGGAAAATCTGGGAAATTCCCAGATTTTCCTGAGAAACAAACACCCCAGGAGAACCGGCCCAGTGAACCGAACCGGCCAGACCAAACCCAGTGAACCGAACCGGCCAGACCGAACCGCAGCCCAGGCCCAAACCGTGACCCGTCCGACCCGGCCGTGACCCGACCCGGCCGTGCCCCGACCCGACCTGGTCGTGCCCCGACCCGATCTGACCCGATCTCCGACCCGTTTCCCGACCCGGCTGACGTCATCGCTGACGTCATCTGATGACGTCACTGCTAACATCAGCGTTGACCAGTGCTGACGTCAGTAGTTGACTTTTTTGACCTGGGCCCACTCTATGTTTTTCGTCGTCCTGAATCCAATGGCGCGGTCCGTTTTTCAAAATTCGATCCCGAAGTGTCGTTTTTGGAGGTTCCTGTTCCAGTATTTGATTTATTGTATGTATTTAATTTTGGATTCCGGATTATTTTTATTTGAACAATATTTCTGTAATTTGAACATTAAATATTTATTGGCTTTTGCAACATTTATTGTTTAAATAAATTATGGGTTGAACGTTATTTTTAAAATGTTAATTTTATTATTATTTTAATTTATTAACTATTCAGTATTTATCCGAATATTTTATATTTATTTTTGTAAAACCCTAACGTGAGAAACAAGTTTTCAAGCCATAAACCCTAACTTGTAATCTAAGAAATTAGGTTACTTTTAGGGTTTACATTTAGTGGTATCAGAGCCCGTTTCAACCCGCAGACTGTGAAGTCCGAAATGATTTTTGATCGGAAACTGTTTTGTAAATTATTTGAAAAATCCGGATTTCTGTTTTGACTCAAATTTTGAAAATTTCTGACTTATTTCGAATATGACTCCAAGTATCGACACTAATAGGATTCTGTCTGTCTTTCTGTAGATATCTACTATGCCACCGCGTCGAAGTACCCGTTTAGCGACCGGTAGAGGTCGTGGCCGAGGCCGTGGCCGAGGTCAATCTGTTGCATCCTCTAGTGATGTTCCGCCACCTGTGGACCCGCCACAGGCTCAGAGCCTGACACAAAACCTAGGAGGGGAGGCTCAACCCGAGATACAGACCGAGGCTCAGCAAGCCGAGGTTGATCAGCCGGTCCAGAGTGAGGGACCATATGTGCTTAAGGACCGTGAGACTGTCGGATTGGACTCAGTGACAGTACAGAGGGAATTACTCAGATTTCTGCGTCAGAATGAGGGTTCCAGGAAACCCATATCTACTGAGCTACTAGCAGCTGGGATGACTATGTTTGACGGCAAGACCGGTACTGACCCAGCAGATGCAGAATACTAGCTGAAGAAACTTCAGCGACTGTTTGTCGAGATGGAATACCCCTCTGACAGAAAATTGAGGGCAGCTATATCCTTGCTACAATGAGAGGTCCTGAACTGGTGGAAGGCAGAAGAAAAGGTTACTGCTTCCGAAAGAATTAACTGGGAGTTCTTCAGACAGAGTTTCGAGGACCGATATGTTGGCCCAGAGTATTTGGCTAAATGCCGAGAGGATTTCCTGAATCTACAACAGAATGACATGTCAGTCAAGGACTATGAGATTGAATTTCTGAGACTACTTCAGTATGCCCCGGGTATTGTGACGACCGAGAAGCAAAAATGTGATCACTTTCTGAAAGGACTCCGGATTCCACTGAAGATTGCAGTGGCTACACATCACGATACTGAGTACAAGATGATCACTCGGCGTGCCAGGACAGCCGAGCGTAATGAGGTTCTGAGGGTTCAGATGGAATCCCAAGGTCAGGATAGAGTTAGACGACAGCCTGCCTTATCTGTTCAGTACAGTCAGGGTTTTCAGTCCCGGAAGAGAGGCCGCGATGAGTATGAGCCACAGAGTTCGACACGGTCTAGACCTGCAGTATCAGCTGTCCTTGCTGCTAGTGGAGCTGGATCCACTAGTACCCGAGCGGTACCTCAGTGTACATTCTGTAAGAAATGGCAACAAAACGACAACCAAATGTTATTAAATCAAATTTTATGAGTTTAAATATTTAATTATGGGCTTTTGAACAAAATTATACAGATTAATCTCAAATTTTAAGGTTTTTACTCGGTTAAAATTCGAACGGATTCTTTATAGAGCACATTTAGACATGCTCGTATTAATCGCATCAAAACGACAACCAAATGTTATTAAATTAAATTTCATGAGTTTAAATAGTTAATTATAGGCTTTTGAACAAAATTATACAGATTAATCTCAAATTTTTAGCTTTTTACTCGGTTAAAATTAGAACGGAATCTCTATAAAACCCATTTAGACATTCACGTTTTAATCGCATTAAAACGACAACCAAATTTTATTAAAATCAAATTTTATGATTTCAAATAATTAATTATTAGCTTTTGAACAAAATTATAAAGATTAATCTGAAATTTTCAAAATTTTAGTCGGTTAAAATTTGAATAGAATAAATATAAAGCCCATTTAGATATGCACGTTTTAATCCCAACAACACGACAACCAAATGTTATTAAATAAAATTTTATGAGTTTCAATATTTAATTATGGTCTTTTGAACAAAATTATACAGATTAATCTCTAATTTTAAGGTTTTAGCCCCGTTAAAATTCGAACGGATTCTCTGTAGAGCACATTTAGACATGCTCGTATTAATCACATCAAAACAACAACTAAATGTTATTAAATTAAATTTTATGAGTTCAAATATTTAATTATAGGCTTGTGATCAAAATTATACAGATTAATCTCAAATTTTTAGCTTTTTACTCGGTTAAAATTCGAACGGAATCTCTATAAAGCCCATTTACACATGCACGTTTTAATCGCATCAAAACGATAACCAAATTTTATTAAAATCAAGTTTCATGATTTCAAATATTTAATTATTAGCTTGTAACTAAAATTATACAGATTAATCTGAAATTTTCAGAATTTTACTCGGTTAAAATTAGAACGGAATGTCTATAAAGCCCATTTAGACATGCACGTCTTAGTCCCAACAAAACGACAAACAAATGTTATTAAATCAAATTTTATGAGTTTAAATATTTAATTATGGGCTTTTGAACAAAATTATACAGATTAATCTCAAATTTTATGGTTTTTACTCGGTTAAAATTCGAACGGATTCTCTATAGAGCACATTTAGACATGCTCGTATTAATAGCATCAAACCGACAACCAAATGTTGTTAAATTAAATTTTACGAGTTCAAATAGTTAATTATAGGCTTTTGAACAAAATTATACAGATTAATCTCAAATTTTCAGCTTTTTACTCGGTTAAAATTCGAATAGAATCTCTATAAAGCCCATTTAGACATGCATATTTTAATCGCATCAAAACGATAACCAAATTTTATTAAAATCAAATTTTATGATTTTAAATATTTAATTATTAGCTTTTGAACAAAATTATACAGATTAATCTGAAATTTTCAGAATTTTACTCGGTTAAAATTAGAACGAAATCTCTATAAAGCCAATTTAGATATGCACGTTTTAATCCCTACAAAACGACAACCAAATGTTATTAAATCAAATTTTATGAGTTTAAATATTTAATTATGGGCTTTCGAACAAAATTATACATATTAATCTCAAATTTTAAGGTTTTTACTCGGTTAAAATTCGAACAGATTCTCTATAGAGCACATTTAGACATGCTCGTATTAATCGCATCAAAACGGCAACCAAATATTATTAAATTAAATTTTATGAGTTCAAATAGTTAATTATAGGCTTTTTAATAAAATTATACAGATTAATCTCAAATTTTCAACTTTTTACCCGGTTAAAATTCGAACGGAATCTCTATAAAGCCCATTTAGACATGAACGTTTTAATCGCATCAAAACGACAACCAAATTCTATTAAAATAAAATTTTATGATTTCAAATATTTAATTGTTAGCTTTTGAACAAAATTATACAGATTAATTTGAAATTTCCAAAATTTTACTCGGTTAAAATTAGAACAAAATCTCTATAAAGCCCATTTAGACATGCACGTTTTAATCCCAACAAAACGACAACAAAATGTTATTAAATCAAATTTTATGAGTTTCAATATTTAATTATGGTCTTTTGAACAAAATTATACAGATTAATCTCAAATTTATGGTTTTTACTCGGTTAAAATTCGAACGGATTCTCTATAGAGCACATTTAGACATGCTCGTATTAATAGCATCAAAACGACAACCAAATGTTATTAAATTAAATTTTATGAGTTCAAATAGTTAATTATAGGCTTTTTAATAAAATTATACAGATTAATCTCAAATTTTCAACTTTTTACCCGGTTAAAATTCGAACGGAATCTCTATAAAGCCCATTTAGACATGAACGTTTTAATCGCATCAAAACGACAACCAAATTCTATTAAAATAAAATTTTATGATTTCAAATATTTAATTGTTAGCTTTTGAACAAAATTATACAGATTAATTCGAAATTTTCAAAATTTTACTCGGTTAAAATTAGAACAAAATCTCTATAAAGCCCATTTAGACATGCACGTTTTAATCCCAACAAAACGACAACAAAATGTTATTAAATCAAATTTTATGAGTTTCAATATTTAATTATGGTCTTTTGAACAAAATTATACAGATTAATCTCAAATTTATGGTTTTTACTCGGTTAAAATTCGAACGGATTCTCTATAGAGCACATTTAGACATGCTCGTATTAATAGCATCAAAAGGACAACCAAATGTTATTAAATTAAATTTTATGAGTTCAAATAGTTAATTATAGGCTTTTGAAAAAAATTATACAGACTAATCTCAAATTTTCAGCTTTTTACTCGGTTAAAATTCGAATGGAATCTCTATAAAGCCCATTTAGACATGCACGTTTTAATCGCTTCAAAACGATAACCAAATTTTATTAAAATCAAATTTTATGATTTCAAATATTTAATTATTAGCATTTGAACAAAATTATACAGATTAATCTGAAATTTTCAAAATTTTACTCGGTTAAAATTAGAACGGGATCTCTATAAAGCCCATTTAGACATGCACCTTTTAATCCCAACAAAACGACATCCAAATGCTATTAAATCAAATTTTATGAGTTTAAATATTTAATTATGGGATTTTGAACAAAATTATATAGATTAATCTCAAATTTTAAGGTTTTTACTCGGTTAAAATTCGAACGGATTCTCTATAGAGCACATTTAGACATGCTCGTATTAATCGCATCAAAACGACAACCAAATGTTATTAAATTAAATTTTATGAGTTCAAATAGTTAATTATAGGCTTTTTAATAAAATTATACTGATTAATCTCAAATTTTCATCTTTTTACTCGGTTAAAGTTCGAACGGAATCTCTATAAAGCCCATTTAGACATGCACGTTTTAATCGCATCAAAACGACAACCAAATTTTATTAAAATCAAATTTTATGATTTTAAATATTTAATTATTAGCTTTTGAACAAAATTATACAGATTAATCTAAAATTTTCAGAATTTTACTCGGTTAAAATTAGAACGGAATCTCTATAAAGCCCATTTAGACATGCACGTTTTAATCGCATCAAAACGACAACCAAATGTTATTAAATCAAATTTTATGAGTTTAAATATTTTATTATGGGATTTTGAAAAAAATTATACAGATTAATCTCAAATTTTAAGGTTTTTACTCGGTTAAAATTCGAACGGATTCTCTATAGAGCATATTTAGACATGCTGTATTAATCGCATCAAAACGACAACCAAATGTTATTAAATTAAATTTTATGAGTTTAAATAGTTAATTATAAGCTTGTGAAAAAAATTATACAGATTAATCTCAAATTTTCAGCTTTTTACTCGATTAAAATTATAACGAACTCTATAAAGCCCATTTAGACATGCACGTTTTAATCGCATCAAAACGACAACCAAATTTTATTAAAACTAAATTTTATGATTTCAAATAATTAATTATTATTTTTGAAAAAAATTATACAGATTAATCTGAAATTTTCAGAATTTTACTC
The DNA here is from genome assembly GCA_035048815.1 of Abelmoschus esculentus. Taxonomy (NCBI): domain Eukaryota; kingdom Viridiplantae; phylum Streptophyta; class Magnoliopsida; order Malvales; family Malvaceae; genus Abelmoschus; species Abelmoschus esculentus. The sequence goes on along the minus strand of JAUCBN010000006.1, from coordinate 10,457,998 downwards.
GGTTAAAATTAGAACGGATCTCTATAAAGCCCATTTAGACATGCACGTTTTAATCCCATCAAAACGTAAACCAAATGTTATTAAATTAAATTTTATGAGTTCAAATAGTTAATTATAGGCTTGTGAACAAAATTATACAGATTAATCTCAAATTTTTAGATTTTTACTCGGTTAAAATCCGAATAGAATCTCTATAAAGCCCATTTAGACATGTACGTTTTAATCGCATTAAAACGACAACCAAATTTTATTAAAATCAAATTTTATGATTTCAAATAATTAATTATTAGCTTTTGAACAAAATTATAAACATTAATCTGAAATTTTCAGAATTTTATTCGATTAAAATTTGAACAGAATCTCTATAAAGCCCATTTAAATATGCACGTTTTAATACCAACAAAACGACAACCAAATGTTTTTAAATCAAATTTTATGAGTTTAAATATTTAACTTTAGGCTTTTGAACAAAATTATACAGATTAATCTCAAATTTTAAGGTTTTTGCTCCGTTAAAATTCGAACGGATTCTCTGTAGAGCATATATTAGACATGCTCGTATTAATCGCATCAAAACAACAACCAAATGTTATTAAATTAAATTTTATGAGTTAAAATATTTAATTATAGGCTTGTGAACAAAATTATACAGATTAATCACAAATTTTCAGCTTTTTACTCGGTTAAAATTCGAACGGAATCTCTATAAAGCCCATTTAGACATGCACGTTTTAATCGCATCAAAACGACAACCAAATTCTATTAAAATCAAGTTTCATGATTTCAAATATTTAATTATTATCTTGTAACCAAAATTATACAGATTAATCTGAAATTTTTAGAATTTTACTCGGTTAAAATTAGAACGAAATCTCTATAAAGCCAATTTAGACATGCACGTCTTAGTCCCAACAAAACGACAAACAAATGTTATTAAATCAAATTTTATGAGTTTAAATATTTAATTATGGGCTTTTGAACAAAATTAAACATATTAATCTCAAATTTTAAGGTTTTTACTCTGTTCAAATTCGAACGGATTCTCTATAGAGTATATTTAGACATGCTCGTATTAATCGCATCAAAACGACAACCAAATGTTGTTAAATTAAATTTTATGAGTCCAAATAGTTAATTATAGGCTTTTGAACAAAATTATACAGATTAACCTCAAATTTTCAGCTTTATACTCGGTTAAAATTCGAACGGAATCTCGATAAAGCCCTTTTAGACATACACGTTTTAATCGCTTCAAAACGACAACCAAATTTTATTAAAATCAAATTTTATGATTTCAAATAATTAATTATTAGCTTTTGAACAAAATTATACAGATTAATCTGAAATTTTAAAAATTTTACTCGGTTAAAATTAGAACGTAATCTCTATAAAGCCCATTTAGACATGCACGTTTTAATCCCAACAAAACGGCAACCAAATGTTATTAAATTAAATTTTATGAGTTTAAATATTTAACTATGGGATTCTGAACAAAATTATACAGATTAGTCTCAAATTTTAAGGTTTTTACTTCGTTAAAATTCGAACGGATTCTCTATAGAGCACATTTAGACATGCTCGTATTAATCGCATCAAAAAGACAACCAAATGTTATTAAATTAAATTTTATGAGTTGAAATAGTTAGTTATAGGCTTTTTAATAAAATTATACAGATTAATCTCAAATTTTCAGCTTTTTACTCGGTTAAAATTCGAACGGATTCTCTATAGAGCAAATTTAGACATGCTCGTATTAATCGCATCAAAACGACAACCAAATGTTATTAAATTAAATTTTACGAGTTCAAATAGTTAATTATAGGCTTTTTAATAAAATTATACAGATTAATCATAAATTTTCAGCTTTTTACTCGGTTAAAATTCGAACGGGATCTCTATAAAGCCCATTTAGACATGCACGTTTTATTCGCATCAAAACGACAACCAAATTTTATTAAAATCAAATTTTATGATTTTAAATATTTAATTATTAGCTTTTGAACAAAATTATACAGATTAATATGAAATTTTTAGAATTTTACTCGGTTAAAATTAGAACGGGATCTCTATAAAGCCCATTTAGACATGCACATTTTAATCCCAACAAAACGAAATACAAATGTTATTAAATTAAATTTTATGAGTTCAAATAGTTAATTATAGGCGTTTGAAGAAAATTATATAGATTAATATCAAATTTTTTGCTTTTTACTCGATTAAAATTCGAACGGAATCTCTGTAAAGCTCATTTAGACATGCACGTTTTAATCGTATCAAAAAGACAACCAAATTTTATTAAAATCAAATTTTATGATGTTAAATATTTAATTATTAGCTTTTGATCAAAATTATACAGATTAATCTGAAATTTTCAAAATTTTACTCAGTTAAAATTAGAACGGAATCTCTATAAAGCCCATTTAGACATGCACATTTTAATCCCAACAAAACGACAACCAAATGTTATTAAATCAAATTTTATGAGTTTAAATATTTAATTATGGGATTTTGAACAAAATTATACAGATTAATCATAAATTTTCAGCTTTTTACTCGGTTAAAATTCGAACAGAATCTCTATAAAACCCATTTAGACATGCACATTTTAATCGCATCAAAACGACAACCAAAATTTATTAAAATCAAATTTTATGATTTTAAATTTTTAATTATTAGCTTTTGAAAAAAATTATACAGATTAATTTGAAATTTTCATAATTTTACTCGATTAAAATTAGAACGGAATCTCTATAAAGCCCATTTAGACATGCACGTTTTAATCCCAACAAAACGACAACCAAATGTTATTAAATCAAATTTTATGAGTTTAAATATATAATTATGGGCTTTTGAAAAAAATTATACAGATTAATCTCAAATTTTAAGGTTTTTACTCGGTTAAAATTCGAACAGATTCTCAATAGAGCACATTTAGTCATGCACGTTTTAATCGCATCAAAACGACAACCAAATTTTATTAAAATCAAATTTTATGATTTCAAATATTTAATTATTAGCTTTTGAACAAATTTATACAGATTAATCTGAAATTTTCAGAATTTTACTCGGTTAAAATTAGAACGAAATCTCTATAAAGCCCATTTAGACATAGACGTTTTAATCCCAACAAAACAACAACCAAATGTTATTAAATAAAATTTTATGAGTTTAAATATTTAATTATGGGCTTTTGAATAAAATTATACAGATGAATCTCAAATTTTAAGGTTTTTACTCGGTTAAAATTTGAACGGATTCTCTATAGATCATATTTAGACATGCTCGTATTAATCGCATCGAAACGACAAACAAATGTTATTAAATTAAATTTTATGAGTTGAAATAGTTAATTATAGGCTTTTGAACAAAATTATACAGAGTAATCTCAAATTTTCAGCTTTTTACTCGGATAAAATTCGAACGGAATCTCTATAAAGCCCATTTAGACATGCACGTTTTAATCGCATCAAAACGACAATCAAATTTTATTAAAAATCAAATTTTATGATTTCAAATAATTAATTATTAGCTTTTGAACAAAATTATACAGATTAATCTGAAATTTTCAGAATTTTACTTGGTTATAATTAGAACGGAATCTCTATAAAGCCCATTCAGACATGCACGTTTTAATCCCAACAAAACGACAACCAAATGTTATTAAATCAAATTTTACGAGTTTAAATATTTAATTATGGGCTTTTGAACAAAATTATACAGATTAATCTCAAATTTTAAGGTTTTTACTCGGTTAAAATTCGAACGGATTCTCTATAGAGTGTATTTAGACATGCTCGTTTTAATAGCATCAAAACGAAAACTAAATTTTATTAAAATAAAATTTTATGATTTCAAATTTTTAATTATTAGCTTTTGATCAAAATTATACAGATTAATCTGAAATTTTCAGAATTTTACTCGGTTATAATTAGAACGAAATCTCTATAAAGCCCATTTAGACATGCACGTTTTAATCCCAACAAAACGAAAAACAAATGTTATTAAATTAAATTTTATGTGTTCAAATAGTTTATTATAGGCTTGTGAACAAAATTATACAGATTAAAATCAAATTTTTAGCTTTTTACTCGGTTAAAATTCAAACGGAATCTCCATAAAGCCCATTTAGACATGCTCGTTTTAATCGCATCAAAACGACAACCAAATTTTATTAAAATCAAATTTTATGATGTCAAATATTTAATTATTAGCTTTTGAACAAAATTATATAGATTAATCTGAAATTTTTAGAATTTTACTCGGTTATAATTAGAACGAAATCTCTATAAAGCGCATTTAGACATGCACGTTTTAATCCCAACAAAACAAAAACCAAATATTATTAAATCAAATTTTATGAGTTTAAATATTTAATTATGGGATTTTGAATAAAATTATACAGATGAATCTCAAATTTTAAGGTTTTTACTCGGTTAAAATTCGAACGGATTCTCTAAAGTGCATATTTAGACAAGCTCGTATTCATCGCATCAAAAAGACAACCAAATGTTATTAAATTAAATTTTATGAGTTCAAATTTTTAATTATTAGCGTTTGATCAAAATTATACAGATTAATCTGAAATTTTCAGAATTTTACTCGGTTATAATTAGAACGGAATCTCTATAAAGCCCATTTAGACATGCACGTTTTAATCCCAACAAAACGACAACCAAATGTTATTAAATCAAATTTTATGAGTTTAAATATTTAATTATAGGCTTTTGAACAATATTATATAGATTAATCTCAAATATTATGGTTTTTACTCGGTTAAAATTCGAATGGATTCTCTATAGAGCACATTTAGACATGCTCGTATTAATCGCATCAAAACGACAACCAAATGTTATTAAATTAAATTTTATGAGTTCAAATAGTTAATTATAGGCTTTTGAACAAAATTATATAGATTAATCTTAAATTTTCAGCTTTTTACTAGGTTGAAATTTGAATGGAATCTCTATAAAGCCCATTTAGACATGCACGTTTTAATTCCAAAAAAATGACAACCAAATGTTATTAAATAAAATTTTATGAGTTTAAATATTTAATTATGGGATTTTGAACGAAATTATACAGATTAATCTTAAATTTTAAGGTTTTTACTCGGTTAAAATTCGAACGGATTCTCTATAGTGCATATTTAGACAAGCTCGTATTCATCGCATCAAAAAGACAACCAAATGTTATTAAATTAAATTTTATGAGTTCAAATTTTTAATTATTAGCTTTTGATCAAAATTATACAGATTAATCTGAAATTTTAAGAATTTTACTCGGTTATAATTAGAACGGAATCTCTATAAAGCCCATTTAGACATGCATGTTTTAATCCCAACAAAACGAAAAATAAATGTTATTAAATTAAATTTTATATGTTCAAATAGTTTATTATAGGCTTGTGAAACAAAATTATACATATTAAAATCAAATTTTTAGATTTTTACTCGGTTAAAATTCAAACGGAATCTCTATAAAGCTCATTTAGACATGCTCGTTTTAATCGCAACAAAACGACAACCAAATTTTATTATAATCAAATTTTATGATTTCAAATATTTAATTATTAGCTTTTGATCAAAATTATACGGATTAATCTGAAATTTTCAGAATTTTACTCGGTTATAATTAGAACGGAATCTCTATAAAGCCTATTTAGACATGCACATTTTAATCCCAACAAAACGACAACTAAATGTTATTAAATCAAATTTTATGAGTTTAAATATTTAATTATGGGCTTTTGAAAAAATTATACAGTTTAATCTCAAATATTAAGGTTTTTACTCGGTTAAAATTCGAACGGATTCTCTATAGAGCACATTTAGACATGCACGTTTTGATCGCATCAAAACGACAACCAAATTTTATTAAAATCAAATTTTATGATGTCAAATATTTAATTATTAGCTTTTGAACAAAATTATATAGATTAATCTGAAATTTTCAGAATTTTACTCGGTTATAATTAGAACGGAATCTCTATAAAGCTAATTTAGACATGCACGTTTTGATCCCAACAAAACAACAACCAAATGTTATTAAATCAAATTTTATGAGTTTAAATATTTAATTATGGGTTTTTGAATAAAATTATACAGATGAATCTCAAATTTTAAGGTTTTTACTCGGTTAAAATTCAAACGGATTCTCTATAGTGCATATTTAGACAAGCTCGTATTAATCGCATCAAAAAGACAACCAAATGTTATTAAAATAAATTTTATGAGTTTAAATAGTTAATTATAGGCTTTTGAAAAAAATTATGTAGATTAATCTCAAATTTTCAGCTTTTTACTCGGTTAAAATTCGAACAGAATCTCTATAAAGCCCATTTAGACATGCACATTTTAATCGCATCAAAACGACAACCAAATTTTATTAAAATCAAATTTTATGATTTCAAATATTTAATTATTAGCTTTTGAACAAAATTATACAAATTAATCTGAAATTTTTAGAATTTTACTCGGTTATAATTAGAACGGAATCTCTATAAAGCCCATTTAGACATGCACGTTTTAATCCCAACAAAACAACAACCAAATGTTATTAAATTAAATTTTATGAGTTCAAATAGTTAATTATAGGCTTTTGAAAAAAATTATGCAGATTAATCTCAAATTTTCAGCTTTTTACTCGGTTAAAATTCGAACAGAATCTCTATAAAGCCCATTTAGACATGCACATTTTAATCGCATCAAAACGACAACCAAATTTTATTAAAATCAAATTTTATGATTTCAAATATTTAATTATTAGCTTTTGAATAAAATTATACAGATTAATCTGAAATTTTCAGAATTTTACTCGTTTATAATTAGAACGGAATCTCTATAAAGCCTATTTAGACATGCACGTTTTAATCCTAACAAAACGGCAACCAAATATTATTAAATCAAATTTTATGAGATTAAATATTTAATTATGGGCTTTTGAACAAAATTATACAGATTAATCTCTAATTTTAAGGTTTTTACTCGGTTAAAATTTGAACAGATTCTATATAGAGCATATTTAGACATGCTCGTATTAATCGCATCAAAACGACAACCAAATGTTATTAAATTAAATTTTATGAGTTAAAATAGTTAATTATAGGCTTTTGAAAAAAATTATGCAGATTAATCTCAAATTTTCAGCTTTTTACTCGGTTAAAATTCGAACAGAATCTCTATAAAGCCCATTTAGACATGCACATTTTAATCGCATCAAAACGACAACCAAATTTCATTAAAATCAAATTTTATGATTTCAAATATTTAATTATTAGCTTTTGAACAAAATTATACAAATTAATCTGAAATTTTCAGAATTTTACTCGGTTATAATTAGAACGGAATCTCTATAAAGCCCATTTAGACATGCACGTTTTAATCCCAACAAAACAACAACCAAATGTTATTAAATTTATTTTTATGAGTTCAAATAGTTAATTATAGGCTTGTGAAAAAAATTATACAGATTAAAACAAATTTTTAGCTTTTTACTCGGTTAAAATTCAAACGGAATCTCTATAAAGCATATTTAGACATGCTCGTATTAATCGCAACAAAACGATAACCAAATTTTATTAAATTAAATTTTATGAGTTCAAATAGTTAATTATAGGCTTTTGAACAAAATTATACAGATTAATCTCAAATTTTCAGCTTTTTACTCGGTTAAAATTTGAACGGAATCTCTATAAAGCCAATTTAGACATGCACGTTTTAATCGCATCAAAACGACAATCAAAATTTATTAAAATCAAATTTTATGATTTTAAATTTTTAATTATTAGCTTTTGAACGAAATTATACAGATTAATCTGAAATTTTCAAAATTTTACTCGGTTAAAATTCGAACGGAATCTCTATAAAGCCCATTTAGACATGCACGTTTTAATCCCAACAAAAAGACAACCAAATGTTATTAAATCAAATTTTATGAGTTTAAATATTTAATTATGGGCTTTTGAACAAAATTATACAGATTAATCTCAAATTTTAAGGTTTTTACTCGGTTAAAATTCAAACGGATTCTCTATAGAGCACATTTAGGCATGCACGTTTTAATCGCATCAAAACGACAACTAAATTTTATTAAAATCAAATTTTATGATTTCAAATATTTAATTATTAGCTTTTGAACAAAATTATACAGATTAATCTGAAATTTTCAGAATTTTACTCGGTTAAAATTAGAACGAAATCTCTACAAAGCCCATTTAGACATGCACGTTTTAATCCCAACAAAACAACAACCAAATATTATTAAATCAAATTTTATGAGTTTAAATATTTAATTATGGGCTTTTAAACAAAATTATACAGATTAATCTCAAATTTTAAGGTTTTTACTCGGTTAAAATTTGAACGGATTCTCTATAGAGCATATTTAGACATGCTCGTATTAATCGCATCAAAATGACAACCAAATTTTATTAAATTAAATTTTATGAGTTCAAATAGTTTATTATAGGCTTTTGAACAAAATTATACAGATTAATCTCAAATTTTCAGCTTTTTACACGGTTAAAATTCGAACGGAATCTCTATAAAGCCCATTTAGACATGCACGTTTTAATCGCATCAAAACGACAACCAAATTTCATTAAAATCAAGTTTTATGATTTCAAATATTTAATTATTAGCTTTTGAACAAAATTATACAGATTAATCTGAAATTTTCAAAATTTTACTCGGTTATAATTAGAACGGAATCTCTATAAAGCCCATTTAGACATGCACGTTTTAATCCCAACAAAACAACAACCAAATATTATTAAATCAAATTTTATGAGTTTAAATTTTTAATTATGGGCTTTTGAACAAAATTATACAGATTAATCTTAAATTTTAAGGTTTTTACTCGGTTAAAATTCGAACGGATTCTCTATAGAGCATATTTAGACATGCTCGTATTAATCGCATCAAAACGACAACCAAATGTTATTATATTAAATTTTATGAGTTCAAATAGTTAATTATAGGCTTTTGAACAAAATTATACAGATTAATCTCAAATTTTCAGCTTTTTACACGGTTAAAATTCGAACGGAATCTCTATAAAGCCCATTTAGAAATGCACGTTTTAATCGCATCAAAACGACAACCAAATTTTATTAAAATCAAATTTTATGATTTCAAATATTTAATTATTAGCTTTTGAATAAAATTATACAGATTAATCTGAAATTTTCAAAATTTTACTCGTTTATAATTAGAACGGAATCTCTATAAAGCCCATTTAGACATGCACGTTTTAATCCCAACAAAACGACAACCAAATGTTATTAAATCAAATTTTATGAGTTTAAATATTTAATTATGGGCTTTTGAACAAAATTATACGGATTAATCTCAAATTTTTAGCTTTTTACTCGGTTAAAATTTGAACGGAATCACAGAGGCCTCCTCTCTCAATGTTTTCTCTCTGTAAACTTTCCTTCTTTTTCCCTCCTTCCGTCCGCCGCCTTTCCTTTCCTTCCGCCTTCCTTCCGCCGCTTTCCCCTTCTGTTTTTCGTCCTCTCCTTTCGGCTTTGGTTTCATGGCGCCGTCGCTCTTTCATGGAGTTTTGGTGCTCTCCTTCATTCCCGGATCTGGTTTATTCGGGTTGTTTCCACTGTTGTGGATAGAAGAGAGCTTCTTGAAGCTTTCTCTTTACTGTTTTATGCAGGTCTTCACCTTGATGCCTCTGATCAGCGATCACCACGCCCAGTTTCCTGGGGCTGAATGCGACCACACTCTTGACGGTTTCATAACCTTTTTGAGAGAGGAGGCCTGGTCTTTACCACGTCTCTTTCGACGATGTTCCTCCCACGACTGCGCTGCTATTTTCCTCGTCGAGGACGTTGGCTTGATTGGCCGAATGAGGTCCATCTTATTCACTTTTTGTCGATCCTATCACGTTATTTTTCCTTTGATCTTTTCTTGTTCTTTGCTTTCTGGAGTTTTATCTTGCTGGTGCTTCCAATCCTTCCTACGTCACAAGGAGGATGAAACAGTCACGGCCGGGATGCCCAGTGTTTCCATGGCCAATACGGCTATCTTACCACCCTTTTTTGGGCTTAAAATCTATACTTCTCTTCTGTACTTTAGCTTTACTGTCCGAGACTATCGTCAATCCTTCCCTGGTGTATCTCAGCTCCCTACCCGAGCCTAGGCTTTCATGTTTGGTGCGGAGTCACACTCTTGGGAGGACTTCTTTTCTTCTTTTTATATTTCTTTATCCTTTAGTTGTTTGTTTATGCTTCTTTTTACCACTGGTAGCGGACGGATGAGGTTACTTCTCTCTCAGTTCGTCTTGCGTTTTGCTGTATACCGAACATCTCCTCCGTCTTTTTTTCTTTGGCCTCTTGTTTGGGTTCTTTGCTTTTGGCGCTATGATAACACCATTTATGGTGTCTTTTGCTCTCGGCTCTTCTCTAGCGCCACTTATGTTTTCTTGTTATCGTCTAGGGTTCAATATTTTCAGGGTTTTCTCTTCTTCCCTTCCGGTGCATGGCTTCTCCCTTACTCCTTTACGTCATGGCGACGCTTGGTCTAGAGAAGGGCTCTACGCATGTTGTCTGGCTTGGCTCGTCGGCCTAGCCCTCGGGGCATCATAGTTGGCCCTTTGTGATCTTCTCTTTTGTTCTTTATTATGCTCAGTATACCAACCCGCTGCTGGGTTATTTACAACTTCTTCTATGGTGCAAACAACTTGTCCGTCACTGTATATACTCCGGTAGGGTCTCGTTTTTCTACAGTGTTGATTTTGAACGTCTCCCAGACGTATCTTGCTCGTATGAGCCCCTCTGTTCGATCGGATCTCTCCTTCCTGGTTTCTTGGAGTCTACGGTTGCGCACCCTTCTTCTTTTTCGAGACACTGTTACGTGTGCTTTCTTTCATACTCGACGCTGGAATCATCCTAGTTTGGTGCCGTTAGTTTCCCCGTCGTTTGCTAGGGGTACGGTGCTTTGCTCGCTCCATGTTTCTCTCCGATCTCGGTGTTGGGGTCGAATCTTGTTGCTTATTCACTGGTTTCTTCTGGATCTTGGAGCTTCGACCTCCTTTTACATGCGAGGTTTTCCCTCCGACTCTACCCTCCTTGGTGTCGATCTCTATTGATGCTACTGCATGCTCTCTCCTCCTCTCCTTTGTTCGTTTGTTGAAAGGATGCTCCCTTTCGTTCTGGTTTCTGTTTTACTATGGGTTTATATTTTTACTACACTTGGTTCTTCCTTTTTCGTGTATTGTTTTTCATGTTCATCTGTGTTACTCGGTTACTGCTTCTTTTATTCGTCATGTAATGGTATACTAGGGTGTATTTGCCCTTTCTTTGTCATTATTCTTCGATTTAGTTCTCTTCATATACCATCCTTATTTGGGGATTTCTCTAACACCTTTAATGGTGTCTTACTCTTCCTAACCGTTTTTCGGTTCTATAGCTCCATCTTTTATAGCTTGACTTTCTATGAGTTTATTCGTCTTCTTTGTTCTCACTTTCCTCTCCTAAACCAAACTCCTCTCTATCATCCTAATCCTCTTTGGTTTCCTTCTATAAGGGTCACGATATTCTTGACAATTTTTTATTCAATATTTTACAATATTTTATTTTTAACTCTTTTCAAACTCTACCACTTTTATTTTTTATCTACTTTTTATTATCCCAATTTATTTATTTTTATCAGTGATAAGCTATCCTTGTCTATCTCTCCTATTTCTTTAATTTATATTAATCTCTACCTCTTTTATCTATTATCTCTTTTTACCTTTTTAAACTGTAATTCTATTCTATTTCAAACTCTTCCCTTCTTATATAAATTTGGCCATAACCTACATATTTTCTCATTCCCTACTCTTCTCACACGCCATTATCTCTGTCTTTCTCTCAGTTTTTCTTTTGGTCTTTCCAAACTATTTACAATGGATTCTAAGTCATTCCTACAACAACTTGGCAATATTCACTTTACCGCTGATGAACAGGCAACCATCTTCCAACCCTCTATGTCTTGGGGCATATCAGAAGAAGATACACAATCTTCTCTTCTTGGGAAGCTTATTACTTCAAAGGAGATTGATGATCAGGTGATTATCAAGGCGTTCACTGGCATTTGGACTTCGTCCAAACTTGTCTCTATGAGAATCTTGAAACCACATATGTTTCTCATCCGTTTCAAGGATGAAAGAATTAAGGATGATATACTTTCTAGAGGTCCTTGGACATACAAAGATGAATGGCTTGCTCTTACTCAATACAATTCTGCTATCACTCCTGATGAACATTCCTTTTCTATAATGAACATCTGGGTGCGTATTTATAACATCCCGCACATCTTTCTGGCCTCGGAGGATTCAGCTAATGATATTGGCATGTCCCTTGGAACCATTATTGGATCAGTAACAAAAATTGATACGAGGAAAATTGATCTTAACACGGTTGACTACTTGCGGGTGGGCTTGTCGATTGATGCCACGCAACCAATTCGGCGCTGTATTGCTCTTGGGGGTGGTCCTTCTCCAAGGTTCTGTCTGCTCCAATATGAACGGCTGCCTCTAATTTGCTACTGTTGTGGCCGTATTGGCCATTCCCTCGACTTTTGTTCCGTCCCGGAAGAATCGCGCCCTGAACAACTTCCTTTTGGTGACTGGTTAAGGTTTCTTCCCAAGAAGAAAGATTCACAACCCACCCAAAGAGGTCGTATCCGCTACATCACCAATGATAATAATGCTCAGCAAATGCCTTCGTCCTCCCAAACATCCAACACCAATGCCAACATTGATAAGGGTAAATCTAAAGTTTCTTCGATATCTCTTCCGACCAACGACAATGAGCCTATATCGATCACTGAACCCCCACTTCCCAAAGGCCCTCGCCAACTCCCAACGGTTCCTAGCAAGCTCTCTGCTCGTCGATATCCTTCGCAGCCGCTACAAATGATTTTTCCTGACCAAGGCCCTAATATTACTACTAGGCAACAATCCAACGCCAATGGAGGAGAGGTGAGTCTCTCTGATCCTGATCTCCAAGAGCTTGAGGCTGATCTCGCAAATGATCATGATTTCCAAGAAGCAGTTGAATGGTTAGATTTTGCGCCAACGCCTAAGCGTACTGCCCGACCAACCTCAAGTCGAGGTGCTAAAAGAACTCCTCCCTCAGATGAATCTACTAGGGTCAAACGACCACGAGCATACACGGCACCGATGGAGAAAGCTGGGATGAGCAGCGCTAAAAACTTTGCGGCGGAGGTTGATTCTGATCAGCCCCACCGAGCAAAATGATTAATCTCTTTTGGAACTGTCTGGGCCTGGGCAACGCTCTGACAGTTCATCTTTTACAATATGTTGTTTTCTTACATGTTGCATTTCTGTTTTTGGATTTTCCGTTTCTTTATTCTAAGATCATGTGGCCATTTAGGCTTTGTTTTTGATTTTATGGCTTTGATGTTTTTCTTTAGGATTAATAATACACTTCTTGTTTTCCTTTTTTATTATTTCTATTTTTCTTCTACGTTCTTTTTTGTTGTTGTTGTTTTTGTTTCAGTTTGTTGTTCTAAGATATACCAAACTATCTTTCCCATATCTATCTATTTTGTTTGTTATCTATCTTTTCCACACTCTGCGTTGACTATACCACCCTTATATAGGGATTATTCCAACATCTTTCATGATGTCGCTATCATCTTTCATGGTGTTTTTTGTACGAACCGCTTGTGGTTTATGCTTCGCAAATATTCTCCTTTACTTCTTTTTACCAGAATGGCTATGGCTGGGATGAGCAGCGTAAAAAACTCTGCGGCGGAGGTTGACTATGATCAACCCCGCCGGGAGGAATGAAACTCTTATGTTGGAACTGTCAGGGTCTTGGCAATACCCAGGCAGTTCGTGCACTACAACATGCTACTTCTAAGCATGATGCCGATTGTCTCTTACTTTGCGAGACTAGATTGAACACACATAATATGGAACGGATTAAGCACAAACTGGGTATGCATGGCTGTTTAGCCGTTGATCCCAGGCCATCTTGTACTGGGCTTGCTATAATTTGGAATACCAATACCTCAATTGATTTGCTTTCCTATTCGGATCGTCATATTGATGTCATTATTTCCTTTGGGTCTATCCGCATCCATTTTTCCGGTCTACATGGTTTCCCTGAAACTGCAAATAAATACAAAGCTTGGCAGCTAATAAGCTCTCTCAACTCATCCTCAACCCTTCCCTGGCTCTTAGGGGGGGACTTTAATGAAATTCTTCATGACAATGAAAAACAAGGTGGTTCTCGACGTGCTCGATCGCAAATTAATAACTTTCGAGATTGTCTTGCTCAGAATGATCTTTTTGACTGTAAACCAACCTCCGGCTGGTTCACTTGGACTCGTTCAAGTCGTACTACCGAAACTATCTTGGAAAGAATTGACAGATTCCTTGGTAACTCTGCTTGGTTTCACTCTTTTCCTAATTGTCGAGCTCTTTCTTTCTTTCAGACGCGTTCTGATCACTGCCCTATTTTAATGGATACCAACCCCTCTCCACTTTTGCGCTCTAAACGTACCAATACCCAGTTTCGCTATGAGGCCTGTTGGGCTGACAACACAACTGTTCTATCCCGTATCACAGAAATTTGGTCCAACCATACTGGCCCGACCATTGAGAAGCTTTGAGCTATTGGACGATTCTTAGCTACTTGGCAATCTAATAAGCGCATTCAATCAAATGTGCGTATTACCCAACTGACTGACTTTATCAATATGTGCCTCAAGCGTCAACTATCGGATCCGGATATTTAGAAGCTTATTTCAGCTAAAGGAAAGCTGGATAGCTTGCTTAATGCGAAGGAAATTTATTGGGCTCAACGAGCTCGGACACACTGGTTGGAATATGGTGACAAAAACACTGCTTTCTTTCATGCCAGGGCGAATAACCGTCGACGGAAGAATAATATTATTGGTCTCTTTAACCACCAAAATGCATGGCAAACCAATACGGCTGACATCATGACTACTGTTATTAATTACTTTCAAACTCTTTTTACTTCCTCCTCCCCTACCATAGCATCTTCCATATTGGATAATATTCCTTCTATTGTTACTGAATCTATGAACCATGATCTGAATAAGGATTTTACAGCCGATGAAGTCTCTGTTGCATTTCGTGATATCGACCCGAGGAAAGCCCCAGGAGTCAATGGCTTCCCGAGTGGTTTCTTCAGGAAGTATTGGCACATCCTTGTCCAGGATTTTACAAATCTTTGCCTCAGTCTCCTGAATGGGTCTGTTAGTATGGACGAGGTCAATCGTTCTATCATTGTTCTTATTCCCAAAATTAGCAACCCTACTACGATGCGGCATCTACGGCCTATTAGTCTTTGTACAGTTATCTATAAAACTGTGTCGAAAATTTTAGTTAACCGTTTAAAATCTATTATTCCTTTATGTATCAGTGGTAATCAGGCTGCTTTCGTCCATGGACGGAGCATTACTGATAACATTCTTATTGCTCATGAGCTCATCCATACGTAAAATACAGATGTCACCTCGTTGGCAAAAGGTGCTAGTCTCAAGCTCGACATGGAAAAAGCCTTTGACCGTGTTGAATGGCCCTTTCTCGAGCAAATTATGTCTCGCCTAGGCTTCAACTCAAGCTGGGTTTCACTTATTATGAGGTGTGTCACCTCTGTTTCATTCCAAGTCCGCATTAACGATTCCCTTTCGCATCCTTTCAAGCCTAACAGAGGTCTACGGCAAGGGGACCCTCTCTCTCCTTTTCTCTTTCTCTTCTGTACTCAAGGGCTTTCTACGCTGCTTAACTTTGAACAAACTAATGGTCACCTCCCCGGGCTTTGTGCCAGCAGAAATGGACCCCGTGTTAACCACCTCTCTTTGCAGATGACTGTGTTGTTTTCTTTCGGAACACAACTACAGAAGCTCAACGACTTAAGGATGTTTTGCATACTTATGCCCTCTCATCGGGGCAGGCGGTGAATTTTGAGAAATCAACTATCTTCTTCTCACGGAGAACACCTACTCCGCTTCGGTCGGATATCAGTGCTATCCTTCATGTTCGTGAGGTGGATGATCCTGGTATCTATTTAGGAGTTCCTCTCCTTATTGGAAAGAACAAAACTGCAGCTCTGGGGTTCACGAGAGAAAAAATGAATGCTCGTCTTAATACTTGGGATAAACATCTCCTTTCCTTTAGTGGTAGGGAAATTTTCATTAAATCTATTATACAATCTATGCCTCAATATGTTATGTCTTGTTACCTTTTACCACAAAACATTATTGATGACATGACCACCGCGATACGTCGGTACTGGTGGTCTGGGAAAGCTGACAAACGTGGATGGCACATGCTTCCTTGGGATACCATATGCCTACCAAAAGCAGCTGGCGGTGTTGGTTTTAGAGACCTTTCACCATTTTAATATTGCTTTACTCGGTAAACAAATCTGGAGGTTGATTTGAGAACCTAATAACCTTCTTTGCAAGGTCTACAAGTGCAAATATTACCCGACGGGCTCTGTCCTTGACTCTAGCTATACTCGGAGCTCCTCCTTTGCTTGGAAGGGTCTTAGCATTGCTATTTCTAAGCTTCGTCATGGTTTCTCCAAACGCCCTGGCATTTCCAGTAACATTCGGATTCATTTTGATAGATGGGGTGGTTCTCAGCCTGTAACCCTTTACGGTGATTATGAGGTGAATGATGAAGTCCCCCTTCGTGCAAGTACTTTTATGCTGCGTAACTTGCCTCGTTGGGATGAACCAAAAGTGCGCGAGTATTTTTCTCATGAAGATGCTAATACCGTTCTTAATGTCCCAATTATTAATGACGTGAAAGACACCATACTTTGAGGACACCATGATGCTGGTATATATTCAGTTCGGTCCGGTTATCAATTCTTGCGGATCCAGCCAGGGCCTGTTCATATGCCTTCCAAGCTTTGGAAGATCTTATCTAAATTGCCTACTTTACCCAAAGTTCGTTCCTTTGGCTGGCGGTTATATCATGATGCACTTCCCTCTGGGCAGAAAATCCTTCACGCCAATCTCAGGCTAGGAGTTTGCCCTATCTGTAATGTGGCTATTGAGTCTTCCCTCCATGCTTTGAGGGATTGTCCTGGCGCTAAGGAGGCACTACTTCTGTCTGGACTCCCCTCTCGGATTCTATCCACTGCTTCCTCTTCCCCCCATCAGTGGCTTTCTGATGTTGCTGGTTTCCTCTCTTTGCATCAATTCTCGCTTCTTGTCACAGTTTTATGGAACTTATGGAATCGTCGTAATGACTTTGTCCATACTAATCATCTTCAACCGGTCTGGTTGACTGTTGCCAATGCCCAAAAACTTTTTTTGATTATACATCAATTAATGATGTGTCCCGCTCGTGCTCCCGGCTAGCTGAGCCCACCTTTGCTCACGCTAGATGGATGAAACCGGCTCTGGGTTTCGTCAAAATTAACACGAATGGAGCCTTCGACCCTGTCTTAAAAGGGGCCACGGCAGACGTCATTACTCGAGATTCGGCTGGCTCTATGCTCGGTGGTTGCGCCATGCCCCTCATTTGTCCGGATCCTGCTTCTGCTGAGGCTCTTGCCATCCTGGAAGGCTTGCGTCTTGCTGCTAACAATGGTTGGTATAATGTGGTCATTGAAACGGACTTTGCTTCCATTGCCAACAAAGTTAATAATGCTCCTTCCCAAGATCTTTCCACAGTGCAACACTTGGTTACTCGCATCCGCACCACTCTTGGTACCTTGCCTGATTGTCAGATTTGTTATGTGCCTCGAGCTGCTAATGTTGTAGCCCATATTTTGGCTACTAGGGCTTTACGTTCGTTTTTCTCTTGTTCTTTTGACTGTTTCTTTCCCGACTTTATCCGGGCTTTTGTACTCTCAGAGAGGTCTTCCTCTTCTTCTCAATAATAACTTGGGTACTCTTTTCCCCATAGGGGCCTTCCTCCTCTCGGGGTGGTTTGGCTATAGGGGTTTTTTAATGAGGCCCTTTCTTTCAAAAAAAAAATTCGAACGGAATCTCTATAAAGCCCATTTAGACATGCACGTTTTAATCACATCAAAACGACAACCAAATTTTATTAAAATCAAATTTTATGATTTCAAATAATTAATTATTTTCTTTTGAACAAAATTATACAGATTAATTTGAAATTTTCAGACTTTTACTCGGTTAAAATTAGAACGGAATCTCTATAAAGCCCATTTAGACATACACGTTTTAATCCCAACAAAAAGACAACAAAATGTTATTAAATCAAATTTTATGAGTTTAAATATTTTATTATAGGATTTTGAACAAAATTATACAGATTAATCTCAAATTTTAAGGTTTTTACTCGGTTAAAATTCGAACGGATTCTCTATAGAGCATATTTAGACATGCTCGTATTAATCGTATCAAAACGAAAACCAAATGTTATTGAATTAAATTTTATGAGTTCAAGTAGTTAATTATAGGCTTGTGAACAAAATTATACAAATTAATCTTAAATTTTTAGCTTTTTACTCGGTTAAAATTCGAACGGAATCTCTATAAAGCCCATTTAGACATACACATTTTAATCGAATCAAAACGACAACCAAATTTTTATTAAAATCAAATTTTATAATTTTAAATATTTAATTATTAGATTTTGAAAAAAATTAAACAGATTAATCTGAAATTTTTAGAATTTTACTCGGTTATAATTAGAACAGAATCTCTATAAAGCCCATTTAGACATGCACGTTTTAATCCCATCAAAACAAAAACCAAATGTTATTAAATTAAATTTTATGAGTTCAAATAGTTAATTATAGGCTTGTGAACAAAATTATACAAATTAATCTGAAATTTTTAGCTTTTTACTCGGTTAAAATTCGAACGGAATCTCTATAAAGCCCATTTAGACATGCACGTTTTAATCGCATCAAAACGACAACCAAATTTTATTCAAATCAAATTTTATGATTTCAAATATTTAATTATTAGCTTTTGAACAAAATTATACAAATTAATCTAAAATTTTCAAAATTTTACTCAGTTATAATTAGAACGGAATCTCTATAAAGCACATTTAGACATGCACGTTTTAATCCCAACAAAACGACAACCAAATGTTATTAAATCAAATTTTATGAGTTTAAATATTTAATTATGGGCTTTTGAACAAAATTATATATACTAATCTCA
Organism: Abelmoschus esculentus; assembly: GCA_035048815.1. NCBI lineage: Eukaryota > Viridiplantae > Streptophyta > Magnoliopsida > Malvales > Malvaceae > Abelmoschus > Abelmoschus esculentus. The sequence continues at coordinate 10,438,844 of JAUCBN010000006.1, read as the reverse complement.
AATTTTAAGGTTTTTACACGGTTAAAATTCGAACGGATTCTCAATAGAGCATATTTAGACATGCTCGTATTAATCGCATCAAAACGATAACCAAATGTTATTAAATTTAATTTTCTGAGTTCAAATAGTTAATTATAGGATTTTGAACAAAATTATATAAATTAATCTCAAATTTTTAGCTTCTTACTCGGTTAAAATTCTAACAGAATCTCTATAAAGCCCATTTAGACATGCACGTTTTAAACGCATCAAAATTACAACCAAATTTTATTAAAATCAAATTTTATGATTTCAAATATTTAATTATTAGCTTTTGAACAAAATTATACAGATTAATCTGAAATTTTCAGAATCTTACTCTGTTAAAATTAGAACGGAATCTCTATAAAGCCCATTTAGACATGCACGTTTTAATCCCAACAAAACGACAACAAAATGTTATTAAATCAAATTTTATTTGTTTAAATATTTTATTATGGGATATTGAACAAAATTATACAGATTAATATCAAATTTTAAGGTTTTTACTCGGTTAAAATTCGAACGGATTCTCTATAGAGAATATTTAGACATGCTCGTATTAATCGTATCAAAACAACAACCAAATGTTATTGAATTAAATTTTATGAGTTCAAGTAGTTAATTATAGGCTTGTGAACAAAATTATACAGATTAATCTTAAATTTTTAGCTTTTTACTCGGTTAAAATTCGAACGGAATCTCTATAAAACCCATTTAGACATATGCACGTTTTAATCGCATCAAAATGACAACCAAATTTTATTAAAATCAAATTTTAAGATTTCAAATATTTAATTATTAGCTTTTGAACAAAATTATACAGATTAATCTCAAATTTTCAGAATTTTACTCGGTTAAAATTCGAACGGAATCTCTATAAAGCCCATTTAGACATGCACGTTTTAATCCCAACAAAACGACAACCAAATGTTATTAAATTAAATTTTATGAGTTCAAATATTTAATTATGGGCTTTTGAACAAGATTATACAGATTAATCTGAAATTTTCAGCTTTTTACTCGGTTAAAATTCGAACGGAATCTCTATAAAGCCCTTTTAGACATGCACATTTTAATCGTATCAAAACGACAACCAAATTTTTATTAAAATCAAATTTTATGATTTCAAATATTTAATTATTAGCTTTTGTACAAAATTATACAGATTAATCTGAAATTTTCAGAATTTTACTCTGTTATAATTAGAACGGAATCTCTATAAAGCCCATTTAGGCATACACGTTTTAATCCCATCAAAAGGAAAACCAAATGTTATTAAATTAAATTTTATGAGTTCAAATAGTTAATTATAGGCTTGTGAACAAAATTATACAGATTAATCTCAAATTTTCAGCTTTTTACTCGGTTAAAATTCGAACGGAATCTCTATAAAGCCCATTTAGACATGTACGTTTTAATCGCATCAAAATGATAACCAAATTTTATTAAAATCAAATTTTATGATTTCAAATATTTAATTATTAGCTTTTGAACAAAATTATACAGATTAATCTGAAATTTTTAGAATTTTACTCGGTTATAATTAGAACGGAATCTCTATAAAGCCCATTTAGACATGCACGTTTTAATCCCAACAAAACGACAATCAAATGTTATTAAATGAAATTTTATGAGTTTAAATATTTAATCATGGGCTTTTGAACAAAATTATAAAGATTAATCTCAAATTTTAAGGTTTTTACTCGGTTAAAATTCGAACGGATTCGCTGTAGAGCATATTTAGACATGTTGTATTAATCGCATCAAAACGACAGCCAAATGTTATTGAATTAAATTTTATGAGTTCAAATAGTTAATTATAAGCTTGTGAACAAAATTATACAGATTAATCTCAAATTTTCAGCTTTTTACTCGTTTAAAATTCGAACGGAATCTCTATAAAGCTCATTTAGACATGCACGTTTTAATCGCATCAAAACGACAACCAATTTTTATTAAAACCAAATTTTATGATTTCAAATAATTAATTATTAGCTTTTGAACAAAATTATACAGATTAATCTGAAATTTTAAGAATTTTACTCGGTTAAAATTAGAACGGAATCTCTATAAAGCCGATTTAGACAAGCATATTTTAATCGCAACAAAACGACAACCAAATGTTATTAAATCAAATTTTATGAGTTTAAATATTTAATTATGGGCTTTTGAACAAAATTATACAGATTAATCTCAAATTTTAAGGTTTTTACTCGGTTAAAATTCGAACGGATTCTCTATAGAGCACATTTAGACATGCTCGTATTAATCACATCAGAACAACAACTAAATATTATTAAATTAAATTTTATGAGTTCAAATAGTTAATTATAGGCTTGTGAACAAAATTATATAGATTAATCTCAAATTTTCAGCTTTTTACTCGGTTAAAATTCAAACGGAATCTCTATAAAGCCCATTTAGACATGCACGTTTTAATCCCAACAAAACGACAACCAAATATTATTAAATCAAATTTTATGAGTTTAAATATTTAATTATGGGCTTTTGAACAAAATTATACAGATTAATATCAAATTTTAAGGTTTTTACTCGGTTAAAATTCGAACGGATTCTCTATAGAACACATTTAGACATGCTCGTATTAATCGCATCAAAAAGACAACCAAATGTTATTAAATTAAATTTTATGAGTTCAAATAGTTAATTATAGGCTTATGAACAAAATTATACAGATTAATCTCAAATTTTCAGCTTTTTACTCAGTTAAAATTCAAACGGAATCTCTATAAATCCCATTTAGACATGCACGTTTTAATCGCATCAAAACGACAACCAAATTTTATTAAAATCAAATTTTATGATTTCAAATACTTAATTATTAGCTTTTGAACAAAATTATACAGATTAATCTGAAATTTTCAGAATTTTACTCGGTTAAAATTAGAACAGAATCTCTATAAAGCCCATTTACACATGCACGTTTTAATCCCAATGAAGCGATAACCAAAAGTTATTAAATCAAATTTTATGAGTTTAAATATTTGAGTATGGGCTTTTGAATAAAATTATACTGATTAATCGCAAATTTTATGGTTTTTACTCGGTTAAAATTCGAACGGATTCTCTATAAAGCACATTTAGACATGCTCGTTTTATTCGCATTAAAACGAGAACCAAATGTTATTAAATTAAATTTTATGAGTTCAAATAGTTAATTATAGGCTTGTGAACAAAATTATACAGATTAATCTCAAATTTTCAGCTTTTTACTCAGTTAAAATTCAAACGGAATCTCTATAAATCCCATTTAGACATGCACGTTTTAATCGCATCAAAACGACAACCAAATTTTATTAAAATCAAATTTTATGATTTCAAATATTTAATTATTAGCTTTTGAACAAAATTATACAGATTAATCTGAAATTTTCAGAATTTTACTCGGTTAAAATTAGAACAGAATCTCTATAAAGCCCATTTCGAGATGCACGTTTTAATCCCAATAAAACGACAACCAAATGTTATTAAATCAAATTTTAAGAGTTTAAATATTTGATTATGGGCTTTTGAACAAAATTATACAGATTAATCTCAAATTTTAAGGTTTTTACTCGGTTAAAATTCGAAGGGATTCTCTATAGAGCACATTTAGACATGCGCGTATTAATCGCATCAAAACAACAACCAAATGTTATTAAATTAAATTTTATGAGTTCAAATAGTTAATTATAGGCTTGTGAACAAAATTATACAGTTTATATCTCAAATTTTCAGCTTTTTACTCGGTTAAAATTCGAACGGAATCTCTATAAAGCCCATTTAGACATGCACGTTTTAATCGCATCAAAACGACAACCAAATTTTATTAAAATCAAATTTTATGATTTCAAATATTTAATTATTAGCTTTTGAACAAAATTATACAGATTAATCTGCAATTTTCAGAATTTTACTCGGTTAAAACTAGAACGGAATCTCTATAAAGTCCATTTAGACATGCACGTTTTAATCCCAACAAAACGAAAACCAAATCTTATTAAATAAAATTTTTGGAGTTTAAATATTTAATTATGGGCTTTTGAACAAAATTATACAGATTAATCTCAAATTTTAAGGTTTTTACTCGGTTAAAATTCGAACGGATTCTCTATAGCGCATATTTAGACATGCTCGTATTAATCGCATCAAAAAGACAACCAAATGTTATTAAATTAAATTTTATGATTTCAAATAGTTAATTGTAAGCTTGTGAACAAAATTATACAGGTTAATCTCAAATTTTCAGCTTTTTACTCGTTTAAAATTCAAACGGAATCTCTATAAAGCCCATTTAGACATGCACGTTTTAATCGCATCAAAACGAGAACCAAATTTTATTAAAATCAAATTTTATTATTTCAAATAATTAATTATTAGTTTATGAACAAAATTATACAAATTAATCTCAAATTTTCAGCTTTTTACTCGGTTAAAATTCGAACGGTATCTCTATAAAGCCCATTTAGACATGCACGTTTTAATCGCATTAAAACGACAACCAAATTTTATTAAAATCAAATTTTATGATTTCAAATATTTAATTATTAGCTTTTGAACAAAATTATACAGATTAATCTGAAATTTTCAGAATTTTACTCCGTTAAAATTAGAACAGAATCTCTATAAAGCCCATTTAGACATGCACGTTTTAATCCCAATAAAACGATAACCAAATGTTATTAAATCAAATTCTATGAGTTTAAATATTTGATTATGGGCTTTTGAACAAAATTATACAGATTAATCTCAAATATTATGGCTTTTTCTCGGTTAAAATTCGAACGGATTCTCTATAAAGCATATTTAGACATGCTCGTTTTATTCGCATTAAAACGAGAACCAAATGTTATTAAATTAAATTTTATGAGTTAAAATAGTTAATTATAGGCTTGTGAACAAAATTATACAGATTAATCTCAAATTTCCAGCTTTTTACTCGTTTTAAATTCGAACGGAATCTCTATAAAGCCCATTTAGAGATGCCCGTTTTAATCGCATCAAAACGACAACCAAATTTTTTTAAAATCAAATTTTATGATTTCAAATATTTAATTATTAGCTTTTGAACAAAATTATACAGATTAATCTGAAATTTTCAGAATTTTACTCGGTTAAAATTAGAACGAAATCTCTATAAAGCCCATTTAGACATGCACGTTTTAATCCCAATAAAACGACAACCAAATGTTATTAAATCAAATTTTATGAGTTTAAATATTTGATTATGGGCTTTTGAATAAAATTATACTGATTAATCGCAAATTTTAAGGTTTTTACTCGGTTAAAATTCGAACGGATTCTCTATAAAGGACATTTAGACATGCTCGTTTTATTCGCATTAAAATGAGAACCAAATGTTATTAAATTAAATTTTATGAGTTCAAATAGTTAATTATAGGCTTGTGAACAAAATTATACAGATTAATCTCAAATTTCCAGCTTTTTACTCAGTTAAAATTCAAACGGAATCTCTATAAATCCCATTTAGACATGCACGTTTTAATCGCATCAAAACGACAACCAAATTTTATTAAAAATCAAATTTTATGATTTCAAATATTTAATTATTAGCTTTTGAACAAAATTATACAGATTAATCTGAAATTTTCAGAATTTTACTCGGTTAAAATTAGAACAGAATCTCTATAAAGCCCATTTAGACATGCACGTTTAAATCCCAATAAAACGATAACCAAATGTTATTAAATCAAATTTTATGAGTTTAAATATTTGATTATGGGCTTTTGAACAAAATTATACAGATTAATCTCAAATTTTATGGTTTTTACTCGGTTAAAATTCGAACGGATTCTCTATAAAGCACATTTAGACATGCTCGTTTTATTCGCATTAAAACGAGAACCAAATGTTATTAAATTAAATTTTATGAGTTCAAATAGTTAATTATAGGCTTATGAACCAAATTATACAGATTAATCTCAAATTTTCAGCTTTTTACTCAGTTAAAATTCAAACGGAATCTCTATAAATCCCATTTAGACATGCACGTTTTAATCGCATCAAAACGACAACCAAATTTTATTAAAATCAAATTTTATGATTTCAAATATTTAATTATTAGCTTTTGAACAAAATTATACAGATTAATCTGAAATTTTCAGAATTTTACTCGGTTAAAATTAGAACAGAATCTCTATAAATCCCATTTAGACATGCACGTTTTAATCCCAATAAAACGATAACCAAATGTTATTAAATCAAATTTTATGAGATTAAATATTTGATTATGGGCTTTTGAACAAAATTATACAGATTAATCTCAAATTTTATGGTTTTTACTCGGTTAAAATTCGAACGGATTCTCTATAAAGCACATTTAGACATGCTCGTTTTATTCGCATTAAAACGAGAACCAAATGTTATTAAATTAAATTTTATGAGTTCAAATAGTTAATTATAGGCTTATGAACCAAATTATACAGATTAATCTCAAATTTTCAGCTTTTTACTCAGTTAAAATTCAAACGGAATCTCTATAAATCCCATTTAGACATGCACGTTTTAATCGCATCAAAACGACAACCAAATTTTATTAAAATCGAATTTTATGATTTCAAATATTTAATTATTAGCTTTTTAAAAAAATTATATAGATTAATCTGAAATTTTCAGAATTTTACTTGGTTAAAATTAGAACAGAATCTCTATAAATCCCATTTAGACATGCACGTTTTAATCCCAATAAAACGATAACCAAATGTTATTAAATCAAATTTTATGAGATTAAATATTTGATTATGGGCTTTTGAACAAAATTATACAGATTAATCTCAAATTTTATGGTTTTTACTCGGTTAAAATTCGAACGGTTTCTCTATAAAGCACATTTAGACATGCTCGTTTTATTCGCATTAAAACGAGAACCAAATGTTATTAAATTAAATTTTATGAGTTCAAATAGTTAATTATAGGCTTATGAACAAAATTATACAGATTAATCTCAAATTTTCAGCTTTTTACTCAGTTAAAATTCAAACGAAATCTCTATAAATCTCATTTAGACATGCACGTTTTAATCGCATCAAAACGACAACCAAATTTTATTAAAATCAAATTTTATGAGTTCAAATATTTAATTATTAGCTTTTGAACAAAATTAAACAAATTAATCTGAAATTTTCAGAATTTTACTCGGTTAAAATTAGAACAGAATCTGTATAAAGCCCATTTAGACATGCACGTTTTAATCCCAAGAAAACGATAACCAAATGTTATTAAATCAAATTTTATGAGTTTAAATATTTGATTATGGGCTTTTGAACAAAATTATACAGATTAATCTCAAATTTTATGGTTTTTACTCGATTAAAATTCGAACGGATTCTCTATAAAGCACATTTAGACATGCTTGTTTTATTCGCATTAAAACGAGAACCAAATGTTATTAAATTAAATTTTATTAGTTAAAATAGTTAATTATAGGCTTATGAACAAAATTATACAGATTAATCTCAAATTTTCAGCTTTTTACTCAGTTAAAATTCAAACGGAATCTCTATAAATCCCATTTAGACATGCACGTTTTAATCGCATCAAAACGACAACCAAATTTTATTAAAATCAAATTTTATGATTTCAAATACTTAATTATTAGCTTTTGAACAAAATTATACAGATTAATCTGAAATTTTCAGAATTTTACTCGGTTAAAATTAGAACAGAATCTCTATAAAGCCCATTTACACATGCACGTTTTAATCCCAATAAAGCGATAACCAAAAGTTATTAAATCAAATTTTATGAGTTTAAATATTTGATTATGGGCTTTTGAATAAAATTATACTGATTAATCGCAAATTTTATGGTTTTTACTCGGTTAAAATTCGAACGGATTCTCTATAAAGCACATTTAGACATGCTCGTTTTATTCGCATTAAAACGAGAACCAAATGTTATTAAATTAAATTTTATGAGTTCAAATAGTTAATTATAGGCTTGTGAACAAAATTATACAGATTAATCTCAAATTTTCAGCTTTCTACTCAGTTAAAATTCAAACGGAATCTCTATAAATCCCATTTAGACATGCACGTTTTAATCGCATCAAAATGACAACCAAATTTTATTAAAATCAAATTTTATGATTTCAAATATTTAATTATTAGCTTTTGAACAAAATTATACAGATTAATCTGAAATTTTCAGAATTTTACTCGGTTAAAATTAGAACAGAATCTCTATAAAGCCCATTTGGAGATGCACGTTTTAATCCCAATAAAACGACAACCAAATGTTATTGAATCAAATTTTAAGAGTTTAAATATTTGATTATGGGCTTTTGAACAAAATTATACAGATTAATCTCAAATTTTAAGGATTTTACTCGGTTAAAATTCGAAGGGATTCTCTATAGAGCACATTTAGACATGCGCGTATTAATCGCATCAAAACAACAACCAAATGTTATTAAATTAAATTTTATGAGTTCAAATAGTTAATTATAGGCTTGTGAACAAAATTATACAGTTTATATCTCAAATTTTCAGCTTTTTACTCGGTTAAAATTCGAACGGAATCTCTATAAAGCCCATTTAGACATGCACATTTTAATCGCATCAAAACGACAACCAAATTTTATTAAAATCAAATTTTATGATTTCAAATATTTAATTATTAGCTTTTGAACAAAATTATACAGATTAATCTGCAATTTTCAGAATTTTACTCGGTTAAAACTAGAACGGAATCTCTATAAAGTCCATTTAGACATGCACGTTTTAATCCCAACAAAACGAAAACCAAATGTTATTAAATCAAATTTTTTGAGTTTAAATATTTAATTATGGGCTTTTGAACAAAATTATACAGATTAATCTCAAATTTTAAGGTTTTTACTCGGTTAAAATTCGAACGGATTCTCTATAGCGCATATTTAGACATGCTCGTATTAATCGCATCAAAAAGACAACCAAATGTTATTAAATTAAATTTTATGATTTCAAATAGTTAATTGTAAGCTTGTGAACAAAATTATACAGATTAATCTCAAATTTTCAGCTTTTTACTCGTTTAAAATTTGAACGGAATCTCTATAAAGCCAATTTAGACATGCACGTTTTAATCGCATCAAAACGAGAACCAAATTTTATTAAAATCAAATTTTAATATTTCAAATAATTAATTATAAGCTTTTGAACAAAATTATACAGATTAATCTGAAATTTTCAGAATTTTACTCGGTTAAAATTAGAACGGAATCTCTATAAAGCCCATTTAGACATGCACGTTTTAATTCCAAGAAAACGACAACCAAATGTTATTAAATCAAATTTTATGAGTTTAAATATTTGATTATGGGCTTTTGAACAAAATTATACAGATTAATCTCAAATTCTAAGGTTTTTACTCGGTTAAAATTCGAAGGGATTCTCTATAGAGCACATTTAGACATGCTCGTATTAATCGCATCAAAACAACAACCAAATATTATTAAATTAAATTTTATGAGTTCACATAGTTAATTATGGGCTTGTGAACAAAATTATACAGATTAATCTCAAATTTTCAGCTTTTTACTCGGTTAAAATTCAAACGGAATCTTTTTAAAGCACATTTAGACATGCACATTTTAATCGCATCAAAACGACAACCAAATTTTATTAAAATCAAATTTTATGATTTCAAGTATTTAATTATTAGCTTTTGAACTAAATTATACAGATTAATCTGAAATTTTCAGAATTTTACTCGGTTAAAATTAGAACGGAATCTCTATAAAGCCCATTTAGACATGCACGTTTTAATCCCAACAAAACGACAACCAAATGTTATTAAATCAAATTTTATGAGTTTAAATATTTATTTATGGGCTTTTGAACAAAATTATACAGATTAATCTCAAATTTTAAGGTTTTTACTCGGTTAAAATTTGAACGGATTCTCTATAGAGCACATTTAGACATGCTCGTATTAATCGCATCAAAACGACAACCAAATGTTATTAAATTAAATTTTATGAGTTCAAATAGTTAATTATAGGCTTGTGAACAAAATTATACAGATTAATCTCAAATTTTTAGCTTTTTACTCGGTTAAAATTCGAACAGAATCTCTATAAAGCCCATTTAGACGTGCACGTTTTTATCGCATCAAAACAATAAGCAAATTTTGTTAAAATCAAATTTTATGATTTCAAATACTTAATTATTAGCTTTTGAACAAAATTATACAGATTAATCTGCAATTTTCAGAATTTTACTCGGTTAAAATTAGAGTGGAATCTCTATAAAGCCCATTTAGACATGCACGTTTTAATCCCAACAAAACGACAGCCAAAAGTTATTAAATCAAATTTTATGAGTTTAAATATTTAATTATGGACTTTTGAACAAAATTATACAGATTAATCTCAAATTTTAAGGGTTTTACTCGGTTAAAATTCGAACGGATTCTCTATAGAGCACATTTAGACATGCTCGTATTAATCGCATCAAAATGACAACCAAATGTTATTAAATTAAATTTTATGAGTTCAAAAAGTTCATTATAAGCTTGTGAACAAAATTATACAGATTAATCTCAAATTTTTAGCTTTTTACTCGGTTAAAATTCGAACGGAATCTCTATAAAGCCCATTCAGACATGCACGTTTTAATCGCATCAAAACAATAACCAAATATTATTAAAATCAAATTTTATGATTTCAAATATTTAATTATTAGCTTTTGAACAAAATTATACAGATTAATCGGAAATTTTCAGAATTTTACTCAGTTAAAATTAGAACGAAATCTCTATAAAGCCCATTTAGACATGCACGTTTTAATCCCAACAAAACGATAGCCAAATGTTATTAAATCAAATTTTATGAGTTTAAATATTTAATTATGGGCTTTTGAACAAAATTATACAGATTAATCTCAAATTTTAAGGTTTTTACTCGGTTAAAATTCGAAAAGATTCTCTATAGAGCACATTTAGACATGCTCATATTAATCACATCAAAACGACAACCAAATGTTATTAAATTAAATTTTATGAGTTCAAATAGTTGATAACTTAGTAATTAGTGTTGAACCACGGCTTTATTTAGCTTATATTATACATAATTAATATTCAACACATGTTTAGTAACATCATAGTTATTTGTTTAGGTTGTTTCTTTATTTAGCTTATATTGACCATCTCCGTTTTGGCTCAAATGCACTATTTGAGCTCAAAACAAAGAATCATTGTTTGAAGCACTTACCAGTTTCCGATCAACACCAAAATGTACTAAACACTCCTAGGAGAGTATCATGGCCTAAAGGATCAGTTCACGTAGCTAGGGGGTTAGACGTTCAGCTCAAATCATAACTCAAAGATGGTGAACTTTCAACTAGATCAGCTAGCTAGCTCAGATCAACCATGGTTGATCCAGCTCATCTTAGCTCAGTCTACAACCTTCAGCTCAACCATGGAAAGACAAGTTCCCTCCCCAAGAGACACAACCGACCAACCATGGAGGGAAACATGTTTGGGCGCCAAAACAAAGAGATATCACTCTTCATTGGGCAGATTCATGATGGTCCACTTGTTTGCCAATTTCGAGTAAGATAAAAGTAGAATTGGGTTTCGATGTCTTCATGAATGTTGTTCCTCTATCTCTTATCTTTCCAATGAATGTTGATGTGCAGGCTGGAATTTTGAACCGAAAAGTTACAACAATTCTTGGAAGGAGACACCACTTAACCTGAACGGTTAAGGAGGAAGACACCACCAATTGAGCAGACACTAAGCCACTACTATTCAGCCACCTTTTCAAAGGGGAATGTCCCTTGGCCACACCCTTTCATTTCCTATAAATATGTAGGCATTTTAGCATTTGAACACACAACTTTGAATCAGATTATTTATTTTGTGAGTTAATCTCTCATTCTTGTTCTTTTAAGAACTTTATCGACTTATCAAATCATCTCTTTGTTTTGTGGCGTCACCCTCCATCCTTTATACTTTAGATTTCTGGAATTACATTTCCAAGAAGTCTAAGTGTATCTACCACCCTTAGAGTTGCAACTAGATTGGTTTTATGTTCCTATAACATAAGTTCAACCGTTGCCCCTTCGAATACTATCATTCCATCATCACATAATCACCATCCACCTTCCATTTTCGTCCACCATTCTTCACCATCCCTTAACATATCCTTCCATATCATTTACTTCATTTAAACACCTCCATTTCCTTCCTTAATCAACCATCAACATTCCCCCATGCATTCCCTTCACCAAGATAGCTTCATTTTCGTCTAAACAATACCCTACACCATAACCTCTTCTCAAATCATCCTTATCTTATTTCCAACAACATTTAACATTCTTTTGTTCTAGAAACAAGTGTTATCCAAGGCTTGCTTGTATTCTAAGGTCTGGGCAATTAAAGCTTCTCTCTACAAGCATCTTTGGAGAGTTAGAGCATATCAAATGGTAATCAGAGCAAAGGAAGAATCAAGTAAGCTCAATTTCTTGTTATTTCAATTCTGATTAAAAAAAGAAAAGAATGAAAAATAATAAAAAAAAGAAATTTCAGATTATTCTAGCATATAAGGAATCTGAATTAGATTTAAAAGAGAGAGAGAGTGAATAAAAAAGAAATTCGAATTTTGAAAGGCTGAAGATTCAAGTACAAACGTTCAAGCAACCAACTCTGAGAAGTTCCTCAAGTTTGATTGCTCAAGACCAATTTGTAAGTTGAGTTTTGTGGTAACGTTTCTGTTTTTCTTTAGTCCTTTTCAATTGAATCCTTGAAAATTTTCTTTATTCAATCCCTAAACTTTTTTAAAACTTTTTCCTTCTTTCTATTTGCACACCTAACCTTTGTTTCAGCCCAAACGCCATCATTTCTTAGGATATTTGACAAGTTTTGAGTAAGTTCATCTAAGAACTTGATTTGAGAAATTTGAGAGGTAAAAGGCAAGAGATTGGTGAGCACAAAAGGGGGAATAGAAGCCAGAATTCCCAGAGTGTGTAAACACGAGTTAATTGAGTGCCATATTTCTTTCCTTGGAGTGTCTGTAAGGATTTTGTGTGTGTGAGGTGAGGAACTTAAACTTTTGTTTCATTTATTCATACTAACACTATGTCGCAACACTCAAATGAAAACAATCGGGAAGAACGACCAACCCAGAACCTCCAAACACAAGCTCTAATAAGGGAAATGCAAAAGCTCTTATGTGATGAGTTAGAACCAATTTATGAGTGGATGGATAATATTGAGGAGTCCAGTGGAGGGCGTCAAAGGGGCCAAGATGGACAGAATCATAGAAGGCATCCCATGCAACATGAGATTGAAGAAGAAGATGTCATTTCTGTCTGGAGCAATGGAAGGAACCATGGCCAATTGGATGACAATTTTGGGAGCGTCCGAGTTAACATTCCTCTCTTTCAAGGAAAATCAAAACCAGAGGCATATTTGGACTGGGAGAGCAAAGTGGAGCACATCTTTGAATGCCATAACTATTCCGAGCAAAAGAAGGAGCACATGGCTTCCTTAAAATTTATTGACTACGCACTTGTATGGTGGGATTAACTAAGATCAACAAGGAGTCGCAATTGTGAATGGCCTATCAACACTTGGAGAGAAATGAAACGTATTTTGAGGAAATGTTTTATGCCAATTTCGAGTAATATACAAGTAGAATTGGGTTTCGGTGTCTTCATGAAAGTTGTTCCCCTATCTCTTATATTTCCAACGCATGTCGAATTGCATCAATCTGATATTGGGAACTTGAGATATATCCAATTTACTGAAGACTGTGCAGGCTGGAATTTTGAACCGAAAAGTTACAACAATTCTTGGAAGGAGACACCATTCATCCCGAACGGTTAAGGAGGGAGACACCACCAATTGAGCAAACACCAAGGCCACTATTCATCCACATTTTCAGAGGGGAATGTCCCTTGGCCACACCCTTTCATTTCATATAAATATGTAGCCATTTTAGCATTTGAACACACAACTTTAAATCAGATTATTTATTTTGTGAGTTAATTTCTCATTCTTGTTCTTTTAAGAACTTTATCGACTTATCAAATCATCTCTTTATTTTGTGGCGTCACCCTCCATCCTTTATACTTTAGATTTCTGAAATTACATTTCCAAGAGGTCTAAGTGTATCTACCACCCTCAGAGTTGCAACTAGATTTGGTTTATGTTCCTATAACATAAGTTCAACCTTTTCCCCTTTGAATTCTATCATTCCATCATCACATAATCACCATCCACATTTCATTTTCGTCCACCATTCTTCACCAGCCCTTAACATATCCTTCTATATCATTTACTTCACTTAAACACCTCCATTTCCTTCCTTAATCAACCATCAACATCCCCCACGCATTCCCTTCACCAAGACAACTTCCTTTTCATCTAAACAATACCACACACCATAACCTCTTCTTAAATCATCCTTATCTTATTTCCATCATCCTTTAACATTCTTTTGTTCATGAAACAATACAAGGCTTTCTTGCATTCTAAGGTCCGGGCAATCAAAGCTTCTCTCTACAAGCATCTTTGGAGAGTTGGAGCATATCAGTGGCCAAGGGACATTTCCCTTTGAAAAGTTGGCCGAATAGTGGCCTTGGTGTTTGTTCAATTGGTGGTGTCTCCCTCCTTAACCGTTCGGTTGAATGGTGTCTCCTTCCAAGAGTTGTTGGAACTTTTCGTTAAAATTTTATCCTGCATAGTCTTTAGTAATTTTGTAATATCTTGATCTTTCGATATCGGATTGATGCGATTCAACATGCATTGGAAAGATAAGAGATAGGGGAACAACTTTCATGCAGACAACGAAACCTAGTTCTTCTTGTATCCTGCTCGAAAATGGAAAACAAGTGGACCATCATGAATCTATCTAATGAAAAGTGCTATCTCTTTGTTATTATCTTGGTGCAAAATGTGGATAATGGACGGACATGATACTTGGTGAAGGGTTGGCGACCTTCGGGTGTTAAGCCGGGAGTGGTAGCTAGAGTTGAGATGAGCTAATCGAGCTGAGAGTGGGCTAAGCTATCTAACTGAAACACTTTAGCTAAAGTTTGAAGGTGAAATAAGCTAATTCGAGATTCCTTTAGCAAAGTGAGTTGGTCCATTAGCTTCCTTATACTTTCTTCTAGTGTGAGAAGTGTTCTTGAGCTTATATGAATCTCTTAATGCCTCGTTTTGAAATTTGCTTCATTTGAGCTCATATGGGATTTGTGAGCTGACATGGAGCAAGTCTTGAGTCCTTTAAGTACTGTAGGAGTGTTCCATGCATTTCCAAGCTATTATAAAGTTTGAAGGTGAAATAAGCTAATTATGACATGCACTCGAACAGAGGGGTCATTCATTTCGATATCCGCTCAAAGAGAGGTGTCATCCATCACGGCATACGCTCAAAGAGAGGGACCGTTCACCATGACATGCACTCAAAGAGAGGGGTCATTAATCACGACAAACGCTCAAAGACAAGGGTCGTCCACCACGGCATACGCTGAAAGAGAGGGACCATATACCATGACATGCACTCGAAGAGAGGGGTCATTCATCGCGTCATACGCTCAAAGAGAGGGGTCGTCCATCACGGTATACGCTCTAAGAAAGGTACCATTATTATGACATGCACTAGAACAGAGGGGTTATTCATCGTGACATTCACTCAAAGCGAGGTGTCTTTGATCACAGAATTCTTTCTAAGAAAGGGACCATTAATTATGACATGCACTCGAACAAAGGGGTCATTCATCGCAACATACGCTGAAGGAGAGGTGTTGTCCATTAGGACATACACTCAATGAGAAGGACCGTTCACCATGACATTCACTCAAAGAGAGGAGTCATTCATCGTGACATACGCTCAAAGAGAAGGGTCGTTCATCACGATATACGCTCTACGAAAAGGATCGTTCATAATAACATGCACTCGACGAGAGGGGTCATTCATCGTGACTTACGCTCAAAGAGGGGTCATCCATCACGATGTACGCTCTAGGAAAGGAACTGTTCATTATGACATGCACTTGAATAGAGGGGTATTTCATCGCGACATATGGTCAAAGAGAAAGGGTCGTCCATCACAGTATACGCTCTAAGAAAGGTATTGTTCATGATGACAAGCACTCGAAGAGAGGGGTCATTCATCGCGACATACGCTCAAAGAGTGGAGTCATCCATCATGATATACGCTCAAAGAGAGGGACCGTTCCATGACATACACACGAAGATAGGGGTCATTCATCGTGAAATACGCTCAAAGAGAGGGGTCGCCCGTCACGGCATACGCTCAAAGAGAGGGACCGTTCACCGCGACATACGCTCAAAGAGAGGGGTCGTCCATCATGGTATACGTTCTTAGAAAGAGGACATTCATTATAACAAGCTCCAAGAGAGGGACCATTCGGCAGGAGATGTACTCGAAGAGATGGGTCTTTCATCGCAACATACACTCAAAGAGAGGAGTCATCGATCACGGTATACGCTCAAATAGAGGGATCGTTCATTATGACGTACGCTTGAAGAGAGAGGTCATTCATTGCGACAAACGCTAAAAGAGAAGGGTCGTCCATCACGGTATACACTCTGAGAAAGGGATCATTCATTAAGACATGCACTCGAAGAGAGGGGTCATTCATCGCGACATACGCTCAAAGAGAGGGACAGTTCACCATGACTTGCACTCGAAGAGAAGGGTTATTCATCGCAACATATGCTCAAAGAGAGGTGTCATCGATCACGGTATACGCTCAAAGAGAGGGACCGTTTATTATGACATGCACTCGAAGAGAGGGGTCTTTTATCACCATATACACTCAAAGAGCGGCGATGTCCATCACAGTATATGCTGAAAGAGGGACCATTCATTAAAACATGCACTCGAAGAGGGGTCATTCATCGCGACATATGCTTAAAGAGATGGACCGTTTATTATGACACGCACTCAAAGATAGGGGTCATTCTTCGCGACAAACGCTCAAAGGCAAGAGTCGTCCACCACGACATACGCCGAAAGAGAGGGACCATATACCATGATATGCACTCGAAGAGAGGGGTCATTCATCGCGTCATACGCTCAAGGAGAGGGGTCGTCCATCATGGTATACGCTCCAAGAAAGGGACCATTATTATGACATGTACTAGAACAGAGGGGTTATTCATCGCGACATTTGCTCAAAGAGAGGTGTCTTCCATCACGGCATACTCTCTAAGAAAGGAACCATTAATTATGACATGCACTCCAACAAAGGGGTCATTCATCGCGACATACGTTGAAGGAGAGGTGTTGTCCATCCCGACATACACTCGTTCACCATGACATTCACTCAAAGAGAGGGGTCATTCATAGCGACATACGCTCAAAGAGAAGGGTCGTCCATCACGGTATAGACTCTAAGAAAAGTACCGTTCATAATGACATGCACTCGAAGAGAGGGGTCAATCATCATGACATACGTCCAAAGAGGGGTTGTCCATCACGATATACGCTCTAAGAAAGGGACTGTTCATTATGACATGCACTCGAAGAGTGGGGTATTTCATCGCGACATACACTCAAAGAGAAGGGTCGTCCATCAGGATATAGGCCTTAAGGGACCATTCATTAAGACATGCACTCGAAGAGAGGGGTCATTCATCGTGACATATGCTCAAAGAGAGGAACCGTTCACCATGACATGCACTCAAAGAGAAGGGTCATTCATCGCAACATATGCTCAAAGAGAGAGGTCATCGATCACAGTATACGCTCAAAGAGAGGCACCGTTCATTATGACATGCACTGGAAGAGAGGGGTCTTTTATCGCCATATACGCTCAAAGAGCGGCGATGTCCACCACGGTATATGCTCAAAGAGGGACCGCTCATTAAGATATGCACTCGAAGAGGGGTCATTCATCACGACATACTCTCAAAGAGAGGGGTCATCCATAATAGTATACGCTCCCGTTCATTATGAAACGAACTCAAAGATAGGGGTCATTCATCTCGACATACGCTCAAAAAGGGGTCATCCATCACGGCATACGCTCAAAGAGAGGGACTATTCATTATGACATATGCTCCAAGAGAGGGGTCATTCACCGCGACATACGCTCCAAGAGAGGGGTCGTCTATCATGATATAAACTCTAAGAAAGGGTTCGTTTAATATGACATGCACTCAAAGATAGGGGTAATTCTATGCGACATACGCTCAAAGAGAGGGATCGTCCATCACGACATACTCTCAAAGATAAGGACCATTCATTTTGACATACGCTCGAAGAGAGGGGTCATTCCCAGCGACATACGCTCAAAGAGATGGGTTGTCCATCACGGTATACGCTCTAGGAAAGGGGTCGTACATTATGACATGCATTCGAAGAGAGGGGTCATTCATCGCGACATACGCTCAAAGAGAGGGATCGTCCATCACGTTATATGCTCCAAGAGAGGGACCATTCACTAGGAGATGCACTCGAAGAGAGGGTGATATAGTCCAACTCTCCAATGGTTGTTGTAGAGAGAAGCTTTGATATTCCCAGCCATGATTGTGAGCAAACCTTGATCCTCGTACGCTTTCCTTGTTGTTTTATGAAGAAAAGATGGTAAAGTGGTGGGAAGGTATTTGATGTTTTGGTTTGGGAAATAAATGGAAAAGATGATAGTGAAGGCTAGGGAAGTCGATTTCGATGATGGAAGAAAGGGTTAGGATAGAATGTATGGAAGGTCGTAAAGAAATAGAATTCAAAGGTAACAAAAGTAGAACTTATGCTATGAAGCATAAACTCAACTTATAGTGTGCTTTGAGGGTGGTATCGGACTTAGACCCTTAGGAAATAAGTTCCTAGAATCTTAAGTATGGATGGAAAAGATATGAGACTCCACAAACCTATATAATAGACTTGATAAGTCGATATAGTTTTAAAAAGAACAAGTTTGAGAGTAAACTCACAAAGAAATTTTATTTTGATCAAAGATGTGACTTAAAAATGAATTTAAGTCCTATTTATAGTTTTCTAAGAGGTTTGGCCGAAATGGCCTTTAACTATTCGGATAACCATTCATTTGAATTGTCTCTCCCTCCAAAACTATTCGAAAAGATGTAACTTCTCGGTTCAGCCTGCACTGTCTTCAGTAATTTGGCCATATCTCGAGCTCCCGAAATTGGATTGATGCGATTCAACATGCGTTGGAAAGATAAGAGATAGGGGAACAACTTTCAAGAAGACACCTAAACCCAGTTCTGCTTTTATCCTTCTCGAAAATGGCAAACAAGTGGACCATTATGAATTTGTCCAATGAAAAGTGTTATCTCTTTGTTTTGGATCCCACTTCCTTTCCCTCCATGATCTTGGCGCCCAATGTGGATAATGGACAGGCATGATGCTTGGTGAAGGGTAGGTGACCTTTGGGTGTTGAGCTGGGAGTGATAGCTAGAGTTGAGGTGATCTAATCGAGCTGGGAGTGAGCTGGATTGAACTGAGCTATCTAGCTGAAAGACTTAGCTAAAGTTTGAAGCTGAAAGAAGCTAATCCGAGCTGCCTTTAGCAAAGTGAGGTGGCCCATTAGCTTCCTGATACTCTCTTCTAGTGTGAGGAGTGTTTCGGAGCTAATCTGAATCTCCTTAGGCCTCGTTTTAAATTATGCTTCATTTGAGCTCGTATGGGGCTTGTGAGCTGACATGGAGCTATCCTTTAGTCCTTTAAGTACTGTAGGAGTGTCCCATGTATTTCCAAGCTATTCTGAAGTTGGCTCCTTGTGTTTCTAGCATTGTCTTCCGTTTAGCTTCTTCTGAGCTGACTGAGCTGACACCGAGCTACTATTTACTCCTTGAGCTGTAGGTAAGTCCTATGAAGAAAACATAATAATGAAAATAATTAGAATACTTAAAATACTTAACATGAGTTTAGAACTAAGCTAAAACTTTAATCAATGTGGTTATATAACTATTCATTTTTATGACTTAAGTAATATAACTCTTAAGTAGCTTAATATAAAGTATATAAAAGTAATAAATACTAAGATCAATAAGATAACTCCCCTTTGATCTCATGCGTGAAATAAACCATGAAAGCATGAGGTAAATGAGAAGAAACGTGCACGCATCAGAGGGTTTCATTGTCTTCATAAAATTTATCCCCTATCTCTTATCATTCCAATGCATGTTGAATCGCATCAATACGATATTGGGAGATCGAGATATGGCCCAATTACTAAAGACTGTGCAGGCTGGATCGAAAAGTTACAACTCTTCTAATAGATTTGGAGAGAGACACCATTTAAATGAATGATTATCCAAATAGTTAAAAGCCATTTTGGCCAAACCCCTTAGAAAACTATAAATAGGACTTGAATTTTATTTTGTAATCATAAAATTCAGAATATATTTTATCCTTTGTGAGAATTTTCGCTCGTTTAGTTCTTCTTAGACCTTCATCGACTTATCAAGTACATGTGGCATCACCCCCTCTTCTATCGATCTTGATACTTCTGGTTCTTTTAGTTTAATATACCATAAGGTTCAAGATTAGGTTTTCAATAACCTAGTTTCTTCCTTGAGTATCTTTAAGATACTATTTCCATTTCACCATACATTACATATCCTCTCATTCCTTTCATCAATCTCAATCCTTTGTCATCACCACAAAACGTCCTAAACATCCATTCAACCTTATCAACATTACACATCCTTTCCGCTTCCAAATCAGTCCCTAAACTATTTCTTTCATTCATCTCACCTATTCCTTTCATCCCTTATCCTTAATTCTTCATTTTGTATTCACTTCTTGCGAGAGACTTGCTTCCTTCCAATGTCCTATGATCAAAGTTTGTCATTCAACATCTTTAACAAGATTGGCACATATCAGAAAGGGACCGTTCACTTTGATGGTCATTCATCATGACATACGCTCGAAGAGAGGGGTCGTCCATCACGGTATACGCTCTAAAGAGAGGGATCGTTCATTATGACATGCACTCGAAGAGAGCGGTCATTCATCGCGACATAGGCTCAAAGAGAGGGGTCATCCATCATGGTATACGCTCTAAAGAAAGAGATCGTTCATTATGACATGCACTCGAAGAGAGGGGTAATTCATCGCGACATACGCTTAATGAGAGGAGTTTTCCAGGACGGTATACGCTCAAAGAGAGAGACCGTTCATAATGATATGCTACCGAAGAGAGGGGTCTTTCATCGCGACATGCAATCAAAGAGAGGGGTCGTTCATCACGGTCCACGCTCAAAGAGAGGGACCGTTCACAATGA
The DNA here is from genome assembly GCA_035048815.1 of Abelmoschus esculentus. Classification (NCBI taxonomy): domain Eukaryota; kingdom Viridiplantae; phylum Streptophyta; class Magnoliopsida; order Malvales; family Malvaceae; genus Abelmoschus; species Abelmoschus esculentus. Next base: position 10,417,598 of record JAUCBN010000006.1, on the reverse strand, counting down.
CATGCACTCGAAGAGAAGTGTCGTTCATCGCAACATACGCTCACTGAGAGGGGTCGTCCATCATGGTATACGATGAAAGAGAGGGACAGTTCACCATGACATGCACTTGAAGAGAGGGGTCATTCATCACGACATACGCTCAAAGAGAGGGGTCATCCATCACGGTATACGCTCAAAGAGAGGGACCGTTCACCAAGACATGCACATGAATAGAGGGGTCATTCATCACGATAAATGCTCAAAGAAAGGGGTCATCCATAATGGTATACGCTCAAAGAGAGGGATCGTTCATTTTGACATATGCTCGAATAGAGGGGTCATTCACCGCGACATACGCTCAAAGAGCGGGGTCGTCCATGACGGTATACGCTCTAAGAAGTGGACCGTTCATTATGACAAGCACCCAAAGAGAGGGGTCAATCATTGCGACGTACGCTCAAAGAGAGGGGTCGTCCATGACGGTATACGCTCAAAGTGATGGACCGTTCATTATGACATGCACTCGAAGAGAGCGGTCATTCATCGCGACATACGCTCAAAGAGAGGGGTCATCCATCATGGTATACGCTCTAAAGAAAGAGATCGTTCATTATGACATGCACTCGAAGAGAGGGGTAATTCATCGCGACATACGCTTAATGAGAGGAGTTTTCCAGGACGGTATACGCTCAAAGAGAGAGACCGTTCATAATGATATGCTATCGAAGAGAGGGGTCTTTCATCGCGACATGCAATCAAAGAGAGGGGTCGTTCATCACGGTCCACGCTCAAAGAGAGGGACCGTTCACAATGACATGCACTCGAAGAGAAGTGTCATTCATCGCAACATACGCTCACTGAGAGGGGTCGTCCATCATGGTATACGATGAAAGAGAGGGACAGTTCACCATGACATGCACTTGAAGAGAGGGGTCATTCATCACGACATACGCTCAAAGAGAGGGGTCATCCATCACGGTATACGCTCAAAGAGAGGGACCGTTCACCAAGACATGCACATGAATAGAGGGGTCATTCATCACGAGATACGCTCAAAGAAAGGGGTCATCCATAATGGTATACGCTCAAAGAGAGGGATCGTTCATTTTGACATATGCTCGAATAGAGGGGTCATTCACCGCGACATACGCTCAAAGAGCGGGGTCGTCCATGACGGTATACGCTCTAAGAAGTGGACCGTTCATTATGACAAGCACCCGAAGAGAGGGGTCAATCATTGCGACGTACGCTCAAAGAGAGGGGTCGTCCATGACGGTATACGCTCAAAGTGATGGACCGTTCATTATGACATGCACTTGATGAGAGGGGTCAGTCATCGTGACATATGCTCAAAGAGAGGGGTCGTCCATCACGGTATACTCTCAAAGAGAGGGACCATACACCATGACATGCACTCAAAGAGAGGGTTCATTCATTGCAACAAACGCTCAAAGAAAGGGGTCATCGACCAGGGTATACGCTCTAAGAGAGGGACCTTTCATTGTGGCATGTACTCGAAGAGGTGTTATTCATCGCGCCATACGCTTAAAGAGAGGGGTTGTCCATTACGGTATTTGCTCAAAGAGAAGGACCTTTCATTATGACATGCACTCGATGAGATGGGTCATTCATCACAACATGCACTCAAAGAGAGGGATCATCCATCACGTTATACGCTAGAGGAACCATTCATTATGACATATGCTCGAAGAGATGGGTCATAAACCACGACATACACTAAAAGAGAAGGGTCAACCATTACGGTATATGCTCTAAGAAAGGGACCATTCATTATGGCATGTACTCGAAGAGAGGGGTCATTCTTCGCGACATACGCTCAAAGAGAGGGTTCGTCCATGACGGTATGCACTCAAAGAGAGGGACAGTTCATTATGACATGCACTTGAAGAGAGGGGTCATTCAACGCAACATACGCTCAAAGAAAAGGTTCATCGACCACGATATTTTTTTTTGAAAGAGCATCGACCACGGTATACTCTCTAAAGGACCATTCATTATGACATGCTCTAAAAGAGAGGGGCTATTCATCGCAACATACGCTTAAAGAGAGGGGTCGTCCATCACGGTGTAGGCTCAAAGAGAGGGACCATTCATTATGACATGCACTTGAAGAGAGGGGTCATTCATCGCGACATACGCTCAAAGAAGGGGGACATCTACCATGATATACACTCTAAGAGAGGGACCGGTCATTATGACATGCACTCAAAGAGAGGGGTTATTCATCGTGACATACGCTTAAAGAGAGGGCTCGTTTCCCACGGTATACGATCAAAGAGAGGGACAGTTCATTATGACGTATGCACAAAGAGATGGGTCATTCACCGCAAAATACGTTGAAAGAGAGAACTCGTCCATTACGACAGACGCTCGTAGAGATGGGTCATTCAGTATAAGAAAGGGCTCGTTCTAAGAAAGGGACGGTTTATTATAACATGCACTCGAAGAGAGGGGTCATTCTTTGCAAAATATGCTCAAAGAGAGGGGTCGTCCACGACGGTATACGCTCAAAGAGAGAGACCATTCATTATGACATGCTGTCGAAGAGAGGGGTCAATCATCGCGACATACGCTCAAAGAGAAGGGTTGTCCATCACGGTATATGCTCAAAGAGAGGAATCATTCATTATGACATACGCTCAAAGAGAGGGGTCGTCCATCACGGCATACACTCAAAGAGAGGAATCGTTCATTTTGACATACGCTTGAAGGGATGAGTCATTCACCGTGACATACGTCCATAGAGAGGGGTCATCCATCACAGAATACGCTCTAAGAATGAGACCGTTTATTCTAACATGCACTCGAAGGGAGGGGTCATTCATCGGGACATACGCTCAAAGAGAGGGATCGTCCATGACGGTATACGCTCAGAGAGAGACCGTTCATTATGACATGCACTCGGAGAGAGGGGTCATTCATCGCGACATACGTTTAAAGAGAGGCGTCATCTTTCACGGTATACGCTTAAAGAGAGTGACTATTCACCATGATATGCACTTGAAGAGATGGGTCATTTATTGTGACATACGCTTAAAGAGAGGGGTCGTCCATCACGGTATATGCTCGAAGATAGGGACCATTCATTATGACATACGCTTGAAGAGAGGGGTCATTCATCGCAACATACGCTCAAAAAGAGGGGTCATCGATCACGGTATATGCTCAAAGAGAGGGATCGTTCATTATAACATACGCTTGAAGAGAGGGGTCATTCATCTTGACATACGTTCAAAGAGAAGGGTTGTCCATCACGGTATACGCCATTAGAAAGGGACCGTTCACCATGACATGCACTCAAAGAGAAGTGTCATTCATCGCAACATACCCTCAAAGAAAGGGGTCATCGACCACGATATACGCTCAAATAGAGGGATCGTTCATTATAATATGCACTCGAAGAGTGTGGTCATTCATCGCGACATACGCTCAAAGAGCGCGACATCCATCGCGGTATACGATCAAAGAAAGGGGCCGTTCATTATGACATGCACTCTCAGAGAAAGAAAGGGGTCGTCCATCACAGTATACGCTCAAAGGGAGGGACCGTTTATTATGACATGCACTCGAAGTTAGGGGTCATTCATCGTGACATATACTCAAAGAGAGGGGTCGTCCATCACGACATATGCTCAAAGAGAGGGTCTGTTCATTATGACAAACACTCGAAGAGAGAGGTCATTCACCACGACATACTCTCAAACAGAGGGGTCGTCCATCACGGTATACGCTCTAAGAAAAGGCCGATTCAATTTGACATGCACTCGTTGAGAGGGGTCATTCATCGCGACATACGCTCAAAGATAAGGTTGGTTGGTTCATCACGGTTTACGCTGTAAGAAAGGGACGGTTCATTATGACATGCACTCGAAGAGAAGGTTCATTCAACGCGACATACGCTTAAAGAGAGGGGTCGTCGATCACGATATACGCACAAAGAGAGGAACCATTCACCATGGCATGCACTCGAAGAGAGAGGTCATTAATCGCGATATACGCTCAAAGAGAGGGGTCGTCCATCAAGATATACGCTCAAAGAGAGGAACCGTTCATTATGAGATATGCTCGAAGAAATGGGTCGTTCACCGCGATATATGCTTAAAGAGAGGGGTTGTCCATCATGGTATATGCTCTAAGAAAGGGACCAATCATGGTGACATGCACTCAAAGAGAGTGGTCATTCTTTGCGACATACTCCTAAAGAGGGGTCGTCCATGACGGTATATGCTCAAAGAGAGGGATCGTTCATTATAACATACGCTCGAAGAGAGGGGTCATTCTTCGCGACATACACTCAAAGAGGGTCGTCCACCATGACATGCACTTGAAGAGAAGTGTCATTCATAACGACAAATGCTCAAAGAGAGGGGTTGTCCATCACGGTATACGCTCTAAGAAAGGGACCATTTAGTATGACATGCACTAGAAGAAAGGTGTCATTCACCCTGACATACGCTCAAAGAGCGGGGGCAGACATCGAGATATACGCTCAAAGAGAGGGACCATTCATTATGACATACACTCGAAGCGAGGGGTCGTTCACCGCAATACACGCTCAAAGAGAGGGGTCGGCCATCAGGGTATACGCTCTAAGAAAGGGATCGTACATTATGTCATGCACTCAAAGAGGGTGGTCATCCATCACGACTTACGCTCAAAGAGAGGGGTCGTCCATCACGGTATACATTCAAAGAGAGGGGTCGTTTACCATGACATTCACTCGAAGAGAGGGCTCAATCATCGCAACATACACTCGAAGACAGGGGTCATCGATCACGGTATACGCTCAAATAGAGAGACCATTCATTATGACATGCACTCGAAGAGTGGTCGTCCATCACGGTATACGCTCAAAGAGAGGGACCGTTTATTATGACATTCACTCGATGATAAGGGCCATTCATCGCGACATACGCTCAAAGAGAGGGGTCGTCCATCACGGTAAACGCTCAAAGTAAGCAACCGTTCATTATGACATACACTTGAAGAGAAGGGTCATTCACCGCGACATACGCTCAAATAGAAGGGTCGTCCATCACGGTATACGCTATAACAAAGGGACTGTTAATTAAGATATGCATTCAAAGAGACGGGTCATTCATCGCGACCGACACTCAAAGAGAAGGATCTTCCATCACGATATGCACTCAAAGAGAGGGACCATTCACATGACATGCACTCGAAGAGAAGGGTCATTCATCGCAACATATGCTCAAAGTGAGGGGTCATCGATCACGATATACGCTAAAAGAGAGGTACTGTTCACCCTAACATGCACTCAAAGAGAAGTGTCATTCATCGCAACATACGCTCAAATAATGGGGTCATCGATCACGGTATACGCTCAAAGAAAGGGACCATTCATTATGGCATGCACTTGAAGAGAGGGGTCAGTTATCGCGACATACGCTCAAAGAGCGGCGGCTTCCATCACGGTATACGCTCAAAGAGAGGGACCGTTCATTATGACAAGCACTTGAACAGTGGGGTCATTGATCGTGACATACGCTCAAAGAGAGGGGCCGTTCTTTATGACATGCACTCGAAGTTGGTGATCATTCATCGCTACATACGCTCAAAGAGAGGGGGTCGTCCATCACCAACATACAGTCAAAGAGAGGGACCGTTCATTATGACATATGCTCAACGAGAGGAGTGATTCACCGCGACATACGCTCAAAGAGAGGGGTCATCCATCACAGTATACACTCAAAGAGAGGGACCATTTAGTATGACATGCACTAGAAGAGAGCGGTCCTTTATCGCGACATACGCTCAAAGAGCGGTGGCATCCATCACGGTATACGCTGAAAGAGAGGGATTGTTCAATATGATATAAGCTGGAAGAGATGGGTCATTCACCCTGATATATGCTCAAAGAGCGGTGTTAGACATCGAGATATATGCTCCAAGAGACGGACCATTCATTATGACATATGCTCAATGAGAGGAATCATTCATCGCGACATACACTCAAAGAGAGGGGTTGTCCATCATGGCATATGCTCTAAGAAAGGGACCGTTCATTTATGACATGCACTCGAAGAGAGGGGTCATTCATCGCGACATACGCTCAAAGAGAGGGGTCATCCATCACAGTATACGCTCAAAGAGAGCGACCGTTCATTTTGACTTGCACTCGAAGATAAGGGTCATTCATTGCGACATACGCTTAAAGAGAGGGGTCGTCTATCACGACATACGCTAAAAGAGAGGGATCGTTCATTATGACATGCTCGAAGAGAGGGATCATTCATCGTAATATCGCTAAAAGAAGGGTCGTACATCACAGCATACGCTCAAAGAGAGGGACCGTTCATTATGACATATGCTCAAAGAGAGTTATCATTCATAGCGACATATGTTCAAAGAGAAGGGTCATCCAGCACGTTATACACTCTATGAAAGGAACCTTTCTTTATGACATGCACTCGAAGAGAGGGGTCATTCATCGCGACATATGCTTAAAGAGAGGGTCGTCCATCACGGTATACACTATAAGAAAGGGACCGTTAATTATGACATGCACTCAAAGAGAGAGGTCATTCATTGCGATATACGCTCAAAGAGAGGTGTTGATATTTGCCGCACTTGTTGATGGTGCTGAACGATAAACTTTGATTATAGGACCTAGGAAGGAAGCGAGTCTCTCGCAAGAAGTCGCTGCAAAAATAAAGAATTAAGGATAAAGGATGAAAGGAATAGGTGAAATGAATGAAAGGAATAGTTTAGGGATTGATTTGGAAGCGGAAGAGAGGTGATATGTGGTGTTGACAAGGGAGATGGATGTTTAGGACATTTTATGGTGATGACAAAGGATCGGGAATGATGATGGAATGAGAGGATATGTAAGGATAATGATATGGTGAAATGGAAATAGTATCTTAAAGATACTCAAGGAAGAAACTAGATTATTGAAAACCTAATCTTGAACCTTATATTGATCTTTAAGGGGTGGTGATAAATAGACTTTGACCCTTTTAGTATATTAAACTAAAAGAACCAGAAGTGTCAAGATGGATAGAAAGGGGTTGACGCCCCAAGTACAAAATTACTTGAAAAGTCGATAAAATTTTAAGAACTAAACGAGAGAAAATTCTCACAAAGGATAAAATATATTCTGAATTATGTGTTTACAAAATGAAATTCAAGTCCTATTTAAAGTTTTCTAATGGGTTTGGTTGAAATGACATTTAACTACTCTAATAACCATTCATTTGAATGGTGTCTCCCTCCAAATCTATTCGAAGAGATGTAACTTTTCGGTTCAGCCTGCACAGTCCTTAGTAATTGGGTCATATCTCGAGCTGACGATATTGGATTGATGTGATTCAACATTTGATGGAGAGACAAGAGATAGAGGAACAACTTTGTAGAAGACACTGAAACCCAACTCGACAAGTATCCTGCTCTAAATTGGCAAACAAGTGGACCATCATGAATCTGCCCAATGAAGAGTGCTATATCTTTGTTTTGGCGCCTACTTGCTTTCCCTCCATGATCTTGGCGCCCAATGTGGATTATGGTCGGTCTTGATTCTTGGTGAAGGGTAGGTGACCTTCAGGTGTTGAGTTGAGAGTGATAGTTGGAGCTGAGGTGAGCTAATCGAGCTGTGAGTGAGCTGAATTGAACTGAGCTATCTAGCTGAAAGACTTAGGTAAAGTTTGAAGCTGAAATAAGCTAATCCGAGCTGCCTTTAGCAAAGTGAACTGACCCATTAGCTTCCTTATACTCTCTTCTAGTGTAAGGAGTGTTTTTGGAGCTGATTCGAATCTCCTAAATCCTTGTTTTGAATTATGCTTCATTTGAGCTCGTATGAGATTTGTGAGCTGACACGGAGTGATCCTTTTCCCCCTTAAGTATTGTAGGAGTGTTCCATACATTTCCAAGCTATTCTGAAGTTGGCACCTTGTGTTTCTAGCATTACCTTTCATTTAGCTTCTTCTGAGCTCACTGAGCTCACTGAGCTGACACCGAGCTAATATTTACTCCTTGAGCTGTAGGTAAGCCCTTTGAAGAAAACATAATAATAGAAATAATGAGAATATTTAAAATAACTTAATATAAATTTAGATCTAAACTGAAACTGAATAATGTGGTTATATTGACTATTCATATTTATAACCTAAATAAATAACTCTTAAGTAGCTTTCTATAAAGTATATAAAAGTAATAAATACTAAGATCAGTAAGGTAACTCACCTTTGATCCCATGCGTGAAATGAAGCATGAAAGAATGAGATAAATGAGAGGGGTCATTCATCGCGACATATCTATCACGGCACCTGCTCAAAGATAGGGATCGTTCATTGTGACATGCACTCGAAGAGAGGGGTCATTCATCGCAGCACACCCCGAGTGTAAACATGAGTGAATTGAGTGTCATATTTTTTTCCTTGGATTGACCGTGAGGATTTTGTGTGTGTCAATTGGTGAGGTTCTTAAACTTTTGTTTCATTTATTCATACTAACAGTATGTCGAAACACTCAAATGAAAACAATCGAGAAGAACGACCAGCCCAGAACCTCTAAACACAAGCTCTAATAAAGGAATTACAAAAGCTCTTACGTGCTGAGTTAGAACCAATTCATGAGCAGATGGACCGTATTGAGTAGTCTAGTGAAGGACGTCCAAGGGTCCAAGATGGACAGAATCATAAAAGGCATCCCATGCAACATGAGATTGAAGAGAGTGATGGAGAAGATGTCATTTCTGTTCGGAACAATGCAAGGAACCATCGCCAATTGGATGACAATTTTGAGAGCATCCGAGTTAACATCCCTCCTTTTCAAGGAAAATCAGACCCGGAGGCATATTTGGACTGGGAAAGCAAAGTGGAGCACATCTTCGAATGCCATAACTATTCCGAGCAAAAGAAGGTGCGTATGGTTGCCTTAGAATTTATTGAATACGCATTTGTATGGTGGGATCAACTAAGATCAACAAGGACACGCAATGGTGAACGACCTATCAATACTTGGAGAGAAATGAAAGGTATTCTGAGGAAACGTTATGTGCCTATTCATTATCACCGTTCACCATGACATGCACTCGAAGAGAGGGGTCATTCATCATGACATACGCTCAAAGAGAGGGGTCGTCTATCACGACATACGTACTTTGAATCACCTCAATCCGATATCAGGAGCTTAAGATATGATTAAATTAGTGAAGATAGTGCATGCTGGAAATTCAGTATGGGAATAGTCACAAGATGCTTGTTCAACAAATTCAAGAGGCCATTCAATTGCTGAATTCAATGCTTTATTAACAGCCCATTAAAGGAGGATGAATGACAACTTAATCAAGTTCATTAGCCCAAGAGTTTCTCCATGTGGATGATATGTATGTCTACATTCATCTTACGATTGTCCACATTCATCCTTGTTAGATCAAACCTTTTTGTCTATCAATTGGAGATAGGATAACCTACAAATTAATAGGCCTTTAACACCAGAATAATGAGTCTTTAATCTTTGTCTAGGCTAATCAATTTGTTGTTGTCTTACACCTATAAATAGGCACTCATTTCATTGTAAAAGGAACAACTTTTGGCATATATTAAACTTTGAGAGTGTTCTCTTTTATAGTTCTTTTTGAACTTTATCGGCTTGCAAGATTGTTCTTGTGACATTAATCCCTTTTCATTTTTTTTATATTGTTGGTTCCTAGTTCATATAACTAGAGGGGCACAATCAATTAGCCTTTCACCCAAGTCACGGTTTAAAAACTCTTAAGGAACGGGTCTTCACTTTTTAGTGTTGGTTCCTCCTTTGTTTACACCGCACCATCAATTACATTTCATCTTTTCATTTCCATCAACCATACATCCATATTTTCCATACTTCATCCTAAACACAACAATCAACTTATCATCATTCCATTGTCGTATCATCTTGTAATCATATCAATTACTTACTAGAATCACGATCGGGTAATCACATATACAAATTCGGATATTCCGCAACCGGATTCATATCACATAGGCTCAAAGAGAGGGGTCGTCCATCACAATATACGCTCTAAGAAAGGGACATTTCATAATGTCATGCAGTCGAAGGGTGAGGCATTTCATCGCGACATACACTCAAAGAGAAGGGTCGTCCATCACGGTATACGCTTTAAGAAAGGGACCGTTCACCATGACATGCAATCAAAGAGAGGGGTCATTCATCGCAACATACGCTTAAAGAGAGTGGTCATCGATCACGGTATAACTCAAAGAGAGAGATCATTTATTATAACATATGCTTAAAGAGAGGGGTCATTCATCTCGACATATGTTCAAATAGAAGGGTCGTCCATCATGGTATACAATCTTAGAAAGGGACCGTTCACCATGACAAGCACTCAAAGAGAAGTTCCATTCATCGCAACAAACGCTCAAAGAGAGGGGTTATTGATCACGCTTTACGCTCAAATAGAGGGACCGTTCATTATGACATGCACTCGAAGAGTGGAGTCATTCATCGCGACATACGCTCAAAGAGCGCGGCGTCCATCACGGTATACACTCAAAGACAGGGGGTCGTTCATTATCACATGATCTAAAAGAGAGGGTGGTTATTCATTGCAACATACGCTTAAAGAGAGGGGTTGTCCATTACAGTATAAGCTCAAAAGGAGGGACCGTTTATTATGATATGCACTCAAAGATAGGGGTCATTCATCGTGACATACGCTCAAAGAGAGGGGTCGTCCATCACGACATATTCTCAAAGAGAAGGGCCGTTCAATATGATAAACGCTCGAAGAAAGGGGTCGTCCATCATGGTATACGCTCTAAGAAAAGGCTGGTTCAATATGACATGCACTTGTTGAGAGGGGTCATTTATCGCGACATAAGCTCAAAGAGAAGGATGGTCCAGCACGGTTTACGTTGTAAGAAAGGGATGGTTCATTATGACATGCACTCGAAGAGAGGGATCATTCAATGCGACATACGCTTAAAGAGAGGGGTTGTCCATCACGGTATACGCACAAAGAGAGGGACTATACACCATGAAATGCACTCGAAGAGAGAGGTCATTCATCATGACATATGCTCAAAGAGAGGGGTCGTCCATCACGGTATACACTCAAAGAGAGGGACCGTTCATTATGACATATGCTCGAAATGAGGGGTCGTTCACCGAGATATACGCTTAAAGAGAGGGGTCGTTCACCGAGATATACGCTTAAAGAGAGGGGTCGTCCATCACGGTATACTCTCAAAGAGACGGACCGTTCATTATGACATACGCTCGCAGAGAGGGGTCGTTCATCGCAATATACGCTCAAAGAGCGCGGCGTCCATCGTGTTATACACTCAAAGAGAGGGGCCATTCATTTTGACATGCACTCTCAGAGAAAGAAAGAGGTCGTCCATCACAGTATACGCTCAAAGGGAGGGACCTTTTATTATGACATGCACTCGAAGAAAGGGGTCATTCATCATGACATTCGCTCAAATAGAGGGGTCATCCATCACGGCATATGCTCAAAGAGAGAGACCGTTCATTATGACAAATGATCGAAGAGAGGGGTCATTCACCACGACATGCTCTCAAATAGAGGGGTCGTCCATCAGGGTATACGCTCTAAGAAATGGTCAGTTCAATACTGTAGCGACCCTTCTGCTAATTAAAAATTTATGTTTACTAAAAAGGTGCTATTTTTGAAAGAGTGAAAATTAAAAATTTAAAGTGCCTCAAAATTTGGAAATTTAAGGTTTAACTTTAAAAGGGGGAATTTGAGATAAAAATTGAGAATTAAAATTTGGGCCTAAAAATTAGGAATTAGGGTTGCAAACTGAAAATCGATTTGAGAAATTAGGAATTAGGAATTTAGGACTAAGAATGGAAATTGAATTAAAAAAGAAATTAGGGCTTGAAAACACTTAACATGACATAAAGTATTAAGGATTCGAAAAGCAATTTAGCTAGGGGAAGGGCTCAAAAGCAGAAAAAAAAAACACGGGGGGACTCGTCTACAAATAAACCAAATCGAAAAAGAAGATTTCAGGTTGATTCAGGACCGAAATGAAAGAATTTGAAAACTTGCAAGGGCTGCGGGGTAAATTAAAGGGACACGGGTTGGTTTATGAGGTAATAAAACCATTTCCTAATAATCTAATGAGTATAAAACTGATTTAATCCGGCTAAAACAAACCTTTTTCTCATTTTTCAACTAAAAATAAAATACCTCCCCCCCATTTCTCTATTCAGTTCTTCTAAAAAGGATGAACAAGTTGAACGTTCATCCTTTCAACCCAGAAACCACCGCATATTTCAGAATTCGGCCACCATCCACGGTGGCCGGCGAAGTAAAATCTATCCCTTTTCCTTTAAAAAAAATTTCTTACTTCGAAACAAAACTCCTCTTTTACAAACAAAACAAAATCAGAGTCAAAGCTTCCACCTTTTATGAAAAGAAACCAAAGCGAGAAAGACATTAGAACAATTTTTGGTTCGATTCAGAAGAACGGAAAGCGATGGAGAATCTTTTTCCTCTTGACTCACCCCGAACCGACAAAGCGGCCATTGGTTTATTGTCGATCGAAGGAGAGTGTTCCGATGACCTCTAAATCGAAAGGTACCAAAAAAAGAAAACTACTCTACTTTTTGTTTTGATTCTATACTGTGAAAAAAAAGCGAGAGTATTTACCATTGAATTTGTGTTATTTTGATTTCAATGGTGGTTCCCCCAATGAATTACAAAGTTAGGTCTTTTCTCTTCCTATAGCCCTTTTTTATTTCACTGATTAGAACTTAAAATATCCTTCTTTGCTTTGTTTAAGTATGAAATCCCTGATTTTGGTTGTGACGTTTTCTTTATTCGCATTCTGTGAGCTTCTGAAATTGTCGGTTCCATGTCATTTACTACTCTGAAATTTGCTGAAGGATATTGATTTTGGTCGTAATTCCTTGTACAATTTTGATGTTTTGTTTGTTATTGCTCATGTGGTTGATACAGAGAGAGAGGGTACCGTGGGACATGGCTGTCGTCGTGGCCGTCGGAGAAGAGAGGGACCACTGATGTGAGCACATCATGTCAAGTTCAACAGGTTGATCCGGACGTCTTACCATCAGGACCTATCACACGTTCTAAGGAAAAGAAATACAGGGAAGCTCTTTTCCTTACTTGTGCTAACATTTCAGATTCATTTGAGAATGTTCATGCCTTAGAATATGTTGTTTATAATGTGTTGCATGCTGATATGTGACATATTTAGGTATATATATTAGTATGTGTGTTTACTTATGTATATACTATGTTAATTATGTTTGCATTTGGTTTTAAGTGTGTTTGTGTGGTTAAAATAAGACTACAAGGCTTTTTAGATGTGTTTGCCTTGTTCTAATATAGGTACTTAGGAGAACCTTAGCTCAAGTGGGCATACCCAGCTCATCTCCAGCTCAGGAGAGCGTATGTAGTTCAATACCAGCTCAAGTGGATTATATTTAGCTCAGAAGAAGCTCAATGGTGTGCACGCAGCTCACCTTAGCTCGGGGCAGCTCAAAGGCTTAGCTCCCAGCTCCATTTAGCTCCTAACACTCTTAGCTAGTTCGTTTCAGCTCATCTCCATTTCCAGCTCAACTCAACTCAAGTTGAAGTGACCTACAGCAGCTGAAACCTATCGTACACGAAGAGCAAGTGTCCTACGCATGTGCCATGTGTCACGATTGTCTCTTGTTGCATCGAGATCCCATCGTGACGAACCCATTGGAGACCGAGCAGATGCGAGCCTCGGAGACGATATGAGCGATCCCTAAGGAGCAACCAAGTAAGGACGCGAGTCAGGATGCTTTTGGAAGGCATTGAAGGCCCTGTTCAGAAAGTGTCCCCGGTTGGGACAAAGCAACGCCTACTGGTGGCATACTTGGTAAGTTTTATTAGCTCTTTAGGGGGAAGTGAACTGGTGTTGGGTCTCCACCAGCCCCCTCGCCATAGGCTAGCAGTGGAGCTACCATGGTGTAAGCGACCTTCTCCTAGGCCCACGCGGGGCCTAGGTGTGCGGGCGTTGGGGCAAAGTGGAAGGCACAACGTTTCTCTTGGGTAAGTCCCTAGGGACGGTTTGGGGCCTTAGTGCCCCATATCGCGCTCGACTTGGAACCATGGGGTTGCCTTCTAGCATTCGCTAGGCCCTACGAGATTCCGTGTTGGTTTGGTTATGTTACCCGACGCTAATCGAGATGACGCTTCCGTGTTTGATCCTTGGTGAAGGACGTGTTGAAGGCTGACTTGTCTAGGATGTGTTCCTTTTCAAGTGCCGCACGGCTTAGCCATCCATGGGTGCGAGGGCTAAGACCCGCCACCTAGGGGTGCGAGGGCTAGGTCCGTGACACCATGCATGTGGGGCCCACATAGCACCCTTTTCCACAAGTTTGGGCGTCCAAAAGCAAGCAAGCCAAACAAGGCCCTTGCTTTGAAGACCAATCAACAACATTGGATAAGAATGAGTGGTTTCTCATTCAAATTCAAACATTAAACACATGTTTAATGTGTTTTAAGTGCCAAAACATGTGGCTAAGGATATTAGGAGCCTAGGAGAAGTTATTTGAGCATTTAAATTTTAATTTTCGTTTGAATTAAGGCCACAAATTCAAATTTGGCCAACTTCTCCTTTATTCCTATATATTTACTTAATTTTGTAAAGACAAGGTTAGATATTTTATGAATAAAATCACTTGTGAGATTTTCTCTCAATTTAAGTTCTTCATTGAACTTTTCTTGACAAATTCAGACTTTGTTTGAGTGTGTCAAATCCTTGATACTTCGGGTTCCTAGATCGCTATCTAGAGGGTCCAAGCCCGTTGACGAAGAACGTATTCGATTCGTGTTCGCTTAGTATATTGTTCGGGTTCTTTCGAGTTCAACGTCGTTGTTATTTCCCAGCAACTTAAACATCCAATTCTGCCATTTTGGACGTTTTAATGCTTCCATGAAAGCCCTTGGAGCATTTCATCTTCATTAACCTCCAGAAACTGCCAGAATTCCTTCATCCCTTTTCTTCTTTATTTCAGTTTTTTTTCTTTGTTTTCTTATTGTTTTAACATTATTCTAACATCCATAATGTTGTGTTTACTGCAGAGACTTGTTTGGTATTATCCTAGATCCGTCTCAAACAAGGATCGTTGTTTTTGAAGCAACGAATCCCCAATATCAACCACTGAGAAGGGATCGATCACGACAGAGAGATGAGCGGACGCCAGAGTATCCTAAAGGGCATATGCATGCGATACACGCGCTCGTTGAGTTCTCGAAAAGTCGCACGTGATGAAACCAATTAGCCACGCGTTGGAGCGTCTGATTCTGGACGGTTATGCTCCCCTTAATTTGAGCCATTAGATTAGATACTTAGATCTAACGGCTGGGGCTTGACGGCTGCCCAAAGAGATAATAAGGGTATTAGGGTTTCTCTTATCAGATGGTTTTTGGGCCTTAGTTAATTAGCTGGTGGGTTTTATTATTTTATTGAATCTTAATTGTAAATAAAATGGGCTACTGATATATATTTGGTTTCTTATTTAATCATATTTTATAATAATAATAAATATAATACTATTAATATTAATAAAAAGATGGTAAAATAAATTATAATAATAATAGAAACAAAAACGAAAGGAAACTAAATATTTAAAAGATTAAACAAAAAAACAATATATACTTTTTTGAATTTTGCTTTAAATAATACATATTATGATATTTGTAATGAAAATGAAAAGAAATTAAATAGTATAAATAATATGCACATATAATATCATGGACCTTTTATATATATATATATAGTGTAATGATAATAAATAATAATAGTAAATAAAATAAACAAAGAAGAAAAGATCACAAAAAAAGGAAAACCTTTAATATTTTTATTTTAACTGTAGAACATTATAATTAGTGGTCACAACCTAATATGTTTTTTGGTTTTTAATTTTAAATAACATATGATAACGAGAGAAATAATAAAAACAAAATACACAGAAGCTAAATAATATTTTAATAACAAAATTGTACTAAATTAAAAACCAAAAAAGAATATATATATACAAAAAGAGTAATATAATATTTTTAGATTTCTTAAAAGCAAACAGTAACACATATAATAGTATATATTTACAAAGTCAAAAAAAGGAAAATAGATACAAATTAACAAATATATTAATATAATGTTTAGCTTTCGTTTAGCTTCTTCTAAGCTGACACCGAGCTAATATTTACTCCTTGAGCTGTAGGTAAGTCCTATGAAGAAAACATAATAATAGAAACAATGAGAATACTTAAAATAACTTAATATAAATTTAGATCTAAGCTGAAACATAATAATGTGGTTATATTGAAGCTTGAAAGAATGAGATAAATGAGAGGGGTCATTCATCGCGACATACGCTCAAAGAGAGGGGTTGTCCATCACGGTATACGCTCTAACAAAGGGACCGCTCACCATGACATGCACTTGAAGAGAGGGGGCTTTCTTCGCGGTATACACTCAAAGAGAGAGGTCGTCCATCATGGTATACGCTCTAAGAAAGGGATCATTAATTATAACATGCACTCGAAGAGAGGGGTCATTCATAGCAACATACGCTAAGAGTGGGGTCGTTCATCATGGTATACGCTCAAACAGAGGGACCGTTTACCATGACATGCACTCGAATAGAGGAGTCTTTAATCGCGACATACGCTCAAAGAGAGGGGTTGTCCATCACGGCATACGCTCAAAGAGAAGGACCGTTTATTATGACATATGCTCGAAGAGAGGGATCATTCATCACTACACACGCTCAAAGAGAGGTCTTGTCCATCACGGTATACGTTCAAAGAGAGGGACCGTTCACCATGAAATGCACTAAAAGAGAGGGGTCATTCATCGCGATATACGCGCAAAGAGATGGGTCATCCATCATGGTATACGCTCTAAGAAAGGGACCGTTTATAACGACATGCACACGAAGAGGCGGGTCATTCATCGGGACATGCGCTCAAAGGGAGGGATCGTCTATCACGGTATACACTCACTCTAAGAAAGGGATCATTCATTATGACAAGCACTCGAAGAGAGGGGTCATTCATCGCGATATACGCTCAAAGAGAGGGCTCATCCATCAGGTATATGCTTAAAGAGAGGGACCGTTCACCATGACAAGCACTCAAAGAGAGGGGTCATTCATCGCGGCATGGTATGCGTTGCTCTAAGAGAGGGACTAGAATAATGAGTCTTTAATATTTGTCTAGGTCAATCAATTTGTTGTCATACACCTATAAATAGGCACTCATTCCATTGAAAAAGATACAATTTTTGGCATATATTACAACTTGAGTGTGTTTCTCTTTTATAGTTCTTTTTGAACTTTATCGGCTTACAAGATTGTTCTTGTGAATTCATCCCTATTCATTTTTTTATATTGCTGGTTGCTAGTTCTTATAACTAGAGGGTCACAATCCATTAACCTTTAACGGGTCTTTTCTTTTAATGTTGGTTCCTCCTTTGTTTACACTACACCACCAATTACATTCCATCTCTTCACTTTCATCATCCATACATCCTTATTTTCCATATTTCATCCTAAACACAACAACCATCTTATCATCATTCCATTTCACCATACTATCCATCCATTTCATATCATCTTGTGAGTTTCATTTCAAAACTCCTATTTTTCATTTTAGTTACTTACTAGAATCACAATCGGGCAATCATAAATACAAATTCAGATATTCCGCAGCCGGATTCGTATCAATCTAAATTTTTTAGCTTTTTAGTCAGTTAAAACCCGAACGGATTCTCTATAAAGCACATTTAAACATGCACGTTTTAATCACAACAAATCGATAACATATGTTATTAAATCAAATTGTATGAGTTCAAATAGTTAATAATGGGTGTTTGAACAAAATTATACATATTAATCTGAAATTTTCAGCATTTTACTCAGTTAAAAATCAAACGAATTCTCTATTAGGCCCTTTAAGACATACAAGTTTTAATCACAACAAAACGACAACCAAATGTTATTAAATCAAATTTTATGAGTTTGAATAGTTAATTATGGGCGTTTGAACAAAATTATACAGATTAATCTCAAAATTTCAGCCTTTTACTCGGTTAAAATTAGAACGGATTCTCTATAAAGCCGTTTTAGACATGCATGTTTTACTTCCAACAATACGACAACCAAATATTATTAAATCAAATTTTATGAGTTTAAATAGTTAAATATTGATGTTTGAACAAAATTATACATATTAATCTAAAATTTTAAGCTTTTTACTCAGTTAAAATTGATACGAATTCTCTATTAGGCCCATTTAGACAAGCATGTTTTTAATCCCAACAAAACAACAACCAAATGTTATTAAAATCAAATTTTATGAGTTTAAACAGTTAATTATGGGCTTTCGAATAAAATTATATAGAATAATCTCAAATTTTGGGTTTTTTACTAGGTTAAAATCCGAGTGGATTCTCTATAAAGCCCGTTTACACATGCACATTTTAAACCTAACAAAATGACAACCAAATGTTATTAAAATCAAATTTTATGAGTTCAAAAAGTTAATTATGGGATTTTAAAGAAAATTATATAGATTAATTTCAAATTTTCAGCGTTTTACTCGGTTAAAATTCGAACGGATTCTCTATAAAGCCAATTTAGACATGCACGTTCTAATCCCAACAAAACAATAACCAAATGTTATTTAATCAACTTTATGAGTTCAAATAGTTATTATGGGTGTTTGAAAAAAAATTATATAGATTAATCTCAAATTTTCAGCTTTTTACTTGGTTAAAATCTGAAAGAATTCTCTATTAAGCCCTTTTAGACATGCATGTTTTAATCCCAACAAAACGAAAACCAAATGTTATTAAATCAAATTTTATGAGTTTAAATAGTTAATTATGGGTGTTTGAACAAAATTATATAGATTAATCTCAAACTTTTAGCTTTTTACACGGTTAAAATTCTAACAGATTCTCTATAAAGCATATTTAGACATGCACGTTTTAATCCCAACACAACGACAACCAAATGTTATTAAATCAAATTTTATGAGTTCAAATAGTTAATTATGGGCGCTTGAACAAAATTGTACAGATTAATCTCAAATTAGCATTTTACTCGAATAAAATTTAGACGGTCAAATAGTTAATTATGGATTCTCTAAGAGATGGACCGTTCACCATGACATGCACTCGAAGAGAAGGGTCATTCATCGCAATATATGCTCAAAGAGAGGGGTCAAAGATCACAGTATATGCTCAAAGAGAGGGATCGTTCACCATGACATGCACTCTAAGAGAGGGGTTATTCATCGCAACAAATGCTCATAGAGAGGGGTCGTCCATCACCGCATATGCTCAAAGAGAGGGACCGTTCATTATGACATGCACTCGAAGAGAGGGATCATTCATCGAGACATACGCTCAAGGAGAGGTGTCGTCCATCACAATATACGCTTAAAGAGAGGTACAATTCGTTATGACACGCATACGAATATAGGGGTCGTCCATCACAGTGTACGCTATAGGAAAAGGACTGTTCACTATGACATATGATGAGTGCCCAAAAGGCAGTTATTTACTACACTATACTCCAACTTGAGCTGAAATATGGACTCTTTGCACAATATTGGATATTCCGTTATCACTACTTACAAAGTCGACATTTATAGAGAATGTGGATATTATTACATATTCAGTACATGCAGGAATATCCAGGGCCGAAGCAGCGGTAAAGCAGTATTGAGGCCGAGGTAGAGCCAAGGCTGCGGCAGCATCCTGAGTGGCAACATCAACATGATAGGCAACTGAAAGACAAAAATATAGAGAACATTTTGGAAGATGCATCGCACCAATTGGACCAGACTAGCACACTAAAAGCCCAAGTCAAAGACCGAACAGGAAAAGCTTTCTAGAAGGTTGCAAACTTGGAAACATCAGATCTCATGTAGAAGACTTGCTCCCTACTCCAAGTTAGAGTCTATTTAGGAAAGGTTTCCCTAGGTTAAGACTATATATAGCCTAGTCGGCCACACTGTTAAAGAGAGCCGATTTTAGAGAAACCCTTCCACTAAGATTGGTACTTATCGATATTATGTTCTAAATCTCTTTGGGATAGGTGAAGGTTGTAGATATTAGTGAGAGGTGATTGTTTCTTTGTTTTAATGCAATAATAATATCAAAGTTTGCTTATCCTATTGCAATTCCTTATTCTTGCATTCAAGCTCGAGAAAGAAGTTTGTAAGTAATCTATTTATCTAGCATCGAGAGAGTTAGATTCACGAAAGGGATAAATACGGTGTTGACTACAATAACTCGGCCTAGAGATAGGTTAAGTGTTTCAGAAGCTAAAAGAAGTGTTGGATTGGTTGGTGATTATCATTGATTCACACCGAGAGGTATCGTCAAGGAGCAGTCATCAACAACGCTCTGACTTCGAGATAAGCAGAGTCAACTGCAGACACTTTGCTGAACTTTGATGCATCTGCCCAAGAGCAAGAGATTGCCACGGCAGATAACACCAATGCTGCCGAGGTTGTATCTACAATACTACCGAAGCAGTGTTGTGTAATTGCATTGGACAAGAAGAAGATCAATCGAATCCACTAATTGACGCAGCTGGATCCTACCCACTTTCTCTATATCGTTCTCTATCCTTTATTTTATCTTTTGTTATTTAGTTACTTAGTTAGACAATTCCACTTATATGTGTTTTTACTTTATTTTTTAGGAGCAAGGGAACAAGGGAAGACATATTAAGTATACCAATCCCTGTGGAGACGATACACGATATACTTATCACTTTATTAATTGCGACATGTACACTGCACAGTTGCGCTATTATTACACGCATCAACATGCACTCGAAGAGATGGGTCAATTATCGCGACATACGCTCCAATAGAGGGGTCGTCCATCACAGTGTACGCTCTAAGAAAGGGACCATTAATTATGACAAGCACACAAAGAGAGGAGTCATTAATCACGACTTACGCTCGAAGAGAGGGGTTGTCCATCATGGTATATGCTCAAATAGAGGGATCGTTCACCAATACAAGCACTTGAAGAGAAGTGTTAGTCATCGCAACATACGAACAGAGACAGGGGTCATCGATCATGGTATACGCTCCAAGAGAGGGACCGTTCATTAAGACATGCATTCGAAGAGAGGTGTCATTCTTCGCGACATACGCTCAAAGAGAGGGGTCATCCATCAATGTTCATTATGATATGCACTCGAAGAGAGGGGTCATCCATCATCGTTCATTATGATATACACTCGAAGAGAGGGGTCAATGATCGTGACATACGCTCAAAGAGAGGGGTCGTCCACCATGGTACACTCTAAGAGAGGGTCATTCGTCGCGACATACGCTCAAAGAGAGCGGTCGTCCATCACGGTAGATGCTCAAAGAGAGAGATAGTTCATTATGACATACGCTGGAAGAGAGAGGTCATTCACCGCAACATACGCTCAATGAGAGGGGTCATCCATCACCGTTCATTATGACATGCACTCGAAGAGTGGGGTCAATCATTGTGACATACGCTCAAATAGAATGATCGTCCATCACGGTACACGCTCAAAGAGAGGGACTGTTCACCATGATATGCACTCGAAGACAGGGGTCATTCATCGCGACATACGTTTAAAGAGAGGGATCGTCCATCACGATACACGCTCAATGAGAGAGACCGTTCATCATGACATACACACGAAGAGAGGGGTCATTCATCGCGACACACGCTCAAAGAGAGGGGTTGTCCATCACGGTATACGCTCAAAGAGAAGGACCGTTCATTATGGCATACGCTCGAAAGAGGGATCATTTACCGCAACATACGCTCAAAGAGAGGGGTCGTTCATCACGCTATACGCTCTAAGAAAGAGATCGTTCATTATCACATGCACTCGAAGAGAGTGGTCATTCTTCACGACATATGCTCAAGGAGAGGGGTCATCAATGACGGTAAACGCACAAAGAGCGGGATTGTTTATTATGACATGCACTCGAAGAAAGGGGTCATTCTTCGCGACATACGCTTAAAGGGAGGGGTCGTCCATCACGGTATACGCTCAAAGTGAGCGGCCATTCCCCATGACATGCACTCGGAGTGAGGTTCATTCATTGCAACATATGCTCAAATAAAGGGTTCATTGACCACGGTATATGCTCTAAGAGAGGGAGCGTGCATCACGATATACGCTCAATGAGAGGGACCGTTCACTATGACATACGCTCGAAGAGATGGGTCATTAATCGCGACATACGTTTAAAGAGCGGGGTCAGCCATCACGGTATACGCTCTAAGTAAGGGACCGTTCATTATGACATGCACTCGTAGAGAGGGGTCATTCATCGCAACATACTCTCAAAGAGAGGGACCGTTTACCATGACATGCACTCGAATTTAGGGGTGAATCATCGCGACATACGCTCTAAGAAAAGTGTCGTCCAACATGGCAAACACACAAAGAGAGGGACCGTACATTATGACATACGCTCGAAGATATGAGTCATTCATTGCAACATACGCTCAAAGAAAGGGGTCCTTCATCACGGTATACGCTCTAAGAAAGGGACTGTTCATAATGACATGAACTCGAAGAGAGGGGTCTTTCATCACGACATACGCTCAAAGAGAAGGGTCGTCCATCATGGTATACGCTCTAAGGAAGGGACCATTCATTATGACATGCACCTGAAGAGAGGGGTCATTTATCGCGACATACGCTCAAAGAGAGGGACCGTTCACCATGACATGCACTCGAATAAAAGGGTCATTAATCACAACGTACGCTCAGAGAGAGGGGCCATCGATCACGGTATACGCTCAAAGAGAGGGTCCGTTCATTATAACATGCACTCGAAGAGAGGGGTCATTCATCACGACATATGCTCAAAGAGCGGCGTACACATCACGATATACGCTCAAAGAGAGGTGTCGTCTATCACGGTATACGCTCTAAGAAAAGGATAATTTATTATGACATGCACTCAAAGAGAGGTGTCGTCTATCACGGTATACGCCTAAGAAAAGGACAATTTATTATGACATGCACTCGAAGAGAGGGGTCATTCATCGTGACATACGCTCAAAGAGAGAAGTTGTCCATCACGGTATACGCTCAAAGATAGGGTTCGTACACCATGACATGCACTCAAAGAGAAGGGTCAATCATCACGACATACGCTCAAAGAGAGGAGTCTTCCATCATTGCATACACTCAAAGAGAGGAGTCGTCCATCACAACATACGCTCAAAGAGAGGGTTTGTTCATTATGACATACGCTTGAAGAGAG
This sequence comes from Abelmoschus esculentus, assembly GCA_035048815.1. Taxonomy (NCBI): domain Eukaryota; kingdom Viridiplantae; phylum Streptophyta; class Magnoliopsida; order Malvales; family Malvaceae; genus Abelmoschus; species Abelmoschus esculentus. The sequence goes on along the minus strand of JAUCBN010000006.1, from coordinate 10,394,311 downwards.
GAGTCATTCACCGCGACATACGCTCAAAGAGAGGGGTCGTCCATCACGCTATACGCTCGAAGAAGGGACTTTTCATTATGACATGCACTCAAAGAGAGGGGTCATTCATCGCAAAATACGCTCAAAGAGAGAGGTCGTCCATCACGGTATACGCTCTAAGAAAAGGATCATTCTCTATGACGTGCACTCAAAGAGAGGGGTCATTGATCGCAACATACACTCAAAGAAAGAGGTCATCGACCATGGTATACACTTTAAGAGAGGGACCGTTTATTATGACATGCACTCGAAGAGAGGGGTCATTTATCACAACATACTCTCAAAGATTGGGGAGTCCATCACGGTAAACGCTCATAGAGAGGGACCGTTCACCATTACATGCACTCAAAGAGAAGTGTCAGTCATCGCAACATACGCTCAAAGAGAGGGAGCATTCATTATGACATCACTCGAATAGAGGGGTCATTAATCGCGATATACGCTCAAAGTGCGGCGGCGTCCATCACGGTATACGCTCCAAGAGAGGGACTTTTCCTTATGACATGCACTCATAAAGAGGGGTCATTTATCGCAACATACGCTCAAAGAGATGGGTCGTCCATCACTGTATACGCTCAAAGAGAGGGACCGTTCACTATGAGACACTCTTGAAGAGAGGGGTCATTCAACGTGACATACGCTCAAGAGTAAGGTTGTCCATCACGGTATACGCTCTAAGAAATGGACTGTTCACCATGACATGCACTCAAAGAGAGGGGTCATTTATCGCAATATACGTTCAAAGAGAGGGGTCATCGATCACGGTACACACTCAAAAAGAAGGATCGTTCATTATGAATACTCTTGAGGAGAGGGATCATTCATCGCGAGATACGCTCAAATAGAAGGGTCGTAAATCACGGTATACGCTCTAAGAAAGAGAGTGATATTTGGGGATTCGTTGCTTCAAAAACAACGATCCTTGTTTGAAACGGATCTAGGATAATAGCAAGCAAGTCTCTGCAATAAACACAATATTATGGATGTTAGAATGATGTTAAAACAATAAGAAAACAAAGAAAAAAAAAACTGAAACAAAGAAGAAAAGGGATGAAGGAATTCTGGTAGTTTCTGGAGGTTAATGAAGATGAAATGCTCCGAGGGCTTTCATGGAAGCATTAAAACGTCCAAAATGGCAGAATTGGATGTTTAAGATGCTGGGAAATAACAACAACATTGAACTCGAAAGAACCCGAACAATATACTAAGCGGACCCGAATCGAATACGTTCTTCGTCAACGGACTTGGACCCTCTAGATAGTGATCTAGGAACCCGAAGTATCAAGGATTTGACACACTCAAACAAAGTCTGAATTTGTCAAGAAAAGTTCAATGAAGAACTGAAATTGAGAGAAAATCTCACAAGTGATTTTATTCATAAAATGTTTACCGTTGTCTTTACAAAATTAAGTAAATATATAGGAATAAAGGAGAAGTTGGCCAAATTTGAATTTGTGGCCTTAATTCAAACGAAAATTAAAATTTAAATGCTCAAATAACTTCTCCTAGGCTCCTAATATCCTTAGCCACATGTTTTGGCACTTAAAACACATTAAAAATGTGTTTAATGTTTGAACTTGAATAAGAAACCACTCATTCTTATCCAATGTTGCTGATTGGTCTTCAAAGCAAGGGCCTTGTTTGGCTTGCTTGCTTTTGGACGTCCAAACTTGTGGAAAAGGGTGCTATGTGGACCCCACATGCATGGCACATGCGTAGGACACCTGCTCTTCGTGTACGATAGGTTTCAGCTGCTGTAGGTCACTTCAACTTGAGTTGAGTTGAGCTGGAAATGGAGATGAGCTGAAACGAACTAGCTAAGAGTGTTAGGAGCTAAATGGAGCTGGGAGCTAAGCCAGAAGCTGCCCCGAGCTAAGGTGAGTTGCGTGCACACCATTGAGCTTCTTCTGAGCTAAATATAATCCACTTGAGCTGGTATTGAACTGCATACGCTCTCCTGAGCTGGAGATGAGCTGGGTATGCCCACTTGAGCTAAGGTTCTCCTAAGTACCTATATTAGAACAAGGCAAACACATCTAAAAAGCCTTGTAGTCTTATTTTAACCATACAAACACACTTAAAACCAAATGCAAACATAATTAACATAGTATATACATAAATAAACACACATACTAATATATATACCTAAATATGTCATATATCAGCATGCAACACATTATAAACAACATATTCTAAGGCATGAACATTCTGAAATGTTAGCAGAAGTAAGGAAAAGAGCTTCCCTGTATTTCTTTGCCATAGAACGTGTGATAGGTCCTGATGGTAAGACCTGCAGATCAACCTGTTGAACTTTACATGATGTGCTCACATCAGAGAGTGTTCATTATGACATGCACTCAAAGACAGGGGTCATTCATCGCGACATACGCTCAAATAGAGGGGTAGTCCATCAAGGTATACGCTCAAAGAGTGGGACTGTTCATCTTTACATGCACTCGAAGAAAAGGGTCATTCATCGCAACCTATACTCAAAGAGAGGGGTCATCGATCATGGTATACGCTCAAAGAGAGGGTCCTTCATCGCGACATAATCTCAAAGAGAGGGGTCGTCCAACACGGTGTACTCTCAAAGAAAGGAACCGTTCACCATTACATGCACTCGAAGAGAAGTGTCATTAAATGCAACATACGCTCAAAGAGAGGGGTCATCGATCACGGTATGTGCTCAAAGACAGGACTGTTCATTATGACATGCACTCGAAGAGAGGGGTCATTAATCACGATATACGCTCAAAGTGCGTCGACGTCCATCACGGTATACGCTCAAAGAGATGGACTGTTCATTATGACATACAATCGAAGAGAGGGGTCATTCATCGCGACATACACTCAAAGAGAGGCGAAGTCCATCACGGTATACGCTCAAAGAGAGGGACTATTCATTATGACATGAACTTAAAGAGAGAGGTCGTCATTCATCGCGATATACGTTCAAAGAGAGGGGTCGTCCATCACCGTATACGCTCAAAGAGTGGGGTCATTGATCACGGTATAGGCTCAAAGAGAGGGACTGTTCATTATGACATGCACTCGAAGAGGGGTCATCATCGCGACATACACTCATAGAGCAGCGAAGTACATCACGATATACATTCGTAGAGAGGGGTTGTCCATTATGACATGCACTCGAAGAGAGGGGTCATTCATCGTGACATACTCTCAAAGAGAGGGGTCGTCCATCACCACATACGCTCAAAGAGAGTAACCGTTCACTATGGCATACGCTTGAAGAGATGGGTCATTCACCGCGACATACACTCAAAGAGAAGGGTTGTCCATCACGGTATACGCTCTAACAATTGGACCGTTCACCCTATCATGCTGATGTGTGCACATTTCTGCTCATTTATCTCATGCTTTCATGCTTCATTTCACGCATGGGATCAAAGGGGAGTTATTTTATCGATCTCAATATTTATTACTTTTATGTACTTTATAGTAAACTACTTAAGAGTTATATTAATTATGTTATAAACATGAATAGTCAATATGACCACATTATTAAGTTTTAGCTTAGATCTAAACTTACATTAAGTTATATTAATTAAGCTAAACGGAAGGCAATGCTAGAAACACAAGGAGACAACTTCAGAATAGCTTGGAAATGCATGGAACACTCCTACAGTACTTAAAGGACTAAAGGATAGCTCCATGTCAGCTCACAAGTCCCATACGAGCTCGAATGAAGCATAATTTGAAACGAGGCCTTAGGAGATTCGGATTAGCTCCAAAACACTCCTCACACTGGAAGGGAGTATAATGAAGCTCATGGACCAGCTCACATTGCTAAAGGCAACTCGGATTAGCTTATTTTAGCTTCAAACTTTAGCTAAGTCTTTCAGCTAGGTAACTCAATTCAATCCAACTCACCTCAACTCTAGCTATCACACCCAGCTCAACACCCAAAAGTCACCTACCCTTCACCAAGCATCATGCATGTCCATTATCCACATTGAGTGCCAAAACAAAGAGAGAGCACTTTTCATTGGACAGATTCATAATGGTCCACTTGTTTTCCATTTTCGAGCAGGATACAATCAGAATTGAGTTTCGGTGTCTTCATGAATAATTGTTCCCGTATCTCTTATCTTTCCAACGCATGTTCAATCGCATCAATCCGATATCAAGAGCTCGAGATATGGCCAAATTACTGAAGACAGTGCCGGATGGACCGAGAAGTTACATATTTTTTAATATAGTAAAAGGGTCAAAGTCCGTTATCACCACCCCTTAAAGATCGATATAAGGTTCAGGATTAGGTTTTCTATAACCTAGTTTCTTCCTTGAGAATCTTTAAGATACTATTTTCATTTCACCATTCCTTACATTTTCGCTCATTCCATTCATCATTCTCAATCCTTTGTCATCCCCACAAAATGTCCTGAACATCCATTCACCCTTATCAACACCACACATTCTCCCTCTTCCATATCAGTCCCTAAATTATTCCTTTCATTCATTTCACCTATTACTTTAACTCCTTATCCTTAATTATTTATTTCGCAGCCACTTCTTGCGAGAGACTTGCTTCCTTCCTAGGTCCTACAATCAAAGTGTACCATTCAGCATCATCAGCAAGATCGGCTCATATAACATGCACTCAAAGAGAGAGGTCATTCATCCAATATACGTTCCAAGAGAGGGTTCATCGATCACAGTATAAACTCAAAGAGAAGGATCATTCATTTTGACTTACGCTTGAAGAGAGGGGTCATTCATCGTGACATACTCTCAAAGAGAAGTGCCTCCCATCACAGTATACGCTCTAAGAAAGTGACTGTTCATTATGACATGCACACGAAGAGAGGGGTCGTCCATCAAGGTATACGCTCAAAGAGATGGACCGCTCACCATGACAAGCACTCGAAGAGAAGGGTCATTCATCGCAAAATATGCTCAAAAACTCGAAGTGAGGGGTCATTCATCGTGACATATTCTCAAAGAGAGGGGTCGTACATCACGGTATACGTTCTAAGAAAGGGACTGCTCATTATGACATGCACTCGAAGAGAGTGGTCATTCATCATGACATACGCTCAAAGAGAGGGTCGTCCATCACGGCATACGCATAAAGTGAGGGACCGTTCATTATGACATACGCTTGAAGAGAGGGGTCATTCACCACGACATATGCTTAAAGAAAGGGGTATTCCACCATGATATACGCTCTGAGAATGGGACCGTTCATTATGACATGCACTAGAAGAGAGGGGTCATTCATCGTAACATACGCTCAAAAAGAGGGGTCGTCTATCAAGGCATACGCACAAAGTGAGGGACCATTCATAATGAAATGCACTCGAATTGAGGGTTCGTACATGATGGTATACGCTCAAAGAGAGGGGTCGTCCATGACGGTATAAGCTCAAAGAGAGGGATCGTTCATTATGACATGCTCTCGAGAGACGGGTCATTCATCGCAACATATGCTCAAAGAGAGGGGTCATCGATCACGATATACGCTCAAAGAGAGGACCGTTCCTTATGAAATGCACTCGAAGAGTGGGGTCATTATTCGCGATATACACTCAAAGTGCGGCGGCGTCCATCACGGTATACCCTCAAAGAGATGGACCATTCATTATGAAATGCTATCGAAGAGAGTTGTCATTCATTGCAACATAGCTCCATGAGAGGGGTCATCCATCACAGCATACGCTCAAAGAGAGGGACCGTTAATTATGACATGCACTCGAAAATAGAGGTTATTCATCGGGATGTACACTCAAAGAGGGACCATTAATTATGACATACGCTCGAAGAGATTGGGCATTTAACGCGACATATGCTTAAAGAGAGGGGTCCTTCATCACGATATACGTTCTTAGAAAGGACCTGTTGATTAGGACATGCACTCGAAGAGAGGGATCATTCATAGCAACATAGGCTCAAAAAGAAAGGTCTTCCATCACGGTATATGCTCAAAGAGAGTGACCGTACATTATGACATACGATGCTCGAACAAAGGGGTCATTCATCGCGACATACGCTCAAAGAGTGGGACCACCATTCAATATGACATGCACTCGAAGATAATGGTCATTCATCGAGACATACGCTCAAAGAGAGGGATCGTCCATCACGGCATATGCTCAAAGACTGGGATAGTTCATTACAACATATGCTCGAAGAGAGGCGTTATTCACCGCGACATAGGCTGAAATAGAGGGGTCGTCCATCATGGTATACGCTCTAAGAATGGGACCGTTCATTATGACATGCACTCGAAGATAGGGGTCATTCATTGTGACATACGCTCAAAGAGAGGGATCATCCATCTTGGTATTCTCTCAAAGAGAGGGACCGTTCGTTATGTCATACGCTTGAAGAGAGGGGTCATTCACCACGACATATGCTCAAAGATTGGGGTCGTCCGTCATGGTATACGCTCTAAGAAAGGGACATTTCATTATGACATGCACTCGAAGAAAGGGGTATTTCATCGTGACATACGCTTAAAGAGAAGGGTCGTCCATCACGGTATTCACTCTAAGGGACCGTTCACCATAATAAGCACTCAAAGAGAGTGGTCATTCATCACGACATACACTCAAAGAGAGGGGTCGTCCATTGCGGTATACACTCGGAAAGAGAGACCGTTCATTATGACTTGCACTCGAATATAGGGGTCATTGATCGCGACATACGCTCAAAGAAAGGGGTCGTCCATCACGGCATACGCTCAAAGAGATGGACTGTTCATTATGAGATACGCTCAAAGAGAGGGGTCATTCATCGTGACATACACTTAAATAGAGGGGTCATCCATCACGGTATACGCTCTAAGAAAGGGACCGTTCATAATGACATGCACTCGAAGAGAGGGGTTGTACACGACAGTATACGCTCAAAGAGAAGGATCATTCATTAAGACATGCACTCTAACAATGGGGTCATTCAACGCGACATACGCTCAAAGAGAGGGGTTGTCCATCACGGTATATGTTGTAAGAAAGGGACTGTTCATGATGACATGCACTCGAAGAGAGGGCTCATTTTTCGTGACATACGCTCAAAGAGAGGGGTCGTCCAAGACGGTATACGGTCAAAGAGATGGACCGTTCATTATGACAAGCACTCGAAGAGAGGGGTCACTCATCGCAACATAAGCTCAAAGAGAGGAGTCGTCCATCACAGTATACGCTCATGGAGAGGGACCATTCACCATGACATGCACTCGAAGAGAGGGGTCATTCATTGCGACATACGCTCAATGAGTGGGGTTGTCCATCACGGCAAACGCTCAAAGAGAAGAATCATTCATTATGACACGCTTGAAAAGAGTTGTCATTCACTGCGACATACGCTCAAAGAGAGGGGTCGTCCATCACGGTATATGCTCTCAGAAAGGGACCGTACATTATGACATGCACTCGAAGAGAGGGTTCATTTATCGTGGCATACGCTTAAAGAGAGGGGTCGTCCATCACGGTATACTCTTAAAAGAAGGACCGTTAATTAGGACATATGCTCGAAGAGAGGGGTCATTCATCCCGATATACGTTCAAAGAGAGAAGTCATTCATCACGGTAAAGGGAACGTTCTTTATGACATGCACTCGAGGAGAGGTATCATTCATCGAGTCATACGCTCAAACAGATGGGTCATCCATCATAGTATACGCTCAAAGATAGGGATCGTTCATTATGACATGCACTCGAAGATAAGGTTCATTCATCGTGACATACGCTCAAATAGAGGGGTCATCTATCACTACACCCCAGAGAGAGACCGTTCATTATGACATATGCTTGGAGAGAGGGGTCATTCACCGCGACATACACTCAAAGAGATGGGGTTATCCATCACGGTATACGCTCTAAGAAAGGGACCGTTCATTATGACATGCACTCGAAGAGAGGGCTCATTCTTTGCGACATACGCTGAAAGAGATGGGTCGTCCTTAACGTTATACGCTCAAAAAGAGGGTCCGTTCATTATGAAATACACTCGAAGAGAGGGGTCACTCATCGCGACATGCACTCAAAAAGAGGGGTCATCGTCCATCATGTTATACGCTCATTGAGAGGGACCGCTCACCATGACATTCACTCGAAGGGAGGGGTCATTCATCGCGACATACGCTCAAAGAGAGGTGTTGTCCATCACGATACGCGCTCAAAGAGAGAGACCGTTCACCCTAACATGCACATGAAGAGATGGGTCATTCATCGCAATATACTCTCAAAGAAATGGGTCATCGGCCACCATATACGCTCTATGAGTAGGACTGTTAAATATGATATGCACTCGAAGAGAGATGTTATTTATTGCGATATACGCTTAGTGAGATGGGTTGTCCATCACGGTATACACTCAAATAGATGGACTGGTCATTATGATATGTACTTGAAAAGAGGGGTCACTCATCGCCACATACGCTCAAAGAAAGGGATCGCCCATCACGGTATACACTCAAAGAGAGGGACCATTCAATATGACATGTGCTCAAAGAGATGGGTCATTCACCGCGATATACGCTTAAAGATCAGAGTCAGTCATCACAGTATATGCTCTAAAAAAGGGCCCGTTTCATTATGACATGCACTCGAAGATAAAGTTAATTGATCGCGACATACGCTCAAAGAGAGGGGTCATCTATCACAGCACCCGTTCACAGAGATGGACCGTTCATTATGACATATGCTCGAAGAGAGGGGTCATTCTCCGTAACATACGCTCAAAGAGAGGGGTTATCCTTGACGGTATACGCTCTAAGAATGGGACCATTCATTATGACAAACACTCAAAGAGAGGGGTCGTCCATCACAGTATACACTCAAAGAGAGAGATCATTCATTATGACATGCACACGAAGATAAGACTCATAATCACGAACACGTATAAAAAGATGGGTCATCTATCACAACACCCGCTCACAGAGAGGGACCGTTCATTATGATATGCACTCAAAGAGAGGGGTCATTTATCGCAACACAAGATCAAAGAGAGGGGTCGTCCATGACGGTATACGCTCGTTGATTATGACATGCACTCGAAGAGAGAGGTTATTCATCGCGACGTACGCTCAAAGAGGGGGGTCAACCATCAAGGTGCACACTCTAAGAAAAGGGCGGTTTATTATAACATGCACTCGAAGAGAGGGGTCATTCATCGCGACATACGCCCAAAGAGAGGGGTCGTCCATCACGGTATACGCTCAATGACAGAGGCCGTTTAACATGACATGCACACGAATAGAGGGGTCGTTCATTGCAACATACACTCAGGGGTCATCAATCATGGTATATGCTCAAATAGATGGCCCGTTCATTATAACATGCACTCGAAGAGAGGGGTCATTCATCACGACGTATGCTCAATGAGATATGTCGTCCAGCACGGTATACGCTCAAAAAGAGGGACCGTTCACCATGACATGCATTCGAAGAGTGGGGTCATTAATCATAACATACGCTCATAGAGAGGGGTCATCGATCACGATATACGCTCAAAGAAAGAGACCATTCATTATGACATGCACTCGAAGATATGGGTCATTCATCGCGACATGCGCTCAAAGAGAGGGTTCGTCCATCAAGCAAATGCTCAAAGAGAGGGACCGTTCATTATGACATATGCTCAAAGAGGGATCATTCGCCGTGACAAAAGCTCAAAGAGAGGGGTCGTCCATCACGGTATACGCTATAAGAAAGGGACTTTTCATTACGACATGCACTCGAAGAGAGGGGTCATTCATCTCGACATAAGTCCAAAGGGAGGGGTCGTCCATCACAGTATACGCCCAAAGAGAGGGACCGTTCATTATGACATGCACTCGAAGATTAAGGTCATTCATCGCCGTATAGACTCAAAGAGAAGGGTCGTCTATCATGGCATACACTCAAAGAGAGGAACAGATCATTATGACATATGCTCCAAGAGAGGGTCCATTCTTCGCGTCATACGCTCAAAGAGAGGGGTCGTCCATCACGGTATACGCTTTAAGAAAGGGACTGTTCATTATGACATGCACTCGAAGAGGGGGGTCATTCATCGCGACATAAGCTCAAAGAGAGGGGTCGTCCATCACAGTATATGCTAAAAGAGAGGGACCATTCATTATGACATACACTGAAAGATTAGGGTCATTCATTGCGACATACGCTCAAAGAGAAGGGTCATCCATCACGGTATACGCTCTTAGAAAGGGATCGTACATTATGACATGCGCTCGAAGAGAGGGGTCGTCCATCACGGTATAATCTCAAAGAGGGGGACCGTTTATTATAAAATGCACTCGAAGAGTGGGGTCATTCATTGCGACATATGCTCAAATTGAGTGATCGTCCATCACAGTATATGCTCAAAAAGAGGGACCGTTCATTATGACATACCCTCGAAGAGATGATTTATTCACCGCGACATACGCTCAAAGAGCAGGGTCAACCATCAAGGTATACGCTCTTTGAAAGGGTGGTTCATTATAACATTTACTCAAAGACAGGGTTATTCATTGCCACATACGACCAAAGAGAGGAGTTGTCCATCACGGCATACGCTCAAAGAGAGGAATCATCCGTCACGGCATACGCTCAAAGAGAGGAATCATCCGTCACGGCATACGCTCAAAGAGAGGTATCATTCATTATGACATATACGCTTGAAGAGAGGGGTCATTCACCGCGAAATACGCTCAAAGAGTGGGGTCGTTCATCACGGTATAAGCTCTAAGAAAGGGATCGTACATTATGACATGCACTCGAAGAGAGGGTCATTCATCGTGACATACGCTCAAAGAGAGGGGTCATCCATCACGGTATACGCTCAAAGAGAGAGACCGTTCAACATGATTTGCACTCAGAGAGAGGGGTCGTTCATCGCAAAATACTCTCAAAGAGAGGGGTCATTGATCACGGTATGTGCTCAAATAGTGGGACAATTCATTATAACATGTACACGAAGAGAGTGACCATTCATCGCGACATAAGCTCAAAGAGAGGGATCGTCCATCATGGTATACGCTCAAAGAGAGGGACCGTTCACCATTACTTGCACTCAAAGAGAGGGGTCATCGATTACGGTATACGCTTAAAGAGAGGGGTCACCGATCATGGTATAGAGGGACCATTCATTATGACATGCACTAGAAGATAAGGATCATTCATACCAACATATGCTCAAAGAGAGGGGTCATCTATCACGGCATACGCACAAAGAGAGGGACCGTTCATTATGACATATACTCGAAGAGAGGGGTCATTCACCGCGACATACGCTCAGATCGTGGGATAGTCCATCACAGTATACTCTCTAAGAAAGGGACCGTTATTTATGACATGCACTCAAAGAGAGGGGTAATTCACAGCGGCATACACTCAACGAGAGGGGTCGCTCGTCACGGTATGCGCTCAAGCAGAGGGACCGTTCACCATGACATGCACTCGAAGAGAGGGGTCTTTCATCGCGACATACGCTCAAAGAGAGGAGTCGTTCATAATGGCGTACGCTCAAAGAGTGGGGTCATTCATCACGATATATGTTCAAAGAGAGGGCTCGTCCATCACGGTATATGCTCAAAGAGAGGGACCGTTCACCATGACATGCAGTCAAACAAAGGGGTCATTCATCGCAATATATGCTCAAAGAGATGGGTCGTCCATCACGGTATACACTCTATGAAAGGGACCGTTCACAATGACATGCACTCAAAGAGACGGGTCATTCATCGTGACATACGCTCAAAGGGAGGGGTCGTCCATCACGGTATACGCTCTAAGAAAGGAACCATTCATTATGACAAGCACTCAAAGAGAGGGGTCATTCATCGCGACATACGCTCAAAGAGAGGGCTCATCCATCATGGTATATGCTCAAAGAGAGGGACCGTTAACCATGGCATGTACTCAAAGATAGGGGTCATTCGTCGCGACATAGGATCGAAGAGAAGGGTCGTCCATCACGGTATACGCTCTAAGAAAGGGACCCTTCACTATGACATACACTCAAACAGAGGGGTTATTCAACACGACATACGCTCAAAGAGAGTGCTCATCTATCACGGTATACGCTCTGAGAAAGGGACCATTCATTATGACATACCCTCGAAGAGAGGGGTCATTCATCACGAATTACGCTCATAGAGAGTGCTCGTCCATAATGGTATAGCTCTAAGAGAGGGACCGTTCACCATGGCATGCAAGTCGATCACGGTATACGCTCTAAGAAAGGGACCGTTCACTGTGACATGCACTCGAAGAAAGGTGTCATTCATCGTGACATATGCACAAAGAGAGGGGTCGTCCATCACGGTATACGCTCTAAGAAAGGGATCATTCATTATGACATGCAGTCGAAGAGAGGGGTCATTCATCACAACATATGCTCAAGGAGTGGGGTCATCCATCACAGCTTTATTTAGCATATATTATGCGTAATTAATGTTCAACACATGTTTAGTATCATCATACTTATTAGTTTAAGTTGTTTCTTTGCAGGTTATATTAAACACAACTTAAGGGACTATTGGCCATCGCCGTTTTAGCTCAAATGCACCATTTGAGCTCAAAACAAAGAATCATTGTTTGAGGGACTTACCATCTTCCGATCAGCACTAAAATGTACCAAACACTCCTAGGCAGCGCAATGAAGTGGAAGCTAACTTCGTTCCAGCTCACGAATTCAGAATGAGCTCAAAATGACAAATGGTGAATTTCCATTCATATGCGATTCGGATCAGATCCTACACACTCTTATGGGTTAAGTAGAGTATTATGTCCATAAGGATCAGTTCACGCATCTAGGGTGTTAGCCGATCAGTTCAAATCATCACTCAAAGATGGTGAACTTTCAGCTAGATAAATCAACTAGCTAGCTCCGCTCAAACTAGCTCAACCTTAGTTCATCCAGCTAATCTTAGCTCACCCTACAACCTTCAACTAAACTAAGGAAGGACAAGTTCTCTCCCCAAGAGACACAACCGACCAACCATGGAGGGAAACATGTTTGGGCGCCAAAACAAAGAGATATCACTCTTCATTGGTCAGATTCATGATGGTCAACTTGTTTGCCAATTTCGAGTAAGATACAAGTAGAATTGGTTTTCGATGTCTTCATGAAAGTTATTCCTCTATCTCTTATCTTTCCAATGCATGTTGATGTGCAGGCTGGAATTTTGAACCAAAAAGTTATAACAGTTCTTGGAAGGAGACACTATTTAACCCAAACGGTTAAGGAGGAAGACACCACCAATTGAACAGACACCAGGGCAACTATTCAGCCACTTTTTCAAAGGGGAATGTCCCTTGGCCACACCCTTTTATTTCTTAGAAATATGTAGCCATTTTCGCATATGAACACACAACTTTGAATCAAATTATTTATTTCGTGAGTTAATCTCTCATTCTTGCTCTTTTAAGAATTTTATCAACTTATCAAATCATCTGCTTGATTTGTGGTGTCACCCTCCATCCCTTATAGTTTAGATTTCAGGAATTACATTTCCAAAAGGTCTAAGTGCATCTACCACCCTCAGAGTTGCAACTAGATTGGGTTTATGTTCCTATAACATAAGTTCAACCTTTTCCCCCTTTGAATACTATCATTCCATCATCACATAATCACCATCCACCTTCCATTTTCGTCCACCATTCTTCACCAGCCCTTAACATATCCTTCCATATCATTTACTTCAGTTAAACACCTCCATTTCCTTCCTTAATCAACCATCAATATCCCCCATGCATTCTCTTCACCAAGACAACTTCCTTATCATCTAAACAATGCCCCACACCATAACCTCTTCCCAAATCACCCCTATCTTATTTCTAACAACATTTAACATTCTTTTGTTAAGGAAACAAGTGTGATACAAGGCTTGCTTGCATTCTAAGGTCCGGGCAATCAAAGCTTACCATTACATGCACTCGAAGAGAAGTGTCATTTATCACAACATAAGCTCATAGAGAGGGGTTATCGATCTCGGTATATGCTCAAAGGGAGGGACCGTTTAGTATGACATGCACTCGAAGAGAGGGGTGATTCATCGCGCATAAACTCAAAGAGAGTGGTCGTTCATCACGGTATACGCTCTAAGAAAAGGACCATTCACTATGACATGCACTCGAAGAGAGGTCATTCACCACGATATACGCTCAAAGAGAGGGGTCGTCCATCACGGTATACGATCAAAGAGGGGGACCTTTCCTTTTGACATAGCCTCAGAGGGAGGGGTTATTCATCGCGACAAACGCTCAAAGAGAGGGACAATTTATTATGACATGCACTCGAAGGGAGGGGTCATTCATCGATATATACTCTCAAACAGAGGCGTCATCGATCATGGTATACACTCAAAGAGAGGGACTGTTCATTATGATATGCACTCGAGAGAGGGGTCATTCTTCGCGACATGCGCTGAAAGAGAGGGGTCGTTCATCACGATATACGCTCAAACAATGGAAATGTTCACCATGATATGCGTGACATACGCTTGAAGAGAGGGGTCATTCATCGTGACTCACACACAAAGAGAAGGGTCATCTATCACTATATACGCCCAATGGAAGGGACCATTCATTATGATATGCACTCAAAAGAGGGGTCATCCATCACGATATACACTCAAATAGAAGGACCGTTCACTATGACATGCACTCAAAAGAGGGGTCATTTATCGTGACATACGCTCAAAGAGAGGGTTCGTCCATCACGGTATATGCTCAAAGAGAGGGACAATTCATTATGACATACTCCCGATGAGATGGGTCGTTCATCGCGACATACGCTATAAGAAAGTGTCCGTTCATTATGATATGCACTCGTAGATAGGAGTCATTCATCGCGACATACCCTCAAAGAGAAGGGTCATCTATCACAGTATACGCTCTAAGTAAGGGACGGTTTATTATGACATGCACTCGAAGGGAGGGGGCGACATACGCTCAAAGAGAGGGATCGTTCACCATGACATGCACTCGAAGAGAGGGTCATTCATCGTGACATAAGATCAAAGAGAGGGGTAGACCATCACGACATACACTCAAAGAGAGGGATCGTTCATTACGACATACGCTTGAAGAGAGGGGTTAATCACCGCGACATACGCTCAAAGAGAGGAGTCGTCCATCACGGTATACACTCTAAGAAATGGACCGTACATTATGACATGCACTCGAAGTGAGGCATCATTCATCGTGACATATGCAAAAAGGGAGGGGTCATGGATCACAGTATACGCTAAAAGAGAGGGACTGTTCATTATGACATGAACTGGAAGAGACGGGTTATTCATAGCGACATTCGCTCAAAGAGAGGGGTCATCCATCACGGTATACCCTCAAAGAGGGGGACCGTTCACCATGATATGATTCAAATATAGGGGTAACTCATCGAAACATACGCTCAAAGAGAGGGGTCATCCATCACGGTATATGCTTAAAGAGAGGGATCGTTCATTATGGCATGCGCTCGAAGAGAGGGGTCATTCATCGCGACATACGCTCAAAGAGAGGGATTGTCCATCACAGTATACGCTCAAAGAGAGGGACCGTTCATTATGACATACGATCGAAGAGATGGGTCATTCACCTCGACATACGCTTAAAGTTTGGGGTCCACCATCACGTATACGCACTAAGAAAGGTCCCGTTCATTATGACATGCACTTGTAGAGAGGGATCATTCATCGCGACATACGCTCAAAGAGAAGGGTCGTCCATCATGGTATTTGATCGAAGAGAGGAACCGTTCACCCTTACATGCACTCAAAAGAAGCATCATTGATCGCAATATATGCTCAAAGAGAGGGGTCATCGATCACGATAAACGCTCAAAGAGTGGGACCATTCATTATGAAATGCACTCGAAGAGAGGAGACGTCCATCACAGTATACGCTCAAAGTCCGGGACAAATTCATTATGACATATGCTCGAAGAGAGAGGTCAATCATCAAGACATACGCTCAAAGAAAGGGCACGTCCATCACGGTATACGCTCTTTGAAAGGGACCGTTCACAATGACATGCACTCAAAGATAGGATTCATTCACTACGACATGCGCTCAAAGAGAGGGGTTGTCCATCACGCCATACGCTCAAAGAACGGGAATATTCACTATGACATACGCTCAAAGAGAGGGGTCGTCCATCACACTTTACGCTCTAAGAAAGGGACTGTTCATTATGACATGCACTTGAAGAGAGGGGTCATTCATTGTGACCTACGCTCAAAGAGAAGGGTTGTCCATCACGGTATACGCTCAACGAGAGGGACCGTTCACCATGACATGCACTGAAGAGAGGGGTCATTCATTGCGACACACGCTCAAAGAGAGGGGTCATCCACCATGGCATACGCTCAAAGACGGGGACTGTTCATTATAATATACGCTCGAAGAGAGGGGTTGTCCATCACGGTATACGCTCTAAGAAAGGGACTGTTTACTATGACTTGCACTCGAAGAGAGGTATCATTTATCAAGACATATGCTCGAAGAGAGGAGTCAAGCATCAAGACTTACGCTTTAAGAAAGGGCTCATCCATCACGGTATACGCTCTATGAAAGGGACCTTTCACAATGATATGCCCTAAAAGATAGGAGTCATTCACCGCGACATACGCTCAAAAAGAGGGGTCGTCCATCATGGCATATGCTCAAAGAACGGGAATATTCACTATGACATACGCTCAAAGAGAGGGGTCATTCATCACAACATATGCTCGAAGAGAGGGGTCGTCCATCACACTATACGCTCTAAGAAAGGGACTGTTCATTATGACATGAACTCGAAGAGAGGGGTCATTCATCGTGACATACGCTCAAAGAGAGGGGTCGTCCATCACGACATACGCCCAAAGGGAGGGACCGTTCATTATGACATACACTCGAAGAGAGGGATCATTCACCACGAGATACGTTCAAAGAGATGGGTCGTCGATCACGGTATACGTTCATATAGTGGGACAGTTCATTATAACATATGCTCGAAGAGAGGGGTCATTCATCGTGACATATGCTCAAAGAGAGGGATCGTCCATCACGGTATACGCTCAAAGACAGGGATAATTCATTATGACATATGCTCGAAGAGAGGGGTCATTCATCACGACATACGCTCAAAGAGAGCGCTCGTCCATCAGGGTATACGCTCTAAGAAAGGGACCGCTAACAATGACATGCACTCAAAGATAAGAGTCATTCATCGCGACATACTCTCAAAGAGAGTGTTCGTCCATCACGGCATACGCTCCAAGAACGGGACTATTCACTATGAGATACGCTCAAATAGAGGGGTCATTCATTGCGATATATGCTCAAAGAGAGGGGTCGTCGAACAGAGTATACGCTCAAAGAAAGGGTCCGTTCATTATGACATACACTCGAAGGGAGGGGTTATTCATCACGACCAACGCTCGAAGAGAGGGGTCGTCCATAACGGTATACTCTCAACGAGGGGGACCGTTCACCATGACATGCACTTGAAGAGAGGGGTCATTCATCGCGACATACGCTCAAAGAGAGGGGTTATCCATCGCGGCATACGCTCAAAGATAGGGACTGCTCATTATGATATACGCTCAAAGAGAGGAGTCATTCATCGCGACATACGCTCAAAAAGAGGGGTTGTCCATCACGGTATACACTCTAAGAAAGGAATTGTTCACTATGACATGCACTCGAAGAGAGGTGTTATTTATCATGACATACGCTCAAAGAGATGGGTCATCGATCATGATATACGTTCAAAGAGAGGGACCATTCATTTTTTACATGCAGTCGAAGAGAGGGGTCATTCATCGTGACATACGCTTAAAGAGAGGGGTCGTCCATTACGGCATATGCACAAAGTGAATGACCATTCATTATGACATACACTCGAAGAGATGGGTCATTCTCCGTGACATACGCTCATAGAGAGGGGTCTTCCATCACGGTATACACTCTGAGAAAGGGACCGTTCATTATGACATGCACTCAAAGAGAGGGGTCATTCATCGCGACATACGCTCAAAAAGAGGGGTTGTCCATCACGGCATACGCACAAAGTGAGGGACCATTCATTATGACATTCGCTCGAAGAGAGGGATCATTCACCGCGACATACGCTCAAAGAGAGGGGTCTTCCATCAGGGTATACACTCTGAGAAAGGGACCGTTTATTATGACATGCACTCGAAGAGAGGGGTTGTTCATCTCGACATACACTCAAAGAGAGGGGTCGCCCCTCACGGTATACGCTCAAAAAGAGGGGTCATCCATCACAATATACGCTCTAAGAAAGGAATCGTTCATTATGACATGCATTCGAAGAGAGAGGTCATTCATCGCGACCTACGCTCAACAAGGGGGACCTTTCACCAAGACATGCACTCGAGGAGAGGGGTCAATCCATCACGACATATGCTCAAAGATAGGGACTATTCATTATGATATACACTCGAAGATATGAGTCATTCATCGCGACATAAGCTCAAAGAGAGTGGTTGTCCATCACGGTATACGCTCTAAGAAAGGGACTGCTCACTATGACATGCACTCGAAGAGAGGTGTCATTTATGACATACGCTCAAAGAAGTGGGTCATCGATCACGGTATATGCTCAAAGAGAGGGAGCATTCATTATGACATGTAGTCGAAAAGAGGGGTCATTCATCACGACATACGCTCAAAGAGAGGGGTCGTCCATCACGGCATACGCACAAAGTGTTGGACCGTTCATTATGACATGCGCTCGAAGGGAGGGGCCATTCACCGCGACATACGCTCAAAGATAGGGGTCTTCCATCAGGGTATACGCTCTGAGGAAGGGACTGCTTATTCAGACATACACTCGAAGAGAGGGCTCATTCATCGCGACATACGCTCAATGAGAATGGTCATCCATCACAGTGTACGCTCTAAGAAAGGGACTATTTTTTATGACATGTATTCGAAGAGAGGGGTCATTCATTGCGACATACGCTCAAAGAGAGGAGTTGTCCATCACGTTATATGCTCAAAGAGAGGGACCGTTCACGAAGACATGCACTCAAAGATAAGGGTCATTCATCGCGACTTATGCTCAATGAGAGGGGTCGTTCATCACGCCATACGCTCAAAGAGAGGGACCATTCATTATGACGTACGCTTGAAGGGAGGTGTCATTCACCGCAACATACGCTTGAAAGAGAGGGTCGTCCATCACGATATACGCTCTAAGAAAGGGACCGTATATTATAACATTCACTTGAAGAGAGTGGTCTTCCATCGCAAGGTACGCTCAAAGAGAGGGGTCATCGATCATGGTATACGCTCAATGATATGATCACAACCAACAATGAATCAGAAGAATTTCCTATTGGATCTATGAATCGTGCTAAAACCCAGAAATTCCAAGAGGCCATGGGAAATCTATTTGTTCAAGACTGGAAATAGAGAATGCAACACCAGCTTTATTGGAACAATACAGCCTCCTACTTGTGCATGAGTTTGCATGAGTTCTTTCTTAAGTTTTTAAATTTAATTTCAGCATGTGTGCATGAATAAATAATGCTTGATGTTCATTTAAGCATGTTAGTTCAATTAAGTTCATTAGTTTAATTAATGCATGATAGTTCACTTAAAGCATGTTAGTTTTCTTATGTTTATAAGTTAATTTAGTGTGTGAGTAAATTAATTAAATTAGATCATTCAATGTAACTAGTTTCATTAATTAATCTAGCTCATTAAATCTGTTTCATGCATTCACTTTTATTTTTATTAAATAAAGTTGTTATCTAATGGTTGCTTATATATTTCAGCTAGGGTATTCTTTTGGAGCAAATGGTTGATTATATTCTCAGGAATGACAAGGCATTTACATCAATTAATGTCCCTTGAAGACCCATCAAGGCTGATTGGTTACAATGCAATTCAATGGAGCAATTACACCACTGAATGTTGTTATTTCCAGCAATGGTTTTAAGGCTTTCAAGAGAGTCTTTACATCATTTTAAGGTTGTCAATTTCAGCAACCAAGAAAGAGAAGACATGCAATGAAAGCCTTCATTATCACAATTTAAGGGAGAGTAGAGACAAGAATTAAAAACAACAGTTAAGGAGAGAATTCGAGGAATATTAGTCAACTTGTACGCCATTTTTGGATTGGATACGGGCATATTTGAATCTTGAGGTCTTCTTCAAACTTATTCCCGTATTCCTTAGCATTCATTATCCCGTATTCATCGCGACATATGCTCAAAGAGAGGGTTCGTCCCTCACGGTATACGCTCAAAGGGAGGGACCGTTCATTATGACATGCACTCGAGGAGAGGGGTCATTCATCGCGATATACGCTCAAAGAGAGGGGTGGTCCATTACGGTATACGCTCTAAGGGACCATTCACTATGACATGCATGCGAAGAGAGGGGTCATTTATCACGACATTTGCTCAAAGAGAGGGGTTGTCCATCACGGTATACGCTCCAAGAAAGGGACCATTAATTTTGACTTGCACTCGAAGAGAGGGGTCAAATATCGCGACATGCGCTCAAAGAGAGGTGTCGTCCTTCATGGTATACGCTCAAAGAGAGGGACCGTTCACCATGACATACACTCGAAGAGAGGGGTTATTCATCGTGACAAGCACTCAAAGAGAGGGACCGTTCATTATGACATTTGCTCGAAGAAAGGGGTCATTCATCAGGACATACGCTCAAAGAGAGGGCTTGTCCATCACGGTATACGCTCTAAGAAAGGGACCGTTCACTATGACATGCAGTCGAAGAGAGGAGTCTTTGATCGCGACATACGCTCAATGAGAGGGGTCGTCCATCACGGTATAATCTCTAAGGTCCGTTCATTATAACATGCACTCGAAGAGAGAGGTCATTCACCGCGACATACGCTTAATGAGAGGGGTCGTCCATCATTGTATACTCTCTAAGAAAGGGACCATTAATTATGTCATGCACTCGAAGGGTGGGGTCATATATCGCGACATACGCTCAAAGAGAGGGGTCGTCCATCACGGTATACGCTCTACGAAAGGGACCATTAATTATGACATGCACTGGAAGGGAGAGGTCATATATCGCGACATACGCTCAAAGAGAGGTGTCGTCCATCACGATATACGCTCAAAGAGAGGGACCATTCACCATGACATGCACTTGAAGAGAGGGATCATTCATCACGACAAACGCTCAAAGAGAGGGGTCGTCCATCACCGTATATGCTCAAAGAGAGGGACCATTCATTATGGCATACACTCGAAGAGATGAGTCATTCATCGCGACATACACTTAGAGAGAGCGGTCATCCATCATGGTACACGCTCTAAGAAAGAGATCGTTCATTATGACATGCACTCGAAGAGAGGCATCTTTCATCGCAACATACACTAAAGAGTGGTCATCGATCACAGTATACGCTCAAAGACAACGACCGTTCATTATGACATGCACTCAAAGAGATGGGTCATTCATCGCGACATACGCTCAAAGAGAGGGGTTATTCATCGCGACATACTCTTAAAGAGAGTGGTCGTCCACCATGCCATACGCTCAAGAAGAGTGACCATTCATTATGCTCAAAGAGATGGGTCATTCAACGCGACATATGCTCAAAGAGATGGGTTTTCCATCATGTATACGCTCTAAGAAAGGGTCCGTTGACTATGACATGCACTCGAATAGAGTAGTCATTTATCGCGACATATATTAAAAGAGAGGTGTCATCGATCACAGTATATGCTAAAAGAGAGGGATCGCTCATTATGACATGTACTCGAAGAGCAGGGTCATTCCTTACAATATAAGCTCAAAGAGAGGGGTCATTCATCGGGACATATGCTCAAAGAGAGGGGTCATCCATCACGGTATATGCTCAAAGAGTGGGACTGTTCACCATGATATGCATTCAAGAGAGGGGTCGTTCATCGTGGCATACGTTCAAATAGAGGGGTCGTCCATCATGGTATACACTCAAAGAGAGGGACCGTTCATTATGACATACGCTAGAAGAGATGGGTTATTCACCGTGACATATGCTTAAAGAGATGGATCGTCCATCACGGTCTACACACTAAAATAGGGACCGTTTATTATGACATACGCTCAAAGAGATGGGTCGTCCGTCACGGTATACGCTCAAAGAGAGGGACCGTTCACCATGATATGCACTCGAAGAGAGTGGTCATTCATTGCAACATACGCACAAAGACCGTTCATCAATCACGTTATATGCTTAAAGAGAGGGACCGTTCATTATGATATGCACTCGAAGTGAAGGGTACACTTTGATTGTAGGACCAAGGAAGGAAGCAAGTCTCTCGCAAGAAGTGGTTGCAAAATAAAGAATTAAGGATAAGGAATGAAAGGAATAGGTGAAATGAATGAAATGAATAGTTTAGGGGACTGATATGGAAGCGGAAGGATGTGTGGCGTTGATAAGGGTTAATGGATGTTTCGGAAATTTTGTGGGGATGAAAAAGGATTGACAATGATGAATGGAATGAGAGGAAATGTATGGAATGGTGAAATGGAAATAGTATCTTAAAGAAAACCTAATCTTGAACCTTATATCGATCTTTAAGGGGTGATGATAAACGGACTTTGACCCTTTTAGTATATTAAGCTAAAAGAACCCGATGTATCAAGATGGATAGAAAAGGGTTGACGCCATAAGTATAAAAGTACTTGATATGTCGATAAAGTTCTAAGAAGAACTAAACGAGAGAAAAATCGAGTAATTTTATATAATCACAATGGTGTCTTTACAAAATGAAATCCAAGTCCTATTTATAGTTTTCTAAGGGGTTTGGCCGAAATGGCCTTTAACTATTCGGATAACCATTCATTTGAATGGTATCTCCCTCCAAAACTATTCAAAAAGATAACTTCTCGGTCCAGCCTGCACTGTGTTCAGTAATTTGGCCATATCTAGAGCTACCAATATTGGATTGATGCGATTCAACATGCGTTGGAAAGATAATAGATAGGGGAACAATTTTCATGAAGAAAGCAAAACCCACTTCTGCTTGTATCCTGCTCGAAAATCTAAAACAAGTGGACCATTATGAATATGTCCAATGAAAAGTGCTATCTCTTTGTTTTGGTGCCCACTTCCGTTTCCTCCATGATATTTACGCCCAATGTGGATAGTGGACAGACATGATGCTTGGTGAAGGGTAGGTGACCTTCGGGTGTTGAGCTGGGAGTGATAGCTAGAGTTGAGGTGATCTAATCGAGCTGGGAGTGAGCTGGATTGAACTGAGCTATCTAGCTGAAAGACTTAGCTAAAGTTTGAAGCTGAAATAAGTTAATTCGAGCTGCCTTTAGCGAAGTGAGCTGGTCCATTAGCTTCCTTATACTCTCTTCTAGTCTGAGGAGTGTTTTGGAGTTAATCCGAATCTTTTAAGGCCTCATTTTGAACTATGCTTCATTTGAGCTCGTATGGGACTTGTGAGATGACATGGAGCTATCCTTTAGTCCTTTAAGTACTGTAGGAGTGTTCCATGCATTTCCAAGCTATTATGAAGTTAGCTCCTTGTGTTTCTAGCATTGTCTTCCGTTTAGCTTCTTTTGAGCTTACTGAGATGACACTGAGCTACTATTTACTCCTTGAGCTGTAGGTAAATCCTATGAAGAAAACATAATAATGAAAATAATTACATGAGTTTAGAACTAAGCTAAAACTTTTAATCAATGTGGTTATATAACTATTCATTTTAATAGCTTAAGTAATGTAACTCTTAAGTAACTTAATATAAAGTATATAAAAGTAATAAATACTAAGATTAATAAGATAACTCCCCTTTAATCCCATGCGTGAAATGAAGCATGAAAGCATGAGATAAATGAGTAGAAATGAGCACGTATCACCAAATATTATTAAATCAAATTTTATGAGTTTAAATAGTTAATTATAGGCTTTTAAACAAAATTATACTGATTAATTTTAAATTCTCAGTGTTTTACTCGTTAAAATTTGAACTGATTCTTAATAAAGCATATTTAGACATGCACGTTTTAATCATAACAAAACAATAACCAAATATTATTAAATCAAATTTTATGATTTTAAATTGTTACTTATGGGCTTTTGAACAAAATTATACAGATTAATCTCAAATTTTCAGCTTTTTACTCAGTTAAAATTCAAACGGATTCTCTATAAAGCCCATTTAGACAAGCACATTTTAATCGCAACAAAACGACAACCAAATGTTATTAAAACAAATTTTATGAGTTCAAATAGTTAATTATGGCTTTTGAACAAAATTATACAGATTAATCTAAAATTTTCAGTTTTTTACTCGGATAAAATTCGAACGGATTAAACGGGATATTGTTTTTCTCTCCTCTTTCCTCCCTCTCTCACCCTCTCTTCCCTCTCTTCCCTTTCATGTCTTCTACCGCCTTCATCGTCCCTCTCCACCGATCCTCCTCTCCCTTGATCAGCCACTTTTCACCATCTCCGCTGCTGGGAGAGGAAGAAACAACACCTGTCTCAAACTCTACAAGTTGTTATAAAAGGTCCACTTTTCATTTTCATTTTCATTTTGATAAAGGTGTCAATTCTTGGGTGGTTTCTAAACCCTAAACCCATTTTTAAACCGTAATCGACTCTCGGATCCTTCTTTTTCGAATCTTTGGTTTTTACAGTGTCCGGCTTACTAAAATGACCGATGACGACTCTCAACAGTTTCTAAAATTCTTTTCCAACTTTTTTTTAATCCTTTTTCAAATTTTTAATTTTTAATCTCAAATTTTCCTTTTAAATTTCAGTCTTTTTTTAAAATCCACAATTTTATAAGTCTTTTCATGTTAAGTGTTTTCAAGCCCTAATTTCTTTTTTAATTCAGTTTCCATTCTTAGTCCTAAATTCCTAATTCCCAATTTCTCAAATCGATTTTCAATTTGCAACCCAAATTCCTAATTTTTAAGCCTAAATTTTAATTCTCAAATTTTATCTCAAATTTCCCTTTTTAAAGTTAAACCCTAAATTTCCTAATTTTGAGGCACTTTAAATTCTTAATTTTTACTCTTTCAAAAATAGCACCTTTTTAGTAAACATAAATTTTTAATTAGTGAAAGGGTCGCTACATTTGGCGACTCCGCTGGGGACGTTTTTTCAAACAAGTCAAGCCTTGTTTTTAAATACCGCTTAATTAATTTTAAAAGTTGTGAAATAAAATGGCAATTAAATTATTATTTGTTTATTAATTCAAACTTCAACATATTCCAACCCGTCTCTCTAAGTGGGGGGAAAACGCTTGTGCTTTCGTGAGGATATTGTTCCTTCGTATGGGCCTAGCAAAGTACCTTCGGAGATCGACTACCCTATGCTTTCGTAAGGATATTGTTCCTTCGTATGGGCATAGCGAAACGGTCCTCCTGGATTGAACTCGATTGAGATGAGCCTATAATGGGTGATGATCGGGGGCCTTGCTACTCTTAGAAGAGGACAACAAGGACAATTTGGGTACCGCCTAGTACCAAAACTGCATGTAGAGACCATAGAAAACCTACCCCATTAGAGCCATGTGGATAACCTAGGGTTTTAGACGAAATAAATAGGGTTCTTTTGTCTCTTGCTTTGTTGGCCCAATTATTTATTTTTCTAACCTTTTTGTGTGTTTTTATTTGCATAAAAATTTTATATTTAAAGGTGTTGATCTAAGTGTTTTGTCCAATTAGATGCTTTCATCCTGATTAGAGTAAAAAATAGAAAAATAAGAGAAAGAAAGGAAAAATAGAAAATTAGAAAGAAACAATAGAAATTTGAGAAAGGAAGAAAAGAAAAAACGACAGAAGATTTGAAAAAAAGAAAAAAAAACAATAAAAAAGAAAGAGGTTGGAAGGAATAGAAATTGAGAGATTAGGAAAAAGGAGAGAGAAAAAAAAGAGAAGAGAAAATAAGAGAAATAGAAAGAAAAAAATAAAGAAAAATTGAGAGAAAAAGAAAAAAAGAAGAATATGGAAGTAAAAATATAAGGAAATGAGGGTAGAAGAAAAGAAAAAGAAGGAAAAATAAAAAAAATCGAGAGAAGAAAAAGAAAGAAGAAAATAATAATAATAATAATAATAATAATAATAATAATAATAATAATAATAATAACAAAGGGGCATTGAGATCTCTCAATCGATGAAAGTTGCTCAAAGGGCGATCACTAGCGTGATCAATACCTTTAAGTGCATTCATGCATTGTTCATCTCATGCATTTACTCATGTATTTTCATCTCATGCATTTTCAAGCATATAACTTGCATTAATTAATAACATAAGAGGATTAATTGTAGGCACCATGTGACAGCTTTTCAAGGACTACACCAACCGAATGGATAAGAATTTCACTAGGCGGGGAGTGGCCCCAAGAGGGACATTCATGTCTGATGCTAGGAAGGATAAGGGGACGACCTCGGAGCTACAACCTTAAGAACCTAAACAATCTTGCAGCAAAGGTGAGCAACTCGAAGGACGACAGGAGTTAGTGATCAAGAATCAGAATGAGATACTATTAGGCATGAAGAGTTTTCAAGATGAAACTAGGGCACAGTTCAGGGAATTAAAGAACATGATGGTTGTCGCAATCAGGGGAAAGGGTCCGACAGAAGGCTCTTTCGTGCAAGAAAGCCAGAGTCAAGATTGTGAAGAGATGACACTATCGAAAAAAGACCAAGCTATCCTTCACCAATATGAGGTAGCTTGTAATGCCTCTGTTTGCCCCACTAAACTAGCGTTGGACAAAATCGATGCTGCTCTTAAGAAAATCTTGTCCTCTTTGGTGAATGGGAGCCTCAAAGGATGTTTTAAGGGGCAAGAACGTTAGGTGAACTATGAAGTTACCCACCCAACTCCTGAGACCTTTAGGAGTTTCTCACCGCAAGCAAGAAATACAACTCAAATTCCTAAGAGAGAGAAAGCAAAGAAGATCTTTACCCCTTTTCCATTTTCCTATAAGGAGATGTACTCTATTCTGTATGAGGAAAATCTAGTTCGACCCACTTGTGTCACTCCCTTCATACCGCCATATCCTGCTTGGTACAATGTTAACGTACGTTACGAATACCATGCCGGCTTAACAGGACACTCGATAGAGAACTGCATATGTTCAAGAAGATAGTGCTAAACTTGATTAACACCGGGGTTCTGAAGATTGATTCGTCAGGCATGGCATCCAGCTCCTCATCTAATTATGGTAAACGCTAAGGAGACGAAACGATTAGGGTGGTTCAGGAGTAATGCCCCAGCTAGGGGAGGTTTAGGCGCATCTCAGTTTACTTTGCATATCCTAGATGATATTTTGCATTAACAATCTTGCACTTGTTGTCTTTGTTTCTTTATTTTTAGTCAATCTTGCTACTATTGGCCTAAAAGTAGCAATGAATCTATGTAAAGGCCACATGTTTTTAATTTCAATTAAGATATGACTTTTGTTAAAATGTGTATATATCCCTTTATCTTTAAAGTTCCTTGGATGTCACGTGCTTATGACTCAATTATGAAGTTATTAGAATGTTTTGATCATGATGAAGAATGATACTCCAATCAGTAACTTTGGTCAGTAATGCACGAGAAATGAGATTACTAGTCCCTCAATGATGTTCAATGATAAGAAAATCTCCTCGAAAAGGCCCGATGATATTAGATGATCTTGAGAATTTCCCGTAAGAGCATTCAAACTGCATCTAAAAGAAGGAAATAGAGGAAAAACAAAGAAAAAGGAAAAAAAAGAAGAAAAAAGAGATTAAAAAAAAGAAAAATAAGAGAAGAGAGAGAACAAATATTAAACAAAAAGCATTCCAATATTCGAAACCTGATAATAGGTATATTTGAACAAGAGTATGGAAGTATTTGGGGCACTTCTCTGAAATGATAGGCCTAATAAGGTAGCAATGCACCATTCGAAGTCTTTGGTTCATGAGTGATGGAAATATTTTCAAATTCATGATTATGCCGAGTAAGTCGGAGCTCAGTTGTATGCTCCACCATCTTCGAGACAAAGGACTGTGATGAGTTGTTTTTCCCGAATTTTAAAAGAAAAATAGAGAAAAAAATAATAACATATGTGAAAAAAAAAGAAAAAAAAACGAAAAAGAGAGATAGAAAGAGAAAGAAAAATTCTCCTATTGCTAGATGCAGTCTGAAGCATACTTCGAATTCTCAAGAAGATACTAGCGGGGCAAGTACGAAAAGTTTGGATAGATATGAGGAGAAAGTATTGAGAACTAGGAGTAGTTTTCGAATAGATTGAGCAAATACGATAATCATGAGGATGAATCGAGCAATCTGAAGGGAATCCCAAAACTTCAAATATCGCCACAACTTCCAAAGGTTAAAAATCAACTTTGAGGGTTGAGTCTAAATCACTTGATATCCAAGGAACCTCTTCTCTACATTTTATTATTCTTTTGTGTTTGCCAAAACACATTTAAATTTTGTCTTATTTACAATTATTAAATTCTTTTATTCCAAAAGTTTATGAACAAGACAATTAATGCAAACGATCATCTTTGATATGAATCGAGAAGAAGGGGCAATGTATGATATTAAGTGTTGTCGGAAAAGATTACTTTGATTGTAAGGTGATATATTTCGAGAGGTCAGGCCAGCGTAAATAAGTAAGGATTACTTGAGCCTATTGAGGTTACAATTTGAGCAAAGATAAACATCAAGCCTTTGGGGTAAAAGTATATTAGGGGCAATAAAGAAAGTCGATCAGAAGGCCCAAAGACAAAATTCAAAGTGGAATCCAAGAGGGTAACCCCAAATAAGCTTGTTGAAAATAAACCTCAAATGATTCAAGCCTCAGAATTGAGAGCCATTACTACAAGCGGGAAATATGAGTTTTCCGAGATTGATACTTCAGAATCTTATAGCGGATTAAGAATAAGAGAATAACCGTGTTTATTTGAGAGGAAAAGAATATGAAAGAAAGAAAAAGGGAAAAGATGTCAAATTTTAGATGCTAGCTAGTCTTCTACCATAATGTTTTGAATGTTTTCAGAAATACAGATCGATCTTAATTGAAGAAACAGACCTGAGGATGTGGGGGCACGTGTTCACCGTAATATTGCAATCTAAGACTAATTGTAAAGACACAATGAAAAACTATGGTTGGGACAAAGCTTAAAGGAATGAGGTATTTTTGAATAGAAGGTTTTGACCCATCAACGCAAGTCAGTTTTAGCCTTTCGAAGAATCGAAAAAAGAACACCAAAGATAAGGATGATCTTTCGTCCAAAATTGAACTGTAGGTAGTTTGGGGCATGTGTCCACCTTAGTCCTTCAGAAAGAGAAAAAGAAAAAAGAAGGAAAAGAGAAAAAAGAAAAGAAGAAGAGGAAAGAAAAAGAAAAAAGGAAAAGAAAGAGAAAGAAAAAGACCCCCAGGTGAATGCTACACCTATACCAAAAGGAGAATATTTGAATTGCAAGTTAAGACATCCTGCTCTGATGCGATAGGAAGCGGGAATATAGAAGAGATGAAGAAGGAAGACCTAGAAGAGATAAAAGCCCAATGCGATAGGAAGCGAGAATCTATCCTCTAAGAAAAGAAGAAAAAAGAAAAGAAAAAGGAAAATAACATTCATGCATTATTTAGGGTTAATATTCATGCATCATTTAGGTTAAGCATTTATGTATTATTTTAAACATTCATGCATCATGAAGGTTAAATGTTCATGCATCATTTACGTTAGATATTCATGCCTCATTAGCATTCTCATTTCATTCCATCATTGCATTTTGTATATTTTAAACAGAAATTCTGAGGATGGATCAGAAACTTAATCTACAGCTCACTAAAGAAGAAACAACTCTAAAAAAATCATGAGTTCGCGGATTTGTTCGACGATAGACAGTATGAGGAAGAGAAAGAGAAAAGGAGAAAAAGAACGAAAAGGAAAAAAGAAGAAAGAAAAAGGGGGAAAGAAAGGAAAAAAAAGAAGAGAAGAAGAAGAAAGAAAAAAAGAGGAAAAATATAATGACACTCATGCATTATTTAGTTCCGCGAGAAAAGAGATGGATCTCAACAAAGAATCCAACGTCATGAAAAGGCTTCCAACCTCTAGTTATTTGGGGGCAACAAGTTTTTTTATGTATCAAGGCAATCAAATATCAAGACATCCAGATAAAATATTAGGTATTCTCTAAAGGGAGATACCACTTTGTTACGAGATATTCAGGTATTCCTTAAGGTACAACTCTATATTTGAGCATCAATTTGATCCTTCCTTAAGGATGTTTATCCCAAAACAAACTTCTCAATCAAACCCTTTCTTAAGGATGTTTTTAACAAAACAAACATCTTTAACTCGATCCTTCCTTAAGGATGTTTGAAAAAAAAGAGAAAAGAAAAGAAAAAGAAAAAGAGAAAGAGAAAACCAAAAGAAAGAACAAAGAAATAAGAAAAAGAAAGAGAAAAATAAGTAAAAAAAGAAAAAAGAAAAAAAAAGAAAAAAAAGAGAAGAAGAAGAAGAAGAAAGAGAAAGAAAAAGAAAAAGAAGAGAGAAGAGAGAGAAAATATGAGAAAAGACTGTCAGAAATCAATGCTTTTATATTCAGGGTATTAGAGGAAAAAAAGATGAGGAGAGAGAGGAAGAATGAAACAAAAGACAAGAAAAAGATAAGAAGAAGAAGAACGAAAAATAAGAGAAAAAGAAAAAAAGTAGAGAAAGAAAAAACAAAAAGAAAATAAAAAAAAGAAAAAGAAAAAAAGAAGAAAGCAAAAAGAAAAAAGAAGAAGAAGAAGAAGAAGAAGAAGAAGACAAAGAAACGGTCGAGATCGACCAAGTGAGAACATGTAGAAACCAACAAAGAATTTCTTTAATACCGTTCTTTATGACATACGCCTAAAGAAGAGGGTCATACTTTGCGACATACGCTCGAAGAGAGGGACCATTCACTATGACATGCGCCTGAAGAAGGGGGGTCATGTTTTGCGACATACGCTTGAAGAGAGGGGTCGTCCACCACGGTACATGCTCGAAGAGAGGGACCGTTCTTTATGACATACGCTTGAAGAAGGGGGTCATACTTTGCGACATACGCTCGAAGAGAGGGGTCGCCCACCACGGTATACGCTCGAACAGAGGGACCGTTCACTATGACATATGCCCGAAGAGAGGGATCATGCTTTACGATATACGCCCAAAGAGGGGGGTCATGATTTATGATATACGCTCGAAGAGAAGGGTCGCCCACCACGGTATACGCTCGAAGAGAGGGACCGCCAAATGCTGCAATAATCAGAAATCAAAGCATCTCAAAGATGTGGATTCTATGAAGAAAGGATCAACATTGTTAGAATTCTAGATTTAGGGTTTCATATAGGAGAGACTCAAGTCGAAGACTTTTGCGAAGAGCTTTATATAGGAAAGGTTCGAAGATTTTCAGAGACTGGTTCTATATAGGAAGGACCAACATTTCAGACAGATTCAGAGCTTAAAGTTTCATAGAGGGGGGACCCACAACTCAGAATATTTAAATTTTGTTCAAAATATCTAAGTAGGGGAATTAAAGTTTGCTTTTGATAAATCTTTTTCTGATGTGTGCAGGTGGCCTCAAGTCGAAATATTGCTCGTGGCAAAGCCTACCAGGGTTTCAAGGGATTGAAGGGCTATCGAAATTGTGGAGAAAGGGCTTTTATATCAGCATCTCCAAACAAGGAAGTCGGATAAAATTAGTGCTTGTAGCCTTTACTTTATCATTGTTTTACAACGATAAGCAAAGGGGTAACTATAATCACTAATTTTATCCGGGGTAAACCCGCTTATTTTTCTCTTTATCTTAAATAATGGGCTTTAGTTAATTATACTGTTAATGACAAAAATAAAATAAAAATCAAAATGAGTAAAAAGTATAATAATGAGTTTATTATTTTTTTTAAACACGATAAAATTTAAAAATATTATATTAATATATTTATTAATTTGTACCTATTTTTCTTTTTTTGACTTTGTAAATATATACTATTATATGTGTTACTGTTTTCTTTTAAAAAATCTAAAAATATTATATTACTCTTTTTGTATATATATTCCTTTTTTGGTTTTTAATTTAGTGCAATTTTGTTATTAAAATATTATTTACCTTCTGTGTATTTTGTTTTTATTATTTCTCTCGTTATCATATGTTATTTAAAATCAAAAACCAAAAAACATATTAGGTTGTGACCACTAATTATAATGTTCTACAGTTAAAATAAAAATATTAAAGGTTTTCTTTTTTTATGATCTTTTCTTCTTTGTTTATTTTATTTACTATTATTATTTATTATCATTACACTATATATATATATATATATATATATATATAAAAGGTCCAGGATATTATATGTGCATATTATTTATACTATTTAATTTCTTTTTATTTTCATTACAAATATCATAATATGTATTATTTAAGCAAAATTCGAAAAAGTATATATTGTTTTTTTGATTAATTTTTTAAATATTTAGTTTCCTTTCGTTTTTGTTTCTATTATTATTATAATTTATTTTACCATCTTTTTATTAATATTAATAGTATTATATTTATTATTATTATAAAATATGATTAAATAAGATAAAACCAAATATATATCAGTAGCCCATTTTATTTACAATTAAGATCTAATAAAATAATAAAACCCACCAGCTAATTAACTAAGGCCCAAAACCCATCTGATAAGAGAAACCCTAATACCCTTATTATCTCTTTGGGCAGCCGTCAAGCCCTAGCCGTTAGATCTAAGTATCTAATCTAATGGCTCAGATTAAGGGGAGCATAACCGTCCAGAATCAGATGCTCCAACGCGCGGCTAATTGGTTTCCTCACGTGCGACTGTTCGAGAACTCAACGAGCGCGTGTATCGCACGCATATGCCCTTTCGAATACTCTAGAGTCCGCTCGTCTCTCTGTCTTGATTGATCCCTTCTCAGTGGTCCCTCTCTTCTCCGACGGCCATGACGACAACCATGTCCCATGGTCCCCTCTCACCTTGTATCAACCACATGAGCAAAAACAAACAAAATATCAAAATTGTACAAGGAATTACGACAAAAATCAATATCCTTCAGCAAATTTCAGAGCAGTAAATGACATGGAACCAACAATTTTAGAAGCTCACAGAATGCGAATAAAGAAAACATCACAACCAAAATCAGGGATTTCAGACTTAAACAAAGCAAAAAATGATATTTTAAGTTCTAATCAGTGTAATAAAAAAGGGCTATAAGAAGAGAAAAGCCCTAACTTTGTAATTCATTGAGGGAACCACCATTGAAATCAAAATAACACAAATTCAATGGTAAATACTCTCGCTTTTTTTTCACAGTATAGAATCAAAACAAAAATTAGAGTAGTTTTCTTTTTTTGGTACCTTTCGATTTAGAGGTCATCGGAACACTCTCCTTCGATCGACAATAAATCAATGTCCGCTTTGTCGGTTCGGGGTGAGTCGAGAGGAAAAAGATTCTCTATCTCTTTTCGTTCTTCTGAATCGAACCAAAAATGGTTCTAATGTCTTTCTCACATTGGTTTCTTTTCATAAAAGGTGGAAGCTTTGACTCTGATTTTGTTTTGTTTGTAAAAGAGGAGTTTTGTTTCGAAGTAAGAAAGTTTTTTTAAAGGAAAAGGGATAGATTTTACTTCGCCGGCCACCGTGGATGGTGGACAGATTCTGAAATATGCGGTGGTTTCTGGGTTGAAAGGATGAACGTTCAACTTGTTCATCCTTTTTAGAAGAACTGAACAGAGAAATGGGGGAAGGTATTTTATTTTTGGTTGAAAAATGAGAAAAAGGTTTGTTTTAGCCGGATTAAATCAGTTTTATACTCATTAGATTATTAGGAAATGGTTTTATTACCTCATAAACCAACCTGTGTCCCTTTAATTCATCCCGCAGCCCTTGCAAGTTTTCAAATTCTTTCATTTTGGTCCTGAATCAACCTGAAATCTTCTTTTTCGATTTGGTTTATTTGTAGACGGGTCCCCCGTATTTTTTTGTCTGCTTTTGAGCCCTTCCCTAGCTAAATTGCTTTTCGAATCCTTAATACTTTATGTCATGTTAAGTGTTTTCAAGCCCTAATTTCTTTTTTAATTCGATTTCCATTCTTAGTCCTAAATTCCTAATTCCCAATTTCTCAGATCGATTTTCAATTTGCAACCCTAATTCCTAATTTTTAAGCCCAAATTTTAATTCTCAATTTTTATCTCAAATTCCCCTTTTTAAAGTTAAAACCCCAAATTTCCTAATTTTGAGGCACTTTAAATTTTTAATTTTCACTCTTTCAAAAATAGCATCTTGTTAGTAAACATAAATTTTTAATTAGCGGAAGGGTTGCTACAGTATTGAACTGACAATTT